>CM048846.1:46285769-47615769 GCA_026545225.1 Cornus controversa | reverse complement strand
AGGAAAACATGATAAGATAGAATCATATAGTGTAATACTTCCTTTTAATCCATAAATTCTTTATGTTACATGTGGTTGGTGAGAAAAAAATCAAAGACAATGAGAGCATCTCCATCGAGCTCTCCAATAGCTCGATTTGTAGCTTTCTTGGCCAGCACATGCTTACATTGGGTTGGCTATATTTGTGGGGCCCATGTGAGGCTCTTGCTTGGGCTGGGAGATCTCTGTCAGCCTTTCCTCGATTAGGGAAGGTTGCATCTGGGCCCGCATGCAGGCCCGGCCTTTTTTTTTATTAGGCGCATGAGTTGCACCTAGGGGTGCAAATGGTATGGTTCCTTACGGTTCTTGGTGGAACTAGAACCGAAATCGCTCCAACGATTCCTTAATTTTGGAACTGGAACTAGAATCATTGAGTTCGGTCCAGTTCAGTTCGGTTCCGGTTCTCCACTGGTTCTTTGTCAACACTTTTTGTTTTTAAAACATTGGCAAGATACACACTCATATTTATGCACCCCTAGTTATAACAATAGATTAGAAGCTTTTAGTATTTATTTATATATCTTATATTATATAAATTTATAGAACATTAGAACTTAGAAGCTAAATGTATTGATCTATATATGATATATTTTATACTTTATATATAAATAGAAGAATATAATTTAGAAGGTATTAGTATTTATTTATATATTATATAATTTATATTTCATATATATATATATATATATATATATATATATATATATAAAATACCATAATTTAGAAGCTATTATTATTCATTTATATATTATATATAAATATTTTTTGTAATGGTTCTGATTCCTGTTCCTTGACTTGGAACTGGAACCGGAATCGTAGTAAACGGTTTGGTTCTGTTCAGCTACGTTTCTAGTTCCGATTCCGATTCCGATTCCATCAGTTCTTTGTGCACCCCTAGTTACACCTGAATATTTTTTTTTTATCTGGCACGTGAAGGCCACATGGCAACGGTCAAATGACGTTTGATCGTTGGCTAAGGGTCTGTTTGGCTCCCAAAAAATGGCCAAAACTACTTTAAAGTAGTTTTTTGGCTACTTTTTTTTTTAAAAAAAAATTTAAGACAATCTCTGCCAATATAGCCATTAGGGAATGTTCGTCAATTCTTATATTAGCCAAAAAAATTTATTTTTTGAAATAAAATAATTATAAATTTTCAAATAAAATTTCCCAATGGCTATATAGGCCAATAATGGCCCAATTTTTTTTAACAAATAATGAAAAAAGTGCTTAAAATATTGTCTAAATTGGAAATCATTGTATTATTTAAACTTTTATTACATAAAACTTCATAACATAAAAGCATAAAAATACAACACAAATAATAAAAACATAAAAATACAACATAAATTATAGGTCTTCATCACCAGAGTGGTTTCACAAATTTTCTATCAAATCATTCCTCAACTGCGTATTTATATCTTTCTCGCGAATATGGCATTGGTGAGAATCCGGGATCATCGAAATTAGCATAGTCATGGTCTTTCCAAAACCAATCCTTACCAGACGTCATTCTCGCCAATGATCGTCACTTTCCCTTTCCACGTACCCTAGGCGTTACACTTGCAACACCTAACTCATAACACTCAAGTCTAGCACAGTCAGTGCGTCTCAACTACTCTAAAGCAGTATAACCACTTCCGTGACATAGCTGAGTGACTCCTAAGTCCAGGTACGATTCACTTTCACAATTCTCCGAAGCACTTGCTTCCTAAAGTCCACAGTCTCTACCTCAAGACTTATCCAGTCCATCTCTACCTCTAGTCTAAGGCAACACCTTTGACTAATCACACCAATCACTCACAGTGATACGTCCCCTATAATCCGGGATCATCAATACTCAAAGTCATTCTTTTAATATCCAACATGACTTTCAATTTCTGGCATACCATTCCCGGGCTCAGTCTAATATCCTGGGCATCATCACAACACAAACCACGTCTATCCAGTGCACATCACAAGCGCACTTACCAGCAAGGCACATGACAATGCACTCACCGATACAAACCATATAGCGGTGTACTTGCCGCAGCAAGCCACACAATCCTGCCCAGTCTCATAGACTACAACCCACTGGAATTCAATGCCAAGTCCAGGATCTTACATCCCACTGGTTTCACGATCTCATTATTCAAGAGGAGAAACATCTACCCTTTTTCATCCTTCATACCAAGGAATTAGTTGACAATTAGGGAGATTTCCTTTCATATTAGCACTTCACTTTAGACAACCCTTACCAATGAAAGTTTGAGGTCGCCTACAGTAACCAATCAGCAATCATACAGTGGCCGCAGCCCACTGCATCCACATATCCACTGCGTCCACCTCTCCCCTTCATGGTAAGAAACTATCCTCACTTCAGATACCATATGTCAGGATCCTCATCCACTATCAATCCATCCTTCTTTTAACATCATATCCTTACTATGATCCAATTGCATCTATCATGCGCATACCGCAGCACACCGCTGAGGTCAAGGCACATAAGGAGTGCACTTGTCAAAACGAATCATCTAGTCCTGTCCATGTTTGTGGACTACATTCCATTCCTTTCCAGCATCTCACTTGACACTCCAAGATCCTGACTGCTTCGTCTAGGACCCCACAAATCCTTCCATGCATTACCATTGCATTAAGTCATCATGTGTCCGCTGACTCCAAGAATTAGGTCAATTCCGAGTCCTCATCGTTGGGCAATGATTACAACGCAAATTTGAGTCACCAAACTCTTGGTTTGGGAAACTACAAGGTAAACCACACCTTTCCCCACAATTCCAGACTGATACTCTCAAAGCCTACCACTACATGTCTATTTCAACATCGTAGTCTACTCGGTTTCAAACCTCTACCCAGGTTCACCAATTCTCAAGACTGAAATTTCTAGGTGACTACATGTCACTACTAGCCATGTGACGCCAAATGTAACACACAAGGGGTAATGCACAGTCACATGAATCACGTATAGCACATAGCATATAACATACAACATGTTAATCATATAAACACGTACCATGCATGATATGAAATATGATGCATTAAATCAGATCAAAACCCTAGCCCTCGAGCTAACACTAGGGAAATACCCCTGACTATACACGGTCTCGGTACTTCCTCTGCCTGAGCAAGTGTGAAACACGGCCCAGTCCCCCTACTACACACATACTAGAACACAAAATCTAAAGCGGTTCAAACCAACCCACTCTCATCCTCTGTACTCATTGGTAAACACCTACCAATCTATCTACATCTGTAGTCGAAGGTAGCAACCTTGACTATCTACACCAATCACCTTCAGTGACGTATCCCTACTATTGGGAATCCTTTATCTATCGTCATCCAGACGAAACAACTCAACGCCTACAAGAGCCAGCGTATCGTAAGAGAAGCGCTAATCAAAGAAAATGTTCGGCCGAGCCATTTTCCAAAGCTAGCCCAACTCCGGCAATATGCCTTCCTTGTATCCCATCTCAATTGCCAACCTTGGCGAAACGCTCGTCAATCTCCTAAGTCCCTCAGTATTTCTAAGGACTTAAATACTCGCAACATCCCTTGCGGTATCTATTCATTGCTCACTAATGAGACTTAATCACCAAATCAAAGGTCTAAACTCGACCAATTCTGGGAGTTATCACCAATCGAAACCTATTTCACATATCAACACTTTGATCTTTCATTAGGATTGCTCACACCGAGCAAATAATTCCACTACTGTCCATAGGTAATCAAACCTATCATCTAGGCAACTACCAACCATCGCCTATCTCCAAATCAACACGTGATATGTCCATTCCCGTCGTCCCTAGGTATTCTGACCTAGAGCTCTGATACCATGTTGTCACGCCCCAGAATCCGAACCGCCGGGACTCCCCCGAACCGACTCGAACCCCGGGTCGCGAGCCCGTTTACCCAACCTCACCTTAATCTCATTATAATCTATTCTATTGCGGAAGCATTCTATATGCACACCCTTCAAGTGGCATTAGATCATTAATGGCCCTTACAAATGATTTTCACAAAAATCGGGCATGACCCATTCTGAATAATCAGCTCCTGGCATGTTACACCTGCTTTACAATTCAAATGGACATTTCTGGGCACGTGTCCCCCCAGCATTTATATCTACATGCATAAAATAATCAAAAGAATACGTGTCTCAGTCCTTGAATGTCCGTATTATATACATACATCACATGAATAGAATACGACAGAAGGAACTAAATCTACCTAATCACCTCTTACATTTAATCCAAATGTAATACATTCATCTACTATTCTGAACATAAATTAGATTCTAAGGAATCTAACTACTACCTCTGCTACTGGTGCTATCAGTTTCCCCAACTGACTCCTTAATCGGCAATACCTGCAAAACCTGGGAGGGGGTGAGCTCAAAGGCCCAACAAGGTATGTAGAACCATACTATCATCGCAGCAGCAGGTCGATCCTCACATATTCCCAAAAAATATACATGCACTTAAATATATCACAATATTTAAAGTCATGCCCCTCCTAGCATTCATGAACCAACCATGCACACGGCAGTTCTAGCATTTATGAACATTTAAATCAACTATACATGACTTGTGAAAATCATTTACAACATGTTCAAAACAATAACCATCCAACGTCATTATGTATAGAAAACGTATACGAACATAAGCATTTACATGAACAATGTAAATCAAATACCACATCACCTACTCAACAAGATCCATAGTCATTCATAAACGCACATTAAATCGCTACATGTCTACATGATATGTATACATGCTTTTTACCCGTAAACAATCACGTTTTTCAAATCATGCGTGATGCTTTCCACTTCAATGCATATACATAGATATATACATATATATATATATATCAACTTGACAGTCACATTTCAAATATATATATATATATAACTCACACCACAAATTTCCGGAAATCAATTCAACTGAGGACTTCGCTTGTCACAATCCATAGTAAGGGTCGCTTTGGGACCACATACTCTGCTCACGCTTTTCGGGCTACTAACCCGACGGAAGCGACACCCGCTTGGCCAAGTTTTGGGTCTTGCACCCTAGAGTTCAATACCCTATTAATTCTCACACATGCCCCAAAAACTCGCTTTTCACGTAGTGCACATAATCACATCAATGCACTTATCCACACCATGAATGCATTTTTGTCAAATCAATGCATTTTCCTTTCTCTTCAAGATTGTCACAGTGTCATCACACTCACATCATGGAAATCATCATGCTTATGCATTTTTCAAGAAAGTCATGTCTTTCATGCATAAATCTATAAACATCACATTTTCACGTTTTTCACCAATGAACACACTTTTCACATAAATCATTCATAGTCACATTTGCACATACACAACATATACAAGTCACATCCTGCATATAATCACATGTACACGTATATAAACATGAATATAATCATGCTTTCACTCCAATCCTGTATTTACTACGAGCAATCAACATGCATTCTTACAACCATATGCAATCACGTAAATATATATGTATATGTATATCATGTCACTCATATAGGTAGTAAAAACATACATAATGCTTCACATATTTCATGCTTTCCAATGCCCTTCTATGCTATAATCAATTTAGCATGCATCTCTACTACTGCACCAAATATATAACCACATATATACTTACGTATACTCAACTCATGCATAAAAATCATATATGCATGCAAGGCAACATCTAGCTAAATATACATATATAATTTAGCATACTTTACATGGCTCAATCCCTAAACATGCATACAACAATGCAAATTAGCATTTGAATTTAACAATGCTCTTACCCTCCAATCCCACACATATATATATATATATATATCTACCCACATATATACATCCTCACATCCCAAGTATATACATATATATCCACTTCTATATACATATATGCACATATATATATATACAACGCCACATACGATCAAATTAAGAGAATTTGTAAAATTAACTGACATAACAAAAGTATTATAAGAGATAGAGGCAAGAATCAACTTGCCTTAAGTCCCGCTCTTGCTAAGCCCGTGCTTGCCAAGCTGTCCATTTCCTTGCTCGGTCAAGTCCCGTGTCAAGCCCACGCCAACAACCATGAAAATTACTACCGAAACCACCACAATTCAAACCAAGGGAAATCCACAAATCAACCACCACAAGCTCTACCAATCCAAGACAAAATAGCCCAAAACCGAGCCATCATCTTGCTGCCAAACAATCCAAAACCAGCCCCTATTTCGCTGCCGTCGGACCACCTTTGACACAGCTATCAACCACCAGCCGAGCAAAACGCCGCCGTGTCACGCCCAAACCCAACATAAACCACTGGCCACTATCACCGGCAGCCCCTAATCCGCTACCTTCACCCATGCCGTGAAACCATTCCTTCCATATAAACAAAACCCCCAAACGGTCACAACCGAAGCCACCGTGAGCCACCACAGGTCGCCGAAACTATCAACCACCATGCAGCCACAACCGGCCACTCCTCATCGGTACAGCCACAGCTGACCACCAACCCAACCGAGAACCCAAAAACCAGCCCCTTCGGCACCTCCATGGAGTACACCCATGGTTGAACCAAACGCACCCCAGCTGCGTTTCTTCTGCGCACGAACCCACCTATTGAAGCAACACAAAAGAAATCCGAAGGCTTCAACCCATTCAAATTGAAGACCCATAGTCGAACCCAGCCGAGCCCAATCCCCAAATCGGACCAAACACCACCGTGAGAACCCACCCAAACACAACCCAATCACTTACCGCCGGAACAGTCGTCGTCCTCACCACCGGCCGAAGCTCACCAAGGCAACTCACCACCGTCGGAGCGTCAACTGGACCTCAAGAGCCACCAACGTCAGCCGTAACACCCGTGTAAACCGAGCCCCTTGGTCGCTACCGGAGCACCACCCCCCGCCGATCTCACCTTCGTGAAACCGAAGGTCCACCGCCGGAGCTCCTCCTCTCTCACGATTCCACCTTCTCTCCTTCGGCCTCTCTCTCTTTCTCCCGATTTTTCTCTCCTCTCTCGGTTTCCCCTTTTCTTCTTTTCTTTTCTTTTCTTTTTTTTTTTTCTTCTTTTCTCTTTCTTTTCTTCTCTTTTCCTTTTTTTTTTTTTTTCTTCTTTTCTCTTTCTTTTCTTTTCTCCTCTCGGCTGATCACTCCCTTCCTTATCTTCTCTTCATTCTTGAATCTTATCCTATTCTAATACCCACCACATGCTGTGTGCATTACCCTCAGCCACACAAGTTGTAAATATCTAATATATTACATATGTATATAATACTATATACACTATTTCATATATTAAATATCCCTCACATGGTTTCTCTCTCTCTCTACACTTCCGGTCCACATACATATAACAACATATATATGCATCTACAAGTATTTATAATTAAAAATAAACACACTCGCTACATATATATATATATATATATATATATATATATATATATTTTCTTCAACCATATATATAATCCTATATATATATATAGAGGTATCCATATCCTCCACCTTCATATAAATATATATATAATTTCATCTATATATATATATATATTCGCATTTTCGAATTTAATTAATTCGAAAAAAAATAACCCGGTCCAAAAATAATCCGAAACCGGTTAAAATTATTCCGGTCCTTACAACCTCCCCTCCTTCAAGGAATTTCGTCCTCGAAATTAGCATAGTCATGGTCTTTCCAAAACCAATCCTTACCAGACGTCATTCTCGCCAATGATCGTCACTTTCCCTTTCCACGTACCCTAGGCGTTACACTTGCAACACCTAACTCATAACACTCAAGTCTAGCACAGTCAGTGCGTCTCAACTACTCTAAAGCAGTATAACCACTTTCGTGACATAGCTGAGTGACTCCTAAGTCCAGGTACGATTCACTTTCACAATTCTCCGAAGCACTTGCTTCCTAGAGTCCACAGTCTCTACCTCAAGACTTATCCAGTCCATCTCTACCTCTAGTCTAAGGCAACACCTTTGACTAATCACACCAATCACTCACAGTGATACGTCCCCTATAATCCGGGATCATCAATACTCAAAGTCATTCTTTTAATATCCAACATGACTTTCAATTTCTGGCATACCATTCCCGGGCTCAGTCTAATATCCTGGGCATCATCACAACACAAACCACGTCTATCCAGTGCACATCACAAGCGCACTTACCAGCAAGGCACATGACAATGCACTCACCGATACAAACCATATAGCGGTGTACTTGCCGCAGCAAGCCACACAATCCTGCCCAGTCTCATAGACTACAACCCACTGGAATTCAATGCCAAGTCCAGGATCTTACATCCCACTGGTTTCACGATCTCATTATTCAAGAGGAGAAACATCTACCCTTTTTCATCCTTCATACCAAGGAATTAGTTGACAATTAGGGAGATTTCCTTTCATATTAGCACTTCACTTTAGACAACCCTTACCAATGAAAGTTTGAGGTCGCCTACAGTAACCAATCAGCAATCATACAGTGGCCGCAGCCCACTGCATCCACATATCCACTGCGTCCACCTCTCCCCTTCATGGTAAGAAACTATCCTCACTTCAGATACCATATGTCAGGATCCTCATCCACTATCAATCCATCCTTCTTTTAACATCATATCCTTACTATGATCCAATTGCATCTATCATGCGCATACCGCAGCACACCGCTGAGGTCAAGGCACATAAGGAGTGCACTTGTCAAAACGAATCATCTAGTCCTGTCCATGTTTGTGGACTACATTCCATTCCTTTCCAGCATCTCACTTGACACTCCAAGATCCTGACTGCTTCGTCTAGGACCCCACAAATCCTTCCATGCATTACCATTGCATTAAGTCATCATGTGTCCGCTGACTCCAAGAATTAGGTCAATTCCGAGTCCTCATCGTTGGGCAATGATTACAACGCAAATTTGAGTCACCAAACTCTTGGTTTGGGAAACTACAAGGTAAACCACACCTTTCCCCACAATTCCAGACTGATACTCTCAAAGCCTACCACTACATGTCTATTTCAACATCGTAGTCTACTCGGTTTCAAACCTCTACCCAGGTTCACCAATTCTCAAGACTGAAATTTCTAGGTGACTACATGTCACTACTAGCCATGTGACGCCAAATGTAACACACAAGGGGTAATGCACAGTCACATGAATCACGTATAGCACATAGCATATAACATACAACATGTTAATCATATAAACACGTACCATGCATGATATGAAATATGATGCATTAAATCAGATCAAAACCCTAGCCCTCGAGCTAACACTAGGGAAATACCCCTGACTATACACGGTCTCGGTACTTCCTCTGCCTGAGCAAGTGTGAAACACGGCCCAGTCCCCCTACTACACACATACTAGAACACAAAATCTAAAGCGGTTCAAACCAACCCACTCTCATCCTCTGTACTCATTGGTAAACACCTACCAATCTATCTACATCTGTAGTCGAAGGTAGCAACCTTGACTATCTACACCAATCACCTTCAGTGACGTATCCCTACTATTGGGAATCCTTTATCTATCGTCATCCAGACGAAACAACTCAACGCCTACAAGAGCCAGCGTATCGTAAGAGAAGCGCTAATCAAAGAAAATGTTCGGCCGAGCCATTTTCCAAAGCTAGCCCAACTCCGGCAATATGCCTTCCTTGTATCCCATCTCAATTGCCAACCTTGGCGAAACGCTCGTCAATCTCCTAAGTCCCTCAGTATTTCTAAGGACTTAAATACTCGCAACATCCCTTGCGGTATCTATTCATTGCTCACTAATGAGACTTAATCACCAAATCAAAGGTCTAAACTCGACCAATTCTGGGAGTTATCACCAATCGAAACCTATTTCACATATCAACACTTTGATCTTTCATTAGGATTGCTCACACCGAGCAAATAATTCCACTACTGTCCATAGGTAATCAAACCTATCATCTAGGCAACTACCAACCATCGCCTATCTCCAAATCAACACGTGATATGTCCATTCCCGTCGTCCCTAGGTATTCTGACCTAGAGCTCTGATACCATGTTGTCACGCCCCAGAATCCGAACCGCCGGGACTCCCCCGAACCGACTCGAACCCCGGGTCGCGAGCCCGTTTACCCAACCTCACCTTAATCTCATTATAATCTATTCTATTGCGGAAGCATTCTATATGCACACCCTTCAAGTGGCATTAGATCATTAATGGCCCTTACAAATGATTTTCACAAAAATCGGGCATGACCCATTCTGAATAATCAGCTCCTGGCATGTTACACCTGCTTTACAATTCAAATGGACATTTCTGGGCACGTGTCCCCCCAGCATTTATATCTACATGCATAAAATAATCAAAAGAATACGTGTCTCAGTCCTTGAATGTCCGTATTATATACATACATCACATGAATAGAATACGACAGAAGGAACTAAATCTACCTAATCACCTCTTACATTTAATCCAAATGTAATACATTCATCTACTATTCTGAACATAAATTAGATTCTAAGGAATCTAACTACTACCTCTGCTACTGGTGCTATCAGTTTCCCCAACTGACTCCTTAATCGGCAATACCTGCAAAACCTGGGAGGGGGTGAGCTCAAAGGCCCAACAAGGTATGTAGAACCATACTATCATCGCAGCAGCAGGTCGATCCTCACATATTCCCAAAAAATATACATGCACTTAAATATATCACAATATTTAAAGTCATGCCCCTCCTAGCATTCATGAACCAACCATGCACACGGCAGTTCTAGCATTTATGAACATTTAAATCAACTATACATGACTTGTGAAAATCATTTACAACATGTTCAAAACAATAACCATCCAACGTCATTATGTATAGAAAACGTATACGAACATAAGCATTTACATGAACAATGTAAATCAAATACCACATCACCTACTCAACAAGATCCATAGTCATTCATAAACGCACATTAAATCGCTACATGTCTACATGATATGTATACATGCTTTTTACCCGTAAACAATCACGTTTTTCAAATCATGCGTGATGCTTTCCACTTCAATGCATATACATAGATATATACATATATATATATATATCAACTTGACAGTCACATTTCAAATATATATATATATATAACTCACACCACAAATTTCCGGAAATCAATTCAACTGAGGACTTCGCTTGTCACAATCCATAGTAAGGGTCGCTTTGGGACCACATACTCTGCTCACGCTTTTCGGGCTACTAACCCGACGGAAGCGACACCCGCTTGGCCAAGTTTTGGGTCTTGCACCCTAGAGTTCAATACCCTATTAATTCTCACACATGCCCCAAAAACTCGCTTTTCACGTAGTGCACATAATCACATCAATGCACTTATCCACACCATGAATGCATTTTTGTCAAATCAATGCATTTTCCTTTCTCTTCAAGATTGTCACAGTGTCATCACACTCACATCATGGAAATCATCATGCTTATGCATTTTTCAAGAAAGTCATGTCTTTCATGCATAAATCTATAAACATCACATTTTCACGTTTTTCACCAATGAACACACTTTTCACATAAATCATTCATAGTCACATTTGCACATACACAACATATACAAGTCACATCCTGCATATAATCACATGTACACGTATATAAACATGAATATAATCATGCTTTCACTCCAATCCTGTATTTACTACGAGCAATCAACATGCATTCTTACAACCATATGCAATCACGTAAATATATATGTATATGTATATCATGTCACTCATATAGGTAGTAAAAACATACATAATGCTTCACATATTTCATGCTTTCCAATGCCCTTCTATGCTATAATCAATTTAGCATGCATCTCTACTACTGCACCAAATATATAACCACATATATACTTACGTATACTCAACTCATGCATAAAAATCATATATGCATGCAAGGCAACATCTAGCTAAATATACATATATAATTTAGCATACTTTACATGGCTCAATCCCTAAACATGCATACAACAATGCAAATTAGCATTTGAATTTAACAATGCTCTTACCCTCCAATCCCACACATATATATATATATATATCTACCCACATATATACATCCTCACATCCCAAGTATATACATATATATCCACTTCTATATACATATATGCACATATATATATATACAACGCCACATACGATCAAATTAAGAGAATTTGTAAAATTAACTGACATAACAAAAGTATTATAAGAGATAGAGGCAAGAATCAACTTGCCTTAAGTCCCGCTCTTGCTAAGCCCGTGCTTGCCAAGCTGTCCATTTCCTTGCTCGGTCAAGTCCCGTGTCAAGCCCACGCCAACAACCATGAAAATTACTACCGAAACCACCACAATTCAAACCAAGGGAAATCCACAAATCAACCACCACAAGCTCTACCAATCCAAGACAAAATAGCCCAAAACCGAGCCATCATCTTGCTGCCAAACAATCCAAAACCAGCCCCTATTTCGCTGCCGTCGGACCACCTTTGACACAGCTATCAACCACCAGCCGAGCAAAACGCCGCCGTGTCACGCCCAAACCCAACATAAACCACTGGCCACTATCACCGGCAGCCCCTAATCCGCTACCTTCACCCATGCCGTGAAACCATTCCTTCCATATAAACAAAACCCCCAAACGGTCACAACCGAAGCCACCGTGAGCCACCACAGGTCGCCGAAACTATCAACCACCATGCAGCCACAACCGGCCACTCCTCATCGGTACAGCCACAGCTGACCACCAACCCAACCGAGAACCCAAAAACCAGCCCCTTCGGCACCTCCATGGAGTACACCCATGGTTGAACCAAACGCACCCCAGCTGCGTTTCTTCTGCGCACGAACCCACCTATTGAAGCAACACAAAAGAAATCCGAAGGCTTCAACCCATTCAAATTGAAGACCCATAGTCGAACCCAGCCGAGCCCAATCCCCAAATCGGACCAAACACCACCGTGAGAACCCACCCAAACACAACCCAATCACTTACCGCCGGAACAGTCGTCGTCCTCACCACCGGCCGAAGCTCACCAAGGCAACTCACCACCGTCGGAGCGTCAACTGGACCTCAAGAGCCACCAACGTCAGCCGTAACACCCGTGTAAACCGAGCCCCTTGGTCGCTACCGGAGCACCACCCCCCGCCGATCTCACCTTCGTGAAACCGAAGGTCCACCGCCGGAGCTCCTCCTCTCTCACGATTCCACCTTCTCTCCTTCGGCCTCTCTCTCTTTCTCCCGATTTTTCTCTCCTCTCTCGGTTTCCCCTTTTCTTCTTTTCTTTTCTTTTCTTTTTTTTTTCTTCTTTTCTCTTTCTTTTCTTCTCTTTTCCTTTTTTTTTTTTCTTCTTTTCTCTTTCTTTTCTTTTCTCCTCTCGGCTGATCACTCCCTTCCTTATCTTCTCTTCATTCTTGAATCTTATCCTATTCTAATACCCACCACATGCTGTGTGCATTACCCTCAGCCACACAAGTTGTAAATATCTAATATATTACATATGTATATAATACTATATACACTATTTCATATATTAAATATCCCTCACATGGTTTCTCTCTCTCTCTACACTTCCGGTCCACATACATATAACAACATATATATGCATCTACAAGTATTTATAATTAAAAATAAACACACTCGCTACATATATATATATATATATATATATATATATATATATTTTCTTCAACCATATATATAATCCTATATATATATATAGAGGTATCCATATCCTCCACCTTCATATAAATATATATATAATTTCATCTATATATATATATATATTCGCATTTTCGAATTTAATTAATTCGAAAAAAAATAACCCGGTCCAAAAATAATCCGAAACCGGTTAAAATTATTCCGGTCCTTACAACCTCCCCTCCTTCAAGGAATTTCGTCCTCGAAATTAGCATAGTCATGGTCTTTCCAAAACCAATCCTTACCAGACGTCATTCTCGCCAATGATCGTCACTTTCCCTTTCCACGTACCCTAGGCGTTACACTTGCAACACCTAACTCATAACACTCAAGTCTAGCACAGTCAGTGCGTCTCAACTACTCTAAAGCAGTATAACCACTTTCGTGACATAGCTGAGTGACTCCTAAGTCCAGGTACGATTCACTTTCACAATTCTCCGAAGCACTTGCTTCCTAGAGTCCACAGTCTCTACCTCAAGACTTATCCAGTCCATCTCTACCTCTAGTCTAAGGCAACACCTTTGACTAATCACACCAATCACTCACAGTGATACGTCCCCTATAATCCGGGATCATCAATACTCAAAGTCATTCTTTTAATATCCAACATGACTTTCAATTTCTGGCATACCATTCCCGGGCTCAGTCTAATATCCTGGGCATCATCACAACACAAACCACGTCTATCCAGTGCACATCACAAGCGCACTTACCAGCAAGGCACATGACAATGCACTCACCGATACAAACCATATAGCGGTGTACTTGCCGCAGCAAGCCACACAATCCTGCCCAGTCTCATAGACTACAACCCACTGGAATTCAATGCCAAGTCCAGGATCTTACATCCCACTGGTTTCACGATCTCATTATTCAAGAGGAGAAACATCTACCCTTTTTCATCCTTCATACCAAGGAATTAGTTGACAATTAGGGAGATTTCCTTTCATATTAGCACTTCACTTTAGACAACCCTTACCAATGAAAGTTTGAGGTCGCCTACAGTAACCAATCAGCAATCATACAGTGGCCGCAGCCCACTGCATCCACATATCCACTGCGTCCACCTCTCCCCTTCATGGTAAGAAACTATCCTCACTTCAGATACCATATGTCAGGATCCTCATCCACTATCAATCCATCCTTCTTTTAACATCATATCCTTACTATGATCCAATTGCATCTATCATGCGCATACCGCAGCACACCGCTGAGGTCAAGGCACATAAGGAGTGCACTTGTCAAAACGAATCATCTAGTCCTGTCCATGTTTGTGGACTACATTCCATTCCTTTCCAGCATCTCACTTGACACTCCAAGATCCTGACTGCTTCGTCTAGGACCCCACAAATCCTTCCATGCATTACCATTGCATTAAGTCATCATGTGTCCGCTGACTCCAAGAATTAGGTCAATTCCGAGTCCTCATCGTTGGGCAATGATTACAACGCAAATTTGAGTCACCAAACTCTTGGTTTGGGAAACTACAAGGTAAACCACACCTTTCCCCACAATTCCAGACTGATACTCTCAAAGCCTACCACTACATGTCTATTTCAACATCGTAGTCTACTCGGTTTCAAACCTCTACCCAGGTTCACCAATTCTCAAGACTGAAATTTCTAGGTGACTACATGTCACTACTAGCCATGTGACGCCAAATGTAACACACAAGGGGTAATGCACAGTCACATGAATCACGTATAGCACATAGCATATAACATACAACATGTTAATCATATAAACACGTACCATGCATGATATGAAATATGATGCATTAAATCAGATCAAAACCCTAGCCCTCGAGCTAACACTAGGGAAATACCCCTGACTATACACGGTCTCGGTACTTCCTCTGCCTGAGCAAGTGTGAAACACGGCCCAGTCCCCCTACTACACACATACTAGAACACAAAATCTAAAGCGGTTCAAACCAACCCACTCTCATCCTCTGTACTCATTGGTAAACACCTACCAATCTATCTACATCTGTAGTCGAAGGTAGCAACCTTGACTATCTACACCAATCACCTTCAGTGACGTATCCCTACTATTGGGAATCCTTTATCTATCGTCATCCAGACGAAACAACTCAACGCCTACAAGAGCCAGCGTATCGTAAGAGAAGCGCTAATCAAAGAAAATGTTCGGCCGAGCCATTTTCCAAAGCTAGCCCAACTCCGGCAATATGCCTTCCTTGTATCCCATCTCAATTGCCAACCTTGGCGAAACGCTCGTCAATCTCCTAAGTCCCTCAGTATTTCTAAGGACTTAAATACTCGCAACATCCCTTGCGGTATCTATTCATTGCTCACTAATGAGACTTAATCACCAAATCAAAGGTCTAAACTCGACCAATTCTGGGAGTTATCACCAATCGAAACCTATTTCACATATCAACACTTTGATCTTTCATTAGGATTGCTCACACCGAGCAAATAATTCCACTACTGTCCATAGGTAATCAAACCTATCATCTAGGCAACTACCAACCATCGCCTATCTCCAAATCAACACGTGATATGTCCATTCCCGTCGTCCCTAGGTATTCTGACCTAGAGCTCTGATACCATGTTGTCACGCCCCAGAATCCGAACCGCCGGGACTCCCCCGGACCGACTCGAACCCCGGGTCGCGAGCCCGTTTACCCAACCTCACCTTAATCTCATTATAATCTATTCTATTGCGGAAGCATTCTATATGCACACCCTTCAAGTGGCATTAGATCATTAATGGCCCTTACAAATGATTTTCACAAAAATCGGGCATGACCCATTCTGAATAATCAGCTCCTGGCATGTTACACCTGCTTTACAATTCAAATGGACATTTCTGGGCACGTGTCCCCCCAGCATTTATATCTACATGCATAAAATAATCAAAAGAATACGTGTCTCAGTCCTTGAATGTCCGTATTATATACATACATCACATGAATAGAATACGACAGAAGGAACTAAATCTACCTAATCACCTCTTACATTTAATCCAAATGTAATACATTCATCTACTATTCTGAACATAAATTAGATTCTAAGGAATCTAACTACTACCTCTGCTACTGGTGCTATCAGTTTCCCCAACTGACTCCTTAATCGGCAATACCTGCAAAACCTGGGAGGGGGTGAGCTCAAAGGCCCAACAAGGTATGTAGAACCATACTATCATCGCAGCAGCAGGTCGATCCTCACATATTCCCAAAAAATATACATGCACTTAAATATATCACAATATTTAAAGTCATGCCCCTCCTAGCATTCATGAACCAACCATGCACACGGCAGTTCTAGCATTTATGAACATTTAAATCAACTATACATGACTTGTGAAAATCATTTACAACATGTTCAAAACAATAACCATCCAACGTCATTATGTATAGAAAACGTATACGAACATAAGCATTTACATGAACAATGTAAATCAAATACCACATCACCTACTCAACAAGATCCATAGTCATTCATAAACGCACATTAAATCGCTACATGTCTACATGATATGTATACATGCTTTTTACCCGTAAACAATCACGTTTTTCAAATCATGCGTGATGCTTTCCACTTCAATGCATATACATAGATATATACATATATATATATATATATCAACTTGACAGTCACATTTCAAATATATATATATATATAACTCACACCACAAATTTCCGGAAATCAATTCAACTGAGGACTTCGCTTGTCACAATCCATAGTAAGGGTCGCTTTGGGACCACATACTCTGCTCACGCTTTTCGGGCTACTAACCCGACGGAAGCGACACCCGCTTGGCCAAGTTTTGGGTCTTGCACCCTAGAGTTCAATACCCTATTAATTCTCACACATGCCCCAAAAACTCGCTTTTCACGTAGTGCACATAATCACATCAATGCACTTATCCACACCATGAATGCATTTTTGTCAAATCAATGCATTTTCCTTTCTCTTCAAGATTGTCACAGTGTCATCACACTCACATCATGGAAATCATCATGCTTATGCATTTTTCAAGAAAGTCATGTCTTTCATGCATAAATCTATAAACATCACATTTTCACGTTTTTCACCAATGAACACACTTTTCACATAAATCATTCATAGTCACATTTGCACATACACAACATATACAAGTCACATCCTGCATATAATCACATGTACACGTATATAAACATGAATATAATCATGCTTTCACTCCAATCCTGTATTTACTACGAGCAATCAACATGCATTCTTACAACCATATGCAATCACGTAAATATATATGTATATGTATATCATGTCACTCATATAGGTAGTAAAAACATACATAATGCTTCACATATTTCATGCTTTCCAATGCCCTTCTATGCTATAATCAATTTAGCATGCATCTCTACTACTGCACCAAATATATAACCACATATATACTTACGTATACTCAACTCATGCATAAAAATCATATATGCATGCAAGGCAACATCTAGCTAAATATACATATATAATTTAGCATACTTTACATGGCTCAATCCCTAAACATGCATACAACAATGCAAATTAGCATTTGAATTTAACAATGCTCTTACCCTCCAATCCCACACATATATATATATATATATATCTACCCACATATATACATCCTCACATCCCAAGTATATACATATATATCCACTTCTATATACATATATGCACATATATATATATACAACGCCACATACGATCAAATTAAGAGAATTTGTAAAATTAACTGACATAACAAAAGTATTATAAGAGATAGAGGCAAGAATCAACTTGCCTTAAGTCCCGCTCTTGCTAAGCCCGTGCTTGCCAAGCTGTCCATTTCCTTGCTCGGTCAAGTCCCGTGTCAAGCCCACGCCAACAACCATGAAAATTACTACCGAAACCACCACAATTCAAACCAAGGGAAATCCACAAATCAACCACCACAAGCTCTACCAATCCAAGACAAAATAGCCCAAAACTGAGCCATCATCTTGCTGCCAAACAATCCAAAACCAGCCCCTATTTCGCTGCCGTCGGACCACCTTTGACACAGCTATCAACCACCAGCCGAGCAAAACGCCGCCGTGTCACGCCCAAACCCAACATAAACCACTGGCCACTATCACCGGCAGCCCCTAATCCGCTACCTTCACCCATGCCGTGAAACCATTCCTTCCATATAAACAAAACCCCCAAACGGTCACAACCGAAGCCACCGTGAGCCACCACAGGTCGCCGAAACTATCAACCACCATGCAGCCACAACCGGCCACTCCTCATCGGTACAGCCACAGCTGACCACCAACCCAACCGAGAACCCAAAAACCAGCCCCTTCGGCACCTCCATGGAGTACACCCATGGTTGAACCAAACGCACCCCAGCTGCGTTTCTTCTGCGCACGAACCCACCTATTGAAGCAACACAAAAGAAATCCGAAGGCTTCAACCCATTCAAATTGAAGACCCATAGTCGAACCCAGCCGAGCCCAATCCCCAAATCGGACCAAACACCACCGTGAGAACCCACCCAAACACAACCCAATCACTTACCGCCGGAACAGTCGTCGTCCTCACCACCGGCCGAAGCTCACCAAGGCAACTCACCACCGTCGGAGCGTCAACTGGACCTCAAGAGCCACCAACGTCAGCCGTAACACCCGTGTAAACCGAGCCCCTTGGTCGCTACCGGAGCACCACCCCCCGCCGATCTCACCTTCGTGAAACCGAAGGTCCACCGCCGGAGCTCCTCCTCTCTCACGATTCCACCTTCTCTCCTTCGGCCTCTCTCTCTTTCTCCCGATTTTTCTCTCCTCTCTCGGTTTCCCCTTTTCTTCTTTTCTTTTCTTTTCTTTTTTTTTTTTCTTCTTTTCTCTTTCTTTTCTTCTCTTTTCCTTTTTTTTTTTTTTTCTTCTTTTCTCTTTCTTTTCTTTTCTCCTCTCGGCTGATCACTCCCTTCCTTATCTTCTCTTCATTCTTGAATCTTATCCTATTCTAATACCCACCACATGCTGTGTGCATTACCCTCAGCCACACAAGTTGTAAATATCTAATATATTACATATGTATATAATACTATATACACTATTTCATATATTAAATATCCCTCACATGGTTTCTCTCTCTCTCTACACTTCCGGTCCACATACATATAACAACATATATATGCATCTACAAGTATTTATAATTAAAAATAAACACACTCGCTACATATATATATATATATATATATATATATATTTTCTTCAACCATATATATAATCCTATATATATATATAGAGGTATCCATATCCTCCACCTTCATATAAATATATATATAATTTCATCTATATATATATATATATTCGCATTTTCGAATTTAATTAATTCGAAAAAAAATAACCCGGTCCAAAAATAATCCGAAACCGGTTAAAATTATTCCGGTCCTTACAAGTGCTCTCGTCAATTTCGATATATTCGTCAACTTGATTAGAGGCATAACTATATGTGAGTATACATATTGTAGTTGTCATCTTCTATAAAGAGGACAATCCCAAACAACCCACCGCATCCCTTTTTGGATGAAGTAGTCGTCAAAAGCTTTTACATCATTTAGGATACGAAGAAATAGTTCTTGTCGCATCCTAAATCATCTGTGAAATATTTCTAGTGTATATGTGAAATCCTTGTCAAAGTAGTCTCTTATTAGCCGACGGTGGCTTCCCTTTCGTTTACGATGAATGTACCACCTCTTAGGCAGTTGAAAGACTTGTTGGACTATTTTTGGTGTCACTGCATTCAAAAGCATATTGTAGTTATCTATATTCTGTTGCATCAACGTGTGAATAGGGTCATCTTCAAATGAGGATAATGATGATAAAGATGAAGAATTAGAGTCTGGCAAAGGAAAAGATCGTGATGATGAAGCCATTGAAAATTTGAGATTAAAAGAGATGGAGAATGAAGACATAAATGTAATGATGATTCTCATATGACCAAATGAATGTGTTTATATAAGATGAAAAATATAGCCGTTGGAAATATAGTTATTCAAAAAAGTTTTTAAAAAAATTAATGAAATATTTTTAAAATAAAAAATATTAAAAATTATTATTTTTTGGTTAGCAAGAATTCGGATAGGCCAATGTGAGCCAAAATCTGGAGAGCTGGAAATTCTGACGTGGCTTTGGGAAAATGCTGACGTGACTGGCTTAAAACCAAAGAAAAAAAATGACCATATGATGGCTAGCTATCATAATGATTAACGTAATTATTGAACTTGGTCAAGGTAATCTTTTCAATTGTAAAAACATCAAAGTGTACGTATAAAATAATTTTTCCAAATCATTAGCAACCAAATGCATGTTTAAAATTGATTTACATGGTTTATTGCGATTTTTTTAAGAGAATCTTATTTGGAATTGTGTTTTCTTAAAGGGTTTGTGAAAAATTAAGTTGTTGTTAATTAAATATCTATCTACATCTTTGATCCAATATTTGATATATAAAAACAAAAAACTAATATATATATATATATATATATATAGTACTTATATGGAGTTGTATATGACTCATTATGATAGAGTAATGATACTCTTAAATTTTGACAAAAATACTTCAATCCAACTGTACATCAGGAGTGTTCGACTTTGGCTTTGGACCCAAACCAAGGCGCTCATGGGTGAGCTCGACCCGGTTAGGAAATGCTAATACTTATCTTGGGGGTTAAGAAATAAGACAATATAAATATGTTATTTTGTATAGTTTCTTAATATGAAATATACGCATACACAATATCTCACAGAAACCCTTGCCTCAAAATTCTCTAACAATTGTCTTAAAGACCAAAGAAAAAGCTCTTAGAGTGTGGATCAGAGGATTACACTTGTTTGTGTAGGGTAGTTCCACCGCAAGATCCAAATAGGCTTTGGAGGCACATGAAAGAACCTGCTAGTTGATTCTTATAGGTTAAATTTAAATCGAGGTAACCCGATTCACTTTCGCAACTATTAATATCATTTTCTTACATTGGTATCAGAGTCATATATGTTGTATTCGTATCTTATATGCCTTTGATTGATCAAAGCATGTTTAGAATAACTTTTTTCTTGATTTATTACATGAAAAACATGTTTGTTTTGTAAATATAAAAAATCCATATCTCAGGATCGAAATAGAAATCTGTTAGGGCTGATTTTTTAGTATGTTATAGTCCATATGCATATTAGTATATCTGGAAAGTTTCATGTAAAAACTCCTTGAATTTATTTATTTTTAAAATAAAATAAGTGCGTTTGAGTAAACATTTGTAGGGTTTGTTTCTCTTTCGTAGTTGAGTTTTATAGCATAAAACTTATATGGAGGGATTCTTTATATTACAAGCTTTCTGTGGATATATTATTTGCAATATTTGGATGTACTATTTATGAGATATAGGTCCGGGAAGTTTTGGGTTGAATTAGGATTTAAATGAAGAAGATTAATTGTAGAATTTTTGTTTTCTCATTCTCACCCGAGGGAGAGTGAGACTCACCCCCATAGGTATAAGGCTTGGATCAACAGACTAAAAATAGTGTTGGACTCACAATAAAGAGAAGAACAAAATGGTGGTAGTGCTCCTGCCAAAGGAGGCTAGGAAGTTGTCACATGGGCCCCACATTCTTCCCACACACTAGAAGACAAAAAAAAGATAAAAAAGATAGCACACGCCCACTCGCGCCAGGTGGCGCATGCAGACCCTCCGGGTGTTCGTTGTTGGTCCCATTTTTTTCTAGTGTGCTTGGAATTTATTTTATATATTTTTTTATTTTTAAAAAATTATTTTATGAACAAGAAAATTAATTTCTAAATTTTATTTCAATAAAATAAAATAAGATTCCAAGACAAAGCATACTGTCGCAAGTAAGGGCAAGTGAAAGACTGTTTGGAGTCCAAATTCGGTGTGTGTGATTCTGGAGCTCTTACCGACCTTCTGGATCAGTATGTGTTGTAATTTGAATTTTTTTACATGTTGTATATATTTAGTGCTTGAAAAATATATATGATGAATGTTTTAAATTCTAAAAATTATGAAATTGATTCATATGATTTAATTAGCATTTTGCAATTTTTATTTCACTATATATGCATGTTAATATGGTATTTGTATGATGCATATTCCGCATTATGGCATGTTGAATTCCATTTTATTTTTTTAATAAAAGTTGCGTGATTTATTTGTAAATTTTTTTTAGCATGTTGTTGGAAATGGAATTTGAGTGTAGAAACATGCCTTATGCCATATTAAGTGGGAGACTATTCGGCTGAGAGATTTATTTTTCTCCTGAAAATCAAATTTTGTCCATAAATTAAACTAAATATTGATGATAATCACTTGTGGCGCAAGAGATGATTAAAAGTTCAAATTTCTTTTCGATCTTGTGATGTGTGTATTATTGTCATTAATTTAATTTGAATTTAAGCTGCAAAATTATGGTGTGTTTTGCTATTCATTAATATTCCATGCGCATTTTCTCTATGTAGTTGGAAAATGACAGTTAAGAATATTGTGGCTGATTTGAACAAGGGTGAGAAATTGGATGGCGGCAACTGTGATATCTGGCACCTCAAGATCTAATATCTACTCAATGATCAAGAAATCTTGGAGAAACATAGCTCAACATTGTGTGATCTTGAGGCCAATCAGTCTTAGCACAACAAAGATTGGTTTGTGCATTTTACTATATTTAGCAGCATGCACAATGATTTGATTAGCGATTTTGAGAATTTCCTAACTACTCATGAACTATGGGATGCCCTCAAACAAAAGTTTGGCATCACTTCATTGGCTAAGCTGCGTGGGTTGACTATGAAGTTTGACTCTTACCAAAAAAAAGGTGCATCATCTAATAAAGAAGAACTTAAAAGTCATGGCATCCATAATACGCGAGCTAGGAGCTACAGGTCATCACCTCCCCGATGAACAATAGGTTCAGGCAGTGATCCGCTCTCTTCCACATTCTTGGGTGCACATAAAGTAAAATATGACGCATAATGATAATGTGAGAACATTTGAGGACGTATTGCGTCATTTGGAACTTAGGGCTGAGCGCCTAGAGGCTATTAAAGTTGATAGTTATGTGAATGTTGCTGAGGCTACTCTGCATGGGACATCTTATTCCAAGCGCAAGAGAGCTAGTGGTGCTTCACAGAAAGGAACAAGTGATGGACCAGGGCCCAATAGAGCCAATGTTGCCAAGCACAAGAGAGGCAAGCATGCTAGCAAAAAAGATAAGACTAAGATGACTTGCTTTTACTGTAACAAGCTTTGACACTTCGCTCATGAGTGCACAGAGCCAAAGAAGGTACTCCCTAGCATAATTTCTCACTTTAACTATTTTGTGTCTAATCAAGTGTTAGTGGCTCATTCTCCTCATTTGTGGGTTGTAGACTTGGGAGCGACCAACCACATCATGAGGAACAGAGTTGGGTTGGTGGAGTGTCATCGAGTTACAGCTAGAAACAGAAGAATTTACATGGGGAATGAATCTAGCATTGAGGGGCTCGGGGTTAGCACTTACAAGCTTAATATGCAACATGGGCACACTTTATATCTCCGTGATGTACTTTATGCTCTAGAAATTCGGTAAAATTTGTTATCAGTTATTAGCATGTTGAGTTTAGGCTTTACCTTTTAGTTTGAGGATCAATTTGTCAGGATTTATTTAGGAACATTTTATTATGGTTTTGGATGGTGATTATTCTAGTTATAATAGTTTCAATGACTTTATTTCTTTAATTGCATCTAATGGTGATATTTCTATTAATTTTGTGAGATAACATGCTAGAGTAAGACACATAAGGCAAAAGAGGATGACTAGGCTAGCTAGAGAGGGGCTCTAAGGCCCACTCACTAAAGTCACCCTTCCCATTTGTGAACATTGTCTTACAAGAAAGGCAACCATGAAACCATTTGGCAGAGCCAAATGAGCATCTGTTCCATTGCAGCTTATACACTCTGATGTATGTGGCCCAATAAATGTGAAAGCAAGACATGGAGCACCATATTTCATCACATTTATAGATAAATGTACACATTTTGGTAAAGTCTATTTGATCTCCCATAACTCAAAAGCATTGGATTGATTTAGACATTATCTTAATAAGGTGGAGAATCTATTAAACAATAGCATTAAGGGTCTTAGAATCGAGGCCACGAGTATCTATTTGAGCAATTTAAGGAGCTCTGTGAAGAAAAGGGGATTCATAGACAGTTAACTATTTCTAGTACTCTATAATAAATTGGTGTAACGGAGAGAAAGAATCGCACACTATTAGACATTATTAGATCAATGATAATGTAAGCAAATCTTCCCATTTCTTATTGTGTAGATGCATTATTGACTAATGACTACATTCTTAATTTTGTGCTCTCTAAATCAGTATCTCCACCCCATATGAGATGTGGACCAGCGAAGAGCCTGATTTGGGTAATTTACGGCCATGGGGATCAACTGCTTACATACACAATCCTTCTCATAAGCATGGGAAGTTGGACCCTAAAGGGAATAAGTACATCTTCATCCACTATTCTAAGCATTTTAAGAGCAACCTGATGGAAGTGTTATTGAAATTGAGTCATGTGATGTGAATTTCCTAGAGGAGAAAAAAGACTTGGAGCTCTATGAGATGGCTGGAGGATTAGGAAGAAGGCACACCGTGTCGCTTAGTTGAGGATGAAGAAAAAATTCATCAAACTCCTAAGGACAGTGGGGGTGACTTGCCCTCCAATAGACTAGTTCCAATGGATGAGGATTCTTATGATCTCAAGTTGCATAGAAGCAAATGAGGAACTATCCCTCATCATCATTTTCAAGTTGAAGGGGAAGCTTTCATGGTTGCTCTACATGATGATGAATAGCCTAAGACTATTCAACAGGCATTCTCAACTCCTGCTAGTAAAGAGTGGACTATTGCAATGCATGATGAGATGGAGTCTCTAAGGATTAACCATGTCTGGGACTTGGTTGACCTTCCACTAGGGCACAAGACTATTGGAAGATACAAGGTATGCCTAGTGGCAAACGTTACACCCAACAAGAGGGTGTAGACTATGAGGAAATTTTCTCCCCTGTGGTGAGGTTTGCCTCAATTTGCCTAATTCTAGCCCTTATCGCAGGTTTAAACTTTGAACTATATCAAATGGATGTAAAGACTACATTTCTGAATGGAGGACTGGATGAGGAGATTAAAGTCTGCAAGCTCCAAAGAGCTATCTATTGCCTGAAGCAATCATCTAGATATTGGTATTTAAGATTTCATCGAGCCATTATCACTAATGGGTTTACGATGATCGATGAAGATCATTGTGTGTATGTCAAATAGTCCAAGGAGAGTTTCATTATATTGTCATTATATATTGATGACATATTGATAGCTAGAAATGATAAGGAGTTGATTGTCACTGCTAAGAGTGGTTGTTCTCTTCTTTTGAGATAAAGGACATGGGTGAGGCAAGTTATATGCTTGGAGTTAAGATCCTAGAGATCGTTCTAAGAAACTTCTTGGTTTGTCTCAAGAGAATTACATTAAGAAGATTCTGAAACGATTCCAGATGCAGGACTGCAAACCCATAGACACTCCTATCACTAAAGGCGAAAGTATGAGCCTTGAAATGGGTCCCAAGACTCCTGAGGAAGAAGAAAGTATGGCTTGTGTTCCCTATTCGAATGATGTTGGTAGCTTAATGTATGTTATAATGTGCACTCAACATGACTTATTTTATGCAGTTGGCTTGGTCAGTCGATTCCAGTCTAATCCTGGACTTGCTCATTGGAAGGCAGTTAAGAGAATATTGTGTTATCTAAAAAAAACTATAGATATGTTTTGTTATCAATGTGCAAATTTGCACCTAGTTAGATATTGTGATGCCAATTGGGGTGGTGATCTGGATTAGCACAATTTCACATTTGGATATATTTTTTTACTCAATGGTGGAGCCATTTCTTGGAGCAGTAAGAAGCAATCATGTATTGCCTTATCTGTGATAGAGGTAGAGTTCATGGTTTGCTCAGCTGCTGTGCAACAAGTTATCTGGTTGAGGAGGTTCCTTGAGTATCTTGGATTTTTCACACATGCTAGTGATCCTGTGACAATCGACTGTGACAACATGGTTGCACTTGCTTATGCTAAAGATCCTAAATACTATGTTCGAATCAAACACATAGATGTGAGAAACAACTTCATCAAAGATATTGTTGCGCAAAACCAAGAGGTCTTGACACACATTTCTATGAGTCACATGGTTACAGACCCTTTAACTAAGCCCATTGCTAGAGATATTTATTTGACTCATTTTAGAGTTTTAGGGCTATGTAGACTGTGATTAATGTGTTTTTGAGTACCAGTTGATCACTTATTTATAATCACTTTGGGAGATTTATGTTAATAATGCATGTGTTCATTTTAGTAATTGTTTCATTACTAATTATTGGGTTATGAACATAGCATGTAAGATAGCACATAGGAAGTATGTCTCCAGGTTTTGATTGGCTCACTCACACAAGCGTCGTTGGCACTTTTGATAGCAAGCAAAGATAAGATGCTTTAGTCATAGTGTCACTATTCATTTTACCAATATTGATAGCCAGATGCGAGATCTTAATTTTGACACTTTTGATAGCTAGCAAATAAAAAGCTCAAATTAGGCGCTTGCATAATGACTAGACTAAGATGTGTACAGTGTTGGAGTTTGTGACATGCGTTCTTTGGAAAAGTTACTTCATTGTAGCATGTATTTCATACTACATGTGCTTTGTGACCATTTGTAAATGTAACGAGCCGAATTTTTTTTTTCTTTTGAATCATGACTAAAGGTTAAGTGGATTTTCTTTCTAAGTATGATTAGTCACCTAATGACATGTTTAGTGGACTTGAATAATCCTTTCTATGTTTTCGGTAATGGGAGTAGGACTGGAATGATAGAGGGTTTAGTTGCAAAGGGGCAAATTGATATAATATATATATATGATATATATATGGAAAAAAAGGGAGAAAAATTAGATTTTTCATCTCTCCCTCTCTCTAGATTTGGTTTTCACTCTCTCTCTCTCTACAAGTTCTCCCCTTCTCCTCCTCTCTAACTTTTGAGGGCCAAGAAGTGAGATTTGAGGGTAAAGCCAAGAACAAAAGTTGTTCCCCTCGCTCTACTCTTGGTTTTGATCAGCGAAAAGTTTCCATTTGAGGAGTTTGAAGCTTAGTGAAATTTGGGTCTTCCACTTCTAAGCTTGAATTTTGAGGTAGGGGTTCTTCTCACGACGCAGTATGGGTCATTGTGGACAAATTAACCAAGGTGGCTCATTTCCTTCCCATTCGAGTGACGGATGATGTGGATACTCTTAGTCAATTGTACATTGATTAGATTTTGAGGCTGCATAGAGTGCTAGTTTCTATAGTGTCTGATAAAGTTCTGAGATTCATGTCACAGTTTTGGCAGAGCTTTCAGGCTGTACTTGATATGGACATCTATTTCAGTACAGCTCACCACAACGGGATTTTATGAGGCTTGGGCATAGCGGGAAGCTAGCCCCACCATTTATCAGTCCGTTCAAGATATTGGATTATGTGGGTGAGGTTGCATATTGCTTGGCATTGACACCACAATTGTCCAGTGTGCACAATACTTTCCATATTTTGATGTTGAGAAAGTATGAGCCGGATCCTTCACATGTGTTAGATTGGACAGATATTGAGGTGGAGGAGGGCGTGTCTTACGAGGAAAGACCAGTATAGGTTCTGGATGCTAGGGAGCATGTGCTTTGGGGCAAGACCATTCCATTGGTTAAAGTCCTTTGGAGACATCACGGAGTCGAGGAGGCTACGTGGGAGCAAGAACAAGAAGTCCGCTCAAAGTATCCTGAGTTGTTCACTGCTTGAGGCACGTTTCTAATTTCGGGGATGAAATTCCCTTTAGGAGGGGAGGTTGTAAAGACAGTGACCATTTTTGGCCGGTTTTGCATTTTCGCATTATAATTGTCATAAATGAATTTTGAGTGGTTTTTGACATGTTTTGAGTGCGGGAAACATGTTTGGGAAGTACTTTAAGGGTTTTGGAAAGTTTTTGAAAGATTTGGAGAAGTTTGACTTTTTGGTCAAACCGGGGCCCAAGATGAGACTTAAGTGGGCCTGAAAATTCAGAAAATTTTTGAAAATATTTATTTTTGAGAATGGCTTAGATGAAATATTTAGAGAGTAGAGGAAGTGATTTTGAGGCCGTAGGAGTTTTCAAAATTTCAAACGGAGTCCAGGAAGGTACGTTAAGTGGCCCGGGTATTTTGGTCTTTTTGCGAGATCTAGATATTTTAAATATCAGTGGCAGAGATATTTCTGCAAATCTGACACCTCTTTCTCTCACTAAAACTCTCCATCTTCATAGCTCTCCATTCTCTCTACATTTTTGACCTGTTTGGTTTGGATTCAAGGCTCGCCGAAAAAAGGAGATACGTAGGGGACGGCTAGTGATAGGCGTTGAATGTTACGCATTCTAGCCTCTTAACTTATGTATTTTATTCTCTTAGTGATAGACTATTTTGTGATTTTACTTTATTTTAGTGTTTTTTGTATTTTCAGGGCCTTAATGATTATTTCAGTTAAAACCAAGCTTTTGGGCTTTTAAAGAAGACATCCAAGATGGTTAGATGAAACCTATATCAAGGAGAATCATTCAACCATTTATTTTAACTCAAATCAGCCCAAGGAAGAGGTCCAAGAGAATTACAACTGCTTAAGAAGGTTTCGGGCCTGAAGCCCAAATATGCGCATAATACAGTTGGAAAACGGACCATAAGTCTTATTTCTGAGCCTCAAATCGACATTATTTTTGCGTTGGGTTGAACAAAATTTGATTCTGCACACTTTTGTATTTCACGAAAATTCTGTAAATCGGATTTCTAGTGGGTCAAAAGTTGGGCCGAAGTCAACAGGAAAAACCCACCTGATTAGTGCTGCGGAAAACCCTAATTTATTCCTAATTGGATTAGGACTTTGGTGTATTCTCTTGGGGCAGGAAGTGAAGAATAAGAGGCTGAGTATAGGAGGAAGACACAGAGAGTTTGGAGAGTCTGAGAGGGATGAGAAGAGAACAGAAACATATTTGCAAAGCCATTGGAGAACGAAGTCATACGCATAATTCATGAAGACGATGCCTTCTTCCTCAACAGTTGAAGCTTCTTCTACCATGAGCGGCTAGTTCATCCACTAGGGTTTTGATGTAGCCCTAACAAAGCATCAATGGTTTGATTGTTTTAATTATTGGGGACCTTTATATACATGCATAGATTGTGTAATTCAGAGGATTCTTATTATAGAATTGAGCAATAAAAGTATTGTAAATTCAATCTCAATGATTTCTTATCTTGTCTTAGATATTTAGTTGTTGTTATTGAACTCAATCTCTCTTATTTTCTGTGATCATGAGAGAGATTATTACACAATGGTAATCACTGAATATATTGTTAAGAGCTTTGATGGATTATGCCTAGAGAAGATGAACCATACTGCACCCTAGATTAGAGTAGTTAGGCAGATGGCCCATGCCAATCGAAGATAGTCCATGGCTTAGCCTTAATCATATGTTATCTTCTTGATGGATGAAGGTGAGCTTGTAGCCACCGACACCACTTATGCATGATGTAATTCCCCTATAGTTGATTCAATTAACCATTGATTGTGGAGTTAGTGGTGAAGTCAAACACCCTAGATTTCTCTCATATTATCTTCACTATCTGTTTATTTTGATTTATTTTATTTTCCTTTTTAATTAGTTTAGTTTAAAAATCAGAATTCTTTTCTTATAAATTTAATTAGAATTAATTCCGTATTCCAACTCATCAGACCATAATCCCTGAGGTACGATACCCCTTTCGATAGCCCTATTCTGCAAGGAATTCGTTCTATTGCGAAGTGTGGAAATTTTTAATTGATATACTTTTTGAGTCACACTCACACACGAATCAGCTAGGGCATCCCTTTGAATCGATCAAAGTTGCAGTTCAGCAAGGTTGACATTGCAAGTATTTTGAGAAGTGCTTGGAAAGCCTTCATTTTTGAGGTAGGGGTTCTCCTTCTCATTTACTTGTCGATTCGAGGGTTTCGGGAGAAACGGTGAGAACTAGGGTTGTGTATTGCATATTTTAGAGTGCTAAGAGGGTTGGGTTATGAGTGTTTTCTACTCTCTTTAGTGTCGTATGTGCAATGGGAATGTAAAAGGTGTTATGCATGATAAGAAGGGTGAATGAGTGAGAGAAATGAGCATGTACACTTATATGCTAGGTTTTATGCACTTTTGTGAAAATGTGTTAAATGAGCATATTTGTGTTATGTGATGTTGTATGAGTAAAATGCATACCTTCTTTATATAGAAAATTTATTTATTGGTGAAGCATAACAAGTATGTGCTTATGTGTATTTTGTGAGCATATGTGACTTATGCTAGGGTTTTGCACATATAGGAAATTATATATGTGGATTGATGAGTATGAAATGCATGCTATAAACTTTTATAACTAGCTTATGCATTCTGAAGCATAAAATTTTAAATGCGTGACTATATATGCTCGAAATGCATGTATGTGTCCTTTGTGAGGAAATGGGGGAAAGTAGTCTAATCACCTTGGAGGTAGGAGTCCTCGGTGAAAGTCTTGAAAGGGTCTCATCACTTGGTAGGACCGATGTTCTCGGTGATATATTCTAAAAATATTTCATCACTTGGTAGGACCAATGTTCTCAGTGGTGTATTCCAAAATTATCTCATCACTTAGTAGGACCGATGTTCTCAGTGGTGCATTCCAAAATTATCTCATTACTTGGTAGGACTGATATTCTCAGTGGTGTATTCTAAAATTATCTCATCACTTGGTAGGACCGATGTTCTCAGTGGTGCATTCTGAAATAGTCTCATCACCTGGTAGGATCGATGTTCTCGATGATGTATTTTGAAATTGTGTGGGAAGTGTCTCGGTTAGATGATTGGTCAAAAATCATGTTAGGGTATCGGGTTAAGTTCTAGAGAGGGACAAGTGTGTGATATTGCCTTCATTTTAAATCATGAAGCATGACATGTGTTTAATGCATTTTATATATATGCATTGCTTGTGAATGAACATGGTATATGTTAGATGATACATGTAATGTAATGACATACATTCAGGTAGGTTGTGTCAGGTCAGCACTTAGGTGGGTTGGGGTATCTTTACTAAGCCGTAGTGGTGCTCACCCCTTTATTCTAAACGTTTCAAATAAGGCACCAATGGAGGATGAAGCATGAATAGCTCAATGGACTTTGTTGAGTACCATTTTTGGACTTTTGACCTTTTGAGATGTAAATAGATGTCTATGCCAGTTTGTGGCATGTTGACTATGTTAATGAGGTTATATTTACATTTGATTTATGTTGATACGCTCTAGTTTCAAGTGCAATGATCATATATCGATCATATGTGATTCGTGGGTTTTGAATGGAAGAAGTTGGTTTTAATTCCATTATGTATAAATTCTTAGATATGATTTTTGGAGATGTGGATACATGCTTAAAATGATATTTGATGATGGTTTTATCATTTGTACATGTTGTGGGTGATGTTTTGATATTTTCTAGGCTTTTAGATGAGTTTTGGAGCCTAAAAGTTTAGATTTTTGAGTCTGGGACAGTAGGTTTTTATACGTGTGACAATACATGTTCGATGCATCGCAGCTTCGATGCATCTAACTCCCCATTTCGATGCATCAAAGTTTCTATTCATAGCATTCTCCAAAATCTGCCCAAACTTCAATCGGGCATAAATTCTTCGTTTTAAATCTAAATTGAGTGTCATTTTTTTTAAATTGGGTATTTTTGAATGCTCTATCCAATGGTGAGGGTTTTAGTTTCAGATTCCAAACACACGAAGTATTAAGTCCTAGAAGTGAGTGATTTGTGGGAGTGAGTAAATAAATTCCCCCACTAAGGTGATATGATTTGAAGTAGGAACCATTGGGATTGGATAAAGTGTAGTTATGCACCTCTATGTGCAAGAACAGAGTTAAGCTTCCATGGTAATTGAGGGTAATGAGGATCCATTTGGACTAATGGATGGAGTAACCTCCGGTTCTCCGGGAGTCGGGAACTGGGGCTTTACTGAATCTCTACTTATTCCACTTCGAAAGAATTATGAGACATTTTACAAGTAACTCATGAGGGTACCACCAAGGTAAGGAAATCAAAGTTACAAATTCTAGCTACTAAATTTGAAACAATTAGAATGGATGAAGTTGAGATGTTTTCTAATTTTTATTCTAGGTTTAATGATATTGTTTAAAGTAGTGCTAACTTTGGTGAGAAAATTCCTTCTTTTCAGATTATCAAAAAAATCTTCAGGCCATTACCTAATAGGTTCTAAGCCAAGTTGTAAGCCTTAGATGAGAGCAGAGACGTTGATACAATGAAGGTGGCAGAATTAGTTGGATCAATTCAAACTTTTGAGATAAATTATCCAAACTTTTAAAAAATAAAAAATTTGGCTTTAAAAACTTCAAAAACTTCTAAGTCTTCAAGTTTGTCAAATATTTCAAATTCTTCAAAATCTAAAGTTGAAAATTTTGGAAGTTTTGAATATGATTTAGATAATGATATTGCACTCCTTGCTAGGAAATGTAGAAAGATCCTTAGATATGAAAAGGATAAAAATCTTAGGAAATGAAATTCTTCTAAAATTCGTGGTCAAGGCTCATCATCTAATGGTAGATAAGAAAGAAAAGAACTTGATTACTCTAGGAATTCTGAAATCACTTGTTAAACATATGGTGGTAAAGGTCACACATGTAGTCAATGTCCAAGTCCTAAGAAGAATAACTTTAGTGCAAAGAAAATTTTGAAAGATAAAAAGAAAGCCATGAAAGCTATTATTTATGAATCTAAGTCTTTTGGTTCTGATAGTGATTCTTCTATTGATATTGATGTTTTTGCTTTTATTACTCATATTAATGATGATACTGCTAATAATTCTTCTTCTGATGTAAGTGAAACAGGGGTGTACACTACTCTCGGTCAAATAAGGTTTGATGATTCAGAAGTTGAGCAGTCAGATGAAGAACCATGTGAAAGCAAGCTGCCAAAACTTTTTAAGAATTTGCCAGAAGCTTATGATAAGAAATCTAAGAAGTTGAAGCAAGTGAAAATTGAAAAAGAAACTTTGAAGAAAGAGAATGAAGAGCAATTGAAGTTGATTAAAGAAAAACAAAGCTAACATTCAAAATCTTCAAAGTAAAGTTAAGTTTCTCGAAAGCGAGGTAAGTCAAGCTATCTCTGCCAAAGATTCTCTTATTGCTAGAATTGATTTTCTTGAGCCTGAACAGAAAAATTCACAAGAGAAATTGATTGCATTTACCTCTGGGCAGATTAAGCTTGATAACATGATTAGTGTTGGTAAGCCTGTAGGAGATAAGACTGGACTTGATTTTGTTGGGTCATCATCTAAGGGTAAAACTGTGTTTGTTAAACCTAACAACTTGAATTTGCCTGCACCCAAACCTAAGCTAGTTGAGTCTTTCCATGCTAATGTTGTGTCTAATATGCTTCATTGTACTTTTTGTGATAAGAATGGACATAGCCAACACTATTGTTATAAGAAAAGAAAACATTCTAATTCTGATTTTCATGTGCATAATTATTTTTCTAAGAATAGGGTTCATGCTAGAAAGTCATATTATTGGAACAAACCCAACAATTCTCAAGCTAAAAAAAATTCAAATAAAAAAAAGAATGTTTCTATTTCTCCACATTATCTTCCTGATAAGTTGCATGTCAAAACAATTTGGATGAGAAAGGAAGATTTGGAGAAGTTTGTGCCTATTGATACTATGAGATTGATTCCTGATAGGTCTTTAGGTACAAAACCCCCAAAATAAGTCAGGATGGCCATTCGCTCTTCAGGGAGTCCCTCCTGGCCGACACCACCGTTTTCTCCATGGTCATGGATATGTGCAATGGGGAGTTTACCACCCCCAATCATAATTGCACAAGAAAATCCATGTGCCCGACGGACTTATGGTTCTTGGATACCGTTCTCATCAAGAACGCCTGCCCTCTAGGACATGTGGCAGAGAGACGGGGTGTCACGCCCCGAAACTCGAACCGCCGGGGCTCCCCCGGACCGACCCTGAATCCCGAGTGTGAACCCATTCACTCAACCCTATGAACAATCTCAATTACACTCACAAACATAGTATCAATGTTTGATACCATGCTATAACGCCCTGATTTTTAACTCTCGGAGAACCAGAGCTTAAACTGTCTATTTAACCCAATAGACCCTCATTACCATCATTTACTACAGAATCTTAACTCAATTCTTGCATATGAATGCACCCAATTCCATCTTAACCAATCCCCATGGGCCCTATATCGAATCACACACCTTAGTGAAAATTCACTTGGCCACACCTTTGAGAATCACTCACTTTCGAGCCTCAAAACTTTCTATATCTAGAATCTTAAACTGAGTCTTACACCATTGGATAGATAATCCAAAAATACTCAAGTTCAAAAAAAGCCACACTCAATTCCGATCTAGAACGAAGAAATTACATCGAAATGAAGTTTTAAAAAATGTTGTGAATAGTAATTTCGATTGTATGAAAATGTGATTTCGATTGTGCGAAATAAATCTCGATTGTGCGAATATTTCACCCTCTCGGTACCTCCGACCTGCAATATTTCACACGATCGAAATGAGGGTTTTCATTGTGCGAAATTCCTCTTTATGGACCCTAAAAATCACTATAAATCATCACCCCTTCGCACAATCGAAATGGGGGTTTCGATTGTACGAAATGGGCATTTCGCACGATTGAAATGCTCCCCATGGGACCTCCAACAACCCTATACATGGTTCATTTGGAGCCCAATCCACCTTCTATCATCCTAGAACCTCTCATACATGATCCATAACATAAATGAAAGATTCCAACATCAATTACATACTCAAAATCATAATCATGATCCAATTATACAGCAAAACGAATCATTTTCTTTCACAACCATAATCCATTCACAATGAAAACATCATCAAATGAACTAAGTGCCACCATGGGCATTACATAAACTAAACCGTTGTCTTTCCACACCCAACAAGTTTAAAATCCAATACTTACATTAAAGTTACATTTGAACATGATATGAACACAACTCAAAAATAAGTCACATGCCACAAGCCGGCATGGATAGCCACAAAAATGCACAAAATCCAAAAGATAGCAAAGTGGTACTATAATTCCACTTGGACACTCAAGTCCCATCCGTCATCGGTGCCTTATCTGTAAAAAGAGTTTATAATAAAGGAGTGAGCACCACGGCGGCTCAGTAGAGATACCCCAACCCTCCTAAGTGCCGACTCGACACCGACCTACATGGAATGCATATGAATACACTACATACCACATCCACAATCTCATAAACAAATCAACAAATGCAATTAAAGAGGATTGCATATTTCACGGATCATGTATAACACGTTCAAATATACAAGCATTAAAAAAAAGTAAATGCTCTCTCTCTCCATCCTCATCTGATACCCTACATGATTGGCCCGCTCCGAGGATCATGTCACCTTGGACACCTCCGATAACCATCCAATGACCGGGACAACTCCGAAAGGTCATTTTTACCATAGCAATATATGGGATTGCCATAGAGTGAGGGGATAACTCCGAGGCTCACAATTCTTGGGCATTTTCCGATAACCATCCTATGACTGGGACAACTCCGAGGGGTCATTAGTATTACACATACTCCGATCCTAGGCATTGAGCCTTAGTATGGCGGGTCCACTCTGAGGGCCATACATAGTGGGTAATTTTACCACATTTCACCTCACGGTTGGACCACTCCGAAGCCCCGTGTACCTCATTTGCGTCATTTTTCCCGCAACTTCCCACATATGCAATATGAATGCATAAACACATGACATATTATTTTCATGCTCAACTCATGCTCATTAATACTAAAAAGAAGTAACAAGCATATTTTCCATCACCACACACCACATATAGCACGTATATGTATAACACATGCATATATCATCTCATATGCATACAACTTCAAAATTAGCATATTTTACTCATGCTACATTCAATGCATAATTTTAGTACATATAACTAAACATGCATTCAACAACCACATTCCCACATATAATCACATATATGACACTTGGTACACATTTTTCCACATATACACCAAATTGAGCACATAATGCCTATGAATCAATTTCTTACACTCACACACTTAAAACCCACATGCTACCACCAACACAATGGACACAATTGTGAAAAGATAGGACTCTAGAGAAGAAAAAAACACAACTTTCCACACCTCTCATCATCCTAAAGCATTTAAAACACATCCTACACCTCTCTTCTTCACCCGAAACCCTAGAATCGACAATTAGAAGAGAAGAAGAACCCCTACCTCGAAAATAAAGACCTTCCAAGTAGTTCACCAAAATTCCAGCAATGCCTATCTTGGCGAACCACCACTTTGATCGGTTCAAAGGGAAGCCCTAGCCGTCCCCTACGTATCTCTCTCCTTCGGCAAGTCTTGAATCCAAGCCGAACGGGTCCAAAATGTAGAGAGAAGGGAGAGCTATGAAGGTGGAGGGTTTTAGAGAGAGAAAGAGGCGTGAGATATGGCTGAATATCTCTACCACTGATATTTAAAATATCTAGGGCTTGCAAAAAGACCAAAATGCCCCTAGCCACTTAACGTACCCTCAAGGCCTCCGTTTTCAATTTTGAAAACTCCTACGGTCTTGAAATCACTTCGTTAACTCTCTAAAAATTTCATCTAAGCCTTTCTCAAAAATAAATATTTTAAGAATTTTCTGAATTCCCGGGCCTTCTTAAGTCGCATCCCGGGCCCCAGTTTGACCAAAAAGTCAAACTTCTCCAAATCTCCCAAAAACTTATCAAAACCCTTAAAACACTTCCCAAACATGTTCCCCACACTCGAAACATGCTAATCACCACTCAAAATGCATTTATGGCAATTAAAATGCGAAAAATGCAAAATTGACCAAAATTGGTCATGGTCTCTACACGAGATGATCTTCTTCGCTGCTTATACACAACTCACACTAGCACATGATTTTTTATCCCATCTTTCATATGGGGGCAGATGTATAAAGTGTGGGATGCTCTCGTCCGAAAGATGAACAAATGAGCAGCTACTTGGCAACTACCGTTCCCCTACTTGGTCACGGCCTTTCTGTGGGAGGCCAATATCCCTATCAGTTCTATGGATATCCAGATTGAACCACCACCCCATTTCTAGCACACTTAGTGGGTCCAGGTCCGTAGGCAGCTGGAGCGCCAGCAGCACCAAGGCTAGGAACATGAGGACATAGACATGGATGATCCCCTTGCATTGGTAGAGGAGGATGAGCCCTCGGATGAGGATGAGGATGACGATGAGGAGGAGGAGGATTCGACTAGTCTGAGCCATAAGCAGTTTGATATACTGGCCACCGGATACTCCTGCTTGGCGACAGATGTAGAGAGGCTGCAGTAGGATTTTGACGAGCACGTCCGTCTGACTCAGAGCCAGATGGCTGCAATGAGAAGGGATATTACCTCTCTGACTCAGGATCAGAGAACATTGATTGATGAGTTTAGGTCATTCCGACAGGATCTCCAGACTCTGTTGCACGGCCCGACAGCCGCTTTGACTTCTACATCATCCACCGAGCCCCCTCGACCACCACCCACCCTGGATTAGTTTAACAGTATTCTATTTGATTTTCAGTTTTAGTTTTGTATTTATTTTTAGTAGGCCATGTAGGCCATGTCTTCGGATCTTTTTTTTTTATGTATTCCATTATTTCACTTTGTACTGAACATGTTTTGCATATCTATGAAATATCTTTTTGTTTTCATTCTACTTTTTATTCACTGTATTTTTTTTACATTTGGCATCGCTATCGCTATCTCCAATGCTCTAACTATGTATGTAGTACCAATTTAATACTTGGCATATGCACGATACAGTTGATGATTTTCGTTTATTAAAGCCTGATTTCAATTCCCAATACTGTTGAGATTGCTTCAACACAGTATGACTTTAATAAAGAAAGGTAGCCCCTTTGTATACTATACGTTAGTATGCTTGGATAATCAATATCTTATCGTCTATGCCTCTTAGCAAATTGGGAGCCACCAGTTCAGAGTTTAGAATGAAGCATAACGATTCCAAACAAAAAAAAATCATACACATGCAAAGACATCATTGTGGTTGCATAACTGCTTTCTCTTTATACTTTTATTTAATTTTTGTTCCCCATAATGCTTGTGGTATACTGTTGATGACCCATGCAGGTTTTGATACTCCTGTGATCCATGGATCATAATTGACTGTTGTTTCTATACGCAACCACATTCCTGGTAATTTCGTTCCTTTCTCTTCTTTTCAAATCATTGAGGACAATGTTTGAGTTAAGTTTGTGGGTGTGCGATATACCACGGGCATATGCTTGCAACTATTCAATTCTTTGGTGCTTATTGACATTGTAATGCATTTTTGTGTAGTGTAATGAATTTTTGTGCATATTAGCCATGATGTCATACTGTTTAAGGGAAGACAATCCCATTAAATGTTCGAGGCAAATGCAGCAGGTAATTAGGAGCTTTGGACATTGTAAATACCCGCACTTTTGCAAGTTATGTATTAGGTTAGAATGGTCCACATTTTTGTTCAATTGTGAATATGGTGCAGCTCTTACCCTAAATTTGTCCTTAACAGCACAAACTAGCACACATGCATTTTAAGATGTGGGGTATAGGTCTGATGGAGAATCTTATAAATTTCTATTTTTATTTGAACAACTTAGAAAATGAGTCTTCCGATTGTTTCAATAATAAAATAAAAAATAAAAAAAATAAGAAAGAAAAAAAATTATGCAATAAGCCTTCTCACTCAATAAATCGGATCTCTATGCCTCATAAAGCATAGAGTATTCGTGTATAAGTGTGTAAGGTTGAGCCTTAATGAAGTGGGTGGCTTGTTTAAGCTCATCACCTTGGATGCTCGGCTATTAAGTCTTAAGAGTGTCTTTTCACCTAATGCCCTAAAACCGTCTGGTTTGGGAGTCATTGACCTAACACTGCTACATGTGCTTTCAAAAAAGCAAAAAGAGTTTAAGCATTGCACAGTCATCTACGCACAAACATTCATGCAAGCTTCACAGTAATGAACCACAGTGTCGCGCTTTCTATGAGTTTTTCTTCTAAAAATAGATGTGTTCTTGTATTCTCCGAAAATGATGATAAGCCACACATTAGAATGGATGTTTGATGTGGCTAAACTCAATTGTATTTGTAAGCTTAATTTTGCCCTTTTTATCAAAATATAATTTAACCACTCGCAAGAGCACGAATCTTTGTAGATAAGGTTCTATATAGAGGGTATCGATCCCACGAGGACTAGTCGCAATTGTCTTAAAGAAAGATTAATTCCACTTTAATCCTAAAAATAGGTTTTTGAATTTTTGTTATAAACTATTGCATGAATATAAAAACAATAAAATTAAAGAGTTTAAAGTTGGGAGAGAGAACGAGGGTTGGTTTCCACCACTAGCCATTCACATGTTCATAAGTGTAGCAAGCATCGGATTCATTAATTAAATGCCTAACAATGTCATTAGGCTTGTGACCTCAATGACATATCAAAAGATCAATGTGTTTGTCCACCTATCATAATCCATCTTCAATAAGCATAACTCTTCAACCTAACTAACTATCTAATTACCCTACTCTCTAAGTGAACCTAAATGCATCCAAGCTACCTTATCTTGGCATGGTTTATACAAACAAACACAACACATTCATTTAAACACCATTATCTAGCAATCATTTGCACTTCTTGTGGAATATGCAAATGTGGTGCATTCATATGGAAGAATCTATTCTAAGACAAGAATAAAACCAAAACCACATGAATATATAGAAGAAATGTATTAGTGTACATGGTCACTAGGCTAAATAATCAACATTTAATTACAAATCCCAAGTGCTACAAAAAGGAACATGTTTACATGGCTAGGGCTTCAACAACACCCTAGTATAGAAGTTAGTTGCTCATGGTTGCCTTGCACTCTTCCATTGATGGAGAAGATGAAGCTTCTTGGTCTGGTTCAGCTCCTTCTCCTCTCTCCCGAAAGTCTCTCTTCTTGATGGTCTGATGTGTCTTGAGAGATATATGAGATATATGGCTATTTTGTGCTTTTAGGCTTCCTTTCCAACCTTGGGGCCCACCATAAATATATATATATCCCTTGTATCAAGAAGGTTCCCAAGGGTCTTGTTCAAGTCAGACAATCCCCCTAAGTCGTGCAAAAAAGGGGGATTTTGTTGCAAGTGGGAAAGCAGGTGAGCAAGTGGGCAAGTGGCTTCTGCAGAATCTCGATCAATCTCAATCAATCGAAATGAGATCTCGATCAATCGAGATTTTGATTAATCGAGATCAACATCTCGATTGATCGAGATGCCTTTGGCTGCAATTTCTGATTTTTCTCTTGAACTGTAAAAAGCCTCAAACTTTGCTCTTTTCACTACAAGACCTGCAAAACATCAAAAACACAAAAATACCGTAAACATATCTCGATAAACACAAAAACGGAACTAACATATGCAATAAAGAGGGTTCAAATGCATAGAAATGAACACTTATCACACCCCCATACTTACATATTGCTAGTCCCTTAGCAATGCAATATTACAAAAATAAAATTAACTATCTTATACAAAAGTTTAATCATGCTCAGTCATCAACTAGATAAAGGGCGATCATCCGTTCATTTCACAGTTGGCAAATGCAACAAGTATTACAGAACTATGTGGTCATTAGCAAAAATGGACTTCCACAAGCTATAAATAAACGATGGTCCCCACATGATGGCCAGTCCGAACAAACATACCAATTCCGACCCCAAAATCCTCTTTGAAAAGTGAACATGCATTCTAACGTGTGGCTTTTGTCATATTTGGAGAAGAAAACGAACAAATCTGTTTTTAAGAGAAAAACTCATTGAAAAAGCTCAGCACTACTGTTCATTATCACAAAACATTCATGATTGCTCATGTGCGGATGACCGTGCAATGCTTAGCTCTTTTTGCTTTCTTGTAAGCCCATATAGCGGCATTGGGCCAATGACTCCCAAACCAATTGGCTTTAGGGTATTAGGTGAAGAAGCACCCCTCGGACTTAATAACCGAGCTTACAAGGTGATGAGCATAAGCAAGCCACCCACTTATTATTGCTCAACCTTGCACACTTATACGCGAATACTCCCTGCTTTGAGGCATAGAAATCCGGTTTATTGAGTGAGAAGGCTTATTGCAAACTTTTCTCTTTTTCTCTCTTTTTTTTTTTTTTTTTTTTTACAACAACCGGAAGAACTTATTCTTTAAGTTACAGAAATTTACAAAATTCTCCCTCAGACTTATACCCCACAGTTTAAAATGCATGTGTGCGAATTTGTGCGGTTAAGGACAAATTTAGGGCAAGAACTGTACGTGCTCATATTTGGACAAAAATGTAGACCGTTCTAGCCTATTATATAGCTTACAAAAGTGCGGGTAATTACAATGTTAAAGTTCTTAACTACCTGCTGCATTTACCTCGGACCTTTATTCGAATGATCTTCCTTTAAAAAGCAAGACATCATAGCAAGCATGCAAAAATATCAAGAAAAAGAAAACTGCTCTACAATGACACCCAATATAAGACTGAACATTGCATGCATATGCAAGTGGTATAGCATACCGCACCCCTAAACTTATATGCAACATTGTCCTCAATGTTTGGACAAGAAGAACAAGGAAAGAAGTTACCGGGATTGCGGAATGCGACAAAAATGGTATTCCACAGTAGCGGTCATCCTACAAATAAGAAAAACCTGCACAGAACACCAACTGGATACCACGAGCATTAAAAGGAACAAAAAGTATATGAAAAGATCATAATAAAATAATTATGCACAAACGGACAATGTCAAGATCACTGCATATCTAAGGGTCTGAATTAGTGTTTCCCAATTGTCTAAGAGGTCTATACGATAAGATATTGACTATCCAGGCACGCTAACGTATAGCATGCAAAGGGGCTGCCTTTCTTTATTAACGCCATGCTGCGTTGAAACAATCTCAAAAGTATTGGGAATTTAAACCAGGCGGTAATAAACGGAAATCATCAATTGAATCACATATAACAATTAGGTAAGTGGTACTACATACATAGTCAAAGTATAGAGAACAGATATATTGACAGAAGGCAAAAATAAAGACAGTAAAGATAAGACATGGTATAAAAGAAAAGATAACTGTATTCCATAAATATATAAAATGAGTTCAGTACAAATCGTACAGGCATCTGGAATACTCATAAAAACTAAAAATGAAAGAAAACATGGCCAACATGGCCTATGAAACATAAAGAAAGAAAAATACAAAAAGTAAAACAAAAAAGACAAATTAAAGCAGCTACTCGAGGGCGGGTGGTGGTGGTGGTGGCTCGGTGGGAGTAGAAGTGGAGGTGGAAGCTCGTCCGGCAAGCAGGAACTGCAGGTCCTGCCGAAAGGCTCGGAACTCGTCTAGAATCGGCCTCTGACCCTGTGCCAGAGAAGAAATGTCTGATCGAATGCCCTCCAGCTGACCCTGCGTCACCTGGACGTGCTCGTCAAAACCCTGTTGGAGTCGCTCTACGTCAGCCGCCAGGTAGGAATAGCCAGTCGCTAGGATGTCATGCCGCTCTGCAGCAATATCCATCTCCTCCTCCTCCATCTCCTCATCATCAGACCCATCCCCTGCAGGCTCTTCCTCATCCATCTCCACCGGGGCATCCATATCTACATCGTCTGGTGGATCACCCTGGTGGTCCTATCGCTCTAAGTGGCACCTCACCCGCTCCCACTGAGAAGATGTGAAGCGGGTGGGCGGTGGCAACTGGATGTCAGTATCACTGACCGGTATACTGGCACGACTAAGAAAAGTGGCGACGAGGAAAGGAAAGGGAAGTCGCCAACTCGCTGATCGCCTCATCCTCTTGTTGACGAGGCCATCCCAGACCTTGAACATCTGCCCCCATACCAGCGACGGGACAGAAAACCACGTGCCCGTGTGGAAAGCATAGAGGCAACGGAGGAGGTCGCCCCTGCGCTCTGCCACGTGCTACAGAGGACATGCGTTCCTAATGAGAACGGTGTCCAGGAACCACAGTCTGCTAGGGCACATCGATTTGGACGTGCAGTTGTGACTGGGCGTGGTGAACGCCCCGCCACACATGTCCATCACGATGGAGAATAGTGTCGTGTCTGCTGGAAGTGCGGCCCTATAAAGTGGTCGATCGTCCTGGTCAACCATGTCTGGTGGCTGCTGGTGAGGGATGCCGAGCATCTGCGCAATCCGACTCAGCGTAATCGTAATCGTCGTGGTGCCCACGACTGTCTCTAAGGTGTCTGGCGCTGTGCAGGAGTAGGTCATGCGCTCGTAGAAGACCTGCACTAAGCGCTCGTGTGCCACATCAGTGGGAGGCACACACAATCGGTCGAGGCGACGCCTCCTGAGCTCGGCAACCATCCACGCGGTGTCAGGATGCCTCTCAAACTCGCCCAGGTCAAAAGTCTGCTCTGGGTGAAACTTCCGAGATCGGAAGGCTCGCACGAGCACGTCTCGAACAGAACCTGGGGCATTCTTCACCCTCGCCATAGTCTCGAAACAGTCTGCACTTTATTCCAAAAATTACGTAAATAAAAAGAAAATGAAAGGAATACTAAACTAGGAATAAAAATAAAAGAATAAAAATGAAAATGAGGTCCTAGTCCATGATGCTGACAAGAATTCAAAAATTCACTCGCAAAGAGGTAGCGTAAGCGGATGCAACCGAAATGCAGATGCCGTGGTTACAAACTGTACACTAAGCATTTGAAACAAAAAGAATGCCAAATCTTACTCCTACATGAATTCCTACCCCCCAGAAATCCTTAAAATACCATTATGAATATCGCGAATGCACGAATCCAACCCAACATCATTTGTCTATGTTTATTATGCCGTAAAACTATCAAAAATAGCGAGAAAGTACGCAAAATGTAGCCATGCATCACTTACCTCAAGGTGAAGAAGATGAATGGCACACGAAGATGAAAACCCAACTCGCAGTCGCGAAGAGAAGAGCGCGCGAGTGCTAGTGGCGATCTCAGACTACGGCGAATGGCGGTGAATGGTCGGCGATGGAAGATCACGTACAAAATGGTGCTTGGAGAGCTCTGGATCGCTCGGAGAAGAGAAGGAAGTCAGACGATTTGAGGAAGAAATGTGGAAATGAGAGGGAAGCCCAACGATTTAAATAAGACTTTGGCTCACGTGCAGGCATCACGTGCAACTCGATCAATCGAGATTTCGATTGATCGAAATTCCACTTCGATCAATCGAAATCACCTTCGATCGATCAAGATTTGCTTCACTGAATCGAGATTTTATTTCAAGCAATTGAAACTTTATTTCGATCAATCGAGATTTTACTTCGATCAATCGAATTCCCATTTCGATCAATCAAAATTTTGATTGATCGAGGACCTATCGAAGTGCTATCGAAGAATACTACCTCTCAGGACTTTGGGTTTGGCAAACTCTCTGCAATTTTTTTATCAATCGAGACTGAAATCTCAATCAATCGAAATCTCGATTGATCGAGATCCTGGTTTCGATCAATCGAGATACTCAAAAATAGTCAACTTAAGCTTTGCTTCATGGACTTGGATTTTTTTTTTTTTTTTGGGACTTAGATACTAAATTGCTTAGATACAAAGTTTATCTTGGATTAAAGGGACATCATGGAAGCATGATAGCTACCATGGCTTCGCCACCTTATACGTCTATGGCATGACGTTTGGATCGGCTCACGAGTCAAAATATACGGCATCCGTCAAAGTGACGACATCCACGTATTCGGTGGAAACTTGGTTATCCACGCATATTTTTAAGCGCTGCCCATTTACTTTGAACAACGAGCCATCTTTCAAGTCTTTCAATTCCACCGCTCCGTGGGGAGCGACGGAATTAACCAAAAATGGACCATCCCAACGAGAGCGGAGTTTTCTGGGAAACAAATGGAGGCGTGAATTGTACAACCATACTTTTTGGCCCGGAGAAAACATTTTGACTCAAATATTACGATCATGAAAGGCCTTGGACTTTGCCTTGTAGATTTTAGCATTCTCGTACGCGTCATGTCGCAATTCTTCCAATTCGTTTAATTGCAGCTTTCCATTAGATCCGGCCGTTTGCATGTCAAAATTGAAAGTTTTGGTGGCCCACATAGCTTTATGCTCCAATTCAACCGGAAGATGACACGCTTTGCCATAAACCAACCGGTAAGGTGACATTCCAATGGGAGTTTTATAAGCGGTTCGGTATGCCCATAATGCATCGTTTAGTCGCAATGACCAATCTTTCCGGTCAGGCCGAACAGTTTTCTCAAGAATGTTCTTAATCTCCCTATTGGATACCTCTACTTGGCCACTAGTTTGAGGATGGTACGGGTTGGCTACTTTGTGTGTGACGGAGTATTTGGTAAGCAAGGTTCGAAGGAACTGGTTACAGAAATGTTTACCTCCGTCACTGATGATGGCCCGAGGTGTACCAAACTGGCTAAAGATATTCGCTTGAATGAACTTAACCATGACTGCGTGGTCATTGGTTTTGGTAGCAACGGCCTCTATCCACTTAGATACGTAGTCCACTGCCACAAGTATGTACTCATGACCAGTAGAGGGTAGAAATGGTCCCATGAAGTCAATGCCCCACACATCAAATATCTCAATAATAAGAATAGGGTTAAGAGGCATCATGTCCTTCCGAGACATCGCGCTGAGGCGCTGACATCGCTCACAAGAGCGGCAGAATGAATATGCATCCCGATGAAGTGTTGGCCAGAAAAATCCACATTGAAGAATTTTTGCTGCGGTTTTCTTAGCACTAAAGTGTCCCCCACAAGCGAGTGTATGACAAAATTTGAGAATGCTTTGGAATTCACTGTTGGGTACACACCTTTGAATTATTTGATCGGGGCAATATTTGAACAATTGAGGATCGTCCCAATAATATGATCGTGATTGGGAAAGAAAACGATCCTTTTTCTTGCTTGGTCCAAGAAGATGGTATTTTACCGGTTGCCAAGTAATTAACCACATCTGCATACAAAGGGATACTCTCTTGAGAAATGACAAAGAGTTGTTCATCCAAGAAGGATTCACAAACTGGAATGGAATTATGGAGGGATTCAACAAGAATTCTAGAAAGGTGGTCAGCCACCACATTTTCAGTTCCCTTTTTGTCTCTAATCTCAAAATTGAACTCTTGTAACAAGAGTATCCATCGGATCAACCTAGGCTTGGTGTCCTTTTTGGCCAAAAGATGTCGGAGGGCAGCATGGTCCGAATAGACAATGACCTTTGAACCTAATAAATAAGCTCAAAACTTGTCTAATGCAAATACTACCGCAAGCAACTCCTTTTCCGTTGTGGTATAATTGATTTGAGCCTCAGAAAGGGTTTTACTCGCGTAGTAGATGACATGTGGCAGTTTGTCTACTCGTTGCCCTAAAACCGCACCCATGGCATAATCGAATGCATCACACATAATCTCAAATGGGAGAGCCCAATTTGGAGGGATGAGAATTGGAGCGGTTGTAAGCATGGTGCGGAGTTTTTCAAAAGCGTTAAAGCACGCTTCATCAAAGGTAAAGCAAGACTCTTTTTCAAGAAGGCGGCACAAAGGCCGGGAGATCTTGCTAAAGTCTTTGATGAAACAGCGATAAAAGCCCGCATGCCCAAGGAATGAACGAATATCTCTCACCGTTGATGGTGGAGGAAGTTTAGAAATGAGTTCAACCTTGGCTTTGTCAACCTCTATTCCTCTCTTAGACACAATGTGTCCTAGGACAATACCCTCTTGAACCATAAAATGGCTCTTTTCCCAACTAAGAATTAGGTTGGTCTCTTGACATCGTTTGAGGACACGGGATAGATTTTGGAGGCATGATTCAAATGCAGGCCCAAAAATGGAAAAATTATCCATGAACACTTCCAAGAATTTTTCCACCATGTCCGAAAGGATAGACATCATACACCGTTGAAAAGTCGTCGGTGCATTGCACAACCCAAAGGGCATGCATCTATAAGCAAATGTGCCGAAGGGACATGTAAAGGTGGTTTTCTCTTGGTCCCTCGGGTCTATAGCAACCTGATTATAGCCGGAATATCCATCTAGAAAGCAATAAAAACTTTGCCTGGCTAATCTCTCCAATATTTGATCAATAAATGGGAGGGGGAAGTGATCTTTTCGAGTGGCTGAATTTCATTTTTGATAATCAATGCACACTCCATCCCGTGGTGGTGCGTTGGGGAACTAATTCACCCTTATCATTAGGTTGCACCGTAATACCTGACTTCTTTGGAACCACTTGAGTGGGACTAACCCACTTGCTATCTGAGATGGGGTAAATAATTCCCGCATCTAGCAACTTCACTACCTCCTTCATTACAACATCCTTCATATTTGGATTTAATCGACGTTGTGCTTCCCTTGAGGTCTTTGCATCCTCTTCCAAGTGTATGTGGTGCATACAAATAGAAGGGTCTATTCCCTTAAGATCTGCCACACTCCATCCTATTGCTTCCTTGTGCTCTTTTAGCACTTTGATGAGTTCCATCTCTTGATCATTGGTGAGATTGGAAGCAATAATGACTGGAAGGGTCTCATTAGCGCCCAAGAAAACATACTTGAGTGTAGTCGGTAGAGGCTTGAGCTCAAGTTGTGGTGGGAAAATTAGAGAAGGAGTTTGGGAAGTTTTGGACAAAGGAGGCAAGGGTTCTCTTCGAACTCTCCATTTAGGTACTTTCATGACAGTATTGACATTGAGCATTGAGTTGACTTCACATATGGATTGCTCAATGTCAAAATCGTCACAGTTGAAATGATTTAGGCATGCCTCTAGAGGATCCTTGGAAAGAATAGAAAGAAGTGCTTCTTGGACAAGGTCTTCCACTACATCGACACAAAAGCACTCACTTTCATCTTCGAATGTGTGGTGGGAAGCATTGAAGATGTTCAAGCGGACTTTCATATTCCTGAAAGAGATGTCCATCACTCCGGTACGGCAATTAACGCAAGCGTTTGTCGTGGCCAAGAATGGACGACCTAGAATGATAGGAATATGTCAATTTAGATTTTGGACCGGTTCCGTGTCAAGGACTATGAAGTCCACCAGAAAATAGAATTTGTCCACTTGAGTGATTACATCCTTAATTATGCCAAGTGGTTGCTTCACCGAGCGGTCGGTGAGTTGCAACACAACCGTGGTATGCTTGAGTTCCCCCAAACCTAATTGTTGGTAAACTGAGAATGGAAGCAAATTGACACTAGCCCCTAGATCAAGAAGTGTTTTTTCAAAAGATTGATTTTCGATGGTGCACGAAATGGTCGGAGCACTCGGATCTTTGAATTTAGGAGGGGCTTGGTGTTGGAAAATGGAGCTTATGTGCTCAGTTAAGAGGACTTTTTTAGGAGCATTATTCCTAGATTTGCGCTTTTGAGCGCACAAGTCCTTCAAAAATTTAGCATAGGAGGAAATTTGTCGAATAGCATCAAGGAGAGGGAGATTGATCTTTACTTATTTGAAGATCTCCATCATGTCTTGGATTTTCTCTCCTTGTTTCCCAAAATGAGAAGGTTCCTTCAATCTTTGAGGAAAAGGAATTGGAGGTTCAAAAGAAGTGTCAAGATTTGGAATCGATGACGACACAACTTCACTTGTCTTTCCTTTTGGATTTAAAGGGATGTTATGCACATTTGGATTTAAAGGAAACAACTTTGGATTTAATTGGAATTCTTTTGGATTTTTAGGTTACTCTTGGAATTCCTTTCTCTCTTCCTCTCCTACCTTGGAATTGATGACTTTACCACTCCTTAAGGTGGTGATTGATTGAACTTGCTCCGGAGGAGCATTACAAGATGAAGATGATGGATCTTCAATCATATGAACACCCTTAGGATTCGCCACCGGTTGACTCGGCAACTTACCTTCCTCCCTCCTATTCAAGGCATTAGCTAGTTGCCCGATTTGAGCTTCTAGCCTAGCCATAGATTGAGCATTCGCTTCAAGCTTAGCGATTGATTGAGAATGATTTTGCAATAAGTGGGTATTAGCCTCAAGATTGCTTATCACTCTTTCTTCAAAACCTTGGCTTCTCGGAGGAGGTGGTGGTTGTTGGTCATTGGATCTTTGATGGTAAGGTTGAGGATTTGGCCTATATTGAGGCTGTTGAGATTGGGAATTGAAAGAATTTTTTCCTTGGAAAGAGGGACTTGATTCTTGAGGTTTCCATGAAAAAACCGAATGATTTTTATAACCAGGATTGTACATATTTGAATATGGATCATTCATTTGTTTAGAGTACAAGGCATTCGCTTGTTCTTGAGCATAATCGGGAGATTGCCCGGCCATAGGACAATCTCGCACGAAATGTGAAGTACTATAGCAAAACGAACATCCCTCCTGATTTTGAACAGGTTGGCTTGGAGTAGGCAGATCATTTTTCATGATTAGATCCATTTTTTGGGACAAGGCTTCTACTTGCATGGCAACCTCATCTACCCGTGAAATTTCATGCACTCCTCTACAAGGTTGGTTGGCCTTCCCTTTCCTAGTGGAGGAGCGTTGAGCTGAATTGTTGCTTAGGGTTTGAAAAAGTTTCCATGCCTCATCGGGGCTTTTCAAAAGGTATCCACCCCCACACACGGAGTCTATCATTTGTCTATGTTGCTCACTCACCCCATCGTAAAAACTTTGCACTAGCTGCCATTTTGGGACAGCATGATGCGGACAAGATTTAAGAAGGTTTTTTAATCTCCCCCACGTCTCATGAAATTGTTCTTGATCAATTTGGGTGAATCCGGTGATTGCTCTCCGAATATCACTCGTCTTTCCCATTGGGAAGTATTTTTTTAAGAACTCAATTTGCATCTCCGCCCAAGAATGGATTAAGTTAGGTTCTACAGAATTGAACCAACTTCTAGCTTTATCTTTTAGGGAGAATGGGAACATACGCAGCTTTAGATCATCCTCCGTAAAGTGTGGTACACGAATGGTGGAACACACAGAAAGGAAGTAATCTAAGTGCCGGTATGGATCCTCATTAGGGAGACCATGGAAGCTATTAAGAAGATTGATGGTGGAGGACTTTATTTTGAATTGATTTGTCGCTACATCCGGAAATTGAATACATGAAGGTACTTCAAATGTAGTCGGAAGGTAAAAGTCCATAAGCAACTCTCCTTGAGGAGGTGGAGGTGGAGGTGGTTGTTCATGATTAAAAGGAGGTAGTCCGGGAGGTTGTCTCTCATTTGGGTCCATATTTTCAGTCCTAGGCAATATAGGGTCCCTAGAGGTTCCTCTACGTTGTCTAAGTGTTCTTTCAAGTTCAATATTACAAGGAAGCAAAGGAAGTGACAAGGACCATCTACCTAGCATGCATTAATAGTAGAACAACACCTCAATACAAAAAATAAACGATAATATATACAAAAAAAAAATGAATGAACTCAAACCACCAATTTTAGACTTTATACTCACAAAGGGTTCCAACTGTAATTCTTTTAAATGCCCGCTATGTGGTATACCTAAAATCAAGAAATTTGAGAAATAAGAACAAGATATATACAAAAAAAAAAAAAAAAAAAGAATGAAAGAATTTCTAGCCTAAGAATTAAACCAGAGTTAATCTTCCAATGGCGACAATTAAACCGTAGTCCCCGGCAACGGCGCCAAAATTTTGATGTGGCTAAACTCAATTATATTTGTAAGCTTAATTTTGCCCTTTTTATCAAAATATAATTTAACCACTCGCAAGAGCACGAATCTTTGTAGATAAGGTTCTATATAGAGGGTATCGATCCCACGAGGACTAGTCGCAATTGTCTTAAAGAAAGATTAATTCCACTTTAATCCTAAAAGTAGGTTTTTGAATTTTTGTTATAAACTATTGCATGAATATAAAAATAATAAAATTAAAGAGTTTAAAGTTGGGAGAGAGAACTAGAGTTGGTTTCCACCACTAGCCATTCACATGTTCATAAGTGTAGCAAGCATGGGATTCATTAATTAAATGCCTAACAATGTCATTAGGCTTGTGACTTCAATGACATATCAAAAGATCAATGTGTTTGTCCACCTATCATAATCCATCTTCAATAAGCATAACTCTTCAACCTAACTAACTATCTAATTACCCTACTCTCTAAGTGAACCTACATGCATCCAAGCTACCTTATCTTGGCATGGTTTATACAAACAAACACAACACATTCATTTAAACACCATTATCTAGCCATCATTTGTACTTCTTGTGGAATATGCAAATGTGGTGCATTCATATGGAAGAATCTATTCTAAGACAAGAATAAAACCAAAACCACATGAATATATAGAAGAAATGTATTAGTGTACATGGTCACTAGGCTAAATAATCAACATTTAATTACAAATCCCAAGTGCTACAAAAAGGAACATGTTTACATGGCTAGGGCTTCAATAACACCCTAGTATGGAAGTTAGTTGCTCATGGTTGCCTTGCACTCTTCCATTGATGGAGAAGATGAAGCTTCTTGGTCTGGTTCAGCTCCTTCTCCTCTCTCCCGAAAGTCTCTCTTCTTGATGGTCTGATGTGTCTTGAGAGATATATGAGATATATGGCTATTTTGTGCTTTTAGGCTTCCTTTCCAACCTTGGGGCCCACCATAAATATATATATATATCACTATATATATCCCTTGTATCAAGAAGGTCCCCAAGGGTCTTATTCAAGTCAGACAATCCCCCTAAGTCATGCAAAAAAGGAGAATTTTGTTGCAAGTGGGAAAGCAGGTGAGCAAGTGGGCAAGTGGCTTCTGCAGAATCTCGAATCTCGATTGATCGAGATTTCGATCAATTGAAATGAGATCTCGATCAATTGAGATTTCAACTAATCGAGATCAACATCTCGATTGATCGAGATGCCTTTCGCTGCAATTTCTGATTTTTCTCTTGAACTGCAAAAAGCCTCAAACTTTGCTCTTTTCACTACAAGACCTGCAAAACATCAAAAATACAAAAATACCGTAAACATATCTCGGTAAACGCAAAAACAGAACTAACATATGCAATAAAGAGGGTTCAAATGCATAGAAATGAACACTTATCAATGTTCACTTTTCAAAGAGGATTTTAGGGTTGGCGTTGATATGTTTGTTCAAACTGACCATTATGTGGGGACTATCATCTAACTCTAGTGTGCAAAGATTCATTTTTGTTAAATATCCACATAACTCCATAATACTTGTTGCATTTGTTGGTCACGAAATGAATGGGAATCATCCCTTATCCAGTTAATGACTGATAAGTAATCCATTTTTGCATAAGTTATACCATTCTATTTTGCATTGGTAAGGGACTAGCAATATGTAAGTTTGGGAGTGTGATAAGCGTTCTTAATTGCATATGTTGATTCCGTATTTATGTTTACTTTGGTATTTCTATGTTATTTTTGTGTTTATATTTTATATTAGGTTTTGTCCCAAAGAAGGGCAATGTTTCCGATCAAGTGCTGAGGAAGTAAAGAAATTAAGAAGAATTCATCAAGGCATTTCGCACAATCGAGATGATGATTTCGCACAATTGAAATCTCGATTGTGCAAAACCTCAATTTCGCACAATCGAAATTCTACAGACTGCAAGTTGCCCACTGGTCCACTTGTCTTCCCACTTGCTTCCAAGAATGACCTTTGCACGTCCTTTTTGAGGATTTTTTGACTTCAAAGAGCCATGTGAGGGGAATATATATATATATTAGGTGAACTATATAGATATATATGCAAGGTGGGACCCAAGGACACAAGTGGATGGACATATATGCATGTTTTTGGGAAAGAGAAAAAAATAACTTTCGGGAGGAGAGAAGAAGAGTTGAACCAGACCCTTGGAGCTTCATATCTCTGGCCATGGAGGATTGCAAGTCTCCAATGATCAACTAACTTTCCATCTAGGGTGTGGTTGAAACCCCTAGCCATGTAACTTGTGCATTTTGTAACTATTTTGGGATCTACATGTATATGTTGATTACTTAGCCTAGTGTTTTGTATAATACTTGTGAACTTCTTCAATATATTCATTGAATTTTATTTTCTCCTCTTGTCTTAGAGTAGAAATGCTTCAATTTGAATGCTCAACATTTACACTTTCACAAAAAAATGTAAATGATGGCATTGTAATATGGTATGTCATTATAGGTCACAAGCCTAATGACATTGTGTTGCATATACTTGTAGAAGATCCCATTAGTTACATAAATGGACATGTCAAGTGGCTAGAGGTGGAAACCACCCCTAGTTCTCTCTCCCTCAACTTTACAAATTGTTTTAGAAATTTAATGCTTTTCTATTCTACAAAGTAGTGTTAAAGTCAAACCAAAATTCTATTTTTAGGATTAAATTGAAAATTCTCTCTTAGTAGTGCAATTCAACCAAACTCCTTCTGGGATCGATATCCTCTATAAAGAACCGTATCTACAAAGATTCATTCTCTTGCGAGTGGTTTAAATTATATTTTGATAGGCAATAATAAGTTACAAAAACAAAGACATATTTGGCCACATCAACAATCAAACCATTGATGCTTTGTTAGGGCTACATCAAAACCCTAGTGGATGAACTAGCGGCTCATGGTAGAAGAAGAAGCTTCAATAGTTGAGGAAGAATGCATCATCTTCATGAATTATGTGTAAAACTTCATTCTCCAATGGTTCTCCACTCGAAAGCTCTGCAAAGTATGTCTTCAATTCTGTCCAAAGGCTCTCTAAGCTCTCCAAACTCAGCCTTCAATTTACCACTTTATGCCCCAAAAGATACACCAAAGTCCTAATCCAATTAGGAATTAACTAGGTTTTCCCGCAGCACTAATCAGGTGGGTTTTTCCTACTGATGTTCGACCCAACTTTTGACCCACTAGAAGTCTGATTCACGAAATTTTTGTGAAATACAAAAGTGTGCAGAATCGAATTTTGTTTAATTTATTTAGAAATTAAGTCGATTTGAGGCTCAAAAATAACACTTCTGATTCATTTTCTAAAACGGGATTAAAATTGTATTAAGCGCAGAAGTGGACTTCAGGCCCGTAACCTTCTTAATAGCTGTAATTCTCTTAGACGTCTTCCATGGGCTGATTTGAGTTAAAATAAATAGTTGAATGGATCCCTTTGATGTAGACTTCATCTAACCATCTTGGATGATATCTTTAAAAGTTCAAAATCATGATTTTAACTGAAATAATTATTAAGGCCCTAAAAATACAGAAAACACTAAAATGAAGTAAAATCACAAAATAATCTATCCCTAAGAGAATAAAATATGCAAGTTAAGAGGCTAGAATGCATAACATTCAACGCCGATCAGTCAGAAATGTGAAAGTCACAATTCAGCAACATAGAAATATCAAATCAGCAATGTGAAAGTCACAATTTTGCAATATAGAAGCATCAAATCAGCAATGCGAAAGTCATAATTTAGCAACATATGATTCCAAAAATAGCAACAAATGATTCCAAAACAGCAACAAAAGATTTCCAAAACAGCAACAAATAAGCCTCAAAATAGCAACTAATGAGCCTCAAAACAGAAACTAATGTTTTCCAAAATAGCAACAAATGAGCCTCAAGACAACAACTAATGTTTTCCAAAACAACAACTAATGTGCCTCAAAACAGCAACTAATGTTTTCCAAAATAGCAACTAATGAGCCTAAAACAAAAACTAATGTTTTCCAAAATAGCAACATCATAGACATCCTACAAATTCAGCAATATAGGTTCATAGATTCAAGATTACACATTAAAGAGTTCATGGGCACAGAATCCAGTACCAAAATCTAAAGAAAAACAAATTCAAAAATTCATAACAGAGAATATTGATCAGCGTTGAATGTTACGCATTCTAGCCTCTTAATTTGCATATTTTATTCTCTTAGTGATAGTTTATTTGTGATTTTACTCTATTTTTTTATTTTTTGTATTTTCAGGGCCTTAATGATTATTTTAGTTAGAACCATGATTTTTGGGCTTTCAAAAAAGACATTCAAGAGGGTTATATGAAGCCTACATCAAATGGATCCATTCAACTCCATATTTTAACTCAAAATAGCCCAAGAGAATTACAACTACTTAAGGAGATTCTGGGCTAAAGTCCAATTTTGCACGTAATCCAATTTTAATCCCATTTTAGAAAATGGACCGAAAGTCTTATTTCTAAGTATCAATTTGACTTTATTTCTACCTAAGTTGAACAAAATTCAATTCTGGAGATATTTGTATTTCAAGTAAATTTTGTGAATCGCACTAATTCAATGTCAAAATTGGATTTCAATTCAGAGAAAATATTTTGGCAGATTTTCTCCTAAACACTTTCCTATTTTCTTTTACTTGGAGAACACCCTAGATGACCTCTATATAAGAGAAAGAGATAAGTAGAGTTGGGAGGAGAAAAACAAGTGGAGGCCAAGACAGAAAAGACAAACACAATCTGGATTTTATTTATTTATTTATTTTATTATATCTTTTATTTATTTGTTATCTTCTTCTACGATGTGTAACTAAACTCCTCAACTAGGGTTGAGGAGGAAACCTCCATTAACGAAGTGAAGTTATGTTGTTCATCAATTGATTCCCATGTGTATGATTTAAATGCTTATGATTTTCACTTCTTGTGATTAATTATTTTATAATTCTTTCACCATCTATATCATGTATATGTGATAGTTAGAAAGTATTATAATTAATCTAAGCTTAGGTTTGTATTTCTTAAAGGTGATAATCTTTGATCTTATATTTTTTATTAAATTAGATTCATAAGATGCTTATAGTTTTACACTAGTAAAGTGAAGGAAAATCTTCCTTTTTAATATATTTTTCATAGTGTTTTATTGTTAAATCTTGAGTAAGAAATAGATTGATTTCTTGATTGCTACTCTAAATTTGGGGATTAATAAATGAATATTAGAAGCTTCATGGATTTAATGATGGTGGAATCCGACACCTAAGTTATTTTCTCTATTTGATTTCAATTGTGTTATTTTATTTGCATGTTAGTTTAATCTCTCTCAAATCAACCAACTTTTGTTTAAAATAGATTAGTTTTAAATTAATTTAAATTTGTATTAGTTTTTCTTCTCAAAGCATTCCCTTGGGTTTGACTTCATTCTTGCCGATCTATACTTCAATAAATTTATACACTTGTGAGTTATTTTACACTTTTAAAACAACATCAAATATTGATCATTTTCAAAGCATATTCAAAAATCAGAATTTAGAGGCAACTTCAGTAATCATCAACACAAAATCAAGGTTTAGAAGCATGTATTAAAGAAACAAGATCACAGAGTCACAACTTCAAGAACCCATGCGCCTGTGATGTGTGTGTGTCAACAAGAATGCCACAACCAGTGCGCCTATGCTTGTGAGCATGTATATATATAATTAATCAAACTTGAGAACATACTCATAGAGAAGATGATACCCCCAATTGATCAAAAACCTTGTGTGCAGAGAGAGAGGCGACTGATGATACCGACAAGGATGAACCGAGAATCAGTCGATGAGGTTGAACCGTGAATCATTTGATGAGGATGAACTATGAATCAATTGATGTCAAAGAAAATGAATTGAGATTCTATGAGAGGCCATAAAAGATGAATCGATCGTCTTTCTCTCACTAAGTTGTATATGCACTAAGCCTCATCTCACAATTTCTCTCACTCATGATTCACTCAGTTGCACACTCTATGTTTCACTCAAGAGTGAGAGAACCCAAGACACCAGATGACATGGTTTCCCCTCTCTATTCTCACTCTCTGTTTCACTTAACTCTCACTGATTTTCTTTATCTCCCTAAACTCTCACATTTCTCTCTCTATCTCTATAATAGCGCCAAGTATTTTTAAGAGGCCACCAAAAAATTTGTATTTATATATCATTATTCTATAAATTTGTGAAACCCTAGTGACATGATTTCCCAAATCTCCCCTGCACTATTCTTACCCTAACAATAATTTTCAAATTGCCCTTCTTCGAATTATATTGTAAGCTTAATTTTGCCATTTTTATCAAAATATAATTTAACCACTCGCAAGAGCACGAATCTTTGTAGATAAGGTTCTATATAGAGGGTATCGATCCCACGAGGACTAGTCGCAATTGTCTTAAAGAAAGATTAATTCCACTTTAATCCTAAAAATAGGTTTTTGAATTTTTGTTATAAACTATTGCATGAATATAAAAATAATAAAATTAAAGAGTTTAAAGTTGGGAGAGAGAACTAGGGTTGGTTTCCACCACTAGCCATTCACATGTTCATAAGTGTAGCAAGCATGGGATTCATTAATTAAATGCCTAACAATGTCATTAGGCTTGTGACCTCAATGACATATCAAAAGATCAATGTGTGTGCTAACCTATCATAATCCATCTTCAACAAGCATAGCTCTTCAACCTAACTAACTACCTAATTACCCTACTCTCTAAGTGAACCCTACATGCATCCAAACTACCTTGTCTTGGCATGGTCTATACAAGAAAACATCACACATTCATTTAAACACCATTATCTAGCCATCATTTTGCCCTTCTTGTGGAATATGCAAATGTTGTGCATTCAAATGACAAAATCTACTCTAAGACAAGAATAAACTCCATATCAAATGAATATATAGAAGAAATGTATTAGTGTACATGATCACTAGGCTAAATAATCAACATTTAATTACAAATCCCAAGTGCTACAAGAAGGAACAAGTTTACATGGCTAGGGGTTGAAACCAACACCCTAGTAGAAGAGTTAGTTGCTCATGGTTGCCTTGCACTCTTCCATTGATGGAGAAGATGAAGCTTCTTGGTCTGGTTCAGCTTCTTCTCCTCTCTCCGAATATCTCTCCTTCTCTTGGTCTGATCTGTTTTTTTTTTAGATATATGAGAGATATATGGCTCTTTTGTGCTTTTTGGCTTCCTTTCCAACCTTGGGGGCCCACCATATATATATATATATATATATATATCAATATATACATCTCTTATATCAAGAAGGTCCCCAAGGGTCTTGTTCAAGTCAGACAATCCCCTTAAGTCGTGCAAAAAGGGGGATTTTATTACAAGTGGGAGAGCAGGTGAGCAAGTGGCCAAGTGGGTTCTGCAGAATCTCGATCAATCGAGATTGGATCTCGATTGATCGAGATTTCGATCAATCGAAATGAGATCTCGATCAATCAAGATTTCGATTAATCGAGATCAACATCTCGATTGATCGAGATGCCTTTGGCTGCAATTTCTGATTTTTCTCTTGAACTGCAAAAAGCCTCAAACTTTGCTCCATTTACTCCAAGACCTGCAATACATCAAAAACACAAAAATACCGTAAACATATCTCGGTAAACGCAAAAACGGAACTAACATATGCAATAAAGAGGGCTCAAATGCATAGAATTGAACACTTATCATTAGTGCATATACATGGAAAAATACAATTGAACAAGATAATAAATTAAATCATGAAATTAAACCTAGAAAATGCATTTAAGGAAAAATGGCACTAATGTCCCTGCAGATCCTTCTTGACACTAAAACTTGGGCAAACATGCTCAAGGGCTTCCCAGACCATCACTTTTTATAAATTTTAAATAGGAGAGTATAAATAGAAGGAGAATGGAGGAGACTTCCATAAATCACTTTTTTATTTTTTGAATTTTAAGATATTAAAAATGCATTACAAAAAAAAATGATTAGAATCTCCCTGTCTAGATTGATCTACCAAGAAAGCAGAAAATACAAATATTGCACATGTAAAGCTTGAAGAAGAACAAACTATGGATGGGCTTAGAATTGGACATTACTGCTAATTAAAAAGTTTTTGTTTCCCTCTACAACAATTGCAAAGGGAGAGAAAAAAACTGATATATATATATATAACACTTATATAAGAAACTCTGAATACTCGATCTAATAAAACCAAGAAAAGATTCAAAATCTTATCAAATAATAGTATTATAAAAACCACTATAAAATTGCAAAACCTACAAACAGAACAAAGTTCAAAAAATCAAACCATATTTTCATTCATTGATACAAATTTATCCAGATTGGAAAGCACAAACCCTAAGACTAACAATAGGTTTTTCTTTTCAAAACTCTAATTCAACTTGACAAAGAAGACATCTTCTTGGCAATTGGATTTTCGCAAGAAAAAAAAACCTTCTAAAAATTAAATACTTCAAGTCCCGCTTTAGATATTTGACAAGCTCGATATAGTGCGATACTTGAAGTGGAGCAATTTGTAGACATTAAAAAATTACATGATGGACCCAAAATATAATTTGGGCTTATCTTCAGTTTAGCCCACTTTGAAATATGGCCTAATGAGTCAGATAATTCAAAATCCAGTAATGTATGCAGTTGTGCTACTCGCAATTTATAATTTACCAGTCACAATAGAACGAGTCCTTGAAGGATAGGGCGCTAAGCTGAGGGTGTCGATCCCATAGAGACAGCATAGTAATAATTCACTAAAAGGTTGAGGGTTGTTTCTTTTTCAAATCACAACCGGGTGTTGGTTATTTTCTTACTCTACTTTGAAAGCATAAAAGATAATTTAAAATACAAAGTTTGAGAGAAGAGTTAAGGACTAGGGTTGAGACTTCACCACTAGCCTCGTAGTATATCACACTTATAATAAATTGGGGGAATTCATGCAAATCTGTACTAAATAAGGCGTTGACAAGTCCCACATACAACGACGTCACTAAGAGAATACACACACCTTAATACACTATAATCTATCTTTGATATGTGTGATTTTCCTACCTACCTACTTACCTAATTACCTAAGTGTAGCTAAATCACCATCTCTAAGCATGGACTATGAAAATCTAGTTATGCATGTTATAGTGAAAACTAGTCTCAAGCCATCACTTGTAGTCCTTATGAACTTACAAGTGTATGGAGATCATGTGAGGAATTTAAATATTCTAAGACAAGAATATATATTACAACACATGAACACAAAGAAATTATAAACTTATATTAATATAAGGCTCAAGGCAAGAGACATATACACAAAAATACCTAAAAATTCTTAATTCATTGAAGTTAGAACATATTTACAAGACTAGGGTTTGTCAAAATCCTAGAGAAAGATTAGTCGATCATAGTGGGCCGGAAGCACTCCATGGACAGAGATGTTCTCATGCTCAAAATGGTCTTCAAGGCCTTACAAAGCCCTCTTTGAATCTTTCCCTCTCTAGAACTTCACTTTCTTTCTCTAGAATTCTATGTATGCTCTCTATTACAAGAATTGGGATATATCATATTATTACATATTTTCTAGTTATATAACTGATCTGAGGCTCAAAATATCATAGAAATTTCATTCAAGGCTTTATCCAAGCAAAATTGGACAAGTGGCAAGAGAAGAAAATATCTACAAAAAAATATCTTCTAGGCGATGCATCGAAGTAGGGACTTCGATGCATCGAAGTGGTGACTTCGATGCATCAATCTCTCCTTCTTCTACATTTCTTCAACTCTTTAGCTTTCTATATCCAATCTTGACACGCCATTCACTATTCCTTGATATGAACTTTCCATGAAGCATGGTAGGATATAGGAATGAATTCTTAAACTAATAAAGAAGTCAAATTATGCCAAATTTTGAGTTTAAACCTGAAATCATCAAAAATATAAAAACACATAAAAATTATTCAATATGTGCACCTATGGGATTAAAATACATAAGTAAAGGTGCGAGAATGTATAACATTCAACTCTTATCACACCCCCAAACTTAGATATTGCTAGTCCCTTAGCAATACAAAAGGAAATAAAATAAATAAACTATTCTAATTCCACTTTCGTGAGATACACGGCTGCATTTAGCGAATGTAACAAGCCTTTTAAACCCCTAGACACGTCTAGTGGACGAGTGAAGTCTCATTTTGTTAACACGCTTGTTAAACTCACAAAAGTATGCAAAAATAGTGGTTTGCTTAGTCATCATCTTGAAAATAGTGATACCCCTATTGGTGTTCAAAATGACAAATGCAACAATTATTATGGAGCTATATGGACATCAATAGATATAACTATTTGAAAGTCAGAATTAGGCGACAGTCCCCATATAATGGTCAGTCCGATACACATACAAGTGCAAACCTAAAATCCTCTTTGAAAGGTGAACATACATTTAAATGCGTGGTTTATGTTGTGGATGGAGAATAAATAGAACATCCGTGCTTAGAAGAAACAACTTTTCGAACAGATCACAAAAGCATAATGCTAACTGCAAAAATATTTATAAACATTAAGCACACTTGACTATGCAATGTCTAAGTTCTTTAAGCTTTTTAGTAAGCCCATGTAGTAGTGTTGGGTTAATGTCTCCCAAATTGGACGATATTAGGGCATTGGGTGAAGAAACATGATAAGTGTTCAATTCTATGCATTTGAACCCTCTTTATTACATATGTTAGTCTCGTTTCTACGTTTACCGAGATATATTTATGATATTTTTGTATTTTTGATGTATTGCAGGTCTTTTAGTAAAAGGAGCAAAGTTTGAAGCTATTTGCAGCTGAAGAGAAAAGTCAGAAATTGCAGCCAAGGCATCTCGATCAATCGAGATGTTGATCTCGATCAATCGAGATCTCGATTGATCGAGATCTTATTTCGATTGATCGAAATCTTGATCAATCGAAATCCAATCTCGATTGATCGAGATTCTGCAGAAGCCACTTGCCCACTTGCTCACCTGCTCTCCCACTTGCAACAAAATCCCCCTTTTTGCACGACTTCATGGGATTGTCTGACTTGAACATGACCCTTGGGGACCTTCTTGATATAATGGATATATATATTGATATATATATATATGGTGGGCCCAAGGTTAAAAAAGGAGCCATAAAGCACAAAGAAGTCACATTTCTCACATATCTCTCACACACATCAGAATATAGAAGGAGAGACATACGGAAGAGGAGAAGAATGAGCTGAACCAGACCTTGAAGCTCCATTTTCTTCATCAATGGAAGAGTGCAAGGCAGCCATGAGCAACTAACTTCTCTACTAGGGTGTTGGTGAAACCCCTAGCCATGTAAACTTGTTCATTTTTGTAGCATGTTGGGATTTGTAATTAAATGTTGATTATCTAATCTAGTGACAATGTACACTTATACATTTCTTTTATATATTCATATGATTTTGGTTTTATTCTTGTCTTAGAGTATAATCTTTCATGTGAATGCACAACATTTGCATCTTCCACAAGAAGTACAAATGATGGCTAGGTAATGGTACTTTAAATAAATGTGTAGTGCTTGCTTGTATAAACCATGCCAAGATGAGGTAGTTTGGATGCATGTAGGTTCACTTAGAGAGTAAGGTAATTAGGTAGTTAGTTAGGTTGAAGAGCTATGCTTGTTGAAGATGGATTATGATAGGTTAGCACACACATTAATCTTTTGATATGTCATTGAGGTCACAAGCCTAATGACATTGTTAGGCATTTAATTTATGAATCCCATGCTTGCTACACTTATGAACATGTGAATGGCTAGTGGTGGAAACCACCCCTAGTTCTCTCTCCCATCCTTTACTCTTTAATTTTATTGTTATTACATTCATGCAATAGTTTTATAAACAAAAACTCAAAACCCTATTTATAGTATTAAAGTGGAATTAATCTTTCTTTAAGACAATTACGACTAGTCCTCGTGGGATCGATACCCTCTATATAGAACCGTATCTACAAAGATTCGTGCTCTTGCAAGTGGTTAAATTATATTTTAATAAAAAGGGCAAAATTAAGCTTTCAATATAATTCAAGTCAAAGCCACATCAAAACACCCCTCGGACTTAATAACCGAGCTCACTAGGCTACGAACTTAAATGAGCTAATTGTTTCTTAATTGCTCAACCTTGCACACCTTTTAGACATGAGCACTCCATGTTTCATGAGGCATAGAGGCCCGGTTTAATGAGTGAGAAGGCTTATGGCCAATTTATTTTATTTTGTTCATTTTCTTTTCTATTCTCTTTTTTTTTTTTAGCTTTTGATTTTTTCTAAAGCAATTCCTTCTTTAAGTAGTTCAAATAAAAACAAATGTTTTCAAAATTCTCCATACGATGTATACCCCACAATTGAATGCATGTGTGCGTGTTAGTGCCTTTAAGGACAAATTAGGAAAAGAACTGTGCAATATTCAAAGACTAAACAAAAATTTAGACCGTTCTAACCTAACACATAATTTTCAAAAGTTTAAGTATTTTCAAATGTCAAAACTCCTAATTACAAATTGCATTTATTGATGACATTATGGGTATTACATCTTCAAATAGAAGGACATCATGGCAAACAAGAAATATAATATATATATATATATATATATATGTGTGTGCAAATATAGTGTATGCTAGTGTACAATACAATATTGTACTCAATGTTTACACTAAAAAGAGTTAGAATGTTGTTACCAGCTGGTTGATGGGTTCTAAAAGTTAAAACATCAACCGTGTTAGGGTAGTGGGTACACGGGTATGCATTACATACGTGGGGCATCAAAACCTATACAAGTACAATAACATACCAACATAACATACATTCACTGAAAAATAAATAAATAAAACAGACGAAAATAAAACATAAAGACAAAAAAAAAGCTGATAATATTCCAATAATTCAAACATGTGTGAGTACAAATGCTGAAATTTATGGAATACAAAAGAATTGCTTAAAAAGCAACAAAATAGAGTGCCACAAGGCACTAGACAGTTCGATGACTGTAAATACATACATAACTTAAATAAAATAAAATAAAATGAGAAACAAAAAATAAGAAAACTATAACTAAGCCTGAGGAAGCAGTGGTGGTGGTGCAAAAGTAGATGGATCCATGACATGAGATCTACTGAATAGTCACGCAAGGCGATCTTGCCCATCTAAAATGGCGTGGACGCTAGCACTAAGAGCATCTTAACATTCCTCAATCTATCTATGGTGCTCAATAGCTACACGTCACTCCTTGATAGTAGCCTGGAACTGCATATCAAAATTTGTCTGAAGACGCGCCAAATCGACAGTCAAACAGGCAATACCATCAATGAGGTACTCATAGTCCTTGGTACCCATGCCCGACATATCAACCTCGGGCAATTCATCAGTTTCATCACTATCTGTGGACTCATGGGCATGCATCTCCATCTCCATCTCCATCTCTATCTTGTCTCCCCCAGCCTTGTAGAGACCGTGACCAATTTTGGCTGCTTTACCAATATTTCATCATTTTTGCTATAAATGCGTTTTGAATGATGTTGTGGATGTTTCAAGAGTGAAAAATATGTTTGGAAGGTTAATTTGAGGTTTATAAAAGTTTTTGAGATATTTGGAGAAGTCTAACTTTTTGGTCAATCCGGGGCCCGAGATGCGACTTAAGTGGGCCCGGGAGTCTAAAAAATTCTTGAAAATAATTATTTTTGGGAATGGCTGAGATGAAATGTTTAGAGAGTAGAGGAAGTGATTTCAAGATCTTAGAAGTTTTCAAAATCAAAAACGAAGGCCGAAAAGGTACGTTAAGTGGCCCGAGGCGCATTTTGGTCTTTTCGCACCTAGGGACCTTAAAAAGTCAATTTCTATAGAGATACTTCAGATCTCTCTTTCTCACACCACCTACTCTCTCTCTCTTCTTTCTTCCTCTACCTTCTCTCTAGCTTTTGAGGGCTTGAGGCTTGGAGTCGGGATTTGTGGAAGAAGGGAGATACGTAGGGGACGGCTAGGGCTTTGATTTGAACTGAACAAAGTCATGTTCCAGCAAGGTCGACATCGCTGGGATTTTGGTGAAGTGCTTTGAAGGCCTTCATTTTCAAGGTAGGGGTTCTTCTTCTCTTCTAATTGTTGATTCTAGGTTTCGGGTGAAGATGAGAGGTGTAGGTTGTGTAACACATGCTTTAGGGGAATGAGAGGGGTGGAAAGTCAGATTTTCTCCTTCTTTTGAACCTTATATTTGCACATTTGGTGTTCCTTGTGTTGGTTTTAGCATGTGGGTTAAAGTGTATGAATGAGAAAAATTGGGTGTATAGGTATTATGTGCTCAATTTGGGTTTTATGTGCAACTGTGTAAACTTATGTTATATATGTGATTATATGTGGGATATGTGATGGTTGAATGCATGTTAGTCCTATGTGCTAAAATTATGCATTGAGTGTAGCATGAGTAAATTATGCTAATTTTGAAGTTGTACGCATACGAGAAGATATATGAATGTGTTATATATATATGTGCTATATGTGGTGTGTGGTGATGGAAAACATGTTTTTTACTTCCTTTTAGTATCAATGAGCATGAGTAGAGCATGAAAATAAAATGCCATGTGTTTATGCATTCATATTGCATATGTGGGAGGTTGCGGAAAAATGACGCAAAAGATTTACACGGGACTTCGGAGTGGTCCAACCGTGTTGAGAAATGTGGTAAAATTACCCACTACATATGGCCCTCGGAGTGGACCCACCATACTAAGGCTTAATGCCTAGAATTAGAGAATATCCAAGAAATGTGAGCCTCAGAGTTGTCCCCTCACTCTATGGCAATCCTATATATTGTTATGGTAAAATGACCATTCGGAGTTGTCCCAGTCATAGGATGGTTATCAGAGTTATCCAAGGTTACATGATCCTCGGAGCCGGTCAATCATGTAGGGTTTCAGATGAGGATAGAGAGAGCATTTACTTTCCTTAATGCTTTTATGTTTAAACATGTTATACATGATTCATGAAATATGCAACCCTCTTTAATTGCATTTGTTGATTTGTTTGTGAGATTGTGGATGTGGCATGTAGTGTATTCATATACATTCCATGGAGGTCGGTGTCGAGTCGGCACTTAGGAGAGTTGGGGTATCTCTATTGAATCGCAGTGGTGCTCACCCCTTTATTATAAACTCTTTTATAGATAAGGCACCGATGACAGAGGGGACTTGAGTGTCCAAGTGAAACTCTAGTAGCATTTTGCTAACTTTTGAGATGTTGCGCATTTCATGGCTATCCATGCTGGCTTGTGGCATGTGACTTATTTTTAAGTTGTGGTTGTACTTTGGACAAATGTACTTTTGATGTATGTATTGGATTATGAGCTCGTTGGGTATGAAAAGACAACGGATTTGTTTATATAATGCTCGTGGTAGCTTTTTGTTCATTCGATGATGTTTTCATAAGGAATGGATTATGGTTGTGCGGTGAATGGTTCATTTTGATGTATGGTTTTATCATGAATATGATTTTGAGTATGTGATTGATGTTGGTACCTTCCAATTATGTTATGGATCATGTATGAGAGGTTCTAGGATGATAGAATGTGGATTGGGCTCTAAATGGACCACGTATAGGGTTGCTGGAGGTCCTGTGGAGAGCATTTAGATCATGCGAAATGCCCATTTCGCACAATCAAAACCCCTATTTCAATTGTGCGAAGTGGTGGTGAATTATGGTAATTTTTAGGCTCTAGATAGGGGCAATTTTGCATAATCGAAACCCCCATTTTGATCGTACGAAATGTTGCAGGTTCAAGGTCCCGAGAGGGTGAAATTTTCGCACAATCAAAATTTTTTCGCATAATCGAACTCCAGTTTCGCACAATCGAAATTCCATTGTCGCACAATCGAAGTTACTATTCATAACATATTTCCAAACTTTAATTCTACGTAATTTCTTTGTTCTAGATCGAAATTGAGTATGGTTTTTTTTTAAATCAAGTATTTTTGGATTCTCTATCTAATAGGATAAGTCTCAACTTCATATTCCAAACACAAAAAGTGTTTAGTCCTGAAAGTGAGTGATTCATAAGAGTGTGGATAATTAGAATTCCCATGAAGGTGTATGATTTGGTGTAGGGCCCATTGGAATTGGACATAGTGGAGTTATGCACCTCTATACGCAAGAACAGAGTTAAGCTTCTGCGCTAATTGAGAGTAAGGATGGTCCATTGGAATTAATGGATGAGTTAACCTCCGGTCTTTTGGGAGTGGGAAAACCAGGGCGTTATAGCATGATATCAGAACTTGATACTATCGCATGAGTGTGGTCAAGGTTGTTCATGGGGTTAAGTGAATGGGTTTGCGACCCGAGATTCAAATCAGTCTGGGGGAGTCCTGGCGGTCTGGATTCCGGGGCGCGACAAACCTCCTCCTCCTCCTCACTATGACCAACCTCCACCTCGAGGGCTACCCATTGGAATGTCACCTTATCGGTTAGTTTATGGCAAGGCGTGCCATCTTCCGGTTGAATTGGAGCATAAAGCTATGTGGGCCACCAAAACTTTCAATTTTGACATGAAAAAGGCCGGTTCTAATCGAAAGCTTCAATTAAATGAATTGGAAGAATTGCGACATGACGCGTATGAGAATGCGAAAATCTATAAGGCAAAGTCCAAAGCCTTTCATGATCGTAATATTCGAGTCAAAACATTTCAGCCGGGCCAAAAAGTTTGGTTGTACAACTCACGCCTCCATTTGTTTCCCGGAAAACTTCGCTCCCGTTGGGATGGTCCATTTTTGGTTAATTCCGTCGCGCCCCACGGAGCGGTGGAATTGAAGGACTTGAAAGATGGTTCGATATTCAAAGTAAACGGGCAGCACCTAAAAGTGTGCGTGGATGACCAAGTCACCACCGAATACGTGGATATCGTCACTTTGACGGATCCCGTGTATTTTGACTCGTGAGCTGGCTCGGACGTCGCGCCATAGACGTGTAAGGTGGCGAAGCCATGGTCGCTATCAAGCTTCCATGGTGTCCCTTTAATCCAAAGTAGGTTTGTATCTAAGCAATGTAGTATCTAATTCCCCAATATCCAAGTCCCTGAAGCATATTTTAAACTGACTGTTTTTTAGCATTTCGATTGATCGAAACCAAGATTTCGATCAATCGAAAATTTCGATTGATCGAAATTTTGGTTTCGATTGATCGAAAAGTTGCAGAGATTTGCCAAGTCCAAAGTCCCGAGAGGTGGTATTCTTCGATTGCACTTCGATAGGTCCTCGATCGATCGAAACTTTCGATTGATCGAAATGGGATTTCGATTGATCGAAATAAAAGTTCGATTGCATCAATTAAATGTTCGATTGATCGAAGTAAAAATGTGATTTAGAGAAGGAATGTTCGATTGATCGAAGAGACAATCTCGATCCATCGAAGTTAGTTTCGATTGATCGAAGCAAGATTTCGATCAATCGAAAAGCACGCGGAGCCTGCACGTGAGCCGAAAATCTATTTAAACCGTTGGGCTTCCCTCCCATTTTAAAAGACCATCCGACTTCTTCTCTCCCTCTGTGCGATCCAAGCCTTCTCTAAGCACTCCCGAGCACTCGATCTTCCATTCCCGATCATCCGCCGCCATCCGACGCAGTCCGATCCGCCGCTAGCATCTGCGCGATCTTCTCTTCGCGGCTGCGCGTGGACTTTTCTTCGGTTGAGCCGTTCATCTTCTTCCTCACGAGGTAAGTGATGCATGGCTACTTTTTGTTTATTCTCTCGCCATTTTTGATAGTTTTACAGCGGAATAAACATAGTTAGATCATGTTGGGGTGGATGGTTGCGATTGCGATGTCTGAATCGAGTTTTTGTGGGTTTCGGGGGGTAGGAATTCAAGCAGGAGTGGGATTTGGCATTTTCTTCATTTCAAACGCTTAGTGTACGGTGTATAACCGCGGCACCTTCGTTTCGGTTGCGCCCGTTCACATTGCCTCTTCGAGTGCAACTTTTTGCATTTTTGTCAGTACCTTGGACTAGGACTTCATTTTTATTTTTATTCTTTTAGTCTAGTAGTAGTTTAACTTTCTTCTTATTCATCTTTTATTTACGTACCTTTTGGAATCCAGTGCAGACTGTTCCGAGGCGATGGCGCGAGTGAAAAATGCCACCGGTGCTGCTCGTGACGTGCCCGGGCGAGCCTTCCGGTCTCGGAAGTTCCACCCGGAGCAGGTTTTCGACTTGGCCGAGTTCGAGAGGCGCCCCGACACCGAGTGGACGGTTGCCGAGCTCAGGAGGCGTCGCCTCGACCGGCTATGTGTGCCTCCCACCGACATGGCACACGAGCGCCTAGTGCAGGTCTTTTACGAGCACATGACCTACTCCTGCACAGCGCCAGATACACTCGAGACTACCGTGGCCACTGTCACGATCACGATTACGTCGAGCCAGATTGCTCATATGCTCGGCATTCCTCACCAGCAGCCGCCGGACATGGTTGGCCCGGACGGTCAGCCACTCTATAGTGCCGCGCTCCCAGCAGATACCATGCTCTTCTCGATAGTGATGGACATGTGTGGCGGGGCGTTTACCACGCCCAACCACAACTGCACGTCCAAGTCGATGTGCCCGAGCAGATATTGGTTCCTGGACACCGTTCTCCTCAAGAACGCGTGTCCGTTGCAGCACGTGACCGAGCGCAGGGGTGACCTCCTCAGTTGCCTCTATGCTTTCCATACGGGCGCTTGGTTTTCTGTCCCATCACTTATCTGGGGGCAGATGCACAAAGTTTGGGATGGCCTCGTCAACAAGAGGAAGAGGAGAGCAGCGAGTTGGCGTCTTCCCTTTCCATTCCTGATCGCCGCTTTTCTCAGCAGTGCCAGTATACCGGTCAGTCGGACTGACATTCAGTTGGCACCGCCCGCCCGTTTCACATCTACTCAGTGGGATCGGGTGAGGCGACACTTAGAGCGACAGGACCATCAGGGTGATCCACCAGACGATGTCGATATGGATGCCCCGGTGGAGATGGATGAGGGAGAGCCAGCAGGGGCTGAGACAGAGGACGAGGAGATGGATGTCGCTGCAGAGCGGCATGATATCTTAGCGACAGGCTATTCCTGCCTGGCAGCTGACGTAGAGCGGCTCCAGCAGGGTTTTGACGAGCACGTCCAGGTGACGCAGAGTCAGCTGGCAGGTATTCGGACGGACATTTCTTCTCTGGTACAGGGCCAGAGAGCGATCTTAGACGAGTTTCGAGCCTTCCGGCAGGATCTGCAGTTCCTGTTCGCAGGTCGAGCCTCCACCCCCACTTCTTCTGCTCCCACCGACCCACCACCACCACCACCCGCCCTCGAGTAGCTGCACTTTATTCACCTTTTATGCTTTACTTTCTGCATTTTTCTTTCTTTATTTTTTTTATAGGCCATGTTGGCCATGTTTAGTTTCTTTTTCGTATTCCACCTACATGTACACTTTGTACTGAACCGCATTTTCATCTGTATGGAATACATTTATATTTTCTTTTATGGCATGTGTTATCTTTACTTTCTTTTCTTTTTGCTTTCCGTCAATTTATCTGTTCTCTATACTTTGACTATATATGTAGTACCACTTGTCTAATTGTTATATGCGATTCAGTTGATGATTTCCGTTTATTACCGCCTGGTTTTAATTCCCAATACTGTTGAGATTGCTTCAACACAGTATGGCGGTAATAAAGAAAGGCAGCCCCTTTGCGTGCTATACGTTAGCGCGCCTGGATAGTCAATATCTTATCGCATAGACCTCTTAGACAATCGGGAAACACCAGTTCAGACCATTAGACTTACAGTGAGATTGGCATTGTCTGTTTGTGCATAAGTATTTTATTATGTTCTATTTATCTACTTTTTGTTCCTCGTAATGCTCGTGGTATCCAGTTGGTATTCTGTGCAGATTTTTCTTATTTACAGGATTACTGCTGCTGTGGAATTCTGTTTTTTCTCGCATTCTGCCATCCCGGTAACTTCTTTCCTTGCTCTTCTTGTCCAAACATTGAGGACAATGTTGCATATAAGTTTGGGGGTGCGGTATGCTATACCATTTGCATATGCATGCAATGTTCAGTCATTATATTGAGTGTCATTGTAGAGCAGTTTTTTTTCCTGTGATATTTTTGCATGCTTGCTATGATGTCTTGCTTTTTAAAGGAAGATCATTCGAATAAATGTCCGAGGTAAATGCAGCAGGTAGTTAAGAACTTTAGCATTGTAAATACCCGCGCTTTTGCAAGCTTGATAGTAAGCTAGAACGGTCTACATTATTGTCCAAATTCGAGCACGTACAGTTCTTGCCCTAAATTTGTCCTTTACCGCACAAATTCGCACACATGCATTTTAAATTGTGGGGTATAAGTCTGAGGGAGAATTTTTGAAATTTCTGTTTTTATCTGAACAGCTTAGAGAATAAGTTCTTCCGGTTGTTGTAAAAAAAAAAAAAAGAGAGAAAAATATGCAATAAGCCTTCTCACTAAATAAACCGGATTTCTATGCCTCAAAGCAAGAAATATTCGTGTAAAAGTGTGTAAGGTTGAGCAGTAATAAGCGGATGGCTTGCTTACGCTCATCGCCTTGTAAGCTCGGTTATTAAGTCCGAGGGGTGCTTCTTCGCCTAATGCCCTAAAACCAATTGGTTTGGGAGTCATTGGCCCAATGCCGCTACATGGGCTTACAAGAAAGCAAAAAGAGCTAAGCATTGCACGGTCATCCGCACATGAGCAATCATGAATGTTTTGTGATAATGAAACAGCCGGGTTGAGCATTTTCAATGAGTTTTTCTCTTAAAAACAGATTTGTTCGTTTTCTTCTCCAAATATGACAAAAGCCACACGTTAGAATGCATGTTCACTTTTCAAAGAGGATTTTGGGGTTGGAATTGTTATAGTTGTTCGGGCTGGCCAGTATGTGGGGACTGTCGTTCATTTATAGCTTGTGAAAGTCCATTTTTGCTAATGACCACATAGTTCTGTAATACTTGTTGCATTTGCCAATTGTGAAATGAATGGATGAGCGCCCTTTATCTAGTTGATGACTGAGCATGATTAAACTTTTGTATAAGATAGTTGATTTCATTTTTGTAATATTGTATTGCTAAGGGACTAGCAATATGTAAGTTTGGGGGTGTGATAAGTGTTCAATTCTATGCATTTGAACCCTCTTTATTGCATATGTTAGTTCCATTTTTGCGTTTACCGAGATATGTTTACGGTATTTTTGTGTTTTTGATGTATTGCAGGTATTGGAGTAAATGGAGCAAAGTTGGAAGCTTTCTGCAGCCAAGAGATGAAATCAGAAAATGTTGCCAAGGCATTTCGATGAATCGAAATGTGGATTTCGATCAATCGAAATTTCGATTGATCGAAATCTCGATCAATCGAAATGCAATTTCGATCAATTGAAATGCTGCAGAGCCCACTTGGCCACTTGCTCACCTGCTCTCCCACTTGCAACAAAATCCCCCTTTTTGCACGACTTAGGGGGATTGTCTAACTTGAACAAGACTTTTGGGGGCCTTCTTGATACAAGAGATATATATAATGATATATATATATATGGTGGGCCCAAAGGAGCCAAAAAGCATACAAAAAGCACCAAAAGCCACATATCTCAAGGCTCTCAACATACACATCAGGAGAAGAAGAGAGAGACCTTCGGGAGAGGAAGAGAAAAGCTGAACGAGACCAAGAAGCTTCATTCTCTTCATCAATGGAAGGGTGCAAGGCAACCATGAGCAACTAACTCTTCTACTAGGGTGTTGGTTTCAACCCCTAGCCATGTAAACTTGTTCATCTTTGTAGCTCTTGGGGATTTGTAATTAAATGTTGATTATTTAGCCTAGTGATTATGTACACAAATACATTTCTTATATATATTCATTTGATATGGAATTTATTCTTGTCTTAGAGTAGGTTTTGTCACTTGAATGCACAACATTTGCATATTCCACAAGAAGTGCAAATGATGGTTAGATAATGGTGTTTAAATGAATGTGTGATGCTAGTTTGTATAGACCATGCCAAGACAAGGTAGTTTGGATGCATGTAGTGTTTACGTAGAGAGTAGGGTAATTAGGTAGTTAGTTAGGTTGAAGAGCTATGCTTGTTGAAGATGGATTATGATAGGTTAGCACACACATTGATCTTTTGATATGTCATTGAGGTCACAAGCCTAATGACATTGTTAGGCATTTAATTAATGAACCCCATGCTTGCTACACTTATGAACATGTGAATGGCTAGTGGTGGAAACCAACCCTAGTTCTCTCTCCCGACTTTACTCTTTAATTTTATCGTCATTTCATTTACACAATAGTTTTAAACACAAAACCAAAAACCTGTTTCTTTAGAATTAAAGTAGAATTAATCTTTCTTTATGACAATTAACGACTAGTCCTCGTGGGATCGATACCCTCTATATAGAACCTTATCTACAAAGATTCGTGCTCTTGCGAGTGGTTAAATTATATTTTGATAAAAAGGGCAAAATTAAGCTTACAATATAATTTAGTTCCGACCACATCACTCAACAAACTTGGGTTGCACATGTGGCAGCCCGGTGATCTACAATGGTGGTGACGATGATGGCAAGAGCCATGCCATCCACGGTAGTCCTCAAAATCCCGAGCTCTACACAGTCATATCTAAGGTTCATATAAAAGGTTTGCATAAGTCTCGAGTAAGCGACATCAGCCATCGGAGATAGCAAAGGCATGAGGCAACGGTCCCATAAGGCATCGAGACTCTAACTGGCATATCGATCATCCTCAAAATTCGATGCCACAATCAAAATTTTGGGTATAAACCCCCGATTCTTCCATTGCCGACTAAGGACGTCACGAATAACTCCCGTAAGGGCCTTGTTTTGGACCATTTAAATGTATATCAAGCTTTTCCTCAAAGATTGAGTAAGTATAATGCTCAGTAACCCCTAGTGATGGTTCTCAAATCCACAAATCTCAACAAAAATGCATCCAAGGTACCCCCAATCTCTAATAGAGTCAAAAGAGTCATAACTTCCCCCAAACTTCACTTAATATTCTCAAAATCAAAAAACTACACCACTGACAATTCCACAAAATCTAGATGAGAATTGAAAATTTTCAAATAAAGTTTGTACCTAGTAGGAGATGAACTAGGCCGTGCAAGGCTGGCCAAGCGTGGAATCACCTTCAAGGATGCTCGAATGTGGATCTAACTGGATGATTTTGGACTTTGGTGCAAGTAGGGGTGTTCTTGGGGGATTCGAACGAGAGAGATAAGTGGGAGTCACGAGAGATAGGGGAAATTAGAGGGAGAGAAGAGGGATTCGAATATTAAGTGACTGCATATGCAGTCACGTGCTTCGATGCGATGCATCGAAGTAGAGGTTTCGATGTATCAAAGTGGTTTAATACATTAACCATCTATCGACACAAGGTGCGAAAGCTGCTAGAATTGGCAAGGAAATGGGACATTTTAAAGATCGATGCATCAAAGCTAATTTTGATGCATCGAAGCTCTTTTTGACTGTAAGTTTGCAAAATTGGCCTAAGTATGAAAAAATTTAAGTTTCACCTTCAATTCATACCTCTCACACTTAGATACCTCAAAAATATTTAGATACATTCCTTTTGGATTCGACGGGTCACACAGAACATGATAGGACCTCAGAAATTTTGCCAAGTTTACCGTCTACAACGAGACATGTACACTAGTTCATAGGTCCAAATATACAGGATCCATCAATTCAACGACATCCACGTACTCTAATTGTATTTGGCTATCAGTGCAAAGTTTCACTCATTACCTGTTGACCTTAAAAAGCATCCCGTTCTTGTGATCCCTTAGCTCCACCGCGCTGTGAGGAGTAATGGAATTAATGATGAAAGGACCGTCCCATCGGAAGCAAAATTTCCCAGGGAATAAGCGAAGCCTAGAATTGTAAAGCCAAACTTTTTGGCCCGAAGAGAGTGATTCGGAATGGATATGACGGTCATGGAAGGCCTTAGACTTTGCCTTATAGATTTTTGCACTTTTATACGCGTCATTTTGTATTTCTTCTAATTCACTCAATTAAAGTTTGTGGGTTGATTCGTATGTGAGTGTGACTCAAAAAGTATATCAATTAAAAATTTTCACACTTCGCAATAGGACGAATTCCTTGCAGAATAGGGCTATCGAAAGGGGTATCGTACCTCAGGGATTATGGTCTGATCAGTTGGAATACTGAATTAATTCTAATTAAATTTATCAGAAAAGAATTCTGATTTTTAAACTAAATTAATTAAAAAGATAAAATAAAATAAATCAAAGTAAACAAGATAGTGAAGATAATAGGAGAGAAACCTAGGGTGTTTGACTTCACCACTAACTCCACAATCAATGGTCAGTTGAATCAACTATAGGGAATTACATCATGCATAAGTGGTGTCGGTGGCTACAAGCTCACCTTCATCCGTCAAGAAGATAACATATGATTAAGGCTAAGCCACGGACTATCTTCGATTGGCATGGGCCATCTGCCTAACTACTCTAATCTAGGGTGCAGTATGGTTCATCTTCTTTAGGCATAATCCATCAAAGCTCATAACAATATATTCAGTGATTACCATTGTGTAATAATCTCTCTCATGATCACAGAAAATAAGAGAGATTGAGTTCAATAACAACAACTAAATATCTAAGACAAGATAAGAAATCATTGAGATTGAATTTACAAGACTTTTATTGCTCAATTCTATAATAAGAATCCTCTGAATTACACAATCTATGCATGTATATAAAGGTCCCCAATAATTAAAACAATCAAACCATTGATGCTTTGTTAGGGCTACATCAAAACCCTAGTGGATGAACTAGCCGCTCATGGTAGAAGAAGAAGCTTCAACTGTTGAGGAAGAAGACATCATCTTTCTGAATTACGCGTATGACTTTGTTCTCCAATGGCTCTGCAATATGTTTCTGTTCTCTTCTCAGCCTTCTCAGACTCTCCAAGCTCTGTTCTCTCTGTCTAATCTCTGTGTAAGCTCCCAATTCAGCATCCAAGTCCTCACTTTATTCCCCAAGAGAATACCCCAAAGTCCTAATCCAATTAGGAATAAATTAGGGTTTCCCGCAGCACTAATCAGGTGGGTTTTTTCTGCTGACTTCGGCCCAACTTTTGACCCACTAGAAGTCCGATTTACGGAATTTTCGTGTAATACAAAAGTGTGAAGAATCAAATTTCGTTCAACTTTACGCAAAAATAATGTCGATTTGAGGCTCGAAAATAAGACTTCTGGTCCATTTTTCAAAACAGGATTAAGACTGTATTATGCGCAGATTTGGGCTTCAGGCCCGAAACTTTCTTTAGCAGTTGTAATTCTCTTGGACCTCTTTCTTGGGCTGATTTGAGTTGAAATAAATGGTTGAGTGAATCTCCTTGATGTAGGCTTCATCTCACCATCTTGGATGTCTTCTTTAAAAACCCAAAAGCACGATTTTAACTGAAATAATCATTAAGGCCCTGAAAATACAGAAAACACTAAAACAAAGTAAAATCACAAAATAATCTATCACTAAGAGAATAAAATACATAAGTTAAGAGGCTAGAATGCGTAACATTCAACGCCTATCACACCCCCAAACTTACATATTGCTAGTCCCTTAGCAATAGAATAAAAGAAAACTAAAACAAAAGAAACTACTAAACACTATCTAAACTACCCAACTCCACTTTCGTGGGAGAAACGATTGCATTTAGCATATGCAACAAACCTTTAAACCCCTAGATTCCCCCTAGTGGATGAGTATAGTCTCGTGAGGGTTTCCAGAAATGGAACCCACAAACATTCAAAATTCTGTTTCAACATTAATTCAAGAAGAAGATTACAATACATAGTTACAAACTTGCATTTAAGAATAATTTCAAACTTTCAAATTCTACAATTCAAAGCAAAGGTCCCCATGCATAATTCACATCAACATATTTCAAAATAATCAACTCTAGCTCCCTCGTGTAAAGTGAACTAGTAGTCATCTCATGTAGCATAACCCAGCTCTGAATATATTAAGGCACATACCCCATCAACTCACTAGCTCTCCTTATTGAAATCATACTTTCCAACATGCATACATGACTTTTTCATTTTTTTTTTCATTATTCTGTTTTTTTCATTGCTTTATTGGTTGTGCAATGTCTTGATTTATTAAGCTTTCTGAAAGATCCATGTAGCAAGCTTTCAGTCAGTGACTCCCAAACCAGATGGCTTTAGGGCACTAGGCTTTGAGATACCCCGAAGACCTAATTACTCGAATCAGTAAGGCTACAAATCAAGACAACCAATGCTCATCTTTTCTCACCCTTTCACTTTTGACGCGAACACTCCGTGCTTCTTGAGGCATAGAGGCCCGGTTACTCATGAAAAGGATCAAATTGATTTGCTTATTCATCACTTTTTTTTTCTTTTTCATTGAAGTCAAGTAACACATTATCGGTACTCATTCTCAAGAGATACTAATTAATATCAAGCATATGTAACTCAATAACTCAAAACCAAAGTTTATACCCCACAAGATTATGCTAGTGTGTCTGTGCATGTGAGGAAACTAAAATTAATCACTCCAAAACATGTTATTGCAAACCATGATTAAAACCACATAATTTAAACCACAGTTTTCAAAAATTTAAAACATACTCAAAAATTGCAAGTTATGCACCTACATAAGGTATTAATCCTTTGAATAATGTCAAAACATTCTATCTAAAAACAAAATAAAATAAAATAAAAACAAACTAAGAAAATAAAATAAATAAAAATCCTAATACAAGAAGAATTTCACACAAATTTCCCCCCATATTGCATTAAAGCAAACAAATAGGCATCGCCTCACCCCCAAACTTAAATTGTACATTGTCCTCAATGGACTATCACTTAAAGCATAGAGAAGAGTAAGAACGATGTTACCAGAAATCCGGAGTAGTGGAAAGAAAATAGAGTACATCACTAGCATGAAGGCAATGCAAGCATACCCCCCAAAACTTAGATGTTAAAACCTGTCAAAACAAACCACTATACCCCAAAGATCAAGTGAAAAGAGTATGGGTGAAAATACATATGAAAGAGAAAAATCCTAAAAAAAAATAAAATATTTTTTTTTCATTTTTCATTTTTTTTTATTTTTTTTTATAATAAAATTCTAACTACAAAAAGAAAAATAAAAAGAAGAATAAAAACTAAAAATAAAATAAAATACAAAATATGGTTACCTTCCTGTCAAGGGTGTGGTGGTGACTGAGCATCTGGATCCAAGTTTGCTTGACGCATCAGTGCACGCATCATCCTCCTCATCTCTAGTTGCTCTTGGTGAGTGTCACGAAAGTGATCCGCCATCTCTGTTCTCATTGCACCAAACTGTGTGGAGACCTCTCTCTGTAGGGTGCCAAACTGGGCTGTTAACCCAGCAATCTGCCCTTCTAAATATTGATAATCATGGCCACCAGCCTGTGCATGCACTTCCTCTTCCTCAGCCTCCATCTCCTCTGGATCTTCCACCAGTGGTGGTATATCTACATGCTCTCCTCCCTGGGCCAACCGAGATACCTCACCAGGCGCCGCTATGACTCGCTGGTGCATATGAGATCGACTCAGGTTCCAGTCATGCGTGCCATAATGAAGATCATGTGGAAAGGCAAGCTCGTCCTCATGGACTGCATACCCCTGTGCCACAAGCAACTGGTGAAAAATAGTAAGGAATGAAAACTCCCAGTCACTTGCACTGTCTGGTGCCTTGGCCACAACCTTGGAATAGAACTTCTCCATCTGGCCCCAAACAATCTGTGGGAATGACAACCAATGCCCAAAATGTATAGCATATAATGATCGAAGGAACTCTTGACGTCTTTCAGTTTTATGTCCAATTGGACATACATTCTTGAGTAGAACAGCGTCAAGGAACCATAAATGATTTGGCATTGAAGACTTTGAAGCTGCATTCCTTTTCGGCCCGAAAAATTGGTTGGCACACAAACGTGCAACCACATTGCCCACCGACAACTCATCGGGTAAAGGAGTATAGATATGAGATAAATCAGTTGGGCATTCATGAGGATAACCCATGGCAATGGCAATGGATGACATGTCCACCCGAACTATTGTTCCATTTACGGAAGAAGTAAGCACATCCCGCTCATCGGGTTTCGACATTAAGTTCTGATAAAATACCTTGACAAGCCTCGGGTAAATGGTAGATGAGAGTGGAACAAAAATGGATGTCGACCGACGATGACGGATGTCAGAAATCCCCCATCGTGTCTCGGGAAACATACCATAAAGTTCGGCTATGTCAAACGTTGTTTCAAAGTTCAACGCCCTTGGATGCCATCTCTCTTGAATACCTTCTCGGTGAGATTGTGAAGAACTTGTGGTCGGATCATGCCTCACTCGGCGAGGATTACGTGAACTTGAAGCACCTTGGTGACTTGCTCTTTTGGGTGCCATAGAAGTAGAAAAAGTGTGGTTGAGGAATTAAATCGAACACTTGGCATGCACAATTAACTTGTACCCTTCAACCTCCTCTTTTCGGCAATTTTTTCACCCAAATCGAACAAGTAAATACACCAAATTGATCCCCCAAACTTGGTCTTCAAAAGCCCTCAAAAAGATTTGAACAATTTCTTCAAATAAAAACTTCACTTACTTTGATGTTGAACTTGAAAAAGTGAGAGCTTCCTTTGAGAACTAGTGATTTTTGATCCAATTTGATGTTGAAGTTGATGATGATCAATGTTGAATTCTTGTTCAATACTCACTAATTGAAGAAATTAGTTTTCTGGATGATGTAGGACTTGAATTGGAGTTCAAAGAGGCTTAGGATGCAAGTAGTAGCAACATAGGAGGATAAGGAAGCTTTAAATACCAAGAAAATTCGGGCAGCCCACATTTTAGCCTTGGGCGATCGATCCCCCCAAGGGTGGGTGATCGATCGCCCACCTGATGGTGGGTTCCCCTTTAAAAAATCCTTGGGCGATCGATCCCCCTCCAATGGGGCGATCGATACCCCCTCTGGTACCCTGCTGGACCTCCATCGCCCAAGGTCGACCGAGACTTGATATTTTTGAGTCTCCATCGCCCAAGGTCGACTGAGAGCACTATTTTTCACCCGTCTTGAGTCCGAATACCTCGGTACACCTCTTGGCATCCTCTGGAAGCAACTTATACATCAAAAACTCAAAGAAAAAACATTAAAACGCAACTAGAATTGAAGAAAAACCTAAAAAAACTAAAACTAAAAATTAAAATTAAAGAAAACTAACAGAAATAAAGTATAGAAATACATACAGAACTTACAATTTAACGTCCGTAGGAGACGATTGACTCTCCGAAGGGATTAAGTCGGATAGACGGGATCCGTCAAGTCGACGGACTCTACGTCTCTTTTTGGCACACATCCTTCCACACAATGCTTCAACCTTTGGCCATTAACTTTCATCAAAGTATTATCTCAAAAGCTTTGAATTTCCACGACACCATGAGGAAAAACTGAAATCACTTGGAATGGTCCATCCCACCTTGAACGCAATTTTCCGGGAAACAACCGAAGCTTGGAATTGAAGAGCCACACTTTATCACCTGGAGAGAAGGACTTTCGTGAGATATGTCGATCATGAAATGCTTTTGTCCTCTCTTTGTAAATTTGTGAACTTTCATAAGCATCACGTCTAAACTCTTCTAATTCGTTCAATTACAACTTCCTCTCTTCCCCAGCTCTTTTTGCATCGAAATTGAATTTCTGAATTACCCAGAGTGCTTTGTGCTCGATCTCTACTGGAAGATGACATGCTTTCCCATACACCAATCGATATGGTGACATACCGATAGGAGTCTTGTAAGCAGTCCGATATGCCCATAGTGCTTCACTCAGTCGCAATGACCAATCTCTTCTATCTGGTCTCACTGTCTTTTCGAGAACATGCTTAATTTCTCAAATGGACAGCTCTACTTGCCCACTTGTCTGAGGATGATAAGGCGTCGCCACCTTATGTGTCACTGAATATTTAGCAAGCAAACCTCTCAAGAATTTATTGCAAAAGTGAGTACCACCATCACTGTTCAAGGCTCGAGGAATTCCAAATTGACTCAGAATATTCTCATGCATGAATTTGATTACCACCTTGTGATCATTGGTTCGAGTTGCAATGGCCTCCACCCACTTGGAGACATAATCCACTCCAATCAGAATATATTCGTAGCCAAAAGAAGGTGGAAAGGGTCCCATAAAATCAATTCCCCAAACATCAAAAATCTCCACCACCAGAATGGGGCTCATTGGCATCATATCACGCCTCGACATTGAACCCAATCTTTGACAACGATCACAAGTCTTACAGAAAACATATGCATCATGAAACAGAGAAGGCCAAAAGAATCCACATTGAAGTACCTTTGTTGCTGTCTTCCTTGCGCTGAAGTGGCCTCCACATGCCAATGAATGGCAAAACTTAAGAATATCTTGAAACTCATGGTCTGGGACACATCGTCGAATAATCTGATCTGGACAATATTTAAATAACTCTGGATCCTCCCAAAAGTAATGATGAACTTTAGAGAAGAATCAATCACGTTCTCACTTAGTCCAGTCTCTTGGCACTTTTCCCGTGGCTAAATAGTTCACAATATCTGCATACCATGGTGTGGGGTTGTCAGACACTCCAAAAAATTGCTCCCTCTAAAGTGTTTTGGAAAGTGTAGTGCATACAGAAGTTACCACCATGGTAGAAATTTGATCTTCAAACACCTTCTTTTCCTTCTGTTCTTCTTGCACCCTTAATTCATCTGTAGATTCAATCACATCTTCAGAGTCCATGAAGAAAACATCAGTCTGATCTGGAGGATTCTCAACAGCATTAAAAATATTAAGTTTAACCTTCATGTTGCCAAATGAAATATCCATGATCCCCGACCTACAATTTATGCAAGCATCAGCGGTAGCTAAGAAAGGTCGACCAAGGATCACAGGAATGTGCCTCTTCGGATTGTGAACTGGCTCAGTGTCAAGTACAATGAAATCAACAGGAAAGTAGAACTTGTCCACTTTAATGAGCACATCTTCTATGATTCCTCGGGGTTGCTTTGTTGATCTGTCTGCAAATTGTAATACCACCGAGGTAGGCTTCAATTCTCCCAAGCCCAATTGTAAGTAAACTGAATAGGGTAGCAAATTCACACTTGCACCCAAATCAAGAAAAGCTTTATCCACATGGTGCTCCCCAATAATGCATGAGATAGTTGGAGCACCAGGATCTTTGTACTTGGGAGGAGTACACTGCTGAATTATTGAACTTACTTGTTGTGGCAGCATTACTTTCTTTGGCACATGGCTTTTAGAACGCCTTTTCTAAGTGCACAAGTCCTTCAAAAATTTTGCATAAGGAGGAATTTTCTTGATGGCATCAAGGAGGGGCAAATTAATCTTCACTTGGCGAAACACCTCCATCATGTCATGCAGCTTGTCCCCTTGCTTCCCCAATTTAGATGCTTCAAGAAAACGTTGTGGGAAAGGAGCCTTGGGCTCATAAGGAATTTCAGCACTTGGACTTGTGGTCACTTTTTCTTCTTCTTTCTTCTCACCCACCTTATTATCAATTATTTTCCCACTTCTCAAAGTGGTAATGGCTTGAACTTGCTCATGGTGTGGGTTGCTTGTGGAAGCTTGCATCCCTCTTGGATTAGCAATTGGTTGACTAGGGAGCTTCCCTTCTTCTCTTCTGCATAGTGAAGTAGCAAGCTATCCAAACTGAGATTCCAGTTTGGCAATAGATTGAGAATGCGAGTGCACTAGCTAAATTGTAGATTGTACTGTTGTTGCAGTAGTTTGCACTGTCTCTATGAGAGAATCAAGCTTGTCAAAATTAGACAACGTAAGAGTCAGCTTGTCTTCAATAGCAGAAATTCTTTGGGCCATAGGACTTTGTGTTTGATATTGCTGTTGAGGCACAAAAGTCCTAGGTTGATATGATGGTTGCATTGCTACCCCTTGGTTACTGTAAGAAAAACCAGGATGATTTCTCCATGTGGGATTGTAAGTATTACCTCGTGGAGGATTCATTGGTCCAGTGAAAGTAGCTTGAACTTGCTCATGTTGAATATCAGAAAATTGCCCCATCGAAGGACAATTGCTCACATTATGCATAGGACTAGAGCAAAATTCATAAGGGCCTAGCAATGAAGAATTTGAAGCAGAAGGAGTTTGATTGGCAGCCATAATTGCTGCCACCTTTTGTGCAATTAAATCAATATCAGTTGGCATAGCTTCTGAAGCACCAACCTCAAAAATCCCATCAGTCTTCCTTGTAGTGGCAGATCTGCTAGAACGAGTAGAGGACACATGTTGCAGAGAGTTGTCACTAAGATTTTCAAATAAGGTCCATGCCTCTTCTTCACTCTTCAACAAAAAAGTACCTCCACATGACGCATCAACCATCTGTTTGTTGGCTTCTGTGAGCCCTTCATGAAAACTCTGCACTAATTGCCACTTAGGAACTTGATGATGGGGACACTTCCTAAGAAGGTCCTTGAATCTTTCCCATGTCTCATAAAATTGTTCCCCCTCATGTTGGGAGAAACCAGTGATAGCACGTCTGAACTGATTGGTCTTCCCTATCGGAAAATACTTCTTGAGAAACTCATGTTGCATCTGAGTCCAAGTTGTGATAGAACCAGCCGGTAGAGAATTGAACCAATACTTTGCTTTGTCTTTCAGAGAGAATGGAAAAAGTCTCATTCTGAAAGCATCTTCAGAGAAGTTGTGAATTTTTGTAGTTGAGCACACTTTAATGAAGTCATCCAGATGCTTGTAAGGGTCTTCTTGAGTCAGCCCAAAATAAGATAGTAGCATCTGAATAATGCTGGACTTGATCTCATAATTCTGTGCTGTGACATTGGGCAATTGAAAACCTGCTGGTGTTGTGCTTGGAAAGGGTATTTTGTTTTACCAAAATAATTCTTGTCCAATTCTTAATAAACCACTCGCAATAGCACGAATCTTTGTAAGATAGGGCTCTTGTGAAGGTGTCGATCCCACAGAGAATGTGATTAAATTAGTCTCATTTGATTCATTGAAGAGAGGTTGATATTTTTGGTATTTGTTTAACATAAAATAAAGGGCACTAGTTAAAGTTTGAATTGATAAATATAAGAGGGACTAGGGTATTGATTTCACCACTAGCCTCACATCAATGGAAGAATGTATTTCAACTTGGGAAAGTTACATATGTATAATCATGATTCATGGGATTTGTCACATACCACCATGATATCTTCAAGAAAATACATAAATCAAAAGATAAGAATAATTCATCTCTAGTTAGTATGAATCGTCTACCTAACTACTTAAATAAAAGACATAACATGAAATTAAAAGTGTAGAACGATTCATCTTCCTTAAGCATGAATTATCAAATCTAATGAATTTATGTTCTAATAAAATTATTGTATAACTTTCATACTTTATAAGATAAGAGAAGAATGAAGTCAAGATTAAACATAACTTTATACTTCAATTACAAATGTAATCCTCAAAGTTATACAACTTATTATACACATATAACAATCCCAAATAAAAATATTATTATCATACCATTGATGCTTGGCTAGGGCTACATCAATGCCCTAGGAAGAGTTTTAGCTCCTCATGGCTAACTTACAAGTCTTCATAGTTGAAGAACACTTCAAATTTCTATATGTGTGCAGAATATTTCCACTCACTTCTCTTCTTCTTCACTACTCAATTCCCCTCCATTTATAGCCAAAGTTAGTGCAATATGAGTGTCCACCATTTCTTCCACTAAAACTCATCCTATGGCCTAAATAGCTCCATATGTACTCCATTGTAGAAGAATTGGATCATCTCCCTCCATGTGTATAGCACTTTGGTGAATTAATTGAGTGGGGTGGTTGCTTGTCATCTCATTGGTCACTTGTCACAAAATTTTCAAAGCAACCAAAGAAAAATCTGCCCAGAATATTTATCCTACTGTTTTGGCCACTTTCAACCACCAAGATGTCATATTTAGAGATTTCTCAAAACTAAACGTATTTAGAACTCTCTTTTATCTTTCCATAGCCGCAAAAATCACCTTAATTGGAGTTTGGATCATGAAGTTATGGTCAAAATACAAACAGTGCGCAGATCAGAATTTTGAACGAATTTTGGGCTTGAGATTAGTCTTGAACTTGTACTTGACCCAATGAATGAACCAATTCAGAAATTTGGCCCCTTTTGCATTAAATCTTCAATATAGCTTGGCCCAATCCATGGACTCATCATTGGAATTTGGCCCAAACTAATGGCAATTTCTTCTTCTTATGGAAGCCTCATTTAAAGCCCAAGAACCATGGAATTAACCACTATTTCATCTAAGGATCTGAAAATGACAAAAACAAAATAAAACTATAAAAATACTAATATAAACATAATTAAAGGATTAACATATGTAAATTAGAAGGACCGAATGCACAACATTCTGTGCTTATCACACCCCCAAACTTACATATTGCTAGTCCCTTAGCAATACACAACAAGAAAATAAAACAACTTTCCTCTTTCGTGGGAAATACGATTGCATTTAGCAAATGCAACAAGCCTTTTAAACCCCTAGGCATCCCTAGTGGACGAGTGAAGTCTCGTGAGGGTTTAGCAGATATGTTACCCACAAACATCAAGTGATAATAATTACACTCAATAAAATTTTCTCCATTTAATGTGCAACTAGCAAGAATACTTTAATCAATCCACTTCAGTGTGTAATAAAGGTCGAAAGATTCAATACTATCCAAAAATTAGAAAATTTCATTACTATTATTAACTCAGAGTGTGTGTGTGAATATAGCCTGAAAATATAATTCTCAAATTAAAAGCGACTGCAGTCCAGATTTCTTTAGAAAATTAGCTTTGATCTCAAATCTCACATATGATATTTCACTCAAAATAAAGTATTCAGAGATTGGCTAATTTTTCACTCCAGTATATATGAGAAGAATAATGTAAACAAGTGCAAATTATCTCACATATGATTCATCTGAAGAACCGCAAATACATGAAGGAACATGTAGTCTCATGAAAGGGATATCAAATATTGAGAATTTATACCACAACATTCTAGCTCAGTCATGACTGTTTTAGAACCATACCATCCTTGAGATCAAATAGGGCTTTTACTAGGATGTAATGTTAGGTAAAAAGAGGATAAAAAGGTGATGGTGATATTGAAATGTGTATTCGAGAATGCTTGGGAAAAGTCAATTCCTTAGAGCACATTGCATTCAATTTCTTCTTACTTTTGTCAATTAATTCTTTTTGTATACACTTCTTCAGCAAATCTATACCTTCTTTTCTTCACTTTTCTTTTTCTATTTTTCTTCTTTTTCTTTTTTTTTTTCTTTTTTTTTTCTTTTTTTTTTTATCTATTGATCAAATCGATTCCGAAACACTTTGATAAAAGGGTTATGAAATGAAGGTTAGCTAAAGCTCAACGGGTTCACTAGTGGTATTGCATTACCAAGAAAAGAAATTTAAAGGCTAAAAAAAATATCCAAAGATGGCCTAAAATCATTTCTCAAGGATTACTATAATTCTTCAACAAGTGTGAACTTAAAAGATAATGTGGCATAAAATTCCCAATATTTGATCAAAAGAAAAAATAATGAGACCGATCAACAAATTATGCGAACTCAATGAAAATTTTAGAATTTAACCTTTTAACCCTCAAAATAATAAGAATATCACAAAAGCTCACTGGGTTAAATCTCCACTTTTATTATTCGGATTTCTAACATGCAATCACTCATCAATTTCAAATTATATCGAAGGGCTATCGTGAATAATATTGTTCTGAGTTTTAAAATTCATGAAATTTATTCTAATTAAAAGATAGGATAAAATCTATAAAATATACTGAAGCTTCAAGATTTTCAAAAATTATTTGCACATTGAAAATAGAAAAATCAAATCATAGTGTAAAAATTACCAATATATTATTATTATTATTTTTTAAATTTTTTTTTTTTTTTTCAAATAAAACATAACAACACAAAATTGTTCTTCCTTACCCCCAAACTTAAATCACACATTGTCCTCAATGTGTAACAAAAACATAAAGTATATGGTAAGTGATAGAACAATATTACCGTGGTGGTAGAAATATCAAAATCTAGTTAAGCATCTATAAGGGTTAGCCATCCCCCCAAACTTGGATACAAGAACCTGTCATGCAGAACACAATACATACCAACCAAGCCAACAAAATTAATCGGAACATCCAAAATAAGTTAAACACAAATTAAAAACAAAAAAATCAAGATTTCATCATTCATCTAAAGTAAGAACATGTTGCTTAATTTATGAATGACGTAGATAGGAAGAAACAATTGATTGGAACTCATCACCATCATCTTGTACGATGTTTGGATCCATAAACTGATTTTGACAATAAGACATGGTGTCAAAATTGTTGCATAAGTCTTGGTTCAGTAGTGGTGCCATGTCCACATTTCCAGATGGAACCCAGCTTTGAACATGATTATCGGGTGGATGTGATGAAAAGTTTCCTTCAAAAATATCATTAGGGTTTACACTGGAGGAGCTAGAAGCAAAGTTTTGAGCTGCTAGGTGACTGAGAGAAACCAGTTGTGCTTGTAGATTAAGAAGTTGCCATTCAAGAGAAAGAATATATGAAACGCAACCAAAAATGGGATCGTGAAGCCTAGCTTGAGCTTCATATGCCATAGTTAGAACAGCTGTACCACGATGTTCTTCAGGGAGATGAGCAAGGATGTTTGAGAAGTTGCGATACCCAAAAATTTTATGGATGGCAGCAAAAGTGTTTATACTATCTTCATGGCAAAAATAAGGAGCACAAATGCAATACTTATCACATTTGTTTCTCAAGAATTTGCAAACACCACAAGGAGTTTTAGACATTTTGGAAAACACGAAGAAGAAACACAGATGGCTAACACTTACTCTTTCAAATTTTTTTTTTTAATCAAACAAATTCTTTTCACCTTTGGGGTAAAAGAGTGTCTCACACATGCATTGTACCTATATTGCACATATTCCAAACATGCCGCCACACACTTAATGATGTCATTGACAAACAAGCCATCTATGTTTGACAAAATGACCTAACCTAGCTCTAAAAGCATTGATTGGACAAATTTCGTAATTCGAGATGCATAATTAGTGGGCAAATTTTTTATGCATTTGAAGAGCAGATTTTTTTTTAATATTAGAACATTGTTGTATCCATCTATCTTCTTCACCACAAGCTCTCAAAAATGGCTTCCTCTTTTGTTTCCAAAAATCACTTCGATTTAAATGTGTTGCCGGAGGTGCCATCAACCAATGTTGGGCAGGCAACATTCCTATCCTCTATTGATCCTCACCCAGTGGAGGAATCCGTGATGCTGAATGATACAACTGCTACGAGAGCAGCTAAAAATTTGTTGACTCCTCGAGATAAAAGGGTTTTAGCAAATAGGTCTGACATTATGGCCATTGACGACTCTTTGACTCTCAGCATTCGGTCGGCTGCGTCGATTTCAAACATGGGTCAACGTTTGTTAGCAAGAACAACTGAAGTTCAGATGCTAACAACTAACGTTAAAGTTCTTCAAAAAAGAATTAGGGAGTCTCAGAAAAAAAATAGAGAACTGAAAGCAGAGAATAAACAGTTACGAAAGCTTGTAACTGAGTATTCTAATGAAATGAAGATGAAGCTGGATGAGCTACAGAGTTCCAGTGATCAGATTCAGGAGAATCATGGGAGACTCATAGCTATTGTCGAGAAAAATCCTTCTTTTTCTTATTCAAGACAAAATTAATGTCAGCCTATTGAAAGTCAGTGTTAAAATCGATGGCACATGTATTGTTGGCTTTTGAAATATTTATGAAAAATGTCATGCTCAATTCTTTTTTTTTTTTTTCTTTTCTAAACTTAATCTTCATGGGGACTACTTTTCTCTGAACTGGTGGTTCCCAATTTTTCAAGATGTGTATGTGATAAGATATTGATTATCCAGACACGCTAACGTATAGAGTACAAAGGGGTTGCCTTTCTTTATTAAAGTCATACTGTGTTGAAGTAATCTCGACAGTACTGGGTATCGAAACCAGACTTTAATAAACGGAAATCATCAACTTTATCAATCATATCACAAATTATAGAATTGGTACTACATACATAGTCAGAGAATGGGTGGCTATGCTAGACCATTATGAATTCTATGTTTTTTTTTTTTTATCAGAATGAAAAAAAAATAATAATTTTAGAACAGGCATTAACACAAAATTAAAAATTTCAAAATAAAAGAAAGATACATAAGAAAAGGTGAACAAGAATGACAAAAGGAAATGAGTTACCCCCAAACTTGATCCTAAGTAACGACAGGAATACATATCATCCCAAGTTAGGGTCTTCCTATCGAGGTGGATCTTTTCCATACAACCGAGCACGATCCTGGTAAGAACGAGGAGTACAGTAATAAACCATGAATGGTCGGCCATAATCGCTCAATGGTTGCAATCCAGGGCAGGTTTCAGAGAGACAACTCTTACACCATCCCAAACGCTTGGCTTTACGTCTACGAGCAAATGATGACTTTCCATTAAATGCACTCGTCCTTGCAAGGATGTCTTCTTGAAGGTGCAATGGAAGTTTATCCCATAAAGAAGTCACTTTGATTTTTGGACGCCAAACCAAATTGACTTTTCTATCATTGGTGGACGATGGATCCATGAAAAATCTGTAAATAAAAAAAAAATTTGGGGCTAAAGCAATCTGTTGCCTATAGTAATAATACTACTATTGTATCTTATCACCAAAAGAAAAGAAAATGCAAAATTTATAAAAATGACTCTTTTAACGTCAGATTGTCAAGACGTGTTGAATACACCATTTCTGGTCAAGCTTCCTTCAACAATGGATAGCTGCTGGTTATGCCGTTCCAGCTCGTCGATTGCTATTTGCTACCACTCGTGCAAAAGGGAAACCTATAAAGCTAGGTAGGCCATTTCCTAACGCTAAGTTGGGTTCAGGTCCCTAATGGCTCGCATATACAACCAATTCCTGGAATCTCATCTTTATACTCCTCACCAAGCAAAAGGAGTGAATGACCCAAGTTTAACGTCTAGGGTAGACATGATGATATCTCTTTAGTCAAAATAAACAGGATCCGTCAAGTTAACGGATACAACATCTTCTGCTTGCATAGTATCTTCTACATAAAGCTTCAATCTTTGACCATTGACCTTGAAAAGATTATCATTCTTAGGATCTTGAAGTTCCACAGCTCCATAGGGAAAAACAGATGAAATTATGAAAGGACCATCCCAACGTGAACGAAGCTTTCCAGGAAAGAGGTTTAATCTAGAATTGAACAACCAAACTTTCTGTCCTGGAACAAAGGTTTTATTCACAATATTTTTATCATGAAATGCCTTCATTTTAGCTTTATAAATTTTGGCACTTTCATAAGCATCATTTCTCATCTCTTCAAGTTCATTCAGTTGGAGTTTTCGGGTTGAGCCAGCCATTTTCATGTCAAAATTGAATTTCTTAATGGCCCAAAGAGCTTTGTGTTCTAATTCAACTGGGAGATGGCAAGCTTTCCCGTAAACAAGACGGTAAGGGGTCATTCCAATGGGAGTTTTAAAGGCAGTTCGATAGGCCCAAAGTGCATCATTTAGTCTTAAAGACCAATCTTTTCTGTCCGGCCTAACCGTTTTTTCAAGAATATGCTTTATTTCCCTATTAGATACTTCAACTTGTCCACTTGTCTGAGGATGGTAAGGTGTAGCTATTTTATGAGTAACAGAGTATTTGATGAGCAAGGTTTGAAGAAACCTATTACAAAAATGTTTACCTCCATCACTTATTATTGCTCTCGGTGTACCAAAACGAGTAAAAATGTTAGTTTGAATAAACTTAATCACAACTTTGTGATCATTCGATTTGGTGGCAATCGCTTCAATCCATTTAGATACATAATCTACGGCCAACAATATGTACTCACATCCAAATGATGGTGGAAATCGTCCCATGAAATCTATACCCCATACATCAAAGATTTCAACAATTAAAATGGGATTTAAAGGCATCATGTCTTTCCTAGACATTGATCCTAATTTCTGACATCGCTCACAAGCTCGACAAAAATTATAAGAATCCCGAAATAATGATGGCCAAAATAATCCACTTTGTAAAACCTTTTGAGAGGTCTTTTTAGCACTGAAATGTCCTCCACATGCTAAGGTGTGACAAAAAGTAAGAATACTTTGAAACTCACTTTCAGGGACACAACGACGGATTATTTGGTCTGGACAGTATTTAAACAATTCAGGATCATCCCAGAAATACCTCCTTATTTGGGAAAAGAATCGATCTTTTTCTTGTTTGGTCCAATTCAAAGGAATTTTACCTATTGCTAAGTAATTCACAATGTCAGCAAACCAAGGTACTTTCTCATCAGTAATTATCAATAGTTGCTCATCAGGAAAGGAATCATGAACTGGGATGGAATCAGAGGATTTAATGATAATACGAGAAAGATGATCGGCTACTACATTCTCAGAACCTTTCTTGTCTCGTATTTCAAAATCAAACTCTTGAAGCAAGAGTATCCATCTAATCAAACGGGGCTTGGTTTCTTTCTTGGCTAGCAAGTGCTTTAGAGCAGCATGATCAGAATACACAACTACCTTGGATCCTAACAGATATGATCGAAATTTATCCAAGGCAAACACGACGGCCAGTAATTCCTTCTCAGTTGTGGTATAATTCAACTGAGCATCTGAGAGGGTTTTACTAGCGTAGTAGATAACATGAGGAAGTTTATCTACACGTTGTCCTAGGACAGCTCCCATAGCATATTCGGATGCATCACACATGATCTCAAATGGTAAAGACCAATCAGGAGGTTTCATAATTGGGGTAGAGGCTAGAAGAGAACGGAGCTTTTCAAAAGCTTCAAGACATGTTTTATCAAAGTTGAAAGGAGTATCTTTGGCAAGTAAATTGCACAATGGTTTAGCTATCTTGCTAAAGTCTTTGATAAATCGACGATAAAATCCTGCATGTCCAAGGAATGATCTAATTTGCCTCACTGATGTTGGTGGTGGAAGATTAGAAATGAGTTCAACCTTGGCTCTATCTACTTCAATTCCTCTTTCTGACACAATGTGTCCTAATACAATTCCTTCTTTTACCATGAAATGACTCTTCTCCCAACTCAAGATCAAATTTGTCTCTTTACAACGCTGAAGAACAATTGACAAATTTTGGAGACATTTTTCAAAAGAAGGTCCAAAGACTGAAAAGTCATCCATAAAAACTTCAAGAAATTTTTCCACCATGTCCGAAAAAATAGACATCATACACCTTTGAAATGTTGCAGGTGCATTACATAACCCAAAGGGCATGCGTCTATAAGCAAATGTTCCAAATGGACATGTGAAGGTTGTCTTCTCTTGATCCTTTGGATCGACAGCTACTTGATTATAGCCAGAATATCCATCTAGAAAACAAAAGTAACTCTGACCAGCGAGACGTTCTAGGATTTGATCAATAAATGGTAAGGGAAAATGATCCTTCCTAGTTGTAGAGTTGAGTTTTCTGTAATCAATGCACACACGCCAACCAGTTGTTGTACGTTGCGGAATTAATTCTCCAGTCGAATTCTCAACTACGGTGATTCCAGACTTCTTAGGTACCACTTGAATGGGGCTCACCCATTTGCTATCAGAGATGGGATAGATGATTCCTGCATCTAACAACTTGACTACTTCCTTCATAACAACTTCTTTCATATTTGGATTCAATCTTCTTTGTACCTCACGAGATGGTTTAGCATTATCCTCCAGATGAATGCGATGCATACAAATAGAAGGATCAATTCCTTTTAAATCAGCTATAGTCCATCTAATCGCCTCTTTGTGCAGTCGAAGTACAGTCAACAAACTACTTTCTTGGTCCTTTGTCAAGTCCGAAGCAATGATAACTGGAAGAGTTTCATTAGAACCTAAGAAAACGTACTTTAGCTTATCCGGAAGTGGTTTGAGCTCTAATTTGGGTGGGGATTCAAGGGATGGAATTGAAGGAGTACTAGACAATAACGGAAGTGGCTCCTTTGACATTTTCCATGGTGAAAAGTCCATGATAGTATCAATCTCAAATGCAGAATTGACTTCACTATTTTCGATGTCATATCCTTCAAAATCATAGTGAGTCAAAAATGCCTCTAAAGGGTCTTTCGATAAAAAGGATGAAAGTGAATCTTCAACCATTTCATCAATGATGTCAAGGGAGAAGCATTCTTTTGCATCTGACGGATGTTGTGAAGCATTGAAGACATTCAATCTTACATTCATGTTCCCAAAAGATATATCCATAACCCCTGTTCTGCAATTTATGCATGCATTAGCCGTGGCTAAGAAAGGTCGACCAAGGATTATAGGTACATATTTTTTTGGATTTTGGACGGGTTCCGTGTCAAGGACAATGAAATCGACTGGAAAGTAGAACTTGTCTACTTTGATGAGAACATCCTCAATGATTCCTCGAGGTTGCTTAACCGATCTATCTGCAAGTTGTAGGACAATTGGAGTTGGTTTAAGCTCTCCTAAGCCTAACTGCGAGTATACTGAGTAAGGAAGTAGATTAACACTAGCACCTAAATCAAGTAGGGCTTTTCCAATTTCATAGTTTCCAATGACACACGAGATTGTAGGAGCACCAGGGTCCTTGAATTTTGGAGGTGTGTTGTACAGCAGTATGGAACTAACTTGCTCAGTGAGAAGAATTTTCTTTGGAACATGACTCCTTGATTTTCTCTTCTGTGTACACAAGTCCTTGAGAAATTTGGAATATGAAGGAATTTGTTTAATTGCATCAAGAAGAGGAAGATTAATCTTAACTTGCTTGAAAACTTCCATCATGTCCTGGATCTTTTCTCCTTGCTTTCCATAACAGTATGGTTCTTTGAGACGTTCAGGATATGGAGCTTTGGGCTCATATCTCGTCCCAAGAATGGGAATAGGTGAAGAAAGAACTTCATTCCTGACTTCTGTGTCCTTTGACAATTGTTTCACCAAATCTTTTAGATTTTGGGACAAATTATTTGGATTTTTAGGGATTTCTTTTGGAACTTTTGGAATCTCATTTTTTTCATCTTCCTTTTTCTCAATCTTGTTATCTATCTCCTTCCCACTCCTAAGGGTCATGATGGCTTAGACATGCTCATGATGAGAGGAACTAGATGTATTCTCATCAATCATGTATTGTCCTTTTGGTTTAGGATTGACCACTGGCTGACTTGGAAGTTTTCCCTCCTCTCTTCTATTCAAAGAATTAGCTATTTGCCCGATTTGGGATTCTAACTTAGAAATGGATTGAGAATGGGAATGTAGCAATTGAGTATTTGACTCAAGATTGCTTAATGCAGCCAACACCTTGTCTTCAAAAGCTGAATGCCTAGGAAGTGGAGTTGTTTGGTTCTGGTGTTGTTGAGAAGGTTGGTAATTGGATGAGGGATTGAAAGGATGACTATTGGACGCAAAATTGGACTGTATGGGTTGTCCAATAGGTTGAGGATTTGAATTTCCCGTGGCTTGGGGTCTCCATGAAAAATTAGGATGATTTCTCCATCCCGGGTTATAGGTATTGGAATATGGATTATTCCCTGGTCTAGAGAAAGTAGCATTCACTTGTTCTTGCCCAAGTTCAGAAAATTGGCCAATGATTTGACAATCTTTGGCATGATGTGATGGACTAGAACAAAATGAACACAACTCAGGTGGCACAGATGACTGAGTAGGAGGTGCTTGATTTGCTGCCATCAATTGATCCAGCTTCTTTGACAATGCATCCACTTTAATAGACACATCTACTGAATTGCCTACTTCAAAGAGACCTTTGACCTTAGAACGACTAGATGAAGCATGATGCATCGAATTTTCACTAAGATTCTCAAAAAGTTTCCAAGCTTCACTTTCACTCTTTAGCATGAATGTTCCACCACACGAGGCATCAACCATTTGTCTATGTGGTTCAGTTAATCCATCATAGAAACATTGCACCAATTGCCATTTTGGGACAGCATGATGAGGACACTTCCTAAGAAGATCTTTCAATCTCTCCCAAGTTTCATAGAAATGTTCTCCTTCACTTTGTGCAAATCCAGTGATAGATTTTCTAATTTGATTGGTTTTTCCTATAGGAAAGTACTTCTGGAGGAACTCTTGTTGTAATTGTGTCCAAGAAGTAATCGTGTTATTTTCTAAGGATTTCAACCAATGCTTAGCTTTGTCTTTCAAAGAGAATGGAAAAAGTTGCATCCTTAAGGCATCTTCAGTAAAACCTTGCATCCTTAGGGTAGAGCAAATTTCAAGAAATTCATCAAGGTGCCTATATGGATCTTCATTATTAAGTCCATAAAAAGATGGTAACATTTGGATAACACTGGACTTAATTTCATAATGGGTGGCCGTTACATTTGGTAATTGAATTCCTGAAGGAAAGTTGTATGTGGTAGGAATGTAATGATCCCGAAGGAGCATTGGTCTTTCCTCAACCATTATGGGTGGTACAACTTCTTCTACAATTACTGGTCTTACACCATCTTCTGCCATGTTTTCAATTGAAGATTCTCTAGGTAAATTAAAGTCCCTTACAGTTCCTTTAAGATGCCTAAGAGTTCTTTCAAGATTAGGATCTAATGGAAGTAATGGTAGTGATAACGAACGACGACCAAACATAAACTAACAAACAAAATAAGAAATTAATCACACAAAAACAACAAAAAAATTTTTTTTTTTTATTTTTTTATTTTATTTATTTATTAAAAACTACTTCTCTTTGGATTTTACAATTAATAGATTACCGATTAAGAGCCTTTAAAACGAGAACAAAGTAGTACATATGAAAGGAGGAGAAGCACTAGGCTTGCTTAATGACGGAACATCCAAGCTTTCATATTAACTATCCTTCGCCACTCAAATTAAAGGGTACTCACCGGAGTGACTAAAAATTGAGTCCTTCGGAGAAGAAAATTTTTTTTTTTTTTTTTTTAAAAAAATGAAAATAGTAGTAATACTCAAACAAACACACTAAATATAACGGCAAGAAAACAAGTAAACAATGTAAATTGCAAAACTTACCCGATGTCCTTGAAAGATCAACTCTCAAGGGTGCCGACGTTGAACATGAGATTTGACAATTCACAAAAACAACCAAAACAAATATATATACTAAAAAAAAAATTAAAACAATGTAAAATACAAAACTTACCCACTTTCTTTTGAAAGATCAACTCTCAAAACTTGTAGCAACTCTTGTACCTTCACACTTAACAAACAAATTATATACCAAAATATTTACAAATCCTAACTATAATCAAACAAGATTTAATCAACATTCCCCGGCAACGGCGCCAAAAATTGTTGTGCTTGGAAAGGGTATTTTGTTTTACCAAAATAATTCTTGTCCAATTCTTAATAAACCACTCGCAATAGCACGAATCTTTGTAAGATAGGGCTCTTATGAAGGTGTCGATCCCACAGAGAATGTGATTAAATTAGTCTCATTTGATTCATTGAAGAGAGGTTGATATTTTTGGTATTTGTTTAACATAAAATAAAGGGCACTAGTTAAAGTTTGAATTGATAAATATAAGAGGGACTAGGGTATTGATTTCACCACTAGCCTCACATCAATGGAAGAATGTATTTCAACTTGGGAAAGTTACATATGTATAATCATGATTCATGGGATTTGTCACATACCACCATGATATCTTCAAGAAAATACATAAATCAAAAGATAAGAATAATTCATCTCTAGTTAGTATGAATCGTCTACCTAACTACTTAAATAAAAGACATAACATGAAATTAAAAGTGTAGAACGATTCATCTTCCTTAAGCATGAATTATCAAATCTAATGAATTTATGTTCTAATAAAATTATTGTATAACTTTCATACTTTATAAGATAAGAGAAGAATGAAGTCAAGATTAAACATAACTTTATACTTCAATTACAAATGTAATCCTCAAAGTTATACAACTTATTATACACATATAACAATCCCAAATAAAAATATTATTATCATACCATTGATGCTTGGCTAGGGCTACATCAATGCCCTAGGAAGAGTTTTAGCTCCTCATGGCTAACTTACAAGTCTTCATAGTTGAAGAACACTTCAAATTTCTATATGTGTGCAGAATATTTCCACTCACTTCTCTTCTTCTTCACTACTCAATTCCCCTCCATTTATAGCCAAAGTTAGTGCAATATGAGTGTCCACCATTTCTTCCACTAAAACTCATCCTATGGCCTAAATAGCTCCATATGTACTCCATTGTAGAAGAATTGGATCATCTCCCTCCATGTGTATAGCACTTTGGTGAATTAATTGAGTGGGGTGGTTGCTTGTCATCTCATTGGTCACTTGTCACAAAATTTTCAAAGCAACCAAAGAAAAATCTGCCCAGAATATTTATCCTACTGTTTTGGCCACTTTCAACCACCAAGATGTCATATTTAGAGATTTCTCAAAACTAAACGTATTTAGAACTCTCTTTTATCTTTCCATAGCCGCAAAAATCACCTTAATTGGAGTTTGGATCATGAAGTTATGGTCAAAATACAAACAGTACGCAGATCAGAATTTTGAACGAATTTTGGGCTTGAGATTAGTCTTGAACTTGTACTTGACCCAATGAATGAACCAATTCAGAAATTTGGCCCCTTTTGCATTAAATCTTCAATATAGCTTGGCCCAATCCATGGACTCATCATTGGAATTTGGCCCAAACTAATGGCAATTTCTTCTTCTTATGGAAGCCTCATTTAAAGCCCAAGAACCATGGAATTAACCACTATTTCATCTAAGGATCTGAAAATGACAAAAACAAAATAAAACTATAAAAATACTAATATAAACATAATTAAAGGATTAACATATGTAAATTAGAAGGACCGAATGCACAACATTCTGTGCTTATCAGCTGGCGAGGTATATGTCTTAGGAACATAGTAGTCCCTAAGCAGTCTAGCTCTTTCTCCATCAGCATTAGGAACAAGGTTGTTATTCCTCTCTTCTGCCATGTCTTCAATTAATTGTTCCTCTTGCACAATGGTGTCAACAGGGATGTTCCTCTGTTGTCTAAAAGTACGTTCAGGCTCGGGATCAAGAGGTATCAAAGGATCAGCCACAGAACGACGACCTTGCATATATTAGCAAAAACACCTGAAAAGAAAATAAAAACAAAATTAAAAATAAAATATAAAAATTTCCTAAACTAAAAATCCAATTAAAACTAATTCTGTAAAATCCAATCAATCAAATAGATAATCCCCGGCAACGGCGCCAAAATATTGATTCGTGTGTGAGTGTGACTCAAAAAGTATATCAATTAAAAATTTCCACACTTCGCAATAGAACGAATTCCTTGCAGAATAGGGCTATCGAAAGGGGTATCGTACCTCAGGGATTATGGTCTGATCAGTTGGAATACTGAATTAATTCTAATTAAATTTATCAGAAAAGAATTCTGATTTTTAAACTAAATTAATTAAAAAGATAAAATAAAATAAATCAAAGTAAACAAGATAGTGAAGATAATAGGAGAGAAACCTAGGGTGTTTGACTTCACCACTAACTCCACAATCAATGGTCAGTTGAATCAACTATAGGGAATTACATCATGCATAAGTGGTGTCGGTGGCTACAAGCTCACCTTCATCCGTCAAGAAGATAACATATGATTAAGGCTAAGCCACGGACTATCTTCGATTGGCATGGGCCATCTGCCTAACTACTCTAATCTAGGGTGCAGTATGGTTCATCTTCTTTAGGCATAATCCATCAAAGCTCATAACAATATATTCAGTGATTACCATTGTGTAATAATCTCTCTCATGATCACAGAAAATAAGAGAGATTGAGTTCAATAACAACAACTAAATATCTAAGACAAGATAAGAAATCATTGAGATTGAATTTACAAGACTTTTATTGCTCAATTCTATAATAAGAATCCTCTGAATTACACAATCTATGCATGTATATAAAGGTCCCCAATAATTAAAACAATCAAACCATTGATGCTTTGTTAGGGCTACATCAAAACCCTAGTGGATGAACTAGCCGCTCATGGTAGAAGAAGAAGCTTCAACTGTTGAGGAAGAAGACATCATCTTTCTGAATTACGCGTATGACTTTGTTCTCCAATGGCTCTGCAATATGTTTCTGTTCTCTTCTCAGCCTTCTCAGACTCTCCAAGCTCTATTCTCTCTGTCTAATCTCTGTGTAAGCTCCCAATTCAGCATCCAAGTCCTCACTTTATTCCCCAAGAGAATACCCCAAAGTCCTAATCCAATTAGGAATAGGGTTTCCCGCAGCACTAATCAGGTGGGTTTTTTCTGCTGACTTCGGCCCAACTTTTGACCTACTAGAAGTCCGATTTACAGAATTTTCGTGAAATACAAAAGTGTGAAGAATCAAATTTCGTTCAACTTTATGCCAAAATAATGTCGATTTGAGGCTCGAAAATAATTCTGGTTCATTTTCCAAAACGGGATTAAGACTGTATTATGCGCAGATTTGGGCTTCAGGCCCAAAACCTTCTTTAGCAGTTGTAATTCTCTTGGACCTCTTTCTTGGGCTGATTTGAGTTTAAATAAATGGTTGAGTGAATCTCCTTGATGTAGGCTTCATCTCACCATCTTGGATGTCTTCTTTAAAAACCCAAAAGCACGGTTTTAACTGAAATAATCATTAAGGCCCTGAAAATACAAAAAACACTAAAACAAAGTAAAATCACAAAATAATCTATCACTAAGAGAATAAAATACATAAGTTAAGAGGCTAGAATGCGTAACATTCAACGCCTATCACGGGTTCAGCCAGCCAACTTCATATTAAAATTGAACTTCTTAATAGCCCAAAAAGCATTATGCTCTAGCTCAACTGATAAGTGGCATGCCTTACCATATACAAGACGATATGGTGACATGCCAATCGGGGTTTTATAAGCAGTGCAATACGCCCACAATGCGTCATTTGGATGTTGTGACCAATCCTTGAGATCGGGGCACACGATTTTTTCTAGAATATGCTTAATTTCCCTATTAGATACTTCTACTTGACCACTCGTTTGAGGGTGGTAAGGTATAACAACCTTGTGAGTGACGGAGTATTTGAGTAGCAAGGTTCGAAGGAACCGATTGCAAAAATTTTTACCCCCGTCACTAATGATGGCTCGAGGCGTACCAAAATGACTAAAAATATTCATTTGGATGAATTTGACCACAACTGCATGGTCATTGGTTCTAGTAGCCATGGCCTCAACCCATTTAGATACATAATCTACAGCTACAAGTATGAACTTAAACCCGGCAAATTTTGGAAAGGGGCCCATAAAGTCAATGCCCCAAACATCGAAGATATCAATGATCAAAATTGGGTTCAAGGGCATCATTATCTTTATGAGACATAGCACCTAAGCACTAGCATCACTCACAAGAGCTATAAAATAAGTATGCATCCTGATACATGGTTGGCCAAAAGAAACCGTATTGAAGAATTTTGGAAGCGATCTTCCGAGCACTAAAATGACCTCCGCATTCTAATATATTACATAAAGTAAGAATACTAGGACTCTCACTCTCTGGCACACACCGACGGATAATTTGGTTGGGACAATACTTGAATAGATGAGGATCATCCCAAAAACATGAACATACTTGGGAGTAAAAATGATCCTTTTCCTATTTGGACCAAGAGGGTGGAATCTTCCCGGTAGCTAAGAAATTGACTTTGTCAGCATACCATGGAAGTTTCTCCTGAGTCGGTGACCATATTCTCAGTACCCTTTTTATCTTGGATCTCAAAATCAAACTCCTATAACAAGAGTATCCATCGAATCAACCGGGGTTTAGTATCCCTCTTTGCCAATAAATGCCAAAGAGTGGCATGATCTGAAAAGACAATAACCTTAGATCCTAAAGGATAGGATCTAAATTTGTCCAAGGTGTAGACAACTACAAGCAACTCCTTTTTTGTAGTTCTATAATTCAATTGAGCTTCAGAAAGAAATTTACTTGCATAGTAAATCGCGTGTGGAAACTTGTCTACACGTTGCCCTAAGACAGCACCCATAGAAAAATCGGATGCATCACACATGACTTTAAATGGGAGAGCCCAATTGGAAGAGAGTAGAATTGGAGCAGTTGATAGAAGTGTGTAGAGAATTTCAAAAGATTTAAGACACGCTTCATCAAAGAAAAAAGGGTATCTTTCTCAAGAAGCTGGCACAAAGGCCATGATATCTTGCTAAAGTCCTTGATAAAATGACAATAAAAACTTGTATGGCCAAGGAATGAACGAATGCCCCTCATCGAAGAAGGTGGATGAAGCTTAGATATGAGTTCTACCTTGGCTCTATCAACCTCTATACCTCATTTAGGCACACTATGCCCAAGTACAATTCCCTCTTGAACTATAAAATAGCTATTTTCCAAGCTAAAAATGAGGTTCGCATCCTTATAATGATTGAGTACAAGATTATGAAGGCACAAATCAAAGGAAGGTCCAAAGACTGAAAAGTCATCCATGAACACTTCAAGGCATTTCTCCACCATGTCCAAAAAAATAGACATCATACACTATTAAAAAGTTGTCGGTGCATTGCATAAGCCAAAAGGCATACGTCTATACGCAAATGTCCCGAATGGGCAGGTGAAGGTGGTTTTTTCTTGGTCTTATGGGTCGACTGCCATTTGATTATATTATGAATATCCATCTAAAAAGCAGTAGAAACTTTGGCCCACAAGCCTTTCTAGGATTTCATCTCTGAATGGGATTGGAAAATGATCCTTCCTAGTTGAGGAGTTTAGCTTCCTATAGTCAATACACACGCATCATCCTGTGGTGGTGCATTGAGGAACTAACTCTCCTTGTTCATTGAGAAGTACAGCGATGCCGAATTTCTTTGGCACCACTTGGGTGGGGCTTACCCACTTACTATCCGAGATGGGGTATATAATACCAGCATCTAGCAATTTGATAACTTCTTTCATTACTACCTCCTTTATATTAGGGTTCAACCTACATTACGCCTCTCGCGAGGTCTTTGCATCCTCTTCCAAATATATGTGATGCATACAAATTGAGGGGTCAATGCCTTTTAAGTCAGCAATGGTCCACCTTATGGCTCCTTTATGTTCTTTTAAGACCATTATAAGTGAACACTCTTGGTCATGAGTTAGATTTGAAGATATGATTACTGGTAGCATGTCACATGGGCCAAGAAAAACATACTTGAGATTAAACGATAAAGTCTTGAGCTCAAGTTGAGGGGGAGACACAAGGGATGAAATTGGAGGAGTACTTGAAAGAGTAGGGAGAGGCTCAATTGGTGTATTCCACATGAGAAAGTCATTAATGACGTTGGCATCGAGCATTAGATTTACATCTTTGATGGATTACTCAATGTCAAAGTCTTCAAAATTGAATTGATTCAAACACACCTCAAGAGGATCTTTTGATGAGATTTGGGAAAGTATCTCGTCGATAATTTTGTCCACGACATCCAAACAAAAGTAGTCACCTTCATCATTGGAAGTGTGGTGAGATGCATTGAAGATGTTCAACCTCAAAATCATATTTTTGAATGAGATGTTCATCACCCTGGTATGACAATTAACGCAAGCGTTAGGCATAGCCAAGAATGGATGACCTAGAATGATCAAAATATGCTTTATAGGATCTTGGACAGGTTCGATGTCAAGGACTATGAATCCACCGGGAAATAGAATTTGTCCACTTTGATTAGAATATCCTCAATTATTCCACGTGGTTGCCTTACCGAACGGTCAGCAAGTTGCAACACAATTGTGGCGGGCTTGAATTCTCCTAGCTCTAATTTCCTATAAATCGAGTAAGGAAGTAAGCTAACACTTGCTCCCAAGTCAAGGAGGGCCCTCTCGAATTCATGGTCACCAATGACACAAGAGATTGTTGGGGCACCCAGATTCTTGAATTTTGAAGGAGTGTTATTTAGGAGGATTGAACTCACTTTCTCAGTTAATTGGACTTTCTTAGTACCATGGTTCCTAGATTTACGCTTTTGAGTGCATAAGTCCTTTAGAAATTTGGCATAGGAGGGAATTTGTTTTATAGCATCTAGGAGAGGAAGATTAATTTTCACTTATTTGAAGATCTCTATCATATCTTGCAATTTCTCTCCTTGCTTCCCAAATTGAGAAGGTTTCCTTAATCTTTGAGGAAAGGGAATAGGAGGTTCATATGAAGCTTCTTGAATTGGAATAGATGAGAATTTAGCTTCAATGAACTTTTTCTTTCCTTTATCTTTTGGATCATTAGAGAACTCTTTTGGATTTAAAGAAAGTCATTTGGATTTAAACTAGGAATGTTTGGATTTATCGGACGCTCACATTCTTTCTCCGTCATTTTATCAATCAGGTTTTCTAACACTCTACCACTCCATAAAGTAATAATTGATTGAGTTTATTCTTTATTAAACTCAAAGGAATGAGAAACATCATCAATTACTTGTACTCCATTAGGGTTCGCCACCGTTTGGCTAGGTAATTTTCCACCCTCTCTACAATTCATTGCGTTAGCTAGCTGTCCCAATTAGGACTCTAGCTTTGCAATAGATTGTGAGTGAGTGTTGATCTTTTGGGTATTACTTTCAATATTGCCTAAAGCAAGGGTTTCGAGAAGGTGGTTGATTGGGAGTGTAGTAGAAGCTTGAATTTGGATTTGGTTGATAAGGTCTAGGTTGGAATTGAGATTGACCTTGTTATCCAAGTGGTCCTTAAGGTCCTTGATATCGACCTTAGTTCCCATATTGGAATTGATTTTGATCTCTCCATCCGGGATTATAAGAGTTTTGATGTGATCCTTGACCCGGCCTAGAATAAAGTGCATGTGCTTGCTCTTGTGAAAATTCTAGGTATTGCCCTGCAGGAGGACAATCCTTTATATAATGAGAAGGACTAGAGTAGAAAGAACACACATCATATGTGGGATGAAGGGTAGGATTAGGAATAGTATCAGGGGAGGAGGAAGAAGAAGAAGAAGAAGAAGACCCGGTTAACATGACTTGATCTAATTTCTTTTCTAGGGCCTCTACCTTATTCTTCCTTTCATTAGAAGAACGATGAGAGGAATTTTTGCTCAAGTTCTCAAAGAGTATCCATGTTTCATTGGGACTTTTTAGAAAGAATGTACTTCCACAACTAGCATCAACCATTTGTTTGTGAGGCTCTCCTAAACCATCGTAAAATCCTTACACCAATTGTCATTTGAGAATAGCATGGTGTGGGCAAGACCTCAAAAGGTCCTTCATCCTTTCCCAAGTTTCATGAAAACCTTCTCCTTCCCTTTGAGAGAAACCAATGATGGCTCTTTGTGCATCGTTAGTCTTTCCCATTGGAAAGTATTTCTTTAGAAACTCCCATTGCATTTCTGCCCAAGAGTTAATGCAATTTGGCTCTAAGGACTTAAACCAATGCTTGGCTTTATCGTTAAGTGAGAAGGGGAAAAGATGAAGTCTTAAGTTGTCTTCAGCTTATGCAATCAACTGTAGAGTCGAACACACTTCTAAAAATTTATCAATATGTTTATAAGGATCTTGGTTCGCAAGCCCATGAAAACAACTAAGAAGATTAATTATTGAGGATTTGATTTCAAATTTATTCCTCCCTACATTCGGAAAATGAATACAAGAAGGAGATGCATAGGCAGATGGAATATAAAAATCTCAAAGAATCTCACCACCCGGCGGTGGTGGTAAAACGGGATTTTGTTGAACATTTGGGTTATCGTTATTTGCTATGGTTTCTCTCATATGTTCTCTAAACAATATAGGGTCCCTAGGAACGCTACTATATTGTCTAAGAGTTCTTTCAAGTTCAAGGTCACACGGCAAATAAGATAATGACAACAATTTCCTACCTTGCATATGAATAAACCAAAATTTAAACTATATGCAAAAACAAAATTTTTAAACTCTAAAGTGCAATAAAGTTGGGTACTCTACTCACAAAGATCCAAGCTCAAGTCTTGATGCCTTGTTTAGACAAGTACCTACAATAAAACACTTCCGAAATAAAGATAAAAATAATTGCAATTAAAGAAAGAATGAGTTAAGTTAAAATTTAAACTAGACTCAATCCTTTAATTTTAGCGATTAAATCGTAGTCCTTGGCAACGGTGCCAAAAATTGTTGTATGCGGTTGCACTACTCGTAATTTATAATTTACCACTCGCAATAGAACGAATCCTTGAAGGATAGGGCTCTAAGATGAGGGTGTCGATCCCACAGAGACTACTTAGGAATAATTTGCTAAAAGGTTGAGCATTGTTTCTTGTTCAAATCATAACCGGGTGTTAGTTGTTTTCTTACTCTACTTTGAAAGGATAAAAGATAATTTAAAATACAAATTTTGAGAGGAGAGTTAAGGACTAAGGTTGAGACTTCACCACTAGCCTTGTAGTATGTCACACTTATAATAAATTGGGGGAATTCATGCAAATGTGTACTAAATGACGCGTTGACAAGTCCCACATACAACGACGTCGCCAAGAGAATACACACACCTTAATATACTATAATCCATCTTCGGTAAGTGTGATTTTCCTACCTACCTACTTACCTAATTACCTAAGTGTAGTTAAATCACCGTCTCTAAGCATGGACTATGCAAATCTAGCTATGCATGTTATAGTGAAAACTAGTCTTAAGTCATCACTTGTAGTCCTTGTGAAACTTACAAGTGTATGGAGTTCATGTGAGGAATTTAAACATTCTAAGACAAGAAGATAAATTATAACACATGAACTCAAAGAAATTGTAAACTTATATTGATATAAGGCTCAAGGCAAGAGTAATATACACAAAAATACATAAAAGTCCCTGTACACACAAATTTTGTGTCCGAAAATCTAGGAACAAAAATTGGTATAATTTAAGAAAGATGGGTACAATTCTCTGTAAATCTTTACAAAAGAAAGATAAATTCATCTGATTCGATCTCCTTGGTGATCTGGCTTCAAAGGATGCAGGAGCTTTATCTTGAATTGGATTGAAACTTTGATGAAGAACGGCACGTGGATGATGTGTTTGTTGTTTTTCTCCTTCAGGGTTTAGATGCTTCGGAGCTTTGGATTTTGAGTGAAGACTTCAGCAAAGTTTCAGATTTTTTTCTCAAAGTCTTTTGGTTCCCTTTCTCCCACCTCTAGACCTCTATTTATAGGCTCACTGGAGAGGTAGATTTGTAACTTTTTTTTCTTTTGATAATTACCCTATAATTATCTTTTATGATAATTTTGATAATTATGCAATATATACTTAATAATTATCTTTGTTGATAATTATAATTATAATTATATATATATATATATAATTATCCATTAGACCCATTTTCAAGTGGGCTTGGACTTCTCAGACAATTTAGACTAGCCCATAACTCATTTATTTATAATGGGTATAATTTTTAAATTATCTGACTCATTGGGCCACATTTCAAAGTAAGCTAAACTGAAGATAAGCTCAAATTATATTTTGGGTCTATAGTGTAATTTTTTAATGTCTACAAATTGCCCCCACTTCAAGTCTCGCACTATATCGAGCTTGTTACGTACCTAAAGCAGGACTTGAAGTATTTTAAATTTCGCAAACTTTTTTTTTTTTTTTTGAAAATCCAACTGCAAAGAGGATGTCTTCTTTGTCAAGTTAAAACAAAGACTTGAGGATCCTACTACAAATAGGATTTTTTTTTTTTTTACGAAAATTTAACTGCAAAGAGGATGTCTTCTTTGTCAAGTTGAAACAAAGACTTGAGGTTCCTATTTCAAATAGGATTTTTTTTATCCAAATGGAATTGTAGCATTGAGGATCCTATTGCAAATAGGATTTTCTTTCCTTGTCCAAGTGGAATTGAAGACTTGAGGATCCTATTGCAAATAGGATTTTTTTTTCCTTGTCCAAGTGGAATTGAAGACTTGAGGATCCTATTGCCAGTAGAATTTTTTTCCCTTCCAAACTAAAATGGAGTCTTCAAAAATCCAATAGAAAATGGGATTAATTTGCCACTATATATATGTAATCTACACTTTAGACCCTTCACATCAAAGAAATCCAGGAACTGCCATTAGAAGGAAATTGGAAGAAACTCACACCCAATCACTCTCTTTGGCCTGGCACAAAGGTGGATATTTTTTTTCCTTGTCTTTTGTTTTGTCACATGCATGCTGCCTTTGCGTTTTTTTTTTTGTCTTTGTTTTTTTTTTTTTCAGCCGCCTGTTACGTACTTCTTTTTTTTCCTTCTGCCGTCTACCGCGTGTTATGTACTTCTTTCATGTTTCCTTTTGATAGAGTATTTGACTAGAATTTTGAAACATGTAATGACGGTTGAATTCAAGGTGACGTGGATAGGAGGTCTATTGTAATTTGGACTCCTCTATCTCTAAAAGCCAGTCTCCTACTATAACACAGTCTCATTTGACCACTATAAATACAGTGATGGTCCGTATACCATGTACGCAATTAATACGCCCTTACTTCCTTTATAGCTTTATGCACCCTTCCGATTCCTGACTTGCTCGTCAGAGTGTAGTCGATCGGCACCGCACCGGTGTCCTTTCGATTACCCTTCTTTTGTCTCTTTTCGCAGGCTAGAGTTTAACCAGCTCGGGGTGGATTTTTTGCTTCATCAGTTGGCGCCGTCTGTGGGAACGGTCACAAAATTTGACTGTCCTATTCAAATCATACACGAAGCATGATGTACCTTTGATCTAGATTGGAAACCACGACCATACAGGATCCCCCTATTGGCCAAGGTCCTCCAGTACATGACCTACCTGGCTAAAATGACCCTCCAGCTGCGCAGGAACCTCCTATCGATACCAACCCCCCAAACACATAGGATCCGACAGTCAATCCGCCCGCAGGTCATGGAGGCACGCAGCCCCCTAGACAGATGGACTTTCTGGGGACACACCCTGAAGTCCCAAACGATCAGGGGCGTGTCACAGCGTTGGAGCACCAGGTCTAGAACTTAAATCAAAGTCTGGTTCAGTTGCTCTAGCAAAATGCGGCGATTCTGCAACGCCTCCCTCCTGTGGCACCAATGCCATCACCAAGTTACGTAAGGCCCGTTGATACTGAAGAGGGCGGTATTGGGAGAGAAAGTGAAGTCCTGATGGAGGACGCGGCTTAGAGTCATGTGAGAGGTGGGACGAATCACAGCCATTTAGAGAGGAGCCAACCCCATGGAGATTCTACGTCTCTTGCTTATCATGATATGGAGATACAAGACCTAAGAGCCAGGGTAGAAAGCATGGCCCTCGCCATAAGAGGGAAAGGTCCCACCACAATAGAGGATTTGGTCCAGTAAACCAACCTCCCTTTCTCTACAGGGGTAATGAATTGTCCCCTGCCCCCCATGTTCAAGATGCCCGTGGTGGAAAGCTTTGACGGGACAAAAGACTCGCTAGATCACCTAGAAACTTACAAGGCCTTGATGCATCTTCAGGCAATATTGATGAGTTCATGTGTAGAGTATTTCCCACTACATTAAAAGGCTCTGCCAGGTCCTGGTTCAATAGTTTAAAACCATCATCTGTCCGTTCTTTCAACGAGCTAAGCCAACTATTTGTTGGTAATTTTATTGCTGCCCAAAGGCACAACCATTGTCTCTGAACCTCAGACCTCCGTCTGAATGGATTACCCAATCCTCCACTGCTTCGCCACCTGTAATCCGAGTGTGAATGCTCTCTAACTCTGTGTCATGCCTCTGCTCCCCAACCACCCTACTCACTAGAGTTGGTTGTGCTATGAGCGTGAACAAAGTAGCCTGTTCCTCACTCTCACTGAAGTACAATCCCATTCCTGAGATATCTTCCATCATCCTCCACTCACGAATAGCAATGCTAGCCAAAGTGCCATGTGATTTCCTGCTCAATGCATCGGCAACCACATTAGCCTTCCCCGGGTGATACTGAAGATCAAAGTTGTAGTCTTCCATGTATTCCACCCATCTTCTCTGTCTCATATTCAATTCCTTTTATGTAAAAAGGTACTTCAAACTCTTATGATCGGAGAAAACCTCAAATTTTTCTCCGTAGAGATAATGCCTCCACGTTTTCAAAGCAAAAATCACTGCCGCCAACTCCAAGTCATGAGTCGAGTAATTCTGCTCGTGGATCTTCAACTGTCGGAACCATATGCAATAACCCTCTTGGTCTGCATTAATACACATCCCAAACCATCCCGTGAAGCACCACAGTAGATGATATAACCCAAACCTCGCTCGGGAATAATCAATATTGGAGCACTAGTCAATCTACGCTTCAATTCCATAAAGGAATGCTCACAAGCCTCGTTCCACTCAAACTTAACTCCTTTACGAGTAAGCTTGGTCATCGGCGCTGCTAACTTCGAAAAGTCTTTCACAAAACGCCGGTAATATCCTGCCAATCCCAAGAAGCTACGTATCTCGAATATGTTCTTAGGCCTCTCCCAATCCATTACCACTTCAATCTTAGAAGGGTCTACTGATACTCCTCCTTCCGACACCACGTGTCCTAGGAACTTCACCTCCGTTAGCCAAAATTCACATTTTTCAAACTTGGCATACAAACAGTGCTCTCTCAATGTCTGTAACACTGTCCTCAAATGGATCTCATGCTCTTCCATAGAAGAAGAATACACAAGAATATCATCCACGAAGACCACCACAAACCTATCCAAGTACACCCTGAATATCTAGTTCATCAAGTCCATGAACGATGCTGGTGCGTTCGTCAATCCAAATGGCATCACAAGAAACTCATAGTGGCCATATCTAGTCCGAAAAGCTGTCTTCAGAATGTCCTCTTCCCTTACCCTCAACTGGTAATACCCCGACCTCAAGTCGATCTTCGAAAAACAAGTCGAACCCTTAAGCTGATCAAACAAGTCATCTATTCTTGGCAAAGGATACTTGTTCTTAATCGTTGCTTGGTTCAACTTACGGTAGTCTATGCATAACCATAAAGAACCGTCCTTCTTTTTAGCAAATAGGATCAGAGCTCCCCAAGGCGATGTATTAGGTCGTATAAATCCCTTATCCAACAATTCTTGCAACTGATCTTTCAACTCCTTCAACTCAGCCGGTGCCATCCAGTATGGTGCCATAGAGATAGGCGCGGTACCAGGAGCAAGATCAATGCTAAACACAACATCTCTCATCGGAGGTAACTCTGTCAAGTCCTCTGGGAACACATCCACAAAGTCACTAACCACCGGTGGAAATCCTCCACTAGTCACAATCTCATCTTCCTCGGCTAATAATCATGGCTCTAAATGTAGATAGCCAGTCCATACCTAGAATGACATCGAAAGTGGTCATATCTAGCATCACAAAGTTGAACACTAGTCGACGCCCAGTAACCTCGATCTCGCAAGATCGACACACTCTATCCAGGGTAACCCTACCCCCAACTGGTGTATCAATGGACAATGGTGACTCCAGTGATAACACCCGCAGCCCCAAGGCACAAGCAAATGCAACAGATATGAATGAATGTGATGCACCTGAATCTATCAACACCCTAGCCTACGAGCTAGAAACTAGGAAAATACCTCTGACCACTGACGGTCCCGGTACATCCTCTGTCAGAGCAAGTGTGAACACATGACCCCGTGACTGCTGACCAGTCCCCTATAACCCTGACAGCTGACTAGAAGCAGGCGTGGGACCCCTCGCTACTCGTGATCCCTGTACTAACTGTGCTGGCTGCGGTGATGGTAATGCCCTAAAGCCAGACTGACCTGCAGGTGTCTGCCCAGCCCTCTGCTGAGACCCTGTACCACTCTGCGTCCCCTACCTCTGTGGGCAGTTAGCCCTAACATGTCCTGGCTACTTGCAATAGAAGCATACCACTCCCTTCACTGCCCCAGCTGGAACTGATGTCACTGTCTGTCCCTGGGGGGAATCCCTACTAAAATGGCCAATCTGATGGCAATTGTAGCGTCCCTGGCTACCCGAAGATGCTTCTACGCTCTTCGCTTGTTGTTTAGATTCCCATATCCTTTGGGTGTCTCTATCATCTTCCTCAGCCACTAAGGCTCTGTCAACCACTTCATTATAGGTCCTCAAACCTAAAATGGATACCCTCTTTCTGATAGAGGTTTTGAGTCCCTTCACGAACCTTTTCACTTTCAGCTCCTCGTTCATTACCATCTCTGGGGCAAAATGAGCCAATGATATGAATTTGGTCTCGTACCCCATCACATCCAAGTCCCCTTAGACTAAGTCAGTGAACTCTTGCCTCATCCAGTCTCTCACTGAAGTCGGGAAGAACTTATCGAAGAACAACCCCTTAAAGGTTTCCCAGTCCATTGTCTCGGTATTGTGGACATTACCGATGAATTGCCACCACCGATCCGCCTCCCCTTGTAAGTGAAGTGCTGCCACTCCCACTTTCAAATCCTCATCGATTGCAAGAGCAACCATGATTTTGTGAGTTTGGTCTATCCAACTCTCAGCCACAAGAGGATCACGTGCGCCATCAAAGGTAGGCGGCTTAAATTTCACATATTCTTTTATTGCCACCATTTGGCAGCTCAAGGCAACCCTAGGCAATGCCTGAACCTCCTCTTCCCTAGTTTCCCTAGCCATCCGTCTTATAGTGTTCACCATATCACGCATAAATTGCGTTCCATTCATTGGCTCCTCAGGAGCATCAGCGCCTACGTCTCGCGCTCTTCTTGGAGGCATTTCTTTCTATATGCACAACAAGAAAATTTTAGAACCAAGCATTCATGCTAATTCAAATCCCATCATGCTTACACATGCCATGCTAATTTAGTCCACAAAGGCATGTTATGAAAATGTAAGCATACATCACGTTCCACATAAGCAATTTACAATTTCAAGGTCAAATCCTTATGTTCCTATCTTTAACCTCAAGTGATCACTAAATCAATTCTCACCCTTCGTCCCTAGGTTTTCTAACCTAGAGCTCTGATACCATTCTGTCACGCCCCAATTCCCGACTCCTGGAAAATTGGAGGTGAACCGATTCATTAAACCTCAATGAACCTCCTCATATATCTCGATTACCGTGGAAGCTAAACATGAAAATGTAGTTATCTATGCGTATACTCATCATTATCTGTCCCAATGGGCCACACATTGGTCTATGTATGCATGACATTTCATTTCCACTCTTAGATCACAAAAAAAACACATTTTTAAGGGTTACAGGACTTTCAGTAAACTGAAAATTAAGTTTGAGTCGCCTGAAAATTCCAGTGAGTTTGCAATTTCAAAACTAGCACTTTCAGCTACCTGAAAGTGAATTTTCAGCAAGCTAAAAGTGCACTTTCAGCAGGCTGAAAGTGCCTGTGTCTGGACTTTTGACAGCATTCCTCAATTTGACTTCAAATGCTAATATCTCACAATCCGTAAGTCCGTTTGACTTAAACTTTGACATGAATCATCCTCAACGTGTCTAGTTTCTAAACCAATTTGAATCACTGAAAAATACCAACCATACCTCAAGTTATACTCGATTTAGTGGGCGTGGGTCAGATTACCCACTCATGCACTAACACATGCATATCTTTCTCAATTTAAATCCAAACAAGGTCCATAACCTATCAAAATGAAGCTAACATAATTCTCTTACTATATACATAAATTCTATTCACTCTTTGAACTCAAAATGGACACTTTTGGGCATGTGTCCCCCCAATGGCTACTCTAATGCTTCAATGGTCATCAAGTATATTCACATAACATGCATTTCACATTTGAAATGTAATTCCATCAATTTTTCTTACCATCTTCACTCAAGAAATCATGCATACATACTTTCCATACTCCATTTGCTCATGAGCAACCATACAAGAAATCACAACCAAAGAGGAAAATGGTCCTAAGGTGCCATACATCTCCAACACACACTTTTCTCAAAAGATACATACCATTCATGTGATTTTTCCAAGTTTATAGTCATTACAAGAATTCACGTATAAGGTTCAAAATGCCATAAATTCTACCATGACTAAAACTAAATCATTACCGTGCCACAAGCCGGCACAGATAGCCAAATGCACAACTATCCAAAATATAACAAAATATAGCTAGAACTCTCTCCTTGGACACTCAAGTCCCATCTGTCATCGGCGCTTTCTCTGTAAAAGAGTTTATAATAAAGGGGTGAGCACCATTGCGGCTCAGTAAAGGTTCCCCAACCCTCCTAAGTGCTGACCCGACACGACCTACATGAATGCATACCACTACATTACATGTATCATCCAACATATACCATGTTCATTCGCAAGCAATGCATATATAAAAGAATGCATTAACCACACTCTTGTCTCTCTCTCGGACTCAACCCAAGACCCTAGTATGATTCTTGACCAACCACACAACCTAGGCTATTTTACACCCAAGCTCAGAATTTTCATCACCGAGAACATCGGTCCTACCAAGTAATGAAATTATTTTAACACGCATCACCGAGAACATCGGTCCTACCAGGTGATGAGATCAGTTTTGGAATGCACCACTGAGAACATCGGTCCTACCAAGTGATGAGATATTTTTGGAATGCACCACTGAGAACATCGGTCCTACCAAGTGATGAGATATCTTCGGACTACACCACCGAGAACATCGGTCCTACCAAGTGATGAGACCCTTACAAGATTTTCACCGAGAACTCCCACCTCCAAGGTGGTCTAACCACTCCAACGCCCTCACCGAGTGTCCACCTACTCTAGGCAATTCGACCACTTTTCCCCATTTCCTCACAACGGTCCCATATATACATTTTGAACATATTGTACTCAAGCCCTCAATATTCATGCTTCACAATGCATTATCTAGTTATAAAGAAATATAGCATGCATTTTATCTCCACAAAACCACATATACCACATATATGTAAACACATACATATAACCTCTCATATGCATACAACTTCAAAATTAGCATACTTTACTCATGCCATACTAAATGCATAATTTTAGCATATGGAACTAACATGCATTCAACCACCACATATTTCACATATAATCACATATATGACACAAGGTTAGGCATTTGCACATAAACCCCAAATTGAGCACATAAAACCTATATACCCAATTTCTTCATTTCACACACTTTAACCCACATGCTAAACCAATACAAGAATACTAAATGTGCAAAGATAGGACTCAAGAGAAGGAGAAAACATAACTTTTCACACCTCTCACCATCCTAAATCATGTGATACACAACCTACACATCTCCTCTCCACCCGAAACCCTAGAATCGACAATTAGGAGAGAAGAAGAACCCCTACCTCGAAAATGAAGGCCTTCCAAGCACTTCACCAATTTTCCAGCGGAGTCTACCTTGCCGAATCACCACTTTGATCGGTTCAAAGGGAAGCCCTAGCCGTCCCCTACGTATCTCCCTCCTTCGGCGAGTCTTGAATCCAAGCCGAACGGGTCCAAAATGTAGAGAGAAAGGAGAGCTTTGAAGATGGAGAACTTTAGAGAGAGAAAGAGGCATGAGATCTGCTGAAATGTCCTTGCCACTGATATTTAAAATATCTAGGGCTTGCAAAAAGACCAAAATACCCCTAGGCCACTTAATGCACCTTCCCGGACTCCTTTTTCGATTCTAAAAACTCCTACGGTCTCAAAATCACTTCCTCTACTCTCTAAACATTTCATCTCAGTCATTCTCAAAAATAAATATTTTCAAGAATTTTCCGGATTCCCGGGCCCACTTAAGTCGCACCCCGGGCCCCGGTTTGACCAAAAAAGTCAAACTTCTCCAATTCTCCCAAAAACTTTCCAAAACCTTAAAAACACTTCCCAAACTTGTTTCCCACACTCAAAACATGTTAAACACCACTAAAAATGCATATATGGCAATTATAATGCAAAAAATACAAAATCGGCCAAAATTGGTCACAGTCTCTACAAGTGAGCTTGGGATCGTCACTCTCACCCACCTCTCAGGAAAGATGGTGCGATTCCTCAGAACAAATGAAGATGTGTTTGTGTCGTCCCATGAAGATATGCCTGCGATCAATCCAACCATTGTCATACATCGACTGAATATCGACCCTACTACCAAACCAGTTAGACAAAAAAGGAGAATCTTTGCCCCAGAAAGAAATACGGCAATTTTTGAGGAGGTAGAGAAATTACTGAAGGCCAACTTTGTACGGGAAACCAATTACCTGGACTGGTTGGCAAACATAGTGCTGGTTAAAAAATCTAATGGCAAGTGGCGCATGTGTGTCGACTTTACCGACCTAAACAAAGTCTGCCCAAAAGACAGCTTCCCCCTTCCCAGGATTGACATGTTGGTGGAAGGGACGGCAGGGTACAAGTGGCTCAACTTCATGGATGCCTACTCAGGATATAATCAACTTTCGATGTGGCCGTCAGACTAGGAAGGGACATCCTTCATAACAGAAAGGGGGTTGTACTGTTATACGGTGATGTCGTTCGATCTAAAGAATGCCAGTGCAACTTATCAAAGGCTGGTAAATAGAATGTTCAAAGAGCAAATTGGCAGGAATATGGAGGTGTATGTTGATGATATGCTCGTCAAAAGTCAGAAGGCTGCCAGCAACTTAGTTGATCTACAGGAAGCCTTTGATGTCCTTTGAAAGTACAAAATGAAACTCAATCCAAGCAAGTGAACATACTACATATAAGCACATCCCCTTTTCCACACCCAGGTGATGTGGGATTGAGCACCTTATACCCTGTCAGTGTGGTAGCTCAGCCTAGTGTCTGTCTTCGCACCTGCCCACTCACACCCATCCACAAGGGTTACTACAAGGTGCAAGCCATCCTGGATACAAGATCACCTAAAACTATTAAAGAAGTCCAAAAGTTGACAGGAAAGGTGGCAACATTAAGCCGGTTGATTTCTTATGCTACAGATAGGTGTCTCCCATTTTTTCATGTCCTTAAGCGGGCCTTTGAGTGGACTCCAGAATGTGAGCAGGCCTTAAACGAGCTAAAGCTGTACCTCAGCTCACCCTCACTCTTGTCATGCGCGTGTGTTAGAGAAGAGTTATACTTGTACTTGGCTGTCTCCCTCGCAACAGTCAGTTCTACGCTAGTACAGGAAGAAGAGGGAGTGCAAAGGCCAATTTACTACACCAGCAGGGTTCTCCGAGGAGTGGAAGAAAGGTATCCCTCCATAGAGAAGCTAGCATTTGCCTTGGTTACAGCGGCCAAGAAACTCAGGCCATATTTCCAAGCACACACAATTGTGGTACTAACCGACCAACCGCTCCAACAAGTCCTCTTCAAACCCGAAACCTCCAGGTGGCTTGTGAAGTGGTCCATGAAGCTAAGAGAATTTGACATCCAATATAAGGCAAGGACAGCAGTCAAGGGCCAAGTGCTGGCAGATTTTATAGCCGAGTTTACATACCCCCGGGAAGATAAATAGGTTCAATAAAAAGAAGTGGAATGTAGAGACCGTGCCCAATTTTGGCCGATTTTTCAATTTTTTGTCATTTATTGCTTTAAATGGATTTTAAATGATGTTTAACATATTTTGAATGCGGGGAACATGTTTAGAGGGTTGGAATAGGGTTTTGGGAAGTTTTGGGGACTTTTGGCAAAAGTTGACTTTTTTGAGTTTGGTCAACCTAGGGGCGTGGGTCTTGTGGGCCCAGAAATTTTAAAAGTGTCGGAATGACTTCACCAAAATTTGATGTTTAACGGAGTTGATTTCGTGTCAATCTGAGTTACGGAACTCCAAAAATGAGCCCGAGAAGGTTTTACAAAAAGGTGATGGCAAACTAGTAATTAAGAGGAGGTCACTTAGCTATAAATACTAAGAGAGATCAGCTCTTCTCTCATTTTTCATCCCAGCAGCCGAGAGAGAGAGATATATACGTATATACATACAAGCTTCATCTCCTCCTCTTCTTCACTAGATTTGAGGGCCTTAGAGTGGGATTTTGATTTCACCGAAGAAGGAAGAAACGATCTACGCATCGAGGGTTCGAGATTGATCGGTTCAAAAATCATTTCGGAGGAAGTTGGGTTTTGGGAGATTGGGAGAAATCAATTGGAAGCTCTTCCAATTTGAGGTAGGGGTGCTAGACTCACTTCTACTTTGATCTTGTGGTCCCTTTCTAAATATCATAAGAGATAGCTTTTGATTTCTTGAACCTAGGTCTATGTATATATATATATATGTATACCATGGTGATTTATGCATGTATAAGTGTCCAACATGTTAGTTAGGGCTTATGCATGGTATATATGTGCAAATGTGACTATAATGTTTTTGGTGAAAAATGTGTTTGTTTGATGAAAACATGAAAAATATGATTTTCTAGCAAAATCCATGAGCATAGTGATTTTCATGATGTGAGTGTGATAGCATTGTGACAATCTTGAGTTGGAAGGAAAATGCATTGATTTGATGAAAAATGCATGCATTGTGTGACTATGTGCATTGGAGTGATTATATGCACTATATGATGATTTTGGGGCATGAGTGTGAAATTAAGATAAGGGGAAGGCCCCTAGGGTGAAAGACCCAAAACTTGGCCAAGAGGAGGTGCTCCCTTCGGGTTAGTAACCCGATAAAGCACAAGCAAAGTTTGGGTGCCGAAGAGACCCTTACTATTAGAGTGATGAGCAAACCCTTTTGAATTGATTTGGTGTGAGTTATATGTATATATGAGTTGTGACTTGTCCAATTTGATGTATATATATATATATATATATATATATATGCATATGTATTTGCACCTTATGTGAAGCATCATGCATGATTTGAAAATTGTGGATGTTTGGGTAAAAATGCATGAGCATGTGCATTCATGCATGGCTTACGGGTTAGAGTGGGGATGGGTGGATCATTTCTACTGAGCTGTTGAGATGCTAACCCCATTATATAAAACATTTTCAGATAAGGCGCCAATGGAAGACGAAGCATGATTAGCTCTATGGATATGTTGAGCTTATTTTTGGACTTTTACTCTTTTGAGATGTAGATAAATGTCCTTGCCGGCTTGTGGCATGTGGACAATGGTTGTGGTGTTGCCTTTACATTTGTATCCTCTTATGTATGTGAAATTCAAATGTAAGTGCCACACTTGTAGGAAAGTGATTTTTGAGAAGTGTATGTATAATGGCTTCCTTCATTTGAGACTTGTTGAATGTATGCAAAAAGGGCCATTTGAACTCCTATATGTATGGTTCCATGGATAATGTATGGATTCAGAATTTAAATGCATGAATGTATTCTTTTGTCTCTTGTATTTTAATTTCGTGGGTATGAATGTTTAGAGTTGGGGATTTATGTTGGAATCATGGTTGTAGGATCTCAATGTATAAGTTAGATTGTATGGTTGGATTAATGAAGATCACCTTTGAAAATAATGAGGATGTTTGGTTCACTTGAATTTTATGTGCATGGTGGACTTTGGATAAATTTTCTATGATTATACAAGATTTGAGATTCAAATGTATAGGTTGATGTGTGAGTGTGATTTTATATCAATGGTAGATGATTTATATGAGATATGAATGATCTAAGGTGGTTTGGTTGAGATTTGGGTTCAATTTGATCTCATATAGGTGTTTGGGAGAAGCTGGGCAGTGCATTTCGATTAATCGAAATGCCCATTTCGATTAATCGAGATGCCCATCTCGATTGATCGAAATGGTTGCGAGATTTTATGATTTTTCAGGCTTAATTTCGATTAATCGAAGTCCCAATCTCGATTAATCGAAATATTGCAGCTCCAAGGTACCGAGGGGCTGTTTTCTTCAATTAAAGGGGTCAAAATCTCGATTAATCGAGATGAATCTCGATTGATCGAGATTACTATTCATAGCAAGGTTCAAAAATTGTCCAGACTTCGTTTCGATGTAATTTCTTCGTCTTAAATCGGAATTGAGCGTGATTTTTTTTTAAATCGAGTATTTTTGAAAGGTCTATCCAATGGTGTAGGTTTCAGAATCAAATTCCATCTATGTAAAAAGTTGAGGTCCAGAACTTAGTGGTTTATATATATAGAACCAAAGGTGAAAATTATTTACAAGGGCCTTTGATGATCTAATGCCACTTGAAGGGTGTGCATATAGAATGCTTCCGCAATAGAAATGATTATAATGAGATTAAGGTGTGGGAACTTGAGGTGAAATTACAGATTCACCCCCATTTCCTTCGCTCCTAACTGGGTGTCGAAAACCGGGGCGTGACATGGAAGATACAACCCAACAAGACAAGGAGAATCTAATGGACCAGGATTGCACGTGGCAATTATTTGTGGATGGGTCATCAAACGCACAAGCCAGTGGCGCAGGGATACTAATCAGATCTCCAGTGGGAGAAACATTCAATTACGCCCTGCAATTTGGATTCAAGGGAACAAACAATGAGGATGAATACGAAGCCTTGATTGCGGGATTAAAACTAGCTGGTATCCTCAAAGTTAGATAGTTAAAAGCTTATACCGACTCCCAGCTAATTGCCTAGCAAGTCAGTACAAAATACGAGGAAAAGGGAGCAAAGATGAAATCTTACTTGCAAAAACTACAAGAGCTGGTTACCCGTTTCTAGAGGTTTTCAATCACGGGGGTCCCTCGTAGTGAAAACTCTAATGCAGATGCCCTTGCTCGATTAGCTACAGCACAAGAGACCGCCCAAGGGGGAGTGTTTGTAGAGCGCATGGATCACCCGAGCATAACAGAAGCAACAACATGTGAAGTAAACCAAGTTACCCAGGGCATGGAATGGGCAGACCCGATAGTCAAGTACATAAATAATGGTAAATTACCATCTGATAAAGTAGAGGCGCACAGAACGAGGATCAGGGCATCTAGGTACACCCTGATCGATGGAATCCTCTACAAAAGGGGAGTCTCCTTACCATACCTGTGATGCGTATCAACAGGAGAAGCACAGAATGTCATGAGGGAAATTCACGAAGGGGAGTGTGGAAACCATGCGGGAGGCAGGTCCTTGGCTCACAAGGCCATTAAGCAGGGATACTACTGGCCTTCTATGCAGCAGGATGCGCTGAACTTTGTCAAGAGATGTGAAAAGTGCCAACGCTTCACCAACATCCCGAGACAGCCTCTAAAAGATTTGACACCAATAATGGCCCCATGGCCCTTTGCCCAATGGGGAATAAATTTAGTTGGCCCTCTACCCATGGGAAAGGGATAGACAAAATTTGCAATTGTAGCGGTGGACTACTTCACCAAATGGGTGGAAGCCGAGCCCCTAGCTATAATAGGGGAAAGGAATGTCATCAATTTCGTGTGAAAATCGATCATATGCAGGTTTGGTGTTCCAAAAATCATAATCATGGATAACGCAAAACAGTTCGAAAGCCGATGATTCCAAGATTTTTGCACAGAGCATAGCATCGACTATCGACACTCCTCACCAGGCCATCCGCAAGCCAATGGGCAGGCTGAAGTAGCCAACAGAACTATATTTAAAATGATCAAGAAACGCCTGGATGACTCCAAAGGAGCATGGCCAGAACTGCTACCAAGCATTTTCTGGGCCGACAGGACCACCGTCAGAGTCCCCACAGGAGAGATACCCTACTTCTTAGCTTTCAAAAGTGAAGCAGTTCTTCCTATCGAAATGGGGGATGTGGCGAGCCATCGTGCCAAGCATTATGATCTAGTTCACAACGAGAAGGAACTAAGGGCCAGTGTCGACTTCATCGATGAGAGAAGGGAGCAAGCACAGGTACGAATGGCCGCGTATCAACAGGTCATATCCCGGTATTACAATACCAGAGTCAAGCATAGGAGTTTTTAGCCTGGTGATCTAGTCTTGCAAGAAGTCACTCAAGCAACCAAACCTCACGGCACTGGAAAGTTGGCCCCTAAGTGGAAGGCCCCGTATAAAGTGATTAGGACTCAAAGGCGAGGCATTTATTGGTTGGAAACATTAGAAAGAAAATAGTTGGCCCATCCTTGGAATGCCGAGCATTTAAGGAAGTTCTATCAGTAAGGTTTTGATTGACTTGTTAATTTTTTATCCCATCTTCTTTCGTTTTAGCTTGCATTCGCCTTCAGCAAGTATTATTGTAGAGGTTGGCTTTGTTGCCAGACCTTAAGTATCATTTTAGAGGTTGGCTCTAATGCCCAAGACCTCAGGATAGGACTCATGTCCAGTTCCATTTTGTCTTTTATAAGTTTTTATTATGGAATGTCAATAAAATGTGTTATTCCCCAAAATGTGCTGTTATAAAACTCTACGGGGACACACCTCGATGGAGGGCCTTTGAAGAAAAAGGCAAGATGAATAAATCCCAAGAAAAGATACTACCCTACAGGGGCAAAACCCTACGGGCACACACCTCCATGGAGGGCCTTTGAAGAAAAATGAGGGATGAATAAATCCCGAGATAAGATACTACCCTACGAGGGGGACACACCTCCACGAAGGGCCTTTTTAAGATTAAAGTAGAATAAATCAAAATTTCGAGAATGTATATGGACATTGCAAAAGTTACCTCTACAAAACGACCCCATGTTCAATAAAAAAAAAATTATACGATTCCTTATTGATTAACAACAGAAGGATACATGGGGCCTCTACAAAGGAGGAGCATTAATATTGAACTCTTGCAACAAGAGTATCCATCGGATCAACCTAGGCTTGGTGTCCTTTTTGGCCAAAAGATGCCGGAGGGCAGCATGGTCCGAATAGACAATGACCTTGGAACCTAATAAATAAGCTTAAAATTTGTCCAAGGCAAATACTATCGCAAGCAACTCCTTTTCCATTGTGGTATAATTGATTTAAGCCTCGGAAAGGGTTTTACTTGCGTAGTAGATGACATGTGGCAATTGTCTACTCGTTGCCCTAAGACCGCACCCATGGCACAATCAGATGCATCACACATGATCTCAAATGGGAGAGCCCAATTTGGAGCGATAAGAATTGGAGCGGTTGTGAGCATGGTGCGGAGTTTTTCAAAAGTGCTAAGGCACGCTTCATCAAAGGTAAAGCAAGATTCTTTTTCAAGAAGGCGGTGATGTGGCTAAACTCGAATTAAATTGTAAGCTTAATTTTGCCCTTTTTATCAAAATATAATTTAACCACTCACAAGAGCACGAATCTTTGTAGATACGGTTCTATATAGAGGGTATCGATCCAACGAGGACTAGTCGCAATTGTCTTAAAGAAAGATTAATTCTACTTTAATCCTAAAAACAGGTTTTTGAATTTTTGTTTATAACTATTGCATGAATGTAATGACAATAAAATTAAATAGTAAAGGATGGGAGAGAGAACTAGGGTTGGTTTCCACCACTAGCCATTCACATGTCCATAAGTGTAGCAAGCATGGGATTCATTAATTAAATGCCTAACAATGTCATTAGGCTTGTGACCTCAATGACATATCAAAAGATCAATGTGTTTGTCCACCTATCATAATCCATCTTCAACAAGCATAGCTCTTCAACCTAACTAACTATCTAAATACCCTACTCTCTAAGTGAACCTACATGCATCCAAACTACCTTATCTTGGCATGGTTTATACAAACAAACACAACACATTCATTTAAACACCATTATCTAGCCATCATTTGCACTTCTTGTGGAATATGCAAATGTTGGGCATTCACATGAAAGAATCTACTCTAAGACAAGAATAAACTCAACATCAAATGAATATATAAAATAAATGTATCAGTGTACATGGTCACTAGGCTAAATAATCAACATTTAATTACAAATCCCAAGTGCTACAAAGATGAACAAGTTTACATGGCTAGGGGTTGAAACCAACACCCTAGTAGAAGAGTTAGTTGCTCATGGTTGCCTTGCACTCTTCCATTGATGAAGAAGATGAAGCTTCTTGGTCTGGTTCAGCTTCTCCTCTTCCTCTCCCGAATGTCTCTCCCTTGATAATCTGATGTGTGTTGAGAGATATGAGAGATATGTGGCTTCTTTGTGCTTTAAGGCTCCTTTTTCAACCTTGGGGCCCACCATATATATATATATATATATATATATATATATATATATACACCCTTTATATCAAAAAGGTCCCCAAGGGTCTTGTTCAAGTCAGACAATCTCCCTAAGTCGTGCAAAAAGGGGGATTTTGTTGCAAGTGGGAGAGCAGGTGAGTAAGTGGGCAAGTGGCTTCTGCAGAATCTGGATCAATCGAGATTGAATCTCGATTGATCGAGATTTTGATCAATCGAAATGAGATCTCGATCAATCGAGATCTCGATTGATCGAGATCATCATCTCGATTGATCGAGATACCTTGGCTGCAATTTTTAACTTTTCTCTTCAGCTGCAACAAGCCTCAAACTTTGCTCCTTTTACTACAAGACCTGTAATACATCAAAAACATAAAAATACGGTAAACATATCTCGATAATCATAAAAACGAAACTAACATATGCAATAAAGAGGGTTCAAATGCATAGAATTGAACACTTATCAGGCGACACAAAGGCCGGGAGATCTTGCTAAAGTCTTTGATGAAGCGACGATAAAAACTCGCATGCCGAAGGAATGAACGAATCTCTCTCACCGTTGATGGTGGAGAAAGTTTGGAAATGAGTTCAACCTTGGCTTTATCAACCTCGATTCCTCTTTTGGACACAATGTGCCCTAGAACAATACCCTCTTGAACCATAAAATGGCTCTTTTCCCAACTAAGAATCAGGTTGGTCTCTTGACATCGTTTGAGAACACGGGATAGATTTTGGAGGCATGATTCAAATGAAAGCCCAAAAATAGAAAAATCATCCATGAACACTTCCAAGAATTTTTCCACCATGTCCGAAAAAATAGACATCATACACCGTTGAAAAGTCACCGGTGCATTGCACAACCCAAAGGGCATGCGTCTATAAACAAAGGTGCCGAAAGGACATGTAAAGGTGGTTTTCTCTTGGTCCCTAGGGTCTATAGCACCCTGATTATAGCCGGAATATCCATCTAAGAAATAATAAAAACTTTGACCGGCTAGTCTCTCTAAGATTTGATCAATAAAGGGAAGAGGGAAGTGATCTTTTTGAGTGGCTGAAATTAATTTCTGATAATCTATGCACACTCTCCATCCCGTGGTGGTGCGTTGGGAAACTAATTCACCCTTATCATTTGGTTGCACCGTAATACCGGACTTCTTTGGAACCACTTGAGTGGGACTAACCCACTTACTATCTGAGATGGGGTAAATGATTCCCGCATCTAGTAACTTCACCACCTCCTTCATTACAACATCCTTCATATTTGGATTTAATTGACGTTGCGCCTCTCTTGAGGTCTTTGCATCCTCTTCCAAGTGTATGTGGTGCATACAAATAGAAGGGTTTATTCCCTTAAGATCTGCCACACTCCATCCTATTGCTTCCTTGTGCTCTTTTAGCACTTTAAGGAGTTCCATCTCTTGATCATTGGTGAGATTGGAAGCAATAATGACTGGAAGGGTCTCATTAGCGCACAAGAAAACATACTTGAGTGTAGCCGGGAGAGGCTTGAGCTCAAGTTGTGGTGGGGAAATTAGAGAAGGAGTTTGGGAAGTTTTGGACAAATGAGGCAAGGGTTCTCTAGGAACTCTCCATTTAGGCACATCCATGACAGTAGTGACATCGAGCATTGAGTTGACTTCACAAATGGATTGTTCAATGTCAAAATTGTCACAATTGAAGTGATTTAGGCATGCCTCTAAAGGATCCTTAGAAAGAAAAGAAGAAAGTGCTTCTTGAACAAGGTCTTCCACTACATCGATACAAAAGCACTCACTTTCATCTTCGGATGTGTGGTGGGAAGCATTGAAGATGTTCAAGCGAACTTTCATATTCCCAAAAGAGATGTCCATCACTCTGGTACGGCAATTAACGCAAGCGTTTGCCGTGGCCAAAAATGGATGACCTAGAATGATAGGAATATGTCGATTTGGATTTTGAACTGGTTCCGTGTCAAGGACTATGAAGTCTACCGGAAAGTAGAATTTATCCACTTGAATGATTACATCCTCAATGATGCCACGTGGTTGCTTCACCGAGCGGTCGGCGAGTTGCAACACAACTGTGGTATGCTTAAGTTTCCCTAAACCTAGTTGTTGATAAACTGAGAATGGAAGCAAATTGACACTAGCCCCTAAATCAAGAAGTGCCTTTTCAAAAGATTGATTTCCGATGGTGCATGAAATGGTTGGAGCACCCGGATCTTTGAATTTATAAGGGGCTTGGTGTTGGAAAATGGAGCTTATGTGCTCAGTTAAGAGGACTTTCTTAGGAGCATTACTCCTAGATTTGCGCTTTTGAGTGCACAAGTCCTTCAAGAATTTAGCATAGGAGGGAATTTGCCGGATAGCATCAAGAAGAGGGAAATTGATTTTTACTTGTTTGAAGATCTCCATCATGTCTTGAATTTTCTCTCCTTGCTTCCCAAAATGAGAAGGATCCTTCAATCTTTGAGAAAAAAGAACCGGAGGTTCAAAAGAAGTGTCAAGATTTGGACTTGATGATGACACAACTTCACTTGCCTTTCCTTTTGGATTTAATGGGACGTTGTTCACATTTGGATTTAAGGGAAACAACTTTGGATTTAATTGGGATTCTTTTGGATTTTTGGATTGCTCTTGGGATTCCTTTCTCTCTTCCTCCCCTACCTTGGAATTGATGATTTTACCACTCCTTAAGGTGGTGATTGATTGAACTTGCTCCGGAGGAGCATTACAAGATGAAGATAATGGATCCTCAATCACATGAACACCCTTAGGATTCGCCACCGGTTGACTCGGCAACTTACCTTCCTCCCTTCTATTCAAGGCATTAGCTAGTTGCCCGATTTGAGCTTCTAACCTAGCCATAGATTGAGCATTAGCTTCAAGCTTAGAGATTGATTGAGAGTGAGTTTACAATAAACAGGTATTGGCCTCAAGATTGCTTATCACTCTTTCTTCAAAGCCTTGGCTTCTCGGAGGAGGTGGTGGTTGTTGGTAATTGGATCTTTGATGGTAAGGTTGAGGATTTGGCCTATATTGAGGCTGTTGAGATTGGAAATTGAAAGAATTTTGCCCTCGAAAAGAGGGACTTGATTCTTGAGGTTTCCATGAAAAAGTCGGATGATTCTTGTAACCAGGATTGTACGTATCTGAATATGGATCATTCATCTGTTTAGAGTACAAGGCATTCGCTTGCTCTTGAGCATAATCGGGAGATTGCCCGGCAATAGGACAATCTCGCACAAAATGTGAAGTGCTATAGCAAAATGAACACCCTTCCTGATTTTGAACAGGTTGGCTTGGAGTAGGCAGCCCATTTTTCATGATTAGGTCCATTTTTCGGGATAAGGCTTCTACTTGCATGGCAACCTCATCTACCCATGAAATTTCATGCACTCCTCTACAAGGTTGGGTGGCCTTCCCTTTTCTAGTGGAGGAGCGTTGAGCTGAATTATTGCTTAGGTTTTGAAAAAGTTTCCATGCTTCATCGGGGCTTTTCAAAAGGTATCCACCTCCACAAGCGGAGTCTATCATTTGCCTATGTTGCTCACTCACCCCATCATAAAAACTTTGCACTAGCTGCCATTTTGGGACAACATGATGCAGACAAGATTTAAGAAGATCTTTTAATCTCTCCCACATCTCATGAAATTGGTCTTGATCAATTTGGGTGAATCCGGTGATTGCTCTCCGAATATCACTCGTCTTTCCCATTGGGAAGTATTTTTTTAAGAACTCTATTTGCATCTCCGCCCAAGAATGGATTGAGTTAGGTTCTAAGGAATCGAACCAACTTCTAGCTTTATCTTTTAAGGAGAAGGGAAACATACGCAGCTTTAGATCATCCTCCGTAAAGTGTGGTACACGAATGGTGGAACACACAGAAATGAACTAATCTAAATACTGGTATGGATCCTCATTAGGAAGACCATGGAAGCTATTAAGAAGATTGATGGTGGAGGACTTTATTTTGAATTGAGTTGCCGCTACATCCAGAAATTGAATACACGAAGGTACTTCAAATGTAGTCGGAAGATAAAAGTCCATAAGCAACTCTCCTTGAGGAGGAGGAGGTGGAGGTTGTTGTTCATGATTAAAAGGAGGTAGTCCAGGAGGTTGTCTTTCATTTAGGTCCATGTTTTCGGTCCTAGGCAATATAGGGTCCCTAGAGGTTCCTCTACGTTGTCTAAGTGTTCTTTCAAGTTCAATATTACACGGAAGCAACGGAAGTGACAAGGACCTTCTACCTAGCATGCATTAATAGTAGAACAACACCTCAATACGAAAAATAAACAATAATATATACAAAAAAAAAATTGAATGAACTCAAACCCACTAATTTTAGGCTTTATACTCACAAAGGGTTCCAACTTTAATCCTTTTAGATGCCCGCTATGTGGTATACCTAAAATCAAGAAATTTGAGAAATAAGAACAAGATATATACAAAAAAGAATGAAAGAATTTCTAGCCTAAGAATTAAACCAGATTTAATCTTCCAATGGCGACAATTAAACCGTAGTCCCCGGCAACGGCGCCAAAATTTTGATGTGGTTGGACTTAAATTATATTGAAAGCTTAATTTTGCCCTTTTTATCAAAATATAATTTAACCACTCGCAAGAGCACGAATCTTTGTAGATACGGTTCTATATAGAGGGTATCGATCTCACGAGGACTAGTCGTAATTGTCTTAAAGAAAGATTAATTCCACTTTAATACTAAAAATAGGGTTTTGAGTTTTTGTTTATAAAACTATTGCATGAATGTAATAACAATAAAATTAAAGAGTAAAGGATGGGAGAGAGAACTAGGGGTGGTTTCCACCACTAGCCATTCACATGTTCATAAGTGTAGCAAGCATGGGATTCATAAATTAAATGCCTAACAATGTCATTAGGCTTGTGACCTCAATGACATATCAAAAGATTAATGTGTGTGCTAACCTATCATAATCCATCTTCAACAAGCATAGCTCTTCAACCTAACTAACTACCTAATTACCCTACTCTCTAAGTGAACCTACATGCATCCAAACTACCTCATCTTGGCATGGTTTATACAAGCAAGCACTACACATTCATTTAAAGTACCATTACCTAGCCATCATTTGCACTTCTTGTGGAAGATGCAAATGTTGTGCATTCACATGAAAGAATCTACTCTAAGACAAGAATAAACTCAACATCAAATGAATATATAAAAGAAATGTATAAGTGTACATTGTCACTAGATTAGATAATCAACATTTAATTACAAATCCCAACATGCTACAAATATGAACAAGTTTACATGGCTAGGGGTTTCACCAACACCCTAGTAGAGAAGTTAGTTGCTCATGGCTGCCTTGCACTCTTCCATTGATGAAGAAAATAGAGCTTCAAGGTCTGGTTCAGTTCCTTCTTCTCCTTTCCCGAATGTCTCTCCTTCTATATTCTGATGTGTGTAAGAGATATGTGAGAAATGTGGCTTCTTTGTGCTTTATGGCTCCTTTTTCAACCTTGGGGCCCACCATATATATATATATATATCAATATATATATATATATATATCAATATATATATATATATCAATATATATATCCATTATATCAAGAAGGTCCCCAAGGGTCTTGTTCAAGTCAGACAATCCCATGAAGTCGTGCAGAAAGGGGGATTTTGTTACAAGTGGGAGAGCAGGTGAGCAAGTGGGCAAGTGACTTCTGCAGAATCTCGATCAATCGAGATTGGATTTTGATTAATCGAGATTTCGATCAATCGAAATAAGATCTCGATCAATCGAGATCTCGATTGATCGAGATCAACATCTCGATTGATCGAGATGCCTTGGCTGCAATTTCTGACTTTTCTCTTCAGTTGCAAATAGCCTCAAACTTTGCTCCTTTTACTAAAAGACCTGCAATACATCAAAAGCACAAAAATACCGTAAACAATAAAGAGGGTTCAAATGCATAGAATTGAACACTTATCAGCTGGCTACCAAGGTTAATAGCCCGGTGTGGCTAGTAGCTGGAGAGAAAGATACATGCGAGCTGCCTCCACCAAAGAGTTAAGTTGCCGGCACCCCAAAGGCACTTGGGTCCGCCAGGCTACCACCTGCAAATAAGGGAGTATAAGGTATCCCAAAGGGGCTGGGGCCAGGGGTCGGAGTACTCATAGCGGCAGGGAGGGGAGAATTCCCAATAGAGGGAGGAGAAGATAAGCCCCCACCTGTAGGTACACCGATAATCCTAATAACCACAGGCTGATACCGTCTCTTTTAAGCAGGGGACGAGGATGCCGCGACACCTTTTCCTTTCGCCAACATGAGAATGTCTCGATCAGGCCTTCTCTGAGATCCTGTATGAGTGTACGGGTAAACTTATATTTCTTAACTCCAGGAAAAGAAGGGAATGAAGAATAAAAAGTGTAAAAATATACCTCACCTGTCTCCAATCACGCTAGGAGGGTAACCCAGTGTACTCAATCCCTCGTCAGAGGTTAAGGCCACCGCATCTCTTATCCCAAGATCGTAAATGATGTCTAACTTGTCTTCTTCTTCTCGACTCACATCTAGCTCTACTCTAATCACTGGTTTATTAAAATACATAAATCTATGTGAGCATACATAAAGAATGTGGAAGTAGCATAAAAGAAGGAAAGAGTAGAAAAAGCTCACCACTTACGACCCCGTCAGTCCAGGTACGAGGAATGCAGTGAGGGGGAAGCTCCCAGTTTCCCAAGATGAAAAAGAATCATTCCTTCCAGTTTTTTATCCGTTGACTACTATCAAGAACCACCAGTCCTTTGGGAAGACTCCCTGCCCCGCGAGACCGGCCTTGAATGTGACGCCAGTCCCTGCTTTTTAAAAGAGTATAGCAAGAAAGGAACTCGTTAATAATTGGTTGAGGGGTGAGCTTGCTAGACCTCCAAAGAACCAGGGTAGCCATGATAATATGCCAAGAGTTAGGCGTAAGTTGAGAAGGATAGAGGTTGATATACCAGAGCAGCTCTTTTGCGAAGTCCGAGATTGGGAAGCGTAGGCCTGAAAGAAAGTAGCCTTTATAGAAGCACGTTTCTCTAGGACAGATGGAGAAAGCCCTCTCTGTAGGTAAAGGAGCTCTAGCTACGACCCCATCCAGAAAAGAAAATAAAGTTGCTACCTCCTCCACCTCAGCATCGATCATGGTAGGTCTAATATTCTAGCATTCGTTATAGTCTACCATTATAAAATGAAGAAAATCAAACACTTGGAAAAGGGGAGAACCGGGGGCAAAGAGCTCTGGGCTGGGCTTATCAAAGTTATGATTGATGATATATAGACACCGAGAAAGAGAAGGTAGAATAGTGTAGGGCATGGACTAGTGAAGCGAATTATAAATGAGGAGAGAACTAGTAATAAGATGTTGGAGTGAAGGATAAATGAAGGTGGGGTTGCTTATATAGGCAAAGGAAGCCAACCGTTGCAAACCTTCCAACAGCTCTCTGCCCTAACGGTCCTTAAACAATATTCATAAGGCACTTTTGTAACGTTCATAAGCCAAACAGTCGCAAGGAAAGCCAACACAGATCCTGGACGAGCATGGCAAGATCACACAGAGCATGGCCAAATCGCCGGGCGTGGACGGGCCCACCTAGTCGGAGCCAACACAGAGCCTGGCGCGGCTAGAAGGTAGCCTGGGCCGGCGCCGCGGGGCCCACCTGGCCGAGCATCGCCTGGCCGGGCGTGACTAGGCCTGCCTGGCCAGGGGCGCTGCCAAGCCCACCAAGCGCGTGCCACGGGCAGGGAGGAAAGAAAAAGAAAAAAAGAAAAGAAAAAAAAAGGGAAAGAAAAGGAAAAAAGAGAAAAGGTATTTATATCTATATGTGTTATTTACAAGCCAAGATAAAGCCTAGCAAGCCATCCAAAGTGTTGATAAGGCCCAATAATTGACCCTCATGAATAGGAGGCAACTGATATAGTATTTGACTAGAATTTTGAAACATGTAATAACGGTTGAATTCAAGGTGACATGGATAGGAGGTCTATTGTAATTTGGACTCCTCTATCTCTAAGAGCCAGTCTCCTACTATAACACAGTCTCATTTGACCGCTATAAATACAGTGATGGTCCGTATACCAGGTACGCAATCAATACGCCCTTACTTCCTTTACAGCTTTGTGCACCCTTCCGATTCCTAACTTGCTCGTTAGAGTGTAGTCGACTGGCACCACACCGATGTCCTTTCAATTACCCTTCTTTTGTCTCTTTTCACAGGCCGGAGTTTAACTAGCTCGGGGTGGATTTGTTGCTTCATCACCTTTCTTTCATCCTTTACAGCATATATCTTTTGTATGTATAATATTATATATATATATATATATATATATAACACTAACTTCATTGACTTGTCATCAATCAATACTTTTCTTTTCACTTTTTCTTTTTTTTTTCTTTCTTTCTTTCTTTCTCTCTTCTTCTTTTTTTTCTCTCTTTTATTCTCTTCATGAACAACAGGCATCTTCCCCTTTTTATTATTATTTTTTTTTCTTCACTACCGTCACTCTCTCTTTCTTTTCTCCTTTTTTTTTTCTTCATTGCCGCCACTCTCTCTTTCTTTCTCTTTTTTTTGACTGGATGTGTAGAAACATTAAAAAAAAAAATATATATATATATATATATATATATATATATAACACTAACTTCACTGACTTGTCATCAATCAATACTTTTCTTTTCACTTTTTCTTTTTTTTTCTTTCTTTCTTTCTCTTCTTCTTCTTTTTTTCTCTCTTTTATTCTCGTCACGAACAATAGGCATCTTCCCCTTTTTTATTATTTTTTTTCTTCACTACCGCCACTCTCTCTTTCTTTTCTTCATTGCCGCCACTCTCTCTTTCTTTCTCTTTTTTTTGACTGGATGTGTAGAAACATTAAGAAAAATAAATAAATAAATATTCCCATACTGCCTGCAGGTTTTGAACTTGAGACATCAAGGAACTTTATTATAACATCAAACCATCTCTTCTACATCACTCTTATGTATTGCAAACTCTTGAAACAAAATATACATGTGGCTGAACTTTGAAATGAACATTTTTTTTAATAAAAACCTTTGCCTTCCGTGACCGCTATTAACCAACTATTTTTTTTTAGATCGGTTTCTACTTGTGGGCTCTGCTCAAGTTTTGTAGAAGAAGAAGACAACTTTACGTGAGTCACTCAACTTTTCTCTTGAAAGCATCAATTTTTTTATTTATTTTTGTCAATTTTGCAGGTTAAATCGCCTTTCTCAAAATATGGAGTTTCAGACGCCATTCATTAGTCCCTTCGGGGTCCTTTAGTGCACTGATGTGGTCGGAACTAAATTATATTGTAAGCTTAATTTTTCCCTTTTTATCAAAATATAATTTAACCACTCGCAAGAGCACGAATCTTTGTAGATAAGGTTCTATATAGAGGGTATCGATCCCACGAGGACTAGTCGCAATTGTCTTAAAGGAAGATTAATTCTACTTTAATTCGAAAAATAGATTTTTGAATGTATGTTTAGAAACTATTGCATGAATGAAATGACAAGAGAAGTAAAGAGTTTAAAGTTGGGAGAGAGAGAACTAGGGTTGGTTTCCACCACTAGCCATTCACATGTTCATAAGTGTAGCAAGCATGGGATTCATTAATTAAATGCCTAACAATGTCATTAGGCTTGTGACCTCAATAACATATCAAAAGATCAATGTGTGTGCTAACCTATCATAATCCATCTTCAACAAGCATAGCTCTTCAACCTAACTAACTACCTAATTACTCTACTCTCTAAGTGAACACTACATGCATCCAAACTACCTTGTCTAGGCATGGTCTATACAAATTAACATCACACATTCATTTAAACACCATTATCTAGCCATCATTTGCACTTCTTGTGGAATATGCAAATGTTGTGCATTCAAGTGACAAAATCTACTCTAAGACAAGAATAAATTTCAAATCAAATGAATATATATATGAGATGTATTTGTGTACATAATCACTAGGCTAAATAATCAACATTTAATTACAAATCCCAAGAGCTACAAAGATGAACAAGTGTACATGGCTAGGGGTTGAAACCAACACCCTAGTAGAAGAGTTAGTTGCTCATGGTTGCCTTGCACCCTTCCATTGATGAAGAGAATGAAGCTTCTTGGTCTGGTTCAGCTTTTTCTCCTCCTCTCCCGAAGGTCTCTCTCTCTTCTTCTGTGTCCTCCTTATGTGTGGCCTTTTTGGTACTTTTTGGCTCTCTTTTCTCCTTTGGGGCCCACCATATATATATATATCATTATATATATCTCTTGTATCAAGAAGGCCCCCAAAAGTCTTGTTCAAGTCAGACAATCCCCCTAAGTTGTGCAAAAAGGGGGATTTTGTTGCAAGTGGGAGAGCAGGTGAGCAAGTGGCCAAGTGGGCTCTGTAGCATCTCGATTGATCGAGATTGAATCTCGATTGATCGAGATTTCGATCAATCGAAATGAGATCTCGATCAATCGAGATTTCAATTAATCGAGATCAACATCTCGATTGATCGAGATGCCTTGGGCTGCATTTTCTGATTTCTTCTCTTGACTGCAGAAGGCTTCCAACTTTGCTCCATTTGCTCCAATACCTGCAAAACATCAAAAACACAAAAATATCGTAAACATATCTCGGTAAATGCGAAAACGGAACTAACGTATGTAAGAAAGAGGGTTCAAATGCATAGAATTGAACACTTATCACACCCCCAAACTTACATATTGCTAGTCCCTTAGCAATACAATATTACAAAAATGAAATCAACTATCTTATACAAAAGTTTAATCAGGCTCAGTCATCAACTAAATAAAGGGCGATCATCCGTTCATTGCACATTTGGCAAATGCAACAAGTATTACAGAACTATGTGGTCATTAGCAAAAATGGACTTTCACAAGCTATAAATGAACGACAGTCCCCACATAATGGCCAGCCCAAACAAATATAACAATTCCAACCCCAAAATCCTCTTTGAAAAGTGAACATGCATTCCAACGTGTGGCTGTTGTCATATTTGGAGAAGAAAATGAACAAATCTATTTTTAAGAGAAAAACTCATTGAAAATGCTTGACACGGCTGTTTATTATCACAAAACATTCATGATTGCTCATGTGCGGATGACCGTGCAATGCTTAGCTCTTTTTGCTTTCTTGCAAGCCCATGTAGCGGCGTTGGGCCAATGACTCCCAAACCAATTGATTTTAGGGCATTAGGTGAAGAAGCACCCCTCGGACTTAATGACCGAGCTTACAAGGCGATGAGCGTAAGCAAGCCACCCGCTTATTATTGCTCAACCTTACACACTTATACGCGAATATTCCCTTCTTTGAGGCATAGAAATCCGGTTTATTGAGTGAGAAGGCTTATTGCATATTTTTCTCTTTTTATTTCTTTTTTTTTTTTTACAACAACCGGAAGAACTTATTCTTTAAGTTGTTCAGATAAAAACAAAAATTTTCAAAAATTCTCCCTCAGACTTATACCCCACAATTTAAAATGCATGTGTGCGAATTTGTGCGGTTAAGGACAAATTTAGGGCAAGAACTGTACGTGCTCGAATTTGGACAAAAATGTAGACCGTTCTAGCCTACTATAAAGCTTGCAAAAGTGCGGGTATTTACAATGTTAAAGTTCTTAACTACCTGCTGCATTTATCTCAGACATTTATTCAAATGACTTCCTTTAAAAAGCAAGACATCATGGTAAGCATGCAAAAATATCAAAAAGAAAAAAAAAAAACTGCTCTACAATGACACTCAAAATAATGACCAAACATTGCATGCGTATGCAGGTGGTATAGCATACCGCACCCCCAAACTTATATGCAACATTGTCCTCAATGTTTGGATAAGAAGAACAAGGAAAGAAGTTACCGGGATGGCAGAATGCGAGAAAAATGGTATTCCACAGCAGCGGTCATCTTGTAAATAAGGAAAACCTGCACAGAACACCAACTGGATACCACGAGCATTAAAAGGAACAAAAAATAGATAACGAGAACATAATGAAATAATTATGCACAAACAGATAATGCCAATATCACTGTATATTTAAGGGTCTGAACTAGTGTTTCCCAATTGGCTAAGAGGTCTATGCGACAAGATATTGACTATCCAGGCACGCTAACGTATAGCATGCAAAGGGGCTGCCTTTCTTTATTACCGCCATACTGTGTTGAAACAATCTCAACAGTATTGGGAATTGAAACCAGGCGGTAATAAACGAAAATCATCAACTGAATCGCATATAACAATCAGACAAGTGGTACTACATACATAGTCAAAGTGTAGAGAACAGATATATTGACAGGAAGCAAAAATAAAGACAGTAAAGATAACACATGGTATAAAAGAAAATATAAATGTATTCCATATAGATGAAAATGAGTTTGAGTACAAAGGGTACATGTAGGTGGAATACTCAGAAAGAAACTAAACATGGCCAACATGGCCTATCAAAAATAAAGAAAAAAAAATACAGAAAGTAAAGCATAAAAGATGAATAAAATGCAGCTACTCGAGGGCGGGTGGTGGTGGTGGAGTCTCGGTGGGAGTAGAAGTGGAGGTGGAGGCTCGACCTGCGAACAGGAACTACAGGTCCTGCCGGAAGGCTCGGAACTCGTCTAAGATCGCTCTCTAACCCTGTGCCAGAGAAGAAATGTCCGTCCGAATGCCTACCAGCTGACTCTGCGTCACCTGGACGTGCTCGTCAAAACCCTGCTGGAGCCGCTCTACGTCAGCCGCCAAGCAGGAATAGCCCGTCGCTAAGATATCATGCCGCTCTGCAGCGACATCCATCTCATCGTCCTCTATCTCCTCGTCATCGGACTCACCCTCTGTTGGCTCACCCTCATCCGCCTCCACCGGGGCATCCATATCTATATCGTCTGGTGGATCACCCTGGTGGTCTTGTCGCTCTAAGTGTCGCCTCACCCGCTCCCACTGAGTAGATGTGAAGCGGGTGGGCGGTGCCAACCGGACGTCAGTCTGACTGACCGGTATACTGGCACTGCTGAGAAAAGCGGCGATCAGGAAAAGGAAGGGAAGCCGCCAACTAGCTGCTTGCCTCATCCTCTTGTTCACGAGGTCGTCCCAGACCTTGAACATCTGCCCCCAGATCAGCGATGGGACAGAAAACCAAGTGCCCGTGTGGAAAGCATAGAGGCAACGAAGGAGGTCGCCCCTGCGCTCTGCCACGTGCTGCAGTGGACACGCGTTCTTGATGAGAACGGTGTCCAGGAACCATAACCTGCTCAGGCACATCGATTTGGATGTGCAGTTGTGACTGGGCGTGGTAAACGCCCCGCCACACATGTCCATCATGATCGAGAACAGCGTCGTGTCTGCTGGGAGTGCGGCACTGTAAAGTGGCTGACCGTCCGGGCCAACCATGTCCGATGGCTGCTGGTGAGGGATGCCGAGCATATGCGCAATCCGGCTCGGCGTAATCGTGATCGTGACGGTGCCCACGACCGTCTCTAGTGTATCCGGCGCTGTGCAGGAGTAGGTCATGCGCTCATAGAAGACCTGCACTAAGCGCTCGTGTGCCACGTCAGTAGGAGGCACACATAGCTGGTCGAGGCGACACCTCTTGAGCTCGGCAACAGTCCACGCGGTGTTGGGACGCATCTCAAACTCGGCTAAGTCAAAAATCTGCTCTGGGTGGAACCTCCGAGACTGGAAGGCTCGCCCAGGCACGTCGCGAACAGAACCGGCGGCGTTCTTCACCCTCGCCATAGCCTCGGAACAGTCTGCACTTGATTCCAAAAATTACGTAAATAAAAGATAAATAAGAAGAAAACTAAACTACGATTAAACTAAAATGAAGTCCTAGTCCATGGTACTGACAAAAATGCAAAAAAATCGCTCTCAAAGAGGCAGTGTGAACGGATGCAACCGAAACGAAGGTGTCGCGGTTGCACACCATACACTAAGCATTTTAAACAAAAAGAATGCCAAATCTCACTCCTACATGACTTCCTACCCCCCGAAACTTGTAAAATATCATTACAAATAGCTCAAATGCACCCATCCAACCCAATATCATCTAAACATGTTTCTTACGCCGTAAAACTATCAAAAATGGCGAAAAAGTATACAAAAAGTAGCCATGCATCACTTACCTCAAGAAGAAGAAGATGAACGGCTCAACCGAAGAAGATCCACTCGCAGCCGCGAAGAGGAGATCGCGCAAGTGCTAGCGGCGGCTTCGTGCTGCGACGGATGGCGATGGATGATCGAGAATGGTAGATCGAGTGCTCGGGAGTGCTTGGAGAAGGCTTGGATCGCACGGAGGGAGAGAAGAATTTGGATGGTCTTTTAAAATGGGAGGGAAGCCCAACGGTTTAAATAGACTTTCGGCTCACGTGCAGGCCCCGCGTGCATCTCGATTGATCGAGATGTGCATTTCGATCAATCGAGATTTCGATTGATCGAGATTTCACTTCGATCAATCGAGATTAGCTTCGATCGATCGAAATTGTCTCATCGATCAATCAAAAATTCCTTCACTGAATCACACTTTTATTTCGATCAATCGAACATTTAATTCATTCAATCGAAATTTTCTTTCGATCAATCAAAATTTTCGATCGATTGAAGACCTATCAAAGTGCAATCGAAGAATACTACCTCTCGGGACTTTGGACTTGGCAAATCTCTGCAATTTTTCGATCAATCGAGATTGAGATCTCGATCAATCGAAATCTCGATTGATCGAGATCCTGATCTCGATCAATCGAGATGCTCAAAAACAGTCAGCTTGAGTTATGCTTCAGAGACTTGGATATTTGGGAATTAGATACTACATCGCTTAGATACAAATCTACTTTGGATTAAAGGGACATCATGGAAGCATGATAGCTACCATGGCTTCGCCACCTTATACGTCTATGGCACGACGTCCGGATCGGCTCACGAGTCAAAATACACGGGATTCGTCAAAGTGACGACATCCACATATTCGGTGGTGACTTGGTCATCCACGCACACTTTTAAGCGCTGCCCGTTCACTTTGAACAATGAGCCGTCTTTCAAGTCCTTCAATTCCACCGCTCCGTGGGGAGCGACGGAATTAATCAACGGAGGAAAGGGGTCTCTCAAAAATCTCCATTTAGGCAAATCCATGACAGTCTTAACATCGAGCATGGAATTGACTTCACATATGGCTTGCTCAATGTCAAAATCATCACAGTTGAAGTGATTTAGGCATGCCTCTAAAAGATCCTTGGAAAGAATAGAAGGTAGTGCTTCTTGAACAAGGTCTTCCACAACATCGACACCAAAGCACTCACTTTCGTCGTCGGATGTGTGGTGGGAAGCATTGAAGATGTTCAAGCGGACTTTCATATTCCCAAAAGAGATGTCCATCACTCCGGTGCGGCAATTAATGCAAGCGTTTGCCGTGGCCAAGAATGGACGACCTAGAATGATAGGAATATGACGCTTTGGATTTTGGACCGGTTCCATGTCAAGGACTATGAAGTCCACCGGAAAATAGAATTTGTCCACTTGAATGATGACATCCTCAATGATGCCACGTGGTTGCTTCACCGAACGGTCGGCAAGTTGCAACACAACCGTGGTATGCTTGAGTTCCCCCAAACCTAGTTGTTGGTAAACTGAGAATGGAAGCAAATTGACACTAGCCCCTAGATCAAGAAGTGCTTTTTCAAAAGATTGATTTCCGATGGTGCACGAAATGGTCGGAGCACCCGGATCTTTGAATTTAGGAGGGGCTTGGTGTTGGAAAATGGAGCTTATGTGCTCAGTTAAGAGGACTTTCTTAGGAACATTATTCCTAGATTTGCGCTTTTGAGTGCACAAGTCCTTCAAGAATTTCGCATAGGAGGGAATTTGTCGAATAGCATCAAGGAGAGGGAGATTGATCTTTACTTGTTTGAAGATCTCCATCATGTCCTGGATTTTCTCTCCTTGCTTCCCAAAATGAGAAGGTTCCTTCAATCTTTGAGAAAAAGGAACCGGAGGTTCATAAGAGGTGTCAAGATTTGGAGTCGATGACGACCCAACTTCACCTGCCTTTCCTTTTGGATTTGAAGGGGTATTTTGCAAATTTGGATTTAATTGGGATTCTTTTGGATTTTTAGGTCACTCTTGGAATTCCTTTCTCTCTTCCTCCCCTACCTTGGAATTAATGATTTTACCACTCCTTAAGGTTGTGATTGATTGAACTTGCTCCGGAGGAGCATTACAAGTTGAAGATGATGGATCTTCAATCATATGGACACCTTTGGGGTTCGCCACCAGTTGACTCGGCAACTTACCTTCCTCTCTTCTGTTTAAGGCATTAGCTAGTTGCCCGATTTGAGCTTCTAACCTAGCCATAGATTGAGCATTGGCTTCAAGCTTAGAGATTGATTGAGAGTGAGTTTGCAATAAGCGGGTGTTGGCCTCAAGATTGCTTATCACTCTTTCTTCAAAGCATTGGCTTCTCGAAGGAGGTGGTGGTTGTTGGTAATTAGATCTTTGATTGTAAGGTTGAGGATTTGGCCTATAATGAGGCTGCTGAGAGTGAGAATTGAAAGAGTTTTGCCCTTGGAAAGAGGGACTTGATTCTTGAGGTTTCCATGAGAAAGTCGGATGGTTCTTGTAACCAGGATTGTACGTGTTTGAATATGGATCATTCATTTGTTTAAAGTACAGGGCATTCGCTTGCTCTTGAGCATAATCGGGCGATTGCCCGGCAATAGGACAATCTCGCACGAAATGTGAAGTACTATAGCAAAACGAACAACCTTCCTGATTTTGGACAGATTGGTTTGGAGTAGGCAGCCCATTTTTCATGATTAAATCCATTTTTCGGGATAGGGCTTCTACTTGCATGGCAACCTCATCTACCTGTGAAATCTCATGCACTCCTCTACAAGGTTGGGTGGCCTTCCCTTTCCTAGTGGAGGAGCGTTGAGTTGAATTGTTGCTTAGGGTTTGAAAAAGTTTCCATGCCTCATCGGGGCTTTTCGAAAGATATCCACCCCCACACGCGGAGTCTATCATTTGTCTATGTTGCTCACTCACCCCATCATAAAAACTTTGCACTAGCTGCCATTTTGGGACAGCATGATGCGGACAAGATTTTAAAAGATCCTTTAACCTCTCCCACATCTCATGGAATTGTTCTTGGTCAATTTGGGTGAATCCGGTGATTGCTCGCCGAATATCACTTGTCTTACTCATTGGGAAGTATTTTTCAAGAACTCTATTTGCATCTCCGCCCAAGAATGGATTGAGTTAGGTTCTAAGGAGTTGAACCAACTTCTAGCTTTATCTTTTAGGGAGAAGGGGAACATACGCAACTTTAGATCATCCTCCGTAAAGTATGGTACACGAATAGTGGAACACACGGAAAGGAAGTAATCTAAGTGCCGGTACGGATCCTCATTAGGGAGACCGTGGAAGCTATTAAGAAGATTGATGGTGGAGGACTTTATTTCGAATTGAGTTGCCGCTACATCCGGAAATTGGATACATGAAGGTACTTCAAATGTAGTCGGAAGGTAAAAGTCCATAAGCAACTCTCCTGGAGGAGGTGGTGGTGGAGGTGGTTGCTCATGATTAAAAGGAGGTAGTCCGGGAGGTTGTCTCTCATTTGGATCCATGTTTTCAGTCCTAGGCAATATAGGGTCCCTAGAGGTTCCTCTACATTGTCTAAGTGTTCGTTCAAGTTCAATGTTACACGGAAGCAAAGGAAGTGACAAGGACCGTCTACCTAGCATGCTTTAACAATCAAACAACACCTCAATACACCAAGTAACAATAACCTTTACAAAAAGAATGAATGAATTCAAACCACTAATTTTAGGCGTTATACTCACAAAGGGTTCCAAGTTTACTTCTCTTTGATGCCCGCTATGTGGTATACCTAAAATCAAGAAGTTTGAGAAATAAGAACAAAATATATACAAAAAGAATGAAAGAATTTCTAGCCTAAGAATTAAACCAGATTTAATCTTCCAATGATGACAATAAAACCGTAGTCCCCGGCAACGGCGCCAAAATTTTGATGTGGTCGGAACTAAATTATATTGTAAGCTTAATTTTTCCCTTTTTATCAAAATATAATTTAACCACTCACAAGAGCACGAATCTTTGTAGATAAGGTTCTATATAGAGGGTATCGATCCCACGAGGACTAGTCGCAATTGTCTTAAAGGAAGATTAATTCTACTTTAATTCGAAAAATAGATTTTTGAATGTATGTTTAGAAACTATTGCATGAATGAAATGACAAGAGAAGTAAAGAGTTTAAAGTTGGGAGAGAGAGAACTAGGGTTGGTTTCCACCACTAGCCATTCACATGTTCATAAGTGTAGCAAGCATGGGATTCATTAATTAAATGCCTAACAATGTCATTAGGCTTGTGACCTCAATAACATATCAAAAGATCAATGTGTGTGCTAACCTATCATAATCCATCTTCAACAAGCATAGCTCTTCAACCTAACTAACTACCTAATTACTCTACTCTCTAAGTGAACACTACATGCATCCAAACTACCTTGTCTAGGCATGGTCTATACAAATTAACATCACACATTCATTTAAACACCATTATCTAGCCATCATTTGCACTTCTTGTGGAATATGCAAATGTTGTGCATTCAAGTGACAAAATCTACTCTAAGACAAGAATAAATTTCAAATCAAATGAATATATATATGAGATGTATTTGTGTACATAATCACTAGGCTAAATAATCAACATTTAATTACAAATCCCAAGAGCTACAAAGATGAACAAGTGTACATGGCTAGGGGTTGAAACCAACACCCTAGTAGAAGAGTTAGTTGCTCATGGTTGCCTTGCACCCTTCCATTGATGAAGAGAATGAAGCTTCTTGGTCTGGTTCAGCTTTTTCTCCTCCTCTCCCGAAGGTCTCTCTCTCTTCTTCTGTGTCCTCCTTATGTGTGGCCTTTTTGGTGCTTTTTGGCTCTCTTTTCTCCTTTGGGGCCCACCATATATATATATATCATTATATATATCTCTTGTATCAAGAAGGCCCCCAAAAGTCTTGTTCAAGTCAGACAATCCCCCTAAGTTGTGCAAAAAGGGGGATTTTGTTGCAAGTGGGAGAGCAGGTGAGCAAGTGGCCAAGTGGGCTCTGCAGCATCTCGATTGATCGAGATTGAATCTCGATTGATCGAGATTTCGATCAATCGAAATGAGATCTCGATCAATCGAGATTTCAATTAATCGAGATCAACATTTCGATTGATCGAGATGCCTTGGACTGCATTTTCTGATTTCTTCTCTTGACTGCAGAAGGCTTCCAACTTTGCTCCATTTGCTCCAATACCTGCAAAACATCAAAAACACAAAAATACCGTAAACATATCTCGGTAAACGCGAAAACGGAACTAACGTATGTAAGAAAGAGGGTTCAAATGCATAGAATTGAACACTTATCATGCACTTCGGTGTCACTTTATTGTCCCTTTGGGGTCCCTTAGTACACTTCGATGTCACTTTATCGTCCCTTCGGGGTCCCTTAGTACACTTCAGTATCACTTTTATTGTCCCTTTGAGGTCCATTAGTGCACTTCAGTGTCACTTTATTATCCCTTCAAGATCCCTTAGTGCACTTCGGTATCACTATATCATTCCTTCAGGGTCCCTTAGTGCACTTCGGTGTCACTTTATTGTCCCTTCGGTGACAGGCCAAGTCACCACGATACAGTAGACATCGTTAATATCTCGACGGCAAGTCAGGTCACCCAACTCTTCTCTTGCAAGCTTCAATTTTTTTTTTTTTGTAAAGATAGTTTATACTCATATCAAGGAATGGTTTTTTTTTTTTCATGCCATCTGCCACCTTTTACGTACTTCTTTCATGTTTCCTTTCTTTCCTCCTTTACAGCATATATCATGTATAATATATATATATATATATAACTAACTTCACTAACTTGTCATCAATTAATGTAAGATAACACACTTTTCTTTTCACTTTTTTCTTCTTCTTTTTTATTTTCTTTTTCTTTTTTTTTTTCTTTTCTTTTTCTTTCTTTCTTCCTTTCTCTCTCTTCTTTTTTTCTCTCTTTTATTCTCTTCACGAACAGTAAGCATCTTCCCCTTTTTATTATTTTTTTTTCTTCACTGCCACCAGTCTCTCTTTCTTTTCTCTTTTTTTTTCTTCATTGCCTTCAATTAACACTTGAAGCTCTAAAACATACGTTCATCCAACCTTTAAAGCTTTGAATAAGAACAACAAAAAGTACATTCAAAGTCATGTCGTTCTTCTTCTACAATTCAACAAATTCAAAGAATTATCAACAAAACTATTCGAGATCAAGCTTCTTCAGCCTTCGATCTGAAATTTTCACCAGCTTTCTTCAACAACAAACACTTGAAGATGACTCTCAACAACCCGATTTAAGATCAAGCTCCATTAACCCTTGAATCTGAAAAAATCATAAGGCTCTCAGAAAAAGTTAAAACTCTGCAATATTCTTCACTCAAAATCCAAAGCTCCAAAACATCTAAACCCTGAAGGAGAAGAACAACAAACACATCATTCACGTGTCATTCTTCACTAAAATTTCAATCCAATTCAAGATCATACTACAGCAACTCTTGAATCCGAATGACTAAGGAGATCGAATCAGAAAAATTTATCTTTCTTTTGTAAAGATCTACATAGAGTTGTAAACTCATATTTCTTGAAATTAATATATTTGACCACGTATTTTGATCTTATTCGCAGATTCAAAATTTGTGTGTACAACTTTATTTCTAGAATTTTTATTCTAATTAAATAACTAATTCACATAATTAATAACAATATAAATTCTACTCTAATTTTAACTGTTTTTACCCTCTTAATTTGTATCATACGTGCGTTTTTACTTGGTTCACTTGTACAGGTGGTGAAATCTACGGTACAAAACGAAGTTTTTAGGGATTTTTAAGCTAATAGCAGCTTAATGGTGAGGCAGTCCTCTCTCTCTTAAAACACAACAATATTTGAAATCCTATTCAGTTCCCACCCCTTCAATAGACGATGGACGACCATCCACCTTCTCTGCAACCTCTCCAATCATCCCCTACCATCTCCTCCACCGAAGCTCCCACACAAACTGACGACCAAACAATCGCCGCCGTCGATCACACCTCCAACGCTTCCAATCCAACGGTCGAATCACCTCGCCTATCAAAGTCCACCATCGACGGTGGAAAACCCACCATCAAGAAAAAGAAGAAGAAGAAGCAAAGATTACCCCTTGGGGACGGCGCTGATTTGCCACCGTCGTCGTCATCATCGTCGTCGTGTTGTACTTCGCATTGGGTACACAGAGGTCTTCGAATTTCAAGTATACGAAGAAACCCTAGAGTTTTGAACGGTTCGGTTGGGCAGAGAGAGAGCGATGTTGAGGCGATTGCTCTTCCTCTTGGAATGTCGATTGCGGCTGTTGTTGCTCAGGTTCGATCTATATCTTGTTTATTTATTTATTTTTATGTACATGTATATGTATATGTATATGTACTTATAAGCAAATGCGTAATGTTGGTGTTTATTTTTAATATATAGTCGTGAATTTTTCAGACTCTGCTTCTTTGTTTTATTTATTTATTTATTTTTAATTTCTCCGGGAAAATGAGATTCCGAGGGTAAAAAAAATGTTTTCCCTCAAAAGGTGAATACTTTTTATCTTTAATTTCATTTAAGAAATTTGTGCAACAACAAAAGAAGATTTTTTTGATAAATATACCAGAGTGCATTGTGATTGAGAACAGAGTTTTGGAAAAAAAATTGGGCTTTTATAGCCATTTTTTATCAGTTCATTTAGGTAGCCTATAGAAGTTTTTTCATTGGTTAGGTCGTAAAAAGTCTGGGAGATGAAATTTTGGGGTAGTAAATTATATATCTGCATTTTCTTTGATTTTAGACGTATATGTTACTTGAAAGAAAAAAATGCAAAAAACACATAACATTATCCCCTCATAGCAAGTTTGTTTGCCAATTGGCACTTCCCTCATAGAGAAGATGTTTGCCAATTGCCACTTTACTCGTAGCAACAATGTTTGCCAATTGCCACCTTGTTATTAATATTAGTGTGTGCATTTGATTTTTGTTACATGGACGTCTATTCCCCTTAATGTACCGGTGACACGTCCCTACATGGTATGGTAATGGGTTATGTATAATATAGCTTAGAGGGGTGGACTGAAAAAAAGAAAAAGAAATAGGAAATCCATTGATCAAAAGGATCAAAATGTTATTGTGAAGTCTTTGATATTCAAATAAAATACAAGGACGGTTTATATTATGGTTTTATGGAGTTGAAGCAAATTCATGACTCTTCCTTTTTGTAGTTTTGATTTCATGCGGGCATTGTTGAAGTTAGTTGGAGACCAATCATTCAATGTTACCAAAGAAGATAGATTTCTAGAATATTGAATATAGAAGTAGAAGCACTTGCTCTTAGGAGCTTTTAGTGCTTGCAGCATGTTCTTATTCATATGGAAGGCACTTGCTCTTAGGAGATTTTAATGCTTGGAGCATGTTGTAAGATTATCCATATGGAAATTCAATATTTAATTAAAGATCTGTTTTGAAAAGGTCATTAGTTAGTGTCTTGGTCATGCTAACACAGATTTCAATTAGCAAGCTGGATACAGATTTGGTACAAACTCTGGCATTAGTTGCATATAGTGGATGTCCTCACACTCAAGCCCCACATGTTCACACTAGACAGTTGGATCTTTTACTGTTGTACTAATGATTGCCATCTTTTTCGTTAAAGATGTAGTTAAATCATATAATTTATGGAGATTGGAGAGTAGTCATTTTTTAAAAAGAATTTTTGATAATAAGTCTTCGCTTTAGATTGAAAGTTTGAATTAGAAAAGCAATTTTCATTTTTTTCCAAGGGAAATTTTTTTCATCATGGAGAAAATCATTTAAATTTCTTAGGAAACACAAATTTATCTTTGGTTAGTTTTAGGGTTGGTTGTCTGAGAACAGGTAGATTGATCATTGATGAGATTATGAATAAGAGGTGCATAATCATGATAATTTCTGGAGCCGGAGCCTTATGCTGAGAAAATCCCTGCAAATGTGAGGATTAGCGTGATAATGATGACTGCTTTGAAGAAAAGATGGTTATATATTATTTTTAGGAAAAACTGTTTAGTTTTTGTTGCAGCTCACGTGCTTAAACTGTGTTAGATAGACATGTTTATGTGGAGTTTAGTGTTTTTTTCCAGTTAAATGTGGGTTTTAGTGTTGGACCTCCTTGAATTTCAAGTCTGAAAATATTTGAACTGGACTTGGTTTGGCTTGAAATGCATTCAAAGGTTAGATACAGGTGTATAGACACATCCTATACTTTTAAATGTAATATACATTATATAATTGTTTAATATACGGTGATTCTATTCTTTAAATATTTACTTAATTAGAATTTAAATGAAATGGAATGTGTTGAAAAATATGATTCCATAAATTCTTCCCTGCTATAAACTTCAAGTTCTTTTTTCCTCTCCCTTGCAAAGTGTGCAGCTCAATGCATGTGTCAAGTTTAAAATATGATTTTAAAGAGTACTGTAATGTCAAAGGCTAAGGCTGAAGATTTTTTTTTTCTTGTGCCCTGCCTGGGGACAAGCCTCCATTTATTAGGGTTCAAAGATTTTTGCTGAACAATTCCTCTCAAACGAGTATGTGGGTTTTTAAGTAACCTCTGTGAAATGTTATTTTAGCAACAACCTGTGAAACTTCTCATGATTCTGTTTGCTTTTTCTAAATTAGTATTATGTAGTTTTTGGTTAATAATATGGATGCTGTGCATGTTGTTACAGGTCCTAGAAAAGAGAGATGCAGCTGGGGAAAGGATGTCTGTAGATCATCTTTCAAGGGTAGTTTTTATATCCTCTTTTAAGACCAACATGTGTAGTAAAATTTTGCCTCCCATAAATGGTCTATGCATTCATACAGCATGTTTCTCCATCAATGTATTTTATTTTGCCTTGGCACATGTCTTTATGCACAAATTTGATCGCTGTACATTTTTATGGACCCTACACATCTATTGCCTGTCTGGACAACAGAGAGGTTAGATGGTTGAAATCATCCACAGCTGGTAACCATTCCGCCGTGCATCATCCAGATATTGCTCCAATTGGATGGATGAAACATTAGGCACATTGAGGTGATGCCCACCATCAACAGCGGGGATTGCAACTTTTATATATTTCCTTAACTCAATTTTGTCATTTAGCGTTTCTGTGCCAAGAATGGGTTATGATGGATTTAAATTTATCTACTTGCTTGCAGATCTGCAGTTTGGCTGTCAGAGAATCTTTAGCCAATGTAAGCCATACCATAAACTGTTGTTTCATCCATTCACTCTGGTTGTTAAGTTTCTTCTTGTTACTCATTCACATGTTTAAAGCAATAAATTATGCATTCGTGTTTTGATTGTTTATGTTAAAAACAGGTTTTCGGTGACAAGTTTGACTGTTTTGTGAGGAACTTTGAAAAATCATTTCGGAGCACTTTGATGACTCTGAGGTTAATCAATGAATCTTCTCAAAGTGGAGGAGGAGAGCCTCTGAGAAATTTAAACAAAGAAATTCATTGTTCAGATGTGACTCCACCCATGTCTCTTAACACAGAAGGAGATTCTGCATGCAATTCTGGTGTAAAAGATTGCCAGTCAGAAGCAGTTCCACACATTATCAACACTCGAGAAGGCTGGAGCACTCTTGAAGAGACAGAAGAGAATATTCAGACAGATTTAATGAACCGGGAACTTGCCTTGCATGACGGACAAACAAATCAACAGTTGACTTGTGTTTCTCCTAGCATGCTACTGCCTGTAATTAACCAGTCTGTTCTTACCACCCTTGAGAAATCTGTGATGGAACAAGCCCGCTCAAACGACATCAAAAGCATTGAGATTGGTCTTATCATGAAAAAGTTGAAACTCAAAGAAACACAGCTGGCTCTCAACTCCGATTCAAATATTTTGGAGAGGTGTAAATTATCAATGGGTATTTCGAAGGCATCCTTTAATGCTGAAAAATTCAAAAATAAACTGGAAGACACAAGACATGCTGAGCTGCTTAAAACGTGCATAGACTGTCTTGTTGCTGGTTTGTTTGTCATGTTGGGATGCCTTGCTTATGGAGCTTACGTTTACTCGCACAAAAGGATTACTGAAGCTACTGCCACCTGTACACCTACCATGGTAAGGATTGTTTTTTAATCCGGGCTAGATTTAATGTTCTTTTAGATTTGACGTAATATTAACTGTTTTGACTTATTTACGATCAATGGCCATTTTACTTTGTGACATGATTTGATAATTAAAGGAGACCATTCCCCGGTGTTGGTCTTGCCAATTCAGGGTGCGAAGAGGAATGGATTGAATGTAGACCTAATCTTGACTCCATTTGCATGAAGTGGCTGCTAGTAGACTTTAACCCGCTTGTGCACCTTGGTAGCCTGAGCTCTTATAATTCAACCCATTGTTAAATATTTTATAGAAAATGGTTTGCTAATTAGATCAATATCCCCATATTTTCATTGAGTGGATTGTTCTAACAGTTCTATGAGATTCCCTTTTACGTTAATTTTTATTATACAGCAGTCGAGGCTATTCTATTTGCTGCTTTTAACTAGACCCATAATGGAGTTAACTTTTCTCTGTAATTTCAGGTACGGTCTGTTTAGTTAGATGGAAACTAATAGTGGAAAGTGGAAGTAAAAGAAAGTGAAGTGAATGAAACAAAAATCTATTTTGAAATGAAAATCAATTTTCAAGCATGCATTTGATTAGCATTAGAATTTTTCAAGAAAGTTCTGGATATTACCATTCGGTTTGAATAGCATGAAAGAAAATATTATTGTTTACCTAAATTGTCCTTTTTTCTAGGTCTAAATAAATTTGTATTGAATATATGACTAGTTGAAACTGTGGCTGGTTTACTACAATTTGCTTTCTTTTTCTAAAATATTAGTAGTTAGGAAATGTCTTATGGTGTCTTGTTTCTGTTTCAGGAGCCCAAAAAGTCTTGGTGGATCCCAAATCCAATGGCATCTGTCAATTCGGGACTGCACGTTTTAAGGTGTCAGGTTCAAGTTGTCAGCCGTATGCTGTTTGGTATGTTAATGATCTTGGCAATTGCTTATTTGCTGATCCAGCGTTCAGGAAATTCACAACAGACGATGCCGGTTACCTTCATAGTCTTGCTATTAGGAGTGGCCTGTGGTTTTGCAGGGAAAATGTGCATAGACACGTTGGGGGGCAGTGGATATCATTGGCTCTTTTATTGGGAGGCTCTATGTTTGTTGCATTTCTTATCAAATGTTGGTATTTCAATTTTGTTTCTTATTCTCTATGGTCCCATCACTGTGTCTCACGGGGTGAAGGGCAATACAATATTTCCATACTGGATCAGGCGATTTCTGTTTTATGCAACTGTGCTTGTGTTACTGCCGTTGTTATGTGGTCTTGTGCCTTTCGCGAGCCTTTTTGAATGGAAAGATCACTTTTTGTCACTGGTCATAGATTAATTGCCAAGTACAGATGGTTGATTGTGGATGTTGGAATGCTGAGAAGAGCGGCGCTGCTTTATTTAACAAGACAAGGATAATGTATTGAATAGAGTTGTGTAATATATATATATTTATATATATATATATATCCTGTACTATTTCAAAGCCAGTCATATCAGATTTATTTGGCTGTGCAAGTGTTTTGGTTTAGCTGGCTTATATATTTTGGGTTGGTCTTTGTCATTCAGTTTAGAATTTTTGTATGGAAAAAAGGTTGGACGAGTCTTGTACTTGTTATATGTATTGTAACATTGAGTCTTGTACTTGTTATATGTATTGTAACATTAAGTTGTATTAGCAGCAGGATACTTGCTTCCATTAATTACTCAAAAGTTATAAAAATTATGGAAGTAAACTTATTTTGCTCTTAGAAAAGGTTATATTTCGTTTTTAGTTGAGAAGAGGTTATATAATGAAATGGTAAGTAGCTTTGTTTTCTCATTATTATTTCAGTTGAAGATGAGCATTCTTTTCACATTTGAATGTTTCCATGAATGAGCAGTTTGTGTCCTCTCTTTATGCTCAAACAGTACACAATACAATATACACATTATGGACATAAAACCACCAACCAGCACGTAATGGTCACATATATAATAAATATACAACATAGATTAAAGTAATTAAAATAGATTGTAAAATACTAAATGTACAGTGTAATTAGAAAAGAATGAAAAAAAGAAAATTTATGTGTACAATTCCATTCATACGGGGGATAAAACTATCCTTGCAGTGCATAGTTGAGAAAAAAACAATAAATAACTTTTATATTAATAGTAAATTTCTTTTTCTTTTTCATTTGTGGGAAATCTAATCTGCACTAGTACCATCTCCAAACATTAAAGTTTGTTGTTGTTTCTAACTTCTGAGAAAGACTCTTCTTTGTAAATTTTTGCACAAACCATTTCATCCCGAATTCAACAATGTCAAACAACAAATCATTCAAAAACCCCAAAAAGATGTAAATGCAATAAACCTCCTTTTTTTTACCATTCACAATGTCTATAGAGTTAAACTTTTGATGATACAAAACTAAGGTTGTGGTATTTAACTATTAATACCACCGAGAAGAGTAAATAAAACCAAAACTGGGAATTCCCAGCTAGTGAAGTGAAGCCTACTCATTTCCAAAATTGGAATCCTCTGTGACTAACATCCAATGGTACAAAGAGCACCTGATTGATTATTCTTCCCTCTTCAACAAAAAGTTTTGTTACAAAACTACAAGCTTGCATTTCGAAACTAGGCACTGGAGTCCAGATATTTGACTTTTCCACCTCCGGCTTGGTTATTTCAGCAGCCAAGTGACCAATTATCTCCTCAAGCATTGGACAACAGTCCTATACCACCTGGTCCTTGCCATGTCCCGTCAAAGAACCATATGAGCCTTCCCGTAATACCTGTTTATGAATGGAGACTGCAAGGCCATATACAAACCACCAAAAATAAATTAAGTCAAGATATGAAAAAATAGTGCCTGTTTTCCATAAATTGTATAGTTGCTATATAGGTATATATATATTCCAACATGATTAACAAAAAATTGCATTATGCTCCATTTGGTGGCACTAGTCAAAAAAAATTATGCTCCGTTTGGTGGCTGAGGAGATGAAACTTCCTCAAGATCAAAAACTTAAAATTCTCAAACCAACAACAAAAAAGAAAGACTTCCCAGTTTTGACAACCAAATGGAGAGCATTCTCCAAGCTATGAAGCATCACAACATGATCCGGATACAGCAATACAACAAATCTTAATAAATAGGAAAAAGATACAAAAAGACAACTATATATATATATATATATATATATATATATTAATGCAGATATGTATAGAAACTAATATACATATATGCATCCATGAATAAGTTTTAAAAATATTTGTTTATCATCTTATATATAATTACTTTCTTACTTTTCATTTTTTTTTTTTTTTGAGGGGTAGGGATATTGAAGGGTGTTCCCACCCTCTTTCAAGGGTGGAACTATTAACTTCTAATACACGCAATCACACAAAAACCACTAGTATCAGTTAAGCTCAGGACAGAGACTTGATTCCCCCAGAAGTTAAATACAAGACCTCTGAGTCATATCCAGAAAATGCCAACTCAGCAACCCTGTAGGAGGTTATCATCTATATATTATTATTAACATCTCCATAGAAAAGAAACAACGACCAATTGAGAGTCGTATAGCATGAGTAAAATTTAGACTAAGTTATTATACATTCTCATTATATCTTAATACATTTCTTTGAAGAAATACCAAACTTTTGCTAGAATAAATACACTTCTAGTTCTGCTCAACGTTTAATCACGGAGACATTGAAACACCAAAAATAAAAAGATGAAAGTCATGTTCAAAAGAGCAACCATCATTGAGTCTCAACAATCACAGATTATCTCATGGAACACATCTGGGTTGAGTGAAAATAAAAAGGTAAAACTGAACGAAATGAGAATAAAATCTTAATGCGATCAAACCAATCTCCCTAATCCGATTCCCAAATGAGTTTATAAACTCCCCTAGTTTGATTCCACTGATATCAAGAAGCCTTGGTACATGAGCTAACTTATAACCACATACTAAAATTGTTAAAAAACCTTGGTTTGCCACACGACCTGTTTCTCAGCAGACAATTGAAGAACACAAGAGGATAAGTTCCGAAGCAGGGGGATGCAAAAGACCCAAAGGTTGTCTTGAGTTAGCATGAAATGTGGGATATAAAAATTGTCCAATTGTGTGTTTGGGCACATCAGAGTGGAGATACATTCTAATGAAAAACCGAAGGGAATGCAAAAAATGCTGGTGTTTTTTATATAAAATCAGGCATTGCCCACTCCAATCAAATTTCTCTTTTGTTGTTTTATTCTGTCACAAGAAGATACTGGTCCATACCTGACAGCAGCAGATGATACAGATAAAACTCAACACAACAAGATTTTTGGTAGCAATTTACTGATGCGATTTTGGCAACCAATACAAAATGACCAATTTATGAAATATTCAAGCAGCATAAAATTTTGAAGATACAACAAACATATAACTCAAATGTGCTATAAACAAATAAATAAAAACTTTATGATAGATTAAAAAACTATGGTCTTCAGTCTCTCTTCACTTCATTTATCTATTGTTAATACACGCAATTTTCCCTGCCTATTAAAAATTTTATTTGTACATAAAATAATTGTAGATTCAATTGTATATTGAAGCAAAAGTCTACCAATGTATGTACCTAAGAAATGAAATATCAGAAATTGATTAATTCATTCCAAACCAATAATTTGGAACAATATGAAAATTTGTTTTATTAAGAAAATGAAAGAAATAATTTATTAATAAAAATCCTTCATGAGAGCTAGGCATTAATACACAGATCCAGACCAGCTTTCTTTTCCTTTTTCCTTCTTTTTTTCTTGGTGGGGCAAGGGGTTTGGGTGGTGTTGTATGCTAAACTCTGCTCTAGCTACACTGTAAAGGGCCTCAATGCTTTGCCCAAAAAAAATCATCTCTCTTGATAAGTGCACCTAAAAGGCTCTTTTTGAAATATTAAAATAAAATGCCTTCTTTTTGAAATATTAAAATAAAATGCCTCATGGCCTTTAAACAATAGATGGCATATAAAACTTGAAGCTTTGTTGGGAACAATGTAGGATGACCTTGACTTCAATAAAGAATTCAACATTCCATAAGTTAGACAACAGCAAACAGCACACCAGTTTTACAATGATATGGACCTAAATTAATTTTATATGCAGATCAACATTAATATTCTGACCTGGCCAGGTTATAGCTTTTTGAAACATTTTTTTTTTTTATAAAACAAGGCCACATGGCTTAGTGAATGAATGAATTCAGTTCCATGCTCCATGAAACGATTTGACACACGTATATAGATGATCAGAAAAACAAAATTAATAATGCAGCTAAAAATGTTACTTAACATATAACAGAATACTAGCTTGGAATTCTATCATCCTAAATAGGATTTTGATCATTCATCCAAGAAATAACAAGTAACTGAAAACTTCTTGCATCAAGCTTGCTTTCAGCAGCAAAAGAGTTCCAATAGAATTCAATTGTTTCATGCAAAAGAAACAATAGAGAGTGATGATTGAGACTTACCTTGACATTGGACACATCAGGGGTATCAGGTGTTGGAATAGGATAGAATTTGTAAAACCTCATATTCTCGAATGCAGCCCTTGTCTCCTCATTCATTTCTTCTAAAGCTTTTCTCCGGGCTTCTCTTGCCTATAAGAAAATGGATTGCAGTCCTCAATAATCATAAAAGCTAAATTCCACTAGAAGTACTGGCCACAACCAGAGTCTGTCCACAAGATACCTCACGGTTAGCTTTTTTTCCTTCTCGAACCTTCTCCCTAACAAAATCCTGATGAAGGACAAAAAGAAAAAAAAATGTTCAGAAACATGGAAAATACACAAGTTACCTGTACTAACTCAGTAAAGTTTACCTTGAAAGCATCCTTTTGATCTTCAGACAACTCCTCCTCCTCAACAAGTTTATCAGTGAACTCCTAAAGATTGATAACTCAATTTAGTACAAGAGTGGGGAGGAGCCCTTTTTCAATGTTGTTATTCCAAATTCAGAATTTAGTATATATGCTAACATAATCAAATATTTTGGAGTGTGTAAAACAATAAAATGATTGCAGAAGATGGCGAAGGGAAACCCTAAGCTAAACATATTGATGTGGTATGATTGTAGGCTTGTAGCCAACAACCAAAACCAGCTTTTGTGGATGGTTAAGTTCTTAATAAAGTCATCATATGTGCAATAATAATAAAGTTTGAACATGTTGACAATCAGTCCTTGCCATTTCAATTTTGTTGACTAGAACAATGCAAACTGAAATGTATACATTTAATAAAGATATGCCATACCTCAAGGTCATCAAGATCCCAATCAAACTCACAGAAAACCTGAAAAAATCACAAGCAAAAGGAAAGTCATTATATAAACATGGATAAGCACAGCTGCCATATTCAACCCAATTTGGGGCATCCCACAATATTTTATATACTTGTATATAAATGTAATCAACATTTCCGTCCAATGAATCCTTCTCTAACTTTTAGATATTGACTACAAAAATCTTAGCCAAACATTATGCACAAGCTAACCCCACATTCCTTGTAAAATAGGACATCAAATCTTCTTCACTACCCACCAATATATATATATATATATATATATATATATATATATATATATATATATATATATATATATATCGTACCGGTTTTGGTTCTACTGGGAATATGATTTGTACAATGGTGCTCTGTTCGAATTCATCTTCCTGAAGGGGCTGGTAGAAATCTGTCAAAGGATGAACATTTTGTAATAGAACAATGAACACCAGTGATAACAACATTCATAAAAAGGAACTTGCCTGTTCATATGTTTTCAGGAAATAAATAAAAATAAGAAAGCTAGTGTGGCATTAAATATCCAAACCCCAAACATTGGGGAATAAATCAACTTACAAGGTAAGCAGTACTCAAATTTCTTCACACGCTCTATTTTCAAATGTTTTAACCCAGCCCTGCAAAAAACAATTTTGTGGAGATGAACAACCATATAAGTCATTAGTCATCTACTTCTGTTTCACTCCACACACACATGTATGAACCAAACCCCAATCTGTATTAGCAGTTCAAAAGGAAACAGAAAAAGAACTCCTAAAAATCATTGGGGAAGAAGGGAGCCAAAAAGGCATAAAAATTTAGGTGAGGTCATGGAGATATGATATAACTTGTGGAATCAGGGTTCTAAGTTGAATTGATGCACAAAGAAATCAACAAATTAAAAGAGGCTAACAAACGATGAAAGCTAAAGCTTGTGATGTACAGGGTCATCTCCTTAAATTTTGTTTTGTACATATGCTCTTTTATCTTAACTCGGTATGCAAGCTAAAGAAAATGATTTACGTTATAGCCTCTGACAAACTAAAGTAGACACCAAGAGCATGGTTCCAAAGGTGCTGTAGAATTGTTTGTCTTGCCGCAAAGATTGAGCTCAGCCTAGACTGAACCCATTGCTCTAGGAAAAGAAGGGGGAAGGATGCCAGGTAGAATGCTCATACCAAGGCTTCAAAGCCAGGCAAGATTGGTTTCAGTTCAAGTTCTCATTAAAATCTGTATCGTCAACAGATTTTTTTTTATTTATTTTTGTAAATGTAATCCTATATGATCAAATTCACAGGGTTAATGTATAAACACTGTTAATTTTATTTATGATAATCATTTCTTGCCATCAAATTATTTATAGCACATTGTCTGAGATATATGAATTTAACTATCTTAGGAGCAAGAACAGTCCATGTACCACATTCCTATTACTAAAATGCTATCCATACTAGCCTTCCATATAACACTACAATTTTAGTCAAGAATGGTAAACATAGGATTTCAGTTCTAAAAAGATGAGAAGCATTGATAGAACGTTTTGATTACTCTATTTTGACCAATAAAGAAGGTAATACCTTTTTTGGCCACTTCTCAAAAGCATGCTGTTTGTGGGTTGTTCTTGAGTGTGATGAGGACATAAAGAAGGTATTACACACTATTAGGAAAACAATTACTTGTGATAGTTTATAGTTAGGATGGAGATCAAACTGACTCCACAGAGAGAGATCGGTAGTACAAGTCCATGGAACAAGCTTGCCTCACAAGCCTACCGTGGTGCAATAGGATATCTCCATGTGTCAATAGGGTTGATCCCCAGTGCAATGGTTTTGTATAGTCAATGTAGCCTATCTGCATAATTGTCATGTCATCATGACATATATCATCAGAGTCGAGCAGTGTCTCTCTCTCTCTCTCTCTCACTCTTAGAGTCAGATCGAAGTGTATTAGACTGAGTGATGGTCATTTCAACAATCTTAAATCTCAACCACTGAACCCAAACCCTTTAGTATCCAAGTAAGTTGTGCCATATCTGTGTATCACACAATGGACTATGACAAGTCAACCACATGCTATAGGGCTATGCCATATCCACACACTCCAAAGTGGACTGTAACAAGTCAACTACATATCAAGCAATATACAACCCTAAAATCTTGCTCCCAACTTTGGCTGTTATGCCGTATCTGTGTATCTCACAATGGACTATAACAAGTCAACCACATGCTATAGGGCTATGCCATATCCACGCACTCCAAAGTGGACTGTAACAAGTCAACTAGATATCGAGTAATATACACCCCTTAAATCTTGCTCCCAACTTCAGCTGTTATGCATATATATCAAGATGACTACGAGTTTTTTGTAAGGAGAAGAGGTCTTAATGCTAAGTATAATTAGGCTCCCACTGAAGATAATGTGAATATGGAAAGATGAAAGCCAGTCTTTTTTGTAGCAAGACCTATATGGGAACATTGAATGTCTCCTCAAAGATGTGACTTTGACAGTCATGACTCGAAATCAACAAGTGTACATGATCATTTTAGGACTGAAGGGCTAGTCTTATCTCAACCTACCAATATTTGAGACAAAAAACTTCAAGAATGTAAGTATACTACTAATATGGCATTTTTATCCAATGGTAGTTTGTCAGTTATTCATATGCCATGTGTACTACAGGTTTCATACACCCACACTGTTTTCTTATCACCTGCATAAAGGAGGCAACAATATCATCTATCAGAACCCTTTTTTTTTCAGTTAAAGACACTTGAAAGGTGTTCAAGACAAATAACAAAGTATTTTGGTGCTCAACAACACATATCTACATAAACAAACAACACTGTTGCCTTACAATGAGTGGTAAATTGCAAAGCACAACAATAAAATTGATTTTATTTTGGTGTTCAACAACACATATCTACATAAACAAACAACACTGTTGCCTTACAATGAGTGGTAAATTTCAAACCACAACAATAAAATTGATTTTTTTTGGTGTTCCGGGGCTTACATCATAACACGAATTCTAGACCTTGCATAACCATGTGAGTGTTACCATAAAATTATTTGCAACTCGGATAAATCCTTCTAGATTAATTTACAATATCCATAAGTGAAAGAAGAAACATACGAAACGAGAGATCTGGGGTTGATAGTTTAATCGATATGCTTTGATACCAATTGATGGGTAAACTTGACCATTACCAAGACACTGATACATTAGAGTGTAAGCAGTGAATTAGGTCTCGTGGGTATTTGTTTGCAACTAATTAACTATTTGGATTACCATTAATTCTTGTTTAGAATTTAGTTAATTAATTGATTATGTCTCTCAATTGCAATCATAAAAAATTATAAAGCAATAAATAAAAGAAAGCTAAGACACAATATTTTTCATGTGGAAAATCTTAAAAGGGAAAAACTACAGAACATAATCCAGGCAAACCAAAATTCACTATGTGAGAAAGAGTGTATGACCTGGGTTAACAAACTCTACCCCAAGAATCTCTTAGTTACCTCCTCCTAGCAAAGATGAATACCAAACCTTCTCCCAAAAGCCTCCAGGCCATCCTTCTGCTCGTTAACAGCATCCGCTCCTCACAAATACGCTTCTCTAGTGATTTCAATCTCAACTAGTGGTCCAGGTTCAATTTGTTCTTAATGAACAACTCGGTTGATGCTGGGTTAAGTATTTTATATTCAGCTCCTTGCTTTGATTATCTCAATCACATATAATATAATAATCTTTGAAGAACCCTAGATTGATTCTCAAAGCTTTCTCTCTTAAAATATAAATTCTCTTAATAATATGTAAGGAATTGAAAGATCCTGAGAAAGATACCGTAGACTGATTATACCCCCATGTTTATAGCCATATAGGAGTCTCATGTGATATGATAAGTAATATCCTAATAGAATTTTGATTTGAGAGAGATTCCATAGAAGTATCTTTGCATGGTTCAATTGATTGAGCCTTCAATCGATACTCATTGGACAAGCTCCAATCGATCGAGCATTTTGGATTTCAAAACATTTTTCTTCCGAAAGCTCGATGGATTGACCATTCATTTGATGTTTACTGTTTTGTAAAAATTTCTGCTTTAAAATTGTTTTACCAAAATCGTAATTTTGATAAACAATATTAAAACAATATTTTGAGCCTTTTAAATATCAAACCTAGGCCATAGTTGGTCTTTATGGTCTCAACTTATCTCAACCTAGATATGTGATTGAGTCTTGAGAGATTTTTGGTATGTTCTTTGTTAAGCTTCATCTTCATCATCTTCCATGGTTGTGGACGAATGACTCAACACTTTAGTAAACACTATAACCCAAGTTTTGAGTAGGAATATGCCAACACATGACTCATACCTAGAAGGGGAAATAAAATCCAACAGTGTCAATCAGTAATACTCATTGCCAATATGTGCTATGTGAAGCTGCCCATTTAAACTTGAAAGAAGATGAAAAAATGTAAACAGGTTACCAGTGGCAGGATCCTTCTGTTGTTTGTACATTTCTACTTGCGTGAGAGTGCATGTGAAGGTCTATTCTGGTCGACTTTTATCCCGCAGTAGGAAGATATTTGGGCTACTTTTGAATATCAAATAATATTCTGCCTCGTATTTATAATATTGGATAGAAATTCATAAAGAGAAAAGCAATAAACAACCATGACCTATTTAATGACCACTAATAAACATCAGCAAAAACATGTCATGTTGCCATCAATATTATAAGGAGCCATGGGTAGCACGACAACATATGCTAAGAAAAAAAGTATACTCATTACATGTCAGAATCTATTTCTCCAAACCAAATACTCAAGGATACAACAATTACTTACTCCAAGACTTTTGTTCGTTACTTCAATTTTTTATGACAACAACCACATCAACAAGAATAATGGATTATATGATAAAATGTCCATCACTTAACAAGATATAGATAAGTGGTGCATGATGGTGAAACATTATCACAACTGAAGCCAAACTGCCAAAGCACATATTTCTTTCCAATTTAAGCCCCAATGGGATCTAAAACCCAAACATGTTAACACCTTAACCCTTAAACCAATCTCTTCCAATTATAGATGCATGTTCATGTTTTTAGCACATGAACCTGCTAATAAGAAGTTACATTGACGAGTCCGACACACACTACATTAGTAGAAACATTAACAATCAATCCCCAAGGAAAGCACAAAAAACTCCCCATAAAGTACCTAAAGATGAAGGGACCTCAAATGAGTATTCTTGTGCCATGAGCACACAGGTCCAGTCATTTGAAACTCCCCAATTCCACCAAAATAGCATGAAGGTTTGATTTTGGTCATGAAACTCCCTAATTCCAAGTATTCTTGTCCCATGATTTTAACTTTTAAAATCATTTTTAATAACTTCATCCCATATTAATTTTGGTCACCCTCTATACAAATTAGTCTTCCTCTTCTTAGTAAACTCTAAATCTCCTTAGTAAAAACAATATTACATACATGGAAGTATATATATATCCTTCAACAACAAAATATTGAATATAGTTACTAAAAGCAACGGAAACGGGAAATGGGAACAAAGGAACATTCTACTTAAGTAGCTCAATTTCTTGTACCAAAACTAAATATAGTCAGTCGAGGCAATTAGCCTACAGTATACTAGGTTTTTCAGAACCTGATGAAAAAAGTTCGATTTTAAGAATCAATAACATTGGATTAGGCAAATGACAGCACATTATCAGACACATGCACACATGTTAAATTTTGATGATGGTTCTCAACTCTAATAACATAACTACAAATTGCTACACTGCCAAGTCTTTGCTTGAGTGGTATGTCCACCTCCCAAAGGGGAGGTTGAGGATTTAAGTCCCATTGAGGCATGTGTGTGTGATTATATTTATCAGGAAAAAAAAGGATCCAAATTTGAATCTAAAAGCAAGAATAGAGGATTGTCGGCACATACAAAGTAACTCAGTGAACTCAACAGTTTAGACAACAAAGAATAAATTTACTAAAAAAGGCAAGTAAAGTTTCACTAGCTTTCAAAATTGTGCAACCTAATCAAAACCCAAATATTAAGGCCAAATATGTTTAAAAAACATACAACCATGTTTAAAAACTTTGTCCAGTATATCACAACAGATTGGAAAATAATTACATTCACAGAATGGTCCATATCACAATTTGGATGGCAGTGGCACTCCTTACTTAAAGCTATCAAAAGATTCAATAAGCCAATTTCAAATCTAACATGAAAAAACAGTTGGTAGATTCAATTCTATAAGGACGGGGAGAGAGAGAGAGAGAGCAACAAAACCTTCTTTGTGTGCAGCTCAAAATAAAAATTTGGGATTTAAGTCTTTCAACTTGAGCATCCCTATAGAACAATGTAATTATGAAATAGCATCAGTTGTTTGACATAGAATTTCAGAGTGGCATGCAAAAACAGTTCAAAAAAAGAATCGGTTATTAAGTGGAGACTAATACCTATTTTCCAAAGGAATGTATGGAACCCAGTCCATTTTCATCTGCTTCATTGGCACAATTTCCTCAGCCTCCCTCTGTACTGAGTTGATTCCAATCTTATCAGATGGTGGAAAAGGAGATACAACCTGTTCAATGAGAAGAAATACAGAAGAATAAGAAACAGACTGGCAAATGCAGGCAACAAAAGCATGCTGTGTGCATTTAAAAATGTATATAAGGGACATTACCCCCTCTGTCCCTCCCGACACAACAGTCTCTGGTGAGGAAGGACTCAAGACAGACCTAACTTTTGGTATTTCACAAAGTGGCTACTCTCAGACTCGAACTCACACCAATGGCACGGATGCTCAGGTGTTTAATCGTTGAACCAAGCAATTACCCTCTCATGGTCCAAACAGAATGAAAGACTAAAGTTATCATATGTTCATTTTAGTAGTTCTCAAAATCTTGCAATCCTAATCTAAAGGACCATAACGAAAAAAATCTCAAATCTCAAGATCAATTCAGACCACCTACATCAGATAAATTATACAATTTTCCTTAACCCATTTACTAAATGAGATAGTTTAATATCTTACAGCAACAACAGCAGGTATGCAGGTTACTTTTCCACCATCACCCCCGAAAAAGACCAATTGAGCTGCACGAACAAAAGATGAAATGTTAAGGAAGCAAGAAAAGTGAAGGAGAAAGAACATGACATACAGTAATAATAGTAATTATTTTAGAAAAGAAACATCAAAATGGACAATAACATGCTAGTATCATTTCCTTTGTTGGAACTAAACAAAGTATAAAGCTGAGTTCCATGTGGACAATAAACGTGAGCATACTTCTTACAACAAGAAAAGTAACAAGCACAAGTTTCATTTGCCACTTACGCTCAGTACAGCCGAAAAGGTAGACTTTTTTACCGTATAGTTCTCCACCCTCTTCAAATGCGTTCTGGCCACAATGTAGTAAGTAATTTTAGCACTGAAGATTCAAGTAACCATTTCTCTTTTCTCACTTCTATACTTATATTTCAATGAAAGGCAAAAGAAAAAAGAAGAGGTAAATATCAACCAGTATAAAGAAGAAAAGGCTAACAGCCATCAAGCAACTCACTTCAAGATTTGAGAAATTCCACTTGTACTGATAAACCATGTCCAACTGATCCCACTGACATCAAAGTATCACAATTTATTAGCAGCAAAACAACATATGCAGCAATTTTGGCAACTAAAAATGAGGAAAAAGAAAACAGTATCAGAACCAGACCTCCGTCCCAACAGGGAAAACCTTTTGCCATAAGTCTTCCTATAAAACATAGCACCACAATTAAATTAGCAGAACAAAATGTAATGAAAGCACAAAGCTGACTCAGACATTGAATATTGCATTCACTACCATATAATATAATCATTCAATGGGAAACAAATACAATCTTTAGGAGCAAAGTTTTATAACTTTTATTATATTGTTTAGAATAAAATAAGAACAAAAATTTCAACACCATTGTTGCAGCCTCACATAAATGAGTAAAAATATGATTGATAAACTAAAATATGAAAAGGTAGTAGAAAAATATTATAACCTGTTTGGTTGGTGACAAACTGTAGGAAAAAGAATATGGGATTTGGCTTGCTTTAAGTAACTTGAGAAACTATCACAGCATGAAAACTTTTTTATGACTATCACAACATAAAACTAAGATTCATTACATTTTAATCCAATAAATTCTCTGCAAACAACATATTTACATTGTACTCTAGTCTTCTCTATGAAAAAGAAAACAGAAAAAACTTGAGATCTATAATTAAAAGCCGTTACTAAATCAGAACTAATACAGCTATTTGGCTCAATTTAAGTAACTCATTCACATTTCAGAAACTAAAGCAACATGATACAAATTATCTAATATAGTTTATATATTGGCTCAATGTAAGTAACTCATTCACATTTCAGAAACTAAAGCAACATGATACAAATTATCTAATATAGTTTATATATTCTTAGGATTTTCTTAGTAACCAAACGTAGGGTCAAAAGAAAACAGAATATAATATATTTAAGGCTTTTGAGCTGATTATTTAAATTTAAATAGCATACAACTCCAGATAGCATATCTCCATTGATATATATAAAAAGACACACTCAAAACATATCATATAAGAATGAGCCGGCCAATTCTTCAGCTCAATACCCTAGGTAATTAATATAATCAAACATCATTTAAACTATATATATATATATATATATATGATTTTGTGTTTTCGAAAATTAAAAAAATATGTTAAATACCAAATTACGCGTCTCAGGGAAGAACTCAGGCTCGGATTCAGGCTTTGAAGGTTTGACTCGCTTAGCTCTGACAACAGCTCTTCTCGAGCCCTTTTTGGGCTCTTCCGTAGAATCATTTGGCTCTTTGTTGGTCTCTTGCGTCGATTTGCTTGGCCCTTCAGTACTGGTCTCTTCTGTAGATTTCTGGCTAGCCTTCCTCTTAGTGCCCTTCCTCATTGTGTAGCTAGAGCTTAGAGAGAGAAACAGATAGATATATAGAGAGAGAGATAGGGTTCCGGTTTGGTCCGAATTTGAAGAGAGAAAGATAGCGTTTGGGCCTGAATTGTACGAGCGTTTATTCAACGCAGTCGGTCCGTGTTCGAAGAAACACAGGAGAAGAAACTGGTGCGATGAGGTAGGGTTCTAGAGAGAGAAAGAAAAGGAGAGAGAAAAGAGGGGCGCGGGATTATATATATAGTGTGGTGGCTGATTGAAATATTTCAAATTTGAGGAGGGGGTTCTTGAAATTTTGTGTACGGACAGAGCTGAAATTTTGGGGAGGAATACCATGTCTATGCTATGCAGTGGCTTCTTTATGCAACCGATGGTTTTTTTCAAAGGGAGTGAGCCATGTCATGGATCATAGAGAAAGTCCATGATTGAAGTGACGGATCATTAATAAAGAATAGGGGATCATTAATAAATAATAGGATAAATTAGTCTTAATCATCCTTAGATTATTTTTTATCATATTAGGATTAAAATTTTTGTGCACTTTCTTTTACACCATTCTTGGCAGACTAACGTACCCTTAAATAACTTAATGGTTGTTGTGTTTTTACCTTAATAACCTCAAATTAATGAATTATGAAAATATCTCGCAATATTTCCATTAATAATAATTTTTGAATTTTTCAAAATGCTCTGATTAGATTTTGGAATTTTTAACTTGTTAAACACCAGCATGAAGATACTGAGATTTTGGCGAGGATCTTAGCAAGGAAATCGGAGACTGAGGATTTGAACTTGATTCTAGTAGTACAATTTTGCCTCTCAAGAAGACATTGTTTGGAGATTCAACCAAATTGAACTTTATTTTTCCATATTTTCTGGCCAAATCATTGTTTGGATCTTCGTCATTAACATCTCTAGCATTGTTTTCTTCACTATTTTCGTATTAAGGTGCAATGAATTTCAAATCGAAGAAAGACATGGCATCGTTTATTTTGTGGTCGATTTCCATCGTCTGATGGCTTACTTTGTGAATGGTTGCTCCGTCGCATATCAAGAATGTGGAAAAATTGTTGTGTGTGTGTATACATATAAATACACACACACACACACACGTAGATGCGTCAATTTGAGCTCGAATCAGTCAGGTCTAATGGGAATTCTATCAAGAGAAGGAGAAAAAGCTCTGCAACGTATTTAAATCTGTCAAATATCCAACATCAATTCTGGACGAGTCACAATCCATTTTAATTTTAGGCTTTCTCCGTTTTCATCAACCCTTTTAATTTAATTACCAAGTATTGGAGATCAAATTGTTGTGTCGTGAGTATCATATTAAGGGGATACATGAATTCCTTCAATTGGTGACTTACTAAAGGTGGAGATAGTGACTTAACATGGGTCTTCGTGTCATACATATATTGTCTACACACACACATATGTGTGTGTGTGAAATAGAGAGTTTGAAAAAAAAAAGAAAAAAATTAGAGAGTGTTTGTCACGCCCTGAACCTTGAGACTCGAGATCCATGGGTGAAAAGAGAGTTGTCGAACTCAAACCGAGCCCAAAACAAAAAAACTAGAATCAAAAATGAAAAATTAGCCCTTAACCGATAGAAAAAATCTGAACACCTGTTATAGAAAAATTCACAACAAATTCATTTTAACTCGAAACGAAACAAACTAAAATTCTATGGAAACTAAACTAAACGTACAACATGGATAACCAAAAATAAACCACTGAAAATATGCCAATGAAATCAGTTTTACAAGTTAAAATAGCTCACATGGTGCGAGCTAAAAACAGACCTTCGTCAAGGATGGACTCATTTGAATGCCTTAAAGAATTTATAAAATTCTAGGCTTTGGTATTTAGAAAATAGATATAAAGGGCTAAAATTATGAAAATTTTCATAATTTATTGAGTTTTGAAGATGGGTCAAACGAATTTTTCAAATCAACAGAGAACAGTGGTTTCAAAATCTGACAGCAAGATATTGTCGAATTTTTGTAAAAATGTGTAGCTTTCCAAAATTCATGAAATGTAATCTGGAAGCACTAGACATCTAGGAGAGGACATGGCAAAATTTTCAAGTCATTTGGAGTAGTTTTGTCCTATCAAAAATTTTTTGCAAAATCTGGACAGAAATGGGTCCTTTCATGAACAATCTGTCAAGAGAATTTTTCCTTCCCATTTCTTCCATGAACCTGTTCCAAACTGAACCTAACACAAGTTATGAGCATGAATATGAACCTAAAATCATCCATGGCAAGTCCCAACTCAAGATATCAAAATCCGAAAATGAAACATGGTGCAACATGAGTCAAGATTATAAACTTGTACATACAACATGACATTTAAGTGTCATTACATACACATTTTCAAAAGAGTCAAAATAAATGAAATTCAAAGAGAAGCAATACTAAACATGAAGTTGTTGGCTAGGTGTACAAAAGGCTACAAGAATGCTTCTAAACAATTTTCATTATACACATAACAAAATGAAGGCTACATAAGGCCTTAACATCAAAAGAAATTTCTTGAAGTTTGTTGCACCAATGGAGGCTCAACTCTCTCCGATGTCGTCTCCTTTACCTGAAATGTTTAGGGGGTGAGCTTGTCCACTCATAACTCAGTAGAAGGCAAGTTAAAAGCTTTATATCGCTAATTATACCATATATCAAACCATTAAGTGATCAATGATGCAACTAGGGTTCATGCTCCCTAAATGCCTAATTCTTTGGAATAGTTTTAAATATGGAATGACATTACAACAATAACCTCCATAATTTAATCAAGGGTAATATTGACATACATAAAACATGTGAAGCAAGTATGCAATTCAATACCAAAGTACATAAGCGAAAATTTCGAAATCATCAAAGTGCGATTGACTCTCAAGACACCCTTCAAGTCACGTGTTTATGGCACGCACTAGGCATCAAACAGGACACGTGCCATTGACGACGTTCTTAATGGTTCTTTCCGGGATACTAGCCCGCCGGTGAGCACCCTAATTGGCCAATATATGAGGATTTTCCTCAAGGGACAATACCCTTAAACGCGACATCAAATCCCAAAATCATCATCCAAACACATTGTGGCATGAACAATAAAATTAACACATGTGCAATATTCACACGCACATAACAATGCAATAGCATTCAATTCATGTCCTAGGATTTCACCTAGCATGACATAATTTTATTATTCTAGACATCACCAATATCATTAATATAGGCAATACACAATATGAAATGCATATTCTTGACCACAAATTTAAACATATATTCAACAAGTCATTCTTAGTCATTTAAAAGTTTAAAGAGGAGCATAAAGTACTACAATCAACAAAAGAAGAATAAAATCAGCATGTACTCTATCAACAAATTCAGCCCATTCTCCATACATCACCAACTACTATAACATCACAAAATAACACATACATCCAAAACCCAAAAATTAGCATTTTATTCAACATATAATTAGCTCATCCTCCATATATCTCATAAATACAAAAACACAACATTATACTTACATAATCATCATTAAAAATAAATGGCAATATCAATATATTCATGAGATTTAAAATGGAGTAGGATGAAATAAAATCCTAAACACTCCATGAGTAAACATATGTAAATTTTAGCCAAATAAAACTTAAAACTAAAACCCCCTACCTCAATGGAACAACCTATGCGAAAATGAGGTGAAGAAGAGAAGTTGTATATGTCTTTCACCTTCCGAATGAGCCCCAAAAATGATAATTTTCTAATCAATGGATAGCTCTAGCCGAGCTCTACAACTTTTCTCTTGGACTCTTGAGCCAAAATAACCTTGAAGGGGTTCAAAATCTAGAGAGAGAAAGTAGATCTCAAATGTTCTTTAATGGAGTCTTAGAGAGAAAGAGAAAGAGAGAGAGAGAGAGAGAGAGAGAGAATGAAATGAAGAAGGAGGAAGATGGGCTGCCGACCAAGGTTCTACCACTTTAAAAAAATTTGGACTTTTGGGTCATGTGGGCCCCACAAGTTACAATTTGTCCCATTTATGTGTATATCTATCCTATATGTCTCATACGGTGTCCAAATGCGTCCCGATTTCTTTCTAAAATTTCAAAATTTCAAATTCCATTAAAAAATGTCACAATATAAATAAAAAATGTTTATTCGGCATCAAAATTCAAAATGAGCCTATCAAATCGGTCCCGAAGCCCTAAAACGGCGCCCGGGCCCAAAATGCCCATTTCACCGAAACGAACCCGAAAAATGATTCCGGATGGACATGAAATATTTCAAACCTGTAAATGTGAGTCCATACATAAAATAATTACCAAGAAAAAATATAAAAAAATCCGACAGATTTGAACATTTCTTTCCTTCCAATATAAGAGAAAAAATTTATTTTTCCCAACTTTGAAATAACTGGGTGTAGTTCCTTTGGAATCTCCAAATAAAACCAATTCCAATGAAAATCAAATTTTGAAACACTCAATTTCAAAAAAAGAATCATCTAAATCGGATTTAAAATGAGTAAATTATGAATTTTTAAAGTTTAAAACAAAACAACCATATATAAATAAAAATCAACCCGACCCGGATCCGACCCGATAAATAATCCGATCATTACAGTGTCAAAGAGATAAAGATTCTATGTAGTGGCATCTCTATCCCATACACATAAATGTCTCTCTTTGTACATCTTTGGAAGAACTAGAATCTTAGAATAAACATTTGATATGATCTATACACATGAGTTTTGATTTTTTAGTCATGGAAGCATGTGAAGAAGCTTGGTTTCTTAAGACTGTTATGTGTGAAGCTTAATAGGGAACAAAGGTAAAGAGAGAGAGAGAGAGATGAGGGTACTTTTGGTTTTTTTACTTTTTTTTTTATTTTAACTTAATTAGGTTGACGATCAACTAACGAGACGAGTAATTGGAGTTAAGTCAACTAAATTTGAGGGGAGGTTGACGAAGATATTTTAAAAACTTTAATCTATAATCAAGTAATAAAAGAAAACCTTTTGGGAGGTTAGGATAATTTACCCTAAAGAGTAATTAGTGCGGTTGTTCAGTTATAAATCGATCAGCCAAGTAAGCCGATTGATTGCGGGCGTGCCAGAGCTGTAGTGTCGGATCTATGTAAATAATTTGATTGAACACAAGTATCTCCTTTGGAAGTCTTGTTGGATCAGGCGATTGGCTAGGGAGAGAGAATACGAAACTCTCTATTGAGTTCTTTCCTTGCCTCAATTAAGAAGACTTTTAATAGTGCATAAAGAATTGCGAGACTGAATCATAGAAGGGGGGAGATAGAAGGAGGAAGATAGCAAGGAGGGAGGTAAAAAGAGGGAGAAGTAGGCTGATGGACAAATTAGAGGAGGTCGAGACCAAGCAATTTAAGGAAGAAACAGATATAGAAGGAAATAGATCAATATTCTGGATGAATATCATGAGAGAGATAACTTGCATGTAATGTAATTGTTTTGTGATAGTTGTTTGGAACCCTTAATATAGAGTTCTGTACTTTTATTTATAGAAGAAAATAAATACATCACTTACACTTAATCCTAAATTACAAGATAATGCAGAAAATAAAATAATAAAAGAAATAAATCAACCATATTCTTAATGCACCATATCTTCAATAGCCCGTGATTGTAGTGTACAAGCATCAGCCCTTCTAAAGTCCAAGTCCAACTCAACTTTATCCTCAATGTGGCCTTTATTTGTATAGATTCCATGTTCAGCCAAGTCTTCTAATATAACTGAAACTCATAGGAGTCCTTGTTTGATGCCAACTATCCATTGCATGTGTTCAGACCATATTACTCTGTATAACCAACTTTGCAGTTGTAACTTAATTATATGCTTACTTATCCATGAGCAATTTTTCCATAATTAGCCCATTCTTCACAGTCATCGGCCTTCACAAAGTCCTTTTTCAAGCTTAACTCTTCACCTCATGCTTCTCTTCGAGTCTTCCACTATATCGAATCACTTGGAGTCCAAATCATCCTGGACTCCTTACTTCCAATCTGTAAAATTAATTACGCAAATATAGATACGCATGTATGAGTAACCACATATATATATATATATATATATATATATATATATATACTTTTTAGGATAACTTGTTAAAAGTCCTCTTCTATTAGAGTTTCCCTCTCCTAATACAGTGGAACTATTGGAGTCCTTCTTCATGAAGAGTCCATCAGTACCTGATAAGTGTTTAATGCTGCGCATTTAAACCTTCTTAATTGTATATGTTGATTCCGTATTTATGTTTACCTAGATATTTTTATGCTATTTTTGTATTTTTGTTGAATTTTAGGTTTTATCCCAAAAAGGCCGATGTTTCCGACCAAATGCAGTGGAAGTGAAGGAATCAAGAAATTGGAGAAGGCATTTTGCACAATTGAAATGCTGATTTTGCACAATCAAAATCTCGATTGTGTGAAACAACCATTTCGCATGATCGAAATCTTAATTGTGCGAAACCTCAATTTCGCACAATCAAGATTCTGCAGACCGCAAGTTGGCCACTTGCCCACTTGTCTTGCCACTTGCCTCCAAAGATGACCTTTGCACGTTATTTTGGAGGATTTTTTGACTTCAAAGAGACATATGAAGGGAACATATATATATTAGGTGGATATTATAGATATATAGGCATGGTGGGACCCAAGGACACTTGGGGGATAGACATATATTCATGTTTTGAACAAAAGAAGGAGGATACCAACTTTCGGGAGGGAGAAGATGAGCTGAACCAGACCCTTTGGAGCTTCATATCTCTATCTATGGAGGATTGCAAATCTCCTATGTTCAACTGACTTTCCATCTAGGGTGTGGGTGAAACCCCTAGCCATGTAATTTGTTCATTTTGTAGTAACTTTTGGATTTATATTTATATGTTGATTACTTACTTAGCCTAGTATTTTGTATAACATTTGTGAACCTCTTTAATATATTTATTTGATGCCATTTCTTCCTCTTATCTTAGAGTAGAAATATTTCATTTTGAATACTCAACATTTACAACTTTCACAAAAAAGTGTAAATGATGGCTTTGTAATAATTTTTAATGGAATGTGATGTTTCTTGCTTATATAGCCCATGCCAAAATAGGGTATTTTGGATGCACTTAGGTACATTTAGAAAGTAGGATAAGTAGATAGGTTGAAGGACTATGTTTGTTGAAGATGGGTTATGTCTAATCGGAAATCATGTTTATCTTTTGATATGTCATTGTAGGTCACAAGCCTAATGACATTGTGTTGCATATAATTCTAGAAATTCCCATTTGCTACATACTTCGACATGTTAAATGGTTAGAGGTGGAAACCACCCCTAGCTCTCTCAACTTTACAAACTCTTTATTTTTAATGCTTTTACATTTTACGAAATAGTTTTAAATCAAAACCAAAAATTCTGTTTTTAGGATTAAATTGGAAGTACTCTCTCAACATTGCAATTCACCCACGTTGTCCTCGTGGGATCGATACCCTCTATATAGAACCGTATCTACAAAGATTCGTTCTCTTGCGAGTGGTTTAAATTATATTTTGATAGGCAAAATTAAGCTAAAAAGAAAAATAATTTTGGCCACATCAGTACCTATCCTAGAATCCATGTTCAGCCCAGTCTTTTATTATAAATGAAATTCATAAAAGTCCCCTTTCAGCCCCATCTTAATATGGAGCCCAAGTCTTTTAAAATTCCTTGCAGTCATCCTGTAAGCTAAGAAGCACAGACACGGGTACAACACGGCACTGACATGGCGACACAACAAATTTTAAAAAAATAGGACACGGACACGACAGGGATACGGCTATAAAATAATAATATATTAATATATATTTAACAAGTTAACCAATATTCACAATACCATAAATCTAACAATAAAAAAAAAATACACAAATACTTGAATTTATTATCAAGCAATTAATGTATTTTCAAAAGGAGTGTTTTCATTATATTTAAACTCACTACTAGAATCTTACACGTTACTCATTTTTCTAATAACAAAAAATAAATTCAAATAAAAAATACCAAACAAAATGACATCGCTTTATGTTAAATAAAGTTCTATTGGCTTTTTAATTTTTTTATTTCTAAATTTATTATTTAGAAATTTTATCTAACTATTTTTTATTTTTTAAAAATTTATTTTAGAAAACACTATATTTATAAAGAAAAAGGCATAATAGTCATATTAAATGGTATATATATCATTATAATTCTTCCAAGGGGTCAAGATGTTAGCTTTTAGAAGATGTGGGACTGAAATGCTCAAAAAAATAGTTCAAAGGGGTCTTTTTGCAACTTTGGAAAAGTTCAGGAGTTTTTTTGAACTTTTAAAAATTACAAAATGTACCCCACCGTGTCCTATCCATATCTCCCGCGTGTCCTTGCCGTGTCCCCCGCGTGTCCAAAAAAAATAAATTCCAGGACACTTCTAATGAGTGTCCGACACATGTCCGAAGAGTGTCCAAGTGTCCGGCACAGGTACAACACCCTTATATGAAGTGTCTGTGCTTTCTAGCTTGTAAAATTAAGTGCCTTATGTATGTCCGTATATATATACGCACAATTATAGATACACTATGTGAATAATCAGATAGATATGTGCATGTTAATAGGAGTCAATCACTTCCGTTAGGACAATTTTAGCTCACATTTCGGCCTCTAGGGTGGTTGCCCAGTGGCGCCATATTTGGGTGCCAACAGCGATACTGTCCAAAATCAATTCCTTTTCACAATTTTTTATTTTTGTTGATAGAGATTTTTATGCTCTCATTATCTCTCTCTCTCTCTCTCTATATATATATATATATATATATATATATATACACACACACACACACACACATTACTATTAAAAGTGCAAGTAGTTTCTAATCATTTTCGTTATATTTTTTTAATAAATTTTACATGGTTGATAAACGTCGAATGTTTCACATTCGAACCCTTAATCTTATATATGTTAAGTCTCGAATTTTAATTGTTTAATGTTTTTAATGTCAATTTACCAACTATGTTATTTTTAGGGACTTAATGGCAATTTATAATAAATTCATACAATTGGGCCATGGGAGAGGCTTGTTTGAAGTATAATTGGGCTTGGTCCACTTGGCAGCCTAAATCCAAGTCCAAATAGTCAAAATAGCAAGATGGGCCTATCTATAGCCTAGTCTATGCCAAGCCCAAATGGAGGTGTAGCTAACAGTTGAGTAAAGCGCTTTACTTTTGGCGCTCGAGCGCTTTTGCCACAATTGAGAGAATTAAATCTGCTCTTAACTCATTTCTCACTATTCTCTTTTTGGGTATTCTTATGGAGCAAGCTAAGGTGATTTTGGCACTGTTTGGAAAATCATAGAAAATGAATGATTCATCTTGATGATGGAGCTTACATCCACCATGGAGGGCTAATTCACCTTGCTAGGGTAATTGTAAACCATACCTCTCTCAATTAGTAGTTAATTATTCTTGAATTTGGGTATTTATTCTTACTCAATTATAATTGCATGAATTGATTTGCAATTTATGATATATCATGAATTAGAGGTTGTAATGAACTAAATTTTATTTTCATTCAATGTATTTCTTGTCTTAGATATAATTGAATTGTAGTAGATCCAAATTTTCTCATTGTTCTTGTAGTCCAGTTAGGGAAAATCATGCGGTTAGGGTTTATATGTCATTTGATATTGGAATTTTAATGATTCATGCTCAGAATAGATGACTTGTTCTATAATCTAGCATAAATTTGTAAAACTAAATCGGAATCCATACACATGCTTAAAACACACTTATATATTAACATACTGAACACACCTGTGAAAGTTATTAATAAAATCAGAAGTAAGCCATCAAGTGAATAAATCCAACATTTGCATTGCTCTTCAGTAACCAGATTTGTTCACACGTATGCTTTGGTATTCCACTCTCTACACTTGTGCTCACGTCTCTGAATGGGGCAAGAGTAACCATATAGAGCGTATTGTGTGAGAGTGGTGACCAAGCTATATATATAATAAATATCTGATAATATCCTCCCATCAAGGAAACGATCAGATTATAATCACTTTACGTTACCTCTAGATCTTGGTAACCAACATTACCATTATCTCTCTTTTATAGGTAATCATATATATATATATATATATATATATATATATCTCTAAGCACATGATAATATGTGACTAAGGTATACCGTAACTCAAAATAATTTATACTCACATCTGAATAGGGTATCCGATAATTCTCTATTTGGTTTCAATCCTCAATCCAAGTTTTTCTTTGTGTGTATATAAAAATTATAATAAATGAAAGCTCAAAATTCTTACATTCTCCCACTTAAGCAAACATTGATTACATAAATTTTTTAAAGTAAAATAAAATCCTTAGATTGGATAACTTAAGTGGCCACATAAACCAAATATGAAAATACCTTAGTTCAAGATCCTGTCAAATAATACTACAAATGCAAACTATAGTGGTTATACACACAAATATTGAGTCAACAAACAAGGACTGAACACGTGGAACAAATAATCAAAATTTATTAATATTTGGTAAATAGGTACAACTTTATGAAAACTTCAGAAAAGGAAAAAAAATCCTCTGATTCGATCTCTTCTTCGAGTTAGATTCAAAAGCGATTCGAGGTCTTGAATCTGGATGAACTTTGATGAAGAACGACATAATGATAAGGCACTTGTTGTTCTTCTTCAGAGCCTTGAATGTTTTGAAGGGTTAAATTTTGGGTGAAGAATTCGGCAGAGCTTCAGTGTTTTCTTCATGTTTTTCTCCCCTTTTTTCTTGTCCCTTCCACTTCTATTTATAGACTTCACGGAGGGACGCCTTTATAATTCCATTACCCTTAATAATTATCCCATGATAATTATATAATTATCTTTTGATTATTATTTAGGATAATATCATGATATTATATAATTATCATTTACAATTATTTTTAGATAATATATATATTTATCATTTATGATTATTATGATAATATACAATTATCTTTATATAATATATAATTATCATTTATGACTATCATGTACAATTATCTTTAGATAATACATAATTATCATTAATGATAATATATGATTATCATATCTTTTGACCTATTTCCTTGAGTAGGTCTGGGTTTGGGTAATTTAATTTACCCATTAAAATGGGTTGATCCATAAAAGAAGGCCTGGGCCCTTGGATCATTTAAATTAACCATGACCCATGTTTTGTGATGGGTTTAGACTTTGAATTATATGAGTCTTTGGCCACTATTCAAAGTAAACCAAATTGATAATGGACCTAGATTTTACCTTGAATCCGCCATTCAATTTTCTATGTCTACAAATGCCCCACTTCAAGGATAACTTCATGCATGCTTGCTAGGCATTGATAGTGAGGCTTGAAGTTCTTCTTCTTCTTTTTCGTTTAGGACAAGTGAATGAGACTTGTATTTGATTTCTTTCTTGCATATGCATGCACGTCAATCGGCAACGACATCAACATAATATATATATGTGTGTGTGTGTGTTTTTTTTAATTAAACCGTCTCTTCAACAAATGGCTCATTTATATACATACAGAATGTATGAGTTTTTCATGCCAAAACATTATAGACCCATTGGGTCCATAACTCAAATCAACAAATATAATTCTATTGGACTCCACATGTGAAGCCCATTCCAAGTTTGATTCATCTTGTGAGCAGACTCATGCATGTTTGTATGATAAAGGAGACTTCTTTTCTTTCAATAGAATTTCTGTATGATCACACTACTATTGAAAGATAAAGGCTAATGTTAACACAAAAATATACTCCTTCAGAGAACCCAAAATTATGGATATATTTATGTTTACTTTGGTTTTTTAATGATCATAGACTTTCGATAAATTTTCACAAATTCATGTTATAGTAGAACTCCTGCGTGGAGTCTATAAGATCATTTCTTTGGTACTCTTCAGAACACTTATCATAGCCATCCAAAAGGAAAATCGTTTCATATATCTATATATATATTGTCGTTGAAGAAGTTGGCAGAGTGAAGCTATAAACACCAAAGTGGTGTCGATGCAAGTACAAAAACTGTAGAGATCGGAACCAAATTTGACCGATTTTTAAATTTTTTTATCATTTTTGCTATGAATGCGTTTTGAATAATGTTTTGAGTGTTTCGAGAGTGGAAAACATCTTTAGAAATATGTTATGAGGTTTTTGAAAGTTTTTGGAAGATTTGGCAAAATTTGACTTTTGGTCAAACCAGGGCCCGAGATACGGTTCAGGTGGGTCCAAAAATCTGGAGAATTTTGAAAAATAATTATTTTTGAGATTGAATATAAAGAAATGTTTAATGAGTTAAGAAAGTGATTTTGAGGCCGTAGAAATTTTTGAAATAAAAAACGGAACTCGGGAAGGTACGTTAGTGACTCGGGGGCGTTTTGGTCATTTGGCACCAGGGCTGAGATATCTCAGCCATTTCTCATAATTCTCTCTCTCTCTAAATCTCTCCCAATCCATCCCTCCACCTTCTCTCTACATTTCAAGTGCATTCGGCTTAGGTTTGTGATTTGCCGAATAAGGAAAGTGTGTAGGGGACGGTTAAAGCTTCAGTTTGAACCGAACAAACTCTTGTTTTGGCAAGGTAGAACCCACAGGAAATTTTGAGAAGTGCTTGGAAGGCCTTCAATCTTGAGGTAAGGATGTCTTCTCCTCCTTTTCATCGATTCTCTATGATCTTTTATGATTTATGGTGGTGTTAGCATAGTTTAGGAAGATAGAAGGTCTTGTCTTGATTTTCTTTCATGTTTAACATGCTAAGAATGTTCCTTGTATGGTTTATGTGATGTATGTGAAGCATGTTAGCCCTATGCATGTTAAAAATTTGGATTTTTGTGGTTATATGTGAGATGTATGATGTATATGACTTGTATGAATGTTATACATGAATGATTATGCGTTTGACATGCTATTTATGGGTTGATGATGTTTTTCACATGTTATGACTATTAGTTGAGAAACATGAGGTTCATTAGACTTACCTTGAACCATGACTTGAATTATGTGAATTTGAATGCCATATATTGAAAAAATTGCATCAAATGAGAGATTTTCTATGTTAATGCATATTATGATTTTTGTGGGTTAAAAATGCATGCAATATAATACGTACGTTGTAATTGCCTAGCGTAGGTTACTCTTGGTAAAAAATGGGATGATTGTTGGAAATAAAATGAGTATTAAGGAAGTTGGACTATGAGCATGGATGCACACGGAAGGTGTGATGAGCTAATATTTTCAATTGGTGGAAAACGGAGTCCTCTCCATCAATTGGCAGTCTTCAATTGATAAGGAACCGTAGTGAAAATCTTGAGGTTGACTGATGTGGTCGGAACTAAATTATATTGTAAGCTTAATTTTACCCTTTTATCAAAATATAATTTAACCACTCGCAAGAGCACGAATCTTTGTAGATAAGGTTCTATATAGAGGGTATCGATCCCACGAGGACTAGTCGCAATTGTCTTAAAGGAAGATTAATTCTACTTTAATTCGAAAAACAGATTTTTGAATTTGTGTTTAAAAACTATTGCATGAATGAAATGACAAGAAAAGTAAAGAGTTTAAAGTTGGGAGAGAGAACTAGGGTTGGTTTCCACCACTAGCCATTCACATGTTCATAAGTGTAGCAAGCATGGGATTCATTAATTAAATGCCTAACAATGTCATTAGGCTTGTGACCTCAATGACATATCAAAAGATTAATGTGTGTGCTAACCTATCATAATCCATCTTCAACAAGCATAGCTCTTCAACCTAACTAACTACCTAATTACTCTACTCTCTAAGTGAACACTACATGCATCCAAACTACCTTGTCTTGGCATGGTCTATACAAACTAACATCACACATTCATTTAAACACCATTATCTAGCCATCATTTGCACTTCTTGTGGAATATGCAAATGTTGTGCATTCAAGTGACAACATCTACTCTAAGACAAGAATAAATTCCAAATCAAATGAATATATATAAGAGATGTATTTGTGTACATAATCACTAGGCTAAATAATCAACATTTAATTACAAATCCCAAGAGCTACAAAGATGAACAAGTTTACATGGCTAGGGGTTAAAACCAACACCCTAGTAGAAGAGTTAGTTGCTCATGGTTGCCTTGCACCCTTCCATTGATGAAGAAAGTGAAGCTTCTTGGTCTGGTTCAGCTTCTCCTCCTCCTCTCCCGAAGGTCTCTCCTCTTGTATATTTATGTGTGTTGAGAGATCTGAGATATATGTGGCTTTTTGGTGCTTTTTGGCTCCTTTTTCTCTTTTGGGGCCCACCATATATATATATATATCATTATATATATCTCTTGTATCAAGAAGGCCCCCAAAAGTCTTGTTCAAGTCAGACAATCCCCCTAAGTCGTGCAAAAAGGGGGATTTTGTTGCAAGTGAGAGAGCAGGTGAGTAAGTGGCCAAGTGGGCTCTGCAGCATCTCGATTGATCGAGATTGAATCTCGATTGATCGAGATTTCGATCAATTGAAATGAGATCTCGATCAATCGAGATTTCGATTAATCGAGATTAATCGAGATCAACATCTCGATTGATCGAGATGCCTTGGGCTGCATTTTCTGATTTCTTCTCTTGACTGCAGAAAGCTTCCAACTTTGCTCCATTTACTCCAATACCTGCAAAACATCAAAAACACAAAAATACCGTAAACATATTTCGGTAAACGTGAAAACGGAACTAACGTATGTAAGAAAGAGGGTTCAAATGCATAGAATTGAACACTTATCATTGACGAGTGTGAACATGTGATAATCTTAGTGGTGGTGAAAATCTGGAATTATAAAGTTAAAAGGTTTCATTGTGATACTCTGGAATTTGCAAGGTTAAGTAGTTGAATTAATGAATTCATGTAGAGGATTTGGTTGCGAAATTCTAGACATGTGTTGTGTGGTTTGTGGTTGTGCATAGTTATATGTATACTTGATATTTTTTACGTTGTTACCTCGTTGATGACATGAGTGTCCGAGCATGTCATGTAGTGTAGGGATGACATGATGCATATCATGTAGGTCGGCGTCGAGTCGATGCTTAGGCGGGTTTGGTCATCTCTACTGAGTTGTGAGAGGATAAAGCTCACCCCCTACTTTTCAAACTTTTTTCAGGTAAGATACCTATGGAGGATGAAACATGACTAGCTCATTGGACCTTGTTGAGTTCCTTTTTGAATTTTTGAACTTTTGATGTGTGAATTGATGTCCATGCTGATTTGTGGCATGTGGACTATGTTAATGATGTTATAAGTACATTTGATTTATGTTGATGTACTCTAGTTTCAAATGTAATGATCATATATGGATCATATGTGATTTGCGGATTTTGAATGGAAGAATTTTGGTTTTGACTCCATTATGTATAAATTCTTGGATATGATTGTTGGAGATGTATATTCATGCTTAGAATGGTGTATGATGATGTTTTTATCATTTGTAATTGTTGTGGATAATATTTGATGATTTTTAGGCTTTTTAGAAGAGTTTTGGAGCCTATAAGTTGGGAATTTGGATCATTAGATAGCAATTTTCGATACTTGTTACGATACATATTCGATGCATCTAACTCACCACTTCGATGCATCGAAGTTAGTATTCACAGTATGTTTTGAAATCTGTCCAAACTTGAATCGGACATAACTTCTTCGTTTTAAATCAAAATTGAGTGTGGTTTTTTTTAAAATTGAGTATTTTTGAAGCTCCTATGCAATGGTGAGGGTTCCAATTTTAAGTTTTAGTCATACAAAGAGTTGAGTGCTGGAATTGAGGGGTTATGTAAGTGTGGCTTGATGTGTGACTCTTGAGGTTGGTTGTGATTGAGGTTAAGTTAGCACCTCCATGTGCAAGAAAATAGTTAAGCTTCTGCAGTATTTGAGGGTGAAGATATTTTATTAGGGATTAACGGATGAATTCATCTTCGATTTATGGAGAGCGAAAATCGGGGCATGATAGCTTGGTATCAAAGCATAGTAAAATAGTGAGATTAGTGAGGCGATTTAGTGAGTGACAATATTAGTCACCCTTGGTTTTCAAAGAACAAAAATTGGGGCGTGACAAAAACAGTTGTCTACTGCCTTTTACCTTATTTCTTTCTCTTTTTTTTTTTATTTATCTATTTATTTTCTTAATATGGATACACAACTTTAGGAGATCGAGAAAATATATATTTTGGTGTCGAACTAGAAATCGATGGAGCAGAAGCATAAACGCTGAATTAGTGTTGACAGAGGTAGGCCAACACGGAAGTTTGTAGTTTTTTATTTTTAATATATATATACATGTATGTCTTCCACCTTTTCCATGTCTTCCATAACCTATCTCTCATTTAGATAGTAGTACTATGTCTATGCTATGTAGTGGCTTCTTTCTACAACCGATGCTTTTTTCCAAGGGAGTGAGCCATGTCATGGGTCGTAGAGAAAGTCCATGATTGACCTGACGGACCATTAATAAAGAATAGGGTAAATTAGTCTAATCATCCTTAGATTTTTTTTTATCATCTTCGGATTAAAATTTTTGTGAACTTACTTTTACACCATTCTTGGCAGACTAATAACCGTTAAATAACTTAACGGTTGTTGTATTTTTACCTTAATAGCCTCAAATTAATGAAATATGAAAATATCTCATCTGTATTTCCATCAGTAATAATTTTTGAAATTTCCAAAATGCCCTGATTAGATTGTGTCACGACGGAAACATACATAGTCCCTCTGTTTTTTTTGAAAATTTTAACTTGTTAAACACAAGCATGAAGACACTGAGATTTTGGTGAGGATCTTAGCAAGGAATCGGAGACTGGGGATTTGAACTTGATTCTAGTAGTACAATTTTGCCTTTCAAGAAGACATTGTTTGGAGATTCAACCAAATTGAACTTTATTTCTCCATATTTTCTGGCCAAATCATTGTATGGATCTTCATCATTAACATCTCTAGCATTATTATTTTTCACTATTTTCATATTAAGGTGCAGTGAATTTCAAATCGAAGAAAGACATGGCATCGTTTATTTTGTGGTCGATTTTCATCGTCTGATGGCTTACTTTGTGAATGGTTGCTCCATTGCATATCAAGAATGTGAAAAAATTGTTATGTGTGTGTGTATGCATATAAATACACATACACACACACACACATGTAGATGCGTCAATTTGAGCTCGAATCAGTCAGGTCTAATGGGAATTCTATCAAGAGAAGGAGAAAAAGCTCTACAACATATTTAAATCTATCAGATATCCAACATCAATTCTGGACGAGTCACAATCCATTCTAATTTTAGGCTTTCTCCATTTTCATCAACCCTTTAATTTAAGTACCAAGTATTGAAGGTCAAATTGTTGTGTCGTGAGTATCATATTAAGGGGATACATGAATTCCTTTAATTGGTGAATTACTAATGGTGGAGATAGTGACTTAACATGGGTCTTTGTGTCATACATATATTATCTACACACACACACATATGTGTGTGTGTGTGTGAAATAGAGAGTTAAAAAAAAAAGAAAAAAATTAGAGAGTTTCAGAGAGATAAAGATGCTCTTTAGCGGCATCTCTATCCGATACACATAAATGTCTCTCTTTGTACATCTTTGGGAGAACTAGAATCTTAGAATAAACATTTGATATGATCTATGCACATGAGTTTTGATTTTTTAGTCATGGAAGCATGTTAGGAAGCTTGGTTTCTTAAGACTGTTATGTGTGAAGCTTAGTAGGGAACAAAGGTAGAGAGAGAGAGAGATGAGGGTACTTTTGGTTTTATTTACTTTTTTATTTTAACTGACTTTAATTAGGTTAACGATCAACTAACGAGACGAGTAATCGGAGTTAAGTCAACTAAATTTGAGGGGAGGTTGACGAAGATATTTTAAAAACTTTAATCTATGATCAAGTAATAAATGAAAGCCTTTTGGGAGGTTAGGATAATTTACCCTAAAGAGTAATTAGTGCGGTACTGTCCAAAATCAATTCCTTTTCACATTATTCTTAATTTCACGATTTTTTTATTTTTGTTGGGAGAGATTTTTTTGCTCTTATTATCTATCTCTCTCTCTATATATACACACACTACTATTAAAAGTGCAATTAGTTTCTAATCATTTTTGTTATATTTTCTTAATAAATTTTACATGGTTGATAAACGTCGAAGGTTTCACATTTGAACCCTTTATCTTATATATGTTAAGTCTCGAATTTTAATTGTTTAATGTTTTTAATGTCAATTTACCAACTATGTTATTTTTAGGGACTTAATGGTAATCTATAATAAATTCATGCAATGGGCCATAGGAGAGGCTTGTTTGAAGTATAATTGGGCTTAGTCCACTTGGTAGCCTAAATCCAAGTCCAAATAGTCCAAACAGCAAGATGAGCCTGTCTACAACCTAGTCTATGCCAAGCCCAAATGGAGGTGCAGCTAATAGTTGAGTAAAGCGCTTTACTTTTGGCGCTCGAGCGCTTTTGCCACAACTGAGAGAATTAAACCTGCTCTTAACTCATTTCTCACTATTTTGGGTATTCTTGTGGAGCAAGCTAAGGTGATTTTGGCACTGTTTGGAAAATCATAGAAAATAAATGATTCATCTTGATGGAGCTTACATCCACCATGGAGGGCTAATTCACCTTACTAGGGTAGTTGTAAACCCTACCTCTCTCAATTAGTAGTTAATTGTTCTTGAATTTGGGTATTTTTTCTTACTCAATTATAATTGCTAGAATTGATTTGCAATTCATGATATATCATGAATTAGAGCTTGTAATAAACTAAATTGTAATATATATATATCTCCTTATCCATATCTCTAAGCACATGATAATATGTGACTAAGGTATACCGTAACCCAAAATAATTTATAATCACATCTGAATAGGGTATCCGATAATTCTCTATTTGGTTTCAATCCTCACTCCGAGTTTTTCTTTGTGTGTATATAGAAATTATAATAAATGAAAGCTCAAAATTCTTACATTCTCCCTTGGGAAAACATTGATTACATAATTTTTTTTAAGTAAAATAAAATCTCCGGATTGGATAACTTAAGTAGCCACAGAAACCAAATATGAAAATTCTTTAGTTCAAGATCATGTCGAATAATACTGCCAATGCAAACCGTAGTGGTTAACACACAAATATTGAGTCAATAAACAAGGACTGAACACGTGAAACAAAAAATCAAAATTTATTAATATTTGGTAAATAAGTAAAACTTTATGAAAATGTCACAAAAGAAAAGAAATCCTCTTATTTTATCTCTCCTTCGGGTTAGATTCAAAAGCAATTCAAGGTCTTGAATCTGATTGAACTTTGATGAAGAACGACACAATGATAAGACACTTGTTGTTCTTCTTCAGAGTCTTGAATGTTTTGAAGTTTTGAAGGCTTAACTTTTGGGTGAAGAATCCGGCAGAGCTTCAGTGTTTTCTTCATGTTTTTCTCCCCTTTTTTCTTCTCCCTTCCACTTCATTTATAGACTTCACAGAGGAACGCCTTTGTAATTCCATTACCCTTGATAATTATTCCATGATAATTATATAATTATCTTTTGATTATTATTTAGGATAATATCATGATATTATATAATTATCATTTACAATTATTTTTAGATAATATATATATTTATCATTTATGATTATTATGGTAATTTACAATTATCTTTAGATAATGTATAATTATCATTTACATTAATTATCTTTAGATAATATATATTATCATTTATGGTTATGTTGTACAATTATCATTAGATAATATATAATTATCATTAATGATAATATCTTTTGATAATATATGATTATCATATCTTTTTACTCATTTTCTTGAGTAGGTCTGGGTTTGGGTGATTTAATTTACCCATTAAAATGGGTTGATCCATAAAAGAAGGCCTGGGCCCTTGGATCATTTAAATTAACCATGACCCATGTTTTGTGATGGGTTTGGACTTTGAATTATATGAGTCTTTGGCCATTATTCAAAGTAAACCGAATTGATGATGGACCTAGATTTTACCTTGAATCCACCATTCAATTTTCTATGTCTACAAATGCCCTACTTCAAGGATAACTTCATGCATGCTTGCTAGGCATTGAGAGTGAGGCTTGAAGTTCTTCTTCTTTTTTTTTTTTAGGACAAGTGAATGAGACTTGTATTTGATTTCTTTCTTGCATATGCATGCACGTCAATCGGCAACGACATCAACATAATATATATGTGTGTGTGTGTGTGTTTTTTTTTTAATTAAACCGTTTCTTCAACAAATGACTCATTTACATACATACAGAATGTATGAGTTTTCCATGCCAAAACATTATAGACCCATTGGGTCCATAACTCAAATCAACAAATATAATTCTATTGGACTCCACATGTGAAGCCCATTCCAAGGTTGATTCATTTTGTGAGCAGACTCATGCATGTTTGTATGATAAGGGAGACTTCTTTTCTTTCAATAGAACTTCTGTAGGATCACACTACGACTGAAAGATAAAGGCTAATGTTAACACAAAAATATACTCCTTCGGAGAATCCAAAATTATAGATATATTGATGTTTACTTTGGTTATATATATATATATATGTATGTATATATATATATATTGTCATTGAAGAAGTTGGCGGAGTGAAGCCATAAACACCAAAGTGGTGTCGATGCAGGTACAAAAATAGTTGTCTATTGCCTTTTCCCTTCTTTCTTTCTCTTTTATTTTTTTTATTTATCTATTTTTTTCTTGATATGGATGCACAACTTTAGGAGATCGAGAAAATATATACTTTGGTGTCAAACTAGAAGTCGATGGAGCGGAAGCATAAACATTAAATTAGTGTTGACAGAGGTAGGCCAACATAGAAGTTTGTAATCTTTTTTTTAATATATATATATATATATATATATATATATATATATATATATGTATGTCTTCCACCTTTTCCATGTCTTCCATAACCTATCTCTCATTTAGATAGTAGTGCGTTGTCTTGGATGATGTATATAAAACAAACATAGCAAGATTGTCTGATTATATATATATCATACAAAGATATCAAAAGGCAAAATAATCTACGCCAAAATAATTATATCTGGGTTTCATCCAAATGTTTATACAAACAACCATTCGATATCAACCATGCTTGTAAAGTGTTCGACAATATTTCTGGACAAAATCGTATTTTGTGAACAACCTTAATATCTTGGTATTCACAAATTAGTCTCGCAGAAGAATCTTTAAATTGTTTTAGACTGATGCTTAGTAATGGTCATACCCAATCTTTAGTATATGCCAGTTGTGGTTTAAAGCAAAACCCACTTTGAGAACTTTGCATGGCACATGTTTTTTTTTTTCAATCACCTACTTGTAAGAAGGGTGGACTTGAATTTAGAGAGAGAATGGGTAGAAGAAACACCCTCATTAAAACCATCAACCCTCTCAGGCATAATATTCTTGATTTCATAACCATCAGCCATCTTAGGCACACTTTCTTGATTTTATAACCATCAATGTCACACCCCAATTTTTGACACGTAATTAAGAGAGAGAAAAATGAGGGTGAATGGTGAAAGTCAAACATCAATATTACTCATCACTAATTATCTCTGATACATTTCACATCTCTAATCTCATTATGGTATCATGCTCTGGTACCAAGTTGTCATACCTTGATTTTTGACACCCAGTTAAGAGTGGGAGAAATGGGGGTGAATAGTGAAAGTCCAACCAGTTCACACTCATGAACCCTCAATTCCAGAACTCAACTTTCTGTGTGTTTGAAATTTCAAAGTGATACTTAATCTATTGGAAAGAGGATCCAAAAATACTCAATTAAAAAAAAATCACGCTCGATTCCAATTTAAAATGAAGGAATTATATCTGATTGAAATTTGGACCAATTTCGGAGCATACTATGAATAGTAATCACGATCCATTGTAATTACAAGGGCGACTGTGTCCATTAAACTCTAATGAACCACCTTAATCACCGAATCAATGCAAAATCATAATTACGTACATTAGTTTATCCATGTATGACCCAACCTCAATAATCCATTACAGTCTGTTACATGACGTCTTAAATTCCTCAATTCTATCTCAACAATCCACCCAGCCACACATTACAATGCATCATAATGTTGATTAGAATGCATCACACAAGTTGCGTAAGATCCTGTGAAATCCTCTAGAACCCCAATCAAAACACTCAACTATTTGCAATACATCGTAATTGGGATTATGATGCATTGTAATCACTCCACTGCTACTATAACAAATCCACCAAGTAATTACAATTATCATTCTTATCCCTCTACTCATCCTAAATATACAGTTATAGAACTTAATTATCATTTTTACACATCCCAAGCATCCATAATATAATAATTTATCACAATTATACTCCAATTCATACACGTAAAGCTTAAAAATGATAATTCATGCATTTCATACGCATACTTCAAAACCATACATTATATTTTTCTAAAGTTATACATAAACCACATGTGGCAATTATATTTGAGATTTAAAATATCAAGATAAATCAAATGCAAATACAACATTTTTCAAGAGAACTAGTCCACATGCCACATGCCGATATGGATAGCCATATACATAGTCCGTACACAAAATTCAAAATATGCCCCAAAGTACTCCAATGAGCTCCATTTGTCTAGTCAAGTTCCTCTCATCATCGGTACTTTACCTGAAAAATGGTTTGGGGGAGCAAGGTGTGCATGGCATGCTCACACTGTCCATGCTATCAACATGTCAAATATGTAACAATTAACAAATACTCACTTAGCCATACATAATTATAAAACAACACAACATTTGCCTCAAAATGACAAACTAATGCCGTAACATGAATTCACATTTCATGAACCGTACTTAAGCCACCAACTTAACTACTTAAACTCTATAAATTTTTGGGGTTGTCACTAACGGAACCTTTCAACCTCATAAACCAAGATTTTCACAATCCATCGAGATTTTCACATGTTGACACCTGTCAACCTCAAGATTTTCACTACGGTTTCTCATCAATTGAAAACTGACAATTGAAAGAGAGGAATCCATTTTCCACCAATTGAAACCTGCCAATTGGGAACACAAGCTCATCACACCTTTCGTGTGTATTCATTCTCATAGTTCAATTTTTCTAACACTCATTCCCCTTTCTACCAAGAGCAACCTATGGTAGGCATATAGCACACACATATTCCCTTGCATGCAATTCCATTCATAAACATCACCGAAGGATAACATGGAAAAATACTTTCCTTTGATGCAATTTCTCAAACACATGACATTCAAAAATACAACAAACTCAAGTTGTGGCTCAATTAGACCTATTGAGCCTCATGTTTCTCAACTCAACATGTACAACATATGCAAAACATAATTGAGTTATAATTAGCATATCAAGTACACAATATTTCATGTATAACACTCATACAAGTCACATATATCATATATTTCACATATTAGAGGCACATAACTCACATTTAGCATGCATCAACTACCATGCCTCACATACATCATATATATATCACATAAAGGACCCTCTAAGTATGAATATATACATAAGAGTAAATTAAGAACATGATTGTCACACCCTAAAATTCGGACTGCCGGGACTTCCCGGACCGACCCGAATCTCGAGTGTGAACCCGTTCGCTCAATGTGTCCCAAAGGTCAACAACACAAATCATATATAATCAGCAAAAGCATTTCTTACACATCAAAACCATTAATTTCAATGGCCATTCTCAATATGGAATCCCACATGCACAACACCCTCACCCGTTCACTCATTCCAAGTTAACTCAACTCACTTTCAGGACTCATCACTTCATGTGTTTAGAATCTGAAGGTAAAACCTATATCATTGGATAGATAATCTAAAAATACTCAATTTAAAAAAAAACTACACTCAATTTTAATTTAAAACGAAGAAGTTATGCCCGATTGAAGTTTGGGGCAACTTTCGGGGCATGCTGTAAAAAGTGACTTCGATCCATCGAAGTGATGAGTTCGATGCATTGGGACTTGATGCATCGAAGTGCTGAGTTCGATGCATCAAAACTCCAATGCATCAAACAAGTATCATCCAAAAATAGCTCTCGGGACTTTTACATTCCAAAATCTCTACAGGTTTTTTGATGCATCGAACTGGCGACTTCGATGCATCGAACTGGATGCTTAGATGCATTGAACTGCCAAAAAGCTGAAACTTTGCAAATGGTCCTTTTTGACTTTCTAGGCCAATTCTACCAACATAATTCATTCCAACAACCTCCAAATCATATAAGAAAGGAGTTTACATCATTCACAAGTCCTAAATCATGCTCATAATCAAATCATACACCAATATGAGCCATTCTCCCTTAAAAATATACATCATTCATATTGAAAAACATCCATCAACTTCATTGTCTCATCAAATTAAACTAAATGCTCTTAACAAGCATTACATGAACAAATCCCTTATTTTATCATATTTAACAAGCTCATAGTCCAAGCATACACACAAGTTACATTTGTCTAAAATATAACTACAACTAAAAGAGAAAGATCTCATGCCACAAGCCGGCATAGATAGTCACAAAATATAGAATATCCAAAATGTATCAAAATCTTACAAGAGTTCCACTTGGACACTCAAGTCTCATATGTCATTGGCGCCTTATCTGTAAAAGAGTTTAGAATAAAGGGGTGAGCACCACTGCAGCTCAGTATGAATGTCTAAAACACAATTCCGCAAGTTCCACGAATACCAAATAAACATACATTTGCATTTAACGTGTTGAGCAATTATGCACATAACACACCCATATCATAAGCAAGGTAGAATGTAACATGATATGCACAACTCCCTCATCTTTTTCATACATCCATTGGTTTCCAATCCCACCTATAGAGGGTTACCTTTACCGGAATACCTCACTACACATCAATTCATAAGGGTACCTTGATTGGAATACCTCACGAGGGTTACCTTTACCGGAATACCTCGCCGTTTTATTGAATGGATTCCACCATCCACATTGAGCTCACATCCCTCACCATGTCAATGAAGATGAACCCCACAATCTTATCAAATGTGCATGCATAATTTACAAATAATGAGGCATTTGACAATCACATTTGTACAAGTTCTCACTTAAACATCATATGTATTTACAATGAACATGCTTCACATCTCACATAACCACGTATGTTTCACCTTTCACCAAATTCACAAATTTGACAATTAAATCATGCTTTTAAAAAAACACATCTCTAAAGTAATTTATCAAACACATAAGAGTCATTTTCACAATTACACATGAACCCACCAAATAAATTCACAAATTAATTTCAACATGCTTACAAATTCCTCTAAGGCATTTATAAACATACGATTACGTCAACCAACAGTAATATCACATTTAATGAGATAAAAAAGGGCATGCTTAAACATTGAAAAACATGTAATTACTCTATATAACCAATTGGTTGTCATAGACAACCAATATATTCGCAAAAACTCTGAATTTTATGGGTTAGGCATCCCTACCTCGAAAATGAAAGCCTTTCAAGCACTTCTCAAAATTTTAGCAATGTCAATCTTGTCGAATCGCAACTTTGATCAGTTCAAAGGGAAGCCCTAGCCATCCCTTACGTATCTCCCTTCTTCGGCGGAGCTTGAATCACGCCCGAAGGCTTCCGAAATCTAGAGAGAAGGAAAAGAGGAGAAGAGGAAAAGGTTTAGAGAGAGAGAGATCCATGAGAAATGGCTGGGACTCTTTCAGCCACATGTTTTAAAAGCATCTAGGGTGCAAAAAGACCAAAATGCTCCCGGGCCACTTAATGTACTTTTTCGGACTCCGTTTTGATTTCGAAACCTCCTACGGTCTCGAGATCACTTCCTCTACTCTCTAAACATTTCATTTAAGCCATTACCAAAAATAAATATTTTTGAAAATTTTTTGAGTTTCCGGGTCCACTTAAGTCGCATCCGAGGCCCTGATTTGACCAAAAAGTTAAACTTCTCCAAATCTTTCAAAAACTTGCCAAAGCCTTAAATACGTTATCTAAACATGCATTCATTATTTAAAATCATTTAAAGTCCTAATATGACAATTAAATAAAAATTCAATAAAATCGGCCAAAACTAGTCACGGTTCTTACAATGACATTCTACCCCTCTAACTCATACTAACACTTCCATATATCACAAAGCCTTAAAGAATCGATGAAAGAAAAGAGAAGACACCTCTACTTCAAGATTGAAGTCTTTTGATTTTCAGCCCTTCCAACTTCACCAAACCAGCACTTTGTTCGGTCTAAACTGAAGCCCTTGCACACTCTACGACTTATCTTTTTTCGGCGACTTCCAAATCCAAGCATAATCCTTTTGAAATGTAGAAGAATAGAGAGAGATGAAGTGGGTGAGTTAGAGAGAGATAGAATCATGTATCTATATGGCTAGAATATCTTCTCCAGATATTTATGTCCTCTTGGGACGTAAAATGACCAAAGTGCCCCCGGTTCACTTAACGTACCCTCTCGACCTTCGTTTTCGATTTTGAAATTGGCTATGGCTCCAAAATTATTTTCTTAACTCATTAAATATTTTGTTAGGCCCAAATTCAAAAATAATTATTTTTCAAAAAATTTCTGAATACCCAAGCCCACCTGGACGGTGTCCTAGGGCCTCCTTTACCAAAAAGATCAAACTTCTCCAAACTTTCTGAAAGCTTTCAAAAACCTTTAAACAACTTTTCAAATGTGTTTCCCACTCTTGATACATCCATAACATCATTTTAAATGCATTTATGACGAAAACGATGAAAAATTCAAAAATCAGTCAAATTTGGTTCTAGTCTTTACAATCAGCCCTCTCGAGCAAACAATCATTTGATTTTGTCACCATCATGTATCATGAGAGAGAATTCTTTTCTTCTTTTTTTTTTTGGAACAAATAAAATTGATGACAAACTACTGGCACTTGAACAATACTTGATTATCTTTTACCCTCGGCCACCACATTGCTGCCTCTCTTGTGTTCTACTCTTCATATATACATTTTATTATTTATTTATTTATCTTGTAACCAATGTAACTTATTTTACGCTATTAAAATCAGCTTGAAGAAGGGAATTGTAACTATTATTGAAAAATGAGATATTTTTAGGGAGAGGGACAACATTGGATGAATGCCCGACATTGGTTGGTTTACGAAAGCTATTTTCAGGTGACCGATGTCCCATGTCATAGTGGTTAAGAGAGTCTTCATGTCATCTCACCAATTTTGGATATAACAATAATAAAGAGAAATCATCTATCTGAGAGGCACTAATATTAGATTTAGCATTTCACAAAAAAGCTGGTGCCCAAGAGCAATTGTCACTTCTGGGACACAAAGTGCGTGCTAATGAAGTAGAATGGAGTAATTCTTTGAAAATTTTAGTGGTGTTGTCATATACCGAGGGATATTAGTAGTGGTCAGAAGATGTTTTGGGTCGCAACACCAATTTCCCTAAGGAGAAGAAATTGTTTGATGTCATATTTGTTTCATTATTCTCATATGATTGTCATGGAAATGTGGTCAAAGCTTTTCTCGAGAGTTGGTGCTCTTAAACCAACACACTTCATTCTTCAATTGGAAAGCTTTCCATTTCTCTTCGAGATTATCACGCCCTAGAATTTGAACCACCAAGACTCCCCAGACAGTCCCGAATCCCGAGTGTGACCCATTCACTTAACCCCATGAATGACCTTAACCACACTCATGCGATGATATCAAGCTTTGATACCATGTTGCCACGCCCCGGTTTCCCGACTCCCGGAAGACCAGAGGTTAACCCATCTATTAAGCCCAATGAACCCTCGTTACCCTCAAGTACCGCGAAAGCTTAACTCTATTATTGCACATAGGTGTGCACAACTCCACCTCATCCAACCCAATGGGCCCTACATCAAATCATATCACCTTAGTGGGTATTTACTTATCCACACTTTCATGAATTACTCACTTCCAAGACTCAACACTTCATGTGTTTGGAATCTGAAACTAAGACCTGCACCATTGGATAGAAAATCAAAAAATACTCAATTTTAAAAAAATTACACTCAATTCCGATCTAAAATGAAGAAATTACGTCAAATTGAAGTTTGGACAGATTTTTGAGTTTGCTGTGAATAGTAACTTCGATTGTGCGAAAATGAAATTTCGATTGTGCGAAACTGGTGTTTTGATTGTGCAAAAATATGTTCGATTGTGCAAAAAAATTCACCCTCTCGGGACCCTAGACCTACATTATTTCGCACGATCGAAATGGGAGTTTCGATTGTGCGAAATGCCCTTGTCTGGACCCTAAAAATCACAATAATTCGCAACCACTCTGTACAATTGAAATAGGGATTTTGGTCGTGCGAAATGGGCCAGGACCTCCAGCAACCCTATACATGGTCCATTTGGAGCCCAATCTACATTCTATCATCCTAGAACCTCTCATACATGATTCATAACATAGTTGACAGGTACCAACATCAATCACATACTCAAAATCATATTCATGATTAAATCATACATCAAAATGAATCATTTTCTTTCACAGCCATAATCCATTCATAATGAAAACATTATCATATGAACTAAATGCTACCACGAGCATTACATAAACTAATTCATTGTCTTTTCATACCCAATAATCTCATAATCCAATACATACATCAAAGTTACATTTATCCAAAATATAACCACTAGTAAAAAAGGAGTCACATGCCACAAGCCGGCATGGATAGCCACAAAATGCACAACATCCAAAAGATAGCAAAATGTTATTAGAGTTCCACTTGAACACTCAAGTCCCATCCGTCATCGGCACCTTATCTGTAAAAGGGTTAGAATAAAGGGGTGAGCACCATGACGGCTTAATAGAGATACCCCAACCCACCTAAGTGCTGACTCGACATAACCTACATGGATGCATGTCACTACATTACATGTATCATTAAACATACATCATGTTCATTCACAACAATGCATATATATATATATAGGGATACATTAAACATATATCATTCTTTATAATTCAAAATGAAAGTAATAATCATGTGTTTGTCTCTCTCTCGGACTCAACCCAATACCCTAACATGATTCTTGACCAAATCATGTAATAGAGACACTCCCTACACCATTCCAACCCCGCCATCGAGTATTTACCTACTCTAAGGTGGGCAGACCACCGTCACTGAGTATTTACCTACTCCAAGATGGCTTGGCCCATTTTCTTTTTTTTTCTGGGTTTTCACTGAGTATTTACATACTCCAAGGTGAGTAAACCACAATCATCGGGTATTTACCTCTTCCAAAGTGATTGGGCATCTTTTTGGAATCCCCACTGAGTATTTACCTACTCTACGGTAGTTAGATCCCAATCACAGAGAATTTACCTCCTCCAAGGAGACTTAACCACTCCAACATCCTCATCGAGTATTGACCTACTCTAGACAATTTGACCACTTTTTTCCGTTTCCTCACAATGGACCTATATATGCATTTCGAACATATAAATATCAAGCATTTAAGATTCATGCTTCACAATTCATAAGCTAGTTATATAGGAACATAACATGCATTTTATCTCCAGAATGCCACACATATATTTACCTATTCAAGTAAAACCTAACATTCCATCCACACATGCTCACAAAACTTCACCCAAGCACATTTTAGTCATGCTTCACCAATGCACACATTTTCTATATAAAGATAGCATGCATTTAACTCACTTGACAACACATAATACATACATGTTCAATATAACATATTTTCACATATGTGCACAAAACCTAGCATATAAGCATATATGCTAATATCTCTCACACATTCACTCCTTTTATCATGTATACTATCACATATTTATCCATTGCACAATAAAGACTAAGGAGAGTAGAAAAATACCACATCATACCCCTCTTACCACTCTAAATCATGCAATACCCATAGCTCTCATCGTTTCACCCGAAACCCTAGAATCAACAAGTAAATGAGAAGGAGAACCCCTACCTCAAAAATGAAGGCCTTCTAAGAACTTCTTAAAATTTCAGCAATGTCAACCTTGCTAAACCACAACTTTGATCCGTTCAAAGGGAAGCCTTAGTCGTCCCCTACGTATCTCCCTCCTTCGACGGAACTTGAATCACACACGAAGACCTCCGAAACCTAGAGAGGAGAAAGAGAGAAGAAGAGGGAGCAATATAGAGAGAGAAACAACCATGTATAATGGCTGAGATCTCTCAGCCTTGATATTTAAAATATCTTGGCTTACGAAAAGACCAAAATGCCCCGACCACTTAACGTACTTTCCCGGCCTTCATTTTCGATTCGGAATACTCCTACAGCCTTGAAATCACTTCCTTAACTCTCTAAAAATTTCATCTAAGCCATTCTAAGAAATAAATATTTTCTAAAATTTTTCAGATTCCCAAGCCCCGGTTTGACCAAAAAGTTAAACTTTTTCAACTCTTCTGAAAACTTACCAAAACCTTTAAAATACTTCCCAAACATGTTCCCCACACTCAAAACATGCTAATCACCACTCAAATGCATTTATGGCAATTATAATAGGTGGTCTCCCTTTCCCTAAAAAATGTTATGATGAGGTTGTCCCTGATGTGACTGAGCTATCAACTGTAAGAGAAGATGGGACCTTATTGCTCCCCTTTAGTTGTCAATACATATACTTGGCCTTTCATAGGCTTTGAAAAAAATGTAAAGGGGAACGTGTTGTAAATATATTTGATTGGGTGGGATTTTGGTTTAAAGGTGCCATAAAATATAGGAAACCTTTAATGAGGGTAACAAGGAACAACACTCAATGTCCAAAAGAGATTTACAATGCCTCAGGAGTGATTCCTCTTCTTGAACCTCGCTCAACCCAAGAAGATGAGGTCTACGCCAATCTTGGAGTGGAACAAGGAATGAAAGAGAAAACTTATTTAGCTACATTTTTAATGTGTTGTTTATGAAAATTTGTCTTGCCTACTACTCTCAACAACATAATCCATCCTGGGGTATTTAAAATTGCCAGTATGATGGCTGAAGGTGATAGATTTTGTCTTTCGATTTTAGTTCTTGCTAGCATTTACAGAGGTTTGAACGACATGGTCCCTTCACCTGAACCTGGGAATTTTGACTCAGTATTCCTTATACATTATGTGTATGGGTGGATAGTCGAATACTTTAAGACCCATTTCTTTGCTCCAAATGCCAACTACTCACCTCGAATGACCATTTATGCTGGGGAAGGGCGTGCGAAGCACTTTGATGAGTTATAATCATAAGATTTATTTAAATTTTTTACAGATGTTGGTTTATCTTGCTTGTTTAGATGATCTCCCCCGAGAAAGATACTAGTTGATGATGGTATGCTAAGTGTTTCAGACTTCGAGTACATGGCTACCCTTCATTCAGGTTATTTGATGTTACGCCATGGAATTTACCTCGTTATTGAGCCCTATAGTCCTCATCGATTCAGTGGACAGTTTAGATATCAGCAAGATGTTCTTGGACAACTAAAAGAAGATATTCGCAATGGCACTTCGAAAGTGATTTCAAAATACTAGAAATTATCTACTCGATTTCGTACGCAGTCCAAAGTACTGCTGCCATCACATTCCAGCTTTCAAAGATTTTTAGTTACCAAAGCCAATGTTGATTGGTGGTCACAAGTATATGTGGACCCATTTGCAAAAAAAAAAAAAGAGTTTTTGTATGGCAAATTAAGTGCGTGATTTCTTCAAACAGGATGCTAGTTAAGCTTAGAGAGGTCACCATTAATGGGTCATAGTTAAGTCATTCTTCTACACTAGTATCAAGAGATGAAAGCCCCGGAAGTCATTTCGGGATGACCAAGTAACTCCTACCATCGAAAAAGATCGCAACTGGAAACATGTGGGTAACAAGACGAAAAGTGCAGCTACATATGATCATGTCATCATTTTCCAAAATATGAATAGCTTATCTAATAAGGTTAGTAGTAGTTCATAACCCTTTCAGTTAAAACATTTTCATATTACACCTTATTTTTATTTTATATATGTACATTTATTTATTTGTTTCAGATGAAAAGTAATGATGGCTTCCAAGAAGAATAAGTTGTTCTTCCTAATAACCTTTCATGTAGTGGAGAATCAGTTCATGGTCCTTCTACTTTAGAGTTAGCAATTGGGAGAGGAAATGATTTGATTACCTTAGATGAAACTTATCATTCTATTTAAGATATAGGGCCTCGCCCCTGTTAGTTGAGCAGGAGGTTCAAAATCAGCCCAAATAGAAGTTTATGAATGTTTAGATATTGCACCTATCACGCCCAATTTTTGAGTCACCAGAGATTCCATTTCTGAGCCTGAATCCCGAGAGTGAACCTGTCCATTAAGTCCTAATGACCCATCTTAACCTTAAATTACCGTAACCTTAAATTACCGCAGAAGCTTAATCACACACAATGGTTATATTTGTATAACTCATCATCAACTAGTCCCAATGGGCCCACACGTGACCACACAAACACTTCTAACAACACTCCACTCATCAACCCAACTGTAAATTACGATGCATCATAATGGGAATTACGATGCATTGTAATCTTATGATACATTGTAGATGTATCATAACATCTTACGAAATATGCTGCTTTTCACTCACTTTCCTCATCATTATTATAGTACATTGTAATGAGGATTACGAAGCATCACCATATTACGATACATCGTAATCACTCGACTTGCAATTTCTTTAGAATTCTCAAGTGACCAACAATCTATACAATTTATACCCAAATGTTTTCATTATCCTCATATCATCACATACAACATTGAAGTATTTATTTTACGGGTCAAAGGGTATACCTAATGTGAAAATTTAAAAACAATGTTGTATGTTATGATATGATACATCGTAATCAGACTTCTGTTTGGGCTAATTTTCTATTTGGGTTGATTATTACAAGGGGTATACCCAATGTGAAAATTTAAAAAAAATATGATTATGTAAAAATTTAAAGGGTATTTTTAGAATTTAAAGGTGATTTTTGTTCATGAAAAACTAACAGGGGAGGTTAATGTCACTAAAACATGCAGATAGGGGAGACTAGTGTTATTTTTGAAAACACAGGGTATGTATCGGTTATTTAGCCTATCTACAGGGGAGGTGAGTGTAATTTACCCAAATCAAAAGTATCAACATGCCACAAGCCAGTATGGATAGCAATATGTACAATATCCAAAAATAACATCAAAAGTCATAAGGAACTCCACTTCGATATTCAAGTCCCGTCCATCATCGGTGCTTTATCTGTAAAAAGGTTTGGGGGGAGAGGGGTGAGCAAAATAACTAGCTCAGTAGGAATGCCCCAACCCAACTTAGTACCTACCCGACATCAATCTATATGATATGCAACCATGATGCCATTACTCTACATGACATATTCATGTTTTTATGTCAAATCAACTTAAATGTATTTCAAGTATAAACGCATTTAATCCATTCACTATGCTTAATAGTTAAACACATAAGCATCTCAATAATTATTCCTTTTTCGGTCATAATCCGATATATAGATATGATTGGTCAACTCTGACGATCATATGGTGTTGGATAACTTTGACGACACTCGTATGATTCGAACATTAGAATCATACATTCCTGACAATATATTAGTCTTGCCATTATGAGTGGACCACTCCAACAGTCATAAGATTTTGGATAATTTCAATTTCTGGGCATTAGCCTTGGTATGATTGGGTGACTCCGATGGTCATACCTTAGTGGATAATTATACCACTTTCATAACATGGTTGGATAACTTTGAACCTTATGTATGGCTCGCTTGGACAATCCTCTGATATATACACATATACATGCACATTTGGTACATATAACAAATAACATATAACTCATGCTTTCCTACACACATTCACGCTCTTTATAAATTCTAGCACACATCACATTCTTAAACACCACATATAATCACATATATGCTCCAAACTATGCATACATTTCATATATGCATATAATTCATTATGCTTCAAAACATACTCACATTACCGTACATTTAACATGTATATTTTCACATTCATCTTATATCATAATATGAATAACATAAACATGTATAAATACACAATGAAAGAGGAAAGAACAAATCACTCAACCCCCACCATTCTCCCATACATGATAACACAACCAACACATTCCCAAACTCACCAAAACCTAGGAATTGATGAAAAAGAGAGAAGAAACACCCTTACCTCAAGTTTAAAGCTTTTCTAGCCAAACCTTAAGAATTCCTCCAAGTTCTACCTTGCTAAAATTTGACTTTGTTTAGTTCAAAATGAAGCCCTAGACCTATAGAATACTTTACCCTTCTTTGAGAACTTCCAAATTCGAGTTCCAAGCCTCCGAAATGAAGAGAGAAGGAAAAAAGATGATGAGGGAGAGAGAGAGATGCACATCCGGCTGTTCAAATGGCTGAAATCTCAGATCTCCAGATATTCATAATATCTAGGGCATAAAATAATCGAAATGCCCCCGTGCTACTTAATGTACTCTTCCGACCTTCGTTTTCAATTTTGAAAGCGATTACGGCTCCAAAATCACCTAAAATTCTCAAATTTCACCAAACGCTCCCAAAACTTCCCCGAACCTCTAAACAAGTTCTCAAACATGTTTCTCACATTATAAATATGAAAAAATAATTTAAAATCTATTTATGATGAATTGAACTCAAAAATACTCAATTTTAAAAAAAAAATCGCCTCAATCGGAGTTCTGACGAGAAAGTTATGCCTTGTCGAAGTTGTGACGTCGAGCGGTAGCACACAGGAATTTTTAGGCGTCTGAAACATTTTTGAGACGTATGAAACTCAAGTTTCACTCTTAAAACTTGAGTTTCAGATGTCCAGTTTCATGCTCAAACAAGATTTTGAAGTCTCAGGAATTTCCAAGCGGCTGGGGGTCATAGTTTTAGACATCTGAAACTTCTCCACCAGCTATGAAACCTCTTATTTGGCATCCAAACCCCATCCAAATCACATCCTAATGCCCTCAAGTCCATATATAAACATCCATACATTATCCAACATGTAAATGAAGCATAGTTTCTTTATTCTTACATCTCGAATCATACATTCCATCCAAATCATACATCTCTTATACGTAATCCTCTAAGTTCACCATCCCAAGAGAATTACATTTATAAGCTCAAAAGCCTAAGTGGTTCAATTCAAATCACGTGTTCCAAAACACGCATTCAGTTCATACATCTAATCAAAATGTACCAACCATTCATTTCATAAACAAGTTTATAATTTACAAGTCCTTTTTAACATCCTTAAATAACGTAGTCTAAAAACAAGCAAGTTACATATTATCCAAATGTAACCACAATTACTACAAAGTCTCGTGCCACAAGTCCATAGTCATTACATGAATTACATGCACATAGTCCAAAAATATTACAATCCATCTATAATTATAATAAAAGCATAAGTCAACGTGCCACAACCCGGCATGGATAGCTGTAACGCCCTGATTTCCAAACTCCCGGAAAAATGGAGGTTAGCCCATCCATTAATCCCAATGAACCCCTTTTTTTTTAATAATTACCATGAAATCTTAAATTTACCTTTCATATAGATATACATCATTTAACCTTAATCAACCACCATGGGCCCCAAACCATGCCTCGGTTGTATAATCAACTAGTTGCGGCCTACATATGACATATGAGAACCTCTGTGATCATAAATTGTGGCTGAAACCCACACCATTGGATAGAGGATTTAAAAATACCCAATTTAAAAAAAAACGGCACTCAATTTTGATCTAAAACGAAGAATTTACACCCGTTTGAAGTTCGGATGCAAATGGAGCTGCCCAGGTTCCATTCGGTCGGCTGATGGGCAGTTTTGGTCGACCAAAAGAGGACTTTTAGTCAACTGAAACACTGTTTAGTCAATCAAAACCTGTTCCCATCCATTCCAACTCTTGGGATCTTGCACTTTCGGTCGACCGATGTAGAGGGCACTCGACCGAAAGTGTAAAAATGCCTCAAAACCTATTTTTCCAAGCCTCAAAGCATCCTATCACCTCACCAAATCATAATCCAACTTAAATCAAGACTTAAACCATGATTAAAACCCACCAAAAATAATATAATTTCTCATGATCACTCAATGGTTCCAAGTTGAACACCTTTGGGCATGTACTTTCCCCAATGACTACTCCAATCCCTCAATTGGCATAAGAAACATTCACATTACTTATAACATATGAATGAAAATATAATTTTATAATATTTGCATTCCAACTCTTCCATTCCATCCAAATCATACTTCAACCATAATTATACAAAACCACAATTAAAGTCCATCCATTCAAACTACATATCCTTTCCATTCATTCCCAACTCTTATACTTGAGAAAAGTCCAAACATAAAGTTATAATATAAGAGGAAACCATAACTTTACAATCCATAAATGAGTTTAGTCTAAGAAATAACCACAATACATATAGATTCCAAGTGTATAGTCATTACAAAGATTTCATGCATAAGGTCCAAAAATGCTAAAAATCCAACCATGACTACAACTACATAGATAACGTGCCACAAGCCGGCACAGATAGCCAAATATACAATATCTAAAATATATAAAAAATGCTACTAAAGTCCCGCATGGACACTCAAGTCCCATCAGTCATCGGCACCTTATCTGTAAAAGAGTTTAGAATAAAGGGGTGAGCACCACTGCAGCTCAGTAGAGACACCCCAACCCACCTAAGTGCCGACCCGACACGACCTATATGAATGCATGTCACTATATTACATGTATCATCCAACATATATCATGTTCATTCACAAACAATGCATGTATATATATATACATAAGAATGCGTTAACATACATCATGCTTCATGATTCAAACGAAAGCATAAATGACACGCTTGTCTCTCTCTCGGACTCAACTCGATACCCCAACATGATTCTTGATCAACCATGCAACCTGACACCCTTCCCACATAAGTTTTAGAATCTACATCACCGAGAACATCGGTCCTACCAGGTGATAAAGCCATTTTAGTACGCACCACCGAGACATCGGTCCTACCAGGTAATGAAATCCTTTCAATACGCACCACCGAGAACATCGGTCCTACCAGGTGATGAAATCATTTCAATGCGCACCACCGAGAACATTGGTCCTACTAGGCGATGAAATATTTTTGGAATACACCACCGAGAACATCGGTCCTACCAAGTGATGAGACCCTTTCAAGACTTCCACCGAGAATTCCTACCTCCAAGGCGATTAGACCACCTTCCCCATTTCCTCACGACGGACACATACATGCAATTCGAACATATAGTGATCGAGCATTTAAAATTTCATGCTTCACAATGCATAAGCTAGTTATAAAAATTCATAGCATGAATTTCATACTCATCAATCCACATATATATATTTTCCTATATATGCAAAGCCTAGCATAAGTCACATATGCTCCTAAAATTCACATATACACATACTTGTCATGTTTCACCAATGCATACATTTTCTACACAAAGAAGGCATGCATTTTACCCATACAACATCACATAACACAAAGAGGTTCAATATAACACATTTTCACATATGTGTACAACATCTAGCATATAAGTATATATGTTAACATCTGTCACACATCCACCCCTTATACTGTGTATACCACCATATACATATCTATTGCACAATAGAGATTAAAAAGAGTAGAAAAATACCACATCCCACCCCTCTTACCACTCTAAATCATATAATACACACCCTTAGCTCTCACCGCTTCACCCGAAACCTAGAATCGACAAGTAAATGAGAAGGAGAACCCCTACCTCAAAATTCAAGCTTAGAAGTGGAAGACCCAAATTTCATCAAGCTTCAAACTCCCCCAATGGCAACCTTCCACCGATCAAAACGAAGAGGAGAGTGAGGGAAACAACTTTTGATCTTGGCTTTACCCTCAAATCTCACTTCTTGGCCCTCAAAACTTAGAGAGAAGGAGAGAAGAGAGACTTGTAGAGAGAGAGAGTAGGAGCCGGATGTAGAGAGAGAGAGAAGTGAAAATCTGATTTTTCTCCCCCTCTTTACAAATATATATCATATATTTCACCTTTTGTAACTAAACCCTCCACCTTTTCCTTATTTGCTCCTTGTTATGGCCCTTTTTCGCTTATTTGCAAACTAGTCTTTTCTCATTTTTTAAAACTTCACTTATACCCTTAAACTTACATCCATACCCCCACACCACTCTCTAGAGTTGGTAGTTACTTCTCCTAGTTACCCGAACCCATTTCGGTCCCATACCCGTAACCGAAAACACAAAAGATCATTTAATTCCACTAAGCATGTCACTAAACAATTAATCATGCTTAAAAAAAATCACTTGACTTTTAATCATAATTCAAAAAAAAATTTGGGTCGTTACAATAGCTATATCTATAATATCCCAAAATAAGCAAAAATGCTACAAGGGACTCCGCCTGATAATTCAATTCTTGTCGTTCATGGGTGCCTTATCTATAAAAAGATTGGGGGAAAAGGGGGTGAGCACCATGGCGGCTTAGTAAAGATACCCCAACCCACCTAATTGCTGACTTGACACGACCTACATGAATGTATGTCATTACATTACAAGCATCATCTAATATATACCATGTTCGTTTACAAACAATGCACACACACACACACACACACACATATATATATATATAAGAACACATTAAACAGGGTCGTGCTTCACAATAAATAATGTAAACTATTTAAAACACTTTTCTCCCTCTCAGACTCAACCCGATACCCTAACATGATTCTTGACCAATTATGTGACCTGGGACACTTCCCACACCCATTCCACGACTTTGACCTATGCTACCAACGTCATACTTCTGGGGCAATATTTTGGTTTGCCCATTGGTGATTAGATCATTTCAGAACCATCAAAAAATATTTGTCTACTCAAGGTGATTAAACCATCTCAGCACCATCACCGAGTATTAGTTGGCTCCAGGTGGTTAGACCAAATCAGAATCGCCACCGAGCATAATTTGACTCGAGGTGATTAGACCATTTCAGAACCGTCACTGAGTACTAGATGGCTCAAGGTGATTAGACCATTTCAAAACTGCCACCGAGCATAATTTGACACAAGGTGATTAGACCATCTCAGAACCGTCACCTAGTACTAGACTACATTCCCCTGTTTCCTCACAACGGCCCTGTATATGTATTTAAAACATATAATGATCAAGCATATAGAAATTATGCTCCATAATGCATAGGCTAATCATAAGAGTGCATAGCATGCATTTCATTTCCACAATGCCACACATATATTTACCTATACATGAAATACCTAGCATGCTATCCACATATGCTCACCAACTTCACCTAAGCACATTTTAGTCATGCTTCACCAATGCACACATTTTTAATATAAAAATATCATGCATTTAACTCACTTAACAACACATAATACATACATGTTCAATATAACACATTTTCACATATGTGCACAAAACCTAGCATATAAGCATACATGCTAATATCTCTCACACATTCACTCATTTTACCATGTATACTACCACATACATATCTATTGCACAATAGAGATTGAGGAGAGTCAAAAAATGTCACATCCCACCCCTCTTACAACTCTAAATCATGCACACCCTTAGCTCTGACTGTTTCACCCGAAACCCTAGAATCGACAAATAAATGAGAAGAAGAACCCCTACCTCGAGTTTGAAAGCTTCCCAAGCACTTTATAATATTTTGGCTGAGTCCTACCTTGCCGAACTGCTAGTATGTTCAGTTCAAATGGAAGCCCTAGCCATCCCCTACGTATTTTCCTTCTTCGGCGAGTCTTGAATCCAAGCCGAACGGGTCTGAAATGTAGGAAAAAGGGAGAGCTATGAAGATGAGACTATTAGAGACAGAAGGAGGCATGAGATATGGCTGAAATATCTTTGCCATTGATACATATATTATCTTGGCACGAGAAATGACTAAAATGCCCCCAGGCCACTTAACGTACCTTCCCGGCTTCTGTTTTTGATTCTGAAAACTCTTACGGCCTCGTAATCACTTCCTTAACTCTCTAAACATTTCATCTAAGCCATTATCAAAATAAATATTTCCAAAAAATTTCTGAATTCACGGGTTGACTTAGACCGCATCCCAGGCCCCGGTTTAACCAAAAAGTCAAACTTTTTCAAATCTTTCAAAAAATTTATCAAAACCTTTAAAACACTTTTCAAACATGTTCCCCGCACTCAAAACATGTTAAACACCACTCAAAATGCATTTATGACAATTATAATGCGAAAAATGAAAAATCGGCCACAATTGGTCACGATCTCTACAACATTCTTATAAAATGAATGAATGGATCATTTGTGTATCTTATGAGAATGATGGATGGGGAATGTAAATGGATTGTGACTATGGGATTTGTATAAAGTGTAAATTTTGAAACAAATAGGTTGACTTGTGATGTATGGACTTGTGGGATTGTAAATCTCTTTATGTTGATGCATTGTATAGATGATTATAAGATTTTAGAAAGTGTTAAATGGATAATGGGAGGACACATTCCCAAAGTGTCCATTTTGAATTCATAGATGAAAATTATGGATTTTTATCATTTTTAATGAATTTTAATCATGCTTTGGAGTGGATTATAATTGTATATTGTTGTCATGAGCTTTTGGACTTAGAAAATGCAGGTTACAGGAATTTTAGCACTTTTGATAGCTTAGGCTTTGCAGAAGCTGGCCGAAAGTGTGAGATCTAGAACATTGAAAATCTAGGAACCTATTTTAGGCGACTGAAAGAGGGCTTCAGCCGATTGAAAACATCCTTTCGATCAACTAAAGCCACTCTCGAACCGATCGACAGAATTAGTTTCCTGAAAGTCAGCTGAACCCAAGTTTCAGCCAATCGAAGGGTAGTGTCAGCAGACCAAAACTACCCTGGGATGGAATTTTGTGATTTTTGAGATATGAGTGAGCATGTATAGGTATATGGACTAGTGTGGGGCCCATTGAGGTGATTGATGATAAGTATACATACCTATGAGTGCTTGTATAGACTTAAACTTTCACGGTATTTTGAATAGTTGATGAATTTTATTGGGGCTTAATGGACGGAGTTCACCTTTGGTTTCCAGGAGTCAGAGATCGGGGCATGACAGCTTGGTATCAGAGCATGATACCGTAGCATGATGGTTATCATGATCGTTCATGGTGTTGAGTGAACGGGTTCACACTCGAACTTCAGGGTCAAACTGGGGGAGTCCCAGGGGTCTGAATTTTGGGGCGTGACACTTTATGTTTGAATGAATAATTTTTGTCATATGTTATAAGTATGATAAAGTTGTGCATTGATGCATGGATTAAATTGAGCCTTATGAATTGTCATATGTATTGACGTGTATGTCATGTGAATAAAACAATTGTGGCGTTTGATTAGAATGCTAGGAAGCATAACACGTAGCTATGCTATGTATGTTGATTGAATTATGTATTAATATGAAATGTAAACTTGTGTGGATTGTATAACATGTGACCATAAGCTGTTGATTTTGCTCACCCCCCCTACATTAAAAATTTTAGGATATGGCAAGGAAGTCGCCAAGGGTAGCCAACTATGAGTTGAATTTAGAGTTTAGAAGAACTCTTTTTGGTTATTTTTGTGTTATACACATCCGGGATATGGACATGGTGCATTTAGAAATGTATAAAGAGACTTATATTTTTGAGAATTGTATATGGGCATATATGCCTCAAATGATAGCTTTTGGACAAGCGAATTTTTTGTATAAATGGTGTATGTTTCCAAATATAAAGTTTTCTTATAATTTGATCGACGTTTATGCATGTTACAGTTATGTATAAACATATGTAGATGTATGCTACAATGAAGGGATAGTTTGATGCATTTAAACCAGTGTTTAAAGTTGGAATGATAGGGAAAATGAGAACCCTCAACAGGATGGGCAACGATCAATCGAAACCAGCTCTTTGATTAATCGAACACTTGTCACATCCCAAAATCCGGACCGCCGGGACTTCCCTGGTCCAAGCCCAAATTTTGAGAGTGAACCCGTTCATTAGACTACATGAGCTATCTTAACAATAATCTCACATTGATATCAGGATTTGATACCAAGCTTTCACGCCCCAAACTCCAGGCCATTACTTATCGTGGAAGCCTTTTCAACATCAATACATCAATCCCTTACCGGAATGTCACATGGATCAATTAATCTAAGTTGTGATATCAAAACCTAGCGGAAGCATAATCATTACCATTACTATAACGTATACATACAGGCATAAGCAATTCAAGTCTACTACATGACTCTTTTATTGAAAAACATGCATACATGAGCCTCTTTGAAAACACAGTTAATGTACATTTCGATTGATCGAAGTGCACTCTTCAATTAATCGAAGCCCTCACTTCGTTTAATTGAAGTGGAGGTTTCAATCAATTGAAACTTACACTTGATCGAGCTTGTATTGAAGTACTATAGAAATTCCACTGGAATGGAACTACTTCCATTGAACCATTTTTCGATACTTAATCGATTAATCGAAACTCTTCGATTAAGCAAAATAGGGGTTTCGATTAATTGAAGGTTCTCGAAACAGTTTCGTGCAGAATTTTCTAAGTGTCCATTCTCATGCTTTGGTCTCCTTTCTTATCACACACACTCCTTATTTTACCAATTCATCAACATAACCATTCTCACAAGTTTATACATGTAAAAATGAGAATAATTGCAAAATCATTGTTCACATTGTCTAACCTTCACCATGCTTAAATTGTATTTAAATGTATGTAATCATAAAGCATAATCATAACATATTTTTAAAAACATAAATGATCTTATATATATTCACCACATGCATATAATCCACATCCCAGACATGCATTCAAATAAAAATATTAAATGTCTTTAAATGAAACCAATCTCGCTCCGTGCCAACTCACCATTGGGAAAATTCCGTGAATACAACACAAACATACATTTGCATTTAATCATGTTACGCAAATATCCATATATCTTAACCATATCATAAGCAACATATGATGCAACATGATATGCACAACTTCCTCATCCTCTCCACACATCCATTGGACTCCAATTCCTTAGACGGTCCAATCCCACCTAACTGGGGCTCCTACCCAGACCCCATCGTAGGACTCCGTTTTAGGGAGTATCCTCTTCCATTTAATTGGAGCTCCTCACCGGATTACTCCACATGGCTCCTCCTCGAATTACCCCACGAGGCTCCTCATCGGATTACCCTGCCACTCATTTAGAGGACTAACCGCCCAATTGAGCTCACCACCCTCACCATATGCTTCCCAATGAATGAAGATAGATTTCACATGCTCATGCTAAACGTGCACATATAATTCAAGGCACTATAGTACTAATTGTTATGCTTGCACATTTTCAAAATAAACCTCACATTTATTAACATTGAACATGTTTCACATTTTTCATATTTCACATCACTTATATTGACAATTAAACATACTTCACATCCAAACATGCTTTTAAGGCAATTTATCAAACACATAAATGTCACATTCACATTTACACATTATTTACACATGACTCTCTCACTTTTCACATTCATCATGCTCATTAATCTCCTAAAAATAATTATAAACATGTAATCATCATACTTCACATTGAGAATTCACTAAATAATATAATCTACCATGCTTTAACCTTGAAGGACATCTAATTATACCTACATAACCAATTGGTTACCATAGATAACCAATATACTCACACAAACTCCGAATTTCATGGGTTAGGCATCCCTACCTCAATTTAGAAGAGCTTCTAAATAATTTCTTTAATTTTTCACTGAAATCAACTTTCTTTAAATTCGATTCCAAACGGATCGAACTCGAGCCCTCGATGCGTAGACCAATTCTCGTTTCTTCCGCGCTTTTTAATTCTCGCCCCAAGCCTCTCAATTTCAATGGAGAAAGAAGAAGATGAATGTATATATATATATATATATATATATATATATATATTGCTCTCTTAATTGGCTGAATAGAATGAGAGAGTGAATTACTGTATTCTCCTCCTTTCTATTTATAGACCTAACCTCCTCTATTTACAAAAAATGCTATTAGTCACTCACCGTAACTTCTCGGGCTCTGTTTTCACTTTCGGTAAGTCCTACGGACTCAAAATTGACTCCATAGCACATCAAATATTTTATTTAAGTTATCCACAAATTTTGGTGTCATTCCGACACTTTCAAATTTTCCAGACTCGCCAGATCTGGAAAACTCAAATTTCATCAAATGCTTCAAAAACTTTCTCGGACCCTTATACAAGTCCCCAAACATGTATTTCACATTTAAAACACATATATAATCATTTAAAGTATTTATATGACAATAAATGAAAATAAAGAAAAGTTGACCAAAAATGGTCACGTTTCTTACAATATTGACTTTCGATTAATTGAAGAACTGGTTACGTTTGAGGGTTAAAATCTAGCATGTTTTAATAGAAGTTACATAAGAAGTTCGATTAATCGAAGTACTTCGATTAATTAGAACCTCACTTTTGATTAATCGAAGCACTTAAGGTGCTGATTGAGCTAAGTTGAGTTATCAACTTTGACTTGTTGTCTTGCAAAGGGCCTATTAGTAGGAATACGGGTGTGATAGCGTGGTATCAGAGTATGAATAAGATTAAAGAGTGATGATGTTGGAATTGATCACCTCTATTTCTCATATTGATTTGGGTATTGGAAACCGGGGCCTGAGAAGAAATGAAAGGCATAAGATGGAAAGGATTCCAAAGGATTTGTGGGACTATGTCAACATTCGAGTGGATGCTCTATGTTTCAAAAACCGTCTCCAGAAGAATGATTGGTTACAACTTCCAATTTATTGTCATGGCATTGTCATTTCATTTTTCATCATATGCATTCAATTAAGCATTCAATATAACTGACCATATTATATGTTGTTTATTGTGTATCTTTTAGGGGGAATCGCTCAAATGGAAAATACATCATGGACCAGCAAATGGATAAAATACGTGAAGAACCTAGAGGGGAGAAGGTGAATAGATTATATGCAATTTCTTTCCAATACTTCAAATATGATAGCTAAATGTAATGACAATAATCACTCAACAATGAACACAATAATTTATAGAGGAAAAACTCCAAGGTGGGGAAAAAACCTCTTGCCCATAGGCCCAAACAAATCCACTATAATGAGATTGAGTTACAAATGATTAATAAGCCTGAGTTGTTAGTTGAGGAAGACAAAAATCACTATTTTTATTTAATTCTTAATTCTCATCAAATATCAGACTTTTCGCTTGAACAAGCCAATGTTTTTGAAACTTTTATGTTTCCTATAAGTGGGTAATCCACACATATCCATAAATATCTCTATATAACTTAGTTTATATATATTTTTATTTGAGTAAAAACAAATATATATATATATATATATATATATATATATATATACTTAAATTCCACCAAGTCACAACATAGTTAATATTATAGTCGTTTGACTCATCTTCACGTGGGGATTACTATGTTGATATTTGTTTATGTAAAATAAATAAATATTTTTTGTCATCACACACACACTTTGTGAAGGCTAAACATGAAACTAAAATCTAATACATCAATTTTTCTCTTTGTCGCAGAAATTGGGCTACAATATTCAACAAAAAGTTAAAACTTTAAGCTTAACAAAAAATCTGAAATTGTTGACCCAAATGTACAATAAACTAGGGTTGGCATTGGAGAAAGAGATATTTAGTTGGATACGAGAGAGAGATATTTAGTTGGATACAAGAGAGAGAAAAATAAAGAGAGAGATTTAGTTGGATAGGGAGAGAGGGGGGCTACCTCGAGGCAACGAGAGATGTATAGTAGAAAGAGTGATGAGATATGAGATAGTTCATCTAGTAGAGAGAGAAAGAGTGATGAGAAAGAAAGAGAAACACATTTTTTAAAATGTTGCAGCTACGGTGTGCAAAAAATCTGTTAATCCGATCCGATCCAATTTGATTCGTGTAGATCAGATCGAATTTTCAGACTAATGAATTGGTGACAGATTCAAAAAATCAGAATCCGTAGACCATAAATCGGATTACGGATTATAGTGCCAGAAATTCGATCCGATCTGTGAATCTGATTTGTGGCAATCCGTTAGCTATATTTCATATTTAAAAATCCAATGTTAGGCAAAAAAATACTAATATAATCACAATGTAGTGTACTTTATAGTTGTTCATTTTGTTAACTATATTTGTGAAGAAAACTTTTTTCTTGATAAAGGTTATAATATATAACATTGTGACTATATTTGTGTAGAGGTATCTGTGAAAATGAGCACATGTATTTAATTATTTAAAAGAAAAACAATGATAAAGGTTTAAACACACTATAGTTACTAAAAAAATAAGTACTAACAAGTACAAATACCATGGGCTCTTTTTGAGTTACGCGGTGTGGAAACAGTTCAGTTAATTTAGAGTGAGATGCTAATCCTTAGACCTAGAGGGGGTGAATATGTCTTATTGCCCAATTTTTATGATTGATTAATTACCCACAATGATTATTAATTAAGTATCCAAACCAATCATAAAAAAATAAAGTAAGTAAGAAAGTTAGAGATGACACCGAAAATTTTATGTAGAAACCCCGGGGAGGGAAAAATCATGGGGTTGAGACAGAAGACTCTAGAGAAACTAATCCACTCTCTTGAAGCAAAGTACAACAGACTCTATCCCAGACTCACACCCACTCCACTCTGACAATAACTTGATGCGGAATGCCTTAAGCTTCCTTTTGTGACTCGTCCTCCAATTATTGTAGACTCTTGGCTAATGTCACAATTCTTCCAGTAGGGTAGCTGAAAGAACACAAATACTCCTCAAGTATTTTATCCTTTTCGTAGTGATCGTTTCTCATTCCCTTTAAATAAAATCAAGTAGTGTCAAGGAACCACCTCTGCTGCTCTAGATGAAACTGTATAGACTGATGATGTTTTTGAGAATTCGGTTGATCAGACTATAAAGAGCAGCACAACTTAAACGCTCTATGTGTGTGCGCTCTCAAAAATACAAACAAAAGAATAAAATTCTTTGTTGAAAAATATCTCCTCTATTTTTTCTCTCTAAAAAGATTTTATGATATGTAATGAAAGCTCCTTGAAAGTATTAATTTTTGCCTCTTATTAGAGAGAAAATATATGAGGGTTTATATATATATAATAAAGCCCTAATTTTCCTTAAAAAATAAGTTAAAAATCAATAAAAAATGAATCCTAGTGTATTAGGAAAGTTTGAGGTCAAATTTGGGTCAAAACAGGACAAAAAAGGCAAAATCTCGCGGACCAGAAGCCTTGGACTGGTCCAGCCTTCACTTTGACCGACCCAACTCTTTTAGCAATCTTATATTAAGATCCTAAGACCTCTTGGACCAATCCAACCTTCACTTGGATCGGTTCAACTGTGTTGATGACCAAAAATAAAATCCTGAGAGCTTTTAGACTAGTCCGGGTAAGACTTGTACCGGTCTTACCTTGAAAAATATAAAATTATGACTTCAAAACTCTATATTTCAAGACTGAAAAATAAGTTTTAAAAACATATATGTTCGCACCAACTTACCTAGACTAAATGATGCTTAAGTCATAATCAACAATGTCCATGCTCACTTGTAGCCACTTGAATGCTTCATTTAACCAAAATCTGTGTAAAGGCACTCTTTAGATGATGCATTGATGAATAACACACTTCAATCTCTCATTCTTCAATTCCATGTTCGATTGCAAAAATATGAATGAAAGATTATAACTCGATTAAACTTAGTTTTGACACGGAATATTGCCAATTACAAATATATACATCACACTCTTAACAATGTATCATTGTTTTTCTTAAAATACATACAAGGTACAAACAAGTACTAATATAGTCACAATGTAGTAGTTGTATATTAAACACACAGTGATATTGCCGAATTGGTTAAAAGCCTGGTATAGACTGTTGTCACAAATTGGTTTAAAGCAGTATTGAGAATTTGAAATGCTAATTATTATAAATTACAATTAAAAAATTGATATAAGTCCAATCCATAATCCGATTCAATCCAATATGATATTTTATGGATCAAATTGAGCATTGCTCACGGATTGGATGGAATTGAGTTTTCACCAATCCATGAATCATAGATTGGATTATGATTGATGCCTAATTCGACCTGATCTGTGATCACCCCTAGTCTACTAATGGCACAAATAGTGATTTCAATAGATTGGATTAGGATTGTGCCTAATTCGACCTAATCTGTGATCACCCCTAGTCTACTAATGGCACAAATAGTGATTTCAATAGATTGATAAGGTTATTTGTAAATGTGTTGTACATAAGGGTAGTTTGGACATTTAAATTTTTGGTTTGACTTACTTTAACGAAATTAACGGTCACTCAAAGTTAAGCCAGCCAAATTTTAGGAGAGATCAACTATGATATTTTAAAAAGTTTAATTCACGAGTAATAAAAGAAAATCTCAGGAGGGTGAGTAATTTACTTTAAGAGCTTCAACATCGAGCTCTCAAAGAGCCTAATTTGATGCATTTTTGCGAGCCGAGCCTCACATTGGGCTCGCATACTTGGTGAGCCCCACTTGGGGCTTGCAATAGGGCTGGGGGAATTCCCTTGACCTTTCCCCCGATCGGGGAAACCTAAATTTGGCTTGGCCTATTTTTGTTTTTGTTTTAATGATAGGTGCGTGAGCCCACCCCCTCCCCCCCTTTCTTGTTTTGTTTTTTTACATGCCGAATGCCATCGGTCAATGGCTTTTGACCGTTGGCTAAGGGCCTGTTTGGCTCTCAAAAATTGGCGAAAACTATTTTAAAGCAAATTTTTTTAAAAGCAAATAGCTGCCAATATAGCCAATTAAAAAGTGCCCCCCCCCCCCCCCCCCCCCCCAAACAATTCGTAATGGCTATATTAGCCAATCAATGGGCCAATTTTTTTTTTTTTTTTTGAAAAAAGTAATTTTTTTAAAAAAAGTTTTTTTCCTTTCTTTTCACCTATATAAATACGTCAACCCAACCATCATTCACCTCACATCCAATTTACCTATCTTTTCTACTCCTTCAAGTTACAAATATTTTTATTATCTTTATCTTTATCTTTAATACTCATCAATCGAATTCAATGAATTGAGTTTTCAGTATTCTACGAAAATAATACCAAATTTGCATCTTACTAACAACCACTGTTCAACAATCAACATGAAATATGAATTCTCTTACGGAGAATCACAATTTTCACCTCCTCAACCATCCCAATCCTCCCAGAAAGCAAATGGCTTTCTAAAATTTCAATTGATCCACGACCGAAGATGAAGCTTTATGTTATTGAATGTTTTATTTGCTTTAATTTATTTTTAATTTGTATTGTTTAAACTTATGTTGTATTTGTTTTCATTTATTCTAAATTTGTATTGTTTAAACTAATATTGTATTTGTTGAAATAGAGTCATAAATAACTGTTGCGAAAAAAAACAAAAAATAATTAAATTAAATATTTTAAAATAAAAAATTCTAAAATATTAATTTTTTTGAATTGCAAAATTTGGAGAGGTTAATATGTGACAAAATTTGAGAGTAAAAACGAAGTGACAAATTTAAAATGCTAAAATTGAGAGAGGCCAACGTTGATATTCTAATAAAATTCTTTCTATTGGCTTACGGTAAAGGGTGATCCAGTTCACTCTCCCGTGCAAGTTGTCCTCTTTTTTTTCCATGATGATAGCCGCAGACTGCAAGACTAGAATCTCTCACTTTGTTCTCAAAACAACGCCCCCAACGATAATCCAAATCCCCCACCATTTCCAAGACACTCTCTCTCTCCCCAAATGCCAAACCCTTGCTCTCTCTCTACAACTCGTGATCTGACTCATCTCACCATCTAACAATCAAACACAAAATGGATGATTCCACTCGCCTTAAATCCCACCCTCGCCATGAACAACCGCATCGCCGCCGTTCCTGGTGTTGCTCTTTCACTGTCCCGCCGCGTAGTCCCGAAAACCCCACCCTATCTCACCCCAAACCCCCTCACAAGTCCGAAACGCCCTCCAAATCCGCCAGTTCCTTCCCCAACTCTCCCCAGAGCACCAGACTCGGCTTGGTGGGTCGAATCGACCGCCGCCGGATCTTGTCACCGGGTCGAGTCTCCCCTATCGATTCCGACGCCACTGCCGAATCGATTCAAGAAATCATCGTCTCACAGCCTTCGCAGATCGCCAATTCGAGTGCACATTCGAGATCCGAGTGTTCGGAGAAGTTGCCGGCGCCAGAGGGTTTGGCGGGTTCGAGTGGTGGTGTGAAGGAGGGGGATAACTCGGGGATTTTCGATGTGAGGTTGAATTTGAAGGGAAAAAATGGGGGTTGTTTGGTGCTGGAACTGAATTCAGAGGTGTTGAGTTCAAATAGTTCGCTTTTTGCGGAGTTGATTGCGGATTATAGGAAAGGGTCAAGTGGTTCGGCCGCGAAACTATGTAGGATTGAGGTTCCTGAAGTGGATAACTTGAATGTCTTTCGTGAGACTATTGAGCTAATGTTTGAAGAAGACATCACAAAGCGGCTCTTGAAGATTGGGGTATATAGGTCCATTGATATGCTTGAGGTAATTCTGTAGATCCGCAGTTTGTTTTTCTTGAAATTTAGCAGAGCATTTTCCCCCTTGTATTTTTCTGTACAATATGTTAGCTTTAACGTTTGCATCAACGGAAATCCACACACAGCACGTGTACTTGTGATTAATTTATATACTGAAGTGGGTTATTTCATTTGTTTATGCCAATTAGATTGCATTGGAAGCATAGAGAAATTGAAGTTCTGTTGAAAATGATGGATATATATTGGAAAATTCAGTTATTGTAATAAAATGGGATGCATATTTATGAAACTTCGATGTTGAAGTTATCAAATAAGCTCCATTGCATATGAAAGACCACTTTACTTGTGAATCTGTGATACCAATCTTATAATTTAGCTGTCTTTTATGTTTATCTGTGTTATGTTGCGGCCCAAATTTTGTCTTGGTCCAGGTTGTGGTTTTGATCCGAAAATAAAAATTTTTTGACCTGTTTTTTTCGCTTGCTGGTCTTGGACCCTGATTAGGACTCTCTCGTAGTCCAGTATATAAAGGCGTTTAGGGTTTAGAGTGGGATTAAGAGAAAAAATGAGAAAACACTTGAAATCGCAGAAAGAGGGTGAGAAAGCGACTGAAACTTGTAATCTCCTGATTTTCGCATAGTGACAACCTTGACCAGAATGTGCTTGGTTTGTGACTGTATGTCTCAACAATCTGTACAAGACATAAGCATATAATTTAAATCAAAATTCTTGGTAAATTATGAACCATCGACGAATTCTGAAATCTGTGCGCATGTGAATATTTGGTAAATAGGTTATATAAGGGATAGCAGTTAGGGAAATGTGCAAATTAGGTGTCTTTTGATATGTTAATTTGATTATTAGTGGACTAACTTGGTTTACAAAGTGTGTGCCATTTGAACAAATCACCTCTTTCTCTGTACCGTTTGTTTGTCTTTATGGGTGTGTAAATAGCCTATATAGTTCAAGAAATTGATTGGCATCAAAGTATCAAGTCAAACACCAAAAAGATATGCTTGCTTTTGTCATTGATTGATCAGGTTGGTTGTTTCTTGCACTATAAATACCTACTGAGATGAAGCACGTTTTGTCTCGTTTCATCTCATGGGTGCAATCAACCATTTTTGATATTAAGGCACAAGATGGAAGCAACAATAGCACCAGCATAACTCAATCTGTAATTTTTTTTTTGATAAGTAATTCAATCTGTTATTTTCTTATTCATAGTTGAAAAAGATTTTTCTTTTTCCATTTTTGGTTTCTAGAACTGGTTAGAAGCTTCCATAAGCTGGATTTAAACCTTCTAAGAATTTTTTTTTAATAAATATTTTCGGACAAAGTGAAGATGATAGATGAGTTGCTTTATATTACCTATAATGAAAAGTGCTGTGTGCATTATTTATAACTAACTATCTCTTTAGTTCTTTTGATTTATTCTTACCTTCTCCTCGCAACTTTATGCAAGATTGATTTATCTTTAACCTCTTCCATTGTGTGAGATTAACGAGGTGGGCAGGAAGTTTACCAAAAGAGATGCAAGACTGATGTCATAATGCATCAATGCACCATGAAGATGTATGTTATTTCATCACTTACATAATTATGTGTTTTTGGTGATGTTTTAAGACTTCAAAGTGTAACTTTTGAAAAACGTGGATCCTTGGTAAGTCTATTGGATAGAATCTTGTGTTCTGAAAGAAATAAGTGTTGGAGCTAGGATTTTGTAAGGGAATCATTGAGTTATTAGTTAAGCTTGTCTAAGTTATTTTGTATGTGTGTGCATGATATTTATACCTTTATCCATTTGTAGCAGATTCTATTTTAGTTCAGATAAAGTCAAACCTTCAAATTAAAATTCTCTCTCTAGATTAGAAACATAATAGAAATTTTTATTATTTGTAATCTTTGTCCACGTTCCTAGAGGCTCAACTCAACTCAACTCAATAGAGTCTTTTTCTTAACTACTTGGGGTCTGCTACACGAATCGTAAATTTTCATTTTGCTTTATCTAAGTCGACAACCTTAGTCAAATCACATGCCATCATATCCATCCTTACTAACTTTATCCACGTTAACTTTGGTGTTCCCCTTCCTTTAGCATTACCCTCAATGCTGACCATGTCACTCTTCCTAATTGACACACGCACTTAGTGGTCTTCTTTACACATGCCCAATTTCTCTCATTTTATCTCCAATTGGTATTACTTCATCCATATCACTAATGTTTTGTCTCTAATTCTATTCTTTCTTGTCTTGCCGCACATCCATCTCAACATTCGCATTTTCGTCACACTTTATGCATATATTGGTTCTTAGTTGTCTGCATTTTCGTCACACTTTATGCATATATTGGTTCTTAGTTGTCTAACCTTTTGTCTAATATAAAATGACTAGTATAATAGCTATTTTATAGAACTTTTCTTTCAACGTTATCAGGATACGTATATCACACAATATACTAGATACACTCCTCCACTTAAACTGCCATGCTTTGATTCTATGGTAAACATCATCTACAGTTTCTCTTCATTATCAATAATTGAGCCTAAATGTTCACTTTTTTGTATTTCTTGAGCTCCAATCATCACTACATCTCTATTTGTATTTTTAGATTTACTAAAGTTACATGCCATATGTTCAGTTTTATTCCTACTTATCTTAAACCTTTTAATTCTAGAACTTCCTTTCAAACCTCCAATTTAGGCATATTCTCTAATTTCATCAATTAAAACAATATCATAAGCAAATAACATACACCATGGAATTTCATTCTGAATGTGTCTTGTTAGATCATCCATAACTAAGATAAAAAGATATGAGCTTAATGCTGAAGCTTGATGTAAGCCTATAGTACTTGAAAATTCTTTTGTTTTCCTCCAATAGTCCTTCTAGCTATAGTCGTACGTCCATAATACATGTCTTTATAGTGTTAATATATCCTTTTGTGACTTTTTTTTTTCTTTCTAAAATCCTATATATTAGATCTCTAGGTATCCTATTATAGGCTTTCTCTAATCAATAAAAACCATAGGAAAATTTTCTTCTTCTCTCTATGCCATTCTCTTAGTCTTCTCAATAAGTAAATAGCCCCCATCGTTGACCTCTCCGGCATGAATCCAAATTGATTTTCCCATCTTTGTCATCATTAATCACTCTTTTTTTTTGGCAAGTCATCACCAATCACTCTCTCTCAAAGTTTCGTAGTATGACTCATTAATTTGATACCATGACAATTGGTACAATTTTCTCCCTACCCATTTAGTTTCTTGTAGACCCCACCTTTTGATGATTGTGTCTACCAACTCCGTTTCTTTACTTGTTAATGTTCTCATATCCCAATTCCTTATCCTATGCGCTCGTTTAGAAAAGCATGGGAAACATTTCCTTTTTTTACTGTATTCGAGCATTGATGCGGTGTCCCTCACCCATTTTCGAAGCATCCTAAAGCTTATGCAACATGTTGCTCAAGGAAATTCCCTAGAATTACTTATATATTCTTACGGTTTATGTTATATTGGTCTTGACAAAAGTTTTACACTGGCTGTCAAGCAATCTGAGGTAACCCTCCTTTTTCTGGGTTTTGGACCAGCTATGTAAAGATAAGACACTAGACATGACACAAGCGCAATTAAGGACAACAGAAAAGTCTTTTGCATGGGTGATAACCATGCAATGGTTTTGGCCTTCCATCCTAGCTGCCAATGTAGCATTTGTAGATTTACCACGCGGTTAAGCCAGGAGCAATATTGTATTTTTGGGGGATACATGCAGTTAAGCAACATTTCTGATTAGGGGCACTAGAGAAACTGTGTTTTTTATATTAAAAGAGGAGATTGATAGGAGCCTATGTTCTTCACCGAACTGCCAGTTCTGCTTCCAATGTGACAATTTATTTTTAGAGAGAGAGAGAGTTTTGCTGCAACTTGTGCCCATGGATCAGTCAAGGTCCATTAGTCTCACATTTCCTATTAGTATAGGAAAACTTGAAGAACATGAAGAGAAGAGGATGATTTGGGTGTTGGAATTTGAGGAAAAGTGTTGTGTTAAAGTCCAAGTGAAGATGATTTTTATGCACTTCAGAAAAGAAATGAAACAGGAAATATTTATAAAAAGAAAAGTTATAAAGACTCTTTGTTGGAAATATTTTGTCTATTGATGCATTTTTAAAGATTTGCTATGTTACATTACAATTTCTTTTGAAGATCAGATAAGTCCTCTGGAACAAATATTCTGCGGCTTGTGAACCTTTGGTACTATTTTATGCAGTGTTTATTTAATTACTCTTTTACTAGAAAATGCAATGTAAGCATTGGCTCTGACTATAATGATTTCCTTCAACATACCGAACCTAGCTATTACCTCACAAGTTATAGGAGATGTAAGGATCAATCTGCAGAATAATTGATAATCATATAAAGCCAAAGAAATTTTAGCCATTTGCATCAAGCTCAGACTTCTTGCATGCGAGCCCCATCCAAAGCACACACTCTAATACGAGGTAGAAATTTATTGCTTATTTCTTGCATGTACTGATTGAAATATTTTGAGATATGAAATAGAGAATGAATGCTTTCTCGGCAGCGAGGGGAAAAACTCAATAATCCTTTCTATAACATAGCTGAAGTTTCTTTAGAATGCTCAATTGAGCTGGAGCGCGTGTGCACGCGCGCACACATTTAGGGAGTGGCCATAAAGTGAAACCCTTGTTGTCCACAATGCCTCTCGCAGCCATATTACTTACAAAAACTATATTATGTATATGAGTAATGATGGGCATAGTGAAAGTTATCACCGAATTGGGAAAGTGAATCACTCTCATCCTTAGATAGTGCAAGTGGGACCCACATTCGGTGATAACTTTTTACTCTACAAATCATTATCCTATGTATATATATACAATTGTAGGGTGAGCTAATTACAAGTGTGCCCTAATACAACTATTCTAACACAAGCGAAGAAGGTGATAACATTAAACTAGAAGTGGAGCAGGCGGCTGGCAAGGGATGGTAGGAGCTTGGGTTGACAAGCGCGAGAATGCAGATTTTAGTTTGATAGCACCCACTTTGCACAAAATAATCTCAAGGTTCAGGTTTGTTTCCAAGTGTGAGAATGCTTTATGGCATTTTTAATGTGAGGCATTACTTGCGGTAGGCTTCCTGATGTCTATCTCAAGTTCTTTAAACGCCTATGTTCTTAGTTGTGACTTGACAAATGACAGATTTTATAGATGGTTCTCTTCTTTTAACCTTTTCATGTACATCTCTTGTGGGGCTTAAGTTACTGAAACATCTTTAGTTTCTTCTCTCTCTCTTTTTTCCCCCCTTGATAAGATGATGAAATTTATTGATAAAATTATAGTGTACAAAATACAAGAGAAGGGCATACCCTTGGAAAACAGAAGCCCTAAGGCACTAAACAAGGCCTAAAATAAAGACATTACAAAAGAAAAACAACTGATAGTTCCCAAATCAAACAATATCAAGAAGCTGAAGGTTAGATAGATCCATAATATCCCACCAGCAGCTTCTGGCAATGTCTTCAGCAGACTTGGATTTGTTTTGATGCAATCTCATGTTCCTCCCTGTCCAGAGATGCCAAAGTACTTTAGTGAAAACTAGCTTGTGAGGTTTGAGTGAAGTTCTGAGAAATAAACCACTGCCGCAGTTGAAACAGACTGTTGCAGTGAGGACTGTCCCAGCCCAGAAAACCAGCAATTATGACTAGATGAAAGCCTTTCTTCTTCAGTTCTCAAATCAGTGAAGCTTATTCTGAATTGCTAAAGAAGCTGTAACTGAAGTTCTAGGTCTCCAGGTAGACCAACAAAGCTTAAAACCACTGAACCCAATTATGATGTGTTCTCCAAGCATCCCAAGCAGATTTGAAAGTGAATGGGCCATGTCTCCACTTGATGGTGTCACATTGATGATGCAGAGGAATTGATAGAACATAGTTTCTGAACTGGTTGACAACTGCAGAAGAAGGGTTAGGAATTCTTCCCGCAAGAGAAAGCAAGTGCTTAATTTACTTGCAAACCTGTCCACCAGAGGAGAGCAATGACTCCTCTTGAGACCATGAGGAACCAAGGGAAGCCCCAAATTGGAAATAAGTAGATCACCACATTTACATTGGAACAACTGAGTAATTCTTCTTTTCCTTTTAACTGCTTTGGAGAAGAAAAAAGTGCTTTTGTCCCTGTTCATGTCTAAACCAGTTAGAGAACTGAAAGTATTTATAGTATTTAACAATTTCTAGCTGCATCATAGTCTGCTTTAAGAACCACCAGCAGGCCATCTGCAAAAAATAGGTGAGAAATAGAAAGACCAACTTTGGATGCTGATTCAGATAGTTGGTCACCTCTCCTCACAAGCTGCTCCATTTGGGAAGAGAAAACCTGTGTGATGAGGGTGAATAACAGATAGTTGGTCACCTCTCCTCACAAGCTGCTCCATTTGGGAAGAGAAAACCTGTGTGATGAGGGTGAATAACAGGGGAGATAATGGACAACCTTGCCTCAGGCCCTTCTTAGGCTGGAAGAAATCACAAGGAGATCAATTGATCAAGATAGAAAACCAAGTAGTAGAGACACTCCATGATCCATGTCACCCACTTTGTGCCAAAGCCATAAGAGAGGAGAAGTTGCCGCAGGAAGTACCATTTGACAGAATCAAATGCTTTTTCAAATCAACCTCCAATGCAAATAGAGGGTTTGATTTTTCATTTGAAAAACCCTTGACTAGCTCATGAGCTACAATAATGTTAGATTTTATGTTCCTTCCCTTGATGAAAGTTGTTTGCTCCACACCTGCTACCTTAGAAATGACAATGGACAATCTAGAAGCCAAAACCTTGCTAATGATCTTGTATAATACATTACAGAGGGCTATAGGTCTGAAGTCAGCCACTTTACTGCAAGCTTCTTTCTTTGGAATTAAAGTAATGAATGAACTACCAACAATTTTTGGAAGTTTAGATGTAGAAAAGAAGTATTGGACTGCTGCAATTAAATCCTTGGAGGGAAACCATCAGGCCCAGGTGATTTGTTAGCCCCCGTGGTCATCACATCAGCCTTAACCTCCTCTGTAGTGCATCGACTTTCCAACTGAGCATCAGAAGAAGAAATTTTCCTCCTTGGGGCAGATGGATGTTAGAGTTCTGCATTGAGGAAGGAGTATATAAATTTTTGTAGAAATCAACTACCAAATTTTGGATACCCTCATGGTCATTGATAACATTGCCGTCATTATCTTGCAAGGTTGTGATGGCATTGAAGGATCTGTGGTAAGCTACTCTCTGATAAAAAGAAACTGGATCATCTGTCATTATCCTTGATCCATTGAACTCTGGATTTCTGAGCCATAAACACCTCATTAGATAGAGCAGTCTCTAATTTTCATCTAGCTTCAACTTCTTTATCAATAAGAACTGAATTAAAAGGATCTTGTAACAAATCATTTGAGTATCATCCAGGTTCTTCCTAGCTTCCTTCACTTGATAAAAAAATGAGCCAAAAGCGGTTTTATTCCATTGCTTCATGACCACCTTAACTCTATGAAGCTTCTGAGTGAAAATGTTAAAGGGGTTACCTTCTATAGCAGTACTCCAAGCTTGAGCTACCATATCAGCCACTTCTTGTAAAAAGGTTCCAAACCTTTAAGAATTTAAATGGTTTGGGGATTACTAGCAATCTGAGATGAAGAAACTGTAAGGGCATAATGATCTGAAATCCTGGCAGGAGATAAAGCAACCTTGCTGTTAGGGAAATCCAGAAACCATGAAACATTAGCCAGACACCTATCAAGTTTAGCACAGATTCTGGCATTAATACACTCTCTATTAGTCTATGTCCACCCACCATTTAAAACAGGAATGTCAGTCGGCCCATCTTGATCAATTGTCATGTTAAAGTCATCTACAATTCTTTGAGGGATTCTGTTGCCTTCAAATTTGTCACCTTGGAACCTCACACAATTCCAATCCCCCATAGTACCTTGAACAATATTAGAAAAAGAAATCAAAGGATTCCAGAGAGTTTCCCTGTCCCCTTCTGAGTTGGAAGCACACACACGAGTGAAAAAGAAGGATTTGGAGGTTTGAAGAACAGAGATATGAAGAAGCATACACTGGTTTGCAAAGTGAAGGACTTGGATTTGGACCATTGCAGGATCCCAACCAATCCAGATCTTACCAAGATGGTGATGCTCATAATTATTATTCCACTGCCACCTGTTATTGAGCCTTCTAGTGATGGCACCAAACTTGTTTTCTTCAACTCTCGTTTCAAGTAAACAAATAACATAAGAAAATTATTCAAAATCCAATTTTTTTTTTTTACCTCTTTTTGCATTTTTGAAGGTCTTTTGATCCCCAGTGTAGTGTTACTACAAGACATGAAAACAAGCATTCTTCCTTAGTAAAGTAGGCCTCTACGAGCCTTCCGCGAGAATAGTTTCCCGCTATCAGATATCACTTTTGATTGGTCTGTCTTAATGGGTAATCCCAGAGCCTGATTAGCCCCCTCACATTCCTAGTATTGATCATTAGACAGCAGGAATGTTGGAAGAAAGCCCTCCCATGGCAACAATAGCTCGTGATCCTTGATGACACTTGGCCGCTATCCACCTTCTTCTTTTTCCCAGAAGAGTTCTGAACAACAGCTTCCATAGTATCTGCATTTTCTGAATCAAACATTTGGAAAGAATTGAAGGTATGAACTTTTCTGCCCTTAGAATGTAGAGCATTGATTGCACCTCCAGCTTGTACAGCAACTATTACTCCACCATTGGTTCCATGCTCGGCAATACCAGATGGGGACTGGTACTCCTGAAGCAAAGGAACCTCTGGAATGACACCATCCTGAGTTGAAGAATCACTTCCTGCAACCCTTACCCCTCATCTGGAGTTTGAGACTGATTCTGTCTATGAACTTGATCTCCAGTGGCTTGAAGGTCATCTGCAGTTGTAGATGTTGTAGGAACAACTGGACCTGCATTAGTATCATCAATCACAACCTCTTTCCCCTTCTGTTTCACTTGCCAGACGGCCCAGACCTGTGGAGCAGGTTTGGTAATGATTTTATTCCTTTGCATACACATACTGTTGTTTGTTAAAATTTGTGGCGAAGCTGGATTTTGTTATGCAATAATGGTACATTTTACTTATCATCATTATCAATGAAATAACGACATATCTTGGGCAAAAGTTGAAATGCAGTCACAAATTTGAGATAGCTAAATGCCCAGATGAATTCACCTGAGCATGTTCACCTTTATTATTTGCTGACCTGCGAACCTTTTCTGATATTTTTGTATACTTAGTTTAGTGTGGCCTTATATCTTCTAATTTTTGTATAGAAACCTCAAATTTAGTTTGTCATGCATTGTTGTCATCCTGATGGTTTTGAGTACTATAATGCAACTGTTTGTGATGAAAGTTGTAACTTGAGTTGGAAGCAAATTGTGGACTCAGATTCTATCTGATGAGTCTTAACTACAGAATTTTGAGCACTAGTCTGATTGAGTGATGATTTGGTTTATATTCAGTCAACACCTTGGAGATTGTGATATAACATTTTCATAATAAGCAGGGGGAGGTTTTCGGATTCACCTTCCTATAGATTTCCATGCTTTTGTGTTTGTGTTTTGATTAGAAAAAATCTACCATGAGGATGCTCTCGTGTGAGCTCATGCTCTCAGTTGTTGGATCGAGGGCTGTACGCGTGCATTTTCAATCCAGTGTCTTAGGATCTGAGTTCATGGGAGAGCACCATCATGATATAGGTATACTTTTTGGTAATATCCATGAAAAACTGTGAAAATTGATTGGTAGATGGATTAGTATGTGCTTACTGCTGTTCATGCATTATCATCCTGGAATAACCTTGTCAAACCCAATTTAGCATTGAACTCATTACCAAGCAATATAGAGTATGTGTCGTGCGATCCAAATTATATATGAACTTTCAACATTATTAAGTTTCACTATCCACTGAAATTCTTTCCCTTGTGCTAGACAACATAAAAAGTAGACAGCTGAATTCTAATATAATTGAGAATTTCTTGTAATATATTGAGGCAATGACGGACCAAGAATCCCGTAAAAGGAACAATACAAGAAAAGCCACATAATACAGGAATTATTCTGTGAAGTTTTCTCTGCCTATGCTCTCTTCTTGTTAATCACTCTACTTTTTTCTTTTAACTTCCATGATTGCCTTCAGAATTTTCTTATTGTTTAATTTAATGAAAACTTTTGCTGAAACTTGTGGCTTTCTTTTTAATTAATATATAGCATCAAAAGGTGCAATGGCGTGCACCCAAGTACATGTGCGGTACAAATGAGAAAACAACAAACTGAAAAGAAAAGCAACCTTGACAAACATACCTCATTAGCAACCTAAGGCATTCACTGAAACCTTTCTTCATCTCTGATCTGTTAAATGTCTTTAAAACTTGTTTGTTATTTGCTGCACAAGCTTTGTATCCTTTTAGTTAAATGAAAACTTGTGCATTTTAGGGATGATCTTCGTTGCTATTCTCATATCAGGTGACAAAGAAAACTGTGCATTTGAAACAAGCTTGTATTACTTCTGTTATCTAGACAAGCCAACGCCTTTAATACATCATGTTCCCTGTATGTGGCATACAACATTACCATTTTCATTGTGCGGTATACAGCGCGCTGCATTCTTAGCAGTGCTTTATCTACTTAAATATTGCTCAATCAGCATAGTTGTACAAACAACCTTTATATGGGTGTTAATGCTGTGGGCCAGTTTCGGGGGGGGGGGGGGGGGAGGGGAGCGAAGAAAGACCAGAAGAATGATTAATTTGGATTGATGAGATTTTTTAGCCTCAAAACTAAGAGTCATTGGAATGTCATTCTACGCATGAACATATATTCTATCTGCATACCTAAAAAATCTCTCTACGCTGAAAGAAGTTTTCTATGCCATGACCACATCTGTTCCCAATTTGCTGATTTCTGTTGGTTTCTTTTTTTTTGTTAATAAAAATGACTTTACTATATGTTGACTGTATGAACAATCTACCTACAGAACATCATGCTGGTAGCATGTTGCAAAATACAGAGCATAGCGATCCCAACAAGTGCTATCTTGATGCCTTATCACCTTAATTGTTTGGAGGATACAATGGATTTCTTTAACTGTACCTTGGTGTAGGGCAGTGTTAAAGAAGGCAAGTTATAATACTTATCTGAAAAGGAAAGGGAAAAGACAAATTAAAATAAGGCTAGTGTCTTCCTACAGATGTGAAGTATAAAAAGATGTTTTAATTTAGAACACTGGTCCATACAAACATAAGAGTCTGAGCTGTTGAAAAATTAGATCCTGGAAATGGTATTGAAATGTCTACATATTACAATGTTGCAGCTCAATTTGATGCATATGTCGTCTAGAATGATTTTCCACATTTACCTGGAGTAAGAAGTTGTGGCTACCTAATAGCTATTCAGCGTACTTTTTCTGTTTATATATTTTATATTGGAAGATATTTTATGCAAAATAGTTCAATTATGTATGTCTCTTAAATCTCATATGGAATGAATACTTGATAATGTAGAATGCCAGTATGACAATCTGACCATATGTGCCTCCTATAGCAACATTGACACTCAATACATTCTCAAAAATTCGGCAGATGCAAGTAGAAATGTAGTATTTAGTTGTGTTCTAAAACTTAAGTTTGTTTAATCTTCTACGTGAAAATAAAATAGAAAAAGATTGGCAAAGTGTTTTTACTATATGAGGGAACTAATTCCATAGTTCTTTGTTAATCTTCTACATGAAAATAGAATAGAAAAAGATTGGCAAAGTGTTTTTACTATATGAGGGAACTAATTCCATAGTTCTTTGTTTATGGTGCTCTCATACTTGGAGAAACTTGTGTTCATTGAGCTTCAATTATGTACCTTTGACTTTGTCCTTTTACCCAGCTATTAAGAGTTTTTATAAAAATTTTAAAATTATGATTACTAGCTCTTATTTATTTATTTTAATCAATGTCAGGTATCAGCAGGCATCAAGTTCATAAAAGGTGTTTTGTCCTGTTTAAAATACCTCGAGGCAGTTCCTTGGACTGAGGAAGAAGAAGAGAAACTCAGGAGCCTGTTTAATCGGTTCAAGTTTGATGATACAGCAACTAGAGACATCTTGGCCAGACTCTATTCCCTGGGTTCAGTAGATTCCCAACAAATTTTAGCTAGGCAGCTGATCTGGTCTATCACCACTTGTACTGATGCCAACACAAGGAATGAGCTCAAGTCCTTAGTCAAAGGTCTCCTGTGCAAAAGCTCAGTGTATGAGAAGGACTATCATGACCTTAACAAAGAGGATCTGTACGTTGTTTGCCAGTCTTGTCTTGATTCGCTTGTCAGCCTGTTTGAAGAGGCTTCTGGTACTACACCCAGTGGAAACTTTTCAAAGGAGACAGGTAAACCTTTAATTGAACGCATCTCAAGGCAGGTCGATAATATTAACTGGTTGCTAGAAATCCTGCTTGATCGGCAAATGGCCGAGGAGTTTGTGGATATGTGGACAGATCAAGCTGATTTGCGCAGCATGCATGAGAGTGCTTCTCCAATGGTTAGGTATGAGCTCAGCCGGGTCTCAGCTATGTTGTTTATTGCAATGGGGACAAGAAATATGCATTGCCGATCAGAAGCAAGATTGGGGCTACTCCAGGCCTGGTTTAAACCAATGCTATTGGACTTCGGTTGGTTACGAAGGTGCAGAAAGGGGCTGGACACGAGGGCATTGGAGGAAGCCATGGGTCAGGCACTCCTTACTCTTCATTTGAAGCAGCAATACGTTCTTTTTATGGAATGGTTCCATTGTTTCTCCAAACATGGTACTGAAGTCCCTAATCTTAGTAAAGCCTTCCAGATTTGGTGGCGCCGATCATTCCTAAGAGGTTCTGAATCTTATGCTGTTGAATTCAGGTAACTAGTACTACACTTGTTTTCTGGTGTCATGTAATATTGAAGTGTTGTAGATTAACCTTGTAGAAGTATTAAAAAAAAAAGCTTTTAAGAGCTATCAATGGCATATTAATTCCAATTGGATATTTTCGTTTTGGGTCTTCTAAAGTAAGCAAGCCAATTGGATATCATCTGAAGATTGATTTGAGAATCATAATCCCTTTAATTTAGGACCCTTCCAAAAGTAGTCTTCATTTGATCTTTATAAACTTTATTTTGCTTAAATTCTGCTTAGTGTATAAGTCTCCCTCAAATTTAATTTGTGCGCTTCAGATTCAGATCCGACTTTTTGATAACTTTGACATGTGACATAAACTAATTGAATAATACCATTTTTGCCCTTTTAGCATTCTGAAAATGCCCCTTGGTGTTTTTTTGTTATATACATTGCAGTATTTAACCCCTCCTACTCTCTCATCATCGTCGTCATCATCATCCTTGTCACTTGAATTCTCTTTTTCTATTCTATAATCTATTACAATCCATCTGTTCTATAATATTTAACTTTTTAAAAACATTTCTAATGATTTCATCCCATGTTCCTCTCCGCTTCTACACTCTATGCAAATGAACCTTCATTTTCTCACCGTCTTTTATGTATGTGTCCAACCTCTCACAGTAAGCACTCAACTTCTCTTTTCAGCTCTCTCTCTATAATAATCTCTCTCACAAGTTTCATTCCATCTCACAGCAAGTACTCAACACTCAATCTCTCTCTTACACAAACATGGCATCATCTTGTTGAAAATGAAATTGTCCCCTTGTTAATATATATTAAACCTAATTGGAATATATATATATATATTATAATTATGCTACTAATTGAATCCGTTTATGAAAATGTTACTAAAAATATACATTTATAAACCTTATATTTTGTATCTATACATATTTCATTTTCAAAATACGCAAGTTCATTCATATATAATATCAGAGTATCCTAGGTTCATATAATTCATTAGGTTGTTGATTATATTTGAACTAGTATATATGCGTTTAGAATGGAGATTATATTAGTATTGGACACAAGTAGTAATAGTAATGGTCGGGTCTTCATTTTACACGCTATATATAATACACCCAGGATCACACACACACACACACACACACACACACACACATATATATATTTATTCCATTCAATTTACTGAACCATTATGTCAACCTATTTATATATGGGCATATATATATATATATATTATTATTATATGAATATATATGCATATTATTATATGAATATCTATATTTATATATCAGAAAAGGTAAAGTAAAGGTTTTGCTGTGTTTTAACATCCTGGAGGGCAATTAAGTAAGGGTCTTGTGTGTTCAACACGTACGGTGGGCCTTACCTCACGTGTTGTACACTGGTGCACCAAATGTATTGTAGATCTTTTAAGTGCTGGAAGGGGGTTATGTACTTCTTGCGTGTTGTACACCGGTGCACCGGGTGTATTATAGATTTTTTTGGTAATGCTTATTATAAGACCGTACATTGTTTATTAGGTAAGGATATTTTCCTTGCATCATCTCTATCAGACAAAAAAAAATTGTTTCTTCCTTCTAATCGTCCCTCCTTTCCTACCAACGAAGCATAAACCCTAAAATGCTATGAAGTTAGGCATTTAATTGGTACAGAGAATTAAATTCTGGTTCACCCTAATATGAATTTGTAATGCCCCATGTACAGTTGATATTGCACTCTATGTAAGAAGTCCATTGTCTTTAACGGAGTCACGTGGAAATTAAGAGACTCACTATATTTCTTGCTACATTTAGGTTTTCTTGGATGACAAAAGACAATTTTTAAACATCATATTTGAGATGGGTTCCAAATACTCGGAGAAGATTTTCTAGGTCGAAGTGACGTCTAAAAACTGAGAGATTTTGTCCTTGGATATGTCTATGCTTGTGCATATGTATACACGTATGTATCTATGTGCGTACATGTGTATGTGTTTGCAAATATTAATATATGCCATGTATTATTAATATATATTTATAAAATATTTAATTGTTAATATATGCCATGTATTAATATATATATATATATATATATATATATATATATATATATAAAATATTTAACTGTTTCCAATGTAATACCAAATAAATGATTTATCCAAACAGAGGGACTGGAATTGGTATTCAATTACAAATGAAATGAATTCTGAAGTTCATCCAAATGGTGGATTTCGTGCAACCAAATGCACCCCAAGTATTTCATCAAACAAAGTTGCAGTTCATGAGACAATTGTGAAATGTTTAGTCTCATCAAAACTAATGTTTAACTTTCTTTGTAATTTATTACAAGAAATTATTATTAGGTCCAGGGATCATTAGTTTCGGTCAATAACAATTAACAAGCAAACAAAAAATTGAATAAAGTTAACACATTTGTTTGTTTGTCTACATGAATGAATTTGGGATCATATAATAATTTCTCATATATTACTACACTCTTGTGGGTTCACTTTTCTTAATCAAAGAGTTTGGATTGGATAGGTGCATTTAACATGCATTTCTCTAGTCCATTCTTTGAAATCCTCAGACCACTCAGGCAATTGCAATAATAATATACGGCTAATATTTTTAGCTATTATCAATGAAGGAAATAGAATATATTTCCTAAAAATTGCCATTTCTTGAAATCTCTCTTCTGATTCAAAATCGTGGTGTAACGTGTATCCTCTCTTATTCCGGTCATGGAATAGATGAAATAAATAAAAAAATGAATTTTTGTTTAAGAATGAAATCTTATTGGAACTGTCCGTATCCGATTCATCATTCGGAACCATATCACATCCCGGATTTGATGAAATAGGATGAATTGATATGATGAAATAGGATGAATTGAAACGGAATGTCAGTGATCACGACCATCTAATAATTTCTATTTTTGGTGCTCACGACCTCTAGATAGGACAATTTTGGTGAATATAGAGTTGATGATTCGGGTCAATAAACCAAATAGAGTTCATCATTTTTGAGAATTTTGAAACGTTTGAGAAGAAGATAGTAGGGTTGGTTAAAAGACTTCAATTGCCCTCATCTTAAATGAATGGGCTATAGAGGGTATTAATGAAAACAAAAAAAAATGGGAACAAGTTTTTCTCTCCCTTTATTTTTTCAGCAAATACAAAGAAATTGGAAAAGAAAACAAGACATCCTTTCAGTAAAGATTGGTACTTGTAAAAAAAAAAAAAAAAAATAAAGAAAAAGAATAAACATAATTACTTTTTTAATAAAACTATATATTTTTTTTATTAAGGTTTACTCCCTAAACCTTTTTCATTCTTTTGTCTTTTAAGGTGCATCCAAACACATGTAAATTGATGGAATACTACTCTACGACTGATCTCTGGAATATCTAGTTTACAAAATAGGTTATTCAACGTACGTGCAATGAGTTTGTTCGCTCGAATCCAAAGCAGATTGGGATTTGATAGATCTGCTTTAGAAAATGGGATTATATTCATCAAAAGGTAAAAGAAAAATCATAAATTCGAGAATAACAAAAACTTACATAGTGAGGATCCAACACAACGGCAAACACTAACATCATATTCACTTTCTCAATGTTACCCCAATACTTGTCAAATTTGTTCTTCATTTTAATAGCCATGACTCTTAAACGATGATCCAAACTCAAAATGCATCCAAACAACTCTCTTTCAATATTATAAACTTGATGAAAATATACATTAGAAGTGACATACAATGAACGGGACATGTGATTAGTGGCATCATATAATTTTTTTAAAAAATTCCTAAAAATCCGAGCATCATCCCAATCACTGTTGGTGGGAGGCCTATCATTAAGTTCTCTTGTGAAAGGTATGTCTCGTTCTTCCATTCTTTGAAATGCCGCATTAAAGTTGTTAGTCAGAAATGGCGAGAGTTGAACTAGATGCAGAGGTGGGTGGTCCGCGAATGGTAAGGTTGGGTGTTAACATAGCAAACAAAGGTCATAGTTTTGTGTTTCGAAGTATTTCAAAATTTAATCTATCATTTAAGTTTTTTAAAAAGTGACTTATAAAACATTTTGCTCTTTCCACCCTTAGTTATGGGAGGTCTTATATGTTTTTTAGCTTTTTACTTATTCAGCATAAGTCATATTTGAAACTTCTATCACCCTCCAACATACCAACTCAATACTGTAAATTTGGAGTGTCAAGAGCCACCTCTCAACACCCACAATTACTCAACACCCACAATTAATAGAAGATTAGGGCATAAGGTTACATGCATGCTATAGCCTATTAGAAATTAATGCAGTTTTTAGAATGTGTAGTAGCCTATTAGAAATTAATGTAGTTTTTTAGAATGTGTAGCATAAAATGTGCAGTATAGAGTGTTCCGCAATGGTGTATAAATAAGTGGACAATACTTGGGTCCAACCCTCGGTGGACGAACCTCGTCTTGCTGCATAATATGGTCCAGTGAAATAATGACACCGGCTTAAAAATTAAAAATAGATCAAACTTAGTAAGTTAACAAACGGGTAACAATAATCTCTCTTTAACATTAATTAACAAAAATTTCTCTCTCATCCCACGTTCTCTCTCGTATTTCTCTCTCTATATATTTGCAACATGGGAAAGGATCCTCTCCTTGAGAATTCCTCTCATTGATTCTACAGGGCTTAATCTTGCTGTCAAGATTAAGCCACGTCATTATCTCACATTATGTAAAGTGAAATATCTTTTAATTTGAAATTGAAAAGAGTAGAGTTAAATGAGATGATGACGCGACTTAATCTTGACCGCAAGATTAAGCCCTGCGGAATCAAGGAGAGGAATTCCCAAGGAGAGGATCCTTTCCGTTGCAACATATCATGATTCTCTCTCACTCACTTTTCTCTCTCTCTCTGTGACTGTTACCAGATCTGCAACAAATCTCCTTACTTAACCCAACTTCCGTACAATACCTTATTGCTACTCCACCCTCCGCCACCTCCACTGAGAAACCTTAATTTCCATATATATGTACTTTATATTACACATATATGTATTTGTAATAATAACAAAAAAAAATATATGTATATATATTGCCCAAAACAGAGAGAAATACATGAAATAAACCCCATTATTTGCAAGCTGAATCCAATTTTTTTCTGTTCAATTTTATCTCCATTAGCAAGCAAAAAGAAATTTATGATTGAAATTTCAGATGAAAAAAAACTTATTTTAGAGAGATTTATCTTCTTGGTTTTGTATGTATGTACCTTTTTTGAAAGTCATTCCTTAATATTTCTTGGACATGCACTAGGTGTGTGTATATATATATATTACCTGAAACAGAGAGAGAATCAAATATTTCTTTGGTTTTGCTTGAGAGAAAGGGGATTATAGAGGGGTCTATTGGGTTAACCCATTAAAAAATGGATCTAATTTATTTTTAATTTTCTTTAATTTTTTATATTTTTAGGACACTTATCAAATTTTTGTTGACCCATGTCATGCGGGAGAATGAAGTTCGTCCACCAAGATTGGACTCAAGTATTGTCCTAAATTAGTAGAGTGTTCCGCAATGGTGTATAAATAAGTAGAGAGCAATGAGAGTTTTCTAGGATGTGTTAGACATTTATGGAGCTTATTGAATTTGGATGAAAAATTATACATAATTACAAAAAATTTTTTAGAAGAAGCGTCTAAATATCTTAGATATTGTAGGATTATTCTAAATTATTGATATAGCCCTATAAATAGGCGTGAAATTTGGCTGTCACTTCTATTTAATTAGTTCAGTAATTGATTAATTAGTTTCATATCAGTTCCAACAATAAGGATGACATTTGTTTAGATCAATGATTTCAAAAATATGAAATATGACGAATATGACGAGCGGTAATTAAGTAGTGTTTGATTTTACCAACACGGAACTCGTCTAGAGTTCTGATTTAGCTTAAAAATGGAAAATTCACACTTTTTGTTTGAGCTATTAGACCTTGTAGTATGTTTATATGTTTATGCGAAAGAGAATCAATTGAAAAAAATAGTGTTCGTTTCTACCGTGGCTGATCTAGCTTCAAAATAGTGTTCGTTTGTACTGCGGCTGATCTAACTTAATATCGGTGTATTCTGATACGAGGATACGATGATAGACGATGGTTTACGACGGCCTATTTCGGCGAAGTTGGCCGCAGCTGCCATGACTCCTCTCTTTGAGGTCGATTACGACGTTGGCCGCAGCTGCCATGGCTCCAAATAGTCAGTCGACACCTGGCAGCTGCCATGGCTCCAAATAGTCAGTCGACACCTGTTGCATCAAACACATGCTGAGTTTCTATTACGTCGGCTTATTAGCCGACACATGTATATCAAAAAAATATATGTCAAGCTTCTATACTGCCACGTCTCATCCTATTCTCACGAACCCAACCATTATATAAATATGTTGCCTATATCTATATATATATCTCTCTATTTTCTTTCTGTTTACAATAAAAGAAGAATGGTTGAAAGTGACAGTGAGTCATCAATGTCATCCATGATTGAAATTGGGAGTGAGTCATCAATGGAATCAATTGATGAAATTGAGAGGGAGTTACTAATTGAGAAAGAGCCACGCACTCTTAGTTCTGATCAGCTCCAATTTGCAAGGGTAACTAATGCTATTATTATCATCAGTCTAGCTATTATTATTTGTATTTAGTTTTAGTGGGTATTGATTTGATCACAGGATGCAGCATTACATGTGATGAAAACCAGAAGCGGAGAAGAAGCCATGAGAATTTTCACAAAGGTAATTAATGATTTATTAATAACACTTTGAACTGAAATTGTCAATTATTTGGAAAAAAAAAAAAATATATTCAGCTATATTTGCATGCTCTTTTTTCTTTTTTTGTTCATTGTTTGATTAGTCCCAATAATTATTATTTTTGGATTACATATGATACAATGAACTTTTCTGATATTTGGGTCTATATTGATTTGTGGAGAACCGGAGTTCAACTTAATTTTTGGGTTTCAACCTTATAATCTGAATAATTTAACAACAGAAGTGATAAATATCTCATATTTGCCCAAGAACACTCTTCTTCCTGTTCCTTATCTTCTTCTTCTCTCTTCAATTTTCTGATCACCTCCACTCCACTGGTGGCGCACACAACCATCGTCACCATGGAGGTGACCATGTGCAACACCAAATCATTTTATATTGCTTGTATGTATACATTATACACCATATATAGCTTCGTTTTCTCTCTCCACCACCAGGCAAGAGTCTAGTTCCCTCTCAAAACTGCGCAATACTCTCTAATGTCTAATTCTCTCTCATTTTCTGTTTATAAACTTCTGAATTCATACAGCAACCCTGAACAATTTAGTTTTTGAAAGACCCAATTAGAGAAAGAAAATTGAAGTATATGGGTGTATATGTGGATATATACATGTATATGAGTCATATGCATATATATATATACATGTATGTATGTATAAACTAACCCATTTCTATGTCCATGAACCAACCCATTTCGCTCAATTGCTGTTTTCATGGTGGATGAGATGGTAGTATACATGCATTACAAGTTCCAAAGTTAATTAATACATTGTTTACATTAGAAACCGATTGCTCTCTCTTAGAAAAATCGATAAATTACCAATGAGCATTAACCATGATTTTTCTAGAGTTTTTTGAAGTCTTATGGTTTGGTTTTTGAATGATTTTAGGAAATATAGATGCCATTTCATTTTTCTGAACTGTTTTGGGGGTTGTTTCGCTGATTCAATGCTCCAAATATTAGAATGTATTTAACCCTTGTTTTTAAGTGAAAATTTTGGGTTGCAGCTTAACTCTTTTATTCTTCTCATATTGTTTCATTTGTGTTCACGTGTGTGTGTGTCTATATATATATATATAGAGAGAGAGAGAGAGAGAGAGGATGGTTGTTGGCTTGTTGCATGGTAAGTCATAACATGAATAAACGTATAAACGTTAAGTGGTAGAGTGCATGTGCTCATTTACATCACGTACTAAAAAATTTAGTGGTGTGAAGAGAATAAAAATTGGTTTTTCTCTAGCTGATTGAAAATAAAAATGGCAAGTCAAGTAATCACATATACATACACATATAGTATACGGAAAAAAATACACACACATATATATACTCATTCGTTTAAGTCTCCTCTTAGAAGGCTATATATACTCATCGGGCTTGGTATTACATACAATTTGATTAGATCATTCTTTTTTTTGTGTGTGTGTGTGTGTGTAATTAATATGATTAGACCGTTGTAAGTAAAAGAATTGATCTATCATTCTTCCCCAAAATAAAAAAAAATGAAAAAAATTGATCTAGTAGACAAACATTAACTGTTCATCTATTTGGCTTGTGTGGTTAACAACTATTTTATGTGCTCTCCCAAACTGTCCCTTGACATTTATGATTCTTTTAGTTACGAGATGATTGATTGTTTTTATATCTTTCACGTAAAGAAATGTAAGTTAGTTTCATGTTTATGAGGCAAATTTTGTAAAATTTATTTATTTTATAATTTTCGAGACAATTTTTAACATTGTATGTATGTGCAATCAATCCTCTGCTTTTATTTATATCTCTCGAAACTTTTTATTTTTTTAATTTTGTTTTTGTATAAAAAAAAGTAATATCATATTCATGTTTCTTAATTGAAAAGAAAAAAGATAAGAGGTGACGGAGGTTTCATTTACATGAAGGCGATGTTCTTATTGCAGGGTTTACAGCCTGTTGGGAGCGGTTCGATGAACAATAGAGGTGCACTGATGGATTTGGGAGAGGAATGGGTGGATGAACTTCGATCTCCATTGATGTATTTGGGAGAGAAATGGATCGATGAACCGCGAATTTCAGAAGAACTGAGGGAGATAGTCACTGCACCTTTCTAAGGCCGTTAGATCATTCTAGTCTTTCTATATATTTTTATAAATTTTATTTTAATGCTTTACTAGCTTTTGGGAGGAGCAAATTTAGTAGTGGTGAACTCATGTAATATTTACTTGAAGTGGCTGTGCTCCTATTAGATGGATTTAGAGATATGATCCTATGGAGGGAGACTCGAGGTCTCAACCTTGTACTACTACTAGTTCTATGAGTTGTGAAAAAATAACACTAGATTACATTCCGGTTGATTTGTAACGAAAGTTTGAATCTTTAACTTGTCTTGTTTGGAATATGAGTTAAAAGAATTTGAGAATTCTTATGGTATGGAATCGTAGTTGAAATATTGTTAATTTTGATAGAATAGAAGCAGAAACGTAGGTAATGGGACATTGGGTACACCAATGTAGATGAAGGATGTGATTTCATAATAATAATCATTTCGATTTTCAGTAGAAAAAGTAGTGGTATATATATGCTATATCATCACAATTGATATTGTAAGTTCTTCTCTACCTTCTTGTGTACTTCTATGTTAATATTTGTTAATAATATATAATCTGTTGTTATCTTTCTTTTCAGATAATATATAATCTGTTTACTTCTTTTATTATATTTCTGATTTTTATGAATCTCATACGCTTGCATACTGATTTTTGTTTGTTTGTTTGTCCGTTGTCCGGTTGACGACAATATTTAGTAAATTTGACTGCAAATCTGGTTTATGCCTCCTTTGCATACTTTATAATAATATCTTCTGCTTTCGATTTTAAGCCATGTTTTTTACCCCCAACGTGTTTGTGGCTTTCTTTGTATGCCTCCTTTGCGTACTTTCTAATATCTTCTGCTATTTAATACTTACTATAAGTTTTATTTACTCTAAGAAATAAAAAAGAGGACAACATTCATTTAAGAATCTGCTATTTGCAAAAAGTTTGCGCGCGCGCATATATATATATATATATATATATATTGTAATTGGGTGGATTTGAAGCAGATGTTGCTCCAGAAATTGATATGATTTATTTTCATTTTCTTAATTAATTTATATGACATTCAAAACCTCCATCTAAATATGAAGAAACTGAGAGACATGACGGACCCATGTTGGGCTTTTATTTTATTTTTTCTATTATATACTCTTATTTTTTGAATTATATACTTGTATATAAATCCTTGCCCTTCCTAAAATTACAATAAAACCCACTAAGCCTACCCTAATTTTTTTTTTTAAATCTTTCTCTCTCTCTTTTCCCTCTATAGTATTGCAATCATATATCCATCCATGTTGATGATCCCTAGGAAAGGAACAGATCATACGGTTGCCAAATCTGTCTCCTAATTTCCTCCTTTTCCTTTTTCGTAAATAATAAAATTTTAATTGCTAAACTCACGAGTCACAACTTAGAAAGTACAGACACTTCATTAAAGGTGTCATACCGTGTCGGACACTTCTTGGACACGTGTCGGACAATTCGTAGAAGTGTCCTAATATTTTTCTTTTTAAGACACTTCTCGGATACTTTTTGAACACTCTTCGAATACGTGTCAGACACTTCATAGTAGTAATGTATATTCAAGTATTTCGAAAGAAAATTATATGCTACTAAGTTATGATTACAAATCTAAGCTAAATATATGTAGATAATTAAATAAGTCTGGTTCTTTAATCCATTTTAATCTATTTATCTATTTTTGTTTATAAGTTTGTTTGGTTCTTAATTGCTTGATGATAAATTGAAATATTTCTGTAATGTAATTTTTTTTGTAATTAATATATTATATTATTATTTTATACCCATATCTTTGCCGTGTCCGTGTCCTGCTTTTTAGAATTTTCCGTGTCGCCATGTTTGTGTCATGTCGTACCTGTGTTGTATGTTTATGTCCGTGCTTCCTAGGTCACAACACAACTTCTCTCCATCTCCTTCACCAACTTCTTCATTAATTGTACCTTAAGTTCTTTACAAACATATGTCATTTTCTTTTTTGAAAAATGCAAATGGAATATTCGTGAAGTATGAATATCATTTTCCCTTGTATTCTATTCATTTTTGCACAATTCAAATCAATAAAGACATGAAGTAAAATTAGGGGCAAAAAAGTAAGAAAAGCTCTATGACAAATTGGTATTATATAAAGGAAGAATTAAAGATTGAGAAGATTTTGACTCTTGTAGTGTGTATTCATTGTCACGCCCCAATTCCCGAAACCCGAAACCTGGGAATGACTAAGTAATAAACCACACTCTCAATCACACTTATCTTCTTGATATCATACTTTGATATCATTACTTGTCATATAATCATCTCACATTATCATCACGGAATACCCATCGTATACATAATCACACATACACAACTCACCAATATTCAACAGTGCAGTAAAAGCCCACATTCAGGTTTTAGTCGGCTGATGGATGTCCCACCAACCGGCTGAAACCTGGGAAGTCCATCAACTGGCTACCTTATTTCTTCAATCGGCTGAAGGAGGCCTTTCGGTCAGCTGAATGATTGTTTCGGTCGATCGAAACAGGTTCCTGCAGATTCTGCAGATGCAAATATTCGGTATCTCACTGTTTCGGTCAGCTGAAGGATGCTTCAGCCGGCTAAAACTCTCCAGACCCTGTTTCTCACTATTTTCAAGCTTCAATTCTTCCTTCACAAGATTCACAACTTAGATTATCACATGCTTACTCAAGATCAACCATTCCTCATTAACATACATGTATTAATTTGGACATTTAAAGAAGAGTACAAATCCTCATTTGCATCATTTAGCATATATCATGTTCAAGTCATACATATAGAGTATGAAGTCATAAAACACAATTCCAACATGTTCTTGAAATATGAATGCAACGTATCAAAGTCTAAGTTTTCATACATATGTCAATATACACTAAGTCCACATCACAGACGTGCTAATTAGCAAAAAAAAAAAAAAAACTAGAAAGGGATTCTATGACCCCAAGTCCATCTCATGGTTACTCACCATCAACAACTTCCTTACCATATCTTGAAAATGTTAATGTAGGGGGATGAACAAGTTCAACGACTCAAAGTATTATGTTGTGCAGTCCATTCAAGTTCGCATTTCATATTATCGCATAAAGGTAATTAGGAATGCATGACCTAGCTACATGTCTTGCCCCCAAGCATTCTAGTCAAATCCATAACGTTCATTTCCATGGCATACTCATCAAATATATTTGACAACCACAATTTATAACATGTTTCATTGCACAATCCATCATATCTATAACATATAACATAATCGAATTTTTCCATAATTTGACCCATTTCACATAAGTCACGTTATTTCACATAAAACTCAACACAAAGTTACATTACTCTCAGAATTGGACTCACACTCACAGACACTATCAAGTTATGTACCGAAGTTCCACATCTCAAATCCTTGGTTGTTACGGGCTACTAACCTATTCGGTTATCATCCAACTTGTGCAAGGTTGATGTCTTTTAATCCCAAGGGGATATGTTCCCCCTCTCTATCCCATGAGCCATTTTCGAGAATTCACCACACACACAAAAGATATATCACATTTTGCATATACATTCACATATTTCGATGCATTGCACCCAATACATATCTTATGTCCATTCTAGCATGTCATACAACAATTCATAATGACACATGAATACATTCTAATTCCAAAGTTAGGTTCTTCACCAAATTCACCAAGATTTCATGTATGCAATATATGTCCCAATTTTGATATTGAAGCAATTCATGTATTCTATAACATTTATCAATCATTTTCAATTCAAAGAAACATTCATTATTAATCTAATTCAACAATTCATTCCCAAAATCTCATATCATCATATATATAACATGAATAAATAAATTTTATGCTAAAAACATGAAATTAAACTTGAAATGTAAGACACAACACACACCCCTACCTCAATAACTATAGTTTTAAGCTATTCGTTAATTTCACCCAAAACTTAACTTTCTTTGAAATTACTTCTGAACGGATCAAACTCGAACCCTTAGTGCATAGACCGTTTCTTTTTTCTTCGACGAACTCCGATTATAGACCTAAGTCCCTCAAAATTAATGGAGAAGGAAAGAAGAAAATGTTATTATATATAGATATATGTATATGCTCCTCACGACTGAATGAGAATGAGAAATGAGGGCTGAAAATTCTTCTGCTATTTATAGAATTTTGACCTACCTTTATTTACAAGAATGTCATCATATTTTCCCTAAACCTTCCTGGACTTGATTTTCGATTTTCGGAACTCCGATTGACACAAAATTGACTGCATAGCGCATTAAATATTTTATTTAAGCCACCTTCCAAATATGGAGTTATTTTGACACTTTCAGATTTTCTGGGCCCATGGGGCTCGCATCTCGGGTCAACTAGACCTGAAAAAGTCAACTTTTTCCAAATACTCTGAAAAATTTCCCAAACACTTATTCAAGTATTTAAACATGTATTTTACATTTAAAATACATAATTAATTATTTAAGGCATTAATATGATAATAAATGAAAATAACAAAAAAAGGGACAAAAGTGGTCACAATTCTTACAACCTACCCAACTTAAAAGGATTTCATCCTCGAAATCAGGTCATAACTGAAGAAAAGAAGTTTGGATACTTAGAACAAACTTCCTCCTCTCGCTCCCAAGTAACCTCCTCAACATCATGGTGATGCCACAAAATCTTGACTAGTGGAATAGTCTTACATCTCAAAACTTGCTCTCTAGCATCAAGAATCTGAACTAGTCTCTCCTCATAGGTGACATCCTCGTCAACCTTAATGTCTACCCAACTTAGAACATGTGATGGATCAGGTTCGTATTTCCTCAACATCAAAACATATAACACGTTGTGAACCTTTTCCAACTGTGGTGCCAAGGCCAATCTATAAGCTATCTCACCAACACACTCAAAGATCTCAAATGATCCAATATGCCTCGGTGACAACTTGCCACTTCGCCCAAAGTGCATCAATACTTTCTGATAAGTGTTCAATACTATGCATTTGAACCCTATTTATTGCATATGTTAGTTCCGTGATGATGTACACTTATACATTTCTTATATATATTCATATGATGTTGTTTTTATTCTTGTCTTAGAGTAGAATCCATCTTATGAATGCACAACACTTGCATCTTGATTCGTGTGTGAGTGTGACTCAAAAGTATATCAATTAAAAATTTCCACACTTCGCAATAGAACGAATTCCTTGCAGAATAGGGCTATCGAAAGGGGTATCGTACCTCAGGGACTGTGGTCTGATTGAGTTGAATTGTTAGAACTAATTCTGATTAAATTTAAAAGAAATAAATTCTGATTTTTAATTATAAATTAACTAATGAAGCAATTGAACAAAAACAAGAAAAACTAAGAAGTGTAGAGAATATAAGATAAGTCTAGGGTAATTGATTTCATCACTAACTTCACAATCAATGGTTAATTGAACTAACTATGGGGCATCATATCATGCATAAGTGGTGTTGGTGGCTACAAGCTCACCTCCATCCGTTAAGAAGATAACATATAATTAAGGTTAAGTCATGGACTATCTTCGATTGGCATGGGCCATCTGCCTAACTACTCTAATATAGGGTGCAGTATGGTTCATCTTCTCTAGGCATAATCCATCAAAGCTTTTAATGATATATTCAGTGAAAACCATTGTGTAATAATCACTCTCATGATCACAGAAAATAAGAGGGATAAGTTCAATAACAACAATCAAGTATCTAAGACAAGATAAGAAATCATTGAAACTGAATTTATAAGACTTTTATTGCTCAATTCTATAAGAAGAATCCTCTAAATTACACAATCTATGAATGAATATAAAAATCCCCAATAATTAGAACAATCAAACCAGTGATGTTTAGTTAGGGCTCCATCAAAACCCTGGTGGCTGAACTAGCCGCTCATGATACGCCTTGTTCTCCAATGATTCTCTATTCCAAAAGTTCTTCAAAGCTGCTGCCAAGCCTCCTCAATACAGCCCTAATTTGTCACTTTAAATAGCCAAGAGAATACATCAAAGTCCTAATCCAATTATGAATTAATTAGGTTTTCCCGCAGCACTAATCAGGTGGGTTTTTCCTGCTGACTTCGGACCAACTTTTGACCCACTAGAAGTCCGATTCACGGAATTTCCGTGAAATACAAAAGTGTGCAGAATCAAATTTTGTTCAACCCTACTCAAGAATTATGTCGATTTGAGGCTCGAAAATAAGACTTCTGGTCCGTTTTCCAAAACGGAATTAAGACTGTATTATGCGCAGATTTGGGCTTCAGGCCCGAAACCTTCTTAAGCAGTTGTAATTCTCTTGGACCTCTTTCTTGGGCTGATTTGAGTTAAAATATGGAGTTCAATGGATCCCTTTGATGTAGGCTTCATCCAACCATCTTGCATGTCATCTTTAAAAGCCCAAAATCACGGTTTTAACTGAAATAATCATTAAGGTCTTGAAAATACAGAAAACACTAAAACAAAGTAAAATCACAAATTAATCTATCACTAAGAGAATAAAATACATAAGTTAAGAGGCTAGAATGCGTAACATTCAACGCCGATCACACCCCCAAACTTACATATTGCTAGTCCCTTAGCAATATAATAAAACAAAGAAAAGAAACAAATACTAACTAAACTATCCAACTCCACTTTCGTGGGAGAAACGATTGCATTTAGCATATGCAACAAGCCTTTAAACCCCTAGGTTCCCCCTAGTGGACGAGTATAGTCTCGTGAGGGTTTCCAGAAATGTTACCCACAAACATTCAAAATTCTGTTTCAACATTAATTCAAGAAGAAGATTACAATATATAGTTACAAACTTGCATTCAAGAATAATTTCAAACTTTCAAATTTCATAATTTAAAGCAATGGTCCTCACACATAATTCACATCAACATATCTCAAAATAACCAACTCTAGCTCCCTCGTGTAAAGTGAACTAGCAATCATCTCATGTAGCATACTCAGCTCTGAATATATTAAGGCACATACCCCTTCAACTCACTAGCTCCCCTTATTAAAATCATACTTCCCAACATGAATACATGACTTTTTCATTTTTTTTTTCATTTTCTTTTTTTTTCTCATTGCTTTATTGGTTGTGCAATGTCTTGATTTATTAAGCTTTCTGAAAGATCCATGTAGCAAGCTTTCAGTCAGTGACTCCCAAACCAGATGGCTTTAGGGCACTAGGCTTTAAGATACCCTGAAGACCTAATTACTCGAATCAATCAGGCTACAAATCAAGACAACCAATGCTCATCTTTTCTCACCCTTTCACTTTTGATGCGAACACTCCGTGCTTCCTGAGGCATAGAGGCCCAGTTACTCATGCAAAAGATCAAATTGATTTGCTTATTCATCACTTTTTTTTTTCTTTTTTTTTCTTTTTCATTGAAGTCAAGTAAAACACATTATCGGTACTCATTCTCAAGAGATACTAATTAATATCAAGCATATGTAACTCAATAACTCAAAACATAGGTTTATACCCCACAAGATTATGCTAATGTGTCTGTGCATTTAAGGAAACTAAAATTAATCACTCCAAAGCATGTTATTGCAAACCATGATTAAAACCACTTAATTTAAATCATAGTTTTCAAAATTTTCAAACATACTCAAAAATTGCAAGTTAAGCACCTACATAAGGTATTAATCCCTTGAATGATGTCAAAACATTCTATCTAAAAATAAAACAAATAAAATAAAAAACAAATTAAGAAAATAAAATAAAATAAAATAAAATACTAATACAAAAATAATTTCACACAAATTTCCCCCATATGCAATAGGCACAAAAATAGGCATCGCCTCACCCCCAAACTTAAACTGTACATTGTCCTCAATGTACTACCAATCGAAGCATAGAGAAGAATAAGAACGATGTTACCAGGACCAAGGAGTAGTGGCAAGAAAATAGAGTACACCAAGTTGTAAGAAGGCAATGCAAGCACACCCTCAAACTTGGATGTTAAAACCTGTCAAAACAAACCACTATACCCCAAAGATCAAGTGAAATAGTATGGGTGAAAATAAATATGAAAGATTTTTTTTTTTTTAACTGAAGAAAGAAAGAAAGAAAACAATATGAAAAATAAAATAAAGAAGAAAAAAAAATTGAAATTAAAAATACAAAAGATAGTTACCTCCGAAAAAATCAAGGAGAAGGTGGTGCCGAAGCATCTAAGTCATGGCCGGAATGTTGCATCAAAATCAACCAACTAGTCCACAATCAATTTGCAATGTCCTCCCCCAAACTTGTAGCACAAAACCCCTCAAAGAAATCACCCCACTTCCACAATTAATTCACACCTCTTGTGAAGAAGGAAATATGAAAAAGTTGAACTTTTAATGATGAAGGAGAATAAAAAGTTGGAATTGATGATCTTGATGGTGATGAATGATGATGATCAAGTAGTGTTATGAAAGATTTTTAGAGTGTATTTTGATGTTGGAGAGGCACAAAGAGTCACCAAAGCGATGTATTTTCAAGTGGGAGCATATAAGTATTGAAGAGGGAGCAAAAAGAGACAAAACATGTCAAATTTGGCCTTCAGGGGCTGGGGCGATCGATCCCCCCAGGGCTGGGCGATCGATCGCCCAGCTGGTTGCTCTCCCAGCTTGGGGAAAAAAGGGGGCGATCGATCCCCCCTTGCTTGGGCGATCGATCCCCCCGGCTGATGCCTGTTTCGCCCTCCATCGCCCAAGGTCGACCGGGATGTGTATTTTTGGAGTCTCCATCACCCAAGGTCGACCGAGAGCTCATTTTTTCACCCGTCTTGAGTCCAAATACCTCAGTACACCTCTTGGCATCCTCCGGAAGCAACTTATATATCAAAAACTCAAAGAAAAAATATTAAAACGCAACTAGAATTGAAAGAAACTAAAGAAAAACATAAACATAAACTAAAAATAAAAATAAAATAAAATAAAAAAATAAATAAAAGAAAACTAAAGAAATTAAAGGATAGAAATACATACTAATCCTACAATTTAACGTCCGTAGGAGACGGTCATCGACTTCAATTGAAAGTTCACCCAATGCCACATCTCTTGAGGAGATTTAACTTCGTTCCTCCTATATGATCCTCACCTCTTTGTGCCAAACTCAAAGTAACTGGAATGGTGTCATTGGCTTCAAAAAACACATCTCTCTCCCTTGACGGAACATGTTTCAATTTTACCCATGGAGGAGACTCTAATGATGGCATCGGAGGAGTGCTAGAAAGAATAGGCAATGGCTCAATCGGAATCCTCCAAGGTGGAGTATTTTTCATGGCCACTACATCAAGTAAATTAGTCACCCCCTCAATGGACTTCTCAACATCATGTGATAGAGCAACCGAATCAACTTCTTCGACATAATCATTAAAGCCATCCATGAAGAAACAATCACTCTCATCTCGAGGATGTTGAATGGCATTAAAAATATTCAATTTCATCTTAGGCTCATGAGAAATTTCAACATTTGGACTCTTTGTCACCTCTTCTTCGTCAAGCTTCTTCTCCCCTACCTTGTTGTCACTTATTTCTCCACTTCTAAGAGTGGTGATGGCTTGAAATTGTTCATGGTGTGGGTTACTCAAAGAATAAATATTGTCGAGGACATGAACCCCTCTTGGGTTGGCAACTGGTTGAGTTGGTAGTTTCCCCTCTTCTCTTCTACTCACGGCATTGACAAGTTGTCCAAACTGAGATTCTAATTTGGCAATTGACTGAGAGTGAGAGTGAACTAGTTGAGCAGTGAATTGAAGTGTTGTTGCAGTAGCTTCCACCATCTCAACAATAGAGTCAAGCTTCTCAAGTTTTTCTAGGACAATTGTCATCTTGTCCTCAATGGCTGAATACCTCTGTGCCATAGGAACTTGTTCTTGATATAATTGTGAAGGCACATAGTTCTGAGGTTGAAAAGTGGACTGAATTGCTGTCCCTTGCTCTTGTGGAAGATTAACAAATTGCCCAAGTGAAGGACAATTATTCACATGATGTGTAGGACTCGAGCAAAAAGCACATGGCTCAAATATAGGAGGGTATAAAGATTGATTAGGCACTTGACCAGCCGCCATGAGTTGCACCACTCTCTGTGACACAACATCCACAATGGTAGACATAGCATTTGCAGAACCACTCTCAAAAATATTATCAGCCTTCCTTGTAATGAATGGTCTGCTCGAACGAGATGAAGTCACATGTTGTAAAGAATTATCACTGAGATTCTCGAACAAAGTCCATGCTTCATCTACACTTTTTAACATAAAAGTACCCCCACATGATGCATCTACCATCAGTCTGTTACCTTCAGTTAGCCCTTCATAGAAACATTGCACTAACTGCCACATTGGAACTTGATGATGAGGACACTTCCTAGTTCTCTCTCCCAACTTACAACTCTTTAAACTTAGTGTTTTTACATTTCGTGCAATAGTTTTAAAACAAAAATCAAAACCTTCTTTTTAGAATTAAAGTGGAATTAATCTCTCTTCAAGACAATTAACAACTAGTTCTCGTGAGATCGATACCCTCTATATAGAACCGTATCTACAAAGATTCGTGCTCTTGCGAGTGGTTAAACTATATTTTAAAAAAGGGCAAAAATAAGCTTACAATTACAATCAAGTTTAGCCACATCAAAATTTTGGCGCCATTGCCGGGGACTACGATTTAATTGTCACCATTGAAAGATTAAATCTAGTTTAATTCTTAGGCTAGAAATTCTTTCATTTTTTTTTTTTTGTATATATCTTGTGTTTATCTCTCAAATTGCTTGATTTTAGGTATACCACATAGTGGGCATCTCAAAGACTCAAGGTTGGACCCTGTGTGAGTATAAAGTCTAAAATTTGTGGATTTGAGTAATTTTTTTTTTTTTTTTTGCATATTGAGGTGTTGTTTTACTTTTAATGCATGCTAGGTAGACGGTCATTGTCACTTCCTTTGCTTCCGTGTAATATTGAACTTGAACGAACACTTAGACAATGTAGAGGAACCTCTAGGGACCCTACATTGCCTAGGACTGGAAACATGGAACCAAATGATGGACAACCTCTCAGACTACCTCCATTTAATCATGAACAACAACCTCCTCCTCCTCCTCCTCAAGGAGAATTGCTTATGGACTTTTATCTTCCGACTACATTTGAAGTACCTTCATGTATTCAATTTCCTGATGTAGCGGCAAATCAATTTGAAATAAAGTCCTCCACCATCAATCTTCTTAATAGCTTCCATGGTCTCCCAAATGAAGATCCATACCGGCATTTAGATTACTTCCTTTCTGTGTGTTCCACCATTCGGGTACCACAATTTACGGAGGATGATCTAAAGCTTCGTATGTTTCCATTCTCCCTAAAGGATAAAGCTAGAAGTTAGTTCAATTCCTTAGAACCTAACTCAATCCATTCTTGGGTAGAGATGCAAATTGAATTCTTAAAAAAATACTTCCCAATGGGAAAGACGAGTGATATTCGGCGAGCAATCACCGAATTCACCCAAATTGATCAAGAACAATTTCATGAGACTTGGGAGAGATTAAAAGATCTTCTTAAATCTTGTCCGCACCATGCTGTCCCAAAATGGCAGCTAGTGCAAAGCTTTTATGATGGGGTAAGTGAGCAACATAGGCAAATGATAGATTTCTCTTGTGGAGGTGGATACCCCTTTTGAAAAGCCCAGATGATGCATGGAAACTTTCTTAAACCCTAAGTAATAATTCAGCTCAACGCTCCTCCACTAGAAAAAGGAAATCCATCCAACCTTGTAGAGGAGTGCATGAGATTTCAAGGGTAGATGAGGTTGCCATGCAAGTAGAAGCCTTAACCCAAAAAATGGACCAAATCATGAAAAATGGGTTGCTTACTCCTAGCCAACCTGTTCAAAATCAGGAAGGGTGTTCGTTTTGCTATAGCACTTCACATTATGTGCGAGATTGTCCTATTGCCGGTCAATCTCCCGATTATGCTCAAGAGCAAGCGAATGCCATGTATTCTAAACAGATTAATGATCCATATTCAAATACCTACAATCCTGGTTACAAGAATCATCTGACATTTTCATGGAAATCTCAAGAACCAAGTCCCTCTTTTCAAGGGCAAAATTCCTTTAATTCCCAATCTCAACAGCCTCAATATAGGCCAAATCCTCAACCTTACCATCAAAGATCCAACTACCAATAACCACCACCTCCTCTGAGAAGCCAAGGCTTTGAGGAAAGAGTGATAAGCAATCTTGAGGCTAATACTCGCTTGTTGCAATCTCACTCCCAATCAATCTCTAAGCTTGAAGCTAACGCTCAATCTATGGCTAGGTTAAAAGCTTAAATCGGGCAACTAGCTAATGCCTTGAATAGAAGAAAGGAAGGTAAGTTGCCAAGTCAACCGGTGGCAAATCCTAAGGGTGTTCATGTGATTGATGATTCTCCTTCATCTTCTTGTAATGCTCCTCCAGAGCAAGTTCAATCAATCACCACCTTAAGGAGTGGTAAAATCATAAATTCTAAGGTCGGGGAAGAGAAAAAGGAATCCAATGAGCAATCTAAAAATCCAAAAGAATCCCAATCAAATCCAAATGTGTCTCCTTCAAATCCAAATGTGAACAAAGTCCCACAAAATCCAAAAGGAAAGGCAATTGAAGTTGTGTCACCATCTATTCCAAATCTTGACACCTCTTTTGAACCTCCAGTTCTTTTTCCGCAAAGATTGAAGGAACCTTCTCATTTTGGGAAGCAAGGAGAGAAAATTCAAGACATGATGGAGATCAAACAAGTAAAGATCAATCTCCCTCTCCTTGATGCTATCCAGAAAATTTCCTCCTATGCTAAATTCTTGAAGGACTTGTGCACTCAAAAGCACAAATCTAGGAACAATGTTCCTAAGAAAGTCCTCCTAACTGAGCAAGTAAGCTCCATTTTCTAATACCAAGCCCCTCCTAAATTCAAAGATCCGGGTGCTCCAACCATTTCATGCACCATTGAAAATCAAGCTTTTGAAAAGGCACTTCTTGATTTAGGGGCTAGTGTCAATTTGCTTCCATTCTCAGTTTACCAACAATTAGGTTTGGGGGAACTTAAGCCCACCACAGTTGTGTTGCAACTTGCCGACCGCTCGGTGAAGCAACCACGTGGCATCATTGAGGATGTGATAATTCAAGTGGACAAATTTTACTTTATGGTGGACTTCATAGTCCTTGACACAGAACCGGTCCAAAATCCAAATAGACATATTCCTATCATTCTAGGTCGTCCATTTTTGGCCACGGCAAACGCTTGCGTTAATTGTCATACCGGAGTAATGGACATCTCTTTCGGGAATATGAAAGTCCGCTTGAACATCTTTAATGCTTCTTACCACACATCTGACGACGAAAGTGAATGCTTTTGTGTTGATGTAGTGGAAGATCTCGTTCAAGAAACGCTTTCTTCCATTCTTTCTAAGGATCCTCTAGAGGCATGCCTAAGTCATTTCAACTGTGATGATTATGACATTGAGCAATCCATTTGTGAAGTTAATTCAATGCTCGATGTCATGACCGTCATGGATTTGCCTAAATAGAGAGTTTCGAGAGAACCTTTGCCTCCTTTGTCCAATACTTCCCAAACTCCTTCTCTAATTTCCCCACCACAACTTGAGCTCAAGCCTTTACCGGCTACACTCAAGTATGTTTTCTTGGGTTCTAATGAAACCCTTCCAGTCATTATTGCTTTCAATCTCACCAATGATTAAGAGATGGAACTTCTAAAAGTGCTAAAAGAGCACAAGGAAGCAATAGGATGGAGTGTGACAGATCTTAAGGGAATAGATCCTTCTATTTGTATGCACCGCATACACTTGGAAGAAGATGCAAAGACCTCAAGAGAGGCACAACGTCGATTAAATCCAAATATGAAGGACGTTGTAATGAAGGAGGTTGTGAAGTTACTAGATGCGGGAATCATTTACCCCATCTCAGATAGTAAGTGGGTTAGTCCCACTCAAGTGGTTCCTAAGAAGTCCGGTATTACGGTGCAACCAAATGATAAGGGTGAATTGGTTCCCCAACGCACCACCACGGGATGGAGAGTTTGCATAGATTATCGGAAACTAAATTCAGCAACTCAGAAAGATCACTTCCCTCTTCCATTTATTGGTCAAATCTTAGAGAGATTAGCTGGTCAAAGTTTTTATTGCTTCTTAGATGGATATTCTGGCTATAATTAGGTTGCTATAGACCAAAGGGACCAAGAGAAAACCATCTTTACATGTCCTTTCGGCACATTCGCTTATAGACGCATGCCCTTTGGGTTGTGCAATGCACCGGCGACTTTTCAACGGTGTATGATGTCTATCTTTTCGGACATGGAGGAAAATTTCTTGGAAGTGTTCATCGATGATTTCTTCGTGTTTGGACCTTCATTCGAATCATGCCTCCAAAATCTATCCCGTGTTCTCACACGATGTCAAGAAACCAATCTAATCCTCAGTTGGGAAAAAAGCCATTTTATGATTCAAGAGGGCATTGTCCTAGGGCACATTGTGTCTAAGAGAGGAATTGAGGTTGACAAAGCCAAGGTTGAACTTATTTCCAAACTTCCTCCACCATCAACGGTGAGAGAGATTCGTTCATTCCTTAGGCATGCGGGCTTTTATTGCCGTTTCATCAAAGACTTTAGCAAGATCTCTCGGCCTTTGTGTCGCCTTCTTGAAAAAGAGTCTTGTTTTACCTTTGATGAAGCGTGCCTTAACGCTTTTGAAAAACTCCGCACCATGCTTACAACCGCTCCAATTCTCATCCCTCCAAATTGGGCTCTCCCATTTGAGATCATGTGTGATGCATCCGATTATGCTATGGGTGCGGTCTTAGGGCAATGGGTAGACAAATTACCACATGTTATCTACTATGCAAGTAAAACCCTTTCCGAGGCTCAAATCAATTATACCACAACGGAAAAGGAGTTGCTTGCGGTAGTATTTGCCTTAGACAAATTTTGAGCTTATTTATTAGGTTCCAAGGTCATTGTCTATTCGGACCATGCTGCCCTCTGACATCTTTTGGCCAAAAAGGACACTAAGCCTAGATTGTTCTGGTGGATACTCTTGTTGTAAGAGTTTAATTTTGAGATTAGAGACAAAAAGGGAACCGAAAATGTGGTGGTTGACCACCTCTCTAGAATTCTTGTTGAATCCCTCAATGATTCCATTCCAGTTTGTGAATCCTTCCCGGATGAACAACTTTTTGTAATCTCTCAAGAGAGTATCCCTTGGTATGCAGACATTGTCAACTACTTGGCAACTGGCAAAATACCGTCTTCTTGGACCAAGCAAGAGAAGGATCGATTTTTCTCCCAATCACGATCATATTATTGGTACGATCCTCAATTGTTCAAATATTGCCCCGATCAAATAATCCAAAAATGTGTACCCAACAGTGAATCCCAAAGCATTCTAAAATTCTGTCATACACTTGCTTGTGGGGGACACTTTAGTGCTAAGAAAACCGCAGCAAAGATTCTTCAATGCGGGTTTTTTTGGCTAACACTTCATCGGGACACATACTCATTTTGCCGCTCGTGTGAGAGATGTCAGCGCCTTGTCGCGATGTCTCGGAAGGACATGATGCCTCTCAACCCTATTCTTATTGTTGAGATATTTGATGTGTGGGGCATTGATAAGTAATGAATATTGCATATTCAATGCCCTTAAAATTATATGAATTAGTGTCTTAGTAATATTTATTTAATATTTTTATTAATAATTTTAATATTTTTATGATTGCAGGTGATTAAGGGTAATTCTGATTAGGAATGGTGAAATCGGGCTACAAATGGTGCTCATTTAGTTATCACTGAAGCTTGGCCCATTAGAGATATGTGTATATTGAAGATCCAAACTAAGTGGACTAAAGAAATGGGCTGGAAATGAATTTAAATGAAGAAAAGGAGCACGGGCCCATTCGCATAGAAGATGGGCCAATTCAGGCCTAAAAAGTCCTGGACCCGTGTTGGTATTCAGACCATAACTCCGTACAAGATTGTCAAAACGACCCAAACTTCGCGTGGGTTGAAGGAAATTCAATTCTGCACAATTTCATATTTCACGAATATTTCCTAAAACGGACGTTTTCATCAACTTTCTGCCCTATTTGCGCAGCTGCCACTTTTTGGGCGCAAATGCCACTTTGTGAGGAGCAAGTGCCATTTTATTATGCGCACTTGCCACCTTGGGTAGGCGAGGTGTCCCGTTGGTTTGTTTTCGCAAAGTAAAAAAGGAGGAAACGAGAAAAAACTAGGGTATTCTGGAGGGGGGAAGCAGAGAGAGATATACAGAGGCGATTCGTGACGATACGGGCAAGACGACGACGACTTCATCATCGTTCAAGCTTGGACCTCCGATCATGAACAACTAAACACCATTCCGGGGAAGTGATGTAACCCTAACCTATCTTTCAATGTATTAGCTTGTATATTAATTTGGGAATTATTTATTTTGTGCATTGATTGTATAACCAAGACATAAACAACAGCTGTGCTGTTAGTTTTAATTTGAATGAATTTATTGCATATTTAATTTTGTTCTTGTAGAATGAATGCAAGTTTGCAGTGATTAGGGTTTAGTCTTTTCAACTTCTGTGATTTTGTTAAGACAGGTTATACAATAGTTTTCACATATCATTCAATTTAGAGTTTTTATAATTCGTACTAAGCGAAGATGGGTTATCATATCATTAGTTAATCAGATGTATAGGCCATGCTAAGCGAAGACGAGTTATGCTTAATTGTATGTTGAATGAATTCTCTTGATAGAATTGAATTTGGCTTGTAGCCATTCTTTTCTGAATGCATAGATTAAACGTCCCAAATTAGTACAATTGTCATTGTCAGAAGGTTAGTGGTGAAGTCAATTCCCAGGACCCTCTATCTCCAGTATCCATCATTTATTTATGTTATTTAATTTCATCAACTTAATTTAAAAACAAAACAAATTCTCTTTCAATTAAATTAGACAAGATCTTGATAGCTTAACAACACAACCAATGCAGTCTCTGTGGGTTCGACCCCTACTCACCACTTTACTAATTTTAGTAGAGTATTTGTAGGGTTTTATAAATTCTTTTTTGTCGAGGTGTAAAACAACAACGACATTATTACATATTATTTTATCTCGTTTTGCACGTCGAACAGGCATCGACTTCATGGGACCTTTTCCACCATCTTCTGGTCATGAGTACATATTTGTGGCGGTGGACTACGTTTCTAAATGGATAGAGGCCGTTGCTACCAAAACCAATGACCACGCAGTTGTGGTTAAGTTCATTTAAGCTAATATCTTTAGCCATTTTGGTACGCCTCGGGCCCTCATCAGTGACGGAGATAAACATTTCTGTAATCGGTTCCTTCAAACCTTGCTTATCAAATACTCTATCACACACAAAGTAGCCACCCCATACCATCCTCAAACTAGTGGACAAGTGGAAGTATCCAATAGGGAGAAAAAGAACATCCTTGAGAAAATAGTTCGACCTGACCAGAAAGATTGGTCATTGCGACTAAATGATGCATTATGGGCTTATCGAACTGCTTATAAGACTCCCATTGGAATGTCACCTTACCGGTTGGTTTATGGTAAAGCATGCCATCTTCCAGTTGAATTGGAGCACAAATCTATGTGGGCCACCAAAATGTTCAATTTTGACATGCAAATGGCCGGTTCTAATCGAAAGCTTCAATTGAATGAATTGAAAGAATTGCGACATGACGCGTATGAGAACACTAAAATCTATAAGGCAAAGTCTAAAACCTTTCATGATCGTAATATTCGAGTCAAAGTATTTTCTCCAGGACAGAAAGTATGGTTGTACAACTCACGCCTCCATTTGTTTCCTGAAAAACTTCGCTCCCGTTAGGATGGTCCATTTTTGGTTAATTCCGTTGCTCCCCACGGAGCGGTGGAATTGAAGGACTTGAAAGATGGAACATTGTTCAAAGTGAACGCGCAACGCTTAAAATCGTGCGTGGATGACCAAGTTACCATGGAGTATGTGGATGTCGTTAGTTTGACGGATCTCGTTTATTTTGACTCGTGAACTGATTCCAACGTCATGCCATAGACGTATAATTTGGCGCGGCCATGGTAGCTATCATGCTTCCATGATGTCCCTTTAATCCAAAGCAATTTTGTATCTAAGTCCCATAAGTTCAAGTCTATGAGGTTCTAAATCAAGCTGATCAACAAGGCTATTTTTCAGAATCTCGATTGATCGAAACAAGGATCTCGATCAATCGAGATCTCGATTAATCAAGATTTTGGTCTCGATTGATCAAAATAATGCAGAGATTTTGGAACATTTTGCAAAGTGCAAAGTACCGAGAGGTGTTTTTTTTCTCGATAGCACTTCGATAGGTACTCGATCAATCAAAATCTCGATCAATCGAGATCTCATTCTCGATCAATCAAGATCTCGATTAATCAAGATTGCCACGCTGACTACACGTGTTTCACTTACATATTCAAAACCGTCGGCTCCCTCTCATTTCTCTGTTTCTTCTCGTGACCATCCAACTTCTTCTTCTAGTCCGAGAGCTCCAAAGCCATCCCCGATCACCTTCCAACCTTTTTCGATCATTCTCGGCCCTCCGCCTTCGTTCTCCGTTGTCCGAGCATTCTGCATATTCGCGCGAGTTCATATCTTCGTGGCTGCGTGTTGGGTTTTATTTTCTTGCACCGTTCATCATCTTTGCCTTGAGGTAAGTTGATGCATGCTTTATTTTGTTTGATTTGCAGCTATTTTTATTAGTTTAGTGACTTAATAAGCATGGATAGATGATGTTGGGTTAGAGTGGCTTACATTCGCTACGTTTATAATGGGAACTTACGGGTTATGGGGATAGGTGTGCAAGAGCGATTGAGATCCGGTATATTGTTTTTGTTTCGGGTGCTTGATGTTCGGTTTGCAACGACGACTTCATTGTTCGGTTGCATCCGCTTATCGCCGCTTGGTTGAGAGTGGAATGAGAGATATATTTGTGCGAGTTGTGTTGGCTTTCGAGTTGCATTGTACATCCTGTGCATTACACAGGTTGCATGTTTTTGATTCCTCGTAGGCCTAATAGAGTTGATTTGAGCATGTTTTGGCGTGCATGTCTTGGCATGATGGACTAGAACTTCTTTTTACTTTTTATTTTTATTTTAGTATTCATTTTATTTTATTTTTATTTACTTTATTTTTGGAATAAGTGCAGACTGTTCCGGATTATGGCGCGTGTGAAGAATCCCACCGTTGTTATTCGAGATGTGCCCTGGCGAGCCTTCCAGAGTCAGAAGTTCCACTCAGAGCACCGATTTGATTTCGTAGAGTTCGAGAGCCATCCCGATTGCTCGTGGGCGGTAGCAGAGCTCTGGCCGCGATGGCTCGACCGGCTATGTGTGCCACCCACCGATGTGGCGTACGAGCGATTGGTGCGGGTTTTCTACGAGCGCATGACCTATTCATGCACCGAGCCTGACACCTTAGAGACAGTCGTGGGGGGCTTGATGATTACCATTACGCCGAGTCGGATAGCACAGATGATCGGTATTCCACACCAGCAGCCCCCGGACATGGTTGACCAGGATGGTCAGCCGCTCTACAGGACTGAGTTTTTGGCTGACATGACCCTTTTCTCCATCGTCATGGACATGTGTGGCGGGGTGTTTACCACTCCCAGTCACAACTGCACATCCAAATCGATGTGCCCGAGCATTTTATGGTTTCTGGACACCGTTCTCATCAAGAACGCGTGTCCTTTACAGCATGTGGCAGAGCACTGGGGCGACCTTCTTCGTTGCCTGTACGCTTTCCACACAGGCACATGGTTTTCTATCCCGTCACTGATTTGGGGATAGATGTACAAAGTCTGGGACAAGCTCATCAAGAAAAAGATGAGTCGGGCGTCGAGTTGGCAGTTTTCCTTCCCTTTCCTAGTCGCAGTTTTCCTCAGCCATGCCAATATACCGGTCAGTGACACTGACATCTAGTTGGCACCGCCCTCCCGCTTCACGCATACTCAGTGGGTGCGGGTGAGGCAGCACTTGGAGCGCCAGGACCACCAGGGCGATCCACCAGAGGACATGGACATGGATGCTCTGGTGGAGATGGCTGAGGATGCGCCCGCAGATGGTGAGGCATCCAGTGAGGAGCTGGAGGATGATGAGACTGACATCGTCACAGAGCGGCATGAGATTCTGGTGATGGGCTATTCCTGTTTGGCAGCCGATGTTGAGCGTCTCCAGCAGGGTTTTGAGGAGCATGTCCAGGTGACGCAGAGTTAGCTGGCGGCTATGAGGATGGACATTACGTCTCTGACGCAGGGTCAGAGGGTGCTTTTAGATGAGTTCCGGGCTTTTCAGCAGGACCTGCAATTCATGTTTGCCAGCCAAGCTTCCACCTCCACCTCTACTCCACCCACCGAGCCACCTCCACCACCACCCACCCTAGAGTAGCTTTATCTTTTTGTATTTTCTGCTTTACTTTTCGTTGTTTTTCTTTCTTTGCTTTTTGATAGGCCATGTTGGCCATGTTAATTTTTGTGTATTCCAAATGCATGTACCCTTTTGTACTGAAACTCATTTTGACATATATGGAATACAGTTGTCATTTCTTTTATAGCATGTGTTCTATTTACTATTTTTCTTTTTACTTTCTGCCAATATCTCTGCTCTCTATACTTTGACTATGTATGTAGTACCACTTGCCTAATTGTTATATGCGATTCAGTTGATGATTTTCATTTATTACCGCCTGATTTCAATTCCCAATACTGTTAAGATTGCTTCAACGCAGTATGACGTTAATAAAGAAAGGCAACCCCTTTGCATGCTATATGTTAGTGTGCCTGGATAGTCAATATCTTATCGCATAGACCTCTTAGTTAATTGGGAAACACCAGTTCAAAGCCCTGGATGTGCAGTGATCTCGGCATTGTCAACTTGTACATAATTCTTTTATCATGTTCTTTTCATGTACTTTTTGTTCCATTTAATGCTCGTGGTATCCAGTTGGTGTTCCGTGAAGGTTTTTCTCATTTACAGGATGACCGGCCATGTTGGAATGCCATTTTTGTCGAGTTCTGCAGTCCCGGTAATTTCTTTCCTTGTTCTTCTTGTCCGAGCATTGAGGACAATGTTGCATCTAAGTTTGGGGGTGCGGTATGCTACACCACTTGCATATGCATGCAAATGTTCAATATTTGTATTGATTGTCATTGTAGAGCAGTTTTTTCTTGATATTTTTGCATGCTTGCTATGATGTCTTGCTTTTTAAGGGAAGATCATTCGAATAAATGTCCGAGGTAAATGCAGTAGGTAGTTAAGAGCTTTAATATTGTAAATACCCGCACTTTTGCAAGTTATGTAATAGGTTAGAACGGTCCACATTTTTGTTCAAATATGAATATGTACAGTTCTTGCCCTAAATTTGTCCTTAACTGCACAAATTCACACACATGCATTTTAAATTGTGGGGTATAAGTCTAATGGAGAATTTTGTAAATTTCTGCTTTTATTTGAACAGCTTAAAGAATGAGTTCTTCCGGTTATTTTTTTTTTTAAAAAAAAATATGCAATAAGCCTTCTCACTCAATAAACCGGATCTCTATGCCTCATTAAGCATAGAGTATTCGCGTATAAGTGTGCAAGGTTGAGCAATAATAAGCAGGTGGCTTGTTTAAGCTCAATGCCTTGTAAGCTCGGTTATTAAGTCCGAGGGGTGTTTCTTCACCTAATGCCCTAAAACTAATTGGTTTGGGAGTCATTGGCCCAATGCCGCTACATGGGCTTGTAAGAAAGCAAAAAGAGCTAAGCATTGTACGGTCATCCGCACATGAACATTCATGTATGTTTTGCGTTAATGAACAACAGTGTCGAGCTTTTCAATGAGTTTTTCTTTTAAAAATAGATTTGTTCTTATTTTTCTCCAAATATGACAAAGCCACGCGTTGGAATGCATGTTCACTTTTCAAAGAGGATTTTGGGGTTGGAATCGGTATTTTTGTTTGGACTGGCCATTATGTGGGGACTGTCGTCTGTTTGTAGTTTGTGGAGGTCCATTTTTGCTACTGACCACATAGTTCTGTAATACTTGTTGCATTTGTCAGGTGTGAAATGAATGGATAATCATCCTTTATCTAGTTGATGACTGAACATGATTCAATTTTTGTATAAGATAGTTCATTTCATTTTTGTAACATTGCATTGCTAAGGGACTAGCAATGTGTAAGTTTGGGGGTGTGATAAGTGTTCAATACTATGCATTTGAACCCTCTTTATTGCATATGTTAGTCCCGTTATTACGTTTACCGAGGTACATTTACGGTATTTTTGTGTTTTTGATGTATTGCAGGTTTTGTACCAAAAGGAGCAATGTTTGAGGCCATTTGCAGTTGAAGAGCAGAATTCAGAAATGAAGCTAAGGCATCTCGATCAATCGAGATGTTGATCTCGATCAATCGAGATCTCGATTGATCGAGACATGCATTTCGATTAATCGAAATCTCGATCAATCGAGATTCCAATCTCGATCAATCAAGATTCTACAGACCCACTTGCTCACTTGCTCACCTGCTCTCCCACTTGCAACAAAATCCACCTTTTTGCACAACTTGGATGGATTTTCTGACTTGAAGAAGACACATGGAGATATTATTGATTTAGTTGGTATATATATTGCTATATATATATACATGGTGGGTCCCAAGGATGAAAAGTAGCCAAATATGCACAAAAGGAGCCATTTCTCTCATATATCACATACCATACATTAGAGACTTTCGGGAGAGGAGAGGGAGAAGCTGAACCAGACCTTGAAGCTTCATTTTCTCCATCAATGGAAGAGTGCAAGGCTGCCATGATCAACTAACTTCTCTACTATGGTGTGGGTGAAACCCCTAGCCATGTAAACTTGTTCATTTTTGTAGCATTATTTGGGATTTGTATTTAAATGTTGATTACTTAGTCTAGTGCTGATGTACACTTATACATTTCTTATATATATTCATATGATGTTTTTATTCTTGTCTTAGAGTAGAATCCATCTTATGAATGCACAACACTTGCATCTTCCACAAGAAATGCAAATGATGGCTAGGTAATGGTATTTAAATTGAATGTGTTATTCTTGCTTGTATAAACCATGCCAAGATGAGGTAGTTTGGATGCATTTAGGTTCACTTAGAGAGTAGGTTGAAGAACTATGCTTGTTGAAGATGGATTATGATAGGTTTGCACACACATTGATCTTTTGATATGTTATTGAGGTCACAAGCCTAATGACATTGTTAGACATTTAATTTTATAAATCCCAAGCTTGCTACATCTATGGAAATGTGAATGGCTAGAGGTGGAAACCACCCCTAGTTCTCTCTCCCAACTTACAACTCTTTAAATTTAGTGTTTTTACATTTCATGCAATAGTTTTAAAACAAAAATCAAAACCTTGTTTTTAGAATTAAAGTGGAATTAATCTCTCTTCAAGACAATTAACAACTAGTTCTCGTGGGATCGATACCCTCTATATAGAACCGCATCTACAAAGATTCGTGCTCTTGCGAGTGGTTAAATTATATTTTGAAAAAGGGCAAAAATAAGCTTACAATTACAATCAAGTTTAGCCACATCACTTTCCATGGTGAAACCTTTAGAAACACATGGTCTCCCACCTCAAAGGATAATGGTCTCCTCCTCTGATCGACATAACTCTTTTGTCAACTCTGAGCTATCAACAATCACTGCCTAATCAACTTAATATTTTCTCTAGTCTCATGAACAATATTTGGCCCTAAGGCTGTGGTCTCGCCCACGTCAGTCCAACAAACTGGAGATCTACAAGGTTTGCCATATAATGCTTCAAATGGTGTCATCTCAATACTGGCTTGATAACTGTTGTTGTACACAAACTTCACAAGTGGCAAATGGTCCTCCCAACTACCGCCAAAATCAAGAATACAAGCATGAAGCATATCCTCTAATATCTGTATAATATGCTGACTATCCATCAGTTTGAGGATGGAATGCTGTGCTAAAATTAATCTCCGTATCCAACACCGTTCTGGAATCCCTGCTAGAATCTCAAAGTGAATCGTGGATCCCTATCCGATACAATAGATATTGGAACCCCATATAATCTCACAATCTGCTCTATATATTGCCTACTGAGTCTCCTTACATCATCATTCAACCTGATAGGAAAGAAGTGAGCTGTCTTGGTTAATCTGTCTATGACGACCCAAACTGTATCATTGCCCTTGTTTGATCTCGGAAGACTTGTAACAAAATTCATGGTAATATGTTCCCATTTCCATTCCACCACTGGTAATGGTTGCAACAACCCAACTGACTTTTGGTGTTCCGCCTTTACTTGTTGACAAGTGAGGCATCTCACTACAAACTGTGAGTGTGGCCTCCAACTCACTATCTCTTTTTTGTGCCTTAATCACCTTGCCTACAAGCATAAGTTGGGCTACCAAGCTAAATAACGCAGTTGGCTCACTATCATCACTGAAGTACAATCCTAACTCCAAAAAATCTTTAATCATTTTTCATTCCCGTATGATTATGATAGCTAGAGTCCTGTGAGACTTTCTACTCAATGCATCCACCACTACATTTGCTTTCCCTGGATGATATTGCAAATCAAAATTATAATCTTTCATATACTCAACCCATCACCTCTGTCTCATGTTCAAGTCCTTTTGGGAGAAAAGGTACTTGAGACTCTTGTGATGTGAATACACCTCGATTTTCTCTCTATACAAGTAGTGTCTCCACCTTTCAAAAGCAAAGATCACCATTGCTAGTTCTAGGCCATGCGTAGGATAGTTGTGCTCATGAATCTTTAATTGTCTAGATCTGTAAACAACTACTCCATCAAATTGCATCAACACACAACCTAGCCCACTCTTTAAAGCATCACAATAAATCACATATCCCAAGCTACGCTCGGGTATCACCAAAATAGAAGTTGTAGTCAACCGCTTCTTCAATTCATGGAAAGCTAACTCATATGCTTCATTCCACACAAACTTCACACCTTTACGAATGATTTGTGTCATAGGAGCTACAATACTAGAGAAGTCCTTAACAAACCTTCTATAGTAGCCGGCCAAACCAAGAAAACTCTAAATCTCTAAAACACTTTTTGACTCTCCTAACTCATCATGGACTCAATCTTAGATGGATTAACTAAAACTCCACCTTCAGCAACAACATGCCCAAGGAATTTCACCTCTTGGAGCCAAAACTCGCATTTTTCATACTTGGCGTATAATCGGTGCTCTCTAAGGATTTGTAAAATTGTCCTCAAGTGTAACTCATGCTCTTCCTCTGAAGATGGGTACACAAGTATATCATCCACAAATACTACCAAAAAAGTATCAAGGTACTCGTGGAATGTGCGGTTCATCAAATCCATAAATGTCGCCAATGCATTAGTCAAACCGAATGGCATTACAAGGAATTCATAATGTCCATACCGTGTACAGAAAGCCATTTTATGGATATCCTCATCCTTCACCCTCAATTGGTAATAACCCGACCTTAAATCAATTTTTGAGAAGTAACGAGCTCCCTTCAATCGATCAAATAGGTCGTTTATCCTTGGTAATGGATACTTGTTCTTGATTGTCACATGATTCAACTTTCAATAATCAATGCACAATCTCAAAGAACCATATTTCTTCTTTGTAAATGATAAGTGTTCAATTCTATGCATTCGAACCCTCTTTATTGCATACGTTAGTTCCATTTTTGCATTTACCGAGATATGTTTACGGTATTTTTGTGTTTTTGACGTTTTGCAGGTATTGGAGTAAATGGAGCAAAGTTGGAAGCTTTCTGCAGTCAAGAGAAGAAATCAGAAAATGCAGCCAAGGCATCTCGATCAATCGAGATGTTGATTTCGATTAATCGAAATCTCGATTGATCGAGATCTCATTTCGATTGATCAAAATCTCGATCAATCGAGATTCAATCTCGATCAATCGAAATTCTGCAGAGCCCACTTGGCCACTTGCTCACCTGCTCTCCCACTTGCAACAAAATCCCCCTTTTTGCACGACTTAGGGGGATTGTCTGATTTGAACAAGACTTTTGGGGGCCTTCTTGATATAAGAGATGTATATAATGATATATATATATATATGGTGGGCCCAAGGTTGAAAAAGAAGCCAAAAAGCACACAAAAAGGGCCATATCTCTTATATCTCAAATATCTCTCAAGCAACATCAGAATAGGAGTGGAGAGACCTTCGGGAGAGGAAGAGAAAGAGCTGAACCAGACCAAGAAGCTTCATTCTTTTCATCAATGGAAGGGTGCAAGGCAACCATGAGCAACTAACTCTTCTACTAGGGTGTTGGTTTCAACCCCTAGCCATGTAAACTTGTTCATCTTTGTAGCTCTTGGGATTTATAATTAAATATTGATTATTTAGCCTAGTGATTATGTACACAAATACATCTCTTTTATATATTCATTTGATATAGAATTTATTCTTGTCTTAGAGTAGATTTTGTCACTTGAATGCACAACATTTGCATATTCCACAAGAAGTGCAAATGATGGCTAGATAATGGTGTTTAAATGAATGTGTGATGTTAATTTGTATAGACCATGCCAAGACAAGGTAGTTTGGATGCATGTAGTGTTCACTTAGAGAGTAGAGTAATTAGGTAGTTAGTTAGGTTGAAGAGCTATGCTTGTTGAAGATGGATTATGATAGGTTAGCACACACATTGATCTTTTGATATGTCATTGAGGTCACAAGCCTAATGACATTGTTAGACATTTAATTAATGAATCTCATGCTTGCTACACTTATGAACATGTGAATGGCTAGTGGTGGAAACCAACCCTAGTTCTCTCTCCCAACTTTAAACTCTTTACTTTTCTTGTCATTTCATTCATGCAATAGTTTTTTTTAACACAAAACCAAAAATCTGTTTTTAGAATTAAAGTAGAATTAATCTTCCCTTAAGACAATTGCGACTAGTCCTCGTGGGATCGATACCCTCTATATAGAACCTTATCTACAAAGATTCGTGCTCTTGCGAGTGGTTAAATTATATTTTGATAAAAAGGGCAAAATTAAGCTTACAATATAATTTAGTTCCGACCACATCAAAATTTTGGCACCGTTGCCGGGGACTACGGTTTTATTGTCGCCATTGGAAGATTAAATCTAGTTTAATTCTTAGGCTAGAAATTCTTTCATTCTTTTTGTATATATTTTGTCCTTATTTCTCAAATTTCTTGATTTTAGGTATACCTCATAGCGGGCATCTAAGAGAAGTAAACTTGGAACCCTTTGTGAGTATAACGCCTAAAATTAGTAGTTTGAATTCATTCATTCTTTTGTATATATTTGTTTTGTATATTGAGGTGTTGTTCTATTGGTAATGCATGCTAGGTAGACGGTCATTGTCACTTCCTTCGCTTCCGTGTAACATTGAACTTGAACGAACACTTAGACAACGTAGAGGAACCTCTAGGGACCCTATATTGCCTAGGACTGAAAACATGGATCCAAATGAGAGACAACCTCCCGGGCTACCTCCTTTTAATCATGAACAACCACCTCCACCACCACCTCCTCAAGGAGAGTTGCTTATGGACCTTTACCTTCCGACTACATTTGAAGTACCTTCATGTATTCAATTTTCGGATGTAGCTGCAAATCAATTCGAAATAAAGTCCTCCACCATCAATCTTCTTAATAGCTTCCACGGTCTTCCTAATGAGGATCCATACCGGCACTTAGATTACTTCCTTTCCGTGTGTTCCACTATTCGTGTACCACACTTTACGGAGGATGATCTAAAGCTGCGTATGTTCCCCTTCTCCCTAAAAGATAAAGCTAGAAGTTGGTTCAACTCCTTAGAACCTAACTCAATCCATTCTTGGGCGGAGATGCAAATAGAGTTCTTGAAAAAATACTTCCCAATGGGTAAGACAAGTGATATTCGACGAGCAATCACCGGATTCACCCAAATTGACCAAGAACAATTCCATGAGATGTGGGAGAGGTTAAAAGATCTTTTAAAATCTTGTCCGCATCATGCTGTCCCAAAATGGCAGCTAGTGCAAAGTTTTTATGATGGGGTGAGTGAGCAACATAGACAAATGATAGACTCCGCGTGTGGGGGTGGATATCTTTTGAAAAGCCCCGATGAGGCATGGAAACTTTTTCAAACCCTAAGCAACAACTCAGCTCAACGCTCCTCCACTAGGAAAGGGAAGGCCACCCAACCCTGTAGAGGAGTGCATGAGATTTCACAGGTAGATGAGGTAGCCATGCAAGTAGAAGCCCTATCCCAAAAAATGGATTTAATCATGAAAAATGGGCTGCCTACTCCAAACCAATCTGTCCAAAATCAGGAAGGGTGTTCGTTTTGCTATAGCATGTCGCATTTTGTGCGAGATTGTCCTATTGCCGGGCAATCTCCCGATTATGCTCAAGAGCAAGCGAATGCCTTGTACGCTAAACAACTGAATGATCCATATTCGAACACGTACAATCCTGGTTACAAGAACCATCCGGCTTTCTCATGGAAACCTCAAGAATCAAGTCCCTCTTTCCAAGGGCAAAACTCTTTTAATTCCCCCTCTCAACAGCCTCATTATAGGCCAAACCCTCAACCTTACAATCAAAGATCTAATTACCAACAACCACCACCTCCTCCGAGAAGCCAAGGCTTTGAAGAAAGAGTGATAAGCAATCTTGAGGCCAATACCCGCTTATTGCAAACTCACTCTCAATCAATCTCTAAGCTTGAAGCCAATGCTCAATCTATGGCTAGGTTAGAAGCTCAAATCGGGCAACTAGCTAATGCCTTAAATAGAAGAGAGGAAGGTAAGTTGCCGAGTCAACCGGTGGCGAACCCCAAAGGTGTCTAGATGATTGAAGATCCATCATCTTCAACTTGTAATGCTCCTCCGGAGCAAGTTCAATCAATCACAACCTTGAGAAGTGGTAAAATCATTAACTCCAAGGTAGGGGAGGAAGAGAGAAAGGAATTCCAAGAGCAACCTAAAAATCTAAAAGAATCCCAATTAAATCCAAAATCGTTTCCGTTAAATCCAAATTTGCAGAATACCCCTTCAAATCCAAAAGGAAAGGCAAGTGAAGTTGTGTCGTCATCGATTCCAAATCTTGACACCTCTTATGAACCTCCGGTTCCTTTTCCTCAAAGATTGAAGGAACCTTCTCATTTCGGGAAGCAAGGAGAGAAAATCCAAGACATGATGGAGATCTTCAAACAAGTAAAGATCAATCTCCCTCTCCTTGATGCTATTCGACAAATTCCCTCCTATGCGAAATTCTTGAAGGACTTGTGCACTCAAAAGCGCAAATCTAGGAATAATGTTCCTAAGAAAGTCCTCTTAACTGAGCACATAAGCTCCATTTTTCAACACCAAGCCCCTCCTAAATTCAAAGATCCGGGTACTCCGACCATTTTGTGCACCATCGAAAATCAATCTTTTGAAAAAGCACTTCTTGATTTAGGGGCTAGTGTCAATGTGCTTCCATTCTCAGTTTACCAACAACTAGGTTTGGGGGAACTCAAGCATACCACGGTTGTGTTACAACTTGCCGACCGTTCGGTGAAGCAACCACGTGGCATCATTGAGGATGTCATCATTCAAGTGGACAAATTCTATTTTCCGGTGGACTTCATAGTCCTTGACACGGAACCGGTCCAAAATCCGAATCATCATATTCCTATCATTCTAGGTCGTCCATTCTTGGCCACGGCAAACGCTTGCGTTAATTGCCGTACCGGAGTGATGGACATCTCTTTTGGGAATATGAAAGTCCGCTTGAACATCTTCAATGCTTCTCACCACACATCCGATAACGAAAGTGAGTGCTTTTGTGTCAATGTAGTGGAAGACCTTGTTCAAGAAGCACTTCCTTCTATTCTTTCCAAGGACCCTTTAGACGCATGCCTAAATCACTTCAACTGTGATGATTTTGACATTGAGCAATCCATATGTGAAGTCAATTCCATGCTCGATGTTAATACTGTCATGGATTTGCCTAAGTGGAGAGTTCCGAGAGAACCCTTGCCCCCTTTGTCCAAAACTTCCCAAACTCCTTCTTTAATTTCCCCACCACAACTTGAGCTCAAGCCCCTACCGGTTACACTCAAGTATATTTTCTTGGGCGCTAATGAGACCCTTCCAGTCATTATTAAGGTGCTCAAAGAGCACAAAGAAGCAATAGGCTGGAGTGTGGCAGATCTCAAGGGAATAGATCCTTCTATTTGTATGCACCGCATACACTTGGAAGAGGATGCTAAGACCTTAAGGGAGGCACAACGTCGATTAAATCCAAATATGAAGGACGTTGTCATGAAGGAGGTGGTGAAGTTACTAGATGCGGGAATCATATACCCCATCTCTGATAGCAAGTGGGTTAGTCCCACTCAAGTGGTTCCAAAGAAGTCAGGTATTACGGTGCAAACAAATGACAAGGGTGAATTAGTTCCCCAACGCACCACCATGGGTTGGAGAGTGTGCATAGACTATAGGAAATTAAATTCAGCCACTCGGAAAGATCACTTCCCCCTCCCATTCATTGATCAGATATTGGAGAGATTAGCCGGGCAAAGTTTTTATTGCTTTTTGGATGGATATTCCGGCTATAATCAGGTTGCTATAGACCCGAGGGACCAAGAAAAAACCACCTTTACATGTCCCTTCGGCACATTTGCTTATAGACGCATGCCCTTTGGGTTGTGCAATGCACCGGCGACTTTTCAACGGTGTATGATGTCTATCTTCTCGGACATGGTGGAAAAATTCTTGGAAGTGTTCATGGATGATTTTTCCATTTTTGGGCCTTCATTTGAATCATGCCTCCAAAATCTAGCTTGTGTTCTCAAACGATGTCAAGAGACCAACCTAATTATTAGTTGGGAAAAGAGCCATTTTATGGTTCAAGAGGGTATTGTCCTAGGGCACATTGTGTCTAAGAGAGGAATAGAGGTTGATAAAGCCAAGGTTGAACTCATTTCCAAACTTCCTCCACCATCAACGGTGAGAGAGATTCGTTCATTCCTTGGGCATGCGGGCTTTTATCGCCGTTTCATCAAAGACTTTAGTAAGATCTCTCGGCCTTTGTGTCGCCTTCTTGAAAAAGAGTCTTGCTTTGCCTTTGATGAAGCGTGCCTTAACGCTTTTGAAGAACTCCGCACCATGCTCACAACCGCTCCAATTCTAATCCCTCCAAATTGGGCTCTCCCATTTGAGATTATATGTGATGCATCCGATTATGCCGTGGGTGCTGTCTTAGGGCAACGAATAGACAAACTGCCACATGTCATCTACTACGCAAGTAAAACCCTTTCCGAGGCTCAAATCAATTATACCACCACGGAAAAGGAATTACTTGCGGTAGTATTTACATTAGACAAATTTTGAGCTTATTTATTAGGTTCAAAGGTCATTGTCTATTCGGACCATGCTGCCCTCCGGCATCTTTTGGCCAAAAAGGACACCAAGCCTAGGTTGATCTGATGGATACTCTTGTTGCAAGAGTTCAATTTTGAAATTAGAGACAAAAAGGGAACTGAAAATGTGGTGGCTGACCACCTGTCTAGAATTCTTGTTGAATCCCTCCATAATTCCATTCCAGTTTGTGAATCCTTCCCGGATGAACAACTCTTTGTCATCTCTCAAGAGAGTATCCCTTGGTATGCGGATGTGGTTAATTACTTGGCAACCGGTAAAATACCATCTTCTTGGACCAAGCAAGAGAAGGATCGTTTTCTCTCCCAATCACGATCATATTATTGGGATGATCCTCAATTGTTCAAATATTGCCCCGATCAAATAATTCGAAGGTGTGTGCCCAACAGTGAATTCCAAAGCATTCTCAAGTTTTGTCATACACTCGCTTGTGGGGGACACTTTAGTGCTAAGAAAACCGTAGCAAAAATTCTCCAATGCGGATTTTTCTGGCTGACACTTCATCGGGATGCATATTCATTCTGCCGCTCTTGTGAGCTATGTCAGCGCCTTGGCACGATGTCTCGGAAGGACATGATGCCTCTTAACCCTATTCTTATCATTGAAATATTTGATGTGTGGGGCATTGACTTCATGGGACCATTTCCACCCTCTACTGGTCATGAGTACATACTTGTGGCGGTGGACTATGTATCTAAGTGGATAGAGGCCGTTCCTACCAAAACCAATGATCACGCAGTCGTGGTTAAATTCATTCAAGCTAATATTTTTAGCCGGTTTGGTACGCCTCGGGCCATCATCAGTGAGGAGGTAAACATTTCTGTAACCGGTTCCTTCGAACCTTGCTTACCAAATACTCCGTCACACACAAAGTAGCCACCCCATACCATCCTCAAACTAGTGGCCAAGTAGAGGTATCCAATAGGGAGATTAAGAACATTCTTCAGAAAACTGTTCGGCCCGACCGGAAGGATTGGTCATTGCGACTAAACGATGCATTATGGGCATACCGAACTGCATATAAAACTCCCATTGGAATGTCACCTTATCGGTTGGTTTATGGCAAAGCGTGCCATCTTCCGGTTGAATTGGAGCATAAAGCTATGTGGGCCACCAAAACTTTCAATTTTGACATGCAAAAGGCCGGCTCTAATCAAAAGCTTCAATTAAATGAATTGGAAGAATTGCGGCATGACGCGTATGAGAATGCAAAAATCTATAAGGCAAAGTCCAAAGCCTTTCATGATCGTAATATTTGAGTCAAAACATTTTCGCCGGGCCAAAAAGTATGGTTGTACAACTCACGCCTCCATTTGTTTTTCGAAAAACTTCGCTCCCGTTGGGATGGTCCATTTTTGATTAATTCTGTCACTCCCCACGGAGCGGTGGAATTGAAGGACTTGAAAGATGACTCGTTGTTCAAAGTGAACGGGCAGCGCTTAAAAGTGTGCGTGGATGACCAAGTCACCACCGAATACGTGGATGTCGTCACTTTGACGAATCCCGTGTATTTTGACTTGTGAGCCGATCCGGACATCGTGCCATAGACGTGTAAGGTGGCGAAGCCATGGTAGCTATCACTCTTCCATGATGTCCCTTTAATCCAAAGTAGGTGTGTATCTAAGCAATGTAGTATCTAATTCCCAAATATCCAAGTCCCTGGAGCATAACTCAAGCTAACTATTTTTGAGCATTTCGATTGATCGAAGCCAGGATCTCGATCAATCGAGATTTTGATTGATCGAGATCTCAGTTTCGATTGATCGAAAAATTGCAGAGATTTGCCAAGTCCAAAGTCCCGAGAGGTAGTATTCTTCGATTGCACTTCGATAGGTCTTCGATCCATCGAAAATTTTGATTGATCAAAATGGGATTTTGATTGATCGAAATAAAATTTTGATTGAATGAATTAAATGTTCGATTGATCGAAGTAAAAGTGTGATTCAGTGCAGGAATTTTTGATTGATCGAGGAGACAATCTCGATCGATCGAAGCTGATTTCGATTGATCGAAGCAAGATTTCGATCTATCGAAATCTCGATTGATCGAAATGCACATCTCGATCAATCGAGATGCACGCGGAGCCTGCACGTGAGCCGAAAATCTATTTAAACCGTTGGACTTCCCTCACATTTTAAAAGACCATCCGAATTCTTCTCTCCCTCCGTGCGATCCAAGCCTTCTCCGAGCACTCCTGAGCACTCGATCTACCATTCCCGATCATCTGTCGCCGTCCAACGCAGTCTGACGCCGCCGCTAGCACGTGCGCGATCTTCTCTTCGCGGCTGCGAGTGGAGTTTTCTTCGGTTGAGCCGTTCATCTTCTTCCTCACGAGGAAAGTGATGCATGGCTACTTTTTGTTTACTCTCTCGCCATTTTTGATAGTTTTACGGCGTAATAAACATAGTTAGATAATGTTGGGGTGGATTGGTGCAATTGCGATATCTGTAACGAGATTTTGTGGGTTTCGGGGGGTAGGAATTCATGTAGGAGTGAGATTTGGCATTCTCTTCGTTTCAAACGCTTAGTGTATGGTGTGCAATTGCGACACCTTCGTTTCGATTGCATCCGTTCACATTGCCTCTTCGAGAGCGACTTTTTGCATTCTTGTCAGTACCATGGACTAGGACTTCATTTTTATTTTTTTATTTTTATTCTTTTAGTTTATTCGTAGTTTAGCTTTCTTCTTCTTTATCTTTTATTTACGTAATTTTTGGAATCAAGTGCAGACTGTTCCGAGGCTATGGCGAGGGTGAAGAACGCCGCCGGTTCTGTTCGCGATGCGCCCGGGCGAGCCTTCCGGTCTCGGAAGTTCCACCCGGAGCAGATTTTTGACTTAGCCACATTTGAGACGCGTCCCGACACCGCGTGGACTGTTGCCGAGCTCAGGAGGCGTCGCCTCGACCGGCTATGTGTGCCTCCTACTGACGTGGCACACGAGCGCTTAGTGCAGGTCTTCTATGAGCGCATGACCTACTCCTGCACAGCGCCGGATACACTAGAGACGGTCGTGGGCACCGTCACGATCACGATTACGCCGAGCCAGATTGCGCATATGCTCGGCATCCCTCACCAGCAGCCACCGGACATGGTTGGCCCGGGCGGTCAACCACTTTTTAGTGCCGCGCTCCCAGCAGACACGACGCTGTTCTCGATCGTGATGGACATGTGTGGCGGGGCGTTTACCACGCCCAGTCATAACTGCACGTCCAAATCGATGTGCCCGAGCAGATATTGGTTCCTGGACACCGTTCTCCTCAAGAACGCGTGTCTGCTGCAGCACGTGGCTGAGCGCAGGGGCGACCTCCTCCGTTGCCTCTATGCTTTCCACACGGGCGCTTGGTTTTCTGTCCCATCACTGATCTGGGGGTGGATGCATAAAGTCTGGGATGGCCTCGTCAACAAGAGGAAGAGGAGAGCAGCGAGTTGGCGGCTTCCCTTCCCTTTCCTGATCGCCGCTTTTCTCAGCAGTGCCAGTATTCCGGTCAGTCAGACTGATGTCCGGTTGGCACCGCCCACCCGCTTCACATCTACTCAGTGGGAGCGGGTGAGGCGACACTTAGAGCGACAGGACCACCAGGGTGATCCACCAGACGATGTAGATATGGATGCCCCGGTGGAGGCGGATGAGGGCGAGCCAGCAGAGGCTGAGTCAGAGGACGAGGAGATGGAGGAGGAGGAGATGGATGTCGCTGCAGAGCGGCATGATATCTTAGCGACGGGCTATTCCTGCCTGGCGGCTGACGTAGAGCGGCTCCAGCAGGGTTTTGACGAGCACGTCCAGGTGACGCAGAGTCAGTTGGCAGGTATTCGGACGGACATTTCTTCTCTGGCACAGGGCCAGAGAGCGATCTTAGACGAGTTCTGAGCCTTCCGGCAGGACCTACAGTTCCTGTTCGCAGGTCGAGCCTCCACCTCCACTTCTGCTCCCACCGAGCCACCACCACCACCACCCGCCCTCGAGTAGCTGCATTTTATTCATCTTTTCTACTTTATTTTCTGTATTTTTCTTTCTTTATTTTTGATAGGCCATGTTGGCCATGTTTAGTTTCTTTTTGAGTATTCCACCTACAGGTACACTTTGTACTGAAACTCATTTTCATTTATATGGAATACATTTATATTTTCTTTTATGCCATGTGTTATCTTTACTGTGTTTATTTTTGCTTTCTGTCAATCTACTTGTTCTCTATACTTTGACTATGTATGTAGTACCACTTGTCTAATTGTTATATGCGATTCAGTTGATGATTTCCATTTATTACCGCCTGGTTTTAATTCCCAATACTGTTGAGATTGCTTCAACACAGTATGGCGGTAATAAAGAAAGGCAGCCCCTTTGCGTGCTATATGTTAGCGTGCCTGGATAGTCAATATCTTGTCGCATAGACCTCTTAGACAATTGGGAAACACCAGTTCAGACCCTTAGATATACAGTGATATTGGCATTATCTGCTTGTGTATAATTTTTTCATTATGTTCTATTTATCTACTTTTTGTTCCTTTTAATGCTCATGGTATCCAGTTGGTGTTCTGTGCAGGTTTTCCTTATTTACAAGACGACCGCTGCTGTGGAATACCATTTTTCTCGCATTCTGCCATCCCGGTACCTTCTTTCCTTGTTCTTCTTGTCCAAACATTGAGGACAATGTTGCAGATAAGTTTGGGGGTGCGGTAGGCTATACCACTTGCATACGCATGCAATGTTCGGTCATTATTTTGAGTGTCATTGTAGAGCAGTTTTTTTCTTCTTGATATTTTTGCACGCTTGCCATGATGTCTTGCTTTTTAAAGGAAGTCATTTGAATAAATGTCCGAGGTAAATGCAGCAGGTAGTTAAGAACTTTAACATTGTAAATACCCGCACTTTTGCAAGCTTTATAGTAGGCTAGAACGGTCTACATTTTTGTCCAAATTCGAGCACGTACAGTTCTTGCCCTAAATTTGTCCTTAACCGCACAAATTCGCACACATGCATTTTAAATTGTGGGGTATAAGTCTGGGGGAGAATTTTTGAAAATTTTTGTTTTTATCTGAACAACTTAAAGAATAAGTTCTTCTGGTTGTTGGAAAAAAAAAAAAGAAATAAAAAGAGAAAAATATGCAATAAGCCTTCTCACTCAATAAACTGGATTTCTATGCCTCAAAGCAGGGAATATTCGCGTATAAGTGTGTAAGGTTGAGCAATAATAAGTGGGTGGCTTGTTTACGCTCATCGCCTTGTAAGCTCGGTCATTAAGTCCGAGGGGTGCTTCTTCACCTAATGCCCTAAAATCAATTGGTTTGGGAGTCATTGGCCCAACGCCACTACATGGGCTTGCAAGAAAGCAAAAAGAGCTAAGCATTGCACGGTCATCCGCGCATGAGCAATCATGAATGTTTTGTGATAATGAACAGCCGAGTCGAGCATTTTCAATGAGTTTTTCTCTTAAAAACAGATTTGTTCATTTTCTTCTCCAAATATGACAAAAGCCGCACGTTAGAATGCATGTTCACTTTTCAAAGAGGATTTTGGGGCTGGAATGGTTATAGTTGTTCGGGCTGGCCATTATGTGGGGACTGTCATTCATTTATAGCTTGTGAAAGTCCATTTTTGCTAATGACCACATAGTTCTGTAATACTTGTTGCATTTGCCAAATGTGAAATGAACGGATGATCGCCCTTTATCTAGTTGATGACTGAGCATGATTAAACTTTTGTATAAGATAGTTGATTTCATTTCTGTAATATTGTATTGCTAAGGGACTAGCAATATGTAAGTTTGGGGGTGTGATAAGTGTTCAATTCTATGCATTCGAACCCTCTTTATTGCATACGTTAGTTCCATTTTTGCGTTTACCGAGATATGTTTACGGTATTTTTGTGTTTTTGACGTTTTGCAGGTATTGGAGTAAATGGAGCAAAGTTGGAAGCTTTCTGCAGTCAAGAGAAGAAATCAGAAAATGCAGCCAAGGCATCTCGATCAATCGAGATGTTGATTTCGATTAATCGAAATCTCGATTGATCGAGATCTCATTTCGATTGATCGAAATCTCGATCAATCGAAATTCTGCAGAGCCCACTTGGCCACTTGCTCACCTGCTCTCCCACTTGCAACAAAATCCCCCTTTTTGCACGACTTAGGGGGATTGTCTGATTTGAACAAGACTTTTGGGGGCCTTCTTGATACAAGAGATATATATAATGATATATATATATATATATGGTGGGTCCAAGGTTGAAAAAGAAGCCAAAAAACACACAAAAAGGGCCATATCTCTCATATCTCAAATATCTCTCAAGCAACATCAGAATAGGAGTGGAGAGACCTTCGGGAGAGGAAGAGAAAGAGCTGAACCAGACCAAGAAGCTTCATTCTTTTCATCAATGGAAGGGTGCAAGGCAACCATGAGCAACTAACTCTTCTACTAGGGTGTTGGTTTCAACCCCTAGCCATGTAAACTTGTTCATCTTTGTAGCTCTTGGGATTTATAATTAAATGTTGATTATTTAGCCTAGTGATTATGTACATAAATACATCTCTTTTATATATTCATTTGATATGGAATTTATTCTTGTCTTAGAGTAGATTTTGTCACTTGAATGCACAACATTTGCATATTCCACAAGAAGTGCAAATGATGGCTAGATAATGGTGTTTAAATGAATGTGTGATGTTAATTTGTATAGACCATGCCAAGACAAGGTAGTTTGGATGCATGTAGTGTTCATTTAGAGAGTAGAGTAATTAGGTAGTTAGTTAGGTTGAAGAGCTATGCTTGTTGAAGATGGATTATGATAGGTTAGCACACACATTGATCTTTTGATATGTCATTGAGGTCACAAGCCTAATGACATTGTTAGGCATTTAATTAATGAATCCCATGCTTGCTACACTTATGAACATGTGAATGGCTAGTGGTGGAAACCAACCCTAGTTCTCTCTCCCAACTTTAAACTCTTTACTTTTCTTGTCATTTCATTCATGCAATAGTTTTTTTTAACACAAAACCAAAAATCTGTTTTTAGAATTAAAGTAGAATTAATCTTCCCTTAAGACAATTGCGACGAGTCCTCGTGGGATCGATACCCTCTATATAGAACCTTATCTACAAAGATTCATGCTCTTGCGAGTGGTTAAATTATATTTTGATAAAAAGGGCAAAATTAAGCTTACAATATAATTTAGTTCCGACCACATCAGTAAACAACACCGGTGCTCTCCATGGTGATGTACTCAGTCTAATAAAACCTTTGGCTCTCAAGTAATCCAACTGACGCTTCAATTCCACCAACTTCGCCAGTGTCAATCCCAAACTCTACCTCTCTCTTAGGAGGCAAATTTGTCAAATCTCTGAAAATATATCTAAAAAGTCACATACCACTGTCGGGTACTTCTCTTTCGGCATCTCATCTCCCTCGGCCAATAAACTAGCCAAGATAAAACTGTTTCGCTCTTGACTGCTAATGCCATAACATAGAGAAGCGTAGGAATCACTCCGATCCCCCACAAAACAAAAGCAATCACCCTCGGGTGTACAAATCGTCACTCTCCCTCTAAAATAGTCTATTATAGCATGAAATTCTGACAACCAATCCATCCCAAGTATGATGTCAAAACTACTAATATATAGGAGAATGAAATCGAACTGTAGTGTCCTCCCAGCTACCTCAATAGCACATCCCCATCATACTCTATTAAGTATCACCGTACAGCCTACTGGCATACAAACACAAATTGCTCTACCCAATGGACGTGCCCAAGAACTATATACCAGAAATATACCTCTAACCACTGAAGGACCCGCTGAGGTCTCAACTGGTGTAATAGCATAGGCACGACCTTATATACCCCGTCCTACCTGATCACTCCCCTGATGGCCGGATTGCTGAATAGAGGTAGCTGAAGTCGCTCCCTTCCCCAATTATGAACTATGAACATACTGTGGTGGCTGAGGAACTCTAAACCCTATTTGTGCCCCCGAAGCCTATGAATAATGCTGCTATGGTCCCACAGCACTGTAAGCACCACTCCTCCTCTGTGGGCAATCCCTCACTACATGACCCGCTTGTCCACACTTATAGCATTTCCTCGAATCCTCCTCCTGTGTAGGCTACAACTGTGGGCATTCTGACTTGTAATGCCCCAGTTGCTGACAATGATAGCACTTCACCTTATCCTTAAAGGACCTGGTAGACATAGACATTATAGAGAATGACTGAGTCTGCTGTGGCCATCGAGAGAATGAAGTACTCCCCTTGTGCTTCTTCTTCAGATTTGCGTCCGAATGAGAGACCACACTTTGAGACTGACTCCTCAAGCCCCGTATCCTCTGAATATTATTGTTGTTTGCCTTCACCAACAATGTCCTCCTCACTACCTCCGCATAACTGGGCAAGTCCAAGATAATGACCTTGGCCCTTAGCTTGAATTGGAGTCCTTTCACGAACCTCCTCGCCTTTGCTTGCTCAGTTGCTACCATCTTCGGTGTAAAATGAGAAAAGACTGTAAACTTGTTCTCATAGTCCATCACACTCATTGATCCCTGAATCAAGTGTATGAACTCATCCTGTAGAGCTTCCTTCACCGTGTCTAGAAGGTATTTCTTAAAGAACAACCCTCGAAAAGTTTTGCACTCCATGTCCCTCATTTCATGAGTATGAGTCATGGACTTCCACCATGAATTCGCCGACCTCGTCAACTAAATAGAAGTCATGGACATCCTCAAATCATCCTCAACTATCGTTAGCACATCGAATTCTTTGGATATTTGCTCCAACCAATCTTCTGTAGCCATAGGATCCGCTCTCGCATCAAACATAGGAGGGTTCATCTTCCTGAACATTTCTAGAGCTCGCATTGCCTTATCCCCACCTCCTTGTGTGCTTGATACTATGGGCCCTCGTTGGCCGTCCTAGCCAACAACTGAATGGCAGTAGTTATCTCACGGACCAACTATGCCCTATCTATCAATGGTGGTGGAATGGGGTTTGCACCCCTACCTCGGCCTCTTCTCGGTGGCATGGTTCTAATAAACATTTCCCAAAGAGGATTAATCATATGAATTTATCAACTAATAAATTCTACTCTCATAACAATATGTTATCATTTTGCACATAACACATAGACATGCTTTTGCACATTTAACTACATAAACATATTTTCAATCAATACATAACATATACGCATGTTATCACATAATTACTCAACATATTATCATGTTATTATGCAAGCATACTTCACATGCACATAAATTCTCATATTAACTATGTCATGTCTACACGAGTTTCTAGGTTTCTAACTCGATGTCCAAACCTATCCGAAACTACATGTGATACAACCCTTACCCATTGTCCCTAGGCATTCAACTTAGTTAAGCTCTTATAACAAGCTATGCTCTGATACCAAAACTGTCATGCCCCAATTCCCGATACACGGAACCTGGGGGGGGATTAAGTAATAAACCACACTCCTAATTAAACTTATCTTCTTGATATCTTACTTTGATATCATTACTTGTCATGTAATTATCTCACATTATCATCGCGGAATACCCATCGTGTACATAATCACACATACACAAATCACCAATATTCAACAGTGCAATAAAAGCCCACATTCAGGTTTCGATCGGCTGAAAGATGTCCCACCAGCTGGCTAAAACCTAGGCAGTCCATTAGCTGGCTAACCTATTTCTTTGGTCAGCTAAAGGAGGCCTTTCGATCGGCTGAAGGACTATTTTGGCTGACCGAAATAGGTCCCTGCAGACTCTGCAGATGCAAATGTTTGGTATCTCACTGTTTCGGTCGGCTGAAGGATGTTTCAGTTGGCTAAAACTCTCCAGACCCTGTTTCTCACTATTTTCAACCTTCAATTCTTCCTTCACAAGATTCACAACTTAGCTTATCATATGCTTACTCAAGATCAACCATTCCTCATTAACATACATGTATTAACTTGGACATTTAAAGAAGAGTACAAATCCTCATTTGCATCATTTAGCATATATCATGTTTAAGTCATACATATAGAGTATAAAATCATAAAACAAAATTCCAACATGTTCTTAAAATATGAATGCAACATCTCAAAGTCTAAGTTTCCATACATATGTCAATATGCACTAAGTCCACATCCCAGACTTGACAAATAGCAAAAAAAAAAAAAAAAACTAGAAAGGGATTCTATGACCTCAAGTCCATCTCATGGTTGCTCACCTTCAAAAAGTTCCTTGCCATGTCCTGAAAATGTTAATGTAGGGGGATGAGCAAGTTCAATGGCTCAAAGTACTATGTTGAGCAATCTATTCAAGTTCGCATTTTATATTATCGCATAAAGGCAATTCAAAATGCATGACCTAGCTATGTGTTAGGCTCCCTAGTGTTCTAGTCAAATCCATAACGTTCATTTCCATGGCATACTCATCAAATACATTTGACAACCACAATTTATAACATGCTTCATTGCATAATCCATCATATCTATAACATATGACATAACCAAATTTTTTCACAATTTCACCCATTTCACATAAGTCACATTATTTCACATAAAACTCAACACAAAGTCACATTGCTCTCGAAATTCAACTCACACTCACACACACTATCAAGATATGTACCGATGTCTTATATCTCAAATCCTTAGTTGTTACGAGCAACTAACCCATCCGATTACCATCCAACTTGCGCAAGGTTGTGGTCTTTCAATCCCAAGGGGATATGTTACCCCGCTTTTTCCCATGAGCCATTTAAGAGAATTCACTACACACACACAAGATATATCACATTTTGCCTATCTATTTGCACATTTCGATGCATTACATCCAATACATATCATATGTCCATTATAGTATGTCATATAATAATTCATAATGACACATGAATACATTCTAATTTCAAAGTTAAGTTCTTCAACAAATTCATCAAGATTTCATATATGCAATACATGTCCCAATTTTCACATTTAAGCAATTCGTGCATTCTATAACATTTATCAATCATTTCCAATTCAAAGAAACATTCATCATTAATTTAATTCAACAATTCATCCCCAAAATCTTATATCATCATATATATAACATGAATACATAAATTTTATGCTAAAAACATGAAATTAAAATTGAAATGTAAGACACAACACACCCCCTACCTTAATAGCTACAATTTCAAGCTATTCCTTCCTTTCACCTAAAACTCAACTTTATTCAAAATTGCTTTTGAAGGGATCAAACTCGAGCCCTTAGTGCGTAGACTATTTCTCTCTTCTTCGATGAACTCCGATTATGAACCTAAGTCCCTCAAAATCAATGGAGAAGGGAAGAAGAAGATGTTGCTATATATATATATCTATATATATATGCTCCTTATGGCTTAATAAGAATGTGAAATGCGGGCTCAAAATTCTCCTTTTATTTATAGAAATTTGACCTACCCTTACTTACAAGAATGCCATCACCTTTTCCTTAAACCTTTTAATTTTTAATTTTCGTAATTTTGATTGACACGAAATCAACTCCATAGCGCGTAAAATATTTTATTTAATCCTCCCTCCAAATTTGGAGTCATTCCGACACTTTCAAATTTTTTGGGCCACGGGGCCCACATCCCGGGTCAACCGGACTCGAAAAATTCAACTTTTGCCAAACACTCTGAAAATTTTTTCAAAAACTTATACAAGTATTTAAACATGTATTTTACATTTAAAACACATAATTAATCATTTAAAGTATTAATATGGCAATAAATGAAAATAACAAAAAAATCAGACAAAAGTGGTCACAGTTCTTACATTCATTCCCACAAATCAATGGTTGCTATTTTTTATTAGTAGTTCCTTGTATGATTATTGACTATATATCTATATATTATATATTATTTGTAATACAATTGGTTTCCATTTCTTTCTACACATTCTTATTAGTTGTGGTAATTAATGTGGCGACCCAGCGTGATAACTTTGTGGGTGGGTGTTTGTGAGTACCACACTGGAAAACTACAGGTTGGGCAATTCAACATTGCCTGGGTATGGAGAAGAGGAAAATCGTATGAGACCTTTTAGGGTAAAACTCAAGAGCAAAATCGTGCAAACATGGCCTAAAGCGGACAATATCATACCATATGGTGGAACAGACTATTATAAATGGTATAAGAGCCAGAGCCCAGCCAAAAGTGTGTCAATGAGGACTTTGGGCCTCTTAGGGGGGTGGGTGGATTGTGGCGACCCAACATGATAACCTTGTAAGTGGGTGTTTGTGAGTAACCTTGTGGGCCTAATGGATATGGAAAAAGGGATGTGATCTATATGTAGTGTGTTCTTTCTAAATGGTTTAAGGCCTTTTGGGGTAAAACCCAACAGCAAAACCGTGCGAGCTTATCCCAAAGTGGACAATATCATACCATATGGGGGAGCGGGCTGTTATAATTAATTTCTCATATATCAATAATCAAGGAATGTAATAGATTTAAATCCGTTAACTAAGAGTTAATTTTTCACCATTAAGAGTTAATTTTACTGTTGGATTTTGATGGGGAATTTGACTTCTACTAAACTTTGATGACGTGGAGAACAATAAACTCTAATGTGACTCCTGTTTCTAGATATAATGGAAAATTGAAGAGTCATTTCCTACTCGGATACGAAATAGATCTAGCCTCTATAAATACAGTGGCGATTCATTGATGAGGTTCACAATTAATATATTTAAGTGCCTTTATATCTTATATAGCCTTTTCGATTCTAACATGACCGTCGGATCGTAGTCAGCTGGCACCACACCAGTGACCCTTCGGTTACCCTTTTCTTATCTTTTTCATGTTAGCGTTGATCCAGATTGTCTGATAATTCTGCATCATCAGTTAGCGCCATTTGTGGGAATGACTTAATTGTTCTCCAAGATACACTTATGATCTGGTTTAGACATCGGGGCCGGACGGGATCTTCTTGCCAATCACAACTCGCCACCTGGGCAAGATCCTTTTGTCGATCATAACCCACCAGCGAGGCAAGATCCTCTTATCGGTCACAACTTGTCAGCCAAACAAGACCCTCCTGATGGTATCCCAACGTGTTTGTGGCTTTCTTTTCTTTCAGGGTATCAGTATGTATGTATGCCTCCTTTGCATACTATCGTGAATAGAATACAACTATAATCAGTCAACTATTCTTTAATTAGGGTTATATCAATTATTCCTTAATTAGGGGCAAAATCACTGCTTTTCATATACATTTCTTTCTATATATTGCTTCTTTCCTTATTTTTGTTTTATAGATCATTATAAATTCAGATTGTAGTCACTCTTTGAATATATAATAAAATAGTCTATTTCTCTCCTCTCTCTCTCAACTTAGCCTATATTCTTGATATGGTATTAGAGTATCAAGATCCACGTTGAAGACATAACGTAAGATGCTTCTTCTTATTCTTTTTTTCTTTAATTTCTTCTTTCGCAGTTTCTCTATTCTTCTTTTGTAGACTGTCGGATCATGGTCTGCTGGCACCATACCAATGACCCTTCGACTACCCTTTTTATGCCTATTTCAGGTTAGCGTTGACTTGAATTTTTTGATGATTCTGCATCATCAGTTGGCATTGTTTGTGGGAATGACTTAACTGTTCTCTAATAAGCATAATGCACTTATGATTTGGTTTAGACACCGGGGCCAGACGGGATCTTCCTTCCAATCACAACCCGCCAGCCGGGCAAGACCCTCCTGCTGGTCATAACCCGTAAGTGGGGCAAGATCCTCCTGCTGGTCATAACCCGTAAGTCAGGTAAGATCCTCCTACTGGTCACAACTTGTCAACTAGACAAGACCCTCCTACTGGTCACTACCCTCCCATCAATGAAGATGGTATCCCAATGTGTTTGTGGTTTTTTTTTCTTTCAGGGTATAAGTATGTATGTATACCTCCTTTGCATACTATCGTAAATAGAATACAGCTATAGCTATAGTCAGTCAACTATTCCTTAATTAGGGTTATATCAATTATTCCTTAATTAGGGGCAGAATCATTGCTTTTTATATACATTGCTTTCTATATGTTGTTGTTTTCCTTATTTTTGTTCTTTAGATCATTATAAATTCAGATTGTAGTCACTCTTTGAATACATAATAAAACAGTCTATTTCCTCCTCCCTCTCTAATATTTCTCTCTCAACTTAGCTTATATTCTTGACATGGTATCAGAGCATTAAGATCCACGTTGAAGACATAACGTAAGAAGCTTCTTCTTCTCCTTCTTTTTTTCTTCTTCCTTTTTCTTTTTCAATTTCTTCTTTCTCAGTTTCTCTATTCTTTCTATTTATATTCCGTTTCTCTTTTCTTTCTTTGATAGGATGACCTAGAACCCTAGGTCTTAAATAATAAAAAAAGTTATTCTCTGTAATTCTGGCATAAATGACTTAAAAAAATAAAAAATATTATGTTCTTTCTCTATTTCATGTTCAATATTCTATAGTCCTCTCTCTTGTATTCGTATTGTCTCATCTTGACTATCATGGGTGACAAATAGGAAAATAAGGATTCTCTTTTTCTGCTCGATAACTACTACCAAATTGAAGGTTAGGTTCCAATTACCTTCAATGGTCTCGGACAGTCCAAGTTTTTCTGAAAGCTCGTGGGAAACTTTCTTATATCTTGTCACTCAAACCCAAGGAGGAAAAATAGATTGATGCATGGGAACACGAGGATGCACAGATTATGACTTGACTATGGAATAGTATGGTACTAGAGGTGTTTAATAATGTTTCATTTCTGGAGTTTGCTAAGGAGATTTGGGACACACTCAGAGAAATGTACTCATCAGAAAAGAATATTTCTCGTATCTACCAGTTGTACCAGGATATCTTTTCTTTTCAATAAGGTGATCGATCGATTAAAGAATACTACTAGGAATTGAAAGGCATGTGGGAAGAACTTAATGTTTATCAGCCTTTGACTACAGATTTAGAGACTCAGAAACAACACAGAGAAGAATTTTGGGTAGTAAAATTTTTATCAGGATATTGGCTAGAACTTGCTCCCATCAGTTCTCAGATTCTCTCAGGCAAAGATTTGCCAACTGCTAGTGAGACTTTTGCCTGTGTTCGACGTGCCTCTATCTACTCTTCTACTATAGAGAAGGAGGATCGTTATGCTCTTGCTGCTCCAACTGAGCGATTAGATACTTCATGTGATGGCCAAGGGGGAAGTGATCATCCTCATACTAGCCGAGGTAGTTGTGGTAGAAGAGGTGATCATGGTGGCAGGACTTGTACACACTGTGGCCACATCAATCACTCTATTGATTACTCTTGGGAACTTCACGACAAGCTTACATGGGCAAATCAGGTTATGGTTGAGGGACAAAACCCTAATCTTGCTGCTGAAGAACATGTTCTTATCTCCAAAGTTGAGTATGATTTAATTGTCAAGCGTGCTAATCCTTCATCCACTTCCACAGTTACTTTTGGTGATTCAGGTAATACTTGTCTTCATTCTTCCTTCAGTACACCTTGGATTATTGATTTCAGGGCCTCAGATCATATGAAATGTAACTCCTTTCTTCTGTCTGACATTATTCATGTAACTTCTCCCTCGTTTGTTACAATAGCTAATGGTACCTAGTCTCTAGTCCCAAGAATTGCTACCGTTAGTACATCTAGTCTAACATTCTCTTCCTCAGTTTCCTTTTAACTTGTTACCAGTTCGTAAAATCATTTCTGCTCTAAATTGTTCAGTAACATTTTATCCTACTCATTGTATCTTTCAGGATCTAAAGACAAAGATGATGATTGGTGGGGGATTTGAGAAGGATGGGCTCTATTACTTTTAGTTGTCTTGTTCACCTATTGCATCTGCACTCCATACCTCAATTTCTCCATATCAGTGGCATTGTTATCTTGGACATCCTTCATCTGACAATCTTCGGTGTTTAGTTCCTTCTTTACCAAATTTTTTTAGTTTTAATTTTGAAATGTGTGAACTTAGCAAGCATTATAGGGCTACTTTTAAGCTTAGAATTGATGGGCCTTGTTTATGCCTTTTTGAGCTTGTTCACTCTGATGTTTAGGTCCAACCCGAACTACTAGATTAGCTAGTGCCTGTTATTTTATTTTCTTTATTGATGATTATTCTCATTTGACTTGGTTATATATTCTTAAAGATTGATCTCAAGTCTTTCATGTGTTTAAATCTTTTTATGTTGAGATAACTAATCAGTTAAATGCTAAGTTACACATTCTTTGAACTGATAATGCCCTTGAATATAAAGATGGTCTCTTTCAGCAATTTCTTGAGTCTAGAGGTGTCACCTATCAACTTCCTGTGCTGATACTCCAAAAAAAAAATGGAATTGCTGAAAGAAATAATGGACCAATTCTTGTTATTGCCCAGGCTTTGATGATTCCACTACAAGAAAATAGTTTTTTTTTTCACGGATCATTTACTATGGTTTCAATTTCATAGTAAATAGTAAGGTATTTGCTACGGAAAATAAAATTCATGAAAAATACCCCTTCGTATTTACCATGGAAAAAATTTCATAGTAAATACTAGGGTATTTTTCACAAAAACTTGATTTCGTAGTAAATACCCTTTTTTGACGAAATTTATTTCGTAGCAAATAATATATTATTTACTACGGAAACTTAATTTCATAGTAAATACCCTTTTTTGAAAAAATTTATGTCGTAGAAAATAATATGTTATTTACTACGGAGCTAATTTCGTAGTAAATAGCATGTGTTATTTGCTATGGAGCTAATTTCGCAGTAAATAGTAAGGTCTTTACTACGAAAAATTAAATCCATAGTTAATACTCTAATTTTTTCTTATTATTTCCTCTCTTAATTTCTAGTGATCGGTACCCAACCCATCTCATACAAAGCCCTAACCCTTCGTTGCCCCCTTTACTCTCGTTTCTTCACTCCGATTCCTTGGAGTCTTGCATACCCCTCTCTCTCAAATACTTTCTCTAGCGATGAACAACGATTACTTACAGGTCTAGCCCTCTTTCTCACACTATTCATGGAACCAAAAGGCATTGTCAGCTTCCATCACCGCAGATCTCCCTCCTCCAATCGGTTCCTCGATGCCTTCTGCCCACTGAAATCTAGCGTCATAGTAGATCTCCTTTCATCACCATTGCTGGCGACGAGATCAGCGAGGACGAATTCTTCTGGACCTTTGATTTCGTCGACCCAAATCGCTCAGCCAACTCTCTATATGCCACCACTAACCCCAACCACCATCGCCAAATTTTAGGGCAGCTGGAGAAATTCAACATCCTCGCGGCCTAAATCCTTCTTGTTTGTTTCTTTTCTCAAGTGTTTTTGCCTAAGGTGTATATCTATCTTTGTTATCAACTTTTAACATTTGATATTTCTATTCATGGACAAAATAAAGATGTACAAAATATAAATCTAGTTTATTTACTTATTTTTGTTTGCTATTGCATTCTTGGGTCTTACATTTCCTAATAATGACTTGTTTCTATGCTCTAATCTATGTATGGATTCAGGTGAAGCAATAAATTTTTATTTATTGTTGTTCCTATTGGGAATGCTGCCAGTTTGCTAGTGAGTTGATGTACAAAGAATGAAGGGCAGGAGCAGGTGAGTGATCAGGTGGTTGTTATTCAATTGATGGTTGTCAAGCAGTTTGTATATTGTAACATGTACATCTGTATATGTGTGTGTGTATATATAATTGGTGTTAGACAATTGGTGATGCTAAATTAATTGATTAAATCCATATGATAATTGGTATTACTACGAAATTGACATGATTAAAAGCATATAACAATAGTTTGTATATTTCAATAATAAAATTAAAATTTAAAGAATATTATTGTAAATTTAACACATAAAACTGGCATCCCTGCGAGTGATCTTTGTTCAACGGTGGTCACTTAAACAAGGATTTGAAGTGATTTGTAACATACATGGACATAAATTGTTCTACTGTTTGGTTTGTTACTGAATAGCTTACTAATACATCGCGGCTCTGCAGAAAGTGCCACCTATATATTTTAGTCTATAAAAGAAAAGAAATATAAATTAACTAAGAGGAAAAATGTCTTCCCAAGGTGTTTTTTTCTTTTACAAAAGTTGAAATGGAGTGTGATTCGTGTGTGAGTGTGACTCAAAAATATATCAATTAAAAATTTCCACACTTCGCAATAGAACGAATTCCTTGCAGAATAGGGCTATCGAAAGGGGTATCGTACCTCAGGGATTATGTTCTGACGAGTTGGAATACGGAACTAATTCTAATTAAATTTAGAAGAAAAGAATTCTGATTTTTAAACTAATTAAAAAGATAAAATAAAATAAATCAAAGTAAACAAGATAGTGAAGATAATAGGAGAGAAATCTAGGGTGTTTGACTTCACCACTAACTCCACAATCAATGGTCAATTGAATCAACTATAGGGGAATTACATCATGCATAAGTGGTGTCAGTGGCTACAAGCTCACCTTCATCCGTCAAGAAGATAACATATGATTAAGGCTAAGCCATGGACTATCTTCGATTGGCATGGGCCATCTGCCTAACTACTCTAATCTAGGGTGCAGTATGGTTCATCTTCTCTAGGCATAATCCATCAAAGCTCATAACAATATATTCAGTGATTACCATTGTGTAATAATCTCTCTCATGATCACAGAAAACAAAAGAGATTGAGTTCAATAACAACAACTAAATATCTAAGACAAGATAAGAAATCATTGAGATTGAATTTACAAGACTTTTATTGCTCAATTCCTTAATAAGAATCCTCACAATTACACAATCTATGCATGTATATAAAGGTCCCCAATAATTAAAACAATCAAACCATTGATGCTTTGTTAGGGCTACATCAAAACCCTAGTGGATGAACTAGCCGCTCATGGTAGAAGAAGAAGCTTCAACTGTTGAGGAAGAAGACATCATCTTTCTGAATTACGCGTATGACTTCATTCTCCAATGGCTCTGCGAATATGTTTCTGTTCTCTTCAGCCCTCTCAGACTCTCCAATCTCTGTGTAAGCTCTCTGTAAGCTCTCCCAATTCAGCCTCCAAGTCCTCACTTTATTCCCCAAGAGAATACACCAAAGTCCTAATCCAATTAGGAATAAATTAGGGTTTCCCGCAGCACTAATCAGGTGGGTTTTTCCTGCTGACTTCGGCCCGACTTTCGTGGGAGAAACGATTGCATTTAGCATATGCAACAAGCCTTTAAACCCCTAGGTTCCCCCTAGTGGACGAGTATAGTCTCGTGAGGGTTTCCAGAAATGTTACCCACAAACATTCAAAATTCTGTTTCAACATTAATTCAAGAAGAAGATTACAATACATAGTTACAAACTTGCATTCAAGAATAGTTTCAAACTTTCAAATTCCACAATTCAAAGCAATGGTCCCCATACATAATTCACATCAATATATCTCAAAATAATCAACTCTAGCTCCCTCGTATAAAGTGAACTAGCAGTCATCTCATGTGGCATAACCAAGCTCTGAATATATTAAGGCACATACCCCTTCTACTCACTAGCTCCCCTTATTGAAATCATACTTCCAAACATGAATACATGACTTTTCATTTTTTTTCTTTCATCATTCCTTTTTTTTTCATTGCTTCATTGGTTGTGCAATGTCTTGATCTATTAAGCTTTCTGAAAGATCCATGTAACAAGCTTTCAGTCAGTGACTCCCAAACCAGATGGCTTTAGGGCACTAGGCTTTAAGATACCCCAAAGACCTAATTACTAGAATTAGTCAGGCTACAAATCAAGACAACCAATGCTCATCTTTTCTCACCCTTCCACTTTTGACGCGAACACTCCGTGCTTCCTGAGGCATAGAGGCCCGGTTACTCATGAAAAGGATAAAATTGATTTGCTTATTCATCACATTTTTTTTTCTTTTTCTTTCTCTCTTTTTTTTTCATTGAAGTCAAGTAAACACATCATTGGTACTTATTCTCAAGAGATACTAATTAATATCAAGCATATGTAACTCAATAACTCAAAACCAAAGTTTATACCCCACAAGATTATGTAGTGTGTCTGTGCATGTAAGGAAACTAAAATTAATCACTTCAAAACATGTTATTGCAAACCATGATTAAAACCACTTAATTCAAACCCTAGTTTTCAAAGATTTAAAACCTACTCAAAAATTGCAAGTTAAGCACCTACATAAGGTATTAATCCCTTGAATGATGTCAAAACATTCTATCTAAAAATAAAACAAAATAAAATAAAGAAACAAACTAAGAAAATAAAATAAAATAAAATAAAATCCTAATACAAAAAGAATTTCACACAAATTTCCCCCCATATTGCAATAAAGCACACAAATAGGCATCGCCTCACCCCCAAACTTAAACTATACATTGTCCTCAATGTACTATCAATCAAAGCAAAGAGAAGAGTAAGAACGATATTACCGGGATCATGGAGTAGTGGAAAGAAAATAGAGTACATCACGAGTACGAAGGCAATGCAAGCACACCCCAAACTTGGATGTTAAAACCTGTCAAACAAACCACTATACCCCAAAGATCAAGTGAAAATAGTATGGGTGAAAATAAATATGAAAGAGAAAAATCCTAAAATAAAATATTTTTTCATTTTTCCATTTTTTTTCTAATAATAAAAATCTAACTACAAAAAGAAAAATAAAGAGAAAAATAAAAGCTAAAAATAAAATAAAATACAAAAGATGGTTACCTTCCTGTCAAGGATGTGGTGGTGACTGAGCATCTGGATCCAAGTTTGCTTGGCGCATCAGTGCACGCATCATCCTCCTCATCTCTAGTTGCTCTTGGCGAGTGTCACGAAAGTGATCCGCCATCTCTGCTCTCATTGCACCAAACTGTGTGGAGACCTCTGTCTGTAAGGTGCCAAACTGGGCTGTCAACCCAGCAATCTGCCCTTCTAAATATTGATAATCATGGCCACCAGCCTGTGCATGCACTTTCTCTTCCTCTGCCTCCATCTCTTCTGGACCATCCACCGGTGGTGGTATATCTACATGCTCTCCTCCCTGGGCCAACCGAGATACCTCACCAGGCGCCGCTATGACTCTCTGGTGCATATGAGATCGACTCAGGTTCCAGTCATGCGTGCCATAATGAAGATCACGTGGAAAGGCAAGCTCGTCCTCATGGACTGCATACCCCTGTGCTACAAGCAACTGGTGAATAATAGTAGGGAATGGAAACTCCCAGTCACTTGCACTGTCTGGTGCCTTGGCCAGAACTTTGGAATAGAATTTCTCCATCTGGGCCCAGACAATCTGTGGGAATGACAGCCAATGCCCAAAATGTATAGCATATAAGGCTCTGAGGAACTCTTGATGTCTTTCGATTTTATGTCCAATTGGACATACATTCTTGAGTAGCACAGCGTCAAGGAACCATAAATGATTTGGCATTGAAGACTTTGAAGCTGCATTCCTTTTCGGCCCAGAAAATTGGTTGGCACACAATCGTGCAACCACATTGCCCACCGACAACTCGTCGGGTAAAGGAGTATAGATATGAGATAAATCTGCTGGGCATTCATGAGGATAACCCATGGCAATGGCAATGGATGACATGTCCACTCGAACTATTGTTCGATCTACGGAAGAAGTAAGCACATCCCGCTCATCAGGTTTCGGCATTAAGTTCTGATAAAATACCTTGACAAGCCTCGGGTAAATGGTAGATGAGAGTGGAACAAAAATGGATACCGACCGACGACGACGGATGTCAGAAATCCCCCACCATGTCTTGGGAAACAGACCATAAAGTTCGGCTATGTCAAACGTTGTTTCATAATTCAACGCCCTTCGATGCCATCTCTCTTGAATACCGTCTCGGCGAGATCGTGAAGAACCTGTGGTCGGATCATGCCTCGCTCGGCGAGGATTACGGGAACTTGACGCACCTTGGTGACTTGCTCTCTTTGGTGCCATAGAAGTAGAAAAATTGTGGTTGAGGAATTAAATCGAACACTTGGTGTGCACAATTCTTTTGTAACCTTCAACCTCCTTTTTTTCGGAAATTTTTCCACCCAAATCAAACAAGTAAATGCACCAAATTGATCCCCCAAACTTGGTCTTCAAAAACCCTCAAAAAGATTTGAACAATTTCTTCAAAGAAAAACTTCACTTACTTTGATGTTAAACTTGACAAGTGTGAGCTTCCTTTGAGAACTAGTGATTTTTGATCCAATTTGATGTTGAAGTTGATGTTGATCAATGTTGAATTCTTGTATAATAATCACTAATTGAAGAAATTAGTTTTCCGGATGATGTAGGACTTGAATTGGAGTTCAAAGAGGTCTAGGATGCAAGTGGTAGCAACAAAGGATGAGAGGTGGCCTTTATAGGCCTTAAAAATTCGGGCAGCCCTTCAATGGGCCTGGGCGATCGATCCCCCCTTGGATGGGCGATCGATCACCCACCTGCTGGTGGGTGATCTCTTGAAAACCCATGGGGCGATCGATCCCCCTCAAATGGGGCGATCGATCCCCCTCCTGGATGCCTGTTGGACCCTCCATCGCCCAAGGTCAACCGAACCTTGATAATTTTGAGTCTCCATCGCCCAAGGTCGACCGAGAGCACGATTTTTCACCCGTCTTGAGTCCAAATACCTCGGTACACCTCTTGGCATCCTCCGGAAGCAACTTATACATCAAAAACTCAAAGAAAAAACATTAAAACGCAACTAGAATTGAAGAAAAACCTAAGAAAACTAAAACTAAAAATTAAAATTAAAGAAAACTAAGGGAAATAAAGTATAGAAATACATACAGAACCTACAATTTAACGTCTGTAGGAGACGATTGACTCTCCGAAGGGATTAAGTCGGATAGACGGGATCCGTTAAGTCGACGGACTCCACGTCTCTTCTTGGCACACATCCTTCCACACAATGCTTCAACCTTTGGCCATTAACCTTCATCAAAGTATTATCTCGAAAGCTTCGAATTTCCACGGCACCATGAGGAAAAACCGAAATCACTTGGAATGGTCCATCCCACCTTGAACGCAATTTTCCGGGAAACAACCGAAGCTTGGAATTGAAGAGCCATACTTTATCACCTGGAGAGAAGGACTTTCGTGAGATATGTCGATCATGAAATGCTTTCGTCCTCTCTTTGTAAATTCGTGAACTTTCATAAGCATCACGTCTAAACTCTTCTAATTCATTCAATTGCAACCTCCTTTCTTCCCGAGCTCTTTTTGCATCGAAATTGAATTTTCGAATTGCCCAAAGTGCCTTGTGCTCAATCTCTACTGGAAGATGACATGCTTTCCCATACACCAACCGATATGGTGACATACCGATAGGGGTCTTATAAGCAGTCCGATACGCCCATAGTGCTTCGCTCAATCGCAATGACCAATCTCTTCTATCCGGTCTCACTGTCTTCTCGAGAACATGCTTAATTTCTTGATTGGACAGCTCTACTTGCCCACTTGTCTAAGGATGGTAAGGCGTCGCCACCTTATGTGTCACTGAATATTTAGCAAGCAAACCTCTCAAGAATTTATTGCAAAAGTGAGTACCACCATCACTGATCAAGGCTCAAGGAATTCCAAATCGACTCAGAATATTCTCATGCATGAATTTGATTACCACCTTGTGATCATTGGTTCGAGTTGCAATGGCCTGCACCCACTTCGAGACATAATCCACTCCAACCAGAATATATTCGTAGCCAAAAGAAGGTGGAAAGGGTCCCATAAAATTAATTCCCCAAACATCAAAAATCTCCACCACCAGAATGGGGCTCATTGGCATCATATCATGCCTCGACATTGAACCCAATCTTTGACACCGATCACAAGTGTTACAGAAAACATATGCATCGTGAAACAGAGAGGGCCAAAAGAATCCACATTGAAGTACCTTTGCTGCTGTCTTTCTTGCACTGAAGTGGCCTCCACATGCCAATGTGATTCGTGTGTGAGTGTGACTCAAAAAGTATATCAATTAAAATTTTCCACACTTCGCAATAGAACGAATTCCTTGCAGAATAGGGCTATCGAAATGAATGGGTATCGTACCTCAGGGATTATGTTCTGATGAGTTGGAACACAGAACTAATTCTAATTAAATTTATAAGAAAAGAATTCTGATTTTTAACTAATTAAAAAGACAAAATAAAATAAATCAAAGGTAAACAGATAATGAAGATAATAAGAGAGAAACCTAGGGTGTTTGACTTCACCACTAACTCCACAATCAATGGTCAATTGAATCAACTATAGGGGAATTACATCATGCATAAGTGGTGTCGGTGGCTACACGCTCACCTTCATCCGTCAAGAAGATAACATATGATTAAGGCTAAGCCATGGACTATCTTCGATTGGCATGGGCCATCTGCCTAACTACTCTAATCTAGGGTGCAGTATGGTTCATCTTCTCTAGGCATAATCCATCAAAGCTCATAACAATATATTCAGTGATTACCATTGTGTAATAATCTCTCTCATGATCACAGAAAACAAAAGAGATTGAGTTCAATAACAACAACTAAATATCTAAGACAAGATAAGAAATCATTGAGATTGAATTTACAAGACTTTTATTGCTCAATTCCTTAATAAGAATCCTCACAATTACACAATCTATGCATGTATATAAAGGTCCCCAATAATTAAAACAATCAAACCATTGATGCTTTGTTAGGGCTACATCAAAACCCTAGTGGATGAACTAGCCGCTCATGGTAGAAGAAGAAGCTTCAACTGTTGAGGAAGAAGACATCATCTTTCTGAATTACGCGTATGACTTCGTTCTCCAATGGCTCTGCAATATGTTTCTGTTCTCTTCTCAGCCCTCTCAGACTCTCCAATCTCTGTGTAAGCTCCCCCCAATTCAGCCTCCAAGTCTTCCTTTTATTCCCCAAGAGAATTCACCAAAGTCCTAATCCAATTAGGAATTAATTAGGGTTTCCCGCAGCACTAATCAGGTGGGTTTTTCCTGCTGACTTCGGCCCGACTTTTGACCCACTAGAAGTCCGATTCACGGAATTTTCGTGAAATACAAAAGTGTGCAGAATCAAATTTCGTTCAACCCTACGCGAGAATAATGTCAATTTGAATCTCGAAAATAAGACTTCTGGTCCGTTTTCCAAAACGGGATTAAGACTGCATTATGCGCAGATTTGGGCTTCAGGCCCGAAACCTTCTTAAGCAGCTGTAATTCTCTTGGACCTCTTCCTTGGGCTGATTTGAGTTAAAATAAATGGTTGAGTGAATCTCCTTGATGTAGGCTTCATCTCACCATCTTGGATGTCTTCTTTAAAAGCCCAAAATCACAGTTTTAACTGAAATAATTATTAAGGCCCTGAAAATACAGAAAACACTAAAACAAAGTAAAATCACAAAATAATCTATCACTAAGAGAATAAAATACATAAGTTAAGAGGCTAGAATGCGTAACATTCAACGCCTATCACACCCCCAAACTTACATATTGCTAGTCCCTTAGCAATAGAATAAAACAAAACTAAAACAAAGGAAACTAACAAATACTAACTAAACTACCAAACTCCACTTTCGTGGGAGAAACGATTGCATTTAGCATACGCAACAAGCCTTTAAACCCCTAGGTTCCCCCTAGTGGACGAGTATAGTCTCGTGAGGGTTTCCAGAAATGTTACCCACAAACATTCAAAATTCTGTTTCAACATTAATTCAAGAAGAAGATTACAATATATAGTTACAAACTTGCATTCAAGAATAATTTCAAACTTTCAAATTCTATAATTCAAACCAATGGTCCCCATGCATAATTCACATCAACATATCTCAAAATAATCAACTCTAGTCCCCTCGTGTAAAGTGAACTAGCAATCATCTTATGTAGCATAACTCAGTTCTGAATATATTAAGGCACCTACCCTTTCAACTCACTAGCTCCCCTTATTGAAATCATACTTCCCAACATGATTACATGACTTTTTCATTTTTTTTTCATCATTCCTTTTTTTCATTGCTTTATTGGTTGTGCAATGTCTTGATCTTTTAAGCTTTCTGAAAGATCCATGTAGCAAGCTTTCAGTCAGTGACTCCCAAACCAGACGGCTTTAGGGCACTAGGCTTTAAGATACCCTGAAGACCTAATTACTCGAATCAGTCAGGCTACAAATCAAGACAACCAATGCTCATCTTTTCTCACCCTTTCACTTTTGACGCGAACACTCCGTGCTTCCTGAGGCATAGAGGCCCGGTTACTCATGAAAAGGATCAAATTGATTTGCTTATTCAACACTTTTTTTTTCTTTTTTTTTTTGTATTTTCTTTTTCACTGAAGTCAAGTAAAACACATTATCGGTACTCATTCTCAAGAGATACTAATTAATGTCAAGCATATGTAACTCAATAACTCAAAACCAAAGATTATACCCCATAAGACTATGCTAGTGTGTTTGTGCATGTAAGGAAACTAGAATTAATCATCCCAAAACATGTTATTGCAAACCATGATTAAAACCACATACTTTAAATCACAGGTTTCAAAAATTCAAAACATACTCAAAAATTGCAAGTTATGCACCTACATAAGGTATTAATCCTTTGAATCATGTTAAAACATACTATCTAAAAATAAAACAAAATAAAATAAAATAAACAAACTAAGAAAATAAAATAAAATAAAATCCTAATACAAGAAGAATTTCACACAAATTTCCCCCCATATTGCAATAAAGCACAAAAATAGGCATCGCCTCACCCCCAAACTTAAACTGTACATTGTCCTCAATGGACAAGCAATCAAAGCATAGAGAAGAGTAAGAACGATATTACCGGGATCATGGAGTAGTGGAAAGAAAATAGAGTACATCATGAGCACGAAGGCAATGCAAGCACACCCCCAAACTTGGATGTTTCAATCTGTCAAAACAACCACTATACCCCAAAGATCAAGTGAAAATAGTATGGGTGAAAATAAATATGAAAGAGAAAAATCCTAAAAAAAAAAAATAAAAAAAAAATAAAATATTTTGTTTCATTTTTCAATTGTTTTTTTTTTTTTTTTTTTTTTTTTTTAAGAAATTGTAAACATCTAACTACAAAAAAAAAAAAAAAAAAAAATTAAAAATAAAAACTAAAAATAAAATAATATACAAAAGATGGTTACCTTCCTGTCAAAGATGTGGTGGTGACTGAGCATCCGGATCTAAGTTTGCTTGGCGCATCAGTGCACGCATCATCCTCCTCATCTCTAGTTGCTCTTGGCGAGTGTCACGAAAGTGATCCGCCATCTCTGCTCTCATTGCACCAAACTGTGTGGAGACCTCTGTCTGTAAGGTGCCAAACTGGGCTGTCAACCCAGCAATCTGCCCTTCTAAGTATTGATAATCATGGCCACCAGCCTGTGCATGCACTTCCTCTTCCTCTGCCTCCATCTCCTCTGGATCATCTACCGGTGGTGGTACATCTACATGCTCTCCTCCTTGGGCCAACCGAGATACCTCACCAGGCACTGCTATGACTCTCTGGTGCATATGAGATCGACTCAAGTTCCAGTCATGCGTGCCATAATGAAGGTCATGTGGAAAGGCAAGCTCGTCCTCGTGGACTGCATACCCCTGTGATACAAGCAACTGGTGAATAATAGTAGGGAATGGAAACTCCCAGTCACTTGCACTGTCTGGTACCTTGGCCACAACCTTGGAATAGAATTTCTCCATCTGGCCCCAGACAATCTGTGGGAATGACAGCCAATGCCCAAAATGTATGGCATATAAGGCTCTGAGGAACTCTTGACGTCTTTCGGTTTTATGTCCAATTGGACATACATTCTTGAGTAGCACAGCGTCAAGGAACCATAAATGATTTGGCATTGAAGACTTTGAAGCTGCATTCCTTTTCGGCCCAGAAAATTGGTTGGCACACAATCGTGCAACCACATTGCCCACCGACAACTCGTCAGGTAAAGGAGTGTAGATATGAGATAAATCAGCTGGGCATTCATGAGGACAACCCATGGCAATGGCAATGGATGACATGTCAAATCGAACTATTGTTCCATCTACGGAAGAAGTAAGCACATCCCGCTCATCAGGTTTCGGCATCAAGTTTTGATAAAATACCTTGACAAGCCTCGGGTAAATGGTAGATGAGAGTGGAACAAAAATGGATGCCGACCGACGACGATGGATGTCGGAAATCCCCCATCGTGTCTCGGGAAACATACCATAAAGTTCGGCTATGTCAAACGTTGTTTCATAGTTCAACGCCCTTGGATGCCATCTCTCTTGAATACCGTCTCGGCGAGATCGTGAAGAACCTGTGGTCGGATCATTCCTCGCTCGGCGAGGATTACGTGAACTTGAAGCATCTTGGTGACTTGCTCTCTTTGGTGCCATAGAAGTAGAAAAAGTGTAATTGAGGAATTAAATCGAACACTTGGTGTGCACAATTCTTTTGTAACCTTCAACCTCCTTTTTCCGGCAATTTTTCCACCCGAATCGAACAAGTAATTGCACCAAATTGATCCCCCAAACTTGGTCTTCGAAAGCCCTCAAAAATATTTGAACAATTTCTTCAAGGAAAAACTTCACTTACTTCGATGTTGAACTTGAAAAAGTGTGAGCTTCCTTTGAGAACTAGTGATTTTTGATCCACTTTGATGTTGAAGTTGATGTTGATCAATGTTGAATCCTTGTATAATAATCACTAATTGAAGAAATTAGTTTTCCGGATGATATAGGACTTGAATTGGTGTTCAAAGAGGCTTAGGATGCAAGTAGTAGCAACATAGGAGGATAAGGAGTCCATTTATAGCAAAAATATTCGGCCAGCCCACACATGGGCTTGGGCGATCGATCCCCCCAAGGATGGGCGATCGATCGCCCACCTGCTGGTGGGTGATTTCTTAAAAAACAATGGGGCGATCGATCCCCCTTAAATGGGGCGATCGATCCCCCTTCTGATGCCCTGCTGGACCATCCATCGCCCAAGGTCGACCGAGACTTGATATTTTTGAGTCTCCATCGCCCAAGGTCGACCGAGAGCACGATTTTTCCCCCGTCTTGAGTCCGAATACCTCGGTACACCTCTTGGCATCCTCCGGAAGCAACTTATACATCAAAAACTCAAAGAAAAAACATTAAAACGCAACTAGAATTGAAGAAAAACTTAAGAAAACTAAAATCAAAAATTAAAATAAAAGAAAACTAAAAGAAATCAAGGATAGAAATACATACAAAACTTACAATTTAACGTCCGTAAGAGACGATTGACTCTCCGAAGGGATTAAGTCGGATAGACGGGATCCGTCAAGTCGACGGACTCCACGTCTCTTCTTGGCACACATCCTTCCACACAATGTTTCAACCTTTGGCCATTAACTTTCATCAAAGTAGTTTCAAACAATTGCTCATCCGGGAATGTGTCTCGAATAGGTAATGCACCGAATACCGGCTCAGACTCGATTCGAGATAAATGATCCGCTACCACATTCTCCGTCCCCTTTTTGTCTTTTATCTCCAAATCAAATTCTTGCAGCAATAAAATCCACCGAATAAGACGCGGTTTGGTTTCTTTCTTTGCCAATAAATGTCTCAATGCTGCATGATCAGAGTAGACAACCACCTTGGACCCCAATAAATAAGAACGAAATTTGTCCAAGGCAAACACTACAGCTAGAAGCTCTTTCTCTGTGGTTGTATAATTGAGTTGGGCATCAGAGAGAGTCTTACTAGCATAGTAGATGACATGTGGTCGTTTCTCTTCTCTCTGTCCCAACACGGCTCCTACTGCATAATCAGAGGCATCACACATGATTTCAAAAGGTCCAGCCCACTTTGGAGACTGCATGATTGGTGCAGAGGATAACAGAGATCGAAGCTTTTCAAAAGCTTTCACACAATCTTCATCAAAGATAAAGGGAACATCTTTAGATAACAAATGGCATAATGGTCGAGCTACTTTACTGAAATCCTTGATGAATCTTCTATAGAACCCGGCATGGCCTAAGAAAGATCGAACTTGCCTTACCGAAGTTGGATGAGGCAAAGTTGCAATTAGGTCGATCTTTGCTTTATCAACTTCAATGCCCCTCTCTGAAACAATATGGCCCAATACAATACCCTCTTTCACCATAAAATGGCTCTTCTCCCAACTAAGTACCAGATTCCGTTCTCGACACCTCTGAAGCACAAGTGATAAATTGCTCAAACAATGTTCAAAAGATGATCCAAAAACAGAGAAATCATCCATAAACACCTCCAAGAATTTTTCCACCATGTCAGAAAAGATGGCCATCATACACCTTTGGAATGTAGCCGGAGCATTACATAATCCAAAAGGCATACGACGATACGCAAAAGTACCAAAGGGACAAGTGAAAGTGGTCTTCTCTTGATCTTCTGGATCCATAGCTACTTGGTTATAACCAGAGTAGCCATCCAGAAAGCAATAATAGCTCTGACCAGCTAACCTTTCAAGTATTTGATCAATGAATGGAAGAGGGAAGTGATCCTTCCTTGTCATAGAATTGAGCTTTCTATAATCAATGCAAACTCGCCAACCTGTGGCAGTACGTTGTGGAACAAGCTCTCCCATGGAGTTAGGGACAATGGTAAGACCAGATTTCTTTGGAACCACTTGTGTCGGACTCACCCATGTGCTGTCAGAAATTGGATAAATGATTCCTGCATCAAGTAACTTGACTACCTCTTTCTTTACCACCTCCTTCATGTTGGGGTTCAACCGCCTCTGTGCCTCTCTGGTTGGCTTACATCCTTTTTCCAAATGGATTTTGTGCATGCAAACTGAGGGATCAATGCCCTTAAGATCAGCAACACTCCATCCAATTGCTTCCCGATGTTGGTATAAAACCTCTACTAAGCTCTTCTATTGAATTTCTGTCAGATCAGAGGCAATTATAACAGGAAGAGTTTTCTGTGCCCCCAAGAATACATACTTCAATTTGTCAGGCAAAGGCTTCAACTCTAATTCTGGAGGGGACTCCAATGAAGGCACTAAGGGAGTGCTAGAGAGAAAAGGTAGTGGCTCAATTGGAATTCTCCATGGTGGAGTATTCTGAATAGCATCCACTTCCAGCATAGCCTGCACTTCTTCACACCACCCTTCATCATTAATGTTCTCAAAGTCATAAAAAGACTTACATACCTCCAGGGAGTTTCGAGATATAGAGGATGAGACAAATTCCTCCACACATTCATCAATATCATCCATGCAGAACACATCACTCTGATCTGGAGGGTGTTGGATAGCATTGAACACATTAAGCTTAACCTTCATGTTGCCAAAGGAAATATCCATGATCCCTGACCTACAATTTATGCAAGCATCAGCAGTAGCTAAGAAAAGTCGACCAAGGATCACAGGAATGTGCCTCTTCGGATTGTGAACCGGCTCAATGTCAAGTACAATGAAATCAACAGGAAAGTAGAACTTGTCCACTTTAATGAGCACATCTTCTATGATCCCTCGGGGTTGCTTTGTTGATCTGTCTGCAAATTGTAATACCACCGAGGTAGGCTTCAATTCTCCCAAGCCCAATTGTAAGTAAACTGAATAAGGTAGCAAATTCACACTTGCACCCAAATCAAGAAGAGCTTTATCCACATGGTGCTCCCCAATAATGCATGAGATAGTTGGAGCACCAGGATCTTTGTACTTGGGAGGAGTACACTGCTGAATTATTGAACTTACTTGTTGTGGCAGCATTACTTTCTTTGGCACATGGCTTTTAGAACGCCTTTTCTGAGTGCACAAGTCCTTCAAAAATTTTGCATAAGGAGGAATTTGCTTAATGGCATCAAGGAGTGGCAAATTAATCTTCACTTGGCGAAACACCTCCATCATGTCATGCAGCTTGTCCCCTTGCTTCCCCAATTTAGATGCTTCAAGAAAACGTTGTGGGAAAGGAGCCTTGGGCTCATAAGGAATTTCAGCACTTGGACTTGTGATCACTTTTTCTTCTTCTTTCTTTTCACCCACCTTATTGTCAATTATTTTCCCACTTCTCAAAGTGGTAATGGCTTGAACTTGCTCATGGTGTGGGTTGCTTGTGGAAGCTTGCATCCCTCTTGGATTAGCAATTGGTTGACTAGGGAGCTTCCCTTCTTCTCTTCTACTTAATGAAGTAGCAAGCTGTCCAAACTAAGATTCCAGTTTGGCAATGGATTGAGAATGCGAGTGCACTAGCTGAACTGTAGATTGTACTGTTGCTGCAGTAGCTTGCACTGTCTCTATAAGAGAATCAAGCTTATCAAATTTAGACAAGGTAAGAGTCAGCTTGTCTTTAATAGCAGAAATTCTTTGGGCCATAGGACTTTGTGTTTGATATTGCTGTTGAGGCACAAAAGTCCTAGGTTGATATGATGGTTGCATTGCTGCCCCTTAGTTACTGTAAGAAAAACCAGGATGATTCCTCCATGTGGGATTGTAAGTATTACCTCGTGGAGGATTCATTGGTCCAGTGAAAGTGGCTTGAACTTGCTCATGTTGAATATCAGAAAATTGCCCCATTGAAGGACAATTGCTCACATTATGCATAGGACTAGAGCAAAATTCACAAGGGCCTAGCAATGAAGAATTTGAAGCAGAATGAGTTTGATTTGCAGCCATAATTGCTGCTACCTTCTGTGCAATTAAATCAATATCAGTTGGCATAGCTTCTGAAGCACCAACCTCAAAAATTCCATCAACCTTCCTGGTAGTGGCAGGTCTGCTAGAACGAGTAGAGGACACATGTTGTAGAGAGTTGTCACTAAGATTTTCAAATAAGGTCCATGCCTCTTCTTCACTCTTCAACATAAAAGTACCTCCACATGACGCATCAACCATCTGTCTGTTGGCTTCTGTGAGCCCTTCATGAAAACTCTGCACTAGTTGCCACTTAGGAACTTGATGATGGGGACACTTCCTAAGAAGGTCCTTGAATCTTTCCCATGTCTCATAAAATTGTTCCCCCTCATGTTGGGAGAAACCAGTGATAGCACGTCTGAACTGATTGGTCTTCCCTATCGGAAAATACTTCTTGAGAAACTCATGTTGCATCTGAGTCCAAGTCGTGATAGAACCAGCCGGTAGAGAGTTGAACCAATACTTTGCTTTGTCTTTCAGAGAGAATGGAAAAAGTCTCATTCTAAAAGCATCTTCAGAGAAGTTGTGAATTTTTGTAGTTGAGCACACTTCAATGAAGTCATCCAGATGCTTGTAAGGGTCTTCTTGAGTCAGCCCAAAATAAGATGGTAGCATCTGAATAATGCTGGACTTGATCTCATAATTCTGTGCTGTGACATTGGGCAGTTGAAAACCTGCTGGCGAGGTATATGTCTCAGGAACATAGTAGTCCCTAAGCAATCTAGCTCTTTCTCCATCAGCATTAGGAACAAGGTTATTATTCCTCTCTTCTGCCATGTCTTCAATTAATTCTTCCTCTTGCACAATGGTGTCAACAGGGATGTTCCTCTGTTGTCTAAGAGTACGTTCAGGCTCAAGATCAAGAGGTATCAAAGGATCAGCCACAGAACGACGACCTTGCATATATTTACCGAAAGCACCTGAAAAGAAAATAAAAACAAAATTAGAAATAAAATATAAAAATTTCCTAAACTAAAAATCCAATTAAAACTAATTCTGTAAAATCCAATCAATCAAATAGATAATCCCCGGCAACGGCGCCAAAAATTGATTCGTGTGTGAGTGTGACTCAAAAATATATCAATTAAAAATTTCCACACTTCGTAATAGAACGAATTCCTTGTAGAATAGGGCTATCGAAAGGGGTATCGTACCTCAGGGATTATGTTCTGACGAGTTGGAATACGGAACTAATTCTAATTAAATTTAGAAGAAAAGAATTCTAATTTTTAAACTAATTAAAAAGATAAAATAAAATAAATCAAAGTAAACAAGATAGTGAAGATAATAGGAGAGAAATCTAGGGTGTTTGACTTCACCACTAACTCCACAATCAATGGTCAATTGAATCAACTATAGGGGAATTACATCATGCATAAGTGGTGTCGGTGGCTACAAGCTCACCTTCATCTGTCAAGAAGATAACATATGATTAAGGCTAAGTCATGGACTATCTTCGATTGGCATGGGCCATCTGCCTAACTACTCTAATCTAGGGTGCAGTATGGTTCATCTTCTCTAGGCATAATCCATCAAAGCTCATAACAATATATTCAGTGATTACCATTGTGTAATAATCTCTCTCATGATCACAGAAAACAAAAGAGATTGAGTTCAATAACAACAACTAAATATCTAAGACAAGATAAGAAATCATTGAGATTGAATTTACAAGACTTTTATTGCTCAATTCCTTAATAAGAATCCTCACAATTACACAATCTATGCATGTATATAAAGGTCCCCAATAATTAAAACAATCAAACCATTGATGCTTTGTTAGGGCTACATCAAAACCCTAGTGGATGAACTAGCCGCTCATGGTAGAAGAAGAAGCTTCAACTGTTGAGGAAGAAGACATCATCTTTCTGAATTACGCGTATGACTTCGTTCTCCAATGGCTCTGCGAATATGTTTCTGTTCTCTTCAGCCCTCTCAGACTCTCCAATCTCTGTGTAAGCTCTCCCAATTCAGCCTCCAAGTCCTCACTTTATTCCCCCAAGAGAATACACCAAAGTCCTAATCCAATTAGGAATAAATTAGGGTTTCCCGCAGCACTAATTAGGTGGATTTTTTCTGCTGACTTCGGCCCGACTTTTGACCCACTATAAGTCCGTTTTACGGAATTTTTGTGAAATACAAAAGTGTGCAGAATCAAATTTCGTTCAACCTTGCGTGGGAATTATGTCGATTTGAGGCTCAAAAATGGTTCGTTTTCCAAAACGGGATTAAGACTGCATTATGCGCAGATTTGGGCTTCAGGCCCGAAACCTTCTTAAGCAGCTGTAATTCTCTTGGACCTCTTTCTTGGGCTGATTTGAGTTGAAATAAATGGTTGAGTGAATCTCCTTGATGTAGGCTTCATCTCACCATCTTGGATGTCTTCTTTAAAATTCCAAAAGCACGGTTTTAACTGAAATAATCATTAAGGCCCTGAAAATACAGAAAACACTAAAACAAAGTAAAATCACAAAATAATCTATCACTAAGAGAATAAAATACATAAGTTAAGAGGCTAGAATGCGTAACATTCAACGCCTATCAGAGTGCTTTGAAAATGATATTTCTTCCACAATGTTTTTGTGACTTTTAAGATGCAGAAGGTGTATATATTTATTTTTTCAACATCCCATAAGGCTTGTAACTTTCTCTTATTAATTAGATTGAACCCTTCATTTGAAGGTACTGAACGTTGTGGTGGAATGGATATGGAACCATCATATAATCAACATCTCTCTTTTGCATTTTATCTTTAATTGCTCTTCTTTATATAAACAAATGTTTTTTTTATAAGTTAGTTGCTTAACTTGTTTTGGAGGATAGATGCTGAATTAGTGGACCAAACTTGTATGATTAAAAATAAAATAAAATTTGTTGATGTGATGGTGGTGTTTATTGCTGTGTAATGCTATTTGTTATGGAAAATCCACGGTTACTCTCTCTCTCAACTTGCTCTCGACCACTCTCCAGGTGGGATTTCTCTATATTTTTTCTCCTTTATGATTAGACAACTTAAATGGGCATTGATTTTGTGTTTCTTTGAATTTAATTAGGGTCTCTTTGTTGTTCACCGTCTTTGGTCGTAGTCTCTCACAGTCTCAGGTTTGATTATGTAAATATTTTGCTAAATCCTATGGGTTTTTCTTTGACTTTAATCTTCTTAATTTGATCTTGGACATATTTAATTCAGCTCATTGTAAGAATTCATTCCAATTTAAAATTTTGGGTTGATGCATTGATTTTAGATACATTTGGATATGATCTTAGATTAGTGCCTGACTCAAGTTCTAGTGCCAGTGTGGCTAATAATATGCCATATATAGATAGTATAAGATATTTGTGCAGGTTTACAAGTTTGAGCACCTAAGACATTGCTTATTAGGAATTCTTTCAAGGGAAGAGTTGCTCGTCACCATGATGCTCCTATAGGATTTGTTTCAAGGAAAGAGTTGCTCGTCACCGTGATGCTTATATATTCCTAATTTGCTTTCATTATCATTCAATATTTATTTACATTGTTCTCCTTCAAGATATAAAGATCATTCATTGTTTGATATTGTTAGGCAAGGTTTTTATTTATATTTTTCTGGATATTATAGCGTGTCATTTATTCCATTACAATCATGTATGCAGTGTTTCTTAATAATATTGTATGATCCTAGTTGTTGGATTTACTCGGTATTGTTATTTATATTGTTTGATGGTGTTGTAGTGTCACTAGTGTATTCTTAGTAGGAAGAACTTATACACACTGACAAGTTTTGCTTTTGAATAAAAAAAAAGATTCAATATTTGATTAATTGCTAAGAATTGAGGAAAAAGAGTACAAATTGTACACACTTATACCTTATATTTAAAATTAAATAACAGGAAATGTTATATATATATATATATATATTAGTATTATAATGAGCTTTTGTACTTATAAAAAAAAGGGGAAAAATATGAAATAATGATTATATAAATTTGTATAATCACTATTTTTTATATATATTTTTTAAAAAATAAATATAATTTGCTACAATTTTTTCGTAGTAATTACTAATTTTCAACGCTTTCATTCGTAGTAATTACTAATTTGTGACGAAAGGAATTTCGTAGCAAATACATTTATTTTCAATAGAACACTATTTCGTTGGAAATAATAAGAATTAGCGATGGAATATTATCGTAGAAATAATTAAATTACCTACGAAATAGTATTCCGTTGGAAATAATAAGTATTGCTGACGAAATAGTACCGTAACAAATAGTAAGTATTTTTGACGGAATACAATTTCGTGGGAAATAATAAGAATTAGCGACGGAATATTATCGTAGCAAATAATTATATTACCTACGAAATTTTACCGTAGTAAATAATAAGTATTGTGACAAAATATTTTCGTCGCTATTATCCCATAACTTGCGACGAAACATGATTTCGTCGAAATTTACAATTAAAGATGCCACATATTGCAACGGTTGGTGCTATGAAAATATTTCATGGCAAAAGAGTTTTTGCTACAAAATATTGACTTTTCGTTACGAAATATTCCATGGGAAAAACCCAAATTTCTTGTAGTGCTCAAATGGATATGCCTAAGCATTTTTGGGGAAAGTATCTATTAAATAGAATGCCATCTCGGGTCCTTAAAGGAAAATCACCTTTTTAGAAGGTGTTTCTTGATAAAGATCCATTTTTTTTTTCTCTAAAAGTGTTTGGGTGCATTTGTTTTGTTCATAATTTAAATCCAAGATGAGATAAGCTTGACCATTGAGCTCACAAATGCATATTTTTGGACTATTCTCGCACGCAGAAAGGATATAGGTGTTATAGTTCTTCTTTAAGAAAATATTTTGTGTGTACTAATGTGACATTCTTTGAGCATATTCCATATTAGTCTAAGGAGGGTAGTCAAATGGAGGAACCTATTTTTTTAGACATTGTTCTCCCATCTCCGGTTCTTGATACTCCTCTCGCTCATAGGTTTTATACTCAACATGCTCGCAAGAATACCGCTTCTGCTCCTACCACTACCCAGGACTAATCTCTTGTGCCACCTGCTCTAGCGATTGAACATGTAGAGCCTTCATTGCATCCTCTATCATCTTTCTCGGTGCCTATAGATCTAATTGTTCATCCTTTCGAGTCTGATCTTGATCTTCCCATTGAATGTCTCAATGGTAGAAGGGTTTTTACTGATCATCCCATATCTCATTTTGTTTCTTATGATCATTTGTTATCTTTTTTTTGAGCTTTCTCTTTATCATTATTATCTGTTACTGTTCCTAAGTCATACAAGTAGGCTATTTTCCATCCTAGCTGGCAGAAAGTTTTGGAAGAGAAAATGCAGGCCTTACAATTGAATCACACTTGGGATCTTCTTCCAAAGCCTGCAGGTGCTCATGTTGTTGGCTGTTGTTGGGTTTTCACAGTGAAACAAAATCTCGATGGCATTGTTGATCGTTTAAAGGCTCGTCTTGTTGCTAAGGGTTTTACTCAGGCCTATGGCATTGACTATACTAAAACTTTCTCACCTGTGGTTAAGCTCAACTCTATTCGTATAATTATCTCTCTTGCTGCCAATCTTGACTTGCCTCTTCATCAACTTGATGTCAAAAATACTTTTTTTCACGATGATGTTACCAACACAGTGTACATGGCTTAATCTCCTGGATTTGAGTCGAAGGGGGAGTGTGTTTATCATCTCAAGAAATCTATTTATGGACTCAAATAGTCACCTCGTGCATGGTTTGATAAGTTTAATAAGGCGATGGTTACTCATAACATAACTAGAAGTCAAGTTGATTATTCAGTTTCTTTAAAAGGAAAAAGTTTGGCATTGTAATTTTGGTGGTCTATGTGAATGACATCGTCATTACTGGGAGTGATAAGGAGGGGATTCAGACCTTGATTCATCATTTGGGTTTGAATTTTCTCATTAAAGATTTGGGCAAGCTTTGTTATTTTCTTGGTATTGAGGTTACTAAATTAAAGAAAGGGATTTGTTTATCTCAGAGAAAATATACTTTTGATCTCTTAAGGGATACGAGTTATCTTGGCTCTAAACCTGCAATAACCCCCATAGAGACTAATTTGAAGCTACTGCCTGAGGTTGGTAACTTGGGTTGATGATCCAGAGATGTACAGACGTCTTGTAGGCAAGCTAATTTACCTAACCATTACTCATTCAGATAGTGCCTATGCAGTCAGTGTTGTGAGTCAACTTATGTGTTACGCCCCGGTTTCTGACACCCGGTTAGGAGCGAAGGAAACGAGGGTGAATCCGTACTTTCATCTCAAGTTCTCACACCTTAATCTCATTATAATCATTTCTATTGCAGAAGCATTCTATATGCACACCCTTCAAGTGGCATTAGATCATCAAAGGCCCTTGCACATGATTTTCACCTTTGGTTCTATACACATAAACCACTAAGTTCTGGACCTCAAATTTTTACACAGATGGAATTTGATTATGAATCCTACACCATTGGATAGAGCTTTCAAAAATACTCAAGTTCAAAAAAAACCACACTCAATTCCAATTTAAAACGAAGAAATTACATCGAAACGAAGTTTGGACAAATTTTGAACCTTGCTGTGAATAGTAATCTCGATCAATCGAGATTGGATCTCGATCAATCGAAATCCATCTCGATTAATCGAGATTTTGACCCCATCAATCGAAGAAAACAGCCTCTCGGTAACTTGGACCTGCAATATTTTGATTAATCGAAGTTGGGACTTCGATTGATTGAAATAAAGCTTGAAAATTCATAAAAATTCGCCACCATTTCGATCAATCGAGATGGGCATCTCGATTAATCGAAATGGGCATTTCGATTAATCGAAATACACTGCCCAGATTTTTCCAAACACCCATATAAGATCAATTTGAACCCAAATCTCAACCAAACCACCTTAGATCATTCCTAACTCATATAAATCATCTACCATTGATCTAAAATCATACTCACACATCAACCTATACATTTGAATCTCAAATATTGCATAACCATAGAAAACTCATCCTAAGTTCACAATGCACATAAAATTCAAGTGAACCAAACCATCCTCATTTTTCCAAAGGTGATCTTCATTAACCCAACCATACAATCTAACTTATACATTGAGATCCTACAACCATGATTCCAACATAAATCCACAACTCTAAACATTCATATCCACGAAATTAAAATACAAGAGACAAAAGAATGCATTCATCCATTTAAATTCCAAATCCATACATAATCCATGGAACCATACACATAAGAATTCAAATGGCCCTTTTTGCATACATTCTACAAGTCTCAAATGAAGGAAGCCATTATACATACATTTCTAAAAAAAAAATCACTTTCTTACAAGTGTGGCACTTACATTTGGATTTCACAAACATAAGAAGGTACAAATGTAAAGGCAACACCACAACCATTTTCTACATGCCACAAGCCGGCATGGACATTTATCTACATCTCAAAAGAGTAAAAGTCCAAAAATAAGCTCAACATATCCATAGAGCTAATCATGCTTCGTCTTCCATTGGCGCCTTATCTGAAAATGTTTATATAAATATGGGGTGAGCAACACTGCGGCTCAGTAGGAATGATCCACCCAACCCCACTCTAACTCAGGCGGCCATGCATGGATGGATATGAAATCCCTACATGTCTACATGACAAGTATACATGCTTTTAACCCATAAACAAACACGTTTTTCAAATCATGCGTGATGCTTCACATCTCAATGCATCTACATATACATATATATATATATATATATATATATCCAATTGAGAAAGCCACAATATATATATCTATATAACTCACGCCACATAAATTCGGAAATCACTTCAATGGGGACTAGCTTATCACTCCATCCATAGTAAGGGTCTCTTCGGCACCCAAACTCTGCTTGTGCTTTATCGGGTTATTAATCCGAAGGGAGCACCTCCTCTTGGCCAAGTTTTGGGTCTTTCACCCTAGGGACCATTCCCTCACCTTAATTCTCAATGTTGTCACGCCCCAAAAACTCGCTTTTCACATAGTGCACATAATCACATCAATGCACTTATTCCACACCATGAATGCATTTTTGTCAAATCAATGCATTTTCCTTTCCCACAAGATTGTCACAATGCCATCACACTCATATCATGAAAATCGTCATGCTTATGCATTTAACAAGGAAAATCATATCTTTCATGCACAAGTCTATAAAAATTCACATTTTTCATGTTTTCGCCAAATGATCACATTTTCAATTAAGAACATTCATAGTCTCATTTGCACATACACAACATATATAAGTTCTAACCAACATCCTAGACATTTATACATGCATAATCACATTAGTATACATATATACACATATACATAACCCTAAACTCAAGAAATCCCAATCTATCTTTCATGTCACAAGTATGTGACCTATAGAATCAAAGTAAAGATGAGTCTAGCACCCCTACCTCAAATTCCCAAGCTTTGAATCCAACTTTGAGAAATTCCAGCTTTCTCAACTTCACGAAACGAAGACTTTGATCGGTTCAAACCGATGCCCTTGATATCCCCTACACACTTCCCTTCTTCAAGATCTTCCAAATCACACCTTAAGGCCCTCAAACTCTAGAGAGAAGGGAGAGAGATGAAGTGGGATACGTAGAGAGAGAGAGGGATCTGTAAAATGAAATGTCTCAGACCCTTTTTGATATTTATCTCAACCCTAGGGGCGCGAAATGACCATTTTACCCCTAGCCACTTAATGTACTTTCCCGAGCTCGGAATTAATTCCCGAAAACTCTGTTGGACTCGAAATCACTTCCTTAACACTCTAAATATTTCGTTTAGTCCATAGTCAAAAATAAAATTTCTCAGAATTTTTCCGAAATTCCCGGACCCACTTAACCTAATCCCGGGCCCCCGTTGACCAAAAAGTCAAACTTTCCCAAAAGTCATCAAAACTTCCCAAAACCATATTCCAACCTTCTAAACATGTTCCCCACATCCAAAACATGTTAAATATCATTTAAAATGCATTTAAAGCAATAAATGACAAAAATTGAAAAATCGGCCAAAATTGGGCACAGTCTCTACATTATGACTAGCCTATGAATTCCTCACATGGATGAGATTATATGAATTTTGAAGTATCTTAAGGGGGCTCCGGGTCGTAGTTTTTTCTATCAGTCATTTGGACATTTGCGCATCGAAGGTTAAACTGATGCTGATTGGGCAAGTTCTCCCTCAGATAGATGGTCAATGATTGGTTACTATACTTTTATAGGAGGCAATCTAGTAACTTAGAAAAGTAAGAAGCAGTCGGTTGTGGCATGGTCCAATGCTGAAGCTGAGTACCGTGCCATGGCTCATACTTCTTGTGAGATAACTTAGTTGAGAACTCTGTTACAATAATTTGGATTTTCAATTCAAGACCCATCTCTTCTCTATTGTGATAACTAGGCAGCTATTCACATTTTCAATAATCCAATTTTTCATGAGCGAACCAAGCATATTGAAGTTGATTGTCATTTCATTCATTCTAAGGTGGCTTCCAAAGAAATTGTGACTTCGTTTGTATCATCTGATAATCAGTTAGCAGTTACTAAGGCACTTTCAAAGTATACCATTGATTTTATCTGCAGCAAGCTGGGAGTTGTTGACATCTACTCTCTAGCTTGAGGGGAGTGTCGTGAATAGAATATAACTATAATCATTCAACTATTCCTTAATTATGGTTATATCAATTATTCCTTAATGAGGGGTAGAATCACTGCTTTCCATGTACACTACTTTCTACATATTGTTGCTTTTCTTATTTTTGTTCTTTAGATTATTATAAATTCAGATTGTACTAACTCTTTGAATACATAATAAAACAGTCCATTTCTCTCTCAACTTAGCCTATATTCTTGACACATACTTTATAATATGTTCTGCTATTTAATACTTACTACAAGTTTTATTTACTCAAGAAATAAAAAACAGGAGAACATTCATTTAAGAATTTGTTATTTGAAAAAAGTTTGCTCACACACACACACGTGTGTGTGTGTGTGTGTTGTAATTGAGTGGACTTGAAGCAGATGCTGTTCCAGAAATTGATATGATTTATTTTCATGTTCTTAATTAATTTCTATAACATTGAAAACCTAAATCTAAATATGAAGAAAGACAGGGATGGACCCATGTTGGGTCCAGTGGAGGCATTTGCCGCACTGAATTTTATTTTATTTTTCTATTATATACTCCTATTTTTTGAATTATATACTTGTATAAATCCTTGCCTCTCCTAAAATTACAAAAAAACCCCACTAGACCCCTCTATTTTTTATTTATTTTAAATCTCTCTCTTTTCCCTCTCTTTGTTCCTTCTCTCTCTCCAATATTTTACTCTATCCTCTCTTTCTTTCTCTCTAATTTTTTAATCTCTCCATTTTTTCCTTTCTTTCTATCTCTCTCTCTCTCTTTTTTTTAAAATATTTCTCTCTCTTTTTTCTCTTCTCTTTGTCCCCTCTCTCTGTATCTAGAAAATAATTTAAAATAAAAAATTTATTTAATTTTTAATAAATAAAATAATAAAATAAATATTTTTAAATTTTTTTTTAATAAATAAAGTAAATTTTATCAATAAATAATGATAAATTTACTCACTAAAATTATTACGATAATTTAAATTTTATTTTTTGTTGTTAAAGGTGGCTCTCACAAAAAATTTTGAGCCCGTAGTCGAGAGACCATCAGGTTTATGAAATTTAGATTTACGTACTAGTAAAATGCATATGATCTATTATGTCTATGTATAATAAAAAATTCAGATTTCCTATCATTCGGACCTATAGCATTGTAATCGGTGTCGTCAATATCCATCCATGTAATGATCCCTAGGATAGAAATAGATCATAAAGTTGCCAAATCTGTCTCTTAATTTCATCCTTTTCCTTTTTTCGCAAATAATAAAATTTTAATTGCTAAACGCACAAGTCCCAACACAACCTCTCTCCATCTCCTTCACCAACTTCTTCATTAATTACACCTTAAGTTCCTTACAAAAATATGTCATTTTAAAAAAAAAATGCAAATGGAATATTCGCATAGTATGAATATCATTTCCTCTTATATTCAATTCCTTTTTGCACAATTCAAATCAATAAAGACATGAATTAAAATTAGGGGGGCAAAAATGTAAGAAAAGCTCTATGACAAATTGGTATTATATAAGGGAAGAATTAAAGATTGAGAAGAATTAATTTTGTTCAATAGAATATTTTGAGAGCTTCAATTTGAGTATAACTTAGGCAATGTTTTAACTTAAGACAGAAAAATTATAATTTTTTCAATTCATGTCTGCACATTTGAGTGTTTTTTCACAACTTTAAAGTCTTTCTCACACATAAAATATATACATTTTAATATTCTTTTAAAATGTTTATAAAAAAAATTGTGTTTAAATGTTTGTAGACATAAAAAAAATTGTGCTTAAATAATTTAAAAGACGTTTTTCCACAAATAAATCATAAAAATTTACATTCATATTTTTTTATCTCATTTTTACTCACTTTCCAGACATTTAGAGTATTTTTCACACTTAAAATAAATATTTTTTATGTTTTTTTTTACAATTGTTTTAGCAACTTTTAGACATGTTTGAAGGATTTTTTTCACAAATAAATCATAAAAATTTATATTCACATTTTTTAGTATCAATTTTCTCAATTCCACACATTTAAATTAATTTTCCACACTTTTAAAGTACTTTTCCACATACTTAATGATGAAGCAAAAATCCACTCGAACTGGTCAAATGCCAACCTGTAAAAAAGGATAAGAGAAGCGTAATTGAAGGGGCACCGGTGAGGTGCCGGCCGACTATTCTTCGACGATCAAGTCAGATATCGGAAAGGTTTACCAAAACTGTATGAGAACTCAGGGGGTATTGATTGCGTACCTTGGTATATGAATCGTCCAGTATTTATAGCGACCAAGCGAAGGTGTGTCATAGTAAAACTCTACCTCCTCAACTTCCCTTTCTCACTTGGGGTTAACCAGTCTTGGTCAAATTATTCTTATCTTCCACATCATATGTTTCATATTAGGAGTCACCACCCCATCAGATGTCCCTTGTTCATGAGGGTCGCTTGTCGAGTATCAGGAACATATATACATACATATATCCACATCATATGTACCAGGAGCCAGTGCCCGGCCAGGCGCCCATCCTGGGCCTAGTGCCAGGCCTTGCACCATGCTCCTGCTCTTGCCCTCTTGCTCTTACGCTCAACCTTGTGACCGTTAGTTTCATAGCCGTTGCTCCCCTACCCTTGCGCACGGTTCGCGACCGTTTGTTTATAGCCGTTGTCTCCTGATCATTAGAAAAAGAACGTTGGGGATTGGAGTGCACCTTGCCTATTTAAGCAGTTCCTTCTTCATTCATAATTACACCAACTCACCAGCTCATGCCTGATATCTTCATACATTCCCTCTCTCGTTGCTTGTATGTTATTGATCATAACTTCGACAAGCCATCTCTAGAAAACTTTGCCCCTGGCTCACCCCTTGTACAAGTGTTTGAGTTCCTGCATTCCATACTGGCGGACTATTACGAGTGCCAGGATCTTAGCTCCACTATGACGGAGTACGAGGTGGAGGAGCTGGCTGTTTTATATTCTTTTTCGGAGGGGGTCGTGGCTAGGGCTCCCCTGCCTGCAGAGAGGGCGTACTCCATTTGCCCAGGAGAAATAAGCTTCTACAAAGGTCATTTCCTTTTAGGCCTTCGATTTTCTATCCCGGATTTCGCTAAAGAGCTGCTCCAGGAAATTAACCTCTACCCTTCTCAACTTACGCCCAATTCTTGGCGTATTATTATGGCTACCCTAGTCCTTTGGAAGTCTTCTAAGCTTACCCCCCAACCCACCATTAACGAGTTTTTTTCCTGTTATACCCTTCTGAAGAGCAAAGACTAACGTCACATACAAGGCCGGTCTCGCAGTGCAGGGAGCCTGGCCAAAGGATTGGTGCTTCTTGACAACAACCAAAGGATAAAGAATTGGAAAGAACATTTCTTTTTTATCTCAAGAAACTGGGAGCTCCCTCCATTCCGCACCCCTCGTACCAAGACTGCCGGGGATACAATAGGTGAGCTCTTTCTACCTCCTATTTTCTTTATCTATGCTATTGTCACCTTTCCTTCATGCGTTTTATGCGGATTTATTTTCATACTCCAGCTGATAGGATCGAGCCGGCTGTGAGTCGTGAAGAAGAAGATAGACTAGACATCATTTTTGAGCACCCAATGAGAGATGTGATGTGATTCGTGTGTGAGTGTGACTCAAAAAGTATACCAATTAAAATTTCCACACTTCGCAATAGAATGAATTCCTTGCAGAATAGGGCTATCGAAAGGGGTATCGTACCTCAGGGATTATGGTCTGACGAGTTGGAATACTGAATTAATTCTAATTAAATTTAAAAGAAAAGAATTCTGATTTTTAAACTAAACTAATTAAAAAGATAAAATAAAATAAATCAAAGTAAATAAGATAATGAAGATAATAGGAGAGAAATCTAGGGTGTTTGACTTCACCACTAACTCCACAATCAATGGTCAATTGAATCAACTATGGGGAATTACATCATGCATAAGTGGTGTCGGTGGCTACAAGCTCACCTTCATCCGTCAAGAAGATAACATATGATTAAGGCTAAGCCATGGACTATCTTCGATTGGCATGGGCCATATGCCTAACTACTCTAATCTAGGGTGCAGTATGGTTCATCTTCTCTAGGCATAATCCATCAAAGCTCATAACAATATATTCAGTGATTACCATTGTGTAATAATCTCTCTCATGATCACAGAAAATAAGAGAGATTGAGTTCAATAACAACAACTAAATATCTAAGACAAGATAAGAAATCATTGAGATTGAAATTACAAGACTTTTATTGCTCAATTCTATAATAAGAATTCTCTGAATTACACAATCTATGCATGTATATAAAGGTCCCCAATAATTAAAACAATCAAACCATTGATACTTTGTTAGGGCTACATCAAAACCCTAGTGGATGAACTAGCCGCTCATGGTAGAAGAAGAAGCTTCAACTGTTGAGGAAGAAGACATCATCTTTCTGAATTACGCGTTGACTTCGTTCTCCAATGGCTCTGCAATATGTTTCTGTTCTCTTCTTAGCCCTCCCAGACTCTCCAAGCTCTGTTCTCTCTGTCTCTCCTCAAAATCTCCCTCTGTAATCTCCTCAAACTCAGCCTCTTATTCTTCACTTTATTCCCCCAAGAGAATACACCAAAGTCCTAATCCAATTAGGAATAAATTAGGGTTTCCCGCAGCACTAATCAGGTGGGTTTTTCCTACTAACTTCGGCCCAACTTTTGACCCACTAGAAGTTCGATTTACAGAATTTTTGCGAAATAAAAAAGTGTGCAGAATCAAATTTCGTTCAACCTAACGCGAAAATAATGTCGATTTGAGGCTCCGGAATAAGACTTCTGGTCCGTTTTCCAAAACGGGATTAAGACTGTATTATGCGCAGATTTGGGCTTCAGGCCCGAAACCTTCTTAAGCAGCTGTAATTCTCTTGGACCTCTTTCTTGGGCTGATTTGAGTTTAAATAAATGGTTGAGTGAATATCCTTGATGTAGGCTTCATCTCACCATCTTGGATGTCTTCTTTAAAAACCCAAAAGCTTGGTTTTAACTGAAATAATCATTAAGGCCCTGAAAATACAGAAAACACTAAAACGAAGTAAAATAACAAAATAATCTATCAGTAAGAGAATAAAATACATAAGTTAAGAGACTAGAATGCGTAACATTCAACGCCTATCACACCCCCAAACTTACATATTGCTAGTCCCTTAGCAATAGAATAAAATAAAACTAAAACTAAGAAACTACTAAACACTAACTAAACTACCCAACTCCACTTTCGTGGGAGAAACGATTGCATTTAGCATATGCAACAAGCCTTTAAACCCCTAGGTTCCTCCTAGTGGACGAGTATAGTCTCGTGAGGGTTTCCAGAAATGTTATCCACAAACATTCAAAATTCTGTTTCAACATTAATTCAAGAAGAAGATTACAATATATAGTTACAAACTTGCATTTAAGAATAATTTCAAACTTTCAAATTCTATAATTCAAATCAATGGTTCCCATGCATAATTCACATCAACATATCTCAAAATAAACAACTCTAGCTCCCTCGTGTAAAGTGAACTAGCAGTCCTCTCATGTAGCATAACTCAGCTCTGAATATATTAAGGCACATACCCTTTCAACTCACTAGCTCCCCTTATTGAAATCATACTTCCCAACATGCATACATGACTTTTTCAATTTTTTTTCTTCATTCTCTTTTTTTTTTCTCATTGCTTTATTGGTTGTGCAATGTCTTGATTTATTAAGCTTTCTGAAAGATCCATGTAGCAAGCTTTCAGTCATTGACTCCCAAACCAGATGGCTTTAGGGCACTAGGCTTTAAGATACCCTGAAGACCTAATTACTCGAATCAGTCAGGCTACAAATTAAGACAACCAATGCTCATCTTTTCTCACCCTTTCACTTTTGACGCGAACACTCTGTGCTTCTTTAGGCATAGAGGCCCGGTTACTCATGAAAAGGATCAAATTGATTACTTATTCATCACATTCTTTTCTTCTTTTTTTTCTTTTTCATTGAAGTCAAGTAAAACACATCATTGGTACTCATTCTCAAGAGATACTAATTAATATCAAACATATGTAACTCAATAATTCAGAACCAAAGTTTATACCTCACAAGATTATGCTAGTGTGTCTGTGCATGTAAGGAAACTAAAATTAATCACTCCAAAACATGTTATTGCAAACCATGATTAAAACCACATAATTTAAACCACAGTTTTCAAGAATTTAAAACATACTCAAAAATTGCAAGTTATGCACCTACATAAGGTATTACTCCTTTGAGTAATGTGAAAACCTTCTATCTAGAAATAAAACAAAACAAAATAAAATAAAATAAACAAGCTAAGAAAATAAAAATAAAGTAAAATCCTAATATAAGAAGAATTTCACACAAATTTCCCCCATATGCAATAAAGCACAAAATAGGCATCGCCTCACCCCCAAACTTAAACTGTACATTGTCCTCAATGTACTACCAATCGAAGCATAGAGAAGAGTAAGAACGATATTACCAGAAATTCGGAGAATGAGTGACAATAAAATAGAGTATATCATCAGCATGAAGGCAATGAAAGCACACCCCCCAAACTTGGATGTCAAAACTTGTCAAAACAAACCACTATACCCCAAAGATCAAGTGAAATAGTATGGGTGAAAATAAATATGAAAGAGAAAAATCCTAAAAAAAATAAAAAAAATAAAATATTTTTTTCATTTTTCAAATAGTTTTTTTTTATAATAAAAATCTAACTAATGAAAGAAAAATAAACTTAAAAAGAAAAATAAAAACTAAAAATAAAATAAAATACAAAAGTTGGTTACCTTCCTGTCAAGGGTGTGGTGGTGACTGAGCATCTGGATCCAAGTTTGCTTGGCGCATCAGTGCACGCATCATCCGCCTCATCTCTAGTTGCTCTTGGCGAGTGTCACGAAAGTGATCCACCATCTCAGTCCTTATTGCTCCAAACTGTGTGGATACCTCTGTCTGTAGGGTGCCAAACTGGGCCGTCAACCCAACAATCTGCCCCTCTAAATATTGATAATCAAGGCCACCAGCCTGTGCATGCACCTCCTCTTCCTCTGCCTCCATCTCCTCTAGATCTTCCACCGGTGGTGGTATATCTATATGCTCTCCTCCCTAGGCCAACCGAGATACCTCACCAGGCGCCGCTATGACTCTCTGGTGCATATGAGATCGGCTCAGGTTCCAGTCATGCGTGCCATAATGAAGATCACGTGGAAAGGCAAGCTCGTCCTTATGGACTGCATACCCCTGTGCCACAAGCAACTGGTGAATAATAGTAGGGAATGGAAACTCCTAGTCACTTGCACTGTCTGGTGCCTTGGCCACAACTTTGGAATAAAATTTCTCCATCTGGCCCAGACAATCTATGGGAATGACAGCCAATGCCCAAAATGTATGGCATATAATGATCTGAGGAACTCTTGACGTCTCTCGGTTTTATGTCCAATTGGACATACATTCTTGAGTAGAACAGCGTCAAGGAACCATAAATGATTTGGCATTGAAGACTTGGAAGCTGCATTCCTTTTCGGCCCAAAAAATTGATTAGCACACAAACGTGCCACCAAATTACCCACTGACAACTCATCGGGTAGAGGAGTATAGATATGAGTCAAATCATCTGGGCACTCATGAGGACAACCCATGGCAATGGCAATAGATGACATGTCCACTCGAACGATTGTTCCATCTACTGAATAAGTAAGCACATCCCGCTCATCAGGTGTCGGCATTAAGTTCTGATAAAATACCTTGACAAGCCTCGGGTAAATAGAAGATGAGAGTGGAACAAAAATGGATGCTGACCGACGACGACGGATGTCAGAAATCCCCCACCATGTCTCGGGAGACATACCATAAAGTTCGGTTATGTCAAACGTGGTTTCAAAGTTCAACGCCCTTGGATGCCATCTCTCTTGAATACCTTCTCGGTGAGATCGTGAAGAACCTGTGGTTGGATCATGCCTCACTCGGCGAGGATTACGTGAACTTGAAGCACCTTGGTGACTTGCTCTCTTTGGTGCCATTGAAGTAGAAAAAGTGTGGTTGAGGAATTAAATCGAACACTTGGCGTGCACAATTAAATTGAAACCTTCAACCTCCTCTTTTCGGCAATTTTTCCACCTAAATTGAACAAGTACTTACACCAAATTGATCCCCCAAAATTGGTCTTCAAAAGCCCTCAAAAAGATTTGAACAATTTCTTCAAAGAAAAACTTCACTTACTTTGATGTTGAACTTGAAAAAGTGAGAGCTTTCTTTGAGAACTAGTGATTTTTGATCCAATTTGATGTTGAAGTTGATGATGATCAATGTTGAATTCTTGTTTAATACTCACTAATTGAAGAAATTAATTTTTCGGATGATGTAGGACTTGAATTGGAGTTCAAAGAGGTCTAGGATGCAAGTGGTAGCAACATAGGAGGATAAAGAGTCTTTATATAGAAGGAAGTCTCGGCCAGCCCACAAAATACCTTGGGCGATCGATCCCCCCTAGGATGGGTGATCGATCACCCACCTGCTGGTGGTGCTTCTCATGGAAAATCATGGGGTGATCGATCCCCCTCCTCTAGGGCGATCGATCCCCCTTCTTGTAGCCTGCTAGACCCTCCATCGCCCAAGGTCGACCGAGACTTGATATTTTTGAGTCTCCATCGCCCAAGGTCGACCGAGAGCACAATTTTTCACCCGTCTTGAGTCCAAACACCTTGGTACACCTCTTGGCATCCTCCGGAAGCAACTTATACATCAAAAAGTCAAAGAAAAAACATTAAAATGCAACTAGAATTGAAGAAAAACTTAAGAAAACTAAAACTAAAAATTAAAATTAAAGAAACTAAAGAAGTTATAGGATAGAAATACATACAAAACCTACAATTTAACGTCCATAGGAGACGATTGACTCTCCGAACGGATTAAGTCGGATAGACGGGATCCGTCAAGTCGACGGACTCTACGTCTCTTCTTGGCACACATCCTTCCACACAATGCTTCAACCTTTGGCCATTAACTTTCATCAAAGTATTATCTCGAAAGCTTTGAATCTCCACGGCACCATGAGGAAAAATAGAAATCACTTGGAATGGTCCATCCCATCTTGAACGCAATTTTTTGGGAAACAACCGAAGCTTGGAATTGAAGAGCCACACTTTATCACCTGGGGAGAAGGACTTCCGTGAGATATGTCGGTCATGAAATGCCTTCGTCCTCTCTTTGTAAATTCGTGAACTTTCATAAGCATCACGTCTAAACTCTTCTAACTCATTCAATTGCAACTTCTTCTCTTCCCCAGCTCTTTTTGCATCGAAATTGAATTTTCGAATTGCCCAGAGTGCCTTGTGCTCAATCTCTACTAGAAGATGACATGCTTTCCCATACACCAACCGATATGGTGACATATCGATAGGGGTCTTGTAAGTAGTCCGATACGACCATAGTGCTTCACTCAGTCGCAATGACCAATCTCTTCTATCCGGTCTCACTGTCTTTTCGAGAACATGCTTAATTTCTCGATTGGACAGCTCTACTTGCCCACTTGTCTGAGGATGATAAGGTGTCACCACCTTATGTGTCACTGAATATTTAGCAAGCAGACTTCTCAAAAATTTATTGCAAAAGTGAGTACCACCATCACTGATCAAGGCTCGAGGAATTCCGAATCGACTAAGAATATTCTCATGCATGAATTTGATTACCACCTTGTGATCATTGGTTCGAGTTGCAATGGCCTCCACCCACTTGGAGACATAATCCACACCAACCAGAATGTATTCGTAGCCAAAAGAAGGTGGAAAGGGTCCCATAAAATCAATTCCCCATACATCAAAAATCTCAACCACCAAAATGGGGCTCATTGGCATCATATCTCGCCTCGACATTGAACCCAATCTTTGACAACGATCACAAGTCTTACAGAAAACATATGCATCATGAAACAGAGAAGGCCAAAAGAATCCACATTGAAGTACCTTTGCTGCTGTCTTCCTTGCACTGAAGTGGCCTCCACAAGCCAATGAGTGGCAGAACTTGAGAATATCTTAAAACTCATGGTCAGGGACACATCGCCGAATGATCTGATCTGGACAATATTTAAACAACTCTGGATCCTCCCAAAAGTAATGGTGAACTTTAGAGAAGAATCTATCACGTTCTCGCTTGGTCCAGTCTTTTGGCACTTTCCCGTGGCTAAATAATTCATAATATCTGCATACCATGGTGTGGAGTTGTCGGATACTCCAAACAATTGCTCCCTCTGAAGTGTTTTGGAAGATGTAGTGCATACAGAAGTTACCAACATGGTAGAAAATTGATGTTCAAACATCTTCTTCTTCTTCTGTTTTTCTTGCACCCTTATTTCATTTGTAGATTCAACCACATCTTCAGAGTCCATGAAGAAAACATCAGTCTGATCTGGAGGATTCTCAATAGTATTGAAAATATTAAGTTTAACCTTTATGTTGCCAAATGAAATATCCATGATCCCTGACCTGCAATTTATGCAAGCATCAGCAATAGCTAAGAAAGGTCGACCAAGGATCACTGGAATGTGCCTCTTTGGATTGTGAACCAGCTCGGTGTCAAGTACAATGAAATCAACAGGAAAGTAGATCTTGTCCACTTTAATGAGCACGTCTTCTATGATTCCTCGGGGCTGTTTTGTTGATCTGTCTGCAAATTGCAATACCACCGAGGTAGGCTTCAATTCTCCCAAGCCCAATTGTAAGTAAACTGAATAGGGTAGCAAATTCACACTTGCACCCAAATCAAGAAGAGCTTTATCCACATGGTGCTCCCCAATAATGCATGAGATAGTTGGAGCACCAGGGTCTTTGTACTTGGGAGGAGTACACTGCTGAATTATTGAACTTACTTGTTGTGGCAGCATCACTTTCTTTGGCACATGGCTTTTAGAACGCCTTTTCTGAGTGCACAAGTCCTTCAAGAATTTAGCATAAGGAGGAATTTGCTTGATGGCATCAAGGAGTGGCAAATTAATCTTCACTTGTCGAAACACCTCCATCATGTCATGCAGCTTGTCCCCTTGCTTCCCCAATTTAGATGCTTCAAGGAAATGTTGTGGGAAAGGAGCCTTGGGCTCATAAGGAATTTCAGCATTTGGACTTGTGGTCACTTTTTCTTCTTCTTTCTTCTCACCCACCTTATTATCAATTGTTTTCCCACTCCTCAAAGTGGTAATAGCTTGAACTTGCTCATGGTGTGGGTTGCTTGTGGAAGCTTGCATCCCTCTTGGATTAGTAATTGGTTGACTAGGGAGCTTCCCTTCTTCTCTTCTACATAGTGAAGTAGTAAGCTGTCCAAACTGAGATTCCAGTTTGGCAATGGATTGAGAATGCGAGTGCACTAGCTGAACTGTAGATTGTACTGTTGCTGCAGTAGCTTGCACTGTCTCTATAAGAGAATCAAGCTTGTCAAATTTAGACAAGGTAAGTGTCAGCTTGTCTTCAATAGTAGAAATTCTTTGGGCCATAGGACTTTGTGTTTGATATTGCTGTTGAGGCACAAAAGTCCTAGGTTGATATGATGGTTGCATTGCTGCCCCTTGATTACTATAAGAAAAACCAGGATGATTCCTCCATGTAGGATTGTAAGTATTACCTCGTGGAGGATTCATTGGTCTAGAGAAAGTAGCTTGGACTTGCTCATGTTGAATATTAGAGAATTGCCCCACCGAAGGGCAATTGCTCACATTATGCATAGGACTAGAACAAAATTCACAAGGGCCTAGCAATGAAGAATTTTGAAGCAGAAGGAGTTTGATTGGCAGCCATGATTGCTGCTACCTTCTATGCAATTAAATCAATATCAGTTGGCATAGCTTCTGAAGCACCAACCTCAAAAATCCCATCAGTCTTCCTTGTAGTGGCAGGTCTGCTAGAACGAGTAGAGGACACATGTTGCAGAGAGTTGTCACTAAGATTTTCTAATAAGGTCCATGCCTCTTCTTCACTCTTCAACATAAAAGTACCTCCACACGACGCATCAACCATCTGTCTGTTGGCTTCTGTCAGCCCTTCATGAAAACTCTGCACTAGTTGCCACTTAGGAACTTGATGATGAGGACACTTCCTAAGAAGGTCCTTGAATCTTTCTCATGTCTCATAAAATTGTTCCCCCTCATGTTGGGAGAAACCAGTGATAGCACGTCTGAACTGATTGGTCTTCCCTATCGGAAAATACTTCTTGAGAAACTCATGTTGCATCTGAGTCCAAGTCCTGATAGAACCAGCCGGTAGAGAGTTAAACCAATACTTTGCTTTGTCTTTCAAGGAGAATGGAAAAAGTCTCATTCTGAAAGCATCTTCAGAGAAGTTGTGAATTTTTGTAGTTGAGCACACTTCAATGAAGTCATCCAGATGCTTGTAAGGGTCTTCTTGAGTCAGCCCAAAATAAGATGGTAGCATCTGAATAATGCTGGACTTGATCTCATAATTCTGTGCTGTGACATTGGGCAGTTGAAAACCTGCTGGCGAGGTATATGTCTCAGGAACATAGTAGTCCCTAAGCAATCTAGCTCTTTCTCCATCAGCATTAGGAACAAGGTTGTTATTCCTCTCTTCTGCCATGTCTTCAATTATTGCTTCCTCTTGCACAATGGTACCAACAGGGATGTTCCTCTGTTGTCTAAGAGTACGTTCAGACTCAGGATCAAGAGGTATTAAAGGATCAGCTACAGAACGACGACCTTGCATATATTCACCAAAAGCACCTGAAAAGAAAACAACAACAAAATTAAAAATAAAATATAAAAATTTCCTAAACTAAAAATCCAATTAAAACTAATTCTGTAAAATCCAATCAATCAAATAGATAATCCCCGGCAACGACGCCAAAAATTGATTCGTGTGTGAGTGTGACTCGAAAAGTATATCAATTAAAAATTTCCACACTTCGCAATAGAACGAATTCCTTGCAGAATAGGGCTATCGAAAGGGGTATCGTACCTCAGGGATTATGGTCTGATGAGTTGGAATACTGAATTAATTCTAATTAAATTTATAAAGAAAAGAATTCTGATTTTTAAACTAAATTAATTAAAAAGGAAAATAAAATAAATCAAAGATAAATAAGATAGTGAAGATAATAGGAGAGAAATCTAGGGTGTTTGACTTCACCACTAACTCCATAATCAATGGTTAATTGAATCAACTATGGAGAATTGCATCATGCATAAGTGGTGTCGGTGGCTACAAGCTCACCTTCATCCGTCAAGAAGATAACATATGATTAAGGCTAAGCCATGGACTATCTTCGATTGGCATGGGCCATATGCCTAACTACTCTAATCTAGGGTGCAGTATGGTTCATCTTCTCCAGGCATAATCCATCAAAGCTCATAACAATATATTCAGTGATTACCATTGTGTAATAATCTCTCTCATGATCACAGAAAATAAGAGAGATTGAGTTCAATAACAACAACTAAATATCTAAGACAAGATAAGAAATCATTGAGATTGAAATTACAAGACTTTTATTGCTCAATTCTATAATAAGAATTCTCTGAATTACACAATCTATGCATGTATATAAAGGTCCCCAATAATTAAAACAATCAAACCATTGATGCTTTGTTAGGGCTACATCAAAACCCTAGTGGATGAACTAGCCGCTCATGGTAGAAGAAGAAGCTTCAACTGTTGAGGAAGAAGACATCATCTTTCTGAATTATGCGTATGACTTCGTTCTCCAATGGCTCTGCAATATGTTTCTATTCTCTTCTCAGCCCTCTCAGACTCTCCAAGCTCTGTTCTCTCTGTCTCTCCTCAAAATCTCCCTCTGTAATCTCCTCAAACTCAGCCTCTTATTCTTCACTTTATTCCCCCAAGAGAATACACCAAAGTCCTAATCCAATTAGGAATAAATTAGGGTTTCCCGTAGCACTAATCAGGTGGGTTTTTCCTGCTGACTTCGGCCCAACTCTTGACCCACTAGAAGTCCGATTTACGGAATTTTTGCGAAATACAAAAGTGTGCAGAATCAAATTTCGTTCAACCCCACGCAGAAATAATATCGATTTGAGGCTCCAAAATAAGACTTCTGGTCCATTTTTCAAACGGGATTAAGACTGTATTATGCGCAGATTTGGGCTTCCGGCCTGAAACCTTCTTAAGCAGCTGTAATTCTCTTGGACCTCTTTCTTGGGCTGATTTGAGTTGAAATAAATGGTTGAGTGAATATCCTTGATGTAGGCTTCATCTCACCATCTTGGATGTCTTCTTTAAAAACCCAAAAGCTTGGTTTTAACTGAAATAATCATTAAGGCCCTGAAAATACAGAAAACACTAAAACGAAGTAAAATAATAAAATAATCTATCACTAAGAGAATAAAATACATAAGTTAAGAGGCTAGAATGCGTAACATTCAACGCCTATCATGATGGCCTTAACCTCTAACGCGGGGATGAGTACGCTGGGTTATCTTACCCGCATGATTAGAAATAGGTGAGGTAACCCTACCACTTTTATCCTTCCTTCCCTCTTCCTTTGATAAGTCATGTAACACACTTTTATGTGCAAACTTGTATAGGATCGCGAAGGAGGCCTGACAAAGATGTTCGCAAGCTAGGGAAGGGAAAAGGTGTTGCGTCATCCTCATCCCCTTCTATTCATGAGTACCGATTTACCTACCGGTGGGGACTTGTCGTCTCCTCCTTCCATTGGGAATTCTCCCCTTTCTGCAGCTATGAATTCTCGGACTCCAAACCCCAGCCCATTTGGGGTGCCTCCTATCCAACTATTTGCGGGCAATAGTCTGCCGAACCCAAGTGCTTTCAGGGTGCCGGCAACGCAACTTATTGGTGGGGGTAGTTCGCACGTATCTTTCTCCCCTGCTACCAGTTATACTGGGCTACTAACCTCGGCTACTAGTCACACTGGATCGCTGCTGTTTGATATAGCTTTTGCTGTAAAAATAGCCAGGGAGTTCGTTCTCTCACGCGATATTGAGAAGGTGAATGCCATTGACTCTCCTTCCTCCATTGGATATCTACTGGCCAATATGGCTAAGTTGTGTCCCTACTCCTCTTGTAACACTTGAGTGGACTTTTTCCTTTCCTTCTTTCTTTCTTTAATTGCGTGTTCTTTCCTATATGTTAAACAGGGCCTGATTATTGCTTATGGTCTCTCCAATCGCCTCTTATGGGCAGAAAAGGAACTGGAGAAACAGAGAAACGCCTTTACAGCAGAACGTGCTTCCTTCATCAGTGAGTGCACTACCCTTAACTCAGAGCTTGAGTCCCTTTGCGCTTCCCACGCTTCAAGCGGCGATGAGATAGACACCCTTAACTTTTGGCTCAATTATGAACGGGAGGAGATGGCCCGGTGGAACGCCGACCTTCCCGGGATTAAAGAATTGGCTGTTAAGCATTTTAAAGATTCGCCTAATTTTGATAAGGCCCTCAACCAATCGTACATCGACAGGTTTGAGTATTTTCGTGAGGTGGCGCAGGACTAGTGGCCTGATATGAATTTCTCCGGCTTGCAACTTGGAGACCCTGATGCCTGATTTTGTGTCTTTTCTTTTGGTACCATGTAATGTTCCTCCTTTGTGGAGGCTCCCAATACCCTTCCATTTTAATTAATGAATGACAGTTTATTTCTTTTTTGTTGAAATATGGTTTGCTCTGTGGAGATAATTCTTATGGCACAAGGGTTTATGCCGTGCCGTGTTGTTAGATATGTCCACATACATTCTCAGGATTTAACCCATTCTGCCTTTATCGTCAAAGGCCCTCCATAGAGGTGTGTCCCTGTAGGGTAGTGATTTTCTCGGGATTAATCCATCCCGCCTTTTTCTTCAAAGGCCCTCCGTGGAGGTGTGTCCTCATAGGATCTTGCCCCCGTAGGGTAGTGATTTTCTCAGGATTAATCCATCCCACCTTTTTCTTTAAAGGCCCTCCGTGGAGGTGTGTCCCCGTAGGGTTTTACATTTTGAACATAACAGTACGTCTTGAAATGAACAACACTTTTATTGACGTTCTATAATAAAACTTTATTAAAAAAAAAAGGAGCTGGACTGGTAACGGGAGTCCTATTTTGGGGCTTGGTAACAAAGCTAACCTCTAAAATAACACTTGCTGAAAGTAGATGCAAGCTAAAAATAAAAATGATGGGACATAAAAAAAATAAAAAATAAGTCATAAAAAGGAGACTTCACTTGTAGAACTTCCTCAAATGTTTGGCGTTCCAAGGATGGGCTAACTGCTTTCCTTCTAAGGTTTCTAACCAATAAGTGCCTCGTCTTTGAGTTCTGATCACCCTATATAGGCCCTCCCAATTAGGAGCTAGCTTTCCAGTACCGAGAGGTTTGGTGTCTTGAGTGACTTTACGTAGGACTAGATCACTGGGTTGAAAACTCCTCTACTTAACCCTGGTGTTGTACTACCGGGACATGGCCTGCTGATATACGGCCATCCATACCTGCGCTTGCTCCCTTTTCTTGTCAATGAAGTCGACACTGGCTCTTAGCTCTTCCTCATTATGAATGGGGTTATAGTACCTAGCCCAATGGCTTGCCATCGCTCCTATTTCAACGTGGAGAACCGCTTTGCTTCCTAAAGCTAAGAAGTAGGGCGTCTCCCCTGTGGGGACTTTGGCGGTGGTCTTGTAAGCCCATAAGACGCTTGGTAGCAGCTCTAGCCATACTTCTTTAGAGTCCTCTAGGCGTTTCTTGATCATTTTAAATATTGTCCTGTTGGCCACTTCGGCCTGCCCATTGGCCTGCGGGTGGCCTGGTGAGGAATAACGGTTGCTTATGCCGTGCTCGGCACAGAAATTCTGGAAAGGTTGGCCTTCAAACTATTTTGCATTATCCATGATAATGGTCCTTGGGACACCAAACCTGTATATGATTGATTTCCACACGAAATTGATGACATTCTTTTCCCCAATCATAGTTAAGGGCTCGGCTTCCACCCACTTGGTGAAGTAGTCAATTGCTACAATTACAAATTTTGTCTACCCCTTTCCCATGGGTAAAGGGCCGATGAAATTCATTCCCCACTGGGCGAAGGGCCACGGGGCCACTATCCGGGTCAACTCTTTAGGAGGCTGCCTTAGGATGTTGGTGAAATGCTATCACTTTTTGTACCTTTTGACAAAGTCCATTGCGTCCTGCTACACAAAGGGCCAATAGTATCCCTGCTTGATGGCCTTATGAGCCAAGGACCTTCCCCCCGCATGGTTTCCGTATTCTCCTTCATGGATTTCCCTCATGACATGCTAAGCTTCTTCCGTTGATATGCATCATAGGTATGTTAAGGAGCCTCCCCTTTTGTAGAGGATTCCATCAATCAGGGTATACCTGGATGTTCTGATCCTCGTTCTGTGTGCCTCTAACTTATCAAATGGTAGCTCACCATCCCTTATGTATCTGACAATCAGATCTGCCCATTCCATGCCCCGTGTGACTTGGTTCACCTTGTATAGTGTCGCTTCTGTTATACTCGGGTAATCCATACGCTCTACAAGCACCCCCGCTTGGGCGACCTCTTGTGCTATAGCCAATCAAGCAAGAGCATATGCGTTAGAATTTTCACTGTGAGGAACTCGTGTGATTAAAAATTTTTGGAAGTGGGTAACCAGCTCTTGTACTTTTTGCAAGTAAGATTTAATCATTGTTCCCTTTGCTTCGTATTCTACACTGACCTACCGGGAAACCAGCTGGGAGTCAGTATAAGCTTTTAGCTACTGTATCTTAAGAACACCAACTAGTTTTAACCCTGCAATCAAGGCCTCGTACTCAGCCTCATTGTTTGTTGCCTTGAATTTGATTTTTAGGGCATACTTGAACGTTTCCCCTGCCGGAGACCTAATCAATATCCCTGTGCCACTGGCCTATGCATTTGATGATCCATCCACAAATAACTGCCACGTGCAATCTGGGTCCATTAAGTCTTCCCTGTTCTATTGGACTGGGCTCTCCACCTCTTCCTATTGAACATGCTCTCTTTCTGGGGGGTATGTAAATTCAGCTATAAAATTTGCCAACACTTGACCTTTGATAGCTGATCTCTGTTTGTATCAGATGTCAAATTCTCCTAGCTCCATAGACCACTTCACAAGCCATCCAGAGGTTTCAGGCTTGAAGAGGACTTCTCGGAGCGGCTGATCAGTTAGTATCACAATAGTGTGCGCTTGGAAGTATGGCCTAAGTTTTCTGGCTGTCGTAACCAAGGCGAATGCCCGTTTCTCTATTGAGGGGTACCTTTCTTTCACCCCCAGAAGCACCCTGCTGGTATATTAAACTGGCCTTTGCACTCCCTCTTCTTCCCGCACTAGTGTAGAACTGACTGCTGCGAGGGAGATAACCAAATATAAGTACAATTCCTCCCTTACCTGCATGCACGATAGGAGTGGAGGTGAGCTGAGGTACTGCTTTAGCTCACTCAAAGTCTATTCACATTCTAGAGTCCACTCAAAGGCTCGCTTGAGGACTTGAAAAAATGGGAGACACCTGTTTGTAGCACGGGAGATCAATCGGCTTAATGCTGCCACTTTACTGTCAGCCTCTGGACTTCTTTAACCATTCTGGGTGATTTCGTATCCAGCATAGCTCGTACCTTCTATGAGTTGGCTTCTATCCCTCTTTTACTAACTAGATAGCCCAAGAACATCTCGGAGGATACCCCAAAGGCACATTTATTAGGATTGAGCTTCATTCTGTACCTTCGAAAGATATCAAAGGCTTCTTGTAGATCGATTAAGTGGTTTGTGGCCCTATGGCTTTTGAAGAGCATGTCATCAACATACACCTCCATGTTCTTGCTAATTTGCCCTTTAAACATTCTATTCACCAGCCTTTGATAGGTCGCACCGGCGTTCTTCAAACCAAATGGCTTCACCGTGTAGCTATGCAACCCCCTTTCTGTTATAAAAGACATCTTTTTCTGGTCTGGTGCTACATTGGAATTTGATTATATCCTGAGTAGGCATCCAGGAAGCTAAGTCGCTCGTACCCTGCCGTTCCTTCTACTAGCATGTCAATCCGTGGAAGGGAGAAGCTGTCTTTTGGACAAGCTTTGCTCAGGTTAGTAAAGTCAATGCATAAGCGCCACTTACCTTTATTTTTTTAACCAGCACCACGTTTGCCAACCAATTCGAGTAATTAGTTTCCTGTATGAGGTTGGATTTTAATAATTTATCCACCTCCTCGGAGATTGCCATGTTTCTCTCTAGGGCAAAAGTTCTCCCCTGATCGGCAATGAATGTTACGCATTCTAGCCTCTTAACTTGCGTATTTTATTCTCTTAGTGATAGATTATTTTGTATTTTACTTCATTTTAGTGTTTTTTATATTTTCAGGGCCTTAATGATTATTTCAGTTAAAATCATGATTCTGGATTTTTAAAGATAACATCCAAGATGGTTAAATGAAGCCTACATCAAGGAGATTCAACCATTTAATTCAACTCAAATCAGGCTAAGGAAGAGGTCCAAGAGAATTACAGCTGCTTAAGAAGGTTTCGGGCCTGAAGCCCAAATCTGCGCATAATACAATCTTAATCCCATTTTGGAAAACGGACCAGAAGTGTTATTTTCGAGCCTTAAATCTACTTAAAGAGATTTGGAGAGTCTTAGAGAGCTTTTGGACAGAAAAGAAGACATACTTTGCAGAGCCTTGGAGAACGAAGTCATACGCATAATTCATGAAGATGATGTCTTCTTCCTCAACAGTTGAAGCTTCTTCTTCTACCATGAGCGGCTAGTTCATCCACTAGGGTTTTGATGTAGCCCTAACAAAGCATCAATGGTTTGATTGTTTTAATTATTGGGGACTTTTATGTTCATGCATAGATTGTGTAATTTAGAGGATTCTTATTATAGAATTGAGCAATACAAGTCTTATAAATTCAGTTTCACTGATTTCTTATCTTATCTTAGATATTTAGTTGTTGTTAGTAAACTCGATCTCTCTTATTTTTTGTGATTATGAGAGCGATTATTACACAATGGTAATCACTGAATATATCATTAAAAGCTTTGATGGATTATGCGTAGAGAAGATGAACCATACTGCACCCTAGATTAAAGTAGTTAGGCAGATGGCCCATGCCAATCGAAGATAGTCCATGACTTAGCCTTAATCATATGTTATCTTCTTGACGAATGAAGGTGAGCTTGTAGCCATCGACACCACTTATGCATGATGTAATTCCCCATAGTTGATTCTATTGACCATTGATTGTGGAGTTAGTGGTGGAGTCAAATACCCTAGATTTCTCTCATATTATCTTCACTTTCTATTTCCATTGTTTTATGTTATTTTGCTTTTTAATTAGTTTAAAAATCAGAATTCTTTTCTCTTAAACTTTATTAGAATTAATTCCGTATTCCAACTCATCAAACCATAATCCCTGAGGTTCGACACCCCTTTCGATAGCCCTATTCTGCAAGGAATTCGCTCTATTACGAAGTGTGGTAATTATAATTTGAGATGCACTCACACACGAATAAATTTTTGGCGCCGTTGCTGGGGATTATCTATTTGATTGATTGGATTTTACAGAATTAATTTTAATTGGATTTTTAGTTTAGGAAATTTTTATCTTTTGTTTTTAATTTTGTTTTTGTTTTTCTTTTCAGGTGCTTTTTGCTAATATATGCAAGGTCGTCGTTCTGTGGCTGATCGTTTGATACCTCTTGATCCTGAGCTTGAATGTACTCTTAGACAACAGAGGAACATCCCTGTTGATACCATTGTGCAAGAGGAAGCAATAATTGAAGACATGGCAGAAGAGAGGAATAACAATCTTGTTCCTAATGCTGCTGGAGAAAGGGCTAGATTGCTTAGGGACTACTATGTTCCTAAGACATACACTTCACCAGCTGGTTTTCAACTGCCCAATGTCACAGCACAAAATTATGAGATCAAGTCCAGCATTATTCAGATGCTACCATCTTATTTTGGGCTGACTCAAGAAGACCCTTACAAGCATCTAGATGAATTCATTGAAGTGTGCTCAACTACCAAAATTCACAACTTTTCTGAAGATGCTTTCAGAATGAGACTTTTTCTATTCTCCCTGAAAGACAAAGCAAAGTATTGGTTCAATTCTCTACCGACAGGTTCTATAATGACTTGGACTCAGATGCAACATGAGTTTCTTAAGAAGTATTTTTCGATAGGGAAGACCAATCAGTTCAGACGTGCTATCATTGGTTTCTCCCAACATGAGGGGGAACAATTTTATGAGATATGGGAAAGATTCGAGGACCTTCTTAGGAAGTGTCCTCATCATCAAGTTCCTAAGTGGCAACTAGTGCAGAGTTTTCATGAAGGGCTGACAGAAACCAACATACAGATGATTGATGCGTCTTGTGGAGGTACTTTTATGTTGAAGAGTGAAGAAGAGGCATGGACCTTATTTGAAAATCTTAGTGACAACTCTCTACAACATATATCCTCTACTCGTTCTAGTATACCTGCCACTACAAGGAAGACTGATGGGATTTTTGAGGTTGGTGCTTCAGAAGCTATGCCAACCAACATTGATCTAATTGCACAAAAGGTAGCAGCAATTATGGCTGCCAATCAAACTCCTTCTGCCTCAAATCCTTCGTTCCTAGGCCCTTGTGAATTTTGTTCTAGTCCTATGCATAATGTGAACAATTGTCCTTTGATGGGGCAATTTTTTGATGTTCAATGATAAGTGTTCAATTCTATGCATTTGAACCCTCTTTATTGCTTATGTTAGTTCTGTTTTTGCGTTTACCGAGATATGTTTACGGTATTTTTGTGCTTTTGATGTATTGCAGGTATTAGAGTAAATGGAGCAAAGTTTGAAGCTATTTGCAGCTGAAGAGGAAAAATCAGAATTGCAGCCAAAGGCATCTCGATCAATCGAGATGTTGATCTCGATTAATCAAAATCTCGATTGATCGAGATCTCATTTCGATTGATCGAAATCTCGATCAATCGAGATCCAATCTCGATCAATCGAGATTCTGCAGAATCCACTTGCCCACTTGCTCACCTGCTCTCCCACTTGCAACAAAATCCCCCTTTTTGCACGACTTAGGGGGATTGTCTGACTTGAACAAGACTTTTGGGGACCTTCTTGATACAAGGGATATATATATTGATATATATATATATATATATATATATGGTGGGCCCCAAGGTAGAAAAAGGAGCCAAAAAGCACAAAAAGGGCCATATCTCTCATATCTCACATATCTCTCAATATACATCAGACCATCCAAGGAGAGACCTTCGGGAGAGGAAGAAGAGGAGCTGAACCAGACCAAGAAGCTTCACTTTCTTCATCAATGGAAGGGTGCAAGGCTGCCATGACCAACTAACTCCTCCACTAGGGTGTGGTTGACACACCTAGCTATGTAAACTTGTTCATTTTTGTAGCACTTGGGGATTTGTATTTAAATGTTGATTATTTAGCCTAGTGAATATGTACACAAATACATTTCTTTTATATATTCATTTGATTTGAAATTTATTCTTGTCTTAGAGTAGATTTTGTCACTTGAATGCACAACATTTGTATATTCCACAAGAAGTGCAAATGATGGCTAGATAATGGTGTTTAAATGAATGTGTGATGTTTGCTTGTATAGACCATGCCAAGACAAGGTAGTTTGGATGCATGTAGTGTTCACTTAGAGAGTAGGGTAATGAGGTAGTTAGTTAGGTTGAAGAGCTAGGCTTGTTGAAGATGGATTATGATAGGTTAGCACACACATTGATCTTGTGATATGTCATTGAGGTCACAAGCCTAATGACATTGTTAGGCATTTAATTTATGAATCCCATGCTTGCTACACTTATGAACATGTGAATGGCTAGTGGTGGAAACCACCCCTAGCTCTCTCTCCCAACTCAAACTCTTTAATTTTATTGTCATTTCATTCAAGCAATAGATTATAAACAAAAATCCAAAAAACCTGTTTTTAGAATTAAAGTAGAATTAATCTTCCTTTAAGACAATTTTGACTAGTCCTCGTGGGATCGATACCCTCTATATAGAACCTTATCTACAAAGATTCGTGCTCTTGCGAGTGGTTAAATTATATTTTGATAAAAAGGGCAAAATTAAGCTTACAATTTAATCCGAGTTTAGCCACACCATTCAACATGAGCAAGTCCAAGCTGCATTCACTGGACCAATGAATCCTCCACGAGGTAATACTTACAATCCTACATGGAGGAATCATCCTGGTTTTTCTTACAGTAACCAAGGGGCAGCAATGCAACCATCATATCAACCTAGAAATTTTTTACCTCAACAGCAATATCAAACACAAGTTCCTATGGCACAAAGAATCTCTCCTATTGAAGACAAGCTGACACTCACCTTATCAAAATTTGACAAGCTTGATTCTATTATAGAGACAGTACAAGCTACTACAGTAATAGTGCAATCTATAGTTCAGCTAGTGCACTCTCATTCTCAATCTATTGCCAAACTGGAATCTCAGTTTGGACAGCTCACTACTTCATTGAGTAGAAGAGAAGAATGGAAGCTCCCTAGTCAACCAATTGCTAATCCAAGAGGGCTGCAAGCTTCCACAAGCAACCCACACCATGAGCAAGTTCAAGCTATTACCACTTTGAGGAATGGGAAAATAATTGATAATAAGGTGGGAGAAAAGAAAGAAGAAGAAAAAGTGACCACAAGTCCAAGTGCTGAAATTCCTTATGAGCCCAAGGCTCCTTTCCCACAATGTTTCTTTAAAGCATCTAAATTGGGGAAGCAAGGGGACAAGTTGCATGACATGATGGAGGTATTTCGACAAGTGAAGATTAATTTGCCACTCCTTGATGCCATCAAGCAAATTCCTCCTTATGCTAAATTCTTGAAGGACTTGTGCACTCAGAAAAGGCGTTCCAAAAGTCATGTGTCAAAGAAGGTGTTGCTGCCACAACAAGTGAGTTCTATAATTCAGCAGTGCACTCCTCCCAAGTACAAAGATCCTGGTGCCCCAACTATCTCATGTATCATTGGGGAGCACCATGTTGATAAAGCTTTTCTTGATTTGGGTGCAAGTGTGAATTTGCTACCCTATTCAGTGTACTTACAATTGGGCTTGGGAGAATTGAAGCCTATCTCGGTGGTGTTGCAATTTGCAGACAGATCAACAAAGCAACCTCGTGGGATCATTGAAGATGTGCTCATTAAAGTGGACAAGTTTTACTTTCCTATTGATTTTATTGTACTTGACACTGAGCTAGTTCACAACCCAAGGAGGCATATTCCGGTGATCCTTGGTCGACCTTTGTTAGCTACCGCTGATATTTGCATAAATTGTAGGTCAGGGATCATGGATATTTTATTTGGCAACATGAATGTCAAGCTTAATGTGTTCAATGCTATCCAACACCCTCCAGATCAGAGTGATGTGTTCTACATGGATGATATTGATGAATGTGTAGAGGAATTTGTTTCATCCTCTGTATCTCGAAACTCCTTGGAGGTATGTAAGTCTCTTTATAACTTTGAGACAATTTATGATGAAGAGTTGTGCGAAGAGGTAAATTCTATGCTGGAAGTGGATGTTATTCAGAATATTCCACCATGGAGAATTCCAATCGAGCCACTCCCTTCTCTCTCTAGCACCCCCTAGTGCCTTTATTGGAGTCCCCTCCATAGTTAGAGTTAAAGTCATTGCTCGACAAGTTGAAGTATGTATTTTTGGGGGCACAGAGAACTCTTCCTATTATCATTGCCTCTGATCTGACAGAAACTTAAGAAAAACGCTTAGTAGAGGTCTTATATCAACATCATGAAGTAATTGGGTGGAGTGTTGCTGATCTTAAGGGCATTGATCCCTCGATTTGCATGCATAAAATCCATCTGGAAGAAGGATGTAAGCCATCTAGAGAGGCACAGAGGCGACTGAACCCCAACATGAAGGAGGTAGTAAAGAAAGAGGTCGTCAAGTTACTTGATGCAGGTATAATTTATCCAATTTCTGACAGCAAATCAGTGAGTCCAACACAAGTGGTTCCTAAGAAGTGTGGTCTTACTATTGTCCCTAACTCTGTGGGAGAGTTTGTTTCACAATGTACTGCCACAGGTTGGCGTGTTTGCATTGATTACAGAAAGCTTAATTCTATGACAAGGAAGGATCACTTCCCTCTTCCATTCATTGATCAAATACTTAAAAGGTTAGCTGGTCAAAGCTATTATTCCTTTCTGGATGGCTACTCTGGTTATAATCAACTCTTTAAAAGAACGCACAGATGAGGGTTTAGAGTAGTTGAACTAGGATCGGGCGGAACCTTTCAAGGTAGTGGGAAAAGCTCTGCACATGATCTCATCCGGTACCGCCTTAAGGTGCATTAACGCCTTGTAGGTTTCCAAGTGATCTAGTGGGTCCTAGGTCCCATCAAAGCTTTCAACTGTGGGCATCTTGAACCTGGTGGGCAGGGGACAGCTCATTACCCCTGCGGAGAAAGGGAAGTTGGTTTGCTGGACCAAGTCCTCCACTGTAGCAGGACCCTTCCCCCTTATGGCATGGGCTATGCTTTTTACCCTGGCTCTCAGGTCTTGTATCTCCATGTCATGATAGGTAAGAGGTCCAGAATCCCCATGGGGTTGGCTCCTTTCGGGCGGGATTGAACGGCTGAGATTCACCCCACCTCTTACTTGACTCTAAGCTGCATCCTCCGTTGGGACTTCACTATCTCGCCCAACACCGTCCCCCTCAGGATCAACAAGCCTCAAGTCACTTAGCGATGACACCGGGGCCACAGGCGGGAGGCATTGTAGAATTACCACATTTTGTTAGAGCAACTGAGCCAAACTTTGATTTAAGTTTCGGACCTGGTGCTCCAACGCTGCGACACGCCCTTGGTCGTTTGGGATTTCGGGGTGTGTCCCCGAAAAATCCATCTGTCCAGGAGGCTGTGTGCCTCCATGACCTACAGGCGCACTGGCCGGCGGGTCATATCCGGTTGGAGGGTCAGTATCGATAGGATGATTTTGCCAAGCTAGGGGGTCGTTTCCAACAGGATGGTCCTATGCTGGAGGATTGTGGCCAACAGGGGGGTCCTGTATGGCTGTAGTTTCTAACCCAGATCGCAGGTGCATCATGCTTCGTATGTGATTCGAGTAGAACAGTCAAATTTTGTGACCGTTCCCACAGATGGCGCCAACTGACGAAGCAAAAATCCACTCGAACTGGTCAAACGCCAACCTGTAAAAATGGACAAGAGAAGCGTAATCGAAGGGCCATCGGTGAGGTGCCAGTCGACTATTCTCTAACGATCAAGTCAAATATCGAAAAGGTTTACCAAAACTGTATGAGAACTCAGGGGGTATTGATTGCGTACCTTGGTATATGAATCATCCGATATTTATAGCGACCAAGTGAAAGGCATGTCCTGGTAAAAATATTCTTATCTTCCACGTCATATGTTTCATATTAGGAGTCACACACCCCATCACTTAAAACAAATTTTTCTTAATGTTTTTTTTTCTAATTTTTTTAGGAACTCTTAGCCTTATTTAAACGATGTATTTGCACAAAAAATAAAAAAAATTATATTCACAATTTTTAGTCTCATTTTTTCTCACTTTTCACACATTTAAAATACTTTTCTACACACCTAAAACAAATATTTTTTTATGTTCTTTATTTTCAATTTTTTAGGAACTATTAGGTGTATTTGAAAGATGTATTTGCACAAAACAAAATCATAAAAAATTATATTCACAATTTTTAGGCTCATTTATTTTCATTTTCCACACTTTAAAGTACTTTCCACACATTTAAAGTATTTTTCCACACACTTAAAACAAATATTTTTTTATGTTTTTTCTTTCCAATTTTTTTAGAAACTCTTAGAAATATATGAAAAATGTTTTTGAACAAAAAATTCATAAAAATTTATATTCACATTTTTTAATCTCATTTTTTTTTTCACATTTCACACTTTTAAAGTACTTTCCACACACTTAAAACAAATACTTTTTTTTGATTTTTTTCTTTCCAAATTTTTTAGGAACTCTTAGGAATATTTAAAAGATGTATTTGCACAAAAAAAATCATAAAAATTTATTTTCACATTTGTTAGGTTTATTTTTTCTCACTTTCCACACTTTTAAAGTACTTTCCACACATTTAAAGTACATTTCCACACACCTAAAACAAATACTATTTTATGTTTTTTCTTTCCAATCTTTTTAGGATCTCTTAGGCATATATGATGGATGTTTTTGCACAAAACAATTATAAAAATTTATATTCACATTTTTTCATCTCATTTCTTTTCACTTTCCACATTTTCAAGTACTTTCCACACACTTAAAACAAATAGTTTTTTTTTTAAAATTTTTTTCTTTCCAATTTTTTTAGGAACTCTTAGGCATATTTGAAGGAAGTATTTGAACAAAAAAGTCTTAAAAATTTATATTCACATTTTTTAGGCTCATTTTTTTTCTCACTTTCCACACTTTTAAAGTACCTTACACACATTTAAAGTACTTTTCCACACACCTAAAACATATACTATTTTATGTTTTTTGTAACGCCCCGATCCCCGACTCCCGGAAAACCGAAGGTTAACCCGCCCATTAATCCCAATGGACCCTTTTTATCCTTTATAAGGTATCATGCTCTGATACCATCCTGTCACGCCCCGATTCCCGAGGCCCGAAAATCGAGGTGTGAACCCCGTGAGATCACCCTCACGACATAACCTCCACCTGATCATGCAACCTCAACTTCCTATCGTTTTTATGAAAATTGGGCATGACCCATTCTAAATAATCAGCTCTTGGCATGATATACCTGTTTCACAATTTATATGGACACTTCTGGGCACGTGTCCCCCCAGCATTTATATCTAAACAATAAAAATGGACACTTCTGGGCCCGTGTCCCCCCAATATTTCTACACATGCATAAGACAATCATAAATATACATGTCTCAGTCCTTGCATATCCGTATTAAATACGTACATCACATGAATAAAATACAACTAAAGGAACTGAATCTACACAATCGCCTTATACATTTAATCCAAATGTAAAGCATCTATCTATCCACTATCCTGGACACGCATTAGATTCTAAAGAATCTACTTACTACCTCTGCAACTGGGACTACCGATTCCCCCTAACTGACTTCGAAATCAGCAATACCTGCAAAACCTGGGAGGGGGTGAGCTCAAAGGCCCAACAAGGTATGCAGAACCATACTATCACCGCTGCAGCAGGTCGATCCTCACATATTCTCAAAAAAATATACATGCACTTAAATATATCACAATATTTAAGGCCATACCCCACCTAGCATGCATAAACCAATGATGTATATGGCTACTCTAGCACATATGAACATACAAAATTCACTATACATGATTTTAGAACTCATACTCAACATGCTTGAAAGCAGTAGACATTCAGCACCAATACGTATAAAGAACATATATGTCTATTTACATAAACAATGTAAATCAATCCTTACATCTCCTACTCATCAAGTAGCAATCACAAATACAATGAAGATGCATTTGAACCGTAAAACATGCTTAGAAGCAATCATCCAACATATATCATGTTTGTTCACAAGAAACGCATATAAATATAAGAATGCGTTAAATACATCGCATGCTTCACAATAGATAATGTAAGCATGTTCACACACTAGTCCCTCTTCCGGACTCAACCCGATATCCTAACATGATTCTTAACCAATCATGTGACCGAGACGCCTCCCACACAATTCCAACACCCTCACCGAGTCATCACGTACTCCAAGGTGATTAGATAGTTTTTCTCGCCGAGTAAATCACATACTCCAAGGCGGTTAGATAGTTTTTCCTCGCCGAGTAAATCACATACTCCAAGGCGGTTAGATAGTTTTTCCTCGCCGAGTAAATCACATACTCCAAGGCGGTTAGACCACCGTCATCGAGTATTTACCTACTCCAAGATGATGTTACCACTCCAATGCTCTCATCGTGACCGAGTATTGACCTACTCTGGATGATTTGCCCACTTTATGACCAACACCCTAACCGAGTATTGACCTACTCTAGGTTATTCAACCACACTTCCCCGTTTCCTCACAACGGCACCGTATATGCATTTCGAACATATAATAACTAAACATTTCAATGTTCATGCCTCACAATGCCTAAGCTAGTTAAAAGAACATAGCATGCATTTCATCTCCACATAAACCTACATATAACCACATATGTCATTTCCCTCCTATACATGCAATATGGATGCATACATACACAGCATAATACTTTCATGCTTCAACACATGCTTATGAACACTAAAAAGAAGTGTTTAGCATGTTTCTCCTCACATTCCAACACATATAGCACATACATGTTCAAAACCTGCACAATACCTCATATATGCAAACACTTCAACTTAGCACATTTTTATCATGCTATAACCAATGCATACATTTGATATATGTAAATAAAGCTAGCATGCATCTTATATCCACATTCCCACATATAGCCACGTATATGTCAAATCTTGCATATAAATCACATATGCACCTACACTAGCATAAATACAGTCATGCTCTCATTCAATGCATGTATTCATTACAAGTAGCTAACATGCATTCCAATCACAATATATATACACATATATATTACATCACCCACATGTGTATCAAGAACATATAAAACACTTAGCACATTTCATGCTTTTCAAATGCTCGCCATAAGTTATATTGAACTTAGCATGCATTTCTACCTCTACAACCATATATATATATATAATCACATACATATATATGTATCCTGAACACCATGCATAAGAATCACATATGCATACAAGACCACAGAGCTAAACCGGTATTATTTAGCATGCTTTCCATAGACTTTAATCTATACATACATGCATACTACAATGCAATTAGGCGATTAATCTAACATGTTACCGCTTCCCAACCCGCACATACATATTTATACACACACGCATATGTATATCCTCTCACATCCCATGTATGTAACACATTCCCTATACACATATATATATAAGCGCCTACATATATATATGTATATACACATACCACATATGATTAAATTGAAACATATGTAAATTACTCAACATACATAAAATATCTGTAATGAGATAGAGGCAAGAATCAACTTGCCTTAAGTCCTGTTCCCAACCGGTCCGTGCCTGCAAAACGGCCTATTTCCAAGTCCGATCCAGTCCTGTGTCGAAGTCCACACGAGCAACTCCATTGGACCAATTCGTTTCCTTTTCAAATTTCACGCTTGGCCCAATTCATGTCGTGGTCCAATCCCCATCATAACCCAATTCCGAGTTCAAGCCCAAACCGCTCAATCCATGATGTCTCAACCCACATCATCAACCGTGAAGGTCCAAAAAGCCTCATATAACCGTCCGAACCCCCTACCGAAAACACCTCCACCACGGAGTCAAACCACCACCAAAGGCTAGCTGAAACCACCATGGCCACACCCGAGTCCACTATCAAAGCTACCGTGGACGAACCCAGCCATTTCCACAACCCAACAACCACTGCCAGAAACCACCACTAACCACCATAGATCAAAACCAAACAGGCCATCATGTATGGCCAACCAAATTCCACCAGCCACGAACAGCCATGAGCCACTCAATGCCCAAGCTAAAACCGTCAACTACATCCAAAACCCAATTCCGAAACTCCGCCGGAACCAACAATTACAAGGACAGAATCCACAGCCAACCACCGTTCGGTCACCCAACACGGAAGATCCATTCGAACCCCAAAGACCCGCAACCGGCCACAATCGAACTCACCTGGAACAACCCATCAGCCAAAACCTAACAAGGTCTCACCGAAATCGTCCAAAAACCCAGCCGAAACCACCTTCGGCAACCACGTCCAGCCACCCAAAAACTCACCAAAATCCGACCCAAGCCGGCCACTCCCGGCACCAACTCCACCGGAAACAACCAAGGAGAGCCCACCGAGGACCACCTGAAGCCAACCCAAACCGAGAACAAAAGGAGTCAAAACCGAACCCCATCAACACCACGGTCGAACCCAGCCGAGCTCAACCCGAACCACCGAGCAACACCACCGGCAGACCACCGCGAGCCAAGGACCGTCCAACACAGCCGAGCACCACGTCGGCACCGTCGTCGTCCGAATCCCCCACCGAACCAGCGATCCCATCGGCGACCGAACCCAGTCCGTGGAACCCCCGAAAACCCAGCCATTTCCGGCCACCGGGCCGCCGTAACAGCCACCCACGTCCGCCCAGCCGCTGTCGGAGCTCCGCCCTCACCGTCGCCGTTCAAGCCTCCGACCTCTTTCTCCCCGATCTCGGCTTCTCTCTCTCCCCGATCTCGGCTCCTCTCTCTCCTTTTTCCTCTTTTCTTTTCCCTTTTCTTTTTCTTTCTTTTCTTTCTTTCTTCTTTTCTTTTCTTTCTCTTTTCTTTCTTCTTTTCTTCTTTTCTTTCTTTCCCAGCCGACCACTAATGTGGTCTTCCCTTTTTGTTGACCACTTTTGGTCCATACATTATATATATATATTATATATATATATATACATAATATACCACACCATACACAAAATACATGTATTCTATGTATTCCCCCACACTTACCTTTATTTGCACATGAGCCCACCCTATATTTATAATTTAATATAAATATAGGCACTATATATATATATATAGATATATATATATATATATATAGATATACACACACCTTCCACTTGTATGGAAACATAAATGTCCACACCCTTTCCGGAATTTAATTAATCCGAAAAAAAATCAATCCGGCCCAAAATCGCCCGGAACCGGTCAAAAAAATTCCGGTCCTTACAACCTCCCCTCCTTCAAGGAATTTCGTCCTCGAAATTAGCATAGTCATGGTCTTGCCAAAACCAATCCTTACCAGACGTCATTCTCGCCAATGATCGTCACTTTCCCTTTCCGCATACCCTAGGCGCTACACTTGCAACACCTAACTCATAACACTCAAGTCTAGCATAATCAGTGCGTCTCAACTGCCGTAAGGCAATATAACCATTTCCGTGACATGGCTGAGTGACTCCTAAGCTCATGTACGGTTCATCCACGAAATCCTCCGAAGCACTTGCTTCCCAGAGTCCACAGTCTCTATCTCAAGACCTACCCAGTCCATCTCCATCTCTAGTCTAAGGCAGCACCTTCGACTAATCATTCCCATCACTCACAGTGATACTTCCCCTATAATCCGGGATCATCAATACTCAAAGTCATCCTTTTATTATCAGACATGACTTTCAATCTCTAGCATTTCATTCCCGGGCTTAGTCCAATATCCTGGGCATCATCACAACACAATCCACATCAATCCTGTGCACATCACAAGCGCACTCACCAGCAAGGCACATGACAGTGTATTCGCCGATAAAAACAACATAAACAGCGTACTTGCCGTAGCAAGCAACATAATCCTGCCCAGTCTCATAGACTACAACCCACTGGAATCCAATGCCAAGTCCAGGATCTCACATCCCGCTGATCTCACAATCTCATTACTCAAGAGGAGAAACATTTCTCATTTTTCATCTTTCACCCCAAGGAGCCAGTTGACAATTAGAGAGAATTCCTTTCATATTAGCACTTCACTTTAGACAACCCTTACCAATGAAAGTTTAAGGTCACCTACAGTAGCCAAACAGCAGCCATACAGTGGCCGCAGCCCACTGCGTCTACACATCCACTGCGTCCACCTCTCCCCTTCACGGTAAGAAATTATCCTCACTTCAGATACCATATGTCAGGATCCTCGTCCACTATCAACCCATCCTTCTCTTAACATCATATCCACACTATGATCCAACAGCATCAATCATGCGTACATCACAGTACACCACTGAGGTCAAGGCACATAAGGAGTGCACTTGTCAAAACATATCATCCAGTCCTGTTCATTTTTGTGGACTACATTCCATTCCTTTCCAGCATCTCACTTGACACTCCAAGATCCTGACTGCTTCGTCTAGGACCCCACAAATCCAGACTTACTTTCAAAGCCTATTACTACATGTCTATTTCAACATCACAGTCCACTTGGTTTCAAACCTCTACCTAGGTTTACCAATTCTCAAAACCAGAACTCTCTAGGTGACTACATGTCACTACTAACCATGTGACACAAAATGCAACACAAAATGCAAAGCTTAGTCACATGTATCATATCTACCACATAGCATATAACATACAACATGCTAATCACATAAACACATACCATGCATGATATGAAATATGATGCATAAATCAATATCCTAGCCCTCGGGCTAATACTAGGAAAATACCCCTGACCCTACACGGTCCCGGTACTTCCTCTGCCTGAGCAAGCGTGTAAAACACGGCCCAGTCCCCCTAGTATACACACATACTAGAACACAACATCTAGAGTGGTTCAAACCGACCTACTCTCATCCTCTGTACTCATTGGTAAACACCTACCAATCCATGCACATCTATAGTCTAAGGTAACATCTTTGACTATCTCCACCAATCACTTTCAGTGACATATCCATGCACATCTATAGGCTCATTTTTTCTCACTTTCCACATTTTTAAAGTACTTTCCACACATTTATAGTACTTTTTCACACACCTAAAACAAATACTATTTTATGTTTTTTTCTTTTCAATTTCTTTTAGGAACTACTAGGCATATGTTAGGGATGTTTTTGCACAAAAAAAATCAAAAAAATTTATATTCAGATTTTTTAATCTCTTTTTTTTTTCACTTTCCACACTTATAATATGTGATCATTTAACATATGTCTTCGAACCATTCTTCAAGTGTTAATTACAGCCTGCATCCCTATCAGCTTGTGAGCTTTAAACATAATCAAATCATGCTCAGTTGAGTGCATCTGTTTGCTAGGACTAGGTTAGATTGTTTATGATAAGTTCTAATATGCTTGATCATGTTAAAGCTGGTACAACACGATTTTATGCTTAATTGATGTCTTCAATCTCTTTTCCCAAAATCTGAAGTGTTGAAACCTCTAATTGAGTCAAATGATCTGTTAACTGGCTCTTTGTGATGTAATTTGTGTTGAAACTTTTTGGGGTAGTTGCTATAGCTTTAGGAAAGTGTAATTTACAAGATTATGGACACATTTTATGAATGGAAACAACTATAGGGTCTGTTTTGAATTTTCACACTACAAAACTCCCTAAACTTTGATGAAAAGTAACTGTCATACTCTAAATGTTGCTTTGATGGTGTTAATTGTTATTTCTTGAGTATTAAATATTTATATGAGTTTATGAATGAAATGAGCATGCTTAATGAAGTCATTGAAGGTTGAATTGTAACATGCTTCTAGTTTATTGAGCATAATTTGTGCCTTTGGTAAACAAGTTCATTAAACTTATAGTTTCTTCTATCATTCTTAGAATAAGGCAGCCTGAAAATTCTACACATTTGAAGTTAAGGATTTTGGCTCATCAATATGTTGTTCTAAGTCTTAAATTCACATTTGTTGTTTTCTAAATCACTTGATTACTAAGAAGAACAACCTGTTAGCAGTACTGTTCGATGGTGGTTTATTTTTCCTGTCAAACTACTCTAAATTGATTCTGAATTAAGTTAAATCATTCCAACATGTGTTTTTAACTTTATTTTATGCATTAGTGCTGAATTAAAGCTGATTCATAAGCTGCATTGCACTTTGAACATCCAACGCCTTCTTTATGCTCATCTCTACTGTTAAGGTCTCAAGTAGCAGTAAAGTTTTAGGTCAAAAAATTTTGGAATGACTGTATTTCACTATACTTGACTGGTATTAATTTGAAAAAGGAAGGTTTATATGTTGAATCATTTTTTGAACTACTGAAACCCCATTCATAAACCAATATAAGCTGCTGTTAGTGAAACAAACTTTTGTTGTTGTTGATTTGGTCTGAAGTGCATAAAAATTGATTGAGCAACATTACTTTATTAGTATTAAGCATCATTTGAATTGAATTAGCACCTATTCATAGCTAAACCAAGGTCATAACATATCTTAGCTACTTGTATTACTGTTCATTACTGATACAACGTAGTTGTGCTGCCAAAAGTTTCTAAAAGAAGGCACAAGTGTTTATATTTGATTTATGGGCTGCCATTGTGTATAAGCATATGTAGTAGGCATAAAAAGTATAGAAAAGATAGTAACATAGGTCTGAATACTTCAAATATCTTCACAAGAGTTGTCTTTATCCTTGATAGCAGCTTAAACCTTAATTCAGCTTTTGAGCACTTTTAGAACACTGATATGATCCTCTTTGTATAACCTGTGATAACTTTTGCAAGACTGTCATGCCCAAATTTTTGTTCTCCAAAAACCAAGGGTGACTCGTACTTATCATCCATACCCTAACCATAATCACCCTTTGATATCACGCTCTAATACCATGTTGTCACGCCCCAATTTTCGTTCTCCAAAAATCAAGGGTGACCCATCTGTTAATCTCTAATAAACTCTCTCTTTACACTCAAATATAGTGTAAGATTACCTCTTTCTTGCACATGGATGTGCTAACTCAACCTCAACCACAACCAACCTCAAAGAGCTCCATATCAAGCCACAATTACATAACTCCTAAATTTCTAGAACTCAACTCCACTTTTGACTGGAAATTGGTGTTGAAAACCTCATCATTTGATATATAATTCAAAAATACTCAATTTAAAAAAACTACACTCAATTTTGATTTAAAACGAAGAAGTTATGTCCGATTGAAATTTGAGCAAATTTCGGAGAATGCTGTGAATAGTAACTTCGATGCATCGAACTGGTGAGTTAGATGCATCGAGCATGTATGGACCCAAATTTCGAAACCTACTATCCATGACTCAAAAATCTCAACTTTTAGGCTCTAAAACTCCTCTAAAAAGTCCTAGAATCATCAAACATCATCCACAACATGTACAAATGATAAAAACATCATCAAACATCATTCTAATCATAAATCCACATCTCTAACAATCATATCCAAGAATTTAAACATAATGGAATCAAAACAAAAATTCTTCCAATCGAAACCCAAAAATCACATATGATCTATATATGATCATTACACTTGAAACTAGAGTATATCAACATGAATCAAATGTAAATATAATATCATTAACATTGTCACGCCCCAATTTTTGACTCCCGAAAACCAAGGGTGAACCTATCCATTAACTCCAATGAACCCTCCTTTGTCTCCTTAGTTACCGTGGAAGCTTAAATCTAACCTTGTATATAGATATGCATTATTTAACCTTAATCAACGACCATGGGCCCCAAACCATGCCTCGGTTGTATAACCAACTAGTTGCGACCTACAGATTTTTGTACATGTGAATTTGTGTGACCAGAACTTGAGGCTAAAACCCACACCATTGGATAGAGGATTTAAAAATACTCAATTTAAAAAAAATGGCACTCAGTTTCGATCAAAAATTAATAAATTACACATATTTGAAGTTCGGATGCAAATGAAGCTGCCAAGGTTTCCTTCAGTCGGCTGATGGGTAGTTTCGGTCGACTGAAACATCTTCTAGTTGACCGAAACCTGGTATAAAATGCAAAATCTCAGGATATTGTACTTTCGATCGACTGGTGCAGAGCCCACGCGACCGAAAGTGTTAAAAACAACCCAAAACCTAAATTTTCAAGCCTCAAAGCATTCAATCACCTTACCAACTCATAATCAAACTTAAAGCATGACTTAAATCATGATTAAAATCTACCAAAAATAATAGAAACTTTCATGATCACTCCATGGATCCAAAATGAATACATTTTGGGCATGTGTTCCCCCAATGATTACTCCAATCCTCAACTAGCATAAAAAACATTTACGCCACTTACAACATGTGAATGAAACATAATTTCATAATCTTTGCATTCCAAATCATCCATTCCATCCAAATCATACATCAAGAATAATTATTCAAAAACACAAATAAAGTCCATCCCTTCAAACCACCTATCCATTCACTTCTTTCCCAACTTAATTTCTTGAGAAAAATCCATACATAAAGTTATAACACAAGAAGAAATCATAACTTTACAATCCACAAATTAAGTTTGGTCCAAGAATAAATTGTAATACATATGGATTTCAAATTTATAGTCATTACAAGGATTTCATGCATAAGGTCCAAAAATATTAAAAAAAATCGAACCATGACTACAATTTCATAATCAACGTGCCACAAGCCGGCACGGATAACCAAATATACAATATCCAAAATATATCAAAAATGCTACCAAAGTCCCGCTTGGACATTCAAGTCCCATCTGTCATCGGCGCCTTATCTGTAAAAAGTTTAGAATAAAGGGGTGAGCACCACACGGCTCAGTAGAGATACCCCAACCCACCTAAGTGCCAACTCGACACAATCTACATGAATGCATGTCACTACATTACATGTATCATCTAACATATACTATGTTCATTCACAAGCAATGCATACAGATATAAGAATGCATTAACATACATCATGCTTCATGATTTAAAAATGAAGGCCATAACACACACTTGTCTTTCTCTCACGAACTCAACCCGATACCCTAACATGATTCTTGATTAGCAATGCAACCTGGGACCTTTCCCACACAAATTTTAGAATTTACATCACTAAGAACATCAGTCCTACCAGGTGATGACTTAGAACATCGGTCCTACCAGGTGGTGAAATCCTTTCAATACGCACTACCGAGTACATCGGTCCTACCAAGTGATGAAATCATTCCAATACGCACCACCGAGAACATCGGTCCTACCAAATGATGAAATAATTTTGGAATACAACATCAGTCCTACCAAGTGATGAAACCCTTTCAAGATTTCCACCGAGAACTGTTACCTCCAAGGTGATTAGACCACTTTCTCCCATTTCCTCACAACGGACACATACATGCATGTCGAACACATAGTGGTCAAAAATTTAAAATGTCATGCTTCACAATGCATAAGCTAGTTATAAAAGTTCATAGTATGCATTTCATACTCATCAATCCACATATATATTTTTCTATATATGCAAATTCTAGCACAATTAGCATATGCCCACAAAACTTCACGTAAGCACATTTTAGTCATGCTTCGGAATACACCATCAGTCCTACCAAGTGATGAAACCCTTTCAAGACTTCCACCAAGAACTGCTACCTCAAAGGTGATTAGACCACTTTCCCCCGTTTCCTCACAACGCACACATACATGTATTTCGAACACATAGTGGTCAAGCATTTAAAATGTCATGCTTCACAATGCATAAGCTAGTTATAAAAGTTTATAGTATGCATTTCATACTCATCAATCCACATATATATTATTCTATATATGCAAATTCTAGCACAATTAGCATATGCCCACAAAACTTCACTTAAGAACATTTTAGTCATGCTTCACCAATGCCCACATTTTCTATATAAAGATAACATACATTTAACTCACTGATGTGGCTAAACTTGGATTATATGGTAAGCTTAATTTTGTCCTTTTTATCAAAATATAATTTAACCACTCGCAAGAGCACGAATCTTTGTAGATACGGTTCTATATAGAGGGTATCGATCCCACGAGTACTAGTCGCAATTGTCTTAAAGAAAGATTAATTCCACTTTAATCCTAAAAACAGGTTTTTGAATTTTTGTTTATAAACTATTGCATGAATGTAATGACAATAAAATTAAAGAGTAAAGGATGGGAGAGAGAACTAGGGTTGGTTTCCACCACTAGCCATTCACATGTTCATAAGTGTAGCAAGCATGTGATTTATTAATTAAATGCCTAACAATGTCATTAGGCTTGTGACCTCAATGACATATCAAAAGATCAATGTGTTTGTCCACCTATCATAATCCATCTTCAACAAGCATAGCTCTTCAACCTAACTAACTACCTAATTACCCTACTCTCTAAGTAAACCTACATGCATCCAAGCTACCTTATCTTGGCATGGTTTATACAAACAAACACAATACATTCATTTAAACACCATTATCTAGCCATCATTTGCACTTCTTGTGGAATATGCAAATGTTGTGCATTCACATGAAGATTATACTCTAAGACAAGAACAAAACCAAAATCATATGAATATATAAAAGAAATGTATTAGTGTACATGATCACTAGGCTAAATAATCAACATTTAATTACAAATCCCAAGTGCTACAAAGATGAACAAGTTTACATGGCTAGGGGTTGAAACCAACGCCCTAGTAGAAGAGTTAGTTGCTCATGGTTGCCTTGCACTCTTCCATTGATGAAGAAAGTGAAGCTTCTTGGTCTGGTTCAGCTTCTCCTCTTCCTCTCCCGAATGTCTCTCCTTGGATGTCTGATGTGTGTTGAGAGATATCTGAGATATGTGGCTTTTTGGTACTTTAAGGCTTCCTTTTTCAACCTTGGGGCCCACCATATATATATATATATATCAATATATATATCCCTTGTATCAAGAAGGTCCCCAAGGGTCTTGTTCAAGTCAGACAATCCCCCTAAGTCGTGCAAAAAGGGAGATTTTGTTGCAAGTGGGAGAGCAGGTGAGCAAGTGGGCAAGTGGCTTCTGCAGAATCTCGATCAATCGAGATTGGATCTCGATTAATCGAGATTTCGATCAATCGAAATAAGATCTCGATCAATCGAGATCTCTGTTGATCGAGATCAACATCTCGATTGATCGAGATGCCTTTGGTTGCATTTCTGATTTTTGTTCTTCAGCTGCAAATAGCCTCAAGCTTTGCTCCTTTGATTACAAGACCTACAATACCTCAAAAACACAAAAATACCGTAAACATATCTCGGTAATCATAAAAACGGAACTAACATATGCAATAAAAAGGGTTCAAATGCATAGAATTGAACACTAATCACACCCCCAAACTTACATATTGCTAGTCCCTTAGCAATGCATTATCACAAAAATAAAATTAACTATCTTATACAAAAGTTTAATCATGCTCAGTTATTAACTAGATAAAGGGCGATCATCCGTTCATTTCACATTTGGCAAATGCAACAAGTATTACAGAACTATGTGGTCATTAGAAAAAATGAACTTTCACAAGCTACAAATAAACGACAGCCCCACATAATGGCCAGTCTAAACAAACATACCAATTTTGACCCCAAAATCCTCTTTGAAAAGTGAACATGCATTCTAACGCGTGGCTTTTGTCATATTTGGAGAAGAAAAAGAACAAATCTGTTTTTAAGAGAAAAACTCATTGAAAATGCTCGACACAGCTGTTCATTATCACAAAAAATTCATGATTGCTTATGTACGGATGACCGTGCAATGCTTAGCTCTTTTTGCTTTCTTGCAAGCCCATGTAGCGGCATTGGGCCAATGACTCCCAAACCAATTGGCTTTAGGGCATTAGGTGAAGAAGCACCCCTCGGACTTAATAACCGAGCTTACAAGGTGATGAACTTAAGCAAGCCACCCGCTTATTATTGCTCAACCTTGCACACTTATACGCGAATACTCCCTGCTTTGAGGCACAGAAATCTGGTTTATTGAGTGAGAAGGCTTATTGCATTATTTTATAATTTTTTTTTTTACAACAACCGGAAGAACTTATTCTCTAAGCTGTTCAGAGAAAAATAAAAATTTACAAAATTCTCCATCAGACTTATACCCCACAATTTAAAATGCATGTGTGCGAATTTGTGCGGTTGAGGACAAATTTAGGGCAAGAACTATACGTGCTCATATTTGGACAAAAATGTAGACCATTCTAGCCTACTATATAGCTTACAAAAGTGCAGGTATTTACAATGTTAAAGTTCTTAACTACCTGCTGCATTTACCTCGGACATTTATTCGAATGAACTTCCTTTAAAAAACAAGACATCATAGCAAGCATGCAAAAATATCAAGAAACTGCTCTACAATGACACTCAATACTAAGACTGAACATTGCATGCATATGCAAGTGGTATAGCATACCGCACCCCCAAACTTATATGCAACATTGTCCTCAATGTTTGGACAAGAAGAATAAGGAAAGAAGTTACCGGGATTGCAGAATGTGACAAAATGTTCCACAGTAGCGGTCATCCTGCAGATAAGAAAAACCTGCACAGAACACCAACTGGATACCACGAGCATTAAAAGGAATAAAAAGTATATGAAAAGAGCATAATAAAATAATTATGCACAAATGGACAATGTCAAGATCACTGCATATCTAAGGGTCTGAACTGGTGTTTCCCAATTGTCTAAGAGGTCTATGCATTAAGATATTGACTATCCAGGCACGCTAACGTATAGCATGCAAATGGGTTGCCTTTCTTTATTACCGCCATACTGCGTTGAAGCAATCTCAACAGTATTGGGAATTTAAACCAGGCAGTAATAAACAGAAATCATCAACTAAATCGCATATAATAATTAGGCAAGTGGTACTACATACATAGTCAAAGTATAGAGAACAGATATATTGACAGAAAGCAAAAATAAAGACAGGAAAGATAACACATGGTATAACAGAAAAGATAAATGTATTCCATAAATGAAAATAAGTTCAGTACAAAGCGTACATAGATGTGGAATACTCATAAAAATAAAAAAAACATGGCCAACATGGCCTATCAAAAATAAAGAAAGAAAAATACAGAAAGTAAAGCATAAAGGACAAATAAAAGCAGCTACTCAAGGGCGGGTGGTGGTGGTGGTGGCTCGGTGGGAGTAGAGGTGGAGGTGGAAGCTCGTCCGGCAAGCAGGAACTGCAGGTCCTGCCAGAAGGCATGGAACTCGTCTAAAATAGCCCTCTGACCCTGTGCTAGAGATGAAATGTTCGTTCGAATGCCTGCTAGCTGACTCTGCGTCACCTGGACATGCTCGTCAAAAGCCTACTGGAGCCGCTCTACGTCAGCCGCCAGGCAGGAGTAGCCTGTCGCTAGGATGTTATGTCGCTCTACAGCAATATCCTTCTCCTCCTCCTCCATCTCCTCATCATCTGACGCACCCTCGACAGGCTCTCCCTCATCCATCTCCACCAGGGCATCCATATCTACATCGTCTGGTGGATCACCCTGGTGGTCCTGTCGCTCTAAGTGTCGCCTCACCCGCTCCCACTGAGTAGATATGAAGCGGGCGGGCGGTGCCAACTGAACGTCAGTATCACTGACCGGTATACTGGCATGGCTCAAAAAAACGGTGATAAGGAAAGGAAAGGGAAGCCGCCAACTCGCTGCTCGCTGCATCCTCTTGTTCATGAGGCCGTCCCAGACCTTGAACATCTGCCCCGATACCAGAGATAGGACAGAAAACCACGTGCCCGTGTGGAAAGCATAGAGGCAACGGAGGAGGTTGCCTCTGCGCTCTGCCACGTGCTGCAGGGGACATGCGTTCTTGATGAGAACGGTGTCCAGGAACCATAATCTGCTCGGGCACATCGATTTGGACATGTAATTGTGACTGGGCGTGGTAAACGCCCCGCCACATATGTCCATCACGATGGAGAACAGTGTCGAGTCTGCTGGAAGGGCGGCCTTGTAAAGCGGTCGACCGTCCTGGTCAACCATATCTGGTGGCTGCTGGTGAGGGATGCCGAGCATCTGCGCAATCTGGCTCGACGTAATCGTAATCATTGTGGTGCCCACGACCGTCTCTAATGTGTCCGGCGCTGTGTAGGAGTAAGTCATGCGCTCGTAGAAGACCGGCACTAAGCGCTCGTGTGCCACGTTAGTGGGAGGCACACACAATCGGTCGAGGCAACGCCTCCTGAGCTCGGCGATAGTCCATGCGCTGTCGAGATGCGTCTTGAACTCTCTCAAGTCAAAAATCTGCTCCGGGTGAAACTTCTGAGACCGGAGGGCACGTCTCGAACAGAACCGGGGGCATTCTTCACCCTCACCATGATCTCGGAGCAGTCTGCACTTTATTCCAAAAATTACGTAAATACAAGATAGAATAAGAGGAATTCTAAACTAAAAATAAACTAAAAGAAGAGAAAAAAAAATGAGGTCCTAGTCCATGGTGCTGACACATGTATTCAAAAGAATTCGATCTCAAAGAGGCAGCTTGAGCGGATGCAACCGAAACGATGGGTCGTGGTTGCAAACCGTACAATAAGCATTCGAAGCAAAAAAATGTAATATCTCACCCATACATGCACTCCTACCCCCCGAAACCCACAAAATCTCATTATGAATATCGCAAACGCACCCATCCAACCCAACATCAACTGTCTATGTTTATTACGCCATAAAACTATAAAAAATAGCGAGAAAGTATGCAAAATGGAGCCATGCATTACTTACCTCAAGGTGAAGATGATGAACGGCACACAAAGATGAAAACCCAACTCGCAACTGCGAAGAGAAGAGCGTGCGAGTGCTAGCGGCGATCTCGGACTATGTCGAACGGCGGTGGATGATCGGGGATGGTAGATCAAGTGTGCGACAGTGCTCAGAGAAAGCCTTGGATCGCTCAGAGAAGAGAAGAAGTCGGATGGTCTTTTAAAATAAGAGGGAAGCCCAACGGTTTAAATACTAATTCAGCTCACGTGCAGGCATCGCGTGCATCTCGATTGATCGAGATGTGCATCTCAATCAATTGAGATTTCGATTGATCAAAATCCCACTTCGATCAATCGAGATCAGCTTCGCTCAATCGAGATCTGCTTCGATGAATCGAGATTTTTCCTTCGATCAATCGAGCTTTATTCAATGAATCGAGATTTTATTTTGATCGATCGAGACTTTACTTCGATTAATCGAGATTTTACTTCGACCAATCGAAATCCCATTTTGATCAATCGAAATTTTGATCTATCGAGGACTTATCGAAGTGCTATCGAAGAATACTACCTCTCGGGACTTTGGATTTGGCAACTCTCTGCAATATCTCGATCAATCGAGACTGAGATCTCGATCAATTGAAATCTCGATTGATCAAGATCTTGGTTTCAATTAATCGAGATGCTCAAAAATAGCCAGCTTAAGTTATGCTTCATGGACTTGGATTTTTGGGACTTAGATACAAAATTGCTTAGATACAAAACCTACTTTGGATTAAAAAGGGACATCATGGAAGCATGATAGCTACCATGGCTTCGCCACCTTACACATCTATGGCACGATGTTCAGATCGGCTCACGAGTCAAAATATACGGGATCCGTCAAAGTGACGACATCCACGTATTCGGTGGTAACTTGGTCATCCACGCATAATTTTAAGCGCTGCCCATTTACTTTGAACAACGAGCCGTCTTTCAAGTCCTTCAATTCCACCGCTCTGTGGGGAGCGACAGAATTAACCAACGGAGGAAAGGGTTTTCTAGGAACTCTCCAATTAGGCAAATCCATGACAGTAGTGACATCGAGCATTGAGTTGACTTCACATATGGATTGCTCAATGTCAAAATTGTCACAGTTGAAATGATTTAGGCATGCCTCTAGAGGATCCTTGGAAAGAATAGAAGGAAGTGCTTCTTGAACAAGGTCTTCCACTAAATCGACACAGAAGCACTCACTTTCGTCTTCAGATGTGTGGTGGGAAGCATTGAAGATGTTCAAGCGGACTTTCATATTCCCAAAAGAGATGTCCATCACTCTGGTACGTCAATTAACGCAAGCGTTTGCCGTGGCCAAAAATGGATGACCTAGAATGATAGCAATATGTCGATTTGGATTTTGGACCGGTTCCGTGTCAAGGACTATGAAGTCCACTAGAAAGTAGAATTTGTCCACTTGAATGATTACATCCTCAATTATGCCACGTGGTTGCTTCACCGAGCGGTCGGCAAGTTGCAACACAACTGTGGTATGCTTGAGTTCCCCCAAACCTAGTTGTTGGTAAATTGAGAATGGAAGCAAATTGACACTAGCCCCTAAATCAAGAAGTGCCTTTTCAAAAGATTGATTTTCGATGGTGCACAAAATGGTCAGAGCACCAGGATCTTTGAATTTAGGAGGGGCTTGGTGTTGGAAAATGGAGCTTATGTGCTCAGTTAAGAGGAATTTCTTAGGAGCATTATTCCTAGATTTGCGCTTTTGAGTGCACAAGTCCTTCAAGAATTTAGCATAGGAGGGAATTTGTTGGATAGCATCAAGGAGAGGGAGATTGATCTTTACTTGTTTGAAGATCTCCATCATGTCTTGGATTTTCTCTCCTTGCTTCCCAAAATGAGAAGGTTTCTTCAATCTCTGAGGAAAAGGAACCGGAGGTTCAAAAGAAGTGTCACGATTTGGAATTGATGACGACACAACTTCACTTGCCTTTCCTTTTGGATTTAATGGGATGTTATGCACATTTGGATTTAACGGAAACAATTTTGCATTTAATTAGGATTCTTTTGGATTTTTGGGTTGCTCTTGGGATTCCTTTCTCTCTTCCTCTCTTACCTTGGAATTGATGACTTTACCACTCCTTAAGGTGGTGATTGATTGAACTTGCTCCGGAGGAGCATTACAAGATGAAGATAATGGATCTTCAATCATATGAACACCCTTAGGATTCGCCACCGGTTGACTCGGCAACTTACCTTCCTCCCTTCTATTTAGGGCATTGGCTAGTTGCCCGATTTGAGCTTCTCACCTAGCCATAGATTGAGCATTAGCTTCAAGTTTAGAGATTGATTGAGAGTGAGTTTGCAAGAAGCGGGTATTAGCCTCAAGATTGCTTATCACTTTTTCTTCAAAGCCTTGGCTTCTCGGAGGAGGTGGTGGTTGTTGGTAATTGGATCTTTGATGGTAAGGTTGAGGATTTGGCCTATACTGAGGCTGTTGAGATTGGGAATTGAAAGAATTTTGCCCTTGAAAAGAGGGACTTGATTCTTGAGGTTTCCATGAAAAAGTCGGATGATTCTTATAACCAGGATTGTACGTGTTTGAATATGGATTATTCATTTGTTTAGAGTACAAGGCATTCGCTTGCTCTTGAGCATAATCGGGAGATTGCCCGGCAATAGGACAATCTCGCATGAAATGTGAAGTACTATAGCAAAACGAACATCCTTCCTGATTTTGAACAGGTTGGCTTGGAGTAGGCAACCCATTTTTCATGATTAAGTCCATTTTTTGAGATAAGGCTTCTACTTGCATGGCAACCTCATCTACCCGTGAAATTTCATGCAAGTACTCTACAAGGTTGGGTGGCCTTCCCTTTCCTAGTGGAGGAGCGTTGAGCAGAATTGTTGCTTAGGGTTTGAAAAAGTTTCCATGCCTCATCAGGGCTTTTCAAAAGGTATCCACCTCCAGACGCGGAGTCTATCATTTGTCTATGTTGCTCACTCACCCCATCGTAAAAACTTTACACTAGCTGCCATTTTGGGACAGCATGATGCGGACAAGATTTAAGAAGATCTTTTAATCTCTCTCACGTCTCATGAAATTGTTCTTGATCAATTTGGGTGAATTCGGTGATTGCTCTCCGAATATCACTCGTCTTTCCCATTGGGAAGTATTTTTTTAAGAACTCTATTTGCATCTCCGCCCAAGAATGGATTGAGTTAGGTTCTAAGGAATTGAACCAACTTCTAGCTTTATCTTTTAGGGAGAATGGGAACATACGCAGCTTTAGATCATCCTCCGTAAAGTGTGGTACACGAATGGTGGAATACACAGAAAGGAAGTAATCTAAGTGCCGGTATGGATCTTCATTAAGGAGACCATGGAAGCTATTAAGAAGATTGATGGTGGAATTGATTTGCTGCTACATCCAAAAATTGAATACATGAAGGTACTTCAAATGTAGTCGGAAGGTAAAAGTCCATAAGCAACTCTCCTTGAGGAGGTAGAGGTGGAGGTGGTTGTTCATGATTAAAAGGAGGTAGTCCGAGAGGTTGTCTCTCATTTGGGTCCATGTTTTCAGTCCTAGGCAATATAGGGTCCCTAGAGGTTCCTCTACGTTGTCTAAGTGTTTGTTCAAGTTCAATATTACACGGAAGCAATGGAAGTGACAAGGACCGTCTACCTAGCATGCATTAATAGTAGAACAACACATCAATACGAAAAATAAACAATAATATATACAAAAAAAAATGAATGAACTCAAACCACCAATTTTAGACTTTATACTCACAAAGGGTTCCAACTTTAATTCTTTAGATGCCCGCTATGTGGTATACCTAAAATCAAGAAATTTGAGAAATAAGAACAAAATATATACAAAAAGAATGAAAGAATTTCTAGCCTAAGAATTAAACCAGATTTAATCTTCCAAAGGCGACAATTACACCGTAGTCACCGACAACGGCGCCAAAATTTTGATGTGGCTAAACTTGGATTATATGGTAAGCTTAATTTTGCCCTTTTTATCAAAATATAATTTAACCACTCGCAAGAGCACGAATCTTTGTAGATACGGTTCTATATAGAGGGTATCGATCCCACGAGAACTAGTCGCAATTGTCTTAAAGAAAGATTAATTCCACTTTAATCCTAAAAACAGGTTTTTGAATTTTTGTTTATAAACTATTGCATGAATGTAATGACAATAAAATTAAAGAGTAAAGGATGGGAGAGAGAACTAGGGTTGGTTTCCACCACTAGCCATTCACATGTTCATAAGTGTAGCAAGCATGGGATTCATTAATTAAATGCCTAACAATGTCATTAGGCTTGTGACCTCAATGACATATCAAAAGATCAATGTGTTTGTCCACCTATCATAATCCATCTTCAACAAGCATAGCTCTTCAACCTAACTAACTACCTAATTACCCTACTCTCTAAGTAAACCTACATGCATCCAAGCTACCTTATCTTGGCATGGTTTATACAAATAAACACAATACATTCATTTAAACACCATTATCTAGCCATCATTTGCACTTCTTGTGGAATATGCAAATGTTGTGCATTCACATGAAAATTATACTCTAAGATAAGAATAAAACCAAAATCATATGAATATATAAAAGAAATGTATTAGTGTACATGATCACTAGGCTAAATAATCAACATTTAATTACAAATCCCAAGTGCTACAAAGATGAACAAGTTTACCTGGCTAGGGGTTGAAACCAACACCCTAGTAGAAGAGTTAGTTGCTCATGGTTGCCTTGCACTCTTCCATTGATGAAGAAAGTGAAGTTTCTTGGTCTGGATCAGCTTCTCCTCTTCCTCTCCCGAATGTCTCTCCTTGGATGTCTGATGTGTGTTGAGAGATATCTGAGATATGTGGCTTTTTGGTGCTTTAAGGCTTCCTTTTTTAACCTTGGGGCCCACCATATCTATATATATATCAATATATATATCCCTTGTATCAAGAAGGTCCCCAAGGGTCTTGTTAAAGTCAGACAATCCCCCTAAGTCATGCAAAAAGGGAGATTTCGTTGCAAGTGGGAGAGTAGGTGAGAAAGTGGGCAAGTGGCTTCTGCAGAATCTCGATCAATCAAGATTGGATCTCGATTGATCGAGATTTCGATCAATCGAAATAAGATCTCAATCAATCGAGATCTCGATTGATCGAGATCAACATCTCGATTGATCGAGATGCCTTTTGCTGCATTTCTGATTTTTGTTCTTCAGCTGCAAATAGCCTCAAACTTTGCTCCTTTCAATACAAAACCTGCAATACCTCAAAAACACAAAAATACCGTAAACATATCTCGGTAATCATAAAAATGGAACTAACATATGCAATAAAAAGGGTTCAAATGCATAGAATTGAACACTTATCACTCACTTAACAACACATAATACAAACATGTTCAATATAACACATTCTCACATGTGTGCACAAAATCTAGCATATAAGCATACATACTAACATCTCTCACACATTCACCCCTTATGCCGTGTATACTACCATATACATATTTATTGCACATTAGGGACTAAAGAGAGTGGAAAAACACCACATCCCACCCCTCTTACCACTCTAAATCATGCAATACACACCCTTAGCTCTCACCGCTTCACTCGAACCCTAGACTTGACAAGTAAATGAGAAGGAAAACCCCTACCTCAAAATCCAAGCTTAGAAATGGAAGACCCTAATTTCACCAAGCTTCAAACTCCTCCAATGGCAACTTTCCACTGATCAAAACGAAGAGGAAAGTGAGGGGAACAACTTTTGTTCTTGGCTTTACCCTCAAATCTCATTTCTTGGCCCCCAAATTGTAGAGAGAAGGAGAATGAGAGAACTTGAAGAGAGAGAGAGAGAACCGGATGTAGAGAGAGAGAGGAGCCCCAAAAATCTAATTTTTCCTCTCTTTTTCCATCTATATATTATATCAATTTGCCCCTTTGTAAACTAAACCCTCTATCATTCCCTTATTTGCTCTTTGTTATGGGCCTTTCGCATTTATTCACAAACTAGCCTTTTCTCATTTTTCAAAACTTCACTTATAACCTTAAAATTACATCCATACCCCCACACCACTCCCTAGAGTTCGTAGTTCTTTCCCGGGTTACCTGAACCTATTTCGGTCCCACACCCGTAACCGAAAACATAGAAATGATCATTTAAGTCTACTAAGCATGTTATTAGGCAACTAATCATGCTTAAATTCACTTAACCTTTAGTCATGATTTGAAAGAAAGAAAAAAAAGGAAAAAATTTGGGTCGTTACAAACATAGTCCATATGCCACAAACCGGCATGGACATCTATTTACATCTCAAAAGTTCAAAAGTCCAAAAATGAACTCAACAAGGTCCATTAAGCTAATACTACTTTGTCTTCCATTAGTACCTAACCTATAAAAATGTTTGGGGAGAAAGGGGTGAGCACCACGGCAGCTTAGTAGAGATGACCAAAACCACCTAAGCATCAACTCGACGTTGACCTACATGATATGCATCATGTTATCCCTACGCTACATGGCATGCTCGGTCACTCATATCATCAACAAGGTAACAACGTAACAAATTGCAAGTATACATGTAACCATGCACAACCACAAACCACACAACACATGTCTTGAATTTTGCAACCAAATCCTTTACATGAATCCACTAACTCAACTACTTAACCTTACAAATTCTGAAGTATCATGACGGAACCTTTCAACCTCATAATTCCAGATTTTCACCACCACCAAGATTATCACATGTTGACACTTATCAACCTCAAGATTTTCACTACCACCAAGATTATCACATGTTGACACTCGTCAACCTCAAGATTTTCACTATAGTTCCTCATCAATTGAAGACTGCCAATTGAAGGAGAGGAGTCCATTTTCCACTTATTATAAATATTACCTCACCACACCATCCGTATGCATCATTTCTCATAGTCCAACTTCCTTAATACTCATTCTATTTCCAACAACCATTCCACTTTCCACCAAGAGCATCCTATGTTAAGCAATCACAACATACACATAATATTGCATGCATTTTCACCAACAACAATCACCAAATGCATTAACATGGAAAATCACTCTTTTGATGCATTTTTCACATATGGCATTTACGCTCACATAATTCAAGTCATGGTTTAAGGTAAGCCTAATGAACCTCATGCTTCTCAACCAATAGTTATAACATATGAAAAATTAATAAGCTATAAATAGCATGTCAAGTACACATTCATTGATGTATAACATTCATACAAGTCACATACATCATGTATTTTACATATAGGTGACACAAAACTCACATTTAACATGCATAGACTAACATGTTTCACATACATTATATACATCACATGAAGAATACTCTAAACATACATATATATACAAGAGAAAATCGATACATGACCTTTGCCCCTCTATCTCCTACTAGCACATCCATATACCACAAAACCCCTAGAGAATTGATGAAAAGGGAGGAGAAGACACCCCTACCTCAAATCTTAAGCTCGGAAATTTAACTTTGAAAATCCTATCTTTTTCAACTTCACAAAATGCGGACTTTGTTCTATTCAAACCGAAGCCCTTGACGTCCTCTACGCACTTTTCTTCTTCGACTACCTTTAAATCACATTCCAACTTGTCCAAAATCTAGAGAGAAGGGAGAGAGATGAAGTGGGTGAGTTTAGAGAGAGAGAGAGAGAGAGAGAGATCTGTAGAAATGAATATCTCAGATCCGTGGGATATTTATTCCACTCCTAGGAGCGCAAAATGACTGTTTTGCCCCCGGGCCACTTAACGTACCTGTTGGACTCTGTTGGACTCGAAATCACTTCCTTAACTCATTAAACACTTTGTTATACTCAAAAGAAAAAATAATTATTTCTCAAAAATTTTCTGGATTCCTGGGCCCACTAGACCTCATCCAGGGCTCTAGGTTGACCAAAAAGTTAAACTTTTTTAAAAATTTTAAAAACTTTCAAAAACCTCATAACATATTTTTGAATATGTTTTCCACTCTCAAAACACTCAAAACAATATTCAAAACGCATTTTATAGCGAAAATGATGAAAAGGTTTTAAAATCAGTCAAATTTGGTTTCGATCTCTATAACCTCCCCACCTTTAAAGAATTTCTTCCACGAAATTAGCCTCATACGCTGAATTCCAAGAGTGATTTCACTAAGCCTTAAGTGACTTTCTCTATCTTTCTTTTATCATCGACAATAGTCATAACTTACGGGTATCGAACACACGGCTTTCCTTTCTTAACCATCAAGGTTCTGGTTATCATATCACATACTTCACTCTACGTCCCACAATACATCCAACTAATGGTACACTTCAACAGATGTTCAGACATCTCCAAAATTGTAGTACAATCACCACATTGTAAGTACCACAACCACAATTATATCCCAAACTAAGTCCAGGAAGATAAAACCAAAACCAATTCACTTTCTAATCAACCCACTTTCTAGTAATATATTCTCCTTGAATTACAATCTCCAATTCCTCATGCCGGACAATATCATATTCATAATCCAACTTACACATCTCACACGTGGCCTAAGGCCAATGTTTCCTAAGGATTATTAACTCAATCCTTAACTAGTTCGATCATATTTTTCCAAAATGTATGGAATCATTACTCTCGTAGTCTCATAACTGATTTGTGGATCTTTTCATTCTCACTAGTACCACAAGGTATGGTTCACAGGAAAACAAAGTTTGCAGAAATTTCTATTGCTCACATATCACCTATTTTCCTCGGTTAACAACTAATTAAGACAAACCAATGGTATCCTCACTGTTATCCTCTCATGACATCATAACTAGTCATGTCCCAAAAATAGATCAAATCTCATATAACAATCAAAACTCAATCTATTAAGGTCTCACTACCCATGATGATACATCTATAGACTAAACTGTCTCTTATGGTGAAAATCTCACCTCAACAAGTGTGTCAATAGACAAGGCTGCGTCTCCATGACAACAAGCACGCCCTCAAGCATGTTAAATGGCTAAACAACCCCACAATGAAGATCACCAAATCCAGGGTTGTGCCCACAGACAAGACTGCGTCTATAATGACGACAACCAACAACAAATGTGACAATGAACAAGACTACGTGAAGGGTCACCATCAACTGTGTCAATAGACAAGACTACATCTAAATGACAATGATCGGGTCGATAGACAAGACTGCGTCTGTATGACTCCAATCCTCAATTGGTGTGCCAATAGACAAGACTGCGTCTAATTGACAACACCATCCACAAATGTGACAATGGACAAGATTGCGTCTAAATGACAATGACTGGGTTGATAGATAAGACTGCGTCCATACGACTTCAATCCTCAATTGGTGTGCCAATAGATAAGACTGCGTCTAATTGACAACACCACTCAAATGGGACAATGGACAAGACTGCGCCTAGAGTCACCACTACCTTGTCAATAGATAAGACTACGACAAAATGACAAGGGTCCCAATAATGAATGGGTCAATAGACAAAATTGCGTTCATATAAGACCGATCCTCCAACTAATGTGTCAGTAGACAAAACTGCGTCTCAATGACAGCACCACAATGATCATTGTAAGGACCGGAATAATTTTTGACCGGTTCCGGGTGATTTTGGACCGGACCGATTTTTTTTTTCGAATAAATTAAAATTCTAAAATATGTTAAGTATATATTTATATATGGAATTATATATATATATATGAAGTTGGAGGATATAGATATATATGTATATGGGAATATATATATATATGCACATGGTGGGTCTATATGTAATTATAGATAAGTGAAGAGGGACTTTTATAATTACATAAGTTAATGTGGGAAAATACATGTGAATTCATGTATTTTGTGATATTATGTATATATATATAAATAATGTACATATATGTGTGGCTGAGGGAGAATAAGAAAGTGTGTGGTGTATATTAGAAGAGAAGGAAAAAGAAAAGAAGAAAGAAAAGAGAAAAGGAAAAAGAAAAGAAAAGAAAAGAAGAAAAGAGAAATCGGGGAGAGAGAGAGAGAAGCCGAGGAAGAGATCGGGGGAAAGAGAGAGGGAGGCCGCGACGGCGGCAGATGGGGTCGGTCCCGGCGGCCCGATTAGCAGCGGCGAGGGCCGTTTCCGGTGGTGGCGTCGACGGCGACCGTGGTCATCCACGGTGGAGCTGTCCGGTGTGCGTGGTAGCTCGGTTCGGCCGAGCAATTTGCGAAGGAGTCTTGCTCGCGGTGGGGCTTCGCCGGGGCGACGGCGCTCTGGTAGCGAGGGTGGTCGGCGGTGGTTGGTTCCGGCAACTCTAGCGGCAGCAGTGGGGATCGTTTTCAGACGTGGCTTTCCGGCGTGGGTGTGGCTGGGACCGTTTGGCTGTAGCTATTCGATTGGGTTCGGCCATGTGGACTGCTTGAGCACTCGACCGCTTTGGGTTGTGTTTGGTGTGACTTGAGGATGTTTATTCATGGCAGATTTGGGTCCGACTATGGGTCTTCACCGAAGTGGTGGGTGATGGTGGTTTCGACCGTGGAGCTAGGTTTTCACGGTTGTTTGGGCAACTTGTTGGGGTGGTTCGACTTGGCCGTGTGGACTGGTTTTGGATTGTTTGGCAGCAAGGTGATGGCTCAGTTTTGGGACTTTTTGGTGACTGTGAAAGATGGGTTGGTTTCCATTTGTTTTTGGGATGGTGGTTGGCTGTGGGTTCGGTCCTTGTGGTTGTTGATTCTGGCTAAATTTCAGAATTGGGTTTTGGATTGTGACTAGTTCTGAGTTCAGTTTGGTGGCTCGGTTGGGGGCCATTTGGCTCACCTTTGATCACGTTTTGGTTGGGCTTCTATGGTGGTATTTCTCGATTGGGATTCGAGATGAGACTCGGCAGGTAGCTGGGTTGTATTTGGTTGTGGACTGTCTAGTATGTAGTTGTTGGGTTTGTTTGAGCAACCATAATTTTTGGGCTGCAATGTTGGAGATCTACAAATTTATGGGTTGGATTGTGAAGAGCTGGGCCTTATATTGTTTTGGGATTTGATAATCTACTGGAAATGGGCTGAAATAAAGTTAGGCCTGAAGATTTGGGTTTGGTTCCCAATTAAATAAATTTGGGCCGAACATGGAAATTAGGAGAAAAATGGTTCAGTGGATCGTTTATGTGGACTTTGATGTGGGACTGGACCGGACTTGGTAGGGACCGCTTTGCAAGCGCGGACTTGGCGAAAGCTGGACCTAAGGCAAGTTGATTTTTGCCTCTATCTCATACATATATTTTACTTACGTTGAGTAATTTACATATGTTATTAATTTGATCATATGTAGTATGTGTATACCTATATATATGTGCTTATATATGTGTGTGCACAGGTGAATATTGAGTATACGTAGTATGTGAGGATGTATATATATATATATATGTGGGTATATATATATGTGTGTGTGTGGGTTGGGGAGCGATAACATGTTAAATTTATCGCCTGTTTGCATTGTGATATGCATGCATGTATAGATTAAAGTCTATGAAAAGTATGCTAAATAATATCTGTTTAGCTAGGTGTCGTCTTGTATGCATATGTGGTTCTTATGCATGATGTTCAGTATATATATATAGGTGATTATATATATATGGTTGCAGTGGTAGGAATACATGCTAAGTTGAATATAACTTTTAGTGAGCATTTGAAAAGCATGAAACGTGCTAAGTGTTTTATATGTTCTTGATACATATGTAGGTGATGTAATATATATGTGTATATATATTGTGATTGGAATGCATGTTAGCTACTTGTAGTGAATACATACATTGAATGAGAGCATGACTGTATTTATGCTAGCGTAGGTGCATATGTGACTTATATGCATGATTTGACATATACGTGACTATATGTGGGAATGTGGATATGAGATGCATGCTAGCTATATTTACATATATCGAAAGTATGCATTGGTTATAGCATGACAAAAATGTGCTAAGTTGAAGTGTTTGCATATGTGAGGTATTATGCGGGTTTTGAACATATATGTGCTATATGTGTTGGAATGTGATGAGAGGCTTGCTAAATAATTCTTTTTAGTATTCATAAGCACGGGTTGAAGTATGAAAGTATTATGATGTGTATATATGCATCCATATTACATATATGGGAGGGAAATGACACGTATATGGTTATATGTGGGTTTATGTGGAGATGGAATGCATGCTATGTACTTTTAACTAGCTTAGGCATTGTGAGGCGTGAACATTAAAATGTTTAGTATTTATATGTTCGAAATGCATATATGGTGCTGTTGTGAGGAAACGGGGAAGTGTGGTTGAATTACCTAGAGTAGGTCAATACTCGGTTATGGTTGTGGTCATAAAGTGAGCAAATCACCCAGAGTAGGTCAATACTCGGTCACGGTGAGGGTGTTGGAGCGGTTACGTCACCTTGGAGTAGGTAAATACTCGATGACAGTGGTCTATCCACCTTGGAGTAGGTAGATACTCGGTGGCGGTGCTGAAATGGTCTAACCACCTTGAACCATCTAAGACTCGGTGACGGTGCTGATATGGTCTAATCATCTTGAGTCAAAATAAGCTCAGTGGCGGTGCTGATATGGTCTAACCACTTTGAGCCACCTAATACTCGGTGACGGTGCTGATATGGTCTAATCACCTTGAGTAGACAAATAATTGGTGACGGTGCTGATATGGTCTAATCACCAATGGGCAAACCAAAATATTGCCCCGAAAGTATGACGTTGGCGGAGTAGGCCAAGGTCGTGAGATGGTTGTGGGAGGCGTCCCAGGTCACATGGTTGGTAAAAATCATGTTAGGGTATCGGGTGAGACCCGAGGGAGGATGTATATCTTTATGCTTATGTGTTTATCTGTTAAGCATGTGTTTCTGTTTAAATGCATCTATATTGCATTCGAGATGTGCTACTTGACGAGTAGGAGATGTAGTAGTTGATTCACATCGTTTATGTAAATGTGTTGACATATATGTTCTTTATACATATTGGTGCGGAATGTTTACTGCTTTCAAGCATGTTGAAAATGATTTCTAAAATCATGTATAGTGGATTTTGTATGTTCATATGTGCTAGAGTAGCCATATACATCATTGGTTCATGCATGCTAGGTGGGGCATGGTCTTAAATATTGTAATATATTTAAGTGCATAAGTATATTTTTGAGAATATGTGAGGATCGACCTGCTGCAGCGGTGATAGTATGGTTCTACATACCTTGTTGGGCCTTTGAGCTCACCCCCTCCCAGGTTTTGCAGGTGTTGCTGGTTTTGGAGTCAGTTGGGGAAACTGATAGCACCAGTTACAGAGGTAGTAATTAGATTCCTTAGAATCTAATTTATGTTCAGGATTTTGGATAGATAGATGTATTACATTTGGATTGAATGTATGAGGCGATTACATAGATTCAGTTCCTTCAGTTGTATTTATTCAAGTGATGTATGTATTTAATACGGATATTCAAGGACTGAGGCATGTATATTTATGATTGTTTATGCATGTTGTAGAAATATTGGGGGGACACGAGCCCAGAAGTGTCCATATTTATTGTTAGATATAAATGCTGGGGGGACACGTGCCCAGAAGTGTGCATATGAATTGTAAAGCAGGTGTAATACGCCAGGAGCTGATTATTTAGAATGGGTCATGCCCGATTTTCGTAAAAATAATAGGAAATTGAATTGTATGACCCGGTGGAGGTTATGTCGTGAGGGTGATCTCGCGGGGTTCACACCTCGGTTTCCGGGCCTCGGGAATCGGGGCGTGACAATCATCCCAAAGTCTGTAACCTTCCTTATATTTCCCCTCAAATACTCTATCTTGTTTAGGAACTCACAACCTCAATAGTGGTTTAAACTAACCTACTCTTGTCATTACAATCTCAATCATACTCCCATTTATGAGCAAAAGTTGCCATACTCACAACATTCAGATTTCATTTTCTTATCTGCCAATACTCATCGAATCAATTCCACAATCACTTGGACCTGACACAATGTACGAGAAGTACTAATTAAAGAGAAATGGATGGCCAGGCCACTTCTTTCCGCTAGTCCAACCCCGACAACATGCATTTCTTGTCCCTCTTACTCTCGATCCCAACTGTCCATTCTGGCATAAAGCTAATGGACTACACACATTAAGTCCCTAACATATACAAGGACTAATATATCCAATTCTAATCCATTCTCAAAAATCAAAAATATCTCAACCCTTATCCTCTAGCCCTAGGTTCATACAACCTGAATCTAGTATTACTCGCACATCTAAATCAACCTATTTCAAACCTTTGTTTGACTCATCAAATCCTCAAAACTAGGATACCAAAATCAGATATGCAATGTACATCCAAACATTCTAGATACAAGGCATGTTTCCATGACTATGCTCAAACCAAAATCATAATTTTCAAATATATAAAACTCATTATGCTCCATTAATCTCATAACATAACTCACACAGTACAAACTCATGATGTGTAACTTAGTATAATTGCATAAATCATTGTTATAACTTATAAACCAAAGATCACTGACATACCTCAATCACTGTGGACCAGTCCTCTAATACCTAGACTACTGTCTTGAACCATTAGAAAGGTTCCTCATACTTGCTCATAAAATCTGAGTGGACTGCATTGGTGGGGGTGGCGGCATTGCCACCGAGTCAATCTGACTCACCAAAAACTAATCGGTTCAGTTACAAGACTCCGTCCTACCTTATGCACATTGTCCTTGAGGACAATCCACTTTCATATGACTAGTCTGATGACAACGGTAACAAATCTTCCTATCTGCTAGTGCCAAATGTATACAAGGACACTCAAACTTATAGTGACCCAACTGCTGACAATGATGACACACTCTCCTTGATCCGATCGACCATACTGACATAGAAGTCGTAGGCACTGAATGTGGTATCTGTTGTCCCACTAATCCTACATATCGATAAGGACCACTTTTTTGTTTCTTGTTTGGCCGATTCTTAGATGAATCACGCCTTTCCTCATCTTGTATCCTCTGATTGTCACTACCAAGCTCTTCTGCTATTAGTGCTCTTTCCACCATTGCAGCATAGTTTGTCAAGCTCAAAATTCCAACTCTATCTCGTAAATAGGGTCAGAGACCTCCTATAAATTATTTGACCTTTAGCTCTTCCATTGGGATCATCTCTTTCGCAAATCGAGCCAAAGAGGTAAATCTGGTCTCATACTCCATTACTGTCATTGTTTCTTGAGTCAAGTTGAAGAACTCTCTCCTCATACTATCTTTCATTATTACCGAAAAGTATTTCTTGAAGAATAATGCTTCAAATGTATTCCAATCCATCACCTCAATGTCATGGCGGTTCCCAATGGATTTCCACCAACGCTTGGCCTCACCCTTAAGATAACGGGTGGCCACTTTCACCTTCAAGTTCTCTTCTACCTTAAGTGTGGTAAGGAGTTCAACCATCTCATCTACCCAATTCTCAACCACCATAGGGTCAGATCCTCCTGCATATGATGCCGAATTATGCTTCCTAAAATGCCCCAATGTCAACATCATACTACTAGGAGCTGATCTAGGTCAAGCCTGAGTCTCCTCTTGTGCTTTCCTACCAATTTGCCACATGATCGCAACCATGTCATGCATAACTTTCTCTCCACTCATAGGGATTGTATATGCCCCTTCATGAACTCTCCGTGGTGGCATCTTGCTATATAGACAACAAGAAGACTCTTAAATCTCAAAACAAGTCATCTAAAATCGCATGTTTATTCTAAACATGTAAACATTAAATCATATTTCATATGGCGCTACACAAGTTATATCCAATACAAATCTCAAGTCAAGTCTTTAACCTCAAACAAACACACATCAAATTCTCATTATTTGTCTAAGGTAATCAAGCCTATGGCTTTGACAAGCCCTATGTCAATACAAAATTCTAATCCAACACGTGATTGGACCTCCCCCTTCATCTTTAGGATTTCAAACCCAATGCTTCTATCCTCAAATCCCTTCAACACCAAAACGTGGTTTAACCTTTTCTTGTCGTGCCTAGGTATTCCAACCTAGTGCTTTGATACCAAGTTATTGGTATCAGATACTTAATCTAATCCTCTCAAAATTACACGTGATATGACCATTACCCATCATCCCTAGGTGTTCCAACCTAGAGCTCTAATGCCAAGTTGTCACATCCCAATTTTTGTTCTCCAGAAACCAAGGGTGACTCGTACTTATCATCCATACCCTAACCACAATGACCCTTTGATATCACACTTTTATACCATATTGTCATGCCCCAATTTCTATTCTCTGAAAATCAAGGGTGACCCATCTGTTAATCTCTAATGAACTCTCTCTTTACACTCAAATATCATGGAAGGTTACCTCTTTCTTGCACTAGAATGTGCTAATTCAACCTTAACCACAACCAACAACCTCAAAGAGCTCCACATCAAGCCACAATTACATAACTCCTAAATTTCTAGAACTCAACTCCATGTGTGATAGGAAATTGGTGTTATAACCTTCACCATTGGAAATATCATTCAAAAATACTCAATTTAAAAAAAAGCTATACTCAATTTTCATTTAAAACGAAGAAGTTATGTCCGATTGAAGTTTGAACAAATTTTGAAGAATGCTGTGAATAGTAAATTCGATGCATCGAACTGGTGAGTTAAATGCATTGAACATGTATTGACCCAAGTATCGAAACTTACTATTCAGGACTCAAAAATCTCAATTTTTAGGCTCTAAAACTCCTCTAAAAAGTCCTAGAATCATCAAACATAATCCACAACATGTACAAATGATAAAAACATCATCAAACAATATTCTAAGCATGAATCCACATCTCTAACAATCATATCCAAGAATTTATACATAATGAAATCAAAACCAACATTCTTCCATTCAAAACTCACAAATCACATATGATCCATATATGATCATTACACTTGAAATTAGAGTATATCAATATGAATCAAATGTAAATATAATATCAATGACATAGTCCACATGCCACAAACTGGCATGGACATCTATTTACTTCTCAAAAGTTCAAAAATCCAATAAAGAACTCAACAAGGTCCATTGAGCTAATACTACTTTGTCTTCCATTAGTACCTAACTTGTAAAAATGTTTGGAGAGAAAGGGGTGAGCACCACGGCAGCTTAGTAGAGATGACCAAAACCACCTAAGCATCGACTCGACGTTGACCTACATGATATGCATCATGTTATCCCTACGCTACATGGTATGCTTGGACACTCATGTCATCAACGAGGAAATAACGTAACAAATAGCAAGTATACATGTAGCCATGCACAACCACAAACCACACAACATACGTCTTGAATTTCGTAACCAAATCCTCTACATGAATCCACTAACTCAACTACTTAACCTTACAAATTCTGAAGTATCATGACGGAACCTTTCAACCTCATAATCCCATATTTCCACCACCACCAAGATTATCACATGTTGACACTTGTCCACCTCAAGATTTTCACTACCACCAAGATTATCACATGTTGACACTCGTCAACCTCAAAATTTTCACTACAGTTCCTCATCAATTGAAGACTGCCAATTGAAGGAGAGGAGTCCATTTTCCACCAATTAAAAATATTACCTCATCACACCTTCCGTGTGTATCATTTCTCATAGTCCAACTTCCTTAATACTCATTCTATTTCCAACAACCATTCCACTTTCCACCAAGAGCATCCTATGCTAAGCAAGCACAACATACACATAATATTGCATGGATTTTTACCAACAACAATCACCAAAGGCATTAACATGGAAAATCACTCTTTTGATACATTTTTCACATATGGCATTTATGCTCGCATAATTCAAGTCATGGTTCAAGGTAAGCCTAATGAACCTCATGCTTCTCAACCAATAGTTATAACATATGAAAATATCATTAAGCTATAAATAGCATGTCAAGTACACATTCATTCATGTATAACATTCATACAAGTCACATACATCACGTATTTTACATATGGGTGCCACAAAACTCACATTTAACATGCATAGACTAACATGCTTCACATACATTATATACATCACATGAAGAATACTCTAAACATGCATATATATACAAGAGAAAATCAATAGATGACCTTTGCCCCTCTATCTCCTACTAGCACATCTATATACCACAAAAGCCCTAGAGAATTGATGAAAATGGAGGAGAAGACACCCCTACCTCAAATCCTAAACTTGGAAATCCAACTTTGAAAATCCCATCTTTTTCAACTTCACAAAATGCGAACTTTGTTCTATTCAAACTGAAGCCCTTGGCGCCCTCTACACACTTTTCTTCTTCGACTACCTTCAAATCAGATTCCAACTTGTCCAAAATCTAGAGAGAAGGGAGAGAGATGAAGTGGGTGAGTTTAGAGAGAGAGAGAGATAGATCTGTAGAAATGAATATCTCAGATCCGTGGGATATTTATTCCACTCCTAGAAGCGCAAAATGACCGTTTTACCCCCAGGCCACTTAACGTACCTTCCTGACTTCCATTTTCAATTTTGAAAACTCTGTTGGACTCGAAATCACTTCGTTAACTCATTAAACATTTTGTTACACTCCAAAGCAAAAATAATTATTTCTCAAAAAAATTTCGGATGCCCGGGCCCACTAGACCTCATCTTGGTTCCTAATTTGACGAAAAAGTTAAACTTTTCTAAAAGTTTCAAAAACTTTCAGAAACCTCATAACATGTTTTCAAACATGTTTTTCACTCTCGAAACACTCAAAATATCATTCAAAATGCATTCATAGCAAAAATGATGAAAAAGTTTGAAAAGTGTTCAAATTTGGTTCCGGTCTCTACAAAGACAAATACTAAAAATAGGCTTGTTATATCAAATAAAATATATTTATATGCATTGAATACTCTCAGATCACCCAATTATTCTAACAACCTCTTTAATGGTCTTTTGACAACAATTGTGTATCCAAATTAATCCTCTAGATAGTTAGAATCAAAATCATCTATATTTAGAACTTAAAATAGGTTTACACATTTTTATCATGATTAAATGTGCTTATTGGAACATCAATATCAGCTCAATAATGTTTCTAAGAAGATTTATTTGTTTCTTCAAAACATTTTCAGCACAAAGTATGCAGTAATCAGTTTTGAGCTGTCAAAACTCAATCTTATAATATTCTTGAGGACGCAACAGTTTGAGCAAACTTGAACTGCCAGTTAAAAATATGCTCATATATATATTTGTATCACAAGTAACACCAAATCAACAAGTGCAGATACAAAACAGTGCTTTGACAGAATATATTGTCTAAGATCTTAACTTCAGATGTCCAAATGTAAATGCAGCTATCAATGAACTTTAGATACTTCATAAACAACTTAATAATGGTTTAATACCCTTGTTTAAACATAAATGATAGCTTAAAAATGTTGTTTGTAGAATCTGTAAGTGCTTTGATCATTATTAGCGTGAACAGTGCAATAGATAGCTATGAGGTACCAAAAACTAGTCTTATGCTAATTATGGGAATTTGCAAGCTTGAGCATGCTTTATAGGTGAATTAATGTATTCTCATTTACAATAAAAACCTTAGATCGTAACCAGTAACAATTTCTAACTACATAGAGGATGACAGTGCTTGTGCCATTTTTATTAATGAATATTGCACTAGTTAGGTATGAGATACTTGAGACAAATGTAGACAAGCTTATGAAAAAATATGACCTAAAATACCCTCAATGTATCATATAAATCATGTACCAATCATCACAATGTATTGCTGTTCAAATATTGATATGACTGACATCTTAGAGACATTTTGTCAGCAACATGGTGGCTCAAATAGTGTGTTGACCCAAAGGTTTTAACCAAAGAGCAATCTTGTAATTTTGATGATAACAAACCATTAATGGTGTTAGGTTCTAACATTTTCATTGAAGTGATTGCTTAGAACAATGATCTATTCAAGATAACATTCACAATGACGATAAAGCATTGAAAATGACATGATCAAAAGAATCCATCCCATTGAAATGAAGTTGGCACATCAAGCTTGAAGAATCATGCCAATCAAAGAAGAATTGGGATATCATTCTTACATTTCATATTGGTCCTTAGCCTCTTAAGAATAGGACTTGATCACATTGAATCACATCTTTGAAGTCCTTAATATTTTTTAGGCTTTGTTGGGATGTCAAGAATCTATTTTTTAATGTTGAGTATCAATCAGTCGACTAATACACATCTATCAGTCGACTAATTTAGATAGAATGTTTTAGGCATTTTCAGAGGGCTAAATCAATCGACTAATTCAAATGCATAAGTCAACTGACTTTACGGGAACAGATTTGAAAGACTATTTTACTGCATTTAATATTGCCCAACCACCTCTAACAACTATATTTTTGAAATAGATCATATATATGAGTCTTGTTATGCATTTATGAGGTAGAGATACAAATTATACACTTCTTAATCATCATTTACTCATCTCATCTTCTTTCAATAAAGATTTGAGCTTCAAACTTGAAATTTATTTATTGCTATAGTGTGAGCTAAAACTTGAGCATTTATCTTTGAGAGATATCATTTATTGTACTTCAATCTTTCTCTCATTTATTGTAAAGGGTTGGTTTAAACCCTAGAAGACTAGGTGAAGGACTTCACTTAGCAAGAGAAGGAAGAAGCTTGTAAGCTTCATTGTAAATGTTTGCTCTCCACCCGAAAGGAGAAGCCTTAGTGGATTTGGGAAAATCTCAAGAGGGATCTTGAGTCGTGGAGTTGGGGATTCTAAACCACGTTACATCTTGCGTCATTTGTGTTTTGATTCTCTCTCTAACTCTCTCTCTTAATTTTTGTGCATCAATTTCATTTTCCTCATTTCACTATTGATTTTATTCAGATTTGTTCTTGCAATTTGAATTAGTGAAAAATTATCATAGTTTGCCATTGACCCTATTCACCTTCCCCCCTCTAGGGTCAACAATTGGGTAACACAATGTTTTAGTTGATAAGAAGTGTGTACATGACCTGACTTGTCTTTAACCATAGATTACTTTTTATAAATCACCAACATATACTTGCATAAATCAATATTTAAAGCAAAACTTTCTGCAAGATAAACATAACAGTTCAAATGTGATTTATTCAGTAATGAATAGTATCCTAAGTCAAGGTTCAGTATGTATGATGATCAAAAATCGTATGGCTTTATAACTTATTCTAGAATGATTTTAATATTCCAAAGCACACTCAGTCCTACCTTGCATAAGATCAAATAGCCATAGAACATACTCACAGTGCTTCTAGAATTATGACAGTGGCTAAATCATTTTGAGGATGCTTTTAAAAGGCCAGCAGAGACTTCTCCAATTGTTGTGCTTTAGTTGATCTTGCTTGTATCAATTTATGGGCTCAAAGAATAGAGTTAAAGCTACCAAAAAATTCCATTAGAAGCTCATTCAAATCCCTCCATTAGTCCTGCTCTTTAAGTTTAATTTTCACTCCGTTTTTCCTTCACTAGAAGCACACCCCCTTGCACTGATATACCAATACATATATATATATAGAGAAGGCCTCTAATGGATACAAGCTTATCCATTCCTAAATTTATGGAATGTGGACCAAAAAGCAGTTTGTCTTTTAGTGCAATTTGAATCCAGCCAATGAGTGGCCTTTCTTAATTAGGCAACATTGCCCTCGTCAATTTAAAAAGGTATAACCAATCATTTTTTTTTTATTTTTTGCACTGAGGATAACACATAAATTCTTTTGATCAGAAGATCATTCTAGAATTTAGTGGAGGCCACTCTACGTGCACCCCATATCACATTACCTGTGAAATTATAAAACTGCCCTCGGAGGCCTATTAGTGCACATATGCAAATATTGATAGGGATTGAGTGCAGAACGTGCAAATACAAGGCTGCATTTAAGGAATTCAAACCAATGTAATGAACTGCAGTAATTAGCAAGTGCATTTACACTTATACCTTTATGTAAGCTAGACTAAGCATGAGAGAAATTAATTCAAATGCATGCCTGAAAAATACAAATGAGCCTAGGCTTATTCATAAACCATGCAAATAGAATAGGCAGCATATGAAAGACTAAAAATTAGTACTGCAAGTACTAAAATTCCCCTAAAAGAATACACAAACAAAAGTGTTTGGTAAATACCTCAAAGAACCTCAAAAGACTATTTTTTTACACTTTACAAGTCCAAACCTTAGAGTGAAGAGGCCTAGATCAACACCTTAAACTTTAGACATGTAAGTATAACTATTTTCTGATGAGTTGAGACTTGCATAGAGCTTGTATTCATATCTTCATACTTGAATCCTCAAAATTAGTTAAAAAGGGTGAAGTTGATAGGATCAACAGTTGAAATGGATTTCAAAAGTTCTATATAGTTCTAAATCAAGTTGAGTAGACTTTAATTCATTTGATAAATGTGCTCAACACTAATTTCTCCAGAAGGTAGCTTGCAATAAGTTTTAGCACCACAGAGCTACTGTTGCACCAGAATTTCATTATTAACTCTCTATTTTGTGCCGCTGTCTGGGAAGTTCTATACATGGATTGAGTTGCACAGTACAATGAGCATGCCTAAATATTGATTGTTTCTATGTATAAGCTTTCTCAGGTTACAAGTTAGTTAGATGTAGCTCAGGTACAACAGAGGCATCAGCACATCCAGTTCAAGTGTTAGAAGTGCTCTGTGTGTGTGTGTGTGTTTTTTTCATATTGAGCAGGTGAGCAGAGTTTCTGACTAAAGGAGCAGCCCTGCTCTATATCATGAGCCTAGAGCAACGATGCTCACATATTGAGCAGCGCTGCTATTTTTTTTTCTTTTCTCTTCCATATGCAGTGTGTAGTAGAAAAACCTCCATTCTTTCTCCCGAGCTGGACGACTATGTACGTTTTGAACATATTTGTGATCGTATGGGTGTTTGTCGTCGGCTTTGGATTTAGAGGGTGGGCTAGCATGACCAATTTCATTAAGCAAGTTGACACTTTTGGGCTCTTGGCGAAGTACTACCAGTGCAAAGTACTGAGTTCAGAGAACTCACAAAAGAATCACACCATTCCAACATGCTTATATGTTGTGTTCCTTAGTCTTCCCCCACTTTTGTTCAGGCCATATATATATATCAATATATAGATGATGTTAAATGGTGATGATTCATTTTGTACCATAGCAACATAGTTAATTTTGTTTGAGTACTATATATCATGTGGAATGTGCTAAATATTTAAATCTAGCATAGATCATTATTTTTAGAAAACTAGTATACTACTGTAGCAATCATATATCATTGGTTGTTGTTATGCCAATCGGCATCATCATTGTGGTTTTGAAGATGGCCTCGCTTTATCACAACACATTTCAGTAAAGTTGTAAGAATCTTTTATACCAAAAATGATACTCACCTTTGATATGTGAGTCTACATTAATGTTCAATCAAAAGTTCCAAATCTCAATGACCAACTCTTTTGTTAATTTTCTAACATCAATCAAGATACTTGTTGCTTGTATTTGCCATGTTCTCTTCAAAATGATGTCGAAAAGAAGAGCAAGTATCAGCTTCTATGCATTTATTAGTTTTTCTTATTATCATATAAAAACTAGTGTTTGTATAGGAGTATCATTAACACAAATTATATATTTATTAGTTTTTCTTATTATTATATAAAAACTAATATTTGTATTGGATGGAATTTTTCACGACTTGGTGATATTTAAGATATTTTGGGAAATTAAATGGAAAAAAACAGATTGCTTGTGATCTAAGGGTTTGACTAGTAAAATTGTAGTTTGTAGGTAAATGGGGCCTTCGTAGATGTGCACCAAAAGATTCTTTTGGTTTGTTTGGTGTTTGTAGCTTTCATCTTTATCATCATGTCTTGAAGGGCACTAATTTCTATTCCTTTAAATTGACAAGGAGGAAAATAGAAGGAAGAAAGTAGAGAAGGGAGGGTCTTCTCTTCATTTAGGAGAGGGAAAGAGAAGGAAAAAGAAAGGAGGAGGGATTTTCCTTATCATTATAGTAAATTTAAAGCTCAACTTAAAATATAATGTATAATGAATTGGCCTGTCTACAGAATGCAATCAAGAATTTCGCAGAGTATTGTTTGAAATTTGGTATACTACAAATCATGTTGTTCTTATAAACCAACCTGCACACTTTTCATATTCATAACCACATCACAATCTATGTACTAATTTATAAAACCACACAAAAAAATATCATAAACACCAAAAGCTTCATTTATACATTCAAGTCAGATTTAGATCCAAATTTGTCAAATATTAATACAATAAATGTACACTTAGCTGATTAGCCTACAAAGCAAAAGCCACCACACAATGTCCAATGTGACAACCATACCCCAACCTTAAATCGATACACAACAAGCCAAGTGATGAACACATGAAACACAAAAACTGCCAATGAAACCTAGTTCACCAATTCATCAACATCATCTTTGAAAATTACACTTCCTTCGGGCCTTAGAATTTCCTGTCCTTTTAGAAGTTTAGAAGAGGGGCTGAGATTAGGATTTATATCAAGCTACTTTGATAAACACCAAAATCCCAGGTACTGACAAGTTCAAGAAGAGTGTACAGAGCAGCTTATTGGAAAGCAATTGTTTGTATTGTCTTCCCCAGTCCCATGCTCCAAGTTGAAAAAATAAAAGATAAGTTTGGAATCAACATAATTAGCACACCATGAAATAGAGCAAGTATGTGAAATAATTTTACTTTATCAATAATCTTCTTAAATGCACTCTTTATCAAGAATCCAGAAAAACAATAATAAAAAAAATGCCTAATGACTCCAATAAAGTTGGATATCAAAGAAAATTCAATTGCGGTTTATAAGCCAAATTAATTGATGAGCTATAGGACCTACCACCGGGCAATAATTTTTATATTGCAAAATACAGAGGAGATACATCAGAAAAGTTCTCAAAATGGAGATTCTTTTTATTAAGAATGTGAAGAACTCTCGAGTAAGGGATAGTATTGATCATTCTAATTTCCTAGCCACTCTTTTTAGTATTGCCATCTCTAGAAGACGAGAATTTAAGAATGAGTCCAGCAGGTTATTCAAATAAATGGAGTACCCTTAAGTGTGCAGTTAGGCAAAAATAAAAATAAATGGAGTACTCAAGTGTGCAGTTAGGAAAAAAGTGTATGTGCCAAGTATGTAAACTGAACACTAATTAATCGTTCACCTAAAAACAACATCATTTGACAGAAGATCCAGCCTATATATGTAAAACAAAGTGATGCTTTTATTTTGTTTTGGTTGGTTGAATGAAAATTTACTTAGGAAAAAAAAATGAGGCTTCATAAAGCTGAAACCAAATAGGTAGCATAGGGCTTTGTGACTTCAGCTCTTATTCTAAATGAAAAATCCATATTAAGAAATTTTAGTTGATTGTACTCTGGGACAAGAAAACAGTAACATGACTTGTGCAATGAGTTGTAAGGGAATATATCCCTTAGATGAATTGGCTATCAAACTTGACAATTTATTGAAATAATGTAATACGTTGATCATGCTCAGCATAATGGAGGACATGAGAAAATTGAAAACACAAAAAGTCACACAATGCAGGAAGTGGATAGCAAAAAAGACTCAATGTTCTGCTCTAGAATCAAGATACACTAGACTATCAAGGATTATTGGCGATCGATGAGTATAATTGTTTCTAAGAGGGAAAAAAAATTCTTCCTATAAAAACTTGTAGAAATGGCTAGAATTTAAAGAAGCATGAGAGAGAGAGAGAGAGTCTGCAGGAAGGATGAACATAGAGTAGATCCGCTTAAATACTAGAAAAGGAGGTACAACTTAAACATGAAGAGACCATTTTAAATGGTTTAATTTCTCATACAAGTATTAGACATTTGTAAGAATTGTTAATACCCATAGAAAGCACCCGTCCTTATCAACTGATAGAACCAGTAAATTAATTTTATCCAATTGAATATCAGTCCTATTTTCCTTGTTAGAGCACACTAGCATATCAGTCCTGTTTTCCTTGTTAAAATTAGTATGTCTAGTGATAAGTAATGAATATTGCATACTCAATGCCCTTAAAATTATATGAACTAGTGTCTTAGTAATATTTATTTTATATTTTTATTAATAATTTTAATCTTTTCAGAATTTCAGGTGATTAAGGGTAATTCTAATTAATAATGGTGCAATCGGGCTACAGATGGTGTTAGGCCTATTCATATTGAAGATTGGGCCAATTCAGGCCTAAAAAGTCTTGGACCCATGTTGGTATTCAGACCATATCTCCGTACACGATGTCAAAACGACCCAAACTCCGTGTAGGTTGAAGAAAATTCAATTCTGCAAAATTTCATATTTCACGAAAATTTTCTAAAACGGACGTCTTCATCAACTTTCTGCCCTATTTGCGCAGCTACCACTGTTTGGGCGCAAATGCCACTTTGTGAGGAGCAAGTGCCATTTTATTATGCACACTTGCCACTTTGGGAAGGCCAGGTGTCCCGTTGGTTTATTTTCGCAAAGTAAAAACGACGGAAGGAAGAAAAACTAGGAATTCGGAGAGGGAAAAAGACAGAGAGAGATACAGAGGCGATTCGTGACGATACGGACAAGAAGATGGCGATTACATCATCGTTCAAGCTTGGACATCCGATCATGAGTGGCTAAACACCATTCCAGGGAAGTGACGTAACCCTAACCTATCTTTCAATGTTTTAAGTTGTATATTAATTTGGGGATGATTTACTATATGCATTGATTGTATAACCGAGACGTAAACAATAGCTGTACTATTGCTTTCAATTTGAATGTATTGATTCATTGCATGTTTATTCTTGTTCTTGTAGAATGGATCCAAATTTGCAATGATTAAGGTTTGCTCTTTTCAACTTCTGTGATTTTGTTAAGACAGGTTATACAATAGTTTTCACATGTTGTTCAATTTAGATTTTTGATAATTCGTACTAAGCAAAGATGGGTGATAACATCATTAATTAGTCAGATGTATAGGCCATGCTAAGCGAATACGAGTTATGCTTAATTGAAGGTTGAACGAATTCTCTTGATAGAATTGAATTGGGCTTGTAGCCATTCTTTTCTGAATGCATAGAGTAAACGTCCCAAATTAGTACAATTGACATTGTTAGAGGGTTAGTGGTGAACTCAGTTCCCAGGACCTTCTCTTCCTGATTAAATTTCATAATACCAATTTATAAAAAGCTTTAATTTTTTCAATTAATTTCAAGATCAAACATCAAAAATTGTTTTCCAATTATTTTTAGAATTAAATCAAAGACTGAGTATCATAACCATTCAACCTTGCAAGTCCTTGAGGTTCGACACCCTCTATATAGCCCTGTCCTACGAGGACTCGTTCTATTGCGAGTGGTTAAGTAGAATTGAAATCACATCATCTAGTGTCTCTAAATTTATTTGAAGCTATATACTGATTCATGTTTGATGTGATAAACACTATTAAGCTTGAGCAAGTGTATTTAAATCAGGTTACTTCTTTTTTGTGCTTAATTCATACCTATAGTCCATTTAACCAAATCTAGTGTATTTAAACCCTAGCATTCAAGATTCCCGAGGCCCAGAAATCGAGGTGTGAACCCCGTGAGATCACCCTCACGACATAACCATCACCTGATCATACAACCTCAATTTCCTATTATTTTCATGAAAATTGGGCATGACCCATTCTAAATAATCAGCTCTTGGCATGTTACACCTGCTTTACAATTCATATGGACACTTCCGGGCACGTGTCCCCCCGGCATTTATATCTAACAATAAAAATGGACACTTCTGGGCACGTGTCCCCCCAGCATTTCTACAACATGCATAATATAATTAAAAATATACATGTCTCAGTCCTTGAATGTCCGTATTATATACATACATCACATGAATAGAATACAACTAAAGCAACTAAATCAACATAATCGCTTTATACATTTAATCCAAATGTAAAGCATCTATCTATCCACTATCCTGGACATACATCAGATTCTAAGGAATCTAAACACTACCTCTGCAACCGGTGCTGTCAGTCCCCTAACTAACTCCAAAATCAGCAATACCTGTAAAACCTGGGAGGGGGTGAGCTCAAAGGCCCAACAAGGTATGTAGAACCATACTATTACCGCTGTAGCAGGTCGATCCTCACATATTCTCAAAAATATACATGCACTTAAATATATCACAATATTTAAGACCATGCTCCTCCTAGCATGCATGAACCAATGATGTATATGGCTACTCTAGCACATATGAACATATAAAATCCACACCACATGATTTTAGAAATCATTTTCAACATGCTTGAAAGCAGTAAACATTCAGCACCAATATGTATGTAGAACATATATGTCAACACATTTACATAAACGATGTAAATCAACTACCACATCTCCTACTCATCAAGTAGCACATCTCAAATGCAATATGGGTGCATTTAAACAGAAACACATGCTTAACAGATAAACACATAAGCATAAAGGTATTTTCACCTTCCACGGTCATAATCCGATACATAATACAAGCATCAAAGCTTGCATATACTCTCACTCTCGGTCCTCATCCAATACCCCACATGATTGGCCCGCTTCGAGGATCATGTGACCTAGGACAACTCCGATAACCATCCTATGACCTGGACCACTCCGAAAGGTCATTCTACCCTGGCAATGTATAGGATTGCCATTATGTGAGGGGACAACTCCGAGGCTCACATTTGTTGGACATACTCTGAATTCCAGGCATTAAGCCTGAGCATGGCGGGTCCACTCCGAGGGCCATACTTTTTGGACACACTCTGATGGCAATATATTGGTTTGCCAAATTGTGAGGGGGCAACTCCGAAGCTCACAAATGTTGGACATACTTCGATTCTAGGCATAAAGCCTTTGTACGGCGAGTCCACTCCGAGGGCCATACGTAGTGGATAATTATACCACTTCTCGTGACACGGTTGGACCACTCCGAAGTCCCGTGCACCTCTTTTTGCGTTAATTTTCCCGCAACCTCCCATATATGCAATGTGGATGCATACGTACTCTAGCATTTTATTTTATGCTATCCCAATGCACCAGCTAGTATATAAGTACATAGCATGCATTTCTTTCTACCTAAACCCACATATAACCACGTATGTGTCATTTCCCTCCTATACATGCAATATGAATGCACATATACACAGCATAATACTTTCATGCTTCAACCCATGCTTATGAATACTAAAAAGAAGTATTTAGCATACTTTTCATCACATTCCAACACATATAGCATATACATGTTCCAAGACTTGCATAACACCTCACATATGCAAAACACTTCAACTTTAGCACGTTTTTATCATGCTACAACCAATGCATACATTCAATATATAAACAAAGCTAACTTGCATCTCATATTCACATTCCCACATATAAACACGTATATGTCACATCCAGCATATAGTCACATATGCATGTATACTAGCATAAATATAATCATGCTCTCACTCAAGACATGAATTTACTACAAGTAACTAGCATGCTTTCCATTCACAACATATATAATCACATATATATTCCGTCACCATATGTGTATTAAGAACATATAGAATACTTAGCATATCATATTCATGCTTTGCAAATGCCCGCCAAAAGTTACATTCATACTTAGTATGCATTTCTATCACTGCAACCATATATATAATCACATATATATATACTGAACATCATGCATAAGAGCCACATATGCATACAAGACAACACATAGCTAAACAGGTATTATTTAGCATGCTTTTCATAGACTTTAATCTATACCGTACATGCATATCACAATGCAAGGAAGCATTTAAATTTAAACATGCTTTTGCGTCCTAAACCCATATATATACACACACATATATATGTATTTTCACTCACATCCCACGTATACCCAATGTCCACCTCTATACATATATATATGCACACATATATGTCTATATACACAACCGCCACATATGATTAAATTAAGAGCGTATGCAAATTAATCAATATACTTAAAGTATATACGTAGGAGATAGAGGCAAGAATCAACTTGCCTTAAGTCCCGCTTTTGCCAAGTCTGCGCTTGCAAAGCGGTCCTTTTTCCATGTCCGGTTCGGTCCAGTCCTGTGTCAAAACCCACCCGAACAATCCATCGGGCCACTTCGTTTCCTTTTTAATTTCCGGTCCAACCCAAATAAAGTGAACCAACCCAATTTGGAACCATCTTCAACCTTCATGATGGGGTTGAAATTTGAATTATATTGTAAGCTTATTTTTGCCCCTTTTATCAAAATATAATTTAACCACTCGTAAGAGCACGAATCTTTGTAGATACGGTTCTATATAGAGGGTATCGATCCCACGAGGACTAGTCGTAATTGTCTTAAAGGAAGATTAATTCTACTTTAATCCTAAAAACAAGGTTTTGAGTTTTGTTTAGAAAACTATTGCATGAATGTAAAAATAATAAATTTAAAGAGTTTAAAGTTGGGAGAGAGAACTAGGGGTGGTTTCCACCACTAGCCATTCACATGTTCATAAGTGTAGCAATCATGGGATTCATAAATTAAATGCCTAACAATGTCATTAGGCTTGTGACCTCAATGACATATCAAAAGATTAATGTGTGTGTCAACCTATCATAATCCATCTTCAATAAGCATAGCTCTTCAACCTAACTAATTACCCTATTTTCTAAGTGAACCTACATGCATCCAAACTACCTTATCTTGGCATGGTTTATACAAGCAAACACCACACATTCATTTAAACACCATTATCTAGCCATCATTTGCACTTCTTGTGGAATATGCAAATGTTGTGCATTCACATGAAAGAATCTACTCTAAGACAAGAATAAACTCAACATCAAATGAATATATATAAGAAATGTATTAGTGTACATGGTCACTAGGCTAAATAATCAACATTTAATTACAAATCCCAAAAGGCTACAAAAATGAACAAGTTTACATGGCTAGAGGCTTCAACAACACCCTAGTAGAGAAGTTAGTTGCTCATGGTTGCCTTGCACTCTTCCATTGATGGAGAAGATGAAGCTTCTTGGTCTGGTTCAACTTCTCCTTCTCCTCTCCCGAATGTCTCTCCTCTAGTATTCTGATGTGTATGAGAGATATGTAAGAAATGGCTTCTTTTTGTGCTTTATGGCTACCTTTTTCAACCTTGGGGCCCACCATATATATATATATATCAATATATATATCTATTATATCAAGAAGGTCCCCAAGGGTCTTGTTCAAGTCAGACAATCCCCCTAAGTCGTGCAAAAAGGGAGATTTTGTTGCAAGTGGGAGAACAGGTGAGCAAGTGGGCAAGTGGCTCTGCAGAATCTCGATTGATCGAGATTTTGATCAATCGAAATAAGATCTCGATCAATCGAGATCTCGATTGATCGAGATCAACATCTCGATTGATCGAGATGCCTTGGTTGCAATTCTGACTTTTCTCTTTAGCTGTAAAAAGCCTCAAATTTTTGCTCCTTTCACTACAAGACCTGCAATACATCAAAAACACAAAAATACCGTAAACATATCTCGGTAAACGTAGAAATGGGACTAACGTATGCAATAAAGAGGGTTCAAATGCATAGAATTGAACACTTATCACACCCCCAAACTTATATATTGCTAGTCCCTTAGCAATGCAATATTACAAAAATGAAATTAACTATCTTATACAAAAATTTAATCATGCTCAGTCATCAACTGGATAAAGGGTGATCATCCGTTCGTTTCACATTTGGCAAATGCAACAAGTATTACAGAACTATGCAGTCATTGGCAAAAATGGACTTTCACAAACTATAAATAAACGACGGTCCCCACATGATGGCCAGCCCGAACAAACATACCGATCCCGACCCCAAAATCCTCTTTGAAAAGTGAACATGCACTCTAGCGCGTGATTTTGTCATATTTGGAGAAGAATGGGAACAAATCTGCTTTTAAAAGAAAAACTCATTGAAACGGTTCGACACTGTTGTTCATTATCTCAAAACATTCATGATTGCTCATGTGCGGCTGACCGTGCAATGCTTAGCTGTCTTTGCTTTCTTGTAAGGCCATGTAGCGGCATTGGGCCAAGACTCCCAAACTAATTGGTTTTAGGGCATTAGGTGAAGAAGCATCCCTCGGACTTAATAACCGAGCTTACAAGGCGATAAGCTTAAGCAAGCCACCTACTTTTTACTGCTCAACCTTGCACACTTATATGCGAACACTCCATGCTCAATGAGACATAAAAATCTAGTTAATTGAGTGAGAAGGCTTATTGCATTTATTTTATAATATTTTTTTTTACAACAACCGAAAGAACTTATTCTTTAAGCTGTTCGGATAAAAATAGAAATTTACAAAATTTTGCATCAAACTTATACCCCACAGTTTAAAATGCATGTGTGTGAATTTGTGCAGTTAAGGACAAATTTAGGGCAAGAACTGTACATGTTCATATTTGGACAAAAATGTAGACCATTCTAGCCTATTATATAGCTTGCAAAAGTGCGAGTATTTACAATGTTAAAGTTCTTAACTACTTGCTGCATTTACCTCGGACATTTATTCAAATGATCTTCCTTTAAAAAGCAAGACATCATAGCAAGCATGCAAAAATATCAAGAAAAGAAACTTGCTCTACAATGACAATCAATATAAAGACTGAACATTGCATGCATATGCAAGTGGTACAGCATACCGCACCCCCAAACTTAGACGCAACATTGTCCTCAATGTTTGGACAAGAAGAACATGGAAAGAATTTACCAGGATTGTAGAACGCAACAAAAATGGCATTCCAATACCGGCGGTCATGCTGGAAATGAGAAAAACCTGCACGGAACACCAACTAGATACCACGAGCATTAAATGGAACAAAAAGTAGATAAAAAGAACATAATAAAAGAAATATGAACAAGCGGATACGGCCGAGATCAATGCACATTAAAGACTCTGAACTGGTGTTTCCCAATTGACTAAGAGGTCTATGTGATAAGATATTGACTATCCAGGCACGCTAACGTATAGCATGCAAAGGGGCTGCCTTTCTTTATTAGCGCCATACTGTATTGAAGCAATCTCAATAGTATCAGGAATTGAAACTAGGCGGTAATAAACGGAAATCATCAACTGAATCGCATATAACAATTAGGCAAGTGGTACTACATACATAGTCAAAGTAGGGAGAGAGCATTGATATGGGCAGAAAGTAAAAATAAAGACAGAAAATATAACACATGGGATAAAAGAAAGGATAACTGTATTCCATATATGTGAACATAAGTTTCAGTACAAAGGGTACATGGATGTGGAATACGCAAAAACTAAAATGGCCAACATGGCCTATCAAAAATAAAGAAAGAAAAATACATAAATTAAAATAGAAAGTGCAAATAGATAGGGCTACTCGAGGGCGGGTGGTGGTGGTGGTGGCTAGGTGGGAGTAGAGGTGGAGGTGGAAACTCGTCCTGCAAATAGGAACTGCAGGTCCTGCCGGAAGGCCCGAAACTCTTCTAAAATTCCCTCTGACCCTGTGCCAGAGATGAAATGTCTGATCTAATGCCCTCCAGCTGACTCTGCGTCACCTGGACGTGCTCCTCAAAACCCTGCTGGAGTCGCTCTACGTTAGCTGCCAGGCAGGAGTAGCTAGTCTCTAGGATGTCATGCCGCTCTGCAGCAATATCCATCTCATCCTCCTCCATCTCCTAGCTAGAAGACTCACCCTCTGTAGGCTCACCCTCATCCAACTCCACCGGGGCATCCATGTCTACATCCTCTTGTGGATCAGCCTGGTGGTCCTGTTGCTCCAAGTGTCGCCTCACCCTCTCCCACTAAGTAGGTGTGAAGTGGGTGGGCGGTGCCAACCGAATGTCAGTATCACTGACCGGTATACTGGCACGGCTCAGAAAAACAGCAACGAGGAAAGGAAAGGGAAGCCGCCAACTCGCTGCTCGCCTCATCCTCTTGTTGACGAGGCCATCCCAGATCTTGAACATCTACCCCCATATTAGTGATGGGATAGAAAACCACGTGCCCATGTGGAAGGTGTAAAGGCAACGGAGAATGTCGCCTCTACGCTCTGCCACATGCTGCAGAGGACACGCGTTCTTGATGAGAATGGTGTCCAGGAACCACAATCTACTCGGGCACATCAATTTGGATGTGCAATTATGACTGGGCATGGTAAACGCCCTGCCACACATGTCCATCATGATGGAAAATAGTGTCGTGTCCGCTGGAAGCTCGACCTTGTAAATCGATCGACCATCCTGGTCAACCATATCTGGGGGCTGCTGGTGAGGGATGCCGAACATCTGTGCAATCTGGCTTGGAGTGATAGTGATAGTCGTGCCACCCACGATCGTCTCCAATTTGTCCGGCGCGGTGATAAATGTTCAATTCTATGCATTTGAACCCTCTTTATTGCATATGTTAGTTCCATTTCTACGTTTACCGAGATATGTTTATGGTATTTTTGTATTTTTGATGTATTGCAGGTCTTGTAGTAAAAGGAGCAAAGTTTGAGGCTCATTTGCAACTGAAGAGAAAAGTCAGAAATGCAGCCAAAGGCATCTCGATCAATTGAGATGTTGATCTCGATCAATCGAGATCTCGATTGATCGAGATCTCATTTTGATTGATTGAAATCTTGATCAATCGAGATCCAATCCCGATTGATCAAGATTCTGCAGAAGCTACTTGCCCACTTGATCACCTGCTTTCCCACTTGCAACAAAATCCCCCTTTTTGCAATACTTAGGGGGATTGTCTGACTTGAACAAGACCCTTGGGGACCTTCTTGATATAATGTATATATATATTGATATATATATATATATATGGTGGGCCCCAAGGTTGGAAAAGGTAGCCATAAAGCACAAAGAAGCCACATTTCTCATATATCTCTCATACACATCAGAATACACAGGAGAGACATTCGGGAGAGGAGAAAGAGGAGCTGAACCAGACCAAGAAGCTTCATCTTCTCCATCAATGGAAGAGTGCAAGGCAACCATGAGCAACTAACTCTTCTACTAGGGTGTGGTTGAAGCCCCTAGCCATGTAAACATGTTCATTTTTGTAGCACTTGGGATTTGTAATTAAATTTTGATTATTTGGCCTGAAGACCATGTACACTAATACATTTCTTTTATATATTCATTTGATGTTGAATTTATTCTTGTCTTAGAGTAGATTCTTTCATGTGAATGCACAACATTTGCATCTTCCACAAGAAGTGCAAATGATGGCTTGATAATGGTGTTTAAATGAATGTGTGGTGCTTGCTTGTATAAACCATGCCAAGATAAGGTAGTTTGGATGCATGTAGGTTCACTTAGAGAGTAGGGTAATTAGGTAGTTAGTTAGGTTAAAGAGCTATGCTTGTTGAAGATGGATTATGATAAGTTAGCACACACATTAATCTTTTGATATGTCATTGAGGTCACAAGCCTAATGACATTGTTAGGCATTTAATTTATGAATCCCATGCTTGCTACACTTATGAACATGTGAATGGCTAGTGGTGGAAACCAACCCTAGTTCTCTCTCCCAACTTTACTTTTTAATTTTATTGTTATTACATTCATGCAATAGTTTTATAAACAAAAACTCAAAACCCTGTTTTTAGGATTAAAGTGGAATTAATCTTTCTTTAAGACAATTGCGACTAGTCCTCGTGGGATTGATACCCTCTATATAGAACCGTATCTACAAAGATTCATGCTCTTGTGAGTGGTTAAATTATATTTTGATAAAAAGGGCAAAATTAAGCTTACAATATAATTCAAGTTTAGCCACATCAAAATTTTGGCGCCGTTGCCGGGGACTACGGTTTTAATTGTCGCCATTGAAAGATTAAATCTGGTTTAATTCTTAGGCTAGAAATTCTTTCATTCTTTTTGTATATATCTTGTTCTTATTTCTCAAATTTCTTGATTTTAGGTATACCACATAGCGAGCATCTAAAAGAATTAAAGTTGGAACCCTTTGTTAGTATAAAGTCTAAAATTAGTGGGTTTGAGTTCATTCATTTTTCTTTGTATATATTATTGTTTATTTTGCGTATTGAGGTGTTGTTCTACTATTAATGCATGCTAGGTAGATGGCATTGTCACTTTCTTTGCTTCCTTGTAATATTGAACTTGAAAGAACACTTAGACAACGTAGAGGAACCTCTAGGGACCCTATATTACCTAGGACTGAAAACATGGACCCAAATGAGAGACAACCTCCCGGACTACCTCCTTTTAATCATGAACAACCACCTCCACCTCCACCTCCTCAAGGAGAGTTGCTTATGGACTTTTATCTTCCGACTACATTTGAAGTACCTTCATGTATTCAATTTTCGGATGTAGTGGCAAATCAATTCAAAATAAAGTCCTCCACCATCAATCTTCTTAATATCTTCCATGGTCTCCCTAATGAGGATCCATACCGGCACTTAGATTACTTCCTTTCTGTGTGTTCCACTATTCGTGTAACACACTTTACGGAGGATGATCTAAAGCTGCGTATGTTTCCCTTCTCCCTAAAAGATAAAGCTAGAAGTTGGTTCAATTCCTTAGAACCTAACTCAATCCATTCTTGGGCGGAGATGCAAATAGAGTTTTTAAAAAAATACCTCCCAATTGGAAAGACGAGTGATATTCGGAGAGCAATCACCGGATTCACCCAAATTGATCAAGAACAATTGTATGAGACATGGGAGAGATTAAAAGACCTTCTTAAATCTTGTCGGCATCATGCTGTCCCAAAATGACAGCTAGTGCAAAGTTTTTATGATGGGGTGAGTGAGCAACATAGACAAATGATAAACTACGCGTGTGGAGGTGGATACCTTTTGAAAAGCCCCGATGAGGCATGAAAATTTTTTCAAACCCTACGCAATAATTCAGCTCAACACTCCTCCACTAGGAAAGGGAAGGCCACCCAACCTTGTAGAGGAGTGCATGGAATTTCACGGGTAGATGAGGTTGCCATGCAAGTAGAAGCCTTATCCCGAAAAATGGACCTAATCATGAAAAATAGGCTGCCTACTCCAAACCAACCTGTTCAAAATCAGGAAGGGTGTTCATTTTGTTATAGCACTTCGCATTTTGTGCGAGATTGTCCTATTGCCGGGCAATCTCCCGATTATGCTCAAGAGCAAGCGAATGCCTTGTACTCTAAACAAATGAATGATCCATATTCAAACATGTACAATCCTGGTTACAAGAATCATCTGACTTTTTTCATGGAAACCTCAAGAATCAAGTCCCTCTTTTCAAGGGAAAAATTCTTTCGATTCCCAATCTCAACAGTCTCAATATAGGCCAAATCCTCAACCTTACCATCAAAGATCCAATTACCAACAACCACCACCTCCTCCGAGAAGCCAAGGCTTTGAAGAAAGAGTGATAAGCAATCTTGAGGCCAATACCCACTTATTGCAAACTCACTCTCAATCAATCTCTAAGCTGGACGCTAATGCTCAATCTATGTCTAGGTTAGAAGCTCAAATCGGGCAACTAGCCAATGCCTTAAATAGAAGGGAGGAAGGTAAGTTACCGAGTCAACTGGTGGCGAATCCTAAAGGTGTTCATATGATTGAGGATCCATCATCTTCATCTTTTAATGCTCCTCCGGAGCAAGTTCAATCAATCACCACCTTAAGGAGTGGTAAAGTCATCAATTCCAAGGTAGGGGAGGAAGAGAGAAAGGAATCCCAAGAGCAACCCAAAAATCTAAAAGAATCCTATTTAAATCCAAATGTTTTTCCTTTAAATCCAAATATCCATAACATCCCATTAAATCCAAAAGGAAAGGCAAGTGAAGTTGTGTCGTCATCAATTCCAAATCTTGACACTTCTTTTGAACCTCCGGTTCCTTTTCCTCAAAGATTAAAGGAACCTTCTCATTTTGGGAAGCAAGGAGAGAAAATCCAAGACATGATGGAGATCTTCAAACAAGTAAAGATCAATCTCCCTCTCCTTGATGCTATCCGAGAAATTCCCTCCTATGCTAAATTCTTGAAGGACTTGTGCACTCAAAAGTGCAAATCTAGGAATAATGCTCATAAGAAAGTCCTCTTAACTGAGCACATAAGCTCCATTTTCGAACACCAAGCCCCTCCTAAATTCAAAGATCCGGGTGCTCCGACCATTTCGTGCACCATCGAAAATCAATCTTTTGAAAAGGCACTTCTTGATTTAGGGGCTAGTGTCAATTTGCTTCCATTCTCAGTTTACCAACAACTAGGTTTGGGAGAACTTAAGCATACCACAGTTGTGTTGCAACTTGTCGATCGCTCAGTGAAGCAACCACGTGGCATAATTGAGGATGTAATCATTCAAGTGGGCAAATTCTACTTTTCGGTGGAATTCTTAGTCCTTGACACGGAACCAGTTCAAAATCCAAATTGACATATTCCTATCATTCTAGGTCATCCATTTTTGGCCACGGCAAACGCTTGCGTTAATTGCCGTACCGGAGTGATGGACATCTCTTTCGGGAATATGAAAGTCCGCTTGAACATCTTCAATACTTCCCACCACACATCCGAAGACGAAAGTGAGTGCTTTTGTGTCGATGTAGTGGAAGACCTTGTTCAAGAAGCACTTCCATCTATTCTTTTCAAGGATCCTTTAGAGGCATGCCTAAATCACTTCAACTGTGATGATTTTGACATTGAGCAATCCATTTGTGAAGTCAACTCAATGCTCGATGTCACTACTGTCATGGATGTGCCTAATTGGAGAGTTCCTAGAGAACCCTTTCCTCCGTTGGTTAATTTCGTCGCTCCCCACGGAGCGGTGGAATTGAAGGACTTGAAAGACGGATCGTTGTTCAAAGTAAACAGGCAGCGCTTAAAAGTGTGCGTGGATGACCAAGTTACCACCGAATACATGGATGTCGTCGCTTTGACGGATCCCGTGTATTTTGACTCGTGAGCCGATTCAAACGTCATGCCATAGACGTGTAAGGTGGTGAAGCCATGGTAGCTATCATGCTTCCATGATGTCCCTTTAATCCAAGGTAAAATTTGTATCTAAGCAATTTAGTATCTAAGTCCCAAAAATCCAAGTCCATGAAAGCAGAACTCAAGCTGACTGTTTTTGAGCATCTCGATTGATCGAAGCTGAGATCTCGATCAATCGAGATTTTGATTGATCGAGATTTCGGTCTCGATTGATCGAAATATTGCAGAGAATTTGCCAAGTCCAAAGTCCCAAGAGGTAGTATTCTTCGATAGCACTTCGATAGGTCCTCAATCGATCAAAATTTTGATTAATCGAAATCTCGATCAATCGAGATGCACATCTCGATCAATCGAGATGCACGCGATGCCTGCACGTGAGCCAAATTATTATTTAAACCGTTGGGCTTCCCTCTCATTTCAAAAGACCATCCAACTTCCTCCTTTTCTTCGAGCGATCCAGAGCTTCTCCAAGCACCATACCGCGCTTGATCTACCATCCCCGACCATCCACCGCAGTTCACCGTAGTCCGAGATCCCCACGAGCACTCGCGCATCCCTCTCTTCGCTGTAGCTAGTTGGGCTTTCATCTTTGTGTGCCGTTCATCATCTTCACCCTGAGGTAAGTGATGCATGGCTATCTTTTGCATACTTTCTCACTATTTTTGGTAGTTTTACGGCGTAATAAACATAGACAGTTGATGTTGGGTTGGAATGGTGCATTTGCGGTATTCATAATGGGATTTTGTGGGTTTCGGGGGGTAGGAATTCATGTATGGGGGAAATATTGTGTTATTTTTGCTTCGAATGCTTACTGTACGGTTTGTAACCGCGACACCTTCGTTTTGGTTGCATCCGCTAACGCTGCCTCTTTGAGAGTGAATTTTTGAATTTATGTGTCAGCACCATGGATTAAGACCTCATTTTCATTTTTATTCTTTTATTTTTATTCTTAGTTTAGTTCTCCTCTTATTTTCTTTTTATTTATGTAACTTTTGGAATAAGTGCAGATTGTTCCGAGTCTATGGCGAGGGTGAAGAATGCCCCCGGTTCTGTTCGAGACATGCCCGGGTGAGCCTTCCGGTCTTGGAAGTTTCACCCGGAGCAGATATTTGACCTGGGAGAGTTCGAGAGGCGTCCCGACAGCGCGTGGACTGTCGCCGAGCTCAGGAGGCGTCGCCTCGACCGATTGTGTGTGCCTCCCACTGGTGTGGCACACGAGCGCTTGGTGCAAGTCTTTTACGAGCGCATGACCTACTCCTGCACAGCGCCGGACACATTAGAGATGGTCGTGGGCACCACAACGATCACTATTACGCCAAGCCGGATTGCGCAGATGCTCGGCATCCCTCACCAGCAGCCTCCAGATATGGTCGACTAGGATGGTCGGCCGCTTTACAGGGCCGCGCTTCCAGCAGACTCGACACTATTTTCCATCGTGATGGACATGTGTGGCGGGGCATTTACCACGCCCAGTCACAACTGCACGTCCAAATCGATCAATCGAGATCCAATCTTGATTGATCGAGATTCTGTAGAAGCTACTTGCCCACTTGCCCACCTGCTTTCTCACTTGCAACAAAATCCCCCTTTTTGCACGACTTAGGGGGATTGTCTGACTTGAACAAGACCCTTGGGGACCTTCTTGATATAATGTATACATATATATGGTGGGCCCCAAGGTTGGAAAAGGTAGCCATAAAGCACAAAGAAGTCACATTTCTCATATATCTCTCATACACATCAAAATACACAGGAGAGACATTCGGGAGAGGAGAAAAAGGAGCTGAACCAGACCAAGAAGCTTCATCTTCTCCATCAATGGAAGAGTGCAAGGCAACCATGAGCAACTAACTCTTCTACTAGGGTGTGGTTGAAGCCCCTAGCCATGTAAACATGTTCATTTTTGTAGCACTTGGGATTTGTAATTAAATGTTGATTATTTAGCCTAGTGACCATGTACACTAATACATTTCTTTTATATATTCATTTGATGTTGAATTTATTCTTGTCTTAGAGTAGATTCTTTCATGTGAATGCACAACATTTGCATCTTCCACAAGAAGTGCAAATGATGGCTTGATAATGGTGTTTAAATGAATGTGTGGTGCTTGCTTGTATAAACCATGCCAAGATAAGGTAGTTTGGATGCATGTAGGTTCACTTAGAGAGTAGGGTAATTAGGTAGTTAGTTAGGTTGAAGAGCTATGCTTGTTGAAGATGGATTATGATAAGTTAGCACACACATTAATCTTTTGATATGTCATTGAGGTCACAAGCCTAATGACATTGTTAGGCATTTAATTTATGAATCCCATGCTTGCTACACTTATGAACATGTGAATGGCTAGTGGTGGAAATCAACCCTAGTTCTCTCTCCCAACTTTACTTTTTAATTTTATTGTTATTACATTCTTGCAATAGTTTTATAAACAAAAACTCAAAACCTTATTTTTAGGATTAAAGTGGAGTTAATCTTTCTTTAAGACAATTGCGACTAGTCCTCGTGGGATTGATACCCTCTATATAGAACCGTATCTACAAAGATTCATGCTCTTGCGATTGGTTAAATTATATTTTGATAAAAAGGGCAAAATTAAGCTTACAATATAATTCAAGTTTACCCACATCATGCGGTGTAGGAAATGGTCATATGCTCGTAAAAGGCATGCACCAAGTGCTCGTGTGCCACATCAGTGGGAGGCACACATAACCGGTCAAGGCGACGCCGCTTGAGCTCTGCTACAGCCCACGAGCTATCGGGACGCGCCTTGAACTCTCTCAGATCGAATGTCTGCTCTGGGTGAAACTTCTGAGTTCGGAAGGCTCTCCCGGGCACATCTCGAACAGAACCAGCGGCATTCTTCACTCTCGCCATAGCCTCAGAACAGTCTGCACTTATTCCAAAAGTAAATAAATAAAAAGAAAATAAAAGGAATACTAAAATAAGAATAAAAATAAAAAAAATATGAGGTTCTAGTCTATGGTGCTGACATATGTATTCAAAAATTCGCTCTCAACGAGGCAGCGTGAGCGGATGCAACCAAAACGATGGGCCGCGGTTGCAAACCATACATTTAGCATTCAAAACAAAGATAATGCAATATCTTACCTATACATGCATTCCTACCCCCGAAACCCGCAAAATCCAGTTGTTAACATAGCAAACACGAATCATTCCATCCCCACATCATCTGTCTATGTTTATTATGTCGTAAAACTATCAAAAATAGCGGCAAAGTAAGCAAAGTATAGGCATGCATCACTTACCTCAAGGTGAAGATGATGACTGGCACGAAAAATGAAGACCCAACTCGCAGCCGAGAAGAGATGAACTGTCACGCCCCGGTTTCCGACACCCGGTTAGGAGCAAGGGAAACGGGGGTGAATCCGTAATTTTACCTCAAGTTCCCACACCTTAATCTTATTATAATCTATTATATTGTGGAAGCATTCCATATGCACACCCTTCAAGTGGCATTAGATCATCAAACGCCCTTGCAAATGATTTTCACCTTTGGTTCCATACATATAAACCACTAAGTTCTGGACCTCAAATTTTTCCACAGATGGAATTTGATTATAAAACCTACACCATTGGATAGAGCTTTCAAAAATACTCAATTTAAAAAAAAATCACGCTCAATTCCGATTTAAAACGAAGAAATGGCATCGAAACGAAGTCTGGACAATTTTTGAACCTTGCTGTGAATAGTAATCTCGATCAATCGAGATTGGATCTCGATCAATCGAGATTCATCTCGATTAATCGAGATTTTCACCCCATTAATCGAAGAAAACACCCCCTCGATACTTTGGACCTGCAATATTTCGATTAATCGAGATTGGGACTTCGATTAATCGAAATTAAGCCTGAAAAATCATAAAATCTCGCAACCATTTCGATCAATCGAGATGGGCATCTCGATTAATCGAAATTGGCATTTCGATTAATCGAAATGCACTGCCCAGATTCTCCTAAACACCTATATAAGATCAAATTGAACCCAAATCTCAACCAAACCACCTTAGATCATTCATAACTCATATAAATCATCTACCATTGATATAAAATCATACTCACACATCAACCTATACATCTGAATCTCAAATCTTGCATAATCATAGAAAATTCATCCTAAGTTCACCATGCACATAAAATTCAAGTGAACCAAACCATCCTCATTTTTCCAAAAGTGATCTTCATTAACCCAACCATACAATCTAACTTATACATTGAGATCCTACAACCATGATTCCACATAAATCCAGAACTCTAAACCTTCATATCCACGAAATTAAGATACAAGAGACAAAAGAATACATTCATCCATTTAAATTCCGAATCCATACATAATCCATGGAACCATACATATAAGAATTTAAATGGCCCTCTTTGCATACATTCAACAAGTCTCAAATGAAGGAAGTCATTATACATACATTTCTCGAAAATCACTTTCCTACAAGTGTGGCACTTACATTTGGATTTCACATACAAAAGAAGGTACAAATGTAAAGGCAACACCACAACCATTGTCTACATGCCACAAGCCGGCATGGACATTTATCTACATCTCAAAAGAGCAAAAGTGAAAAAAAATAAGCTCAACATATCTATAGAGCTAATCATGTTTCGTCTTCCATTAGCACCTTATCTGAAAATGTTTATATAAATAGGGGGTGAGCAACACTGCGGCTCAGTATGAATGATCCACCCAACCCCACTCTAACTCAGGCGGCCATGCATGAATGCATATGAAATCCTTACATGTCTACATGACAAGTATACATGCTTTTAACCCATAAACAAACACGTTTTTCAAATCATGTGTGATGCTTCACATCTCAATGCATTTACATACATATACATATATAAATATCCAATTTAGCAAGCCACAATATATATATATAACACACGCCACTTAAGTCCAAAAATCACTTCAATGGGGACTAGCTTATCACTCCATCTATAGTAAGGGTCTCTTCGGCACCCAAACTCTGCTTGTGCTTTATCGGGTTACTAATCCGAAGGGAGCACCTCCTCTTGGCCAAGTTTTGGGTCTTTCACCCTAGGGACCATTCCCTCACCTTAATTCTCAATGTTGTCACACCCCAAAAACTCATTTTTCACATAGTGCTCATAATCACATTAATGCACTTATTCCACACCATGAATGCATTTTTTTTTGTCAAAATCAATGCATTTTCCTTTCCCTCAAGATTGTCACAATGCCATCACACTCATATCATGAAAATCATCATGCTTATGCATTTAACAAGGAAAATCATATCTTTCATGCACAAGTCAATAAAAACTCACATTTTAAATGTTTTCACCAAAAGGACACATTTTCCATCAAGAATATTCATAGTCTCATTTGCACATACACAACATATATAAGTTCTAACCAACATGCTAGACATTTATACATGCATAATCACATTGGTATACATATATACACATATACATAACCCTAAACTCAAGAAATTCTAATCTATCTTTCATGTCACAAGTATGTGACCTATAGAATCAAAGTAAAGATGAGTGTAGCACCCCTACCTCAAATTCCCAAGCTTTGAATCCAACTTTGAGAAATCCTAGCCTTCTCAACATCACGAAACGGAGACTTTGATCGGTTCAAACCGATGCCCTTGATGTCCCCTACACACCTTCCTTTTTCAAGATCTTCCAAATCACACCTTAAGGCCCTCAAACTCTAGAGAGAAGGGAGAGAGATGAAATGGAATACGTAGAGAGAGAGAGGGATCTATAAAATGAAATGTCTCAGACCCATTTTGATATTTATCTCAACCCTAGGGGTGCGAAATGACCGTTTTACCCCTAGCCACTTAAAGTACCTTCCAAAGCTTGGAATTAATTCCCGAAAACTTCGTTGGACTCAAAATCACTTCCTTAACACTCTAAACATTTCATTTAGTCCATAACTAAAAGTAAAATTTCCTAGATTTTTCTGACCAACTTAACCTCATCCCGGGCCCCCGTTGACCAAAAAGTCAAACTTTCTCAAAAGTTTCCAAAACTTCCCAAAACCATATTCTAACCTTCTAAACATATTCCCCGCATCCAAAACATGTTAAATATCATTTAAAATGCATTTAAAGCAATAAATGATAAAAATTGAAAAATCGGCCAAAATTGGTCAAGGTCTCTACAACCTCCCAACCTTATAAGAATTTCGTCCTCGAAATTAGAATGTACCTCAAGTGGTGAACAACTCGGGATACTTTGAGCGGACTTCTTGTTCCCGCTCCATGTAGCTTCTTCCACCCCGTGATGCCTCCAGAGCACCTTAACCAATGGGATGGTCTTTCCCCGAAGCTCTTGCTCTCTAGTGTCCAAAATCTGAATTGGTCTTTCCTCGTATGACACATCCTCCTCCACCTCAAGGTCTGCCCAATCGAGTACATGTGAAGGGTCTGGCTCATACTTCCTCAACATAGACACATGGAAAGTGTTATGCACACTTGACAATTGCGGTGGCAATGCCAAGCGATAAGCAACCTCTCCTACCCGATCCAAAATCTCAAATGGTCCGATGAACCGTGGCGCTAGCTTGCCACTACGACCGAACCTCATCAAACTTCTCCGTGGTGAGACCTTCAGAAAAACATAATCTCCTACCTCAAATGCCAATGGTCGCTGTCTTCTATCAGCATAGTTTTTCTGATGACTCTGAGCCGTAAGCAATCTTTGTCGAATCAACTTGATCTTCTCCGTAGTTTCCCGAACTAAATCTGGTCCCAAAGAAACTATCTATCCAACCTCAGTCCAACAAATGGGTGACCTACATGGTCTACCATACAAAGCCTCGAACGGAGCCATCTCAATGCTAGCTTGATAGCTATTATTGTATGCAAACTCCACTAAAGGAAGGTGATCCTCCCAACTACCCCGAAGGTCAAGTACACACGCCCGCAACATATCCTCCAAAATCTGTATAGTACGCTCGGACTGACCATCCGTCTGGGGATGAAAAGCCGTACTTGTAAGGACCGGAATAATTTTTGACCGGTTCCGGGTGGATTTTGACCAGATTTAATTTTTCGAATAAATTAATTTCAAAAAAAAATATGTGGATATATATATATATAAATGGAACTATATATATATATATATATATATATGTATAGAAGTGGATGTTTATATAAATGGGTATACATGTGTGTATTGTGTATGTCTATTGGACTTAAGTGGAATAAAATACATGGAACACATGTATTGGGTATAAGGTGTAGTATATTATATATATATATATATATATATATATAATATGTGTGGACCAAAGGGTAAGAAAAGGATAAGAAATGAGAGGAGGAAAAAGATCAGCCGAAAAAGGAAAAGAAGAAAAGAAAAGAAAAGAAAAAGAGAAAAGAAGAGAAAGAAGAAAGAAAAGAAAAAGGAAAGAAAAGGAGAAATCGGGGAGAGAGGGAGAAGCCGAGAAGGAAGAGAGAGAAAGGGAAATCGGGAGGGAGAGCGGCTGGTTCCGGTGCTGGCCGTGACGGCGAGGACACGGCCGTTGCTAGGCTTGGTGGTGCGCTCCACGGAGAGCCGTGGTCAGATCTTGATGGGCCGTTGCGAAGTCGGGTTTCACGATTTTTTGGGGTTTGATCTTGTGCCGGGTTCCTTCCCGGAGGCCGTGGCTGGTAGCGACGGTGGTGGTGACTGTGGGTTCATTTGACAGAGGGGATCACGGTGGTGGAGTTGCCGGTGTTGTGTGGTGGCTCGGTTCGGCTGGGTTTGGTCCGATTTGGGCGTTGAGCTCAGTGAAGGTTCAGCCGAAGGTGGGTCTCGCTAGAAATGATGGTTTGGTGTGGTTGTGCAAGTGGTGGTTGTGCAGAGGAGGGTGGCTCGCAGCTGGGTTGTGAGGTAGTTGGAGTAGTGGTCTTCATGGTGGGTTCGGTTAGTCATGGCCGTTGGTCACGGCTTGGTGCCTTGGTGGTTCATCTTTGTGGTAATGAGAGAGGGACAGAGGGTTGTTCCGGCTGTGGGATGGCCGGAGAAGATGACCGGAATGGTGGCTGGTTTGGGGTTCAAATAGTGGCCGAAAACGGGTTCCTGTGTTGGGTCTTGGTTGTTTCAAGTTGAAAATGAGAATGGGTTCAGTTTGGGCAATGGTTGGCTGTGTGTGAGGCGGCTCATGGTGGTGTGGGCTGTTCGAGTTTATTGATTGGTTGGATTTTGAGTTGAGTTTGGTTAGTGATGAAGCCGTTCGACAGTAGAACTTCGGGTTCGGTTTGGACAGCCTGTTTAGTGGCCGGGTTTAATGGTGTTCGGTGAGATTGGTTTGAACAACTATGATGTTTCGACGGTGGAGTTGGTTGGCCATGTATGGGGCTATTTTTGGTTTGGGGGTTACAATTCCCATGGAGGTTCGGCCATGGTGATGGTTTGACTTGCTTGCGGTTTAGACTGATGGCCACAATTGCGGCTATGGCTGGGTGCAACCATGGGTAGTTGGTGTTGGTTAGGCTGCCGGTTGCACATCTAGTTAGATTTGTATACATGAGTGGGGCATGATTTGTGGTTTTGTGAAATTGATAGTCTAATGGAAATGAGCTGCACATGCATAAGAATTGGGTTAAAGCCAATTGGGCTTTAGATTTGAAATGGAGCCGGATTGGATTGGAAACAAGACGAGGGTTGGACCAAGCATGGAAACAAAAGGAGATAAAGTGGTTCATGGGATTGTTCGTGTGGACTTCGGCACAGGACTGGACCGAGCATGGAAATAGGCCGCTTGGCAGGCGCAGGCATAGAAAAAGCGGGACCTAAGGCAAGTTGATCCTTGCCTCTACCTCTTATAAATACTTTTGTTATGTTGGTTAATTTTTACATATGCTCTTAATTTGATCGTATGTGGTTTTTGCATATATATATGTACATATATATATATATATAAAGATGGATGTATATGTATATACGTGGGAGGTGAGCATATATATATATATATGTATGGGCTTGGAGGGTAAGAGCATTGTTAAGTTCGGATACCGAATTGCATTGTTATATGCATATTTAGGGATTGAGCCATGTAAAGTATGCTAAATTATATATGTGTATTTAGCTAGATGTTGCCTTGCATGCTCATTTGATTCCTATGCATGAGTTGAGTATACATAAATATATACGCGTTTATATATTGGTGCAGTGGTAAATGCATGCTAAATTGGTTATAGTATAGAAGGGCATTGGAAAAGCATGAAGTATGTGAAATGTTATGTATGTTTTTGCTATCTATATGGGTGACATGATATATATATGTATACAGATATATATATTTGCGTGATTGCATATAGTTGTAAGAATGCATGTTGGTTGCTCGTAGTAAATGCATGATTGGAGTAAAAGCATGATTGTTTTATACTAATATACGTATACATGTGATTATATGCAAGATGTGACATCTATAGATATGTTGTATATGTGTAAATGTGATTATGAATGATTTCGATGAAAAGTGTGTTTGTTGGTGAAAACGTGAAGATGTGATGTTTATAGATTTATGCATTAGAGATGTAATTTTCCTGAAAATGCATAAGCATGATGATTGCCATGATATGAGTGTGATGACATTGTGACAATCTTGGGTGAAAGGAAAATGCATTGATTTGACAAAAATACATTCATGGTGTGGATAAGTGCATGGGTGTGATTATATGCACTATATATATGATTTTGGGGCAGGAGTGTGAAATTAAGATAAGGGGAAGGCCCCTAGGGTGAAAGACCCAAAACTTGGCCAAGAGGAGGTGCTCCCTTCGGGTTAGTAACCCGATAAAGCACAAGCAGAGTTTGGGTGCCGAAGAGACCCTTACTATTGGAGTAATGAGAAAGCCCCCTATGAATTAATTTGGTGTGAGTTATATACATATGTATTTGCATTTTATGTGAAGCATCTTCCACGATTTGAGAAATGTTGATGTTTGGGTAAAAATGCATGAGCATGTGCATTTATGCATGATTCAATGGATCTTGTTGAGTAGGTGACGTGATATTTGATTTACATTCTTCATGTAAATGCTTCTGTTCATATATGTTTTCTATACATAATGACGTTGGATGTGTACTGCCTTGAACATGTTGTAAATGATTTTCATAAGTCATGTATAGTTGTTTTAAATGTTCATAAATGCTAAGACTGCCATGTGCATTGTTGGTTCATGTATGCTAGGAGGGGCATGACTTTAAATATTGTGATATATTTAAGTGCATGTATATTTTTGAGAATATGTGAGGATCGACCTGCTGCTGCGATGATAGTATGGTTCTACTTACCTTGTTGGGCCTTTGAGCTCACCCCCTCCCAGGTTTTGCAGGTGTTGCTAGTTTTGGAGTCAGTTGGGGAAACTGATAGCACCAGTTACAGAGGTAGTAGTTAGATTCCTTAGAATCTAATTTATGTTCAGGATAGTAGATGAATGTTGTACATTTGGATTAAATGTATGAAGTGATTATGTTGAGCCAATCCCTTCAGATGTATTTCATTCATGTGATGTATATGTATATAATACGGACATTCAAGGACTGAGACATGTATATTTTTTATTATATTATGCATGTAGTAGAAATGTTGGGGGGACATGAGCCCAGAAGTGTCCATATGAATTGTAGAGCAGGTGTAACATGCCAGGAGCTGATTATTTAGAATGGGTCATGCCCGATTTTCGTGAAAATCATTTGCAAGGGCCATTGATGATCTTATGTCACCTAAAGGGTGCAGATATAGAATGCTTCCGCAATAGAATAGATTAAAATGAGATTAAGGTGTGGGAACTTGAGGTGAAATTACGAATTCACCCCCGTTTCCCTCGCTCCTAACCGGGTGTCGGAAACTGGGGCGTGACAGTACTAAAGTGAAGGTTCGTATCAAGTGCTGCCTGGAAACTCTACCAAAACCGAGATGTAAATCGCGGGTCTCTATCTGAAATAATAGAAACTGGCACGCCATGAAGCCTAAGGATCTGCTCAATATATAATCTACTGAGAGTATCCACATCATCTGTCACTCTAATGGGAATAAAGTGAGCTACCTTCGTCAACCTGTCAACGACAATCCAAACTGCATCGTAACCCCTCCTCGACCTTGGAAGTCCCGTCACAAAGTCCATAGTGACATGCTCCCATTTCCACATAGCCACAGGCAATGGCTGCAATAACCCTGCCGGTCTTTGATGCTCGGCCTTCACTTGTTGACAAGTGAGGCACCTTGCCACAAACTGAGCTACATCCTTTTTCATACCCTTCCACCAATACTGTCGGCGTAGGTTATGATAAATCTTGGTACCACCCGGATGTACTGCTAGTCTTGAGTTGTGAAACTCTCTCAGAATCTCATCCTGACAAGTTAAGGGAACAAGTATCTTCCCTTTGAATTTCATGCTCTCATCTGAATGAACTGTCCATCCTTCCACCACTTCACCACCCGTAATTCGTGTGCGAATAGTCTCAACCTCACTATCCTTCCTCTGCTCTTCGATCATTCTACTCACAAGAGTTGGTTGAGCGATAAGAGTAAATAACATTGCCGATCCATCATCCTCACTGAAATGCAATCCCATTTCTGAGATATCTTCTATCATCTTCCATTCCCGTATGGCTAAGCTCGCTAAGCTACCATGTGACTTCCTACTCAATGCATCTGCCACCACATTGGCTTTCCCCGGATGATATTGCAAGTCGAAGTCATAGTCCTCCATATACTCCATCCACTTCCGTTGCCTCATATTCAAATCCTTTTGTGAGAAAAGGTATTTGAGACTTTTGTGATCCGAAAACACTTCAAACTTCTCACCATACAAATAATGTCTCCACACCTTAAGTGCAAAGATCATCGCCGCCAACTCCAAATCATGTACTGGATAATTCTGTTCATGGGCCTTCAACTGCAGTGAACCATACGACACTACTCGTTCGGTTTGCATTAGCACACATCCCAAACCAAGTCGTGAAGCAGCACAATAAATTGTGTACCCCAACCCACGTTCCGGAATGATCAAAATTAGAGCCGAAGTCAACTGACTCTTCAATTCCATGAATGCATGCTCGCAAGCATCATCCCACACAAATTTCACTCCTTTTCGAGTAAGCTTTGTCATTGGTGCCGCTAATCGCGAAAAGTCTTTCACAAACCTCCGATAATACCCGGCCAATCCCAAGAAACTACGTATCTCAAATACGCTCTTAGGTCTTTCCCAACTCATCACCGCTTCTATCTTGGATGGATCTACGGAAACCCCTCCTTTGGACACAACATGCCCAAGGAATTTCACTTCCGCTAGCCAAAATTCACATTTCTCATATTTGGCATATAATTGATGTTCTCTTAGAAGTTGCAACACAATCCTCAAGTGACCCTCGTGCTCCTCTTCCGAAGACGAGTACACTAGGATGTCATCAACAAATACAATCGCAAACTTGTCCAAGTAGGCATTGAACACTCTATGCATTAGGTCCATGAAATGCTGCTGGTGCATTCGTCAAACCAAACGGCATCACCAAAAACTCGTAGTGTCCATATTGTGTGCGAAAAGTAGTTTTTGGAATGTCCGCCTCTCTAATCCCCAACTGATAATAGCCCGATCTAAGGTCTATCTTTGAGAAACATCTCGAACCCTTAAGTTGGTCGAACAAGTCATCTATCCTTGGCAAAGGATACTTGTTCTTTATTGTTGCCCGATTCAACTTCCGATAGTCAATGCAAAGCCGCAAAGACCCGTCCTTCTTTTTAGCAAAAAGAACCGGAGCTCCCCAAGGCGATGTACTAGGGCGTACAAATCCCTTGTCTAGTAGCTCTTGTAATTGGTCCTTTGGCTCTTTCAACTCAGCCAGTGTCATTCAGTACGGTGCCATAGAAATGGGCGCGGTACCTGGAGCAAGATATATCACAAACTCCACTTCCCATTTTGGAGGCAACTGTGTCAAGTCCCCCGGAAATACATCCATAAACTCACACACTACACGAGGAAGCTCTCCAAGTGTCTCATCATCACCATCAACTAGTAGGCTCGCTAAGAAATGCCCATGCCCTCTCTGATCACTCGAACCATGCAAAGACAACAAGTAGAAGTCATCGCGCTCCCCCACAAAACATATGCTAACACCAGAGGGTGTATACAAGGTCACTCTTCCCCGGTGACAATCAATATTGGCTCTATAGGTCGATAGCCAATCCATACCCAAGATCACGTCAAAGCTAGACATCTCAAGGAGAATAAAATCAAACACTAGTCGATATCCTGAAATCTCAATCTCACAAGATCGGCACACATCACTCAAAACCACTTTACCACCAACTGGCGTATCAATGGATAAAATCGAGTCTAAAGATGACAACTCCAACCCCAAAGCACAAGCAAATGCATATGATATGAATGAATGTGATGCACCTGAATCTACTAAAACCCTAGCCCATGAGCTAGATACAAGAAATATACCTCGGACCACTGACGGTCCTACCGAGGTCTCTGTCGGAACAAGAGTAAAAGCACGGCCTTGTGATCTCTGGCCCTACTGTCCTGGGCCCTGATATCCCGATTGCTGACTGGGAGCACTAGACGTGGCTCCTCTAGCAGGGGCCCGTGAACTCTAAACTGAAGGCGCTGTCTACTGTGGTGGCAATGCCCTAAAACCTGACTGTGAAGTCACAGGTTGCGCAGGACACTGCTGAGAACCAGTACCACCCTGCACACTGCTCTTCTGTGGGCAATTCCAGCTAATATGCCCCATTTGATGACAATGGTAGCACTTTTTATCTGCCACTAACGGAACTTGCCCTTGAGTACACTCAGCCATTCTGTGTCCCGGTTTTTGGCAATTGAAATAGACTATCCTCGATCGAAAAGATCCAGAAGGTATAGCCACAGAACACACTGATTGAGTTGGTTGCCTTTGTGAGGATGACCCACCAATCCTCATCTTCTTTCTAGCACGATTATCCGTAAGGGATCCCGTGCCTCTTGCTTGGTTCTGTGCTTCTCTTATTCTTTGATTATCATTGCTAAACTCTTCAGAAATCAATGCTCTCTCCACTACTGCTGCATAGTTGGTCAAGCCTAAAATCCCAACCTTGTCCCGTATGTAGGTTCGGAGACCTCTTATGAATTGCTTAATTTTAAGCTCTTCCGTTGGGATCATCTCCTTTGCAAACTGAGCCAAGGAGGTAAATTTCGTCTCATACTCCATCACTGTCATTGTCACGCCCCGGTTTCCGACACCCGGTTAGGAGCGAAGGAAACGGGGGTGAATCCGTACTTTTGCCTCAAGTTCCCACACCTTAATCTCATTAAAATCATTTCTATTGCGGAAGCATTCTATATGCACACCCTTCAAGTGGCATTAGATCATCAAAGGCCCTTGCACATGATTTTCACCTTTAGTTCCATACATACAAACCACTAAGTCCGGGACCTCAAATTTTTTTACACAGATGTAATTTGATTATGAAACCTACACCATTGGATAGAGCTTTCAAAAATACTCAATTTCAAAAAAAACCACGCTCAATTCCGATTTGAAACGAAGAAATTACATCGAAACGAAGTCTGGACAATTTTTGAACCTTGCTGTGAATAGTAATTTCGATCAATCGAAATTGGATTTCGATTGATCGAAATCCATCTCGATTAATCGAGATTTTGACCCCATCAATCGAAGAAAACAGCCTCTCGGTATCTTGGACCTGCAATATTTCGATCAATCGAGATTGGGACTTCGATTAATCGAAATTAAGCCTGAAAAATCACAAGATCTCGCAACCACTTCGATCAATCGAGATGGGCATCTCGATTAATCGAAATGGGCATTTCGATTAATCGAAATGCGCTGCCCAGCTTCTCCCAAACACCTATAAAAGATTAATTTGAACCCAAATCTCAACCAAACCACCTTAGATCATTCATATCTCATACAAATCATCTACCATTGATATAATATCATACTCACACATCAACCTACACATTTGAATCTCAAATCTTGCATAATCCTAGAAAACTCATCCTAAGTTCACAATGCACATAAAATTCAAGTGAACCAAACATCCTCATTTTTTTTCAAAGGTGATCTTCATTAACCCAACCATACAATCTAACTTATACATTGAGATCGTACAACCATGATTCCAACATAAATCCATAACTCTAAACATTCATATCCACGAAATTAAAATACACGAGACAAAAGAATACATTCATCCATTTAAATTTCCAAATCCATACATAGTCCATGGAACCATATATACAAGAATTCAAATGGCCCTTTTTGCATACATTCTACAATTCTCAAATGTAGGAGCCCATTATACATACACTTCTCAAAAATCACATTCCTACGAGTGTGGCACTTACATTTGAATTTCACATACATAAGAGGATACAAATGTAAAGGCAACACCACAACCATTGTCCACATGCCACAAGCCGGCAAGGACATTTATCTACATCTCAAAAGAGTAAAAGTCCAAAAATAAGCTCAACATATCCATAGAGCTAATCATGCTTCGTCTTCCATTGGCGCCTTATCTGAAAATGTTTATATAATGGGGTGAGCATCTCAACGGCTCAGTAGAAATGATCCACCCATCCCCACTCTAACCCGTAAGCCATGCATGAATGCACATGCTCATGCATTTTCACCCAAACATTCACATTTTTCAAATCATGCATGATGCTTCACATAAAGTGCAAATACATATATATATATCAAATTGGACAAGTCACAACTCATATATATATATAACTCACACCAAATCAATCCAAAGGGGGCTTTCTCATCACTCCAATAGTAAGGGTCTCTTCGGCACCCAAACTCTGCTTGTGCTTTATCGGGTTACTAACCCGAAGGGAGCACCTCCTCTTGGCCAAGTTTTGGGTCTTTCACCCTAGGGGCCTTCCCCTTATCTTAATTTCACACTCATGCCCCAAAATCATCATATAGCACATATAATCACACCAATGCACATAGTCACACCATGCATGCATTTCTCATCAAATCAATGCATTTTTCCTTCCAACTCAAGATTGTCACAATGCTATCACACTCACATCATGAAAATCACTATGCTCATAGGTTTTGCTAGAAAATCATATTTTTCATGTTTTCATCAAACAAGCACACTTTTCACCAAAAGCATCATGGTCACATTGGCACACACATACCATGCATAAGCCCTAACTAGCATGTTGGATACTTATACATGCATAAATCACCATGGTATACATATATATATATACATAGACCTAGGTTCAAGAAATCAAAAGCTAACTCTTATGATCTTTAGAAAGGGACCACAAGATCAAAGTAGAAGTGAGTCTAGCACCCCTACCTCAAATTGGAAGAGCTTCCAATTGATCTCCCCCAATCTCTCAAAACCCAACTTCCTCCGAAATGATTTTTGAACCGATCAATCTCGAGCCCTCGATATGTAGATCGTTTCTTCCTTCTTCGGTGAAATCAAAATCCCACTCTAAGGCCCTCAAATCTAGTGAAGAAGAGGAGAAGATGAAGCTTGGATGTATATACGTATATATCTCTCTCTCTCTCGGCTGCTGGAATGAAGAATGGGAGAATAGCTGATCTCTCTTAGTATTTATAGCTAAGAGACCCCTTCTTAATTACTAGTTTGCCATCACCTTTTTGCAAAACCTTCTCGGGCTCATTTTCGGAGTTCCGTAACTCAGATTGACACGAAATCAACTCCGTTGCGCGTCAAATATTTTATTTAAGCTATCCTCAAATTTTGAAGTCATTCCGATACTTTTAAAATTTCTGGGCCCACGAGGCCCGCGCCCCTAGGTTGACCAAACTCAAAAAAAGTCAACTTTTGTCAAAAGTCCCCAAAACTTCCCAAAACCCTATTCCAACCCTCTAAACATGTTCCCCGCATTCAAAACATGTTAAACATCATTTAAAATGCATTTAAAGCAATAGATGACAAAAATTGAAAAATCGGCCAAAATTGGGCACGGTCTCTACAGTCATTGTCCCTTGGACAAGGTTAAAGAATTCTCTCCTCATACTATCTTTCATTGTCACTAAAAAGTACTTCTCGAAGAAAAGCACTTGGAATGTATCCCATTCCATTGTCTCCACATCATGGTAGTCTCCCAATAATTTCCACCAACGTTTGGCGTCATCCTTAAGATAGTGAGTGGCTACCTTAACCTTCAAGTCCTCTTCAATTTCAAGTACATTAAGGAGTGTAACCATCTCATCCAACCAACTTTCCGCTACCATTGGATCGGATCCCCCAGAATACGATGGCGGACTATGTTTCTTAACATGCCCCAACGCCGTTATCATCCAACTAGGAGGAGCTGCTCTAGGTGGATCTTGGGTTTCCTCTTGAATTTCTCGTTGTGTTTCCCTCGCAATTTGGCGCATGGTAGCGACCATGTCACGCATGAATTGCTCCCCTCCAATAGGGAGCACTTTTGGTGTCACTTCACGAGCTCTTCTTGGTGGCATCCTTCTGTATAGATGACAAGAAGATACTTAAAAATTCAAAGCATGAATGTCATGTCCAATTCACTTCATGCGTACTCAACATACTTATATACTTCATAAGTAGCATATCATATCAAACAAATAAGCACATAAAAATTTTCCATGCAATATGCACTCAACCTACTCCTCACAATTCCATATGTAATCCAACCATTTCCCATCATCCCTAGGTATTCAAACCCGGTTAGGCTCTGATACCAAGTTGTCACGCCCCGGTTTTCGACACCCGGTTAGGAGCGAGGGAAACGGGGGTGAATTCGTAATTTCACCTCAAGTTCCCACACCTTAATCTTATTATAATCTACTATATTGCAGAAGCATTCCATATGCACACCCTTCAAGTGGCATTAGATCATCAAAGGCCCTTGCAAATGATTTTCACCTTTGGTTCCATACATATAAACCACTAAGTTCTGGACCTCAACTTTTTTCACAGATGGAATCTGATTATGAAAGCTACACCATTGGATAGAGCTTTCAAAAATACTCAATTTAAAAAAAAATCACGCTCAATTCCAATTTAAAACGAAGAAATGGCATCGAAACGAAGTCTGGATAATTTTTGAACCTTGCTGTGAATAGTAATCTCGATCAATCGAGATTGGATCTCGATCAATCGAGATTTTCACCCCATTAATCGAAGAAAACACCCCCTCGGTACTTTGGACCTGCAATATTTCGATTAATCAAGATTGGGACTTCGATTAATCGAAATTAAGCCTAAAAAATCATAAAATCTCGCAACCATTTCGATCAATCGAGATGGGCATCTCGATTAATCGAAATGGGCATCTCGATTAATCGAAATGCACTGCCCAGATTCTCCCAAACACCTATATAAGATCAAATTGAACCCAAATCTCAACCAAACCACCTTAGATCATTCGTAACTCATATAAATCATCTACCATTGATATAAAATCATACTCACACATCAACCTATACATTTGAATCTCAAATCTTGCATAATCATAGAAAATTCATCCTAAGTTCACCACGCACATAAAATTCAAGTGAACCAAACCATCCTCATTTCTCCAAAAGTGATCTTCATTAACCCAACCATACAATCTAACTTATACATTGAGATCCTACAACCATGATTCCACATAAATCCACAACTCTAAACCTTCATATCCACGAAATTAAGATACAAGAGACAAAAGAATACATTCATCCATTTAAATTCCGAATCCATACATAATCCATGGAACCATACATATAAGAATTTAAATGGCCCTCTTTGCATACATTCAACAAGTCTCAAATGAAGGAAGTCATTATACATACATTTCTCGAAAATCACTTTCCTACAAGTGTGGCACTTACATTTGGATTTCACATACAAAAGAAGGTACAAATGTAAAGGCAACACCACAACCATTGTCTACATGCCACAAGCCGGCATGGACATTTATCTACATCTCAAAAGAGCAAAAGTAAAAAAAAAAAAGCTCAACATATCTATAGAGCTAATCATGTTTCGTCTTCCATTAGCACCTTATCTGAAAATGTTTATATAAATAGGGGGTGAGCAACACTGCGGCTCAGTATGAATGATCCACCCAACCCCACTCTAACTCAGGCGGCCATGCATGAATGCATATGAAATCCTTACATGTCTACATGACAAGTATACATGCTTTTAACCCATAAACAAATACGTTTTTCAAATCATGCGTGATGCTTCACATCTCAATGCATTTACATACATATACATATATATATATCCAATTTAGCAAGCCACAATATATATATATAACACACGCCACTTAAGTCCAAAAATCACTTCAATGGGGACTAGCTTATCACTCCATCCATAGTAAGGGTCTCTTCGGCACCCAAACTCTACTTGTGCTTTATCGGGTTACTAATCCGAAGGGAGCACCTCCTCTTGGCCAAGTTTTGGGTCTTTCACCCTAGGGACCATTCCCTCACCTTAATTCTCAATGTTGTCACGCCCCAAAAACTCGCTTTTCACATAGTGCACATAATCACATTAATGCACTTATTCCACACCATGAATGCATTTTTTTTTTGTCAAAATCAATGCATTTTCCTTTCTCTCAAGATTGTCACAATGCCATCACACTCATATCATGAAAATCATCATGCTTATGCATTTAACAAGGAAAATCATATCTTTCATGCACAAGTCAATAAAAACTCACATTTTAAATGTTTTCACCAAAAGGACACATTTTCCATCAAGAACATTCATAGTCTCATTTGCACATACACAACATATATAAGTTCTAACCAACATGCTAGACATTTATACATGCATAATCACACTGGTATACATATATACACATATACATAACCCTAAACTCAAGAAATTCCAATCTATCTTTCATGTCACAAGTATGTGACCTATAGAATCAAAGTAAAGATGAGTGTAGCACCCCTACCTCAAATTCCCAAGCTTTGAATCCAACTTTGAGAAATCCTAGCCTTCTCAACTTCACGAAACGGAGACTTTGATCGGTTCAAACCGATGCCCTTGATGTCTCCTACACACCTTCCTTCTTCAAGATCTTCCAAATCACACCTTAAGGCCCTCAAACTCTAGAGAGAAGGGAGAGAGATGAAATGGAATACGTAGAGAGAGAGGGATCTATAAAATGAAATGTCTCAGACCCATTTTGATATTTACCTCAACCCTAGGGGCGCGAAATGACCATTTTACCCCTAGCCACTTAAAGTAACTTCCCAAGCTCAGAATTAATTCCCGAAAACTCCGTTGGACTCAAAATTACTTCCTTAACACTCTAAACATTTCATGTAGTCCATAACTACAAGTAAAATTTCCCGGATTTTCCGGACCCACTTAACCTCATCCCGGGCCCCCGTTGACCAAAAAGTCAAACTTTCTCAAAAGTTCCCAAAACTTTCCAAAACCATATTCTAACCTTCTAAATGTATTCCCCGTATCCAAAATATGTTAAATATCATTTAAAATGCATTTAAAGCAATAAATGACAAAAATTGAAAAATCGACCAAAACTGGGCACGGTCTCTACATGAACGTGCGCGCTCTCGGAGATCTCGGACTATGGCGAACGGCGGTGGATGGTCGGGGATGGTAGATCAAGTGTGGGACGGCGCTTGGGAAAGCTCTGGATCGCTCAGAGAAGAGAGGGAAGTCAGATGGTCTTTTGAAATGAGAGGGAAGCCCAACGGTTTAAATAAGAATTCGGCTCACATGCAGGCATCGCGTCAATCTCGATTGATCGAGATGCACATCTCGATCAATCGAGATTTCGATTAATCAAAATCCTACTTCAATTAATCGAGATTCACTTCACTCAATCGAAAATTCACTTCGATCAATCGAGATCCCACTTCGATCAATCGAAATTTCGATCGATCGAGGACCTATCGAAGTGCAATCGAAGAATACTATCTCTCGGGACTTTGGACTTGGCAAACTCTCTGCATTATTTCGATCAATCGAGACTGAAATCTCAATTAATCAAAATCTCGATTAATCGAGATCTCAGCTTCGATCAATCGAAATGGCCAAAAATAGTCAGCTTGAGCTATGCTTCATGGACTTGGACTGATGGGACTTAGATACTAAATTGCTTAGATACAACATTTTCCTTGGATTAAGGGGACATCATGGAAGCAAGATAGCTACCACGGCCTCACCACCTTACTCGTCTATTACAAATCAAAATACACGGGATCTGTCAAAGTGACGACATCCACGTATTCGGTAGTAACTTGGTCATCCACGCACACTTTTAAGCGCTGCTCGTTTACTTTGAACAACGATCCATCTTTCAAGTCCTTCAATTCCACCGCTCCGTGGGGAGCGATGAAATTAATCAAAAATGGACCATCCCAACGGGAGTGAAGTTTTCTGGGAAACAAATGGAGGCGTGACTTGTACAACCATACTTTTTGGCCCGGAGAAAACGTTTTGACTCGAATATTACGATCATGAAAGGCTTTGGACTTTGCCTTATAGATTTTAGCATTCTCATACGCGTCATGTCGCAATTCTTCCAATTCATTTAATTGAAGCTTTCGATTAGATCCGGCCGTTTTTATGTCAAAATTGAAAGTTTTGGTGGCCCACATAGCTTTATGCTCCAATTTAACCAGAAGATGGCACGCTTTGCCATAAACCATCCGGTAAGGTGACATTCCAATAGGAGTCTTATACACGGTTCGGTATGCCCATAATGCATCATTTAGTCGCACTGACCAATCTTTCCGGTCAGGCCGAACGGACTTCTCAAGAATGTTCTTAATCTCCCTATTCGATACCTCTACTTGGCCACTAGTTTGAGGATGGTGGGTGGCTACTTTATGTGTGACAGAGTATTTGTAAGCAAGGTTCGAAGGAATCGATTACAAAAATGTTTAACTCCGTCACTGATGAGGGCTCGAGGGGTACTAAACCGGCTAAAGATATTCACTTCAATGAACTTAACCATAACTGCGTGATCATTGGTTTTGGTAGCAATGGCCTCTATCCATTTAGATACGTAGTCCACCGCCACAAGTATGTACTCATGACCATTAGAGGGTGGAAATGGTCGCATGAAGTCAATGCCCCACACATCAAATATCTCAATGATAAGAATAGGGTTAAGAGGTATCATGTCCTTCTGAGACATCGCGCCAAGGCCCTGACATCGCTCACAAGAGCGGCAGAATGAATATGCATCCCAATGAAGTGTTGGCCAGAAAAATCCGCATTGAAGAATTTTTGCTACGGTTTTCTTAGCACTAAAGTGTCCCCCACAAGCGAGTGTATGACAAAATTTGAAAATGCTATGGAATTCACTGTTGGGTACACACTTTCGAATTATTTGATCGGGGCAATATTTGAACAATTGAGGATCGTCCCAATAATATGATCGTGATTGGGAGAAAAAACGATCCTTCTCTTGCTTAGTCCAAGAAGATGGTATTTTACCAATTGCCAAGTAGTTAACAACATCCGCATACCAAGGGATACTCTCTTAAGAAATGACAAAGAGTTGGTCATCCGGGAAGGATTCACAAACTGGAAAGGAGTTATGGAGGGATTCAATAAAAAGTCTAGATAGGTGGTCAGCCACCACATTTTCAGTTCCCTTTTTGTCTCTAATCTCAAAATTGAACTCTTGTAACAAGAGTATCCATCAGATCAACCTAGGCTTGGTGTCCTTTTTGGCCAAAAGATGTCGGAGGGCAGCATGGTCCGAATAGACAATAACCTTGGAACCTAATAAATAAGCCCAAAATTTGTCCAAGGCAAATACTACCGCAAGCAACTCCTTTTTCGTTGTGGTATAATTGATTTGAGCCTCAGAAAGGGTTTTACTTGCGTAGTAGATGACATGTGGCAATTTGTCTACTCGTTGCCCTAAGATCGCACCCATGGCATAATCAGATGCATCACACATGATCTCAAATGGGAGAGCCCAATTTGGAGGGATTAGAATTGGAGTGGTTGTAAGCATGGGGTGGAGTTTTTCAAAAGCGCTAAGGCACGCTTCATCAAAGGTAAAACAAGATTCTTTTTCAAGAAGGCGGCACAAAGACCGAGAGATCTTGCTAAAGTCTTTGATAAAACGGCGATAAAAGCCCGCATGCCTAAGGAATGAACGAATCTCTCTCACCGTTGATGGTGGAGGAAGTTTGGAAATAAGCTCAACCTTGGCTTTGTCAACCTCGATTCCTCTCTTAGACACAATGTGCCCTAGGACAATACCCTCTTGCACCATAAAATGGCTCTTTTCCCAATTAAGAATTAGGTTGGTCTCTTGACATCATTTGAGAACACGGGATAGATTTTGGAGACATGATTCAAATGAAGGCCCAAACACGAAAAAATCATCCATGAACACTTCCAAGAATTTTTTCACCATATCCGAAAAGATAGACATCATACACTGTTGAAAAGTCGCCGGTGCGTTGCACAACCCAAAGGGCATGCGTCTATAAGCAAATGTGCCGAAAGGACATGTAAATGTGGTTTTCTCTAGATCCCTCGGGTCTATAGCAACCTGATTATAGCCAGAATATCCATCTAAGAAATAATAAAAACTTTGACCAGCTAGTCTCTCTAAGATCTGATCAATAAAGGGAAGAGGGAAGTGATCTTTTCGAGTGGCTGAATTTAATTTTTGATAATCTATGCACACTCTCCATCCCATGGTGGTGCGTTGGGGAACTAATTCACCCTTATCATTTGGTTGCACCGTAATACCGGACTTCTTTGGAACCATTTGAGTGGGACTAACGCACTTACTATCTGAGATGGGGTAAATGATTCCCGCATCTAGTAACTTCACAACCTCCTTTATTACAACGTCCTTCATATTTGGATTTAATCAACGTTGTGCCTCCCTTGAGGTCTTTGCATCTTCTTCCAATTGTATGCAGTGCATACAAATAGAAGAATCTATTCCCTTAAGATCTGCCACACTCCATCCTATTGCTTCCTTGTGCTCTTTTAGCACCTTAAGGAGTTCCATCTCTTGATCATCAGTGAGATTGGAAGCAATAATGACTGGAAGGGTCTCATTAGCGCCCAAGAAAACATACTTGAGTGTAGCTGGTAGAGGCTTGAGCTCAAGTTGTGGTGGGGAAATTAGAGAAAGAGTTTGGGAAGTTTTGGACAAAGGAGGCAAGGGTTCTCTTGGAACTCTCCATTTAGGCACATCTATGACAGTAGTGACATCGAGCATTGAATTGACTTCACAAATGGATTGCTCAATGTCAAAATTGTCATAGTTGAAATGATTTAGGCATGCCTCTAAAGGATCCTTAGAAAGAATAGAAGGAAGTGCTTCTTGAACAAGGTATTCCACTACATCGACACAAAAGCACTCACTTTCGTCTTCGGATGTGTGGTGGGAAGCATTGAAGATGTTCAAGCGGACTTTCATATTCCCGAAAGAGATGTCCATTACTCCAGTACGGCAATTAACGCAAGCATTTGCCGTAGCCAAGAATGGACGACCTAGGATGATAGGAATATGTCAATTTGGATTTTGAACCGGTTCTGTGTCAAGGACTATGAAGTCCACCAGAAAGTAGAATTTGTCCACTTGAATGATTACATCCTCAATGATGCCACGTGGTTGCTTCACCGAGCGGTCGGCAAGTTGCAACACAACTGTGGTAGGCTTAAGTTCCTCCAAACCTAGTTGTTGCTAAACTGAGAATGAAAGCAAATTGACACTAGCCCCTAAATCAAGAAGTGCCTTTTCAAAAGACTGATTTCTGATAGTGCAAGAAATGGTCGGAGCACCCGGATCTTTGAATTTAGGAGGGGGTTGGTGTTAGAAAATGGAGCTTATGTGCTCAATTAGGAGGACTTTCTTAGGAGCATTATTCCTAGATTTGCGCTTTTGAGTGCACAAGTCCTTCAAGAATTTAGCATAGGAGGGAATTTGCCGGATAGCATCAAGGAGAGGGAGATTGATCTTTACTTGTTTAAAGATCTCCATCATGTCTTGAATTCTCTCTCCTTGCTTCCCAAAATGAGAAGGTTCCTTCAATCTTTGAGGAAAAGGAACCGGAAGTTCAAAAGAAGTGTCAAGATTTGGACTTGATGACGATACAACTTCACTTGCCTTTCCTTTTGGATTTAATGGGATGTTGTGCACATTTGGATTTAAGGGAAACAATTTTGGATTTAATTGGGATTCTTTTGGATTTTTGGGTTGCTCTTGGGATTCCTTTTTCTCTTCTTCCCCTACCTTGGAATTGATGATTTTACCACTCCTTAAGGTGGTGATTGATTGAACTTGCTCCGGAGGAACATTACAAGATGAAGATGATGGATCCTCAATCACATGAACACCCTTAGGATTCACCACCGGTTGACTCGGCAACTTACCTTCCTCTCTTCTATTCAAGGCATTAGCTAGTTGCCCGATTTAAGCTTCTAACCTAGCCATAGATTGAGCATTAGCTTCAAGCTTAGAGATTGATTTAGAATGAGTTTGCAATAAGCGGGTATTAGCCTCAACATTGCTTATCACTCTTTCTTCAAAGCCTTGGCTTCTCAGAGGAGGTGGTGGTTGTTGGTAATTGGATTTTTGATGGTAAGGTTGAGGATTCGGCCTATATTGAGGCTGTTGAGATTGGGAATTGAAAGAATTTTGCCCTTGAAAAGAGGGACTTGATTCTTGAGGTTTCCATGAAAAAGCCGGATGATTCTTGTAACCAGGATTGTACGTGTTTGAATATAGATCATTCATCTGCTTAGAGTACAAAGCATTCGCTTGCTCTTGAGCATAATCAAGAGATTGCCCGGCAATAGGACAGTCTCGCACAAAATGTGAAGTACTATAGCAAAACGAACACCCTTCCTGATTTTGAACAGGTTGGCTTGGAGTAGGCAACCTATTTTTCATGATTAGGTCCATTTTTCGGGATAAGGCTCCTACTTGCATGGCAACCTCATCTACCCGTGAAATTTCATGCACTCCTCTAGAAGGTTGGGTGGCCTTCCCTTTCCTAGTGGAGGAGCGTTGAGCTGAATTATTGCTTAGGGTTTGAAAAAGTTTTCATGCCTCATCGGGACTTTTCAAAAGGTATCCACCTCCACAAGCGCAGTCTATCATTTGCCTAGGTTGCTCACTCACCCCATCATAAAAACTTTGCACTAACTGCCATTTTGGGACACCATGATGCGGACAAGATTTAAGAAGATCTTTTAATCTCTCCCACGTCTCATGAAATTGTTCTTGATCAATTTGGGTGAATCCGGTGATTGCTCGCCGAATATCACTTGTCTTTCCCATTGGAAAATATTTTTTTAAGAACTCTATTTGCATCTCCGCCCAAGAATGGATTGAGTTAGGTTCTAGGGAATTGAACCAACTTCTAACCTTATCTTTTAGGGAGAATGGAAACATACGCAGCTTTAGATCATCCTCTGTAAAGTGTGGCACCCTAATGGTGGAACACACGGAAAGGAAGTAATCTAAGTGCCGGTATGGATCCTCATTAGGGAGACCATGGAAGCTATTAAGAAGATTGATGGTGGATGACTTTATTTTGAATTGATTTGCCACTACATCCGGAAACTGAATGCATGAAGGTACTTCAAATGTAGTCGGAAGATAAAAGTCCATAAGCAATTCTCCTTGAGGAGGAGGAGGTGGAGGTTGTTGTTCATGATTAAAAGGAGGTAGTCCGAAAGGTTGTCTTTCATTTGGGTCCATGTTTTCGGTCCTAGGCAATATAGGGTCCCTCGAGGTTCCTCTACGTTGTCTAAGTGTTCTTTCAAGTTCAATATTACATGGAAGCAACGGAAGTGACAAGGACCGTCTACCTAGCATGCATTAATAGTAGAACAACACCTCAATACGCAAAATAAACAATAATATATACAAAAGAAATGAATGAACTCAAACCCACTAATTTTAGACTTTAAACTCACAAAGGGTTCCAACATTAATTCTTTTAGATGCCCGCTATGTGGTATACCTAAAATCAAGAAATTTGAGAAATAAGAGCAAGATATATACAAAAAGAATGAAAGAATTTCTAGCCTAAGAATTAAACCAGATTTAATCTTCCAATGGCGAGAATTAAACCGTAGTCCCCAGCAACGACGCCAAAATTTTGATGTGGTTGAAACATGAATTATATTGTAAGCTTATTTTTGCCCCTTTTATCAAAATATAATTTAACCACTCGCAAGAGCACGAATCTTTGTAGATACGGTTCTATATAGAGGGTATCGATCCCACGAGGACTAGTCGTAATTGTCTTAAAGGAAGATTAATTCGACTTTAATCCTAAAAATAAGGTTTTGAGTTTTGTTTAAAAAACTATTGCATGAATGTAAAAACAATAAATTTAAAGAGTTTAAAGTTGGGAGAGAGAACTAGGGGTGGTTTCCACCACTAGCCATTCACATGTTCATAAGTGTAGCAAGCATGGGATTCATAAATTAAATGCCTAACAATGTCATTAGGCTTGTGACCTCAATGACATATCAAAAAATTAATGTGTGTGTCAACCTATCACAATCCATCTTCAACAAGCATAGCTCTTCAACCTAACTAATTACCCTATTTTCTAAGTGAACCTACATGCATCCAAACTACCTTATCTTGGCATGGTTTATACAAGCAAACACCACACATTCATTTAAACTCCATTATCTAGCCATCATTTGCACTTCTTGTGGATATGAAAATGTTGTGCATTCACATGAAAGAATCTACTCTAAGACAAGAATAAACTCAACATCAAATGAATATATATAAGAAATGTATTAGTGTACATAGTCACTAGGCTAAATAATCAACATTTAATTACAAATCCCAAAAGGCTACAAAAATGAACAAGTTTACATGGCTAGAGGCTTCAACAACACCCTAGTAGAGAAGTTAGTTGCTCATGGTTGCCTTGCACTCTTCCATTGATGGAGAAGATGAAGCTTCTTGGTCTGGTTCAGCTTCTCCTTCTCCTCTCCCGAATGTCTCTCCTCTAGTATTCTGATGTGTATGAGAGATATGTGAGAAATGGCTTCTTTTTGTGCTTTATGGCTACCTTTTTCAACCTTGGGGCCCACCATATATATATATATCAATATATATATCTATTATATCAAGAAGGTCCCCAAGGGTCTTGTTCAAGTCAGATAATCCCCCTAAGTCGTGCAAAAAGGGGGATTTTGTTGCAAGTGGGAGTGCAGATGAGCAAGTAGGCAAGTGGCTCTGCAGAATCTCGATCAATCGAGATTGGATCTCGATTGGTAAAGATTTCGATCAATCGAAATAAGATCTCGATCAATCGAGATCTCGATTGATCGAGATCAACATCTCGATTGATTGAGATGCCTTGGCTGCAATTCTGATTTTTCTCTTCAGCTGCAAAAAGTCTCAAATTTTTGCTCCTTTCACTACAAGACCTGCAATACATCAAAAATACAAAAATACCATAAACATATCTCGGTAAACGTAGAAATGGGACTAACATATGCAATAAAGAGGGTTCAAATGCATAGAATTGAACACTTATCACTTCACCATGGTTGCTTCCACCATGGACAACTAAGTCAAGCTCCCCCACTATGGCCGTTAAGGCCCAACACCACAAGGTAACCATTCTGGCCCCAAACCACCACAAATCATAACCACTACTAGCTGTCCAAACCGAACCCACAGCAAGCACTCACAAACCAGCCACCACGGCTGTCCAAACGAAGCAAGCTATCAAGAAAACCCAGCTAGAGTCCCTTCTGAACACAACCTACCAGCAAAGAACCCAAATAGCCCACATAGTCGAACCTAATCGCGAGCATCCGTCGGACCCTCATGATCGGACCACCTAGCCATCCATGACAGCCCCTGCACAAACCCAATTTCTTTGAAACCCACTGCCGGAACCAATGTTCAGCACTACCAATATCCAACCATCAAACCCAGAGCCAACCGAAACCCCGTCAACACCTCGATCGAACGACCCCCTGTTCGAGCCATTGAGTCACCGTCACCCACCTCAAGCCATAACACCCGTGTAAACCGAGCCCCTTGGCCGCCAGCCCAGCCGCTATCGGAGCTCCACCCTTGCCCGTACCAGCCGTGGACTATCTCACGGTAGCCATGAAACCCACCACAGAAGACCCATTTGAAGCCTCTGCAAATCGACCCATGTCACAGTCGATTATCAAAATACTGTACGAAACCACTAGTTTCAACCAACACAAGTAGCCGCCCACCATGGCTGACCACTACCGGAAACACCTCCGTAACCGAGTCAAACCACCACCTTACGGTCTGAACCCGTGAGTGAAACCGAGCCCAGTCGTGAAGAGAGAGAGAGAGAGAGGCCCACCACTCTGTAAGCCACGGCCCACTACCGCTGCCACCGTTGAGAGACCCAATTCCTAAGGTCTTCAAACCGTGCAAGCCTCGACCACTACAACCCACGACTGCCTCCACCTGCAGCAGCCCCTCTCGGTTTTCTCTTCTCTTTTCAACTTTCTCTCTCTAGCTTTTTCGGTCCTCCCTTTCTTCCTTCTTCCTTTTTTCTTTTCCTTCTTTTTCTTTTCTTTTTCTTCTTTTTCTTTCTTTCTGCCGAGACCACACTTGGTCTCTTCCTTCTCTTATTTTTGAATCCCATTTAATTAAGGTCCACAAGTTCTTCCCCCCACTCTCAGCCACACATACATAATACATATAATATGTATATATATTTATACCACATGGGCATCCTATTATGTATACACATATGTATATACATCACCACATACTCTTGCCCCTCCACATGCACCAAATTATGAATGTGCACTTCTATTTCTTCATAATTGCATCTAAGCCCACCATATATTTATAATTAAATATAAATATAGGTACTATGTATATATATATTTAGGTATATATATATACATATACATACACCTTCCACTTGTATGGAAATCTCTATATCCACACTTCTCCGAATTTTAATTAATCCAAAAAAAAAATTTTAATCCGGTCAAAATTCACCCGGAACCGGTCAAAATTATTCCGGTCCTTACAAAAGAAGAGCAACCATTTGCAATATTTACTTTTAAGGTTGGTGAGGTAAGAGGCAGCCATCTTGTAATCTTTTTATTCACTATAAAATTTCATGTTTCCATCCTTGATAGTAGACTTTAGGCCAAACCACGCAATCCATTGTCCGTGTTTTTGTGTTTTTTGTTTTTGCATCTTTTCTTATTTATTTATTTATCCCAGATATCATGTCTATCTTAACAACTCTCAACTAAACATCAAATTAAATTGTTGTATGTTATAAATTGATGCTCAATTTAGAATAAGTAAAGTTGCTGCCTGTCCCAAATTTGATATTATGTTGAATGGTGGACCTTGGAATAGATTAAAGTATACCAATTGGGATTTCTGGCAACTGTTAAATTGCTTAATTAATGATCTACAAAAGAACAAAACCATGTTATATTATTTGCAGAATGGATACTATGTTCTGGGATTAGTTTGGTTTGCTACCAGATTGATTTGGTACTATTGTTGAAATGTATTGAAAGAGTTTTGGTATCAGAATCAGTTAAAAGACATTTTAACTAGTAAAGGTGCCAGAGTTTGGTTTAAGTTCTTACTAAGGCTTTGGAATAGCACTAAGAGAATCAAATTTTTGTTGTTGTAGAGTTAGCTTTGTAGTAATAATCTGCTTGTATTTATAAGTTGTATTTACTTCTTTTTTTGGTTTTTGCTTGGTTGGTGGATTTGGGGATTCCATGATCTGTATTTGATGCGAGGGGAATGCCCCTTATGTGATTTTTAATTGGATTTAGCCTTTGCTTGTTTTATAAAAATGTTTACCTTTCCAAAAAAAATGGTGTTTTAAAGAGTTCAATGAATGTCAAAAGATCGAGCTTTAAGGTTCACCTCTAACTCAGATCCATTAGTGGTCAAACAGGCAATTAAAAATTTTAAATACAGGAATTGAATAAAATTGTAAAGACAAAAATAGTAAGAGAGTGGTAGTGCATATAATATAATAATATTTATGAAATTTATCGAGTTTCATCTACCATACTATGTTTACTATTAGCACAGAAAATCAAATTTTTAATTAAAATTACTGTCATGTTCGTGCCTTTTTATTTTATTTTATTTTTTTTAAGGATTTGTAGTCTTAACATATCCATGTAGCGTCATGTCACTACTTGCTGCTCATGTCTGTGTTATTAGTATTACACACATCTTCAGTTGCAGGAATATTCTAGGAGCATTAATAGACCTTGTGCAAATGAAACAAGCAAGGATAAGGGAAAATAGAGTCCATGCACTAGCATGGAACAATCAATATCTTCTTCAAATTAATTAGAAAAAGAAATTAGATTTTCAAAGATGTTTTATATAAACATTTGTTCCTAAAGGAGTAGAAAACTTTACCTTGTCAAGATCAGTGTATGTAAGAGCAACAAGATCATTGCATGCTATGCAATTCCGTAGAGCAAACAGTCTCTTTTTGATGCGCTGAACAACTTCTTGATCTGGTAGACTATTCCTTAAGTGCTGAAGTTCTTCAGTACGAATAAACAAAATTATGAATATGAGGCCCCTATGTTTAAAAACATGCCAAAAAATGTGAATCAAACAAAATTAATATGTGAAAAAGTTCTAGTAATTTTAGTTCGATGTATAGGAGAAGAGTAACAAATCAAATTATACATTCAACAAGACCTATACTATGTTAAGTGTAACATCTTTCTGAGGAACACAATAGCTTCTAGGGATATTAAACATAAAGTGGTAAATGTTGTGATACCACAACACCAATAGATAATAAGCTTCACAAATCATCAATTAGAAGTAATAAACAAATACTTAGAGACTGGTTTCAGCTTGTTCAACTTGTTAAGGTTCTCATTTACATTAAGAAAATAAATGAAACAACACCCTTTTTCCTAGATTTCTACTTACAACAGATAAACATAAACTGCAACACTTATGCATAAGGGTCAAATATTCCAATTTCCCTTAAAAAACAAAAGAATGCAAGAATCTTTTTGGTGCTACAAGGGAGGAAGACGCTTCTGGAGTTGGAAGAACAAAAAAAGTGATTTTCATTACTCTAAAAACTACCTTTCCTAAAAGAACTGTGAAAATTATATTTTCATTCTAACACACTCACACAGGCACGGAGAGTCACTTTTACATGTCGCTAACCTTCAATGTAAGTGTTTCATCATCTAATCAGACACCTTTGCTTTGATAATTGGCTATTCTTTCTCATTACAACCTTCACCTAAGCAAATTATATACACGTATGAAAATATACTCAATTAATCATTCAAAATTATCCTCCCTTTGACAATATACTCATTTAATCCTTCTATCACCATTACTATACATTTAAAAGGTAATGAAAGCAATATCAACTTGATATGCATTGTTGTCCATTAATTAGTGGCTATGCTTGGTCAGTGATAATACAACCTGTAACATGACCTATTCACTGTATATTAACATATGGGAGGAAAATAACTAGTCTTGGCTATTTTTACCTGTAAAAGCAAAATATGATAAAATGAGAAGCTAGACAGTAAAAGAATACTAATCAATGCAAATATATTGTTGTTGATTCAATGAAGGATAATATCAACAACTCACATGTGCACATTCATCATGAACATCCTCAAGTACCCTATTTGCCCCCACTGAGATGGGTCATTAGACTAGAAATCATTTATGTACCTATTCTAAGATGGAATCAGGCTTTACCACAAAGGTTTCTATTGATTCGACCTCTACTCACCGCTTTACTAATTTTAGTAGAGTATTTGTAATTTTTTATAAATTCTCTTTTGTTGAGGTGTAAAACAACAACAATTGTAGCGACCGTAACCAAATTTGGCTGGTTTTGCATTTTTTGCATAATAATTGCCATAAATGCATTTAGAGCATTGTATAACATGTTTTGAGTGTGGAAAACATGTTTGGGAAGTCTTTTAAAGGATTTGAAAATTTTTTGGGAGATTTGGAGAAGTTTAACTTTTTGGTCAAACTGGGGCCTGAGATGCAACTAAAGTGGGTCCGAAAATCTAAAAAATTCCTGAACATATTTATTTTTGATTATGAACTAAACGAAATATTTAGAATGTCATGGAAGTGATTTAGAGTCCAACGGAGTTTTTGAGAATTAATTCGGAGGTCGGGAGGGTACGTTAAGTGGCCTGGGGGAAAATAGTCTTTTTGCACCCCTAGGGTTGGAATAAATATCTTGGGGGTCAGAGATATTAAATTTTATAGGTCTCTCTCTCTCTCTCTCTCTCTCTCTCTCTCTAATTGGGATTCAAAGCCTAATATTTGAGGTAGGGGTGCTAGACTCATCTTTACTTTGATCTTATAGGTCACTTTTATGTAACATTAAAGATAGATTCGATTTCTTGAGCCTAGGGTTATGTATATGTGTATATACTTATATCAATGTAATTTATGCATGTATAAATGTCTAACATGCTATTTAGGACCTATATATGTTGTGTATGTGCAAATGAGACTATGAATGCTTTTGATGAAAAATGTGTTCATTTGATGAAAACATGAAAATGTGAGCTTTCATAAACATGTGCATGAAGGATATGATTTTTCTTAAAAAATACATAAGCATGATGCTTTTTATGATGTGAGTGTGATAGCATTGTGACAATGTTGAGGTGATAGTAAAATGCATTGATTTGATAAAAATGCACTCATTGTTTGGATATGTGCATTGTTGTGATTATGTGCACTATGTGACAATTTTGGGGCAGGAGTGTGAATTAAGATGAGGGAATGGCCTCTAGGGTGAAAGAGCCAAAACTTGGCCAAGAGGAGGCGCTCCCTTCGGGATATCAACCGGTAAAGCGTAAGTAGAGTTTGGGTGCCCTTAAGACCCTTACTATTGGAGTGATTTGATAGCCCCCTTGAATTGATTTCTGGATTTATGTGGCGTGAGTTATATATATAAATTGTGACTTGCTCAATTTGATTTATATATATATATGTATGTAAATGCATTAAGATGTGAAGCATCACGCATGATTGAAAAATATGTTTGTTTATGGGTAAAGAGTATGTATACTTGTCATGTAGACATGTAACAATTTTATGTGCATTCGTGCATGGCTGACGGGTTGGAGTGGGGATGGGTGGATCATTTCTACTGAGCGAGAGAGGATAAGCTCACCCCTTATTTATACAAAACTTTTTTAGATAAGGCACCAATGGAGAACGAAGAATGATTAGCTCAATGGACCTTGTTGAGTTCCATTTTTGTACTTTTGACCCTTTTTAGATGTAAATAGATGTCCATGCCAGTTTGTGGCATGTGGATTATGTTAATGATGTTATATTTACATTTGGTTTATGTTGATGCACTCTAGTTTCGAATGTAATAATCATATATGGATTTGTTCATGTAGTACTTGTTAAGAGCATTTGGTTTCATTTGATGAGTTAATGAAGTTGGTGGATGCTTTTTATTGTGAAGGAAGTATGTCTATAAGGGAGAATGACTTATATTGGTGTATGAATTGGGTATGAGCATGATCTAGGACTTGTGAATGATGTAGACTCCTTTTTTATATGATTTGGAGGTTGTTAGAATGGATTATATTGGTAGAGATGGCCCAAAATATCAAAAATGACCATTTGTAAAGTTACAGTTTTTGGGCAGTTTGATGCATCAAACTACCAGGTTCGATCCATCGAAGCTTCGATGCATCGAACTTCCCAGTTTTGTAAATAAAAAAACCTTCAGGATTTTGGAATGTAAAAGTCCCGAGAGCTATTTTTGGATGATACTTGTTCGATGCATCGAAGTCATCACTTCGATGGATTGAAGTCACTGTTCATATCTTGTTTCGAAATTTGCCCCAAACTTCAATTGGGCATAACTTCTTCATTTTAAATTGAAATTGAGCGTGATTTTTTTTTTAAAATTGAGTATTTTGGATTCTCTATCCAACGGGGTAAGTCTCAGTTTTGGATTCCAAACACACAAAGTATTGAGTCCTGAAAGTGAGTGATTTATGAGGGTGCGGATAAATAGAATTTTCACTAAGGTGTATGATTTGGTGTAGGGCCCATTATGGTTAAATAAGGTGGAGTTATGCATGTTTATGTGCAAGAATAAAGTTAAGCTTCCGCGATAATTGAGGATAAAGAAAGTTTACTAATGATTGATGAGGTGATTCAGTGAGTGACAATTCAATCACCCTTGGTTTCCAGAGAACGAAAATCGGGGTGTGACAACAACACTACTACATAATATTTTATCATATTTTGTACATCGAACAAAATGGCGCTGTTGCCAGGGACTACGGTCATGATTGTGTTATTAAGTTTAAAGATTAAGTCTAGTTTAATTATAATTTTGGACTTCTATATATTCTATTTTTAATTTGTTTTAGGTGTTTTATGTGTTAAATATAGGTACAAGAGTTACTTTACAAGTGGAAAGAAGTTGAAATTTTAGAACCTCTTGTGAGTTTTTTTATTTTAATATACACTTATGTTTAGGATTGTTAGCTTATTTTAATTTTGAAAAAAAATTAGAAACATGTTGGTTGAGTTTGAAGACTCTTTTGAAGCATGTTTAGATTAATTTGGTTGTGATATTAATAATTTTGCATTTATGGAAAATTTGTGTGAAAATTCAATGGATGTGTCCAATAAATTGGATGCATTATCATGGATGGACTAGGTCTTTGTATTTTTCCTTTATTTGAATTTTAGATGGGGCTAAGGAGGAATTTCGGTTAAGTTGGGCTGGAATGGTTGGGTTAGGTGTATACTTATTTTGATGGGCTAGGGTTTATTTTTATTATATTTTTATTTTCTTTTATCATTTCGGAGTTTAATTAGTTTTCTTGGAAAAAAAAAGATAAAATAAAAGAAAAGAGGGTTAGGATTTCTGTTGTTTACACGCATAGAGATTGAAAGAACGTAAATGCAAGAGAGAAGGGAGAGAATGAGCGATTCATAGGGATAAGTTTGTGTTCGTCAAAAAGGCAAGTTCAAACTCTTCTCTTCCCCTTTGAACCTATAAATATAATTACATTTATATATATATATATATATATGTTGCCTGAATATGTATTCATGTATATAATTATGAAATTGTATGATTATACATGCTTAGGGTGTTTTTGTGGATTAAACATGAAGAATCTATGGGTTTGGTATAGCTTTTGGGTGACTTTCCACGTGTATATACATGTATATATGACTGTATCGGCGGATATGTATATATATATATATATATATATATATATATATATATATGAAATTTTTGTTTAATGTAATTATCGATTTCGAAGGTTTTTGTTCTGATTAATAGGTAGATCTTGCTCTTCTGAACAATCCTTGAAAGTTTGGTTGGAATCGTTGGGTAGATTGACGGAAAATTCAGTTTGAATTTTTAGAATTTTAAAACTGGAATTTGGGCGTTTTTGATTTAGGCCGCGAGAGGGGGCAATTTTGGTACCAATGCGTAGCTTAGATTGAGAGGAGTTGAATAGTATATTCAAATTCGAGATTCGGAGTCCGGAGGTGGTTGAAAAATGGCTGGGAAGTTGGGACACCATGGTTGTTACGTTAAGTAGCAAGGAAAGAAGAAAAGAATAAAAATAAATAAAGAAGAAGAAAGGAGGGGTAGCGTGGCAGCGCACCCCATGTTCACTGCCAGCGAGTGGGGGCACGTGCTGCCAACACTGGGGAAGGCGACCAGCCCCACTCATCGGGGCCCACCTCTAGGACCACTTTGGGCCCAGTCTGGAATATTTTATATTTTTAAATTTTTTTAAAATTGACTTTTAAATTGTAAAAATAGGAAAATAATTTTGAAAATTGTTTTTTTTTTAATTCCAAAAAATTTTCAAAATATTTAAGTATCCTTTTAGGGATAGAATACACTTCAGTTTTAAATTTCAAGTGGAAATGAGCTTCCCTCGTGGTTAATCTAGTATAAAAAGTATGTCTCAAAATTAGATTTCCATTTTCTTTTATTTTGGAAATACTTTAAATTTTTGAAAAATTCTTAAAAATTCAAACTTACTTCTTTAGGACAGAATATACCTGGAACTTTAATTTCAAGATGAAATAAGTTCGTCTTATTGTTGATTTAGTTCAAAAGTGTCCTTTAAGTTGGAATTTTTATATTTTAAACTACTAGAAAATTTCCGAAATTCTCTGGAGATTTAGTTGAGACATTTAAAGGTAGAATTTGCATGGAAACCAAGGTTAGACCTAGGTTTAGATACACTTGATGTTAGATTTCATGGTAGAGTTATTTCTGTGGTTTTATTTTAAATTGTTTATTTATTTCTCGTTAATTTATTTCTTTGCAATCATAATTGTTCGTGGTTAAATGTTGATGTTTAAATTAGTTTATGGAATCATGTAATACTCTTGACGTAGTATGTTGCACTTAAGTAATTGTTTAAGGATTATTTTCTTTTAGTGATTGAATTCTCATTAGGTTAAATTAATGTGTTTATAAGTAGGTTGGATTTTTTATTTGCTTAGAAGGAATATAGGAGGAATGTCAGGATCGCCAATAGGGTAGTTAATATAGATGAAAGAGGCATGTCAGGATTGCCAATACCTAATAATGTATTTAAGGTTAATTAGGGAGGCATGTCAGGATTACCGATACGGTAGTTAATATAGATAAGGGAAGCATGTCAAGATTGCCAATACCTAATAAGGTATTTAAGGTTAATTAGGGAGGCATGTCAGGATTACTGATAAGGTAGTTAATATAGATAAGGGAGGCATGCCAGAATTACCAATACCTAATAAGGTATTTCAGATTAATTAGGGATACATGTCAAGATTGCCGATAAAGTAGTTAATATAGATATGGAAGGCATGTCAGGATTCCCAATATCTAATGAGGTATTTAAGGTTAATAAAGGAGGCATGTGTGGAATGTTAATTACATAGTGGGGTACTTAATATATATATATATATATAAGGGAGGCAAGGTAGGATTACCAAATATTCATAAGGTATTTGACTTAATAAATTGTTCAGGCAAGTTAGGATTGCTTTTGGTTTGAACTTAGAAAATAGGTTATATAGTTTGTGTAATAAGGGTTGGGTTGGGACAGTATATAGGACAACTTTTATTCAAAGATATGAGATAAATAAGAAAATAATTTGTATATAATTATATATATTTGTTGTCATTCATATAGAGAGTATGTTTACCGGTTCTCTGATTAGGTTGTAGTGCTTGTGGGTTTAACCCACTTTATTGACATTTCAGGTCCTAGGCCGGTTCCACCACGAGGATAGAGTTTTGGGTTGGTTGATTGTGGCAGGCATCTCCTCTCATCAATTTTCAGAATAGGAATCTATTATTTTCTTTATATTCAACATATGAACTCTTTTGGGACGTTGGTTGTTCGGTTATTTAATTTATAGTAATAATTCTTGTTCTTTCTGGTTAAGGGGTCCTTGGGTTACGGGACTTCCAAATTGTATTGCCAGACACGTACTTTATTTATTTAACATTTTTACTTCAGATAGACTTTCTTTTCCATTTTAAAATTTGTTTCATTCTGTCTTTGTATTCTATGCTTGTTGCTATCAGTTGTAAATATCTCTCAGGTTTTGTGTGTGAGACTGGCCACCTCATGTGTGAAATTTGCAGGGGGTATTTCAGTAAAGTTAAGAGAGGACATGAATTTGACCATGTGTTGAATGTTGAGTAGTGACTGGCTGAGTGATTACGATAGATCATAATACTTATTACGATGCATTATCAACTTACGATGTATCGTAACATGCATTACAATACCTCAAAATATTTTGATGCATAACAGAACCACTTACGATGCATTATAGAAATGAGAGAAATAAGAGGTCAAAAATAGTGATTTTCACACCTTGTTATGATGCATGGGTGATGCATCACAGATTATGATGCATCGTAATCTATGTTACGATTTATCGTAAATTGTCATGTGTTAATGCTGAGTGAACATAAGTGATCTGTAATGAGGGAATGGGTGTGCATGGCGTACATGTGGGGCCCTATTATGAGATTGTTTATTGTATATGATGATATTGATGTATAAGTAATGCTTTCGTTGATTTTGAGATCATAACATAGATTGTTCGATCATTGTGATATTCTGGTGAGGAATTGGTATGATGGTAATGTAAAGGCTTCCGCAACAAGTCATGCCCCAAGATTTGGGGCCTGACAGCTTGGTATCAATGATGATATCAGAGGGTGATAAATGGTAGATTACCATAGTTGTCTGGGTCGTGGGAAGATGATTAGGCGATCATGACACCTCACTACCCGAAGTTCAAGCTGGAACCGGGGGAGTTCCGGTGGCCCTAATTTTGGGGTGTGACAGGGCAACTGATTGGGGAATTTGACTCTGACTAAACTTTGATGACGTGGAGAGGACAATAAACCCTAATGTGATTCTCTTATTTCTAGATAAAATGGAAAGTGGAAGAGTCCATTTCCTACTCAAAGATGATATATACCTAGCCTCTATAAATATAGTGGCGATTCATTGATCAGGTACGCAATTAATACCCTTTAAGTGCTTTTACAACTTATATAACCTTTCTGATTCTGACTTGATCGTCGAAGCGTAGTCAACCATCACCATACCGATGACCCTTCGGTTACCATTTTCTTATCTTTTCAGGTTAGCGTTGACTAGGATTGTCTAATGATTTCTGCAGCATTAGATTCTATGTCAATTTGGAAGATTTTTGACAACATATTAACATACCATAGTAAAATCTTCACACGAATCAAAGATTCGCTCACCACTACACCAATCCCTCACCAACCTAAAGTAAACCCACTTTAGTTAACACTCAGTGAATGACCAAAATGACTTCTATGTACCAACGATGAATCAGTTATATTTTGTTACCTAAATAAAAAGGTAAATTACACTAACATCTCCTATTAGAGCTATCGAGAACATGTTATTAACGGTTCTTGTGTAATTACATTTTTTTCCTTACAAAATACAAAATCACACAAATTAATAATTCTTATGTACACGTTGATCATGCTGACCATTAACGACCGTTAACGAAGGGAACATGGTGTTACAAAAATTCAAATCTCAATGGAGGACAGTGTAATTTTGTAAACAAGAGAGAATGTCAGTGTTATAAGAATACAAACCTCAATGGAGGTTAGTGTAATTTTACAAACAAGAGTGGAGGTAAGCGTATATTGAAAAAACCTAAGGGAGGTTAGTGTAATTTACCCTAAATAAAAATACATTTACTCGTCATACTACGTGTTGCCATTTAAATGAGAGTAATGATAGGCACGATGGAAGTTTTCACCGAATTGGGAACCGAAACACTCTCATTCCTTAGATAGTACAAGTGGAACTCAGACATTTATTATAGTTTCACAATTCAATGGACAAACAACCCATTTGGCTATTCAATTGGTGATAACTTTCACTCTATAAATCATTTTTCATAAAATACTTTTAATCGCATGTGTATATTATATAGGGTTGATTTAATTTATAGCCACTTTTGTTGACCTAATTACAAATATGCCAAATTTCAAATAGTATATGGTCAAAAAGCAACTTATAAAAAAGTATTTATGTATTTCATATTTTTCATTGCTCCTCAATACAGGGGACCAAATTACCCCTCAATAGTTCATTAATCATACACTACATAATGTTTTGTGCAATAAAATTATAGCACGATGCAGTCAAAGTATTCATAGATGCAATAAAATCATTACAATGTACAATAAAAGTTTTACATTATTACCAAATCTTCAATGAATAATCATCCTAAGCATTAAAGAAATTAGTTTCAAATATCAAGTATGAGTACCAAAGCTGACTAGAAGGTTTGAATTGATGATCTCATCAATCAATAATGAATGAAAATCCCTTACAAAAAATGTTACACTACTTAATGTTTTGTGCAGTAAAATTATAACACCATGAAGTTAAAGTGTTACATAAATACAATAAAATTGTTACATTGTATATTAAAAGTTTTGGTAAACTGATATGTGAAGGGCATTTCTGTAGTGGTCTAAAAAGCTCTTAAGGACAATTTGGACCCAAATAGTATAAATTGTCGTATTTGTAATCACTTTTTAAAAAGTTGGTTTTTGGCCATATACTATTTGAAAGTTGGTGTATTTGTAATTAGGCCACCAAAAGTGGTCATATATTAAATTAACCATATTATAGATATATATAGACATTCTCTTAAATTTGGCCTAATTACAAATGAATGGCAAAATTGGTGATGTTATTTTTGTCATTTCATGGCAAAATTTAACACTGTTTGTGTCCTTTCACACTAGAATAGGACAATTAAGTCATTTTTCAAAATTAACAGAAGGGTAAGGCCAAACTCAAGTTAGTGTATTTACCACACACACACACACACACATATATATATATATATAATTTGTCAACATGTAATATATTGTGTGCAGGGTCAAAACTACTAATGGGCTAACCTAGGTTATAGTGAGTCCCAAATAAAATAAAATTTTACTACCACTAGATTTATTAGTTCATAACCCACTAGCCCAGCCCACTATTTTATTATATTATTTATATTTTAGCCTCTAATAATATATTTAATTGGCTTATTCAATTTTAAACCCAAGCATGGCATAATATACTTAAAAGTTTAAACTCATACCGTTTATATACAAATATTATTAGAGTACTATATAATTGCACCTAGCCATGTGACCACCTGACCTTTTAAAAAATTATTCGTTCAATCATTCATGGTGGTTCTAGACCTTTGGTGAAAATATTTAAAGCAGATTAAATATATAAGTTCTCTCTAAAAGTCGTATTTTTTCTTCTTTTTCAATTCTTCACCCAATAGTTCTTAACACTATATATATATATATATAAATAATTAAATTGTAGAGACTGTGTCCAATTTTGGCCCCTTTTTTTGATTTTTTTCATTATTTATTACTTTAAGTGTATTTTAAATGATATTAAACATGTTTTGAATGTGGGGAACATGTTTAGAAGATTGGAATATGATTTTGAAAAGTTTTAAAAACTTTTAAAAAAGTTTGACTTTTTGGTCAACAGGAGCCTCGGGATGAGGTTAAGTGAGTCTAAGAATTTTAGAAAATTTTATTTTTGGTTATGGACTAAATGAAAATTTTAGAGTATTAAGGAAGCAATTTCGAGTTCAGTAGAGTTTTTCAAATCGAAAACGGAGGTCGAGAGGGTACATTAAGTGGCTTGGGGGCAAAACGGTCATTTCGTGCCCCTAGGAGTGGAATAAATATCTGGGGGGTCAAAGATATTCATTTTTAAAAATCTCTCTCTCTCTCTCTCTAAAGCTCCCACTTCATCTCTCACCCTTCTCTTTAAAATTTGGAAGGCTTAAGGTGTGATTTGGAGGTAACGGAATAAGGAAAATGTGTAGAGGGCGTCAAAGGCTTCGGTTTGAATAGATCAAAGTGCGTATTTTGTAAGTTAGAATGGCTAGAATTTCTCAATGTGTGATTCAAAGCCTAAGATTTGAGATAGGAGTGCTAGACTCATCTTTACTTTGATCTTATAGGTCACTTTTATGTGACATGAAAGATAGATTCAATTTCTTGAGCCTAGGGATCTGTATATGTGTATATATGTATATCAATGTGATTTATGCATGTATAAATGTCTAACATGTTAGTTGGGACTTATATATGTTGTGTATGCGCGAATGAGACTAAGAAAGTTTTTGACAAAAAATATGTTCATTCGGTGAAAGCATAAAAATGTGAGTTTTCATAAACTTGTGCATGAAGGATATGATTTTTTTTGTAAAATACATGAGTAATATGATTTTCATGATGTGAGTGTGATAGCATTATGACAATCTTGAGGTGAGCTAAAATACATTGGTTTGATAAAAATGCATTCATTATTTGGATATGTACATTGTTTTGATTATGTGCACTATGTGAAAATTTTGGAGCAGGAGTATGAATTAAGATGAGGGGATGGCCACTAGGGTGAAAGACCAAAACTTGGCCAAAAGGAGGTGCTCCCTTCAAGATAGCAATCCGATAAAGCGTAAGCAGAGTTTGGGTGCCCTTGACACCCTTAATATTAGAGTGATTTGATAGCCCCCTTGAATTGATTTCCAGATTTATGTGGCATGAGTTATATATATAAATTGTGACTTGCTCAATTTGATATGTGTGTGTGTGTGTAAATGTATTGAGATGTGAAGCATCACACATGATTTAAAAAACGTGTTTGTTTATGGGTAAAGAGCATGTATACTTGTCATATAGACATGTAGCAATTTCATATGCACTCATGCATGGCTGACGGGTTAGAGTGGGGATGGGTGAATCATTTCTACTAAGCTGTGAGAGGATAAAGCTCACCCCCTATGTACAAATTTTGTTTTAGATAAGGCACCAATGGAAGATGAGGCATGATTGGTTAGTGGACTCTTGAAGTTCTTTTGAGTTTTGACCTTTTGATATGTATATAGATGTCTATGCCGGCTTTTGGCATGTGGACTAGATGGAAAGCATTGTATGTATGTTTTAAGTATGTTGGTATATTTTAGTTCATATGTAATAACTATATATTGATTATATGTGACTTTTGTGTATTAATGGAAGGATGTGGTTTTGACTTCCATTATACTTTATCATGTGGGAATGGAATGAATGATGGACTTTTTAAGTTCTTACATATGATATTGAGAGAATGAATGTTGGAGACTAGATTTGTGCTTACCATGCTGTGAACATTATAGATCAATTATGGTTGTTTTGATTTCAAGGATAAAGTAGCTTTGAAGCAAACTTGAGAGGTTCGTGGACTTTTCTTTTTTGAGACTCAAATTCATTGATTTATTGTAGTTTTTATCATGTTTTAAGTTTTATCATAATTTGGTATGGTGGTGTAGTGCATTGGGCTTGAACAATTAGGTTTTGGGGCATTTTTGGACTTCCGGTCGAGTGCCCTTTACATCGGTCAACCTAAAGTGTGAGATCCCGAGTGTTGGATTAATTAGGAATCTATTTTAGGTGACTAAAAAGGGTTTCATTCTATTGAAAGTGCCCTTTCGGTCGACCGAAACTATTCATCAGTCGACCGAAGGTATCTTGGAGACTCCTGTGTGCTCTTGCCTAACTTCGCAACTTCGAAGTCGAATAACTTCCTCGTTTTAAATCCGATTTGAGTGATTATTTTTTTGAACCTGAGTATTTTTGAATTTTATATCTAATGGAATAGGTTTTAGATTCATGTTCCATTCACACATGGCCACATGTCCAAAAATCTGCAGGCCACCTCTAGTTGGCTATGCAAGCATGGCATGGTTTAGGCCCGTAGCTGTTGGTTGAGGTTGAGATATGTATATCCACTGGCAGGGATAGATCTAAGCTTTCGAATTTGTATGGACTTGTTGTGAGGTGATGATGTGATAACACTGTTCACCCTCGGATTCTGGGAGAACCAAAAATCGGTGCGTAACAACTTGGTATCAGAGCTTAACCGAGTTTGAATACCTATGGAAGACGGGAAAGGGTTAAGCCACGTGTTGGATTGAAAGAAATTAATGATTTATGGGATTTTGAATTTGAGTTTATGATCCTTGATTTGAGGTTTTTGAGTGCAAGTTAAGATTAAGTACATATTATATGAAAAATTCTTATGTGCTTAATTGTTTACATAACATGCTATTTGTGAAATACTTTAGCATGTTGAGTATGCATGAAGTGAATTGGTTCAATACATTTATGCACGAATTCTAAGTATCTTCTTGTTATCAATATAGAAGGATGCTATCAAGAAGAGCTCGTGAGAGGACACCGGAAGTGGTTCCTATTGGAGGAGAGTATTTTATGCACGACATGGTCACGACCATATGGCAAAATTGCTAGGGAGACACAACGGGAAACCAAGAGGAGACACAAGCTCCACCTAGAGTAGCCCTTCCTAGTAAAATGATAACGGCATTGGGGTATGTTAAGAAACATAGTCCATCGCCGTATTCTGGAGGATCCAATCCAATGGTAGCAGAAAGTTGGTTAGATAAGATGGTTACACTCCTCAATGTGGTTGAAATAGAGGAAGACTTGAAATTCAAAGTAGCCACTCACTATTTTAAGGATGATGCCAAATGTTGGTGGAAATTCTTAGGAGACTACCATGATTTGGAGATAATGGAATGGGATACATTCTAAGTGCTTTTCTTCGAGAAGTACTTCCCGATAATGGTGAAAGACAACATGAGAGAGTTCTTCAACCTTGTTCAAGGGACAATGAAGATGATGGAGTATGAAACAAAGTTTACCTCCTTGGTTTGGTTTACAAAGGAGATGATTCCAAGGGAAGAACTTAAGATCAAGCAATTCATTAGAGGTCTCTAAACCTACATACGAGACAAATTTGGAATTTTGGGTTTGACCAACTATGGGGCGATAGTGGAGAGATCATTGATTTTTGAAGAGTTCAACAATGATAACAAAGCATAAGGGAAGTACAGAACCAAACAAGGGGCACGGGATCCCTTAAGGACAATTGTGTTAGGAAAAAGCAGAAGAATGGTGGGTCGTCGTCACAAGGGCAACAAACTCAATCTGTAACTTCTGTGGCTATACCATATGAATCCTTCCGATCTAGAATAGTTTGTTTTAATTGTCAGAAGCCAGGATATAGAATGGCTGAGTGTACTCAAGGACAAACTCCTTCGGTGGCGGATAAGAAGTGCTTCAATTATCATCAGATGGGGCATATGAGTTGGGATTGCCCACAGAAGAAGGGTACTCAAGGTGGGCCTGCTACATCACAGTCAGGTTTTAGGGCATTTCCACCACCACAGACAATACAGTCAGTTCAGAGTTCACGGGCACAGGTTAGGGGAGCTACGTCTATTGTTTCTAGTCAGCAGTTAGGATATCAGGGTGCAGGACAGTAGAGAGCATAGGGTTGTGCCTTTACTCTTATTCCAGTAAAGCCCTCGACAGGACGATCAGTTGTTTAAGGTATATTTCTTGTGTCTAGCTCATGGGCTAGAGTTTTAGTGGACTCAGGTGCATCACATTCATTCATTTCATATACATTTGCTTGTGCTTTGGGGTTGGAGGTGTCATCTTCGGACTCGGTTATATCCATTGATACGCTAGTTGGTGGTAGAGTGACTTTGAATAGAGTATGTCGATCTTGTGAGATCGAGATATCGGGACATCGATTAGTGTTTGATTTCATCATTCTCGATATGTCTAGCTTTGATGTGATATTGGGTATGGATTGGCTATCAACCTATAGAGCCAATATTGATTGTTATAGGGGAAGAGTGACCTTGCATACACTGGAGGGTGTTAGTATTTGTTTCGTGGGAGAGTGGGATGACTTTTACTTATCGTCTGTGTATGGTTCTAGTGATCGGAAAGGGCTTGGGCACTTTCGAGCAAGCCTACTTGTTGATGGTGATGAGGAGACACTTGAAGAGCTTTCTTGTGTAGTGTGTGAGTTTATAGATATATTTTTGGGGGACTTGACACAATTGCCTCCAAAATGGGAAGTGGAGTTTGTGATAGATCTTGCTCTGGGTACCGCGCCCATTTCCATGGCACCGTACCGAATGGCACCGACAGAGTTAAAAGAGCTAAAGGAACAATTACAAGAGTTACTAAATAAGGGATTTGTACATCCTAGTACTTCGCCTTGAAGAGCTCCGGTTCTTTTTGTTAAAAAGAAAGGTGGGTCTCTGTGGCTATGCATTGATTATCGGAAGTTGAATCAGATAACAATCAAGAGTAAGTATCATATGCCAAGGATAGATGACTTGTTCGATCAACTTAAGGGTTTGAGATGTTTCTCAAAGATAGACCTAGGATCGGGCTATTATAAATTGGAGATTAGAGAGGCGAACATTCCGAAAACTAATTTTTGCACATGATATGGGCACTACGAGTTTTTGGTGATGCCGTTTGGTTTAAGGAATGCACCGGCAACATTCATGGACCTAATGTATAAAGTGTTCAATGCTTACTTGGACAAGTTTATAGTTGTATTTGTTGATGACATCCTAATGTACTGGTCTTTGGAAGAGGAGCACAAGGGTCGTTTGAAGATTATGTTGCAACATCTAACAGAACATCAATTAGATGCCAAGTACGAGAAGTGTGAATTTTGGCTATCGGAGGTGAAATTCCTTGGGCATGTTGGGTTCGGAGGAGGAGTTTTCGTGGATCCGTCCAAGATAAAAGTGGTGATGAGTTGGGAAAGACCTAAGAACGTATTTGATATATAGAGTTTCTTGGGATTGGCTGGATATTATCAGAAGTTTGTGAAAGACTTTTCGAGGTTAGCAGCACCAATGACAAAGCTTACCTAGAAAGGAGTGAAGTTTGTATGGGATAACACTTACAAGTGTGTATTCTTGGAATTGAGGAGTCTGTTGACTTCAACACCAATTTTGATAATTCCAGAACATGGGTTGAGGTACACAATTTATTGTGACACTTTATGACTCAGTTTGGGATGTGTGCTAATGCAAACTGAGTGAGTGGTGGCGTATGGTTCAAGGCAGTTGAAGACACATAAACAGAATTACCTGACACGTGACTTAGAATTAGCAGTTGTGATCTTCGCACTTAAGGTGTAGAGACATTACTTGTATGGCAAGAAGTTTGAAGTGTTCTCGGATCATAAAAGTCTCAAGTACCTTTTCTCACAAAAGGATTTAAAAATGAGACAACGGAGGTGGATGGAGTACATGGAAGACTATGACTACGACTTACAATATCATCCAAGAAAGGCTAATGTGGTGGTAGATGCATTGAGTAGGAAGTCACATGGTAGCTTAGCAAGCTTATCCATAAGGGAGTGGAGGATGATGGAAGATATCTCAGAAATGGGATTACATTTTAGTGAGGATGATGGACCAGCGATGTTATTTACTATTATCGCTCAGCCAACTCTTGTGAGTTGAGTGATTGAAGAGCAGGGGAAGGATGGTGAGATTGAGGCTATTCACACACAGATTTTGGGTAGCAAAGTGGTTGAAGGATGGACAGTTCATTCGGATGAGAGAATAAGATTCAAAGGGAAGATGTTTGTTCCCTTAGTGTGTCGAGATAAAATTCTGAGGGAGTTTCATAGCTCCAGACTTACAGTGCATCCCGGTGGTACGAAAATGTACCACAACCTTCGTAGACAGTATTAGTGGAATGGCATGAAAAAGGATATCGCATAGTTTGTGAAGAGGTGCCTCACTTGTCAATAAGTAAAGGCTAAGCATCAAAGACCGGTAGGTTATTTATAGCCATTACTGGTAGCTATGTGGAAGTGGGAACACGTCACTATGGACTTTGTGACGGGATTACCTAGGACGAGAAAGAGTCACGACGCAGTTTGGGTCATTGTGGATAGATTGACCAATGTGGCTCATTTCCTTCCGATTCGAGTGATGAAAGATGTGAATACTCTTAGTCGATTGTATGTTGATAAGATTTTGAGACTTCACGGAGTGCCAATTTCCATTGTGTCTGATAGGGATCCAAGATTCACGTCGTAATTTTGGCAGAGTTTTTAGGCTGCACTTGATACAGACCTCCATTTGAGTACGGCTTCCATCGTCCGACAGATGGTCAGGCAGAGTGTACCATACAAGTCTTAGAAGATATGCTTATAGCATTTGCACCTAATTTTTGGGTAGTTGGGAGGATCACCTTCCTTTGGTGGAGTTTACATACAATAATAGCTATCAAGTTAGCATTGAGATGGTTCCATTCGAGGCTTTTTATGGCAGACCGTGTAGGTCACCTGTATATTGGACTGAGGTCAGAGAGACAATTTCTTTGGGACCAGATTTAGTTTGAGAAACTACGAAAAAGATCAAGGTAATTTGGGAGAGATTGCTTACGGCTCAGAGTCGTCAAAAAAGCTATGCCAATAGGAGACGACGACCATTGGCATTTGAGGTAGGTGATCATGTCTTTTTGAAGGTCTCACCATGGAGAGGATTGATGAGGTTTAGTCATAGTGGCAAGCTAGCACCATGATTTATCGGACAATTTGAGATCTTGGATCGGGTAGGAGAGGTTGCCTATTGCTTGGCATTGCCACCTCAATTGTCAAGTGTGCACAACACTTTCCATGTGTCTATGTTGAGAAAGTATAAGTCGGACCCTTCACATGTGCTTGATTGGGAAGACCTTGAGGTGGAAGAGGACATGTTATACGAGGAGAGGGCGATTCAGATTTTGAACGTTAGAGAGCAAGTACTTTGGGGTAAACCATTCCATTGGTTAAAGTACTTTGAAAGCATCATGGGGTGGAAGAGGCAACATGGGAGCGAGAACAAGAAGTCCGCTCAAAGTATCCCGAGTTGTTCATCACTTGAGGTACATTCTAATTTTGAGGACAAAATTCCTATAAGGGTGGGAGGTTGTAGAGATTGTGCCCAATTTTGGTCAATTTTTTTTTCATCATTTATTACTTTAAGTGAATTTTAAATGATATTAAATATGTTTTTAATGCGGGGAACATGTTTAGAAGGTTGGAATATAATTTTGGAAAGTGTTGAAAACTTTTGAAAAAGTTTGACTTTTTGGTCAATGGGAGCCCCGGGATAAGGTTAAGTGAGTCCGGGATTCTAAAAAATTTTATTTTTGGCTATGGAATAAATGAAAATTTTTGAGTGTTAAGGAAGCAATTTTGAGTTCAACGAAGTTTTCAAAATCGAAAATGGAGGTCGGGAGGGTACGTTAAGTAGTCAAGAGGCAAAACTATCATTCACACCCTTAGGAGTGGAATAAATATCTGGGGGGTCAGAAATATTCATTTTTACGAATCTCTCTCTCTCTCTCTCTCTCTAAAGCTCTCACTTCATCTCTCTCCCTTCTCTCTAGAATTTGGAAGGCTTAAGGTGTGATTTAGAAGGAAAGTGTGTAGAGGGTGTCAAGGGCTTTGGTTTGAACCGATCAAAATTCGTGTTTCATAAAGTTGGGATGGCTGGGAGTTTTCAAAGTGGGATTCAAAGCCTAGTATTTGAGGTAGGGGTGCTAGACTCATCTTTACTCTGATCTTATAAGTCACTTTTATGTGATATGAAAGATAGATTTGATTTCTTCAGCCTAGGGTTATGTATTTGTATATGTGTATATCAATGTGATATATGCATCTATAAATGTCTAACATGTTAGTTATAACTTATATATTTTGTGTATGTGCAAATGAGACCATGAATGCTTTTGATAAAAAATGTGTTCATTCGGTGAAAACATGAAAATATGAGTTTTCATAACCTTGTGCATAAATGATACAATTTTTCTTGTAAAATGCATAAGCATGATGATTTTCATACGTGAGTGTGATAGCATTGTGACAATCTTGAGGTGAGAGTAAAGTGTGTTGATTTGATAAAAATGCATTCATTGTTTGGATATGTGCATTGTTGTGATTATGTACACTATGTGACGATTTTGGGGCAGGAGTGTGAATTAAGATGAGGGGATTGCCCCTAGGGTGAAAGACCCAAAACTTGGCCAAGAGGAGGCGCTCCCTTCGGGATAGCAACCCGATAAAGCGTAAGTAGAGTTTGGGTACCCTTGAGACCCTTACTATTGGAGTGATTTGATAGCCCCCTTGAAATTGATTTCCAAATTTATGTGGTGTGAGTTATATATATAAATTGTGACTTGCTCAATTTGATATATATATATATATATATGTATATATATATATATATATATGTATGTATGTGAATGTATTGAGATGTGAAGCATCACGCATGATTTGAAAAACGTGTTTGTTTATTGGTAAAAAGCATGTATATTTGTCATGTAGACATGTAGCAATTTCATATACACTCATGCATGGCTGACGAGTTAGAGTGGGCATGGATGGATCATTTCTATTGAGCAGTGAGAGGATAAAGCTCACCCCCTATGTACAAATGTTTTTTCAAATAAGGCACCAATGGAAGATGAGGCATGATTGGCTAGGTGGACTCTTGAAGTTCTTTTGAGTTTTGAGCTTTTGATGTATATATAGATGTCCATGCTGACTTGTGGCATGTTGACTAGATGGAAAGCATTGTATTTATGTTTTAAGTATGTTGATATGTTTTAGTTCATATGTAATGACTATATATTGATTACATGTGACTTTGGTTGTATGAATGGAAGGATGTGATTTTGACTTCCATTATGCATTATCTTGTGGGAATGAAATGAATGATGGACTTTTTAAGTTCTTACGTATGATATTGAGAGAATGAATGTTGGAGACTAGATTTGTGCATTCTTACCATGCTATAAACATTATAGATCAATTATGGTTGTTTTAATTTTAAGGATAAAGTAGCTTGGAAGCAAACTTGAGAGGTTCATGGATTTTTCTTTCATAATTTGGTATGGTGGTGTAGTGCATTGGGCTTGAAAAATCAGGTTTTAAGGCATTTTTGGACTTTCAGTCGAGTGTCCTCTACATCGGTCGACCGAAAATGTGAGATCTCAAGTGTTGGAACAATTGCGAATCTATTTCAAGTGACTTAAGAGGGTTTCAGTTGACTGAAAGTGCCCTTTCCGTCAGTCGCCCAAAGGAATCCTGGAGATTCTTGGGTGCTCCTACATGACTTCGCAACTTCGAAGGGCATAACTTCTTCGTTTTAATTCCGATTTGAGTGATGTTTTTTTGAACTTAAGTATTTTTGAATTCTCTATCCAATAGAATAGGTTTTAGATTTATGTTCCATTTATACAGGGCCACATGTCTGAAAAGCTGCAGGCCACCTCTAGTTGGCTATGCAAGCGTGGCATGGTTTAGGCCCGTAGCAGTTGGTTGAGGTTGAGATATGTATATCCATGGGCAGGGATAGATTTAAGTCTCCACATTTGTATGGAATTGTTGTGATGTTATGATGTGATAACATTGTTCACCCTCAGATTCTAGGAGAACCAGAAATCGGGGCGTGACATAAATTCTCAACAATTCAAAAAATTATTAACAAATTAAAGAAGATGCTAAACAGCAGGAGGTCAATTTAATCACTCTCTAATAAATTATTTGTTTTTTATTTACATTTTTAATTTTTTATTATATTGAAATTCTCTTATAAAAATATTATATATATATATATAAACATAATTACTATTTCTTAGCAAACTTGTCTTTGTTATGATTTGTGAAGTGTAAACAAACATCTTAAGGAAAATAAAATTTGTATTATGTCTACTAGAAAGTTCGATTAGGGTCTTTTAACCTTTTGGGAATTTCAGGGCCTGTTATGTCTCTATTGTTTCAGGCTATTGAGACACTTGCATTGCAAAATGAAAAATTTAGTTTCATTCCATAAACTAAAAAATAATAGATTAAAAAGTGGGACAACTTCTGATGAGCAGCGACAATAGCCTCCTTAAAAAAATTCCAAAAGTTGAACAAATAAAGAAAAACTTATTATTTGATTGATAGATTGATCTGTATCATATTAAGGCTCCCTATTTTACGGCAATAACATAATAAGCTTTTTCTATAATGAACAAGATAAATTTTTTGTAGATTGTATGATTCTCAACGTTGAAAGAGAACTTGATGAAGAGATTGATATAGATTTGATAGTGTAGGTGTCAGGAAATATAAACACTTAGAAAAATTATATAACAATATTCACTATTGATAAACAAAGAACAAATGCAATATATGGGGTAATCTCTTATTTTTATTTTATTCTCTCCGGAAAAAACTCTCCCTTTACAATGAGGGTCTCTCTCCTTTTATACTACTTCCTTGAGCATGAGGTGGTATGATAATGATGACTTCGTCCTCCATTCTTATCCTCGGTTGTCTTTATCTTGATCCTTGATGAGTAGATCGTTCCAATCCCACAGAGCAGGAGGTGGTAGTTCGGGTGTCGTGTAAGAGCTTTATTGGTTCATGTGGTACACCTGGGTTTGTTCTGCCTTTTCTACTCTGGCCCAGCACATTATTTGCAGGGTTGGATCTGACTTGGGCCTGTTCAGTCTTTTTTATCCTAGCCCGGCCCATCATTTGTATGGTTGGGTCTAACTTGGGCCTGTTCATTCCTTTTATTTCTTTTGGGCCGTTATTTTGGTCCACAGTTTAAGTTGGTCCACACTTGATTTGTCATACTTCTAAATTTTTATATTTTGGTCCACACTTCTTGGTCCACACTTTGCCCCTAAATTTACCTTACATTTTGGAAGGTAAAAAATGAAAGGAAAATTTACATTTAATGCGCCGCCTAACAAGTTGGAACAATGTGTGTGTTTGGGGTTTTCGAGGAGATCTCGGATTTTACGCAAGGTGGCGTGATATGTTGGAATAATCTGGACATTTGGGTTTTTGAGGAAGCATCGGGATTGTCGCGGGGTGGTGCTATATAAAGGAAGGAAGGTTTTAACCTTTTACTTTGGCCCGAACGCTCTGTAACTCAGAAATATCACTCGACATCATTTGCGGAGGTCAGTGTTTGTTTTGATTAGTTTGTTTATTAATTGTTTGGATTCAGATAGTGCTGACACAATAGGAGATGGGTGAAGATGATAGTTCTCAGAGTGGTAGTGAATCCACCAGCGGTAGTAATGGTGAGTCTACACTACAAGAAAAAAGACTTTCTACGGCGGGCAAAAAGAGCTTTTACCACGGGCTTGGCCCGCCGTGGTATTCGGTGTCGTAGTTGCCAATAGACTTTCTACCACGGGCTGGGCCCGTGGTGGAAAATAGACTTTCTACCACTGGCCCAGCCCGTGGTGGAAAAAATACTTTCTACCACGGGCCCAGCCCGTGGTAGAATATATACTTTCTACCATAGGCGCAGCCCGTGGTAGAAAGTCTGTTTTCCACCACGGGCTGGGCCCGTGGTAGAAAGTATTTTTTTCTACTGTTGAAAAATTTTCTACCACGGGTTGAGCCCGTGGTGGAAAGTATTTTTCCACCACGGGCTGGGCCCGTGGTAGAAAGTCTATTAATTTTTTTAAAAAAATTATATGCTTGATGGTTCATAACACAAAAACTACCTGTACAACAAAAATCACCTATCTTCAATTCCACCAATACACAGTTACAATATCCAAAGTCATATATTCACACCAAGCCTTGCTAACATTAGTATTAATAGACTTTCAAGAGATAATGTTCAAAAATATCCTTCAGATAATGAAAAAAATATTAAAAGAAGAGGTTTTCAATGTTTCTTCTTAGCATAGCCAAACATACTTTTGGTTGAGTTAACTAAAGTGACACTCAATAAATTAGATGTCCATAATAATTTCAAAGCACTTGACAACAGATTTTTATCAAAGTACGATAGATATATGTTGAAAGCCTTTGAACATAGTGACAGCAAAGTAAGACTTAAGAGTGGCTGTAGTTATAACGTGGTTATGTATAAAATATAAAAAGCATATTCTCAACATGATCTAATATGCATTCTAAAAAAAAGTACTTAAAATAATTATGAAATAAAGTCAACAAAATCTGAGCATAAACATGGCAGAACAGTCATTTAGATCACTCAAGTACTACAAGCAGCCCAATCAAATTCTAAAACTAGTAACAAGAGACAAAGTCAGATTTAAAGACTCAAAATTAATTCAATTTGCATTGTTGCTTAACCAGAGTATATGCATACATGAGGGCATTAAACAATTCTGCTCAATCTAATTTAAAGAACCAAATTCAATTAAAAAAATATCATATTGCTTAAAAAAAACATTAAGCTATATCAAAACTACATTAAAAAACTAAAATATTTTGCTTAAATGCATAACACAACTATACTAAAAAAACCAGCCATAACACAACTATACTAAAAAAAACAACCGTATGATATAACAAATAATACAATAGTTGAAAGAAAAACACAACAAACAGAACTTATTTGATAAGCTATTGACAAATTTTTATCCCTGGCAAGAAACTCACATCCATGTGAAACAATGGGGATTTGAACCCATAACCTTCTACTTTGGAAGGTGATGAAGTAAACTAATTATTGTAACACTCAAAAAGCCAAAATAAAAACTAATTTAGATCTCACACTACAAGAGTTGTTGTGTTAGAAAGAGTAGCTGCTTTCACTATGTTAAGAGATATAGAACATACATTTCATGTAATGACAAAAACTTGCACCAACTACACCAGAGTTCCACCTTTCTTTGAGCCACAGCTTTCCAGCTATGTATAATCTGTCTATCTTAAAAGTATCTAAGCCTCAATTTTTACAGAAAATATTGTGCAACTTTACATCCAAAAAGAAAAAGGAGTGGTCAAAAAGAAAATAGAACAATTTTAGTAGAATATGAATGTGGAGCAATAGGAGTTATTGCTTGGTGCAATGTTAAAAACTCAGTCCGTCAAGCATGAAAATGTAGATTCCAGTCAAGAGCATCCACTTGGTACAAAAATACTGCCAAGGTAATGCCTTTCTCCAATCTCTTTCACTGCTCTCTGATTAGTGGAACCAGCACTGAGAAATGGCCTTCTAGGAATATGGAGCAATAGATGAAAAAAGCTGCATAAGTGTGTTGATATTTAAAAATGAGATTTGACATTACATATGTATTAATATCATCTTAAGGGAGGATACAAGAAAGACAATCAGTTTATAGCCAATTACAGTTAATTTTGCTAAAATAATATGCATATTAAATATGCACATAGATATATCCTAAATATGCTATGTCATATGAACTTTTGTTTACATGTATAATTTCTGATTGCAATTAAAATTTTCTTAACGACATGTTTTTGACACTCTTCTTTTAACATAAAAGAATTACTAAATTAACTTTGTCACTTGCTATGAAGCAGCTCCATTATCTTAGTCCAAATGGATTTATGCAATCATCCACTACCTAACTGTTTATTTATCAATATTTTCTATTTTGACAGTCCATTAGAAATTAGTTGATCCTACCTTACTGACCTGCATTGTTTGTACTGAGAACATCAAAAGCTCAGAAAGCTTTCTCACTTTGCAAGAAATATGAACCATTTATATTTTTTTTCTCTAAGATGCATTACTGTCAGGATCATCACATTCAGCTATTTCCAAATAAGATAAGGTTTGCACAACTGCCATCCATACAATTCTTCCACTGACTTTAAACTAACGGCTAGATATAAGAACAAAGAGAAAAGAGAGAGAATCAAACACACACCTGTACATGAGCCTTTCTATAAAATCCTCTTCTTTCATCCTCAGAAGGGATTGCCGGGTTTATTCTCCGAGAGTGGACCAAAAATCCTCCAATGTGTCAACAGAGAGTCTGGCAGTGTGTAGAGCACATGTTTCCCTAGTTCCATGCCCTCTGCCATACCCTGACATTCCTTGGCTTATCCAGCCTCGACCTCCCCCATCATAAGCATCAGGATAAAGCAATTCACATTCCCGTTCCTGTACCCTCGCTCGTGCACAGTCAAAAACCTGATTCAAGTGAAACATGAGGTACCATGGAAAAAGGGAAAAGGAAACATTGAACAATAAAACTATAAAAGGGACATACATTTTGGAGTCCCTTGAGAGATTTTGAGTACAGATAGCAATCCAAGAGGGTCAATATCCCATCCCGAGTACAAACCTACAATTGCGGACATAGGCACAATGTGTGAGACAATGCTACTAAAATTTTATATATATATATATATATATATATATATATATTAATGATTATAGCTTTACAAAAGAATGTCACAATAAGCTCAAAGTAACATGAAATAGACTATGAGTATCAACAAAATAGTGGCTCGTGCTTTGGGTTTCCTCATTAGCATCTTTCATTACTATGAAACTGTCAATAATGTTAATGCCAAAAACAGAACCTGATCATTGAAAATTTGGCAAGGAAAATAATTTTTGGTCTTTGGAAAGCTAAGTGGTTGCTAAAAATCCTGTACCCATTCTCTCCAGGTAACTCTTGAATTAAGTTCCTATGAAATGCAACGTGAAATCTGAAACAAAAAAGTAAGAAAATGACAGGAAAAAGAGATCATCAAGTGGAAGCATGTTGATGCTAACCTTGGATCATCATCTAAAAACTTACATCCGGGGACACACTATGAGTGTTATACTTGTCATCCTAGTACATTGTACTGATCCGATACAGCTGCTGTATGCTAAGTACCTGAGGAAAGAAAAATAAAATAAATAAAACACTAGTTGATGCCCAAGCTCAACCTGCATACTGCAACAATATTTTAAATTTTTTTTTTCGGGTTAAATAATACAATCACAAAGTGAAGTGACAGTAAATCCAATGTACCTCATCGGTTGCCTTGTAACACCAATGTTCCAGTTCAACCAGTCCTGCTTTAACATATTCACCATTACTAAACGAACAACATTCTCTCCTTAATAAAAGGCTGCAACCAGAAGCAATGTACGCAGAACCGTAAGGAAATACTTCACCCACAGTATAATAACTCAAAAACATCCAAACAGAAGGCATATGACAATACCTGCTGAATAGTTGAACATTGATGAAAGAAAATATTTGTGTGAAAACCTTGCGAACTAAAAATGGGGGCACCTGAAAAAGATAAAGAAGAAAATAAAAAAAGAAACAGAAACAGGTAAGCAAAAAAGTACTTAACTGCAAATAATAAATAAACACAAAATACCAGAAGACATTTCCAATGAAAGCTCAAAAATACACAACACAAAAGGTAACTAATTTCCAAAGTCTGCATTGCTGGAATTGGCTGGGACACTTGAGCCACACTAGTATCAAGAAGCAAGACTACGACAGCCAATCTTTTTAACTTCCGAGTAATGGGAGAAAGAAGGAATAAGATAAAGGTGGAACAGAAACAACAAAACTTTCACTAACATGATTTGCTTTCAAAGTGTTCAAAAAATTTCCAAGGCTCTTCACAATTCCTTGCCAATGAGCAATCAAAGCTTGCTGGGCTGCAGTGTTGGCAACTGAACGTGATGAACCCTTAACTAAGCTTGCTCTGGAAGTTCTTGGAGCCTGATTACCAGATCCAAACATAAAACTCTCAATGTTTATAATTCAGAAGGGAGCAAAGTTAGAGTTATGAACTAAATGAAGCATTCACCTTTTATATTACTTGCTGATTAGTAAAGTAACAGTATCGGCTACCTGGATGCACAATCCAAGCAATGGAGAAATCTCTTTTTTAAGATTATCTCGAATCATTCCATAAATCTTCTCTACATATGTTGTAAGTTGCTGCTTCTTGAATAGCAAAGCTGGGTACTTGGCTTCAACTTGGTGTAAAGTTTTAAATCCACCAGTAAAGCCACCATTTATAAAGGAGAGATTATTAACTCCTTGCGGAGTTCCACAAAAACTCTAAAAGAAACAGAAAAAGACCTGAAGGACTTAAACTTTGTTAAATCGGTGTACCTAGGAAACAGTTTTTCATTTATAAAATGTTTAAGATTATGGGCCGGGGGAGGGAGGGGAAGAAAAGAGGAACTAACTCCATTACATTTAAAATCCAATAGCAATAGGTAGTATGAATTCCATTGGTGAAAAGGCAGCCAAGTCATTCAATCTCCCCAAACTAGCACCCTCTTCTAATGAAGACATACTACTCTAAAGCTCTAGTCTATAAAGAAACCTAGGTAATTGAAAAACACCAAGTAATTTGGTAAATCTTTCTCATGATCACTAATCATACAATAATAAATTCACATTTAGCTTATCAACTAAATAAATTATCTAATGTTTTGATAATAATAAGTAGTTATCATGTTCTGTACTTATTTTCTTGCTAAAATCATTATCCATTAACTTATTATCCAATGAAATTGATCCTATCTCCAGTTGATTTGAATAATTTTCTGCATCTTACTCTGTTTTACACTGTATAGCAACTATGAAACTCATTATGCTTATTAGCTGATGAACACAAATCGAGTAAAATAATGGAAATGAGCACTAAATTATCAACTCAATTCCCCCCCCCCCTGCCAAATGAGTGGAACTACATAAACACTTGCTTATACATAGAGCATCTGCATGTGTGGATTTTCACCAACTTCATCCACTCAAAGCTTCCTACAGGCCAAAATTTCTAAGGAAAATGGTAAGGCACAATGAAGATTTTGGTTTTCCCATACCAAAAGCAGCAAGAATCCTTTCGACTTGTACATAAAATTTCAATATTACAATCACATTAAGTAATTCTAAACTACCAAAATAGATTTAATTAATAGCTTATAAACATAATAGTTGTTGAGGTTGTTTTGAGCTGTATAACTGAAAACTCAATCAACATTTGTCCCCAATTAAAGCTAGCAAAGTCAAATTGAAAGAATGTGAAGCAGTGCTACTACTATGGAAATATCTGTGTTTTACAACAATTTAGTGGGTTCATAAAAGGTAAACTATTATTCCATAAGGCATTAAATTAATGCATGATAGTGAAAGGCAAGCAAGTTTCTCACATCAAGCATTTACTGTAAGGCCAACAGAAGAAGAAAAGAAAGGCGAAAAGCCTAAATACCTGTCAGATGAACCAGGAGCAGAAACAACAGCAGTGTTCTTGCCAGGAAAACCAACATCAGTTCTGTCAAAAATAAAGTTCAAAAGCAACAATCAGCCAACAGCAAAAGTTGATTGTATAAATGGAATGATAATAGTCATGCAAAAAAAAATTAGAAATAAGATTTCTCCATTTATAAGCTCAATATCGTCCTTGAATAGTCATAATTTTTATTTTCTTTTTAGTAACAGGAAATAGTCATACACTGTTGAGGTTATAAGCATAAATCTCCCCATGGAAGGTTAATAGGGGTCAGCTGAGATAAAAGGACATTTTGGGTTATTAACATCTAAAAGTAACCAAATATGTATGCATACGTACAATCCCTTTGATTGCAGAGAGGATCCAACAACTAAATTATTTTGATCACTTCCTTTCTGCGAGTCTCTAGGGTTGTCCAGACCTGTGCATAAAATCCAGATATAAGTCAAAAGATTTCAATGAGAAAAACTACCTAGCAAATTAAAAACAAGGAACAAGGGAAATTCATGGACAAAAGGAAGAACTTAAATATCAACTCGAGCAAATAAAAGAAAATGTTCCAATTTTCTGACAGCTTCCCTCAAAATTAGGTATACTACAAAAATAAAAATAAAAAATAAGCTTTCTTTATGAATTATTTGAACCATATCAGATAGCTTCTGGATGCAAATTTCCATAACAATGAGTACACAATCACTATAAAGCCACTTGATCACAAATACATCATCAAAAAATTGTCCTAATATTCATATGAACTATCAAAAGAAAATTAAAAGAGTGTCACAAAGAGAGAAAATTCACAAATGCAATAGAAGTAAGGATTCATAGAAAGAGACAAGCAGGAGCAAAAAGTGAAAGATTTGATATCAACTCAAGCAAACAAGTGAAAATGGAAAAAATAGATTCAAAAAACCAATTAATACCACAAAAATTATATTTAATTACAACTTCACTCTAACCATCTTATTAGTCCAAAGATACTCAGAAACAAAGAATTATAAATTAATCACATAAGTAAACATAGCACTACAATCATTCAGCCAAGTATGATAATGTTTGTGCATCAGAAAGATTCCCAAGACAAATCATCATACTCCAAGGGGGAGTGCTGATGTCCCTGTCTATTTTATCATCACCTGCACAAACTAATGTTTGAAAAACACAATTTATAGGCTTGTAAGAGAAGTGAAAAACAATGGTTTCAAACTAAATTGGATCAAAAACATACAATAACAAAATCAAAGATCCAGAAAGAGTGCCTCAGATTAAGTTCTTTTCATTATAGATTAGACCATTCATAGTATATTTAAACCCATCATTGGCACCCAAATGTTAAAAATAACCATATTTCCAAGAGATAATTCATACTCTTCTAAAACCGAAAATTATCAATAGTATATATCCACAGGAAATTTTTAAAAACTATACAAACTAAGCTGTTCTATTATAGCATAAAAATGTATTAGCAAAAAATAAAAAATTTCAAGTTATACACTAGAGTGTACATCTATCCATCCCTGTATGTGTATTACTAAATGCATCAGAGAGATTCCCAAAGACCAAGTCATCATTCTCCAGAGGAGTACTGATGTCCCTGTCTATTTTATCATCACTTGCAAAGTTTCCAACTACCAAATCTTCATATCATATTTGGTTATGCCAAGTACCAAGATCAAACAAACTTATTGAATGAAAAAAACCCTTAATAAGCCATCTGAAAAGGCTTCATTTTTACATTTCATAAGAAAATAATATCATATTGAACAACCCACATCTAACCAAATAATTTACTAAGTGCTCAAGTGAAAAGGGAAAAATAGAAAAAAATAAAGGAAACAATAAAAACCTAAATGCAAAACAAAAGAATTTATAACAAATAAAAGACCTCATCGCCTCAGATTAATTTCTTTTCATAGTGATTTACTCGAAGCATATTTAAACTCATTATAGACACAGACATTTCTCACCCATGACCTACAAGATTTACCCCATGAATACAAATAATGGTATTCCTAGCATGGTAAATCAAATGAACCACTATATAGATCTAACAGCAAGACCAAAATATTAGCAAACACAAATTCACAAAAGATATACAGTGCTATACAATTTCCAATAGAAATTGAAGTACCAAGAATGATAAATCAGTGATCAAACACCAAAAATATAATGCAAACTGGGCAGCAGTGACAAAATTCCAACATTCAATTTGGGGGAAAATAAACTCAACACACAACAAGTGCAAATTCAACGCAAGCATATATCAATTTTGTGTGCCTGTGAAAGTGTGTCACTACAATTAATTCATAAATCACCAAATCTCAATCAAGTACGTCTGTGAGTGTGTATACAAACTGAAATATGTGCGTTTGTGAGTGTGTAGAGAGAGAGAGAAAATTATACCAGTAGAAGGCTTTCTCAAACTCTTAAACCATACTCACAGATCAAAAGAAGCTTAAATCGTTGCCGAACAAGATTAAAATCAACCCGAGAATGATTCCAGTGGCTGTCGACGCGATCAACAGCTTCATCGTCGCCCCTTGCCATGGTGACTGTTCGGGTTTCACCGACGGAACCACCGACGCGGCTTGAGCCGAAACATTTTGGCTTGAAGCAATGTATCTGAGACTTGAACAGAGATTGAATGACAGCAATGGTTTGGATCTGATGAGTACGATGGACTCATCGTAGCCATCGTTGGGTGGCGCCGCTCCGAAGCTGAACGACTGTATGGTGGGACTACACCTCGTCGAGTCATGCTCTGTCCTCATCGGAGGCTTCGAACTTTGCTGCCAGTGTACCCACCTGAGTGACAGCGGCTCGTAAGATGTTATGTTTGAGAGAGAGAGAGATTGGACTAGCAATTTCAACGAATTTGATTTCCATACGGTGCAAAATGGTGTTTGGAAAAATCATGAGAGAGAATGAGAGAAAGACAAGCGAGAGAGTGAAATGGTCACCTAAAATCTGTCTCCCCGCCTTTTCCAATATTCACGAGAGAAAAATAAAAGGGTCTTTTTAGTTTAAAAAAAATTAGATCTTCCATCACGGGCATAGCCCGTGATAAACATAAAGCATTCCACTATGGGCCTTGCTTGTGGTGGAAAGTATCTTTCTACCACGGGCTCAAGCAGTCCGTGGTGAAAAGTATTTTCTACGACGGGCTATGCGGGCCCGTCGTAGAAAGTAACTTTCTACCACGGGCTACACGAGCCCGCCGTAGAAAGTGACTTTCCACCACGGGTTGTGCGAGCCTGCCGTAAAAAGCCTGTCATTAAAGGCTAAATTTCTTGTAGTGCTAGGTCAGTTTCGGGGGATGGAGGTGAAGAAGGTACCACTTCTAAATCAGTGGAACAGATTGGAAGTGTAAGAGCTGAGGATCTGGTGCCATCTGACTTAGAAGGTAGGAATAATCGGTTTAGTTTAGCGAAACTTCGGAGAGATAGGGAAATTCCCGATAATGTGTCTTTACATCATTATCCGAATACTTATAACTTTCATTCGGGTGAAGGTGTGAACGAGGGAGAAATTCTTTTGTCTGTAGGTCACTTGCCTACTCTGCAGTTTCCTCTTCACCCCTTTTATCACTTGGTTTTGAATACCCTCGGTCTTGCACCTTTGCAAGTTAACCCAAACTTTTTTAGGGTAGTATCCTGTTTATTAGCTTTAAACTGTACCCGTTCTTTAAACTTAGATTTTGATGACTTGATGATGTGTTATCCGGTAGTGAGAATAAAGGATGAACGAAACAGATATCATTTATTTCCTAAGCCCCGTAGGGCGATATGTACTGACAAACCTTCTTCGGATAAGGGGTGGAAAGGGAAATTAGTAGTAGTAGGAGGGGATTGGAGTGTGCCCAGCTCAGAAAAGTTCCCTATTCCGAAGAAGTTTAGTCATTTAGGTACTATTTTTGCTTATAATCTATGTGTTTTAACCAGTAATGTAGGTGCAATATTAATCATGTGATTGGCTCGTGCAGATTACGACTTTGTTATACCAACGGCGGAAGAAAGTAGCCGAGCGAAGATTTTACAGTTTAAGGTTTGGTCTGATCGTCCGAGCGCTAAAGATCTTGTAGTTTCTAACATTTTACAGTTAATATCTCAGCAAGCAAGTGAGGCTGGAGATATGAGTATCCCAATTACTGTCAGGTCTTCTAAGAACAAAAAGGTGGTCGAACAGGATTGCAGCACATTCGTGCCTGCTGCTGCGGATCGAACGGATCCGGCTGCAAAGCGAAAGGGGGTGATGGGTGAGGTGCACCAGACAAATGAACAGTCTAAAGGACACGTTCAAAAACGTACCAAAGTAAGCGAGGTTATTACTGGAGTTATTGCTCGATCGATCACTCAAGGGTCTGGCAGCTCATTGCGTGTCCCAATAATTTTGTCTTCGGGATCGGGTAGGTCCCATGCACCAGAGCCCTGGGTGCCACAGTTGACTAAATCCAATGGAGCTGTATTGACTGTGAATGATTCCAGTTTTCGGGACATTCATACTTGCCATTCGCTCGCTCATGGGATGTGGCCTCCTTTGGATCTAAAGGCTATGGATGATATTAGCCTGACCGAGCTTTTGGACATGGCACCTCTTCGTTCTCTAAAGGTTTTACTTAACTTTCGAATTTTGACTTGTGTGTGCATTTTATTATTATCGTCCTTTCAATGACCATTTGCGTTACTGTTGGTATTGAAATTCCTGCAGAGTCATTTTGCTACGATGACGTTGTGCCGTAGACTAGAGATTACATCCACTCAATTGGATATTGTTAAGGAAGAGAAGAAGAAGATAACAGAAGAGAACACAAAGTTGACTGAAAGGTTGGGAACGGCAATGGGGGCCATCACGACCGAACAAGCCAAGCTCAAAGAATCAGATGAAAATTTGAGAAGGTATTCCAATGCTTATGGCAAAGCAAAGAAGGAAAGAGAAGTGGCTGAAGCTCGAGTAACTGAACTTACGGCAATTAATCAATCCCTTGTTGAAGCTAATCAAAAATTAGAAGTTGCTGTTTAAGCTCTTTTTCGAAGGATGTTTCGCGTTTGTCAAGTAAGGAATGCTATGGCTTATAGGACTGGTTACGAAGATCGTGTATCTGAAAGTCCTGTTTACAAAGGTGGTCCTACGGAATGTGATCAGGAGTCAGGGGTGGTGGATGGTCATTCCGACGATCCGGAGATAACCACAGAGGAAGGGGTTATTGGTGACTTACTGAAGCCCATATTAGCAGATTTATCAGCCGAAGCCGCTCAGGAGGTTTTAAATGAGGGTACAGAAGGAGCAATACCGATCGAGCGAGCGACCGAAGGGGCTATTAACGATCCACCAGTTCCTGATGTCCCAGCAATTACTGAAGTTCAAGAGACGGTGCAACCGCAAGCCTGAAATACCGGAGAAATCATGTGATCGTTTAAATTTTATTGTATCACTTATCAGGAAATTTTGAATGTTGGGGATATTTGTCGAATGTAAAAACTCTTTTTGTTCCAGTTTATAAAATACCATCAGTTTGTGATATGAAATGTCAAGTCAAGAAATTGTTGCACTAAGACTTTTTGCTTAACGCTGTGCTCATGTTCAATACTGTTCTTTGTTCGATACTGTTCTTTGTTCAATATGAGTTTGTTCTAAGAGCAACAAGTTCAACCTTTCGCCTTCGATCGGTTATCCCGTTGGTGCATCACTCCTTCGGGAAGTTTTGCTCTTGGATGTTCAATATGTATGGCAAACTATTAACATATGTTCATCTTTAACATTTATGTTCATGCTCATAATTTACATATAGTATCGTCTCAACTTAGACGCATTCCATGGAAGTTTAACATTTGCTCCGTCCTCGATACGTCGCAAACGATATGCTCCTCTACCAATTTCTTCAGTAACTTCGTATGGTCCCTCCCAATTGGATGTTAACTTCCCAGCATTTTGCTCTTTAGTATCTATCTCTGTCTTTCTGAGTACCAAGTCTCCTTCTACAAATGATCGTGGTTTGACCCTCTTGTTGTAACTGTTGGCAATCATCTGGTGATATGATGCCAATCGGATCAAGGCCGTTTCTCTTCGTTCATCCAGTAAATCGAGATTTTGTTCTAAAGCTCTATCATTGTACTCTTCTTGATAACTGTCCAACCGAAGTGTTGGCAGATTAATTTCGATCGGTATAACAGCTTCGGTACCATATGTAAGACTGAACGGGGTGGGGTTGCCCCTGTGGGTCTTCTTGGGGTTGTTCGATATGCCTACAAAACTTTGGGAAGTTCTTCAAGCCATTTTCCTTTGCGGTCTATCAATTTTTTCTTTAGGCATTGGAAGATAGTACGATTGGTTATTTTCGCTTGTCCGTTGCCCTGAGGGTACGACCGAGAAGATTTCTTCTGATTGATTCCATACCTCTTTAGAAATGCCTGTATATTTGACCCAGCAAGATTGGTACCATTGTCTGTTGTAATTGAATCAGGAAGTCCAAATCTACAGATAATATGAGACCATATAAAGTTCTGTACTTCCCTTTGTGAAATGGTATCATAAGCCTTCCCTTCTACCCATTTGGTGAAATAATCGGTGGCCAATAGTACATATCTTTTATTTCCTGGAGCTCGTGGCAGGGGACCCACTATATCCATAGCCCACCTTGCGAAAGGCCATGGGCTGGTCATTAAATTAATCTCCTCGGGAGGCTGATGTGGAGTAGGAGCATACCTTTGACATTTGTCACATTTCAGAACGTGGTTTTGTGCATCTTTGGCAAGGTATGGCCAAAAATACCCTTGAAGAAGAATCTTGTGAGCAAGGGATCTATGCCTTGAATGATTTCCACATTCACCGCTATGAACTTCACTAAGGACTTGTTGAGCCTCCTAAGGGGTTATACATCGCAAATAGGGCCCGGAATGTGAACACCTATATAATCGGTCATGAATTATGGCATATTTAGGAGCAGTGAGACGTATCCTTTTTGCCTCTTCTTTGGACGGGGGTAACAGGCCCTCTTCAAGATATAGCCGCAAAGGATCCATCCAACTGGGCTCTGTAGGGATACATAGAACTTGTATTGGAGATGATATGCTAGGTTCAAGCACAACCTCCAAAGGAATTGATCAAACCAGATCATGGGAGGCTGCATAAGCTAAATTGTCAGCATGTAAGTTGTCTGACCGAGGGATATGAATTATGGTGAAATTAGGTATATGGGCTATGATTGACCGAGCCATATCCTGATAAGCACGCATTCGTTCATCTCGTATAGCATATTCTTCAATTAGTTGCTTGACTACCAATTGAGAGTCACAACTAACATGGAGGTTGCGTATTTGTAGTTCTCGAGCGAGTTTCAGACCGTGCACAAGGGCCTCGTACTCAGCTTCATTATTTGATGCAAGGAAATTTAATCGAAGTGATTGTTGCAATACAGATCCCTCGGGAGCTTGTATTTCTATTCCGATGCCTACCCCATTTTTGATTGGTGGACCCATCAATGTACATTTTCCATTTGGGCTCTTTTGTTTTTTCGATAAGCTTTTCATCATCATACTCAAGGAGAAAATCAGCTACAACTTGTCCTTTAATGGATGTACGAGGAACATAAGTGATGTCAAAGGAACTAAGCTCTATAGCCCATCTAGACAAACGGCCGGACATATCTGGTTTGCTCAATATGTTGCAGATGGGACAACTAGTTACTACTGTAATGGGGTGTGATTCGAAATAATGTCGTAATTTCTTTTTTGCTTGAACGAGAGCTAAAATAACCTTTTCGGTTGGGTTGTATCGTTGCTCAGGATCAGTCATTGACCTACTGGAATAATAAACTGGATATTGCTTGTGGTCTTCTTCTCGTAGGAGTACTGCGCTGGTAGATGTGGAGGAAACTACCAAGTAAAGATATAATCGCTCGCCTTCGGATGCCACTGTGAGAATAGGGGGATGAGCCATGTACTTTTTGAGATTGGATAAAGCGATTCGTTGTTCCTCTTGCCAAACGGTCCTTCCTTTGGATCGGATTGCTTCAAAGAAGGGTTTGCATTTGTCCGATAACTTGGAAATGAACCGAATTAATGCAGCGACTCTGCCTGTTAGTACTTGTAAATCCCTGAAGGTCTTGGGTTCAGGATGTTCTAGAATTGCCTTAGCTTGCTCTGGACTGACAGATATTCCGGAACGACTGACGATATGACCCAAAAACTTGCCTTCGGTTACTCCGAACGTACATTTGGTGGGATTCAACTTGATGTGATGCCTTCTGAGCACATCGAAGACTTCTTGCAAGTCTTTGCTATGATCCTCTTTCTTTCGACTTTTGACAATGATGTCGTCGATGTACGCTTCGATTGTGTGCCCCAATTGTTTGGAAAACACTTTATTAACCATGCATTGGAATGTTGCCCCAACATTCTTTAACCCAAAGGGCATTACCTTGTAACAATAAGTGTCTCGTTCGGTTATAAAAGACGTTCGCTCTTCGTCACTGGAATTTATTGGAATTTGATTATAACCGGAATAAGCGTACAAGAAACTTAACTTCTCATAACCAGTAGTGGCATCTATCATTTGATCAATTTTTGGTAGTGGATAACTATCTTTTGGACAAGCTTTGTTTACGTTAGTAAAATTAATGCATACCCTCCACTTTCCATTTTTCTTCTGAACAACAACCACATTAGAAATCCATTTAGGATAATAAACTTCCCGAATTAAACCGGCGTTAAGCAATTTCTGCACCTCATCATCAATGATTCGATTGCGTTCAGGTGCAAAGCGTCGTTGGCATTGTTTGACAGGTGTCACATTCGGATCGACGTTCAAACTGTGACACGCTGTGTTGGGATGAATTCCTATCATTCCTGTATGATCCCACGCAAAAACATCTAAATTGCGCTGGAGCAATTGTGTGAGTTCCTCTCGCTCTATCCGGGTAGCATGAGACCCTATCCGGCTCGTTCGAGTCAAGTCAGTGGGATCTATCTGCACTACCAACAGATCTTCGAGAGTGTGGCCTTGGAAGTCCTTCTCGTCGTCCTTTTCTTTCTCGTAGGTTGTTGTTGATTGCTATTGAGAAGGACCTTGAGTATTTGGAATTGCTTCGATAGGTTCAGTGCCCTTTAACGCCACAGCATAACACATTCGCGCTGCCTCCTGATCACCCCATATATTCTCAATGCTTTGCCCATTAATGGACAAACATTTCATCACTTGGTGGAGTGTCGAAGGAACTCCTCTCATTCTGTGAATCTATCCTCTGCCTAGGATAACATTGTAGGGTGAACTGATCTCAATGATTACAAAAACTTCATTGAGAGTTCTATGCGCTGCTTCTATTGGAAGGAGGGTAGTTCCGAAAGGAGTTACTCGAGTCCCGTCAAACCCAACAAGGGGATTGTGGGTTTGAATAGCTTGAGATGCTGCGAAACCCAATTGTTCAAAGGTTGACAAGGTCATCACATTGGCACTTGATCCTGTATCAACAAGAATGCGCCGAACGAGGCACCCTGCTATTGTCAAAGTCAGGACCAACGGGTCTTCATGAGGTGTCTGCACTTTTAACATGTCCCATCGATGGAAGGTGATATCGGCAGATACACGTTCGTCCAGAAAATTGCATATTGTCATTGCCTTTATTACCTTCGATCTTCGCCCTCCCTTAGTGGTGTGAACATCAGCTTTCCATTGTTGGGCATGTCCATGAATAGTATCAATATTTTTTGCTGGTGGCCCTTCATTTACTTTTCGGGTGGAACGAGGTGCAGTGTTCTGAGAAGCAGTATTAGATAATACATAATCGGATAGTTCTCCTCTAGATATGAGGAGTTCTACCTGATTACGTAAATTCCGGCAATCATCTGTGGTGTGCCCCACATCCTTGTGGAAAGAGCAGTGTTTAGTTCTGTCTCTCAACTCAATTGGAGCTGTCAAATGAGGAGGATTCCTGAAAATGCCCCGGCCGACCGTTTCTTGGAACAAACGGCTCAACGTTACTTTTAGAGGGGTTTCCTTTCGGTCAACCCTGGGTCTTTTGTCGGGGGTAAAGCTTAGAGGAGTTGATCTGTTTACGTTCGGTAAGTTCCCTAACGGTCTGTCTCTTGGAGGGGCAACAGTGATGAGAGATGAGGGTTGACTCTAACGAGATTCGTCCTCTTCAATGGCAATATATCCCTGAGCTTTGCTGTTCAACATGCCCATATTCTTCGGGGGTTTTCTTAGCAATGCTCGATAGAACTCAGTGCCCTTGTTCATAGTTACTCGAAAGGCTTCTACTGCTGTAGATTGATCACATCCGTCGATCAGAGATATTTCGAGATTAAACCGAGCAAGGAAAGCTTTTAACGGCTCCCCATTAACTTGTTTAAGGGTGAACAAATAGGACATGGTCTTTTTGGGTCGCCTATTACCCACATATTGAGTGATGAACTGCTCACAAAGAGATTGGAAATTATCAATTGTTTTTGGGGGTCGCTGCTTGAACCATATCAGTGCTGAACCGCAGAGAGTAGTTGAAAACATTCGACACATTAGATTATCATCATCGGTATTTAAAGCCATCCGTTGCTGAACATGGTAAATATGTTCGACCGGGTCGGTTCGTCCATCGAAACTAGTGAACGAAGGTATTTTGAACTTTGTAGGAATATTTGAGTGTAATATATGATTTGCAAAAGGTGACTGTAGCACATCTCGTACCGCTTGTGTAGCCAAATCTGAGGGAGATTCGGTTTGGAAATCACGTCTGATCGTATCTATTTCTCTTCGAATTTGCTCATGTATTGTCTTCTGCTCCTCCGCTCGCACCGGGTCGGCCCCCAAACTCGGCTCAGCACGTACAGGATACCTTATAGGCTCTTCATTGACCATATCCCTCTCAAAGCGTTTGTAGGATCTTGCTCGGTGTTCTGTGTCTTCAGGCTGTTGATTGGAATGGTTAACAGGTTCTGATGGTACATGTCTATCTTCTTGTATTTCATCACGCAGTCGTGCATTTTCTTGCTGTAATACCTCTAATTGTCGTCTTAACGCATTATTACCGGCACGGTCTTCGTCCTCTCTAATTGGCAGGGATTCATCAGTGTAAATGGCAGCTCGAGTGGACCCAACCATTATTCTCTGAATGGTATGCTTCGGTGATTACGTGGATCTTTTCGTAACTGTTCCCACAGACGGCGCCAAAGTGTAGGTGTCAGGAAATATAAACACTTAGAAAAATTATATAACAATATTCACTATTGATAAACAAAGAACAAATGCAATATATGGGGTAATCTCTTATTTTTATTTTATTCTCTCCGAAAAAAACTCTCCCTTTACAATGAGGGTCTCTCTCCTTTTATACTACTTCCTTGAGCATGAGGTGGTATGATAATGATGACTTCGTCCTCCATTCTTATCCTCGGTTGTCTTTATCTTGATCCTTGATGAGTAGATCGTTCCAATCCCACAGAGCAGGAGGTGGTAGTTCGGGTGTCGTGTAAGAGCTTTATTGGTTTATGTGGTACACCTGGGTTTGTTCTGCCTTTTCTACTCTGGCCCAGCACATTATTTGCAGGGTTGGATCTGACTTGGGCCTGTTCAGTCTTTTTTATCCTAGCCCGGCCCATCATTTGTATGGTTGGGTCTAACTTGGGCCTGTTCATTCCTTTTATTTCTTTTGGGCCGTTATTTTGGTCCACAGTTATGTTGGTCCACACTTCTTGGTCCACAGATAGTTAATAAATTTGACTCTCTTAAAGATCAGACCGGAGGATTCATCTTCGATAACTTAAGAAAACGTTATATATATTCTTTTATCTATCTGTAATATACTTGATTTATCTATAGCGGAACCTTATGGTTTTTATTGTCTTTTTTTTGAATATTTATAACATCTTTTCTTTTCAAACTTTCTTGTTTTTAGCTTTCCTGCTTTGCAATCTTGGCTGTGGCTATGCGTGTATATATACACGATTCCCGAACTCATAGCTTGTAAAAACTAACTGAAGCTTGTATAGTTTATACAGACACCACCCCACGCCACCACCACTGATGGCCACCCGTGTTGTCTCTCGCAAGGTCCTCCACAGCCTCCGCTACTTCACCAGACCCTTAAACTCTGCTCCGCCTTCCATCCCCGCCATCTCCCCACTAAACCTCCATGAACCACCGCCACCCACCACCACTACTACCACCTCCGCCAGCTCAATTCTCAATCTGGACGATGTCAAGGAGCTTTTCTCATCCGTTTCCACCGCGAAGCTGCTCCAATCATCGGCCAACCTTCACCTGGCGGCGATGGAGCTGGCGGTGGATGTGGGCACGTGGGTCATGAAATCAAGGCTCATGGACATGGCTGTGTTGCGTGAGATAGTACTCAGGACTGTGAAACATACCTTTTATGAGCATTTCTGTGGGGGTCAGAGTCCGGAGGAGGCGTGTCGGACTGTCCTGAAGCTTCGAGAGGCTGGTCTGAGGGGGATGTTGGATTACGGGTCGGAGCACTCCACGGATATCCAGTCGTGTGATCGGAATTTGGAGGTTTTTGTTCGGACTGTTGAATCAACCAAGTCACTCCCACCATCTTCTGTAAGCTTTAGAGTATCTAAACGAAGAATATGTCAACTTTCTTTCTCCATTTCATAAGTTCTTTCCAAAAGTCAAACTTTTCTTCTTAATTTCACAAGTTCATTCCTCTCTAAGTTGATTTTTATTTTTATTTTTTAGATGTATTTTTTCATTTTTGCAATTCCTTCTTGCATGAACATTGGCGTTAAAGGTCATTCAAATGAATTTTCCTCTTCCCTATTCTCAAACCCGAATCGTCCACACATATATTTGTCGGACATTTTGCTTATACTAGAACTACAACTAGTAGTTTCAAAACTTCAACATCACTTTGCATAATTTGATGTTATATAGATATATATATATATATATATCATGGATGTTTGAAAGAATGAGAATGTAAAATTTTATCCCACAGGTTAGCTTTGTGGTAGTGAAGATCACTTCAATTTGTCCTCCTAGTCTGCTCAAGAGAGTGAGTGATGTTCTGAGATGGGAATACAAAGACAATTCTTTCAGTCTTCCATGGAAGCTCAATACTCTTCCAATTTTCTCAGAGTCGAGCCCTCTTTATCACACACCTGAAAAACCAGATCCTTTAACCCCACAAGAAGAAAAAGAACTCCACTTAGGGCATCAAAGGCTAGTGAAAATTTGTGAAAAGTGTCTAGAAGCCAATGTCCCATTAATGATCGATGCAGAGGACACATTGATCCAACCTGCCATCGACTACTTCACATACTCAGCCGCAATCATGCACAACAAAGATGACAACCCAATCATTTTCGGGACAATTCAGGCTTACCTGAAAGATGCAAAAGAAAGATTGTCAGAAGCTGCAAAAGCTGCAGAGAAAATAGGAGTACCGATGGGGTTTAAGTTAGTAAGGGGAGCTTATATGTCAAGCGAAAGGCGCTTGGCTGCTTCTTTGGGTGTTGAGTCTCCCATTCATGACAGCATTCAAGAAACACACGCGTGCTACAATGACTGTGCTTCTTTCATGCTTGAGAAACTCGCATATGGCTCAAGTGCAGCACTAGTTCTTGCAACCCACAATGTTGAATCAGGTAAATAAACACATGGATCAATTTTTAGGATTAAGTCATTGTTTGGTATTGATTTGTTTAACACACACACACACACACACACACACACACATATATATATATATATAGGAAAATTGGCAGCTGCAAAAGCAGTAGATTTGGGTATTGGAAAGGCAAATCAGAAGCTGCAATTTGCCCAACTATATGGAATGGCAGAAGGGCTTTCTTTTGGTTTGAGAAATGCAGGTTTTCAAGTTAGCAAGTACTTGCCATTTGGACCTCTAGACCAAATTATGCCTTACCTTCTAAGGAGAGCTGAAGAGAACAGAGGCCTCTTGGCTGCTTCAACCATTGACAGACAACTCATAAGGTAAGCTAATTAATTAATTTGTTAAAGAAGATCCATATAAAAGACAGGCAAAAGGTTGATTTGATTTTGATGTGTTCTTCAATTTTTTTTTCTTAATTCATGCAGGAAGGAGTTGAAGAGGAGACTCAAAGCTACCATTAGAGAAATTCTTTTTAATTTTCAGATGAAGACGAAAAATCAAAATTGTACCTAAATAAGACAAAGAAAAAGTACTTGTGTGATGTCATTTATCTTAGTAGGACCCACTGCATTTTCTGATATTTTTCTTCTCTTGCTCCTAAGTTTTATTAGACTGTAAAATCTTATCCAATTACTCCATCCATGAATACCCATAACCGTTTATCCGGAATCAACACGAGATTTCTTCATCTCTATCACTAAATAACGCTATGTAATTCACTTCTCTACATTAGTGTTGTGTTTTAGAGTATCGAAACAATGCTTTGAAATTAAAGATAGATTAATTTAAATTTTGATATAAAATTATTTTTAATTTTAATTTTAAGGTGCCAATTCACCCTTCCAAAACGAACATAGCATAAGTAGTTTGCCTAACTCAGTCATGGACCACATATACTCTTCTGGTAGAATGTAAAATGTCAAAAAGAGTATGAATGGGAGAGCAAGGTCTCAATTCATTAAGAATAATACATTACATCACATGTTTTAAGTGTCTTCAGTATATGATCTTCCTTTGCAATTAAAAAAATATAGAATTATTAAACTCCAAGGGTTGACTCAAGTCGTAAAGTCATTTGATTCTGGTCTCTCAAGAAATATCAAGTCTAAAGTTCGACTCATTTTGAATGCAAACAATTTTTTGAGTCCAATTTTCACGGATAATTATGTGACTTACCCGGTCTGGGATGAGGAGGCACCCTTCCTCAATCTTAGGAATTAGTCGAGGCGAGACCTCAAATACTCTTACTAATCTAAAAAAAACATGAAATTTCATTAACTTGAATTTGAATGTCTAAAAAATACAATTTTTATTGTCACTTGTACAGGAGACTTGCTTGTACGGGTGTATCCCACACTTTCAACTTAGCACTAAGTCAAGACATAATATGTATATTATATTGAAGCATTGTGTTTGAATTTTTCTAGAAAAAAAAAAAATTACGATCTAACAGTCAAAAATACTTAAAAAATTAATCTTACAAATCAAAATATTTATCTACTCTCTATCTACAGTTAAATGATCACAATTCACCCACTGCTTTCAAACCTAAATTCACATACACGTTCACTTACCCTCACACTCTTAAAATCTCGTTAACACCTAAATTCACATAATCGCATACACCTCTACCTACCATCACACCTAAAATAATATTATATTTTTTTTATAGTATCATAGATATAGGCAATACGCTAAAGTGTGTATATATATATATACACATTCTCTTCATTTATTTATTTTTATTCAATCAACTATGATATTAATTTTATTAAAAATTTATAATGATTTTTTAATCTCAAAGTTATCAAAAATCACGTGATGGGATGGCCTAGAAAGTAGAGAGAGAAAACATTTAAGATATATATTTGCAAAATATACATTTATTTGTGTACATGTGTTGATATATATATATATATATATATATATATATATATGATTTTTGATAATTTTGAGATTAAAAAATCATTATAAATTTTTAATAAAACTAATATCATAGTTAGTTGAATAAAAAAAATAAATGAAGAGAATGGGCTTCCACCAAGATTGCTTAGTACTGTGTCTAATGACTGATGCTATGACCTATATATTCGTATAAAACAAAGTCGATTCTTTTCCACCAAAAACCAACAAAATTTGGTAGATAAAAAACAAGCAAAACAGAAGGTGGTCCCATAACATGTCTGGGTGGATTTGTTATTTTATTTGTTGCAAGTGACATGGAGGGTCTCCCTTTCTTCTAGCCACATCTAGAGTGATGTGCTCAAAGATGCAAGTAAATTACTCTCCTCTGCTATAAACAAAACATCGAAACATTTTCATAATTCTACCAAGAGGCCTCTCGTATGCGCTACTAATGTTTACTAATACAGAAACTTGTTAAAAATGCATGCTTTTCTTTTAGAATATATATATCAGAATGCGTTCTTTTCTTATTTGTCTTTTAACGAGAAAAGTAAGACTTGGTGGTAATTTTTTCATTATTTTTTATATTTTTTAAATGAAAAATGCTAAACGTAAATTTTATCATGAATTGCCTTTATGAATGATGTGGCAAGTGATAATATTATTGACATTCCGTGTATGGTGGAATCCACCAATACTAACTCACTATTTAATTATCACATCATTCAAGATAAAAATTCATAAAATATTTTCATGACGTAGCATAACCTATCAGAAGAAGAAAAAAAGTTAACACGGGTCACTTTTAGGGGTCAAAAATTTTGATTTCCAGGTATTGCAGCATTAGGCTAAATAAATGTGGGAATAGAAAGAATCCAAGTAGGTTTGAAAAGTAGAGGAACAGAATGAACACGACACTGGCCTAGAATTTGAAATGGGTGTCAATATCACACTGACGGGGAGCCAACTAGGTCCGCTGACGAATCACAGGTTTAGTCATAGTCGTTATGCTGATTCAAAAGGCAGAGCTTGGAAAATGACCGTTACCTGCGAGGGAGAGGGAGCATCCATCACCATCAATGGAATATCGATCATCATCTTTGGATGAATCATGTGGAGGTAAAGATTCAGTTGTTCTACTCCACTTCTATCATTATCAGATTCCCCTGGAAGAAGAAGATAAAATCACTATGCAAGTATGCATTAATGCATATGTGTGTGTGTGTGTATATATATATATATATATAGACCAAAGCCAAAAAGTAGTGGTATCGACATGCAAGTGAAACCATCATCACCTTCCCCACCTAACAATATTGCATGTGGTTCTTGAAATTGGAATCTAAAGTTCAATGAATCTCAGTTTGATTGACAAATAAAAGTCAGTAGATGTCTATTGCAAGACATCTTATGACACCAGAAATTAGTTTCCAGTTTATATACCATCAAAGCCTACAAAGAATAGAGAAGAGGAAATCCCCGAAATGGACATGAATTGAACTAGACAAAATATTTTGAAAGACCAAAAGTAATAAGAAAAGGCCAACTATGACTGAATGAGAATAATCTTTAAAACCTTTTGGAAGATTCAATCTATAATATGAGTACACGTCTCTCGGTGACTCTGTCAAAGAAGTAATACTGAAACTAGAGCTGGCCAAATTAGGCTGGCCCTCATGTGCTTCTGTTGCTGGTTAGAACCTTTGCTTCACAGAAAGAAAACTATATACGGTTTTGTTTTTGTGTGTGTGAGATAGAGATAGAGAGATCAAGAGTGCAAATTCATATGATTTTGGGGAGGAAAATATTGGAGTCTCAATTGAAAAATTTCCCCTACCTAGCTCCTACTTTACCATAAATTCCATTCCTAAACACCGTCCTGGTTCTCCTTTAATTACAAAACATGGTCCAAATATTATCAAAGCTGAAAGGCCTTACAAGACAAGCTAAGGCATCCATTGCAATTCTCTAGGTCCTTGTTAGTACCGTTCCAAATCATCCTCAACAAGACTTTGACATATATCCTTTAACACCACCGAAAAGTAGAACATATTAGCCCATGCATTCCATCAGAGATGTCATCCATGGGAACACTTTCCCGACCTCTTTGCTAATTGTACTAGGACTTGAAGTCGAGAATTGTGGCTCATATTTCTAATATAATTAGGTTTCTATATAGAGTTGTATTTTAATAGGTAATTTTTGAAGGTCAAATTATCTTGTGTCTAAGGAATTGTAATTCTTATTTAACAATAAATGAGTTTAGAGATTATATAAATAGAAGCAGGGTTTTAGGAAAAAGGTAGAGAGAAAGGAAAGATATAAGGGGTTGGTGAGTGTTATGAGTAGAGTAGAAAGTATATGTAATTCCGGAGAGAAGATGCTAAGAGAGAGTGAGAGTGTGTTTACGGCATGCATACTTTTTGCGTGTTGTATATTCTCTTATCAAATATAGTGAAATCTCTATCTCCATGGACGTAACCTTAGAGTTGGGTGAAATATGTAAAATATTGTATTGTGCATAGGTATGTTTGATTGTTATTTTCAAAAAGTGATGATATGCTTCCGTGTGCCGAACGACTTGATTGACTAACTTTGATCCCAAAGTTTGCTCTTTTTATAGCTTCCATTATATTTTCCCTTGACACACATTCTCTGCCAGTGAAATCAAAAAAGAAGAGGCTACAATTAAATTATTTTAAGGTAAATAAAAAAAACACTATACTCCTTTGTCAGTTAATAAAAATAGTGAAATGACAAATATACACATATACTTTTTATTGTTATTTTATTAAAAAAAATCTTATTTTGTAAAAAGACATATATAGCCCCTCAGCTTTATATACAAATTTACATAGAGTCATTGCCATCTATACAATCACAAACACAGGCACATACGTCGTTCTCTCTTTTTCCTTGTCTTCATGTTATCTATGCAATATAAAACATATACTAACCATTTCTAACAAGAGAAACATATATACATCACTCTAAAACCTAATTTTCATCACAAAACATACATTTTCATATGTCACATGAAAAGAAAACATATATTTTATACTTGGACATGAACTTTCACTTGAATTAGAAAACACCACACACAACCCCTACCTCAATAGCTTTAGTTTCAAGCTATCCCACACTTTCACCACTCTAAAAGTTATCTGACCACAACTTTGTTCTGTTCTAAGCGAAGCTCTTGCCGCATAGAGTGCACTTTCCTTTTTCGGCGCCTTCCAAATCAAGCCCTAACACCTTTTAATTCTAGAGAGAAGAAGAAGAACACAAAGAAGAGAGAGAAGAGAGGTTCACGGCTGATTAGAGAGAGGAAATAAGCTTTAAATATATGTCTCCCAGATATTTATAAGCCCTAGGACACAAAAAGACCAGAACACCTCTAATTCACTTAACGTACCTTCCTGACCTTCGTTTTTGAATCCGAAAGAAATTATGGACTCGAAATCACTTATAAGTTTCTCCAAATATTTTAATTGGTCCATAACCAAAAATAAAATTTCTCAAAAAAATATCCAAATTCCCGGACTTACTCGATCCCTATCCCGGGTCCTAACAATCCAAAATTTTAACATGAGCCGAATAGCTCACAAAACTCTTCGAACCTCTAAACTAGTCCCCACACATGTAAATCATACTTATAACGTATGCTAGACATTTAAATTCCTATTTTGCAAAATAAATAAATAAATAATCAAATCTCTACAAGAAAGGACATGATGGAGTCTCTCCAACAGTGAGTTGGCGTGGAGCAATATTGATTTCATTTAAAGACATTTAATATTTTATTTGAATGCATGTCCGGGTTGTGGACTATATGCATGTGGTGAACATATATAAGACCTTTTATGCTCGAGAACATGTTATAATTTTGTCTTACGATTACATACATTATAATCATGGTTTTGAGCATGGTGAATGCTAGACAATTTAAATGATGATTTTACATTTATGTATAAATTATGCATTTGTAAACTTGTAAGAGTGATGGTATTGAGGAATTGGTAGATTGGGAGTAAGAGTGATGGTATTGAGGAATTGGTAGATTGGGAGTATGGCATGACAAGAATGGCAGCCATAAAGTGAAAATGGACACTTAAGAAAACTCTGCAAGGAAACTGTTTGAGGACTTTCAATCAATCAAAATCCTTGTTTCGATTAATCGAAGAGTGTCGATTAATTGAGTATCAATCAATTAATTTATGATTGAATGAATGACCAATTCTATTGGAATTTTGATGGTACTACGATATAAGTTCGATCAAGCGTAAGCTTCAATTGATCGAAACCTCCACTTCGATTAAACAAGGGTGTTGTTCGATTAATCAAAAGGTGCATTAATTGTGTGTTTCAAAGAGAATTATGTATGCATATTTTTCAATAAAGGACTCATGTAGTAGACTTGAATCGCTTATGCATGCACGCATACATTGTAGTTATAGTGATGATTATGCTTCCGCCAGAGAATGAGATTATGGTTTAGATTAAATGACGACATGCGACATTTTGGTGAGGAATTGATGTATTGTTAATGAAAAGGCTTTCACGACAAGAACTGGCCTCGGTGATCCGGATAGGAGCCAAGGGTGATAAATGGTACTGTCATGGTTGTCCGGGTCGTGGGATAACGATCGGGCCATCATGACACCTCACTACCCTGAAGTTTGGGCTCGGACCGGGGGAGTTCTAACGGTCCAAATTTCAGGGCGTGATAGCTTGGTATCAGAGCGCTAGGTCGAATACCTCGATACAATGAGTGAGGGTTAGATCACGTGTAGATTTGGAATGATTAGAACTTTTGAGTTTGATAACCTAAAAGCACGTGTAGACATGACATAGTCTATTTGAGAACTTATATGCATGAGAAGTATGTTTACATAATAATATGTTAAGTGCTTATGTGATAACATGTGTTATATGTTATGTATTGACTTGAGAACATGTTTATGTGATTAAATGTGTGTTAAAAGGCATGTCTATGTGTTACACGCATAAGCAATAACATGTTGTTATATTATGTAGTATGTTGAGCATGTTGAGTTCGTAACATGAGGATACTTATTATTGTTGACCTACAATTTGACCATAAAGGGATATGTCACCTAGACGCTGAGTAAGGGTAGTTGGGGGCGGAGTTCCCTAGAGAAATCGTTTAGTCATTGATATGATCGCGGCCCTTAGAGACTTTGTGAGGATCACAATTATTGAGGTGCAACAACCAGTAGTGAAACCGAAAGAGAGTGAAAGTGAGAGGCGTTTCAAGTTTATCCCGAGGTTCAAAAAGTTGTTGCCTCCTAGTTTTGATGGGAGCTCGGATCCATTGATAGCGGATAATTGGTTGGAGCAAGTAGAGAAACATCTAAAGATGTTGTCTACGCCCGATGATGGGATGAAAGTGATTCTTACCACTTGTTTTTGGTTGGTGTTGAATTATGGTGAAACTATGGGATGGGAAGAGTTTAAGACTCTTTTTCTTGATCACCACTTTCCAAGGCTAAAAATGAGGGCACTAAGGAAATAATTAGATAAGCTCATTCATAATGACATGACCGTAATTGAATATGAGAACAAGTTCATTTCTCTCTCACGCTTTACACCCAAAGTGGTGAGAGATGAGGAAGAGAAGACATGGAGGTTCATCAATGGCCTTCATCATTCGGTTAGGTCATTTGTGTCTTTTTTGGGTTTGAAGGTGTATATCGAAGTGGCAGAGAAAGCTTTGATGGTTGAGGCTAAGGCTAAGGATAAGCAGGAGAAAACAGAGGTTTGGAATAGAATAAGGACATATAATACCCCGCTCCAACACATGGTATGATATTGTCTGCTTTGGGCCTAAGCCCGTACGATTTTGTTCTTGGGTTTTACCCTAAAATGCCTCATACCATTTGAAGAGAACACACTACATATAAGCACATCCCCTTCTCCACACCCAGGCAATGTGGGATTGAGCACCCTGTAGCTTGCTAGTGTGGTAGCTCAGCCCAGTGTCTTTTCTTGCACCCACCCACATCACACTTGCCCATAAGGGTGACTACAATCCACCCCCTATGAGGCCCAATGTCCTCGTCGGTAAGGGTGCACAAAGAACCGTTGGAACCGGAACCAAAATCAGAACCGTAGGGAATCGTATCTGAATCGAACCAAATTGTAGCTACGGTTCCAGTTCTGGTTCCATTTTTTAGGAACCGTTGACTATGGTTCCGGTTCTGGTTACAGGTCCAGAAGAACCATAGGGAACTGAAACTGTGAGATATATTATATATAATACATAATTATGCTTATATAATATAGAATCTAATAAATATGTTTACTTACATAATTACTAACTTACTGCTAGTTTGTTACACACACACTTACACAGTTACACCTTTACAACTTACACAACTACACTTAGAGATACTGGTATACCACTACACTTATAGAACCCTAAGTTATTGACCTTTGTTTGGCCTCAGTTTCAACTTCTAACTTCTCACGCAGCGCCACACAATTGCAGAGGAGAGCCATTCACCTCACGTCCTCATCTCACCTCACAGACTTGATGGTCACCATTCTCCGGCAGTCCGATGCTTTATCTAGTATCTCTATCTCCCACTCTCTCCTCCTCTCTCTAATTCATGATCTAACAGTTAGTAATTAGTAACTCACTGAATTTCTCTCTCTACAATTCAAAATTTTATTTGGTTCACAATTTTTTGAATATTGTTCTCGTAAAACAAGTTACAAAATTATTATTTTTTTATTTCTGAAAACTGTTTTCAATTTCCATTGTTCCGAAAACAAAATGTTTTAGAGAATTGAACGAAAGATGCTTCTTATACTTTTCAACTATTGATTTCTCTATACTTTCATGTTTTGGGTAAGTTCTCAATCAAAATCTCTCTAATTAATTTTAAGAACTCCATCCAGGTACTAACATTCCCTTTTGTTGTATGGAGCTTCATAAATGTTTAATTGAAAAAAAAAATAGAAGAATCGCGGTTCGGAACTAAACATAACCGTAGACTACGGTTCGGTTCGGTTCGGTTCCACCTCCCAACGGTTTCGGTTCCGGTTCCAAAAATTAGAAACTGTTGGGAACAGTTCCGGTTCTGGTTCCTCCAAGAACCGTAAAGAACCGAACCGTGTGCACCCCTACTCGTCAGCACACTTCCGGCTGGGTTCAAGCTCTAATACCAATTGTAATACCCCGCTCCAACACATGGTATGATATTGTCTACTTTGGGCTTAAGCCCACATGATTTTGTTCTTAGATTTTACCCCAAAAGGCCTCATACCATTTAAAGAGAACACACTACATATAAACACATCCCCTTCTCCACACCTAGATAATGTGGGATTGAGCACCCTGTAGCCTGCCAGTGTGGTAGCTCAACCCAGTGTCTTTTCTTGCACCAACCCACATTACACCTGCCCACAAGGGTAACTACAATCCACCCAGTGGGTGACTACAGGACATGGGTAATTTTCTGAGGTTCAGGCAGTGAAGAAGTTCAAGACTGGTCCTCCGTGATAAGTGTTGAATGTTATACATTCTCGCACCTTTAATTATGTATTTTGATCCCATAGCTACACATATTGTATAGTTTTTACGTGTTTTTATGTTTTCGATGATTATAGGTTCAAACTCAAAATTTGGTGTAATTCAACTCCTTTATTAGTTCAAGAATGCATTCCTATGTCCTTCCATACTTTATTGAAAGTCCACATGAAGGAATTGTGAATAGCGTGTCAAGATCGGAGTCAAAAAGTTAAAGAGATGAAGATCCACAGAAGAAGGAAAGATCGATAACATGCATAGCTAGATTTACATAGTCCATGCTTAGAGATAGTGATTTGGCTACACTTAGGTAATTAGATAATTAGGTAAGTAGGTAGGTAGGGAAATCACACTTTTTGAATATGGATTATAGTATATTAAGGCATATATATTTTCTTGGCGACGTCGTTGTATATGGGACTTGTTATCGCATCATTTAGTACACAATTGCATGGATTCCCCTAATTTAGTAGAAGTGTGGCATATTACGAGACTAGTGGGGAAGCCTCACCCCTAGTCCTTAACTCTTCTCTCAATTTATTATTTTAATTATCTTTTATGCTTTCAAATTATAGTAAGAAAACAACCACACCAAGTTGTGATTTAAACATGAACCAACCCTCAATCTTTAGCGAGTTATACCTACGTAGTCTCTATGGTATCGACACCCTTAACTTAAAGCCCTATCCTTTAAGGATTCGTTCTACTGTGAGCTAGTGGTAATTTATAAATTACAAGTAGCACAACCAACCGCCCACAACAATTTTTGGCGCCATTGCCGGGGACTACGGTTGAATCGCTAAATTAGAAGATTAAGTGTAGTTTAAATTTTAACTTAACTCATTCTTTACATTCTTTATTTGTAAGTATCTTTATCTTTATTTCTAAATGTGTTTTATTTTAGGTACTTACCTAATCAAGGCATCAAGACTTAAGCTTGGATCTTTGTGAGTAGAGTACCCAACTTTCTTGCACTTAGGAATTCAAATCTTCTTTTTGCATATAGTTTAAAAATTTTGGTTTATTCATATGCAAGGTAGGAGATCGTTGTCATTACCTTTGTTCTTGTGTGACCTTGAACGTGAATGAACTATTAGACAACATAGTAGCGTTCTTAGGGACCTTTTATTGTTCAGAGAACATAGGAGAGAAATAATGACAAATAATGACAACCAAAATGTTCAACAAAATTCCATTTCACCACCCCCACCGGGTGGTGAGATTCTTCAAGATTTTTATGTTCCATCTACCTATGCATCTCCTTCTTGTATTCATTTTCTGAAAGCGGGGAGGAATAATTTTGAAATCAAATCCTCAACAATTAATCTTCTTAGTTGTTTTCATGGGCTTCCAAACCAAGATCCTTATAAGCACATTAATGAATTTCTAGAAGTGCGTTCGACCTTACAGTTGAATGCACCAGCTGAGCACAACTTAAGACTTCGCCTTTTTCCCTTCTCACTTAAGGACAAATCCAAACATTGGTTTAACTCCTTATAGCCAAATTCCATTAACTCTTAGGCAAAAATGCAATAAGAATTTTTAAGGAAATACTTTCCCATGGGGAAGACTAATGATGTGCGTAGAGCCATTATTGGTTTCTCTCAAAGGGAAGGAGAAGCGTTCCACAAAACTTGGGAAATGATGAAGGATCTTTTGAGGTCTTGCCCACACCATGCTATTCTCAAATGGTAATTGCTGCAAGGATTTTATGATGGTCTAGGAGAGCCCAACAAATAAAAGGTAGATGCTAGTTATGGAGGTACATTCTTTCTAAAAAGTCCCGATGAAGTGTGGATACTCTTTGAGAACTTGAGCGAAAATTCGTCTCATCATTCTTCTAATGAAAGGAAGAATAAGGTAATTGCTCCTCTTAACGCCCAAACTGAAAATATTTTTGAAATACGCAAAAAGCAAGCAATTGATAGGAAGATAGAGGCTCTAGAAAAGAAATTAGATCAAGTCATGTTAGTCGGGTCCTCTTCTTCTTCTTCTTCCCCTCCTACTATTCCTAATCCTACCCTTTATCCCACATATAATGTGTGTTCTTTTTGCTTTAGTCTCTCTCATTATATAAAGGATTTCCCTCATGCGGGGCAATACCCTGAATTCTCACAAGAGCAAGCACATACACTTTATTCTAGGCTGGGTCAAGGATCATATCAAAACTCTTATAATCCCGGATGGAGATATCAAAATCAATTCCAATTTGGGAACTAAGGCCAATATCAAAGACCTCGGGGACCACATGGACAGCAAGGTCAATCTTAATTCCAACCTAGACCTTACCAACCAAATCCAAATTCAAGTTCTATTACACTCCCAAACAACCACCTTCTCAAAACTCCAGTTTTGAGGAAAAGGTTTTGGCTGCATTAGGCAATATTGAAAGTAATATCCAAAAGATCAATTCTCACTCATAATCTATTGCAAAGATAGAGTCCCAATTGGAACAGCTAGCTAACGCAATGAATCATCGAGAGGGTGGAAAGTTGCCTAGCCAAACGGTGGCAAACCCCTAATGGAGTTCAAGTAATTGATGATGTTTCCCATTCCTTTGAGTTTAACAAAGAACAAGTTCAATCAATTACTACTTTAAGGAGTGGTAGAGTGTTAGAAAATTTGGTTGACAAAATAAGGGAGAAAGAATGTGAGCGTCCGATTAATCCAAACATTCCCATTGTAGATCCAAAAGACTTCTCTAATAATCCAAAAGATAAAGGAAAGGAGAAGATCACTAAAGCTAAACTCTCATCTATTTCAATTCAAAAGGCTTCATATGAACCTCCTATTCCCTTTCCTCAAATATTAAGAGAACCTTCTCAATTCGGGAAACAAGGAGAGAATTTGCAAAATATGATAGAAATCTTCAAACAAGTGAAAATCAATCTTCCTCTCCTAGATGCTATAAAATAAATTCCCTCGTATGCTAAATTCCTAAAGGACTTATGCACTCAAAAGAAAAATCTAGGAACCACATTCCTAAAAAACTATAATTAATTGAGCAAGTGAGTTCAATTCTCCAAAATAACACCCCTCCAAAATTCAAGAATCCGGATGCCCCAACAATCTCTTGTGTCATTGGTGACCATGAATTTGAGAGGGACCTCCTTGAGTTGGGAACAAGTGTTAACTTACTTCCGTACTCGATTTATCAAAAATCAGAGCTAGGAGAACTTAAGCCAACCACAGTTGTGTTGCAACTTGCCGACCGTTCTGTGAGGCAACCATGTGGGATAATTGAGGATGTTCTAATCAAAGTGGACAAATTCTATTTCTTGATGGACTTTATAGTCCTTGACACCGAACTTGTCCAAGATCCTACAAAGCATATTCTAATCATTCTAGATCGTCGATTCTTGACTACAACTAACGTTTGCGTTAATTGTCATACCGGGGTAATGGACATCTCCTTTGGGAATATGATTGTGAGGTTGAATACCTTTGACGTATGTCACCACACTGCCAATAATGAGAGCGATTGTTTTGGGGTAGCTATTGTGCATGAACTTGTGTACACATCTCGCCATAGACAGTAAACTTGACAATAATTTTCACAGTCCTATTATGTTCCGTGAGACCCATCAAATCCAAAAAGGAACGTATCTAAATATTTTTGAGGTTTCTGAGTGTGAGGGTGAGAGTTTTGAATTGAGGATGAAACTTAAATTTTTTCAAACTTGGGCAATTTTGTAAACTTTCAGTGAAAGAGAGCTTTGATGCATCGAAGTTCCCACTTCGATTCATAGCAGCTTCAATGCATCGACATTTGCTTCAATGCATCGATCTTTAAAAAGTCCCATTTTTCTATCAATTCCAACAGCCTTCACACCATGTGTCGATAGATGGTCGATGCGTCGACAGGATCGATACATCAAAACCTCTTCTTCAATGCATCGTCAGTGATGATGCATCGAAGTAGCCACTTCGATGCATTGCACTGAAGTACGTGACTACATACACAGTCACTTAATATTCAAACCCTTGTCTTTCCACTTCGATGCATCGTCACTGAAGTACGTGACTGCATACACAGTGACTTAATATTCAAACCCCTCATCTTTCCCTCGCATTTATCTCTCTTTTGTTCACGACTCTCGACTTTCTCTTGCTCATCCGCAATCGCCAACAAAGCCCCACCATCTAGATCATCCATCACCCATTTCCTTGCATTCAAGGAGAAGATTTCAAGCGTTTTCATTTCTTCTAGCACTTTATAAGGTATGGGTTTTGTATTCCCTTTGTACATACTTTTTGTTGTGGAATTTGGGAGTATTGGTATTAGATTTTCGTGGGTCTTGTGCATGTCTTGTGCATATTCTTCTATGTGATTAAGTTGAATGAGCAAAAATGGAACATTTTGAGATACCCTTTTTAATTCTAATTTGTATATATATGGGGTACATGTGCCTAGGTGTTGGTTTTGTTTAGAGATAAGATGACAAAGCTTACGAACTTTGATATTTTTAGTATACTCTTTGTGGCCAGGTTCACCTTCAGCTAGATACTTTTGCGACCACTCGTACCTATAGCTAGTGATGAGGCCCCTCCTATTCCAGTTCATGACATCCCTTGGGGTCAATGGGCGACCCAAGATGTCCACCTTGAGCATATGGTGGACATTAATGAGTTTATTGAGGATCCATATGCAGCGTACTCCCTTTTTGCCTTCACTGAGTGCCATTTGTTAGGGCTCTTGGTACCTGCAGCTGAGATTTTTTACCCATGACTAGTTCATGTATTCTACATAAACATGTCCTACCAGGTTGACACCCCAGATACACTGCGCACCACCATTGATGGTGTCGCTATTACCATCACCATTTGAGACATTGCTGACTACATTGGGTGTCTGCATGAGGAGCTCGAAGACCTTCACTTGGGAGAGGAAATCCGCCAGTTTCCTGACATTCCCTGCAACCTGTCTATTTCATCCATGATCCGACACATGTGTTGGGGTCATTTTTTGGATCCTCCCACCAACTCCTACACCACTAAATCCTTGTGCCCGTAGAAATTGCATGTGGTTCTTCGACACAATTTTCTAATGAAATGCACATCCTTTAGGCCACCGATTAGATTGTTGGGGCGACTTCTTAAGGGCTTTGTATGCCCTTCATTTTGATTTTTGGTTCTCCATTCTGGCTATTATCTGGGGCCAGATGTCTTGGGTACTGGAGCAGCTTGTTGATAGACCCACTCTAAGGATGGCCAATGTTAGCCTGCCGTTCCCATTTCTTGTCACAACTCTACTTTATCATGCGCACTTCCAATTTCTACCTAATGAGATTACGAGTGAGGCACCCCCTCACTTTACCTTTCAGTGATGGAGTAAGATGCTTACCCACATGCTGCTTGTTCCCAATGTCGCTTCGAAGGTTGAAGAGGGTGATTTTGATATTTATGCCCCTAAGGGGGAGGACACTAACATTGATATGGCCGAGGTCGACGTGAACATTCCTGCCATGAGCCGCTCTGATTATGATTATCTAGCCATAGGTTTAGAGTGTCTCAGTGCCAGCCTCCAGCAGTTGCAGGTGGAGTTTGCCGAGCATCGCCAGCAGATAAATGATTTCTTAGGTACTATCAGCGAAGGCATGGTTAGTCTAATACAAGACAACAACCTTGCACTTCAGCACCACCAGCAGACTAACGCACTCCTGGACACAATTATTACGGGCCAGTGGCAGATCCAGTAGATGTTTCGGCAGGCGCTTGGCATGGATGCCTCTACTTCTACACCACCACCACCGTCGCTGCCTCAACATTAGTTGTAATTATTTTTGTTCTTATTTTTGTTTCGCATTTTGTTTTCTTTTCATTTCAGTTATGTTTTTATGTACTTACAATCATTGAACTGTCTAGTGCCTTATTGGCACTCTATTTTGTTGCTTTTTAAAGCAATTCTTTTGTATTCCATAAATTCCCGCATATGTACTTACACATGTTTGAATTATTGGAATATTATCAGCTTTTTCATTGTCTTTACATATTATTTTTGTCTTTTCTTTTAATTATTTTTCAGTGAATGTTTATTATGTTAGTATGTACTTGTATTTGTGTAGGTTCTGATGACCCACATCTTTGATACATAATCGTATACCCATGTATCCAACTACCCTACCACAGTTGATGTTTTGACTTTTTAAAACCAATCAACCAGCTGGTAACATTGTTCTAACTCTTTTTAGAGTAAACATTGAGGATAATGTTTGATTCAAGTTTGGGGGTAGTATCATACACTAGAATACACTATTTTTGCACATATTGCATTTTGTTTTTGTACATGTTGTATCTTTATTTCATGTTTGCCATTTTGTTCTTCTTTTGAGGATGTAATGCCCATAACGTCATCGATAAATGCATCTTGTAATTAGGAGCTTTGACATCCAAAAATACTCAAACTTTTGAAAATTTGTGGTAGGTTAGAATGGTCTACATTTTTATTTAGTCTTTGAATATTGTACAATTCTTTCCCTAATTTATCTTTAACGGCACAAACATGCACACATGCATTCATTTATGGGGTATGCGTCGTTTGGAGAATTTTGAAAACGTTTGTTTTTATTTGAACTACTTGAAGAATGAATTGCTTTAAAAAAATCAAAAGCTAAAAAAAGAGAAGAAAGAAAAGAAAACAATCAACCAAAATAAAATTGGCAATAAGCTTTCTCACTTATTAAACCGGGTCTCTGTGCCTCAGCATGCATGGAGTGTTTGTATCTAAAAGGTGTGCAAGGTTGAGCAATAAAGAAATAATTGGCTTGGTTAAAGTTTGTAGCCTAGTGAGCTCAGTTATTAAGTCCGAGAGGTGTTTCTTTACCCAATGCCCTAAAACCGTCTGGTTTGGGAGTCATTGACCCAACACCATTACATGGGCTTACTAGAAAGTTTAAAGGACTTAGGCATTGCACGGCCAATTACATTTAATGTTTGTAAATATTTTTGTAGTTAGTGTCATGCTATGGTGATCCGTTTCGAAAAGTTGTTTCTTCTAAGAACGAATGTTTTCCTTATTCTCCATTAACGACAATAAACCACGCATTTAAATATATGTTCACTTTTCAAAGAGGATTTTAGGGTTTGTACTTGTATGTGTATCGGACTAACCATTATGTGGGAACTATCGCCTAATTATGATTTTTGATGGTTATATCTATTAATGTCCATATAGCTCCATACTAATTGTTGTATTTATCATTTTGAGCATAAATTGGGATATCACTCGTTTTTAGTTAATGACTAAGCAGACCATCATTTTTGCATACTTTTGTGAGTTTAACAAGCGTGTTAAACCCAATGAGACTTCACTCGTTCACTAGACGAGTCTAGGGGTTTAAAAGGCATGTTGCATTCGCTAAATGCAGCCATATTCCCACGAAAGCGGAATTAGAGTAGTTGCTTTATTTTATTTTATTTCATTTTGTATTGCTAAGAGACTAGCAATATCTAAGTTTGGGGGTGTGATAAGCGTTGAATGTTATACACTCTCGCGCCTTTAGTTATGTATTTTGATCCCATAACTGCACATATTGTATAACTTTTACTTGTATTTATGTTTTTGACTATTTCAGGTTCAAACTCAGAATTCGGTGTAATTCGACTCCTTTATTAGTTTAAGAATGCATTCATATATCCTTTCGTACTTTATAGAAAGTCCACATCAAGGAATAGTGAATGGCATGTTATGACTGGAGTAAGAAAGCTAAAGAGTTGAAGATCTATAGAAGAAGGAAAGATCGATGCATCGAAGTACCCACTTCGATGCATTATAGCTTTGATGCATCGCCCAAATCTGCAGAAGATATTTTTCTACAAATATTTTCTTCACTTGCCACTTGTCCAATTTTGCTTAGATAAAGTCTTGACCGGAATTTCTATAATATTTTGAGCCTTATATTAGTAATATAGCTAGAAAATATGTAATAATAGGATATATCACAATTCTTATAATAGAGAACATATATAGAATTCTAGAGAGAGAAAGTGACATTCTGGAGAGGAAAAGCTTCAAAGAGGGCTTTGTAAGGCCTTGAAGACCATTTTGAGCATGGAACCATCTCTGTCTATGGAGTGCTTCTAGCCCACCATGATCAACTAATCCCTCTCTAGGGTTTTGACAAACCCTAGCCTTCTAAATATGTTCTAACTTCAATGAATTGGGGAGTTTTATGTATTTTTGTGTATATGTCTCTTGCTTTGAGCCTTCTGTATCAATATAAGTTTACAATTTTTTCATGTTCATGTGTTGTAATTTATCTTCGTGTCTTAGAATGTTTAAATTTCTCACATGATCTTCAAACTCTTGTAATGTCATGCCCCAATTTCTCACTCTCGTAAACCGAGGTGCGACTTCGTCCAGTAACTCCAATGAACCCTCCTTTTTCTCCTTAATTACCACAGAAGCTTAAATCTAACCTTACATATAGATATGCATCATTTAACCTTAATCGACCACCATGTGCCCCAAACCATGCCTCGATTGTATAGCCAATGAGTTACAGCCTACATATTTTCACACAACCGAGCTTGTATGACCAAAACATGAGGCTAAAAACTATCCCATTGGATAGAGGATTTAAAAATACTCAATTTAAAAAAAAATGGCACTCAATTTTGATCTAGAACGAATAAATTACTCCCGTTTGAAGTTAGGGTACAAATTGAGTTGTCCACGTTTCCTTCGGTCGGCTGATGGGTAGTTTCGGTAAACCAAAAGAGGAATTTCAGTTAACCAAAACTCTGTCTAGTCGACCAAAACCTATTTCAAAATGCATACTCTCGAGATATTGCACTTTTGGTCGACCGATGTAGAGCCCAAGCGACCGAAAGTGCTAAAAACAGCCCAAAACCTGAATTTTCAAGCCTCAAAACATTCAATCACCTTACCAACTCATAATCAAACTTAAAGCATGACTTAAATCATGATCAAAATCTACCAAAAACAATAGAAATTCTCATGAATACTCCATGGATCCAAAATGAATACTTTTGGGCATCTTTCCCCTAAATGGCTATTCAATCCTTCAACTAGCATCAAAATCATTCCCACCACTTGCAACATGTGAATGAAACATAATTTCAGAATCTTTGCATTCCAAATCATCCCTTTCATCCAAATCATACTTCAAGCATAATTATATAAAGACGCAATTAAAGTCTACCCCTTCAAACCACATATCCATTCCATTTCATTCCGTAACTCAATGACTTGAGAAAAGTCCATGCATAAAGTCATAACATAAGAAAAGATCATAACTTTACATTCCATAAATTAAGTTTGGCCCAAGAATGAACCACAAGACATATAGATTCCAAATTTATAGTCATTACAAGGATTTCATGCATAAGGTCCAAACATGCTAAAAATCCAACCATGACTACAAATTCATAATCAACGTGCCACCAGCTAGCACAGATAACCAAATATACAATATCCAAAATATATCAAAATATTACTAGAGTTCCACTTGGACACTCAAGTCCCATCCGTCATCGGTGCCTTATCTGTAAAAGAGTTTAGAATAAAGGGGTGAGCACCACTGCAGTTCAGTAGAGATACCCCAACCTACCTAAGTGTCAACTTGACACTACCTACATGAATGCATCTCACCACAACAAATGAATCATTCAACATACATCATGTTCGTTCATAATAATGTATATATATATATATATATATATATATATATATATATATATAATGCATTAATCATATATTTGTCTCTCTCTCGGACTCAACCCGATGCCCTAATATGATTCTTGACCAAGTCATGAAACCGAGACACTTCCCACAACGTTCCAATTTTGCCAATGAGTATTTACCTACTCCAAGGTGGGTAGACTACCGTCACCGAGTATTTACCTACTCCAAGATGACTCGGCCCCTTTTTTCTTTTCTGAACTTTCACCGAGTATTTACCTACTCCAAGGTTAGTAAATCGCAATCACCGAGTATTTACCTACTCCAAGGTAATTGGGCATCTTTTTGGAATCTCCACTGAGTATTTACCTACTCCAAGGTGCGTAGACCACCGTCACTAAGTATTTACCTACTCCAAGGTGACTTAACCACTCCAACACTCTCACCGAGTATTGACTTACTCCAAGGTAATTGGGCATCTTTTTGGAATCTTCATTGAGTATTTACCTACTCCAAGGTGCGTAGACCACTATCACTAAGTATTTACCAACACTCTCACCGAGTATTGACCTACTCCAAGGTAATTGGGCATCTTTTTGGAATCTCCACTGAGTATTTACCTACTGCAAGGTGTGTAGACCACTGTCACTAAGTATTTACCTACTCCAAGGTGACTTAACCACTCCAACACTCTCACCGAGTATTGACCTACTCTAGGCAATCCGACCACTTTCCCCGTTTCCTCACAACGGACCCATATATGTATTTCAAACATATAGACATCAAGCATTTAAGATTCGTACTTCACAATACATAAGCTAGTTATGTAGGAACATAGCATGCATTTCATACTCACCAACCCACATATATACATTCCTATATATGCTAGTTATGTAGTTATATTATGTGTTGTTAACTCACTTAACAACACATAATATAAACATGTTCAATATAACACATTTTCACATATGTGCACAAAATCTAGCATATAAGCATACATGCTAACATTTCTCACACATTCACCCCTTATACCTTGTATACTATCACATACATATCTATTGCACAATAGAGACTAAAGAGACTAGAAAAACACCATATCCCACCCCTCTTACCACTCTAAATCATGCAATACACAAACTTAGCTCTCACCACTTCACCCGAAACCCTAGAATCGACAAATAAATGAGAAGGAGAACCCTTACCTCGAAAATGAAAGCCTTCCAAGCACTTCCCGAAATTTCCAGTGATGTCAACCTTGTTGGATGGTAACTTTTTTCTGTTCAAAGGAAAGCCCTAGCCATCCCCTACGTATCTCCCTCATTCGGCGAGTCTTGAATCCAAACCGAATGAGTCCAAAATGTAGAGAGAAGGGAGAGCTATGAAGATGGAGAGTTTTATAGAGAGAGAGAGATGTGAGATATGGCTGAAATATCTCTGCCACTCATATTTAAAACATCTAGGGTGTGCAAAAAGACTAAAATGCCCCTAGGCCACTTAACGTACCTTGCCGACCTCCGTTTTCGATTATGAAAACTCCAACGGCCACATAATCACTTCCTCTACTCTCTAAACATTTCATCCAAGCCATTTCTAAAAATAAATATTTTTAATTTTTTTTTATTCGTTGGCCCACTTAAGTCGTATCTCGGGCCCTAGTTTGACCAAAAAGTCAAACTTTTGAAATCTTCCAAAAACTTTCCAAAACCTTTAAAACACTTCCCAAACATGTTCTCCACACTCAAAATATGTTAAACACTACTCAAAATTCATTTATGGCAATTATGATGCGAAAATGCAAACCGGCCAAAATTGGTCACGGTCTCTACATGTAAGTTTCACAAGGACTACAAGTGATGGCTTGAGACTAGTTTTGACTATAACATGCATAACTAGATTTGCATAGTCTATGCTTAGAGATGGTGATTTAGATACACTTAGGTAATTAGATAATTAGGTAAGTAGGTTGGTAGGAAAATCACGCTTTTCGAAGATGGATTATAGTATATTAAGGTGTATATATTTTCTTGGCAACATCGTTGTATGTGGGACTTCTCAACGTGTCATTTAGTACACAATTGCATGGACTCTCCCAATTTAGTAGAAGTGTGGCATATTACGAGGCTAGTGGTGAAGTCTCACCTCTAGTCCTTAACTCTTCTGTCAACTTATTATTTTAATTATCTTTTATGCTTTCAAATTAGAGTAAGAAAACAACCACACCCGGTTGTGATTTAAATATGAACCAACCTTTAATTTTTAGCGAGTTATACCTACGTAGTCTCTGTAGGATCAACACCCTCAACTTAAAGCCCTATCCTTTAAGGATTCATTCTATTATGAGTAGTAATTTATAAATTACGAGTACTGCAACCGCACACAACACTTCGCAATCGATGGGATTAGTGAGACGACAAATGATCAATCTGTGCCTACGACTCCTATGCCATTGGGATCTTACTAGGAAGGGGCAAGATGTTTTCGGTGCAAATAGTTGGGGCATATTAAGGTAGGCTGCCCTATGAGTCAACCTAATATTAGGGCTTGTTTTGAGTGCTATTTACAAGGGCACGTGAGGAGAAATTGTCCTCAATTGGGTGGAAAAATGACTAGCGAGCTGAGTTCACAATAAAGGAAAACAAATTAGTGTTTAGGGCTTTACCCCCACCACAACTAGATATGACTACCCAAAGTGCATGAACAATGAGGGGATCTACCCCTGGTGTGTAGAAACCATGACCAATTTTGGCCGATTTTGCATTTTTCGCACTATAATTGCCATAAATGCATTTTGAGTGGTGTTTAACATGTTTCGAGAGTGGGGAACATGTTTGGGAAGTGTTTTAAAGGTTTTCAAAAAACTTTAAGAGATTTGGAGAAGTTTGACTTTTTGGTCAAACCGGGACCCAAGATACTACTTAAGTGGGCCCAAAAATTCAAAAAATTCTCAAAAATATTCATTTTTGAGAATGGTTGAGATGAAATGTTTAGAGAGTAGAGGAAGTGATTTCGAGGTCGTGGAAGTTTTCGGAATCGAAAAAGGAGTCCGGGAAGGTGCGTTAAGTGGCCTAGGGGTATTTTGGTCTTTTCGTGACCTAGGGACCATAAATGGTCAAATCTGCAAAGATATTTCATATCTCACAGCTGCTTCTCTCTCTATATTGCTCCCACTTCTTCTCTCTTCCTTCTCTTTAGGTTTTGGAGGTCTTCGGGTGTGATTCAAATTCCGCCGAAGAAGGGAGGTACGTAGGGGACGGCTAGGGCTTCCCTTTGAACTGATCAAAGTTGTAGTTTGGCAAGGTTGACATTGCTAGGATTTTGAGAAGTGCTTGGAAGGCCTTCATTTTTGAGGTAGGGGTGTTCTTTCTCATCTACTTGTCGATTCTAAGGTTTCGGGAGAAGTGGTGAGAGCTAAGGTTGTGTATTGTATGTTTTAGAATGGTAAGAGGGGTGGGATGTGGTGAGTTTCTATCTCTCTTTAGTTTCTAAAATGCAATTTGTATGTATATGTAGTATACATGAGGAAATGAGTGAATGTGTGAGGGATATTAGCATGTATGCTTATATGCTACATTTTATGCACATATGTGAAAATGTGTCATATTGAACATGTATGTAGTATATGTTGTTGAATGTGTTAAATGCATGCTATCTTTATATAGAAAATGTGTGCATTTGTGAAGCATGACTAAAATGTGCTTAGGTGAAGGTTTGTGAGCATATGTGGATAGTATGCTATGTTCTACATGTATAGGTAAATATATGTGTGGTGTTGTGAAAATGAAATGCATGCTACGTGTTTTATTAATTAGCATGTGCATTGTGAGGCATTAAATTAAACGCTTAATGTTTATATGTTCGAAATGCATATATTGGGGCCGTTGTGAGGAAACGGGGAAGTGTGGTTAAATTACCTAGAGTAGGTCAATACTTGGTGAAGGCATTAGAGTGGTCACGTCACCTTGGAGTAGGTAAATACTCGGTGACGGTGGTTTGCTCACCTTGGAGTAGGTAAATACTCGGTGGAGATTCTAAAAAGGTTGCCCAATCGCCTTGGAGTAGGTAAATACTTGGTGATTGTGGTTTGCTCACCTTAGAGTTGGTAAATACTCGGTGAGAATTCAAGGAAAAAGGGCCAAGTCACCTTGGAGTAAGTAAATACTCGGTGACGGTAGTCTATCCACCTTGGAGTAGGTAAATACTCGGTGGCGGAATTTGAAATGTTATGGGAAGTGTCTCAGTTTCATGACTTGCTCAAGAATCATGTTGGGATATCGGGTTGAGTCCGAGGGAGAGACAAGCGTATGATTATTGCCTTCATTTGAAATATGAAGCATGATATGTGTTTAATGCATCCCTGTATATATATGCATTATTGTGAGTGAACATGATGTATGTTGAATGATACGTGAAATGTTGTGACATGCATCCATGTAGGTCATGTCGGATCGGCACTTAGGTGGGTTGGGGTATCTCTACTGAGCTGCAGTGGTGCTCACCCCTTTATTCTAAATATTTTACAGATAAAGCGCCGATGACGGATGGGACATAAGTGTCTAAGTGGAATTCTAGTAGCACTTTGCTATCTTTAGAGTTTTGAGCATTTTTGTTACTATCCATGCCGGCTTGTGGCATGTGACTTATTTTTGAGTTGTAATTATACTTTGGACATATGTACTTTTGATGTATGTATTGGATTATAAACTTGTTGGGTGATAGGCGTTGAATGTTACGCATTCTAGCCTCTTAACTTATGTATTTTATTCTCTTAGTGGTAGATTATTTTGTGATTTTACTTCGTTTTAGTGTTTTCTGTATTTTCAGGGCCTTAATGATTATTTCAGTTAAAACCAAGCTTTTGGGCTTTTAAAGAAGACATTCAAGATGGTGAGATGAATCCTACATCAAGGAAATTCACTCAACCATTTATTTTAACCCAAATCAGCCCAAGAAAGAGGTCCAAGAGAATTACAACTGCTTAAGAAGGTTTCGGGCCTGAAGCCCAAATCTGCACATAGTACAGTCTTAATCCCATTTTGGAAAACGGACCAGAAGTCTTATTTCCGAGCCTCAAATCGACATAATTCTCGCACATAGTACAGTCTTAATCCCATGATGAATGATTTCTTATCTTGTCTTAGATATTTAGTTGTTGTTATTGAAATCAATCTCTCTTGTTTTCTGTGATCATTGGGTGTGAAGAGACAATGTTTTAGTTTATGTAATGCCTATGGCGGCACTTAATTCATTTGATGATGTTTTCATTTTGAATGGATTGTGTTCGTGAAAGAGAATGATTCATTTTGGTGTATGAATTCAATTATGAATGTGATCTTGATTGTGAGATTGATGTTGGAACCTTTCATTTATGTTGTGGATCATGTATGAGGGTTTCTAGGATGATAGAGGGTGGATTGGGCTCCAAATGAACTATGTATAGGGTTATTGGAGGTCCCGTGGGGAGCATTTCGATCGTGCGAAATACCTATTTCGCACAATCAAAACCCCCATTTCGATTATGTGAAGGGGTGATGATTTATGATGATTTTTAAGGTCCAGACAGGAGAAATTTCGCACAATTGAAACCCTCATTTTGATTATGCGAAATATTGCAGGTCTGAGGTCCTGAGAGGGTGAAAACTTCACACAATCCAGATTTATTTCGCACAATCGAAATTCTATTTTCGCACAATCGAAATTACTATTCACAGCATTTTTCAAAAATTTATTTCGACGTAATTGCCTCGTTCTAGATTGGAATTGAGTGTGGTTTTTTTTTAATTTGAGTATTTTTGGATCCTCTATCCAATGGTGTATGTCTTACTTTCATATTCCAAACACAGAAAGTTTTGAGGCTCAAAAGTGAGTGATTCCACTAAGGTATGTGATTCGATATAGGGCCCATGGGGATTGGTTAAGATGGAGTTGTGTGCATTTATATGCAAGAATTGAGTTAATCTTCTATGGTGAATGAGGGTAATGAGGGTCTATTGGGCTAAATAGACAGTTTAACCTCCGGTTCTTCGGGACTCAGAAATCGAGGCGTTATAGCTTGGTATCAAACCTAGATACTAATACATGAGTGTAATTGAGATTGTTCATAGGGTTGAGTGAACGGGTTCACACTCAGGATTCGGGGTCTGTCCGGGAGAGTCCCGGCGGTCCGGGTTTCGGGGCCTGACATGGTGTGTCTACTCAATAGTCTAGTTTTTAGGGTGTCAGACAGTAGGAGCCAAGGGCTCAGGGCAGGGTGTATGTTGTTACTCATGCAAACGACGTAGCTAGACCTTCAATGGTTCGAGGTATATACATTTTTGGTGTTTAGCTCATGGGCTAGTGTTTGAGTTGATTTAGATGCTTCGTATTATTACTGCATCATATGCATAGGCATTGGAACTAAAGGTTAGTCAGGTAGGTGAGGCTATCAGTGTTGATAGGCCAGTAGATGGTACTATAGTCATTGACAAAGTGTGTTTTCGGGATACTATAGAGATGGTCGAAAGGAAATACCTAAGTTTGATTTAATTCTTCTTGAGTTGGTAGACAATTGATGGGTTAAACGTTAGAAAGACATATGCATGAGTTGTGTGAGAATTATGGTAAGTTGTGTGGTAAGTGTTAAGTATGATGGGATTGCGAAAGGTGTAAGGTGTAAGACCCTAAGTGCGGTATTGGGTTCCATTGGGTGGATAGTCCATGAAATTAGGCAGATTTATGTGACTTGTTTGGCAAGTGCACAGGCATTATATGACTTATTTGACAAGTGCATAGAGAAATGTGACTTGTTTTGTCAAGTGCACGGGATTTATATGGTTTGCTTTGACAAATGCACTAAATTGTGGAATACGCTCTAAATGGAATGCTGGTATTGTGGTTGATGTATGGACTATAATAGGTTGTGTGAGTATGGTGAGTGTGTGAAATACATTAATTGTATTAGACTCTAGTGGTGTGAGTTAGGTGTTATGAATATGACGCCTTTTGTGTTATGCATGTGTGCATAGGGATAGTTTTTAAAGGTGCAAGTGGACGAGAAAGACATGTTGCCGAGGGTTGGGCTAGTGCGGAGAAGTGGCCTGGCTAGACATTTTTCTTCAATTAGTACTTCTCTTACAATGTGTCCGGTCTAAATAGTTGTTGATTTGACTCATTGGGTATGAATGGTAAAGAACAAATTATGGATGACTTGATTTTGGAGACGAAACCCTTTTAGGTTGGGTAGATTGTAAGGATCGTAACAATTTTTTGTTGATTTTATTTTTATTTTCATTTATTATCATATAAGTGAATTAAATGATGATATGCATGTTCTAAATGTAAAATACATGTTTGGAAACTTGTATAAGGGTTCAAAAAAGTTTTGGGAGCATTTGGTGAAATTTAATTTTTTAGGACAGCCGGAACGTAGGCCCAACGGGCTTAGAAAATCTAAAAGTGTCAGAATGACACCAAATTTTGAGATTAGCTTAAATAAAATATTTGATGAATTATGAAATTGATTTCGAGTCCATAGGAGTTACCGAAAGTGAAAACGGAGTCTAAGAAAGTTTGGTAGGTGACTAGTGACATTTTTGTAAATAAGGGAGGCTAGGTCTATAAATAGAATGAGAGAAAATGCAACCCCTCATTCTCTCATTCTATTCATCCGATTGAGAGATCAATATATATCTATATATCTATATATCTCTACATTCATCTTATTCTCTCTCTATTGAAATTGAAAAGCTTGTAGTGAGAATTGGAAGGCGCCGAAGAAGAGAGATTGGACTATGCATGAGGGATTGAGATTGATCCGTTCAGAATCGAATTTGGACAAAGTTGATTTTGGTGAAAAATTAGAAATTTTATTTACAAGCTTTTCTAAATTGAGGTAGGAATGCCTAACCCATGAAATTCGGAGTTTGTGTGAGTATATTGGTTGCCTATAGTAACTAATTATCTATGTGGGTATAATTAGATGTTTTTCAAGGTTAAAGCATGCTAGATTATAAAATTTAATGAATTCCCAATGTGAATTGATATGATTACATTATTATAATTGTTTTAAATGATTATATGACATGTTAAAAGTGATATGTCAGAGAATTATATATGTTTCATGTGTATATGTGAATGTGATGCCTATGTGTTTGGTGAATTGCCTTTAAGAGCATGATTAGATACAAAGTATGTAATTATTGTTGATATAAATGCTTTGACTTGAGAAGATGTGGACATGAGCATAAAAATAAGATTTGTTCATGCATTACATATAAATAGAGTGAGTATGCATGTGAAAAGGGTTCGTGGAAACCAGATAGCCAAGAGTCAGTATCTGGGTGTGAGATAGAAAGGTTTATAGGAACCGGATGACCACGAGTTGGGATTTGGGGTAAAATAGAAAGGTTGTGGTGAGTCAGATCACTAAGAGTCAAGATTCAGGCGAAGTGTTATCGTTGACATTGTGGGCAGTGAGCCAAGGTCAGAGTGATGTAATTCATATGTGTGTATAGTACGGATATAATATGAAAGCATGACATGATATATATATTTACGACATGGTTGTTGATATGCAATGAATATTGCGTATTCAATTTCCCTAAAATTATATAAATTAGTGTCTTAGTAATATTTCTTTCATGTTTTTATTAATAATTTTAATCTTTTTATGATTTCAGGTGATTAAGGGTAATTCTGATTAATAATGGTGAAATCGGGTTACAAATTGTACTCATTTAGTTATCACTGAAGCTTGACCCATGAGAGATATGTTTGTCTTGAAGATCCAAACTAAATGGACTGAAGAAATGGGCTGGAAATGAATTTAAATGAAGAAAAGGAGCACGAGCCTATTCGTATTGAAGATTGGGCCAATTCATGCCTAAAAAGTTCTGGACCCATTTTGGTGTTTAGACCATAACTCTGTACACGATTTTCAAAATGACCTAAACTCTGGGCAAGTTAAAGGAAATTCAATTCTGTACAATTTCATATTTCACGAAAATTTCCTGAAACAGACTTTTTCAGCTACTTTCTACCCTATTTGCGCAGCTACCACTTTTTGGACGCAAATAACACTTTGTGAGGCACAAGTGCCATTTTCTTATGCGCACTTGCCACTTTGGGGAGGCCAGGTGTCTCGTTGGTTTTGTTTCACAAAGTAAAAATGAGAAAAAGGAAGAAAACTAGGGTGTTCTGGAGGGGAGAAACACGGAGAGAAATACAGAGGCGATTTGTGATGATTTGGACAAGATGGCGATTTCATCATCGTTCACGCTTGGAAATCCGATCATGGGTGGCTAAACACCATTCCGGGGAAGTGACGTAACCCTAACCTGTCTTTCAATGTTTTAAATTGTATATTAATTTGGGGATTATTTATTTTATACATTGATTGTATAACTGAGACATAAACAATAGCTGTGTTGTTAGTTTTAGATTGAATGTATTGATTCATTGCACATTTATTCTTGTTCTTGTAGAATGAATTCAAATTTGCAATAATTAGGGTTTGGTTTTTTTCAATTTCTATGATTTTGTTGAGACAGGTTATACAATAGTTTTCACATATCGTTCAATTTAGATTGTTGATAATTCGTACTAAGCAAAGATGGGTTAATGTCAGATGTATAGGCCATGCGAAGTGAAGACGAGTTATGCTTAATTGAATGTTGAATGAATTCTCTTCATATAATTGAATTGGGCTTGTAGCCATTCTCTTCTGAATGCATAGATTAATAGTCCCAAATTAGTACAATTGTCATTGTTAGAGGGTTAGTGGTGAAGTCAATTCCCAGGACTTTCTCTTCTTGATTAAATTTCGTAAAATATATTTACAAATAGCTTTGATTTTCTCAACCAAATTCAATATCAAATATCAACAATTGTTTTCCAATTATTTTAGAATTAGTTTAAAGACTAAGTAACATAACAATTCAACTTTGCAAGTCCTTGAGGTTCGACACCCTCTATATAGCCCTGTCATACGAGGACTCATTCTATTGCGGGTGGTTAAGTAGAATTGAAATCACATCAATTTTTGGCGCCTTTGCCAGTGACTTGCTTGAATCGTTTTGGTACCTAGTCTTAAAGATTAGTTTTAATTTAATTATTAAGTTAGGATTTTTCTTTATTCTTTTCTGATCCATTTCATTTTTTTTTTATTTTTCGAGTACAAGTGCTTTTGGTTACAAACCGTGAATGGAGGAGTGGAATTCATCGTAACTCTTTGTGAGCTTTTCATATTCAAATTACTTGTGCTTGCTTATTCTAGTTAGTATTTTGCTTTCATTTGTTATTATTTTATGTTATTTATTTTTTTACTTTAGTTTCTTTCTTATTTTTTATTTTTTTTATTTAGTTATTTGTTCATTTATTTATTATTTTTTTTTATTAATTCTTAGTCCGTACTTGTGGTACATGTTGGGTCGTCGGTCTCTAGACACACCAATAGTCCCATATAACCCTGAACTTGAAAGAACCTTACATCAACATAGCGGAGAAATTAGGGCCCAAGACTTAGAGGAAAAACATTCATCTGAGACTGAGATTGAGACTGAAAATATGGTTGAGCACAATCCTCGAGCCCTTAAGGAGCACTTTGCTCCTGGGGCATATACATCCCCATCCTGCATGCAATTGGCTAATGTCATAGCAGTAAATTAGGAGATTAAGTCTAGCGTTATACAAATGCTCCCATCTTTCTATGGGCTTAATAATGAGGATCTGTATAAGCATCTTGATGACTTCTTAGAACTTTGTTCAACTATTAAAATCCAAAATTTTTCTGATGATGCTTTACGGATGCATCTTTTTCCATTCTCTCTAAAGATAAAGCTAAAAACTGGTGGAATTCATTAACACCGAATACGATCACCTCTTGGGCACAATTGCAACAAGAATTCCTCAAGAAATACTTTCCAATAGGGAAAATAATTAAATGAGGCGATCCATTACCAGTTTTTCCCAAATAGAAGGGGAGCAATTTCATGATACATGGGAGAGATATAGTGATTTGCTTAGAAAGTGCCCTCATCATGATATTCCTAAGTGGCAACTTGTACAATTTTTTTATGATGGGCTGATTGAGTTGTATAGGCAAATGGTAGATGCATCTTGTGGGGGTATGTTCATGCTTAAGAATGAGGATGAGGCATGGACATTGTTTGTGAATTTGAGTGAAAATTCTACACAACACGATTCTGCCAGTCGAGTTCAAACAAATAGTTCTTGTAAGACTACAGGAATTTTTGAAAGAGGAAAATCACTTGATGTCTCCACCAAAGTGGATGAATTATCGAGAAAAGTGGATCAACTTATGGCAGCTATTCCATCCCTAAAAAATCCAATCCCTCAGTCCCAAGGGCTACCTAGGTCAAGTTTTCAGTCTGGTCATCAAGCTACTCATCCTTCTTCCAATTTTGTGCCTCAAAATCAATATTATCATCAAACTTCTCAATCTCCACCTTGGAGTTCAGCGTTTGAGGATAAAGTATTAGAGGCATTAGATAAACTTGATGCTCACACTCAATTACTCGAACCTAACACTCAGTTACTTCATTCCCACTCTCAATCCATATCCAAGTTAGAGGCTCAAATGGGGCAGCTAGTTAATACTTTGAATCATAGAGAGGAAGGGAAGTTCCCAAGTCAGCCAGTAACTAATCCTAGAGGGCAATATGCAATTGATGATATTACAGGCAATGGCCATCACTATGAGCATGTTCAGGATGCTACCACTTTGAGGAGTAGGAAAATAATAGATAATAAGATGGAAGAAAAGAGGGAGGTTGAGAGTGAAGTGGGAAAGAGTCCTAATCTGGATTCTGAAGTTAGTAAGGCAACACCTTCTACACCTATTCCAACTTTTGAGCCCAAAGCTCCATTCCCTACACGTCTCCAAGAGGTGGCACCTTTTGGGAAAGAAGGGGAGAAAGTGCAAGATATGATGGAAGTTTTTAAGCAAGTAAAAATAAATCTTCTTCTCCTTGATACTATAAAACAAATCCCATCATATGCAAAGTTTTTGAAAGATTTATGCACTCAAAAGCGTAATTCAAGGGGTAATGTCCCAAAGAAAATCTTTCTCACCGAGCAAGTAAGCTAGATTATTCAGCATAACACTCCCCCTAAGTTCAAAGATCCAGGTGCTCCTACTATTTCTTATATTATTGGTGTTCATGAGGTTGATAGAGCACTCATTGACTTAGGAGCTAGTGTTAATCTGTTACCTTACTTGGTGTATTTGCAATTATGGTTGGGTGAGCTTCAACCCACGTCGGTTATGTTGCAACTTGCTGATCGATCTGTGAAGCAACCACGTGGTATAATTGAAGATGTCATAATTAAGGTGGACAAGTTCTATTTTCCTGTGGATTTCATTGTTCTTGACACAGAACTTTTCCCTAACCCAAAGAAATCTATTCCAGTGATCTTGGTCGTCCTTTCTTAGCCACGACTAATGCAAACATTAATTGTCATACTGGAGCCATGGATATTTCTTTTGGGAACATGAAAGTGAAATTGAATATCTTTAATGCCACTCCGCATTCCCCTGATGAGTCAGAGTGCTTTGTTTTAGATGTCATAGAGGAGTCTGTTGTGGAATCAGTTCCCCCTATCTTGCCTAAAGACTCTTTAGATATTTTTTTGACTCATTTTGGTTGTGAGAGCTTTGATGTAGGGCAATATATTAGTGAAAGTACTTCCTTACTGCATGCCACCTATTTAGATTCTCCACCATTCAAAGAAGCTAAAGAGTTTGCACCCTTACTTTTAACTACGCTTCCCATTCCTTCCTTAGAGTCGCCTTTTCAATTTGAGTTAAAGCATTTACCAAATAAACTTGAATATGCATTCTTAGGATTTAATGACATTTTTTCAGTTTTTAATGCACTCACTGTGTCTAGCAACCAAGAGAGTGAGCTTTTAAGTGTGCTTAAGGAGCAATAAGAGACGATAAGATGGCGTATATCGGATTTAAAAGGGGACTAGGATAGATGCAAGTTTACGTCTAGCCTAGATGTTAAACTTGGCTCCTTGGGGGTATTTTGTAGTAACCCTTGTGGACGGGTGTGAGTGGGCGGGTGCGAAGACAAACACTAGACTGAGCTACCACAATGATAGGGTGCTCAATCCCACATCGCCTAGGTGTGAAAAAAGGGATGTGCTTATATGTAGTATGTTCTCTTCAAATGGTATGAGGCCTTTTGGGGTAAAATCCAAGAGCAAAACCGTGCGGGCTCTGGCCCAAAGCGGACAATATCATACCATGTGTTGGAGCGGGGTATTACAATTGGTATCAGAGCCTGACTCAGCTGGAAGTGTGCCAACAAGGACGTTGGGCCTCGTAGGGGGTGGATTGTAGTAACCCCTGTGGACGGGTGTGAGTGGGCGGGTGCGAAGACAGACACTGGACTGAGCTACCACACTGACAGGGTGCTCAATCCCACATCGCCTAGGTGTGAAAAAGGGGATGTGCTTATATGTAGTATGTTCTCTTCAAATGGTATGAGGCCTTTTGGGGTAAAACCCAAGAGCAAAACCGTGCGGACTCTAGCCCAAAGCGGACAATATCATACCATGTGTTGGAAAGGGGTATTACAATTGGTATCAGAGCCTGACCCAGCCGGAAGTGTGCCAACGAGGACTTTGGGCCTCGTAGGGGGTGGATTGTAGTAACCCTTGTGGACGGGTGTGAGTGGGCGGGTGTGAAGACAGACACTGGATTGAGCTACCACACTGACAGGGTCCTCAATCCCACATCGCCTGGGTATGGAAAAGGGGATGTGCTTATATGTAGTATGTTCTCTTCAAATGGTATGAGACCTTTTGGGGTAAAACCCAAGAGCAAAACCGTGCGGGCTCTGGCCCAAAGCGGACAATATCATACCATGTGTTCGAGCGGGGTATTACATATTTTGTATCCCCATGTATGTTAGATATTTAGTGTTTTTAATAGTTTAGTAGGATTTATTTTATTTATTTATTTTTTTTTTAGTGATTTTGTGGTTTTGTTCATTGTGTAAAAAAAATAAAAAAATTTGCCCTCCATTCTCTGACTATGTATGTAGTACCAATTCTATATTTTGTCATATGTTTGATAAAGTTGATGATTTTCGTTTATTAAAGTCTGGTTTCAATACCCAATACTGTCGAGATTGTTTCAACACAATATGACTTTACTAAGGAAAAGCAGCCCCTTTGTACTCTATACGTTAGAGTGTCTGGATAATCAATATCTTATCACATATGCATCTTGAAAAATTAGGAACCACCACTTCAGAGAATGAATGAAAAAAAAAATTAGCTGTTTTGTTTTATGCATTTTAGTTTTTTATTTTTCTTATTATTGCCCATTCATTTCACTTGATTTGTATAGTAGTGTCTTTTGACAGGATGTTGCATTCAAGTTTGGGGGGGGGGAACACCATTGTTAACTTCAAGCTACTGGTTTGCTATCTGTCCACTCCACTATTCATGGTAATATCGTTCTGACTTTCATCTATGTTTCTCTTCCTTGTACATTGAGGATACTATACTATTCAAGTTTGGGGGTAAGGCGATACATTTCTTGTGTTTTAAATATGTAAGTGAAGTAGTGGCATGTTTTAGGAAACTTTTTATTTTATTAATTTTTAGGAATTGTTTGGTAGTTTCTTTTTATAGGTTGTTATGTTTTAATATCAATCAAGAGTTTAATACTTTATGTAGGTTCTTGACTTGAAATTGTAGAGTATGTGTAAAATTTCTAGAAACTATGGTTTGAATGTAGTGGTTTAACTCGTTATTTGCATTAACATGACTTGGAGTGGTTGACTCTAGTTCTTTTCACAATTCACACGCACACTAGTAGAGTTACTGGGGTTTGTATTTGGCTTTGAGTATCAATTATGTGTGCTAAATCTAAGTTGGTATCCCTTGAGAATAAACATTTTAAATATGCTACAATTGTAAAAAATAATAATAATAAATAAATAAATAAAAATAATAATCCTATGGTTTGTGGCCGTTTTGGTTCGAGTTATTAAGTCATTCGGAGTATCTTAAAACTTGGTGCCCTAAAGCCATTTGGTTTGGGAGTCACAGGCTGAAAGCTTGCATGAACCAATTTGAAAGCCTAATAAACCTGGGCATTGCGTTATTGGTTAGTCTATAGTTTGTGGCCGTTTTGATTCAAGTTATTAGGTCTTTCGAGGTATCTTGAAACCTAGTGCCCTAAAACCATTTGGTTTGGGAGTCACAGGTTGAAAGCTCACTATATGGATCAATTCGAAAGCCTAATAAACCTGGGCATTGCACAACCATATTAAAAAAAAATGCATGTGTTCATGTTTTGAGTGATACATTCAATAAGGGGATCCAAGAAATTGAAGGGACTTGTAATTGCTCACTCAAGGCCGGGTTAAACCACATTGATGAATGCTAGTTCACTTTTCATGAAAGGGCTAGAGTTAGTTTCTTTGAGCTGTGATTAATGTAAATTTTGTGTGAGAACCATTGTTTTGAATTATGAGATTTTGGGATTTGAAAATATTATTGAATGCAAGTCTTTTAACTGCATTTTGTAGTCTTCGTCTTGATTAAAGTTTGAAACAAGAATTTTAGCATGTTTGTGGGTAACATCTCTGGAAACTCTCATGAGACTTCACTCGTCTACTAGGGGTAAACTAGGGGTTTAAAAGGCTTGTTGCATATGCTAAATGCAATCGGATCTCCCACGAAAGAGGAAATAGTTTAGTTGCTTTACTTCATTTTTAGTTTTGTATTGCTAAGAGACTAGCAATATGTAAGTTTGGGGGTGTGATATGCAATGAATATTACGTATTCAATATCCCTAAAATTATATTACGTATTCAATATCCCTAAAATTATATAAATTAGTGTCTTAGTAATATTTCTTTCATGTTTTTATTAATAATTTTAATCTTTTTATGATTTCAGGTTATTAAGGGTAATTCTGATTAATAATGGTGAAATCGGGTTACAAATGGTGCTCATTTAGTTATCACTGAAGCTTGACCCATGAGAGATATGTTTATCTTGAAGATCCAAACTAAATGGACTGAAGAAATGGGCTGGAAATGAATTTAAATGAAGAAAAGGAGCACGGGCCTATTTGCATTGAAAATTGGGCGAATTTAGGCCTAAAAAGTTCTAGACCCTTTTTGGTATTTATACCATAACTCTGTACACGATTGTCAAAACGACCCAAACTCTACATAGGTTGAAGGAAATTCAATTCTGTACAATTTCATATTTCACGAAAATTTTCTGAAATGGACTTTTTCAGCTACTTTCTGCCCTATTTGCGCAGCTACCACTTTTTGGGCGCAAATGCCACTTTGTGAGGCGCAAGTGCCATTTTCTTATGCGCACTTGCCACTTTGGGCAGTCCAGGTGTCCCGTTGGTTTTGTTTCGTAAAGTAAAAATGAGGAACATGGAGAGAAACACGGAGGAAAATACAGAGGCGATTCGTGACGATACGGACAAGATGGCAATTTCATCATCGCTCACGCTTGGACATCCGATCATGAATGGCTAAACACCATTCCAGGGAAGTGACGTAACCCTAACCTGTCTTTCAATGTTTTAAATTGTATATTAATTTGGGGATTATTTATTTTATACATTGATTGTATAACTGAGACATAAACAATAGTTGTGTTGTTAGTTTTAAATTGAATGTATTGATTCATTGCACATTTATTCTTGTTCTTGTAGAATGAATTCAAATTTGCAATGATTAGGGTTTGGTTCTTTTTAATTTCTATGATTTTGTTGAGACAGGTTATATAATAGTTTTCACATATCGTTCAATTTAGATTTTTGATAATTCGTACTAAACAAAAATGGGTTATCACGTCATTAGTTAGTCAGATGTATAGGCCATGCGAAGTGAAGACAAGTTATGCTTAATTGAATGTTAAATGAATTCTCTTGGTAGAATTGAATTGGGCTTGTAGCCATTCTTTTCTGAATGCATAGATTAAAAGTCCCAAATTAGTACAATTGTCATTGTTAGAGGGTTAGTGGTGAAGTCAATTCCCAGGACTTTCTCTTCCTGATTAAATTTCGTAAAATATATTTACAAATAACTTTGATTTTCTCAACCAAATTCAATATCAAATATCAACAATTGTTTTCCAATTATTTTAGAATTAGTTTAAAGACTAAGTAACATAACAATTCAACTTTGCAAGTCCTTTAGGTTCGACACCCTCTATATAGCCCTGTCCTACGAGGACTCGTTCTATTGCGAGTGGTTAAGTAGAATTAAAATCACATCAGTTGTTAGCATGGTTATTTGTTTATGAATTTTACGTAACATAATTAAATGCAGATGTATGTTTATGTGGTATTCATAGAACTTACGAAATTGTGGTTTAGACATTCCTACTGAGCATGTTGTAGTTCATCCCACCAGTATTAACTCTTTTCAGAAAATAGAAATGAGGTGATAGAATCTCTCCAATAGTGAGTTGGCGTGGAATAAGATTGATTTCATTTAAAGACATTCAATGTTTTATTTGAATACATGTTTGGGTTGTGAACTATATACATGTGGTGAACATGTATAAGACCTTTTATGTTTTGAGAACATGTTATGATTTTGTCTTATGATTACATAAACTATATACATGTGGTGAACATGTATAAGACCTTTTATGTTTTGAGAACATGCTATTAGTGCTCTTTCCACCACTGCAGCATAGCTTGTCAAGCCCAAAATTCCAACTCTATCTCACAAATAAGGTCGGAGACCTCTTATGAACTGTTTGATCTTTAGCTCTTCCGTTGGAATCATCTCTTTTGCAAATCGAGCTAAAAAGGTAAATCTTGTCTCATACTCCATTACTGTCATTTTTTCTTGAGTCAAGTTAAAGAACTCTCTCCTCAAGCTATCCCTCACCGTTACCGGAAAATACTTCTCAAAGAATAATGCTTCGAATGTATTCCAATCCATTACCTCAATGTTATGACGGTTCCCAATGGATTTCCACCAACGCTTGGCCTCACCCTTAATATAATGGGTGGCCACTTTTACCTTCAAGTTCTCCTCTACCTCAAGTGCGGTAAGTAGTTCGACCATCTCATCTATCCAATTCTCAGCCACCATAGGGTCAGGCCCTCCGGTATACGATGGCGGATCATGTTTCCTGACATGCCCTAATGTCAACATCATTCTACTAGGAGCTGCTCTAGGTCGAGCCCGAATCTCTTCTTGTGTTTCCCTAGCAATTTGCCGCATGGTCGCAACCATGTCATGCATAAATTGCTCTCCACTCATAGGGATTGTTTCTGCCCCTTCGCGAACTCTCCATGGTGGCATCTTGCTATATAGACAACAAGAAGACACTTAAATCTCAAATCAAGTCATCCCGGAACCATATGCTTAATCTAAACATGTAAGCATCAAATCATATTCCATATGATATTGCACAAGTTGTAAATCCAATACAAATCTCAAGTAAAGGTCTTTAACCTCAAACAAACACACATAAAATTCTCACTATTTGTCCAAAGTTATCAAGTCTATGGCTCTGATAAGTCCTATGTCAACACAAAATTCAAATCCAACACATGATTCGACTTCACCCATCATCCTTAGGTTTTCGAATCTAATGCTCATCTCCTCAAATCCCTTCAACACCAAAATCTGGTTCAACCTTTTCTCATCGTCCCTAGGTATTCCAACCTAGTGCTTCAATTAATCTAATCCTCACAACCCATACACGATCTGACCACTACCCATCGTCCCTAGGTATTCTGACCTAGAGCTCTGATACCATGTTGTCACGCCCCAGTTTCCATCTCACAGAAACTAGAGGTGACTTAAGCTAATCATCCACACCCTAATCACCACAATTCCTTGATATCATATTCTAATACCAAGTTTTGGAACTCAACTCTATATGTGAGTTGAATTTGAACTTGAAACTTACTCCATTGGAAAGAGGGTTCAAAAAGAATCAATTTAAAAAAAAGAATCACTTGATTCGGGTTTGAAACAACCAAGTTATCCCTAATTCAAGAATTTGAAAATGTAGAGCAGTAAGATAGTCTTCTGTCTTACCCTTCCAGAAATGCCCAAAAACACATAGTCGACTGTCTTTCCCTTCCAGAAAGTGCAAAATCCTGATTTTCAAAAAAACGAGATTTCTAAAGCAGCAAGATAGTCTTCTGTCCCAATAAGGAAAGTCGACTATCTTTCCTTCCCAGAATGCTCTAAAAGCTACTGGACAAAAAAGTCGACTTCTTTTGAAGGGAAAGTCGACTTTTTTCACCTGGGAACCTCCTTTTAGCCTATTTTATCTCAAAACAAGCTCCAAAACTCATACATAAACATATCCAAACATCCACAATTAAAATCTCATCATCCAAATCATATTTTGAGCATCCACAAATGATCATTATGGAAGTGCTCCAAATCAAAACAATTGAATCTCTGTTAACCATCCAATAAACCAACTTCATTACATAAACACATACAAGGTCCAATTCAATTGCAAGCTACATAAAAAAAAAAAGGAGATGCAACTACAACATCTACATAATCCGAGACAACCATAATTGATTTATAATGTGCATAACATAATAAGAATGCACAATTCTAGTCTCCAACCATCACTTCCTCAATATCATACATGAGAAGCTAACAGTTCCTCATTCATAATGTTCCCTCTAGGTTATACATATAATCCAAGCATAAAGATGTGGTTCACAATGAGTATATCCTTATAATACACATAATGGGATTCAATACCACATCATTCCATTCATACACCAAAAGTCACAGGTGATCCATATATAGTCATTACATGTGAACTGAAACACACCAACATAATTAAAACATAAATACAATGTTTTCAATCTAGTCCACATGCCACAAGCCGACATGGACATTTATCTATGTATCAAAAGGCCAAAACTCCAAAAGAACTTCAAGATTCCACCTAGTCAATCATGCATCATCTTCCGTTGCTGCTTTACCTGTAAAAATGTTTGGGGGGAAGGGGGTGAGCACCACTGCGGCTCAGTAGAGATGACCAAACCCACCTAAGCATCGACTCGACGCCGACCTACATGATATGCATCATGTTATCCTTACGCTACATGGCATGCTTTGATACTCATGTTATTAACAAGGCAATAATGTAACAAATAGCCATTACTCACTCAACCATACATAACATGAAACAACCCAGTGTGCCTTTGAATTTCACAAACCTCCATCTTAACATGAATTCCCAATTCATGAATCAACTAAATCTAACTCCAAGTATTCAGCTCCACAATTCTCTAAATGTCACAACCGAAATCCTTTCAACCACATAACCCAAGGTTTTCACAACCATCAAGGTCATCACATGTTGACATCCGTCAACCTCAAGATTGTCACTATGGTTCCTCTTCAATTGAAAACTGCCAATTTAAAGAGAAGAACCCATTTTCCCAACAATTGGAATTCGCCAATTGGGGTCATAAACTCATCACCATCCGTGTTTATCCATTCTCATAATTCAACTCATTCAACAATCATTCCAATTCCAACACTCATCTCACTTTCCTCCAAGAACAACCTACACGAGGTAAGTACACACATACCACATTGCATACCATTCCATCCATAATATCACTAAATGCATTAACATGGAAAAACTACTATTTTGATGCATTTACTCAAACACATGGCATTCAAAAGTGCACATAATTCCAATCATGGCTCAAGTAAACCTAATGAGCCTCATGCTTCTCAACTAAACACATACAACATATGCAAAGCACAATTAAGCTATAACTAGCATGTCATTTTCACTATATTTCACATATATGCACATGAGTTAACTTTAACATGTATAAGACTAACATGCTTCATATACATCACATAAATCATACGAGGAACATTCTTAGCATGTTTAAACATCAAAGGAAATCAAGAAAAAACTTTCTATCTTCCTAAACCATGCTAACACTACCATATATCACAAAAACCCTAGAGAATCGATGAAAGGGAGGAGAAGACATCCCTACCTCAAAATCCAAGCTTGGTTGAGCAAAGCCCCAAATCCTTCAAGCTTCAAACTCCTCCAATGGAAACTTTCCACCGATCAAATCGAAGAGGAGAGTGAGGGGAACAACTTTAATTCTTGGCTCCACCCTCAAATCTTACTTCTAGGCCCTCAAAATTTAGAGAGAAGGATAAAAGAGAAACTTGTAGAGAGAGAGAGAGAACCGAATGTAGAGAGAGAAAGGAAAGTGAAAATCTGATTTTTCCTCTCTTTTTACACATATAAATCACATATTTCACCTTTTGCAACTAAACCCTCCACCTTTCCCTTATTTGCTCCTTGTTATGGGCCTTTTGCGCTTATTCGCAAACTAGCCTTTCCTCATATTCTAAAACTTCATTGATGCCCTTAAACTTTCATCCATACCCCCACGGCACTCCCTAAAGTCCGTAGTTATTTTCCCGGGTTACCCGAACCAATTCTGGTCTCACACCCGTGACCAAAACATAAAAAGATCATTTAAGTCCACTAAGCATGTCATTAAGCGACAAATCACGCTTAAAAGTTCACTTAACCTTTAGTTATAAAAAAAAAATTTGGGTCGTTACAACCTCCCCACCTTTAAAGAATTTCGTCCACGAAATTAGCCTCATACTCTGAATCCACATAGGGCTGTCTCTAAACCTTAAATGTTTTTCTCTATCATCCTTTCATCACTGGAAGTAGTCATAACTCGTCGGCATTCGACACACTGCTTTCATTCCTTGACCATCAAGGTTCTGGTTATCACGTCACACTTTTCACTCCACTTTCAACAAAATATCCAACTGCTGGTACATTTCAACCGATGTCCAGAGATCTCCAAAATTGTAGTACAATCACCACACTGTAACTACCACGACCACAATTATCTCCCAAACGAAGTTCAGGAAGATAAAACTACAACCAATTCATTTTTCAATCAACCCACTTTCTAGTAATTCATCCTCCTTGAATTACAATTTCCAATTCCTCACACCAGACAATACCATGCTCACAATCCAACTTACACATGTCATACGTGGCCTAAGGTCAATGCTTCCTAAGGATTATTAACTTAATCCTTAACTAGTGTGATCACATTTCCAAAATATGTGGAATCATTACTCTCTTAGCCTCATATCTAATACATGGATCTTTTCATTCCCACTAGTACCACATGGTACGATTCACAAGAACAAAAGGTCTGTAGAATATTCTACTGCTCACATATCACTTCTTTTTCTCGGTTAACAACTAACCAAGACAAATTCAACGATATTCTCATCATCACCTCTCATGACATTTAAACTAGTCATGTCCTAAAATGGAATCAAATCTCATATAACAATCAAAACTCAATCCCTTAGGGTCTCACTACCCATAATGATACACATACAGACAAAACTGTCTCTCATGGTGAAAATCTCACCTCAACAAGTGTGTCAATAGACAAAGCTGCGTCTCAATGACAACAAGCACACACCAGGTGTGTCAAATGGGCCAAACTGTCCCTTAAGGAGAATCACAATATCCAGGGTCGTGTCCACAGACAAAACCACATCTACGGTGATAACAACCAATCAACAACAGGTGGGCCAATAGACAAAACTGCGTCCCCCACCACTGATGTGCCAATAGACAAATCTGCGTCTAAACGACAACACCAACCACAAATGTGATAGTGGATAAAACTGCGTCCAAGGTCACCATCACCAGTGTCAATAGACAAAACTGCGCCTAAATGACAACAATTAGGTCGATAGACAAAACTGCGTCCCCACGACTCCGATCCTCAATCGGTGTGCCAACAACAAAACTGCATTCAATTGACAACACCGCCACAAATGGGACAATGGACAAAACTGCGCCCAGAGTCACCACCACCTCGTTAATAGACAAAACTGCGCCTAAATGATAAGAATCTCAACTGATGTGTCAATAGACAAAACTGTGTCTAAACGACAACACCACCACAAGTGTGACAATGGACAAAACTGCGTCCAGGGTCACCATCACCCGTGTCAATAGATAAAACTGCGTCTAAATGACAAGAGTCTCAACAATGGATGGGTCAATAGACAAAACTGCATCCATATGAGACCGATCCTCTAACTGATGTGTCAGTAGACAAAACTGTGTCTCAATGACAGCACCACAATGATCGTCCCAAAGTCTGTAACCTTCCAGGAATCTCACATGTCCCCTTAAGTACTCTATCTTGTACAGGAACTCACAACCTCAAGAGTGGTTTGAACTAACCTACTCTTGTCATCACAATCTCAATTATACACCCATTTATGAGCAAAAAGTTATCATACTCATAACATTCGAATTTCATTTTCTTATCCGCCAATACTCATCGAATCAATTCCACAATCACTTGGACCTGACACATTGTAAGTGAAGTACTAATCGAAGAGAAATGGCTGGCCAGGCCGTTTCTTCCCGCTAGTCCAACCCCGACAACATGCCTTTCTTGTCCCTCTTACTCTCGGTCCCAACTATCCATTCTGGTACAAAGCTAATGGACTAGATATATTAAGTCCCTAACACATATAAGGACTAATATATTAAAATCTAATCCATTCTCAAAAATCTCTGTATGGAAAAAAATTAAGATATTTCAACCTTTATCCACTAGCCCTAGGTTCACAAAACCTTAGTCTAGTATAACTCACGTATCTCAAGTCTCATGAATCAACCTATTTCAAACCTCTGTTTAACTCATTAAATTCTCAAGGCTAGGATACTGAAATCTGATACGCAATGTACGTTAAAATACTCTACATACGAGATATGTTACAACGACTATGCTTAAACCAAAAGCATATTTTTCAAACATGTACAACTCATCATTTTTTATTAATCTCACAAACTCATGATATGCAACTTAGTATACTTGCATAAATCATTGTTATAACTCATAAACCAGAGATCACTGATATACCTTAATCACAGTGGACGAGTCCTCTGATACCGGGACTGCTGTCCTGAACCACTGGGAAGATTTCTCATACTTGCTAGCAAAACCTGAGCAGACTGAACTGGCGGGGGTGGCAGCATTGCCACTGAGTCATGCTGACTCGCCAAAAATTGATTGGTGCGATTGAGAGACTTCGTCCTACCCCCTGCACCCTGTCCTTGAGGACAATTCACCTTTATATGACCAGTCTGATGACAGCGGTAACAAACTTGCTCGTCTGCTGGTGCCAAATGTATGCTGGGACACTCAGACCTATAGTGACCCGGCTGTTGATAATGATGACACACTCTCCTTGACCCGATCGACTGTACTGACATGGAAGTCGTAGGCACTGAATGTGTCATTCGCTGTCCCACTGATCCTTCAGATCGATAAGGACCACTTTTCTGTTTGTTCTTTGGCTGACTCTTAGAAGAAACACGCCTTTCCTCATCTTGTATCCTCTGATTGTCATTACCAAGCTCTTCTGCTATTAGTGCTCTTTCCACCACTGCAGCATAGCTTGTCAAGCCCAAAATTCCAACTCTATCTCACAAATAAGGTCGGAGACCTCTTATGAACTGTTTGATCTTTAGCTCTTCCGTTGGAATCATCTCTTTTGCAAATCGAGCTAAAAAGGTAAATCTTGTCTCATACTCCATTACTGTCATTTTTTCTTGAGTCAAGTTAAAGAACTCTCTCCTCAAGCTATCCCTCACCGTTACCGGAAAATACTTCTCAAAGAATAATGCTTCGAATGTATTCCAATCCATTACCTCAATGTTATGACGGTTCCCAATGGATTTCCACCAACGCTTGGCCTCACCCTTAATATAATGGGTGGCCACTTTTACCTTCAAGTTCTCCTCTACCTCAAGTGCGGTAAGTAGTTCGACCATCTCATCTATCCAATTCTCAGCCACCATAGGGTCAGGCCCTCCGGTATACGATGGCGGATCATGTTTCCTGACATGCCCTAATGTCAACATCATTCTACTAGGAGCTGCTCTAGGTCGAGCCCGAATCTCTTCTTGTGTTTCCCTAGCAATTTGCCGCATGGTCGCAACCATGTCATGCATAAATTGCTCTCCACTCATAGGGATTGTTTCTGCCCCTTCGCGAACTCTCCGTGGTGGCATCTTGCTATATAGACAACAAGAAGACACTTAAATCTCAAATCAAGTCATCCCGGAACCATATGCTTAATCTAAACATGTAAGCATCAAATCATATTCCATATGATATTGCACAAGTTGTAAATCCAATACAAATCTCAAGTAAAGGTCTTTAACCTCAAACAAACACACATAAAATTCTCACTATTTGTCCAAAGTTATCAAGTCTATGGCTCTGATAAGTCCTATGTCAACACAAAATTCAAATCCAACACATGATTCGACTTCACCCATCATCCTTAGGTTTTCGAATCTAATGCTCATCTCCTCAAATCCCTTCAACACCAAAATCTGGTTCAACCTTTTCTCATCGTCCCTAGGTATTCCAACCTAGTGCTTCAATTAATCTAATCCTCACAACCCATACACGATCTGACCACTACCCATCGTCCCTAGGTATTCTGACCTAGAGCTCTGATACCATGTTGTCACGCCCCAGTTTCCATCTCACAGAAACTAGAGGTGACTTAAGCTAATCATCCACACCCTAATCACCACAATTCCTTGATATCATATTCTAATACCAAGTTTCGGAACTCAACTCTATATGTGAGTTGAATTTGAACTTGAAACTTACTCCATTGGAAAGAGGGTTCAAAAAGAATCAATTTAAAAAAAAGAATCACTTGATTCGGGTTTGAAACAACCAAGTTATCCCTAATTCAAGAATTTGAAAATGTAGAGCAGTAAGATAGTCTTCTGTCTTACCCTTCCAGAAATGCCCAAAAACACATAGTCGACTGTCTTTCCCTTCCAGAAAGTGCAAAATCCTGATTTTCAAAAAAATGAGATTTCTAAAGCAGCAAGATAGTCTTCTGTCCCAATAAGGAAAGTCGACTATCTTTCCTTCCCAGAATGCTCTAAAAGCTACTGGACAAAAAAGTCGACTTCTTTTGAAGGGAAAGTCGACTTTTTTCACCTGGGAACCTCCTTTTAGCCTATTTTATCTCAAAACAAGCTCCAAAACTCATACATAAACATATCCAAACATCCACAATTAAAATCTCATCATCCAAATCATATTTTGAGCATCCACAAATGATCATTATGGAAGTGCTCCAAATCAAAACAATTGAATCTCTGTTAACCATCCAATAAACCAACTTCATTACATAAACACATACAAGGTCCAATTCAATTGCAAGCTACATAAAAAAAAAAAGGAGATGCAACTACAACATCTACATAATCCGAGACAACCATAATTGATTTATAATGTGCATAACATAATAAGAATGCACAATTCTAGTCTCCAACAATCACTTCCTCAATATCATACATGAGAAGCTAACAGTTCCTCATTCATAATGTTCCCTCTAGGTTATACATATAATCCAAGCATAAAGATGTGGTTCACAATGAGTATATCCTTATAATACACATAATGGGATTCAATACCACATCATTCCATTCATACACCAAAAGTCACAGGTGATCCATATATAGTCATTACATGTGAACTGAAACACACCAACATAATTAAAACATAAATACAATGTTTTCAATCTAGTCCACATGCCACAAGCCGACATGGACATTTATCTATGTATCAAAAGGCCAAAACTCCAAAAGAACTTCAAGATTCCACCTAGTCAATCATGCATCATCTTCCGTTGCTGCTTTACCTGTAAAAATGTTTGGGGGGAAGGGGGTGAGCACCACTGCGGCTCAGTAGAGATGACCAAACCCACCTAAGCATCGACTCGACGCCGACCTACATGATATGCATCATGTTATCCTTACGCTACATGGCATGCTTTGATACTCATGTTATTAACAAGGCAATAATGTAACAAATAGCCATTACTCACTCAACCATACATAACATGAAACAACCCAGTGTGCCTTTGAATTTCACAAACCTCCATCTTAACATGAATTCCCAATTCATGAATCAACTAAATCTAACTCCAAGTATTCAGCTCCACAATTCTCTAAATGTCACAACCGAAATCCTTTCAACCACATAACCCAAGGTTTTCACAACCATCAAGGTCATCACATGTTGACATCCGTCAACCTCAAGATTGTCACTATGGTTCCTCTTCAATTGAAAACTGCCAATTTAAAGAGAAGAACCCATTTTCCCAACAATTGGAATTCGCCAATTGGGGTCATAAACTCATCACCATCCGTGTTTATCCATTCTCATAATTCAACTCATTCAACAATCATTCCAATTCCAACACTCATCTCACTTTCCTCCAAGAACAACCTACACGAGGTAAGTACACACATACCACATTGCATACCATTCCATCCATAATATCACTAAATGCATTAACATGGAAAAACTACTATTTTGATGCATTTACTCAAACACATGGCATTCAAAAGTGCACATAATTCCAATCATGGCTCAAGTAAACCTAATGAGCCTCATGCTTCTCAACTAAACACATACAACATATGCAAAGCACAATTAAGCTATAACTAGCATGTCATTTTCACTATATTTCACATATATGCACATGAGTTAACTTTAACATGTATAAGACTAACATGCTTCATATACATCACATAAATCATACGAGGAACATTCTTAGCATGTTTAAACATCAAAGGAAATCAAGAAAAAACTTTCTATCTTCCTAAACCATGCTAACACTACCATATATCACAAAAACCCTAGATAATCGATGAAAGGGAGGAGAAGACATCCCTACCTCAAAATCCAAGCTTGGTTGAGCAAAGCCCCAAATCCTTCAAGCTTCAAACTCCTCCAATGGAAACTTTCCACCGATCAAATCGAAGAGGAGAGTGAGGGGAACAACTTTAATTCTTGGCTCCACCCTCAAATCTTACTTCTAGGCCCTCAAAATTTAGAGAGAAGGATAAAAGAGAAACTTGTAGAGAGAGAGAGAGAACCGAATGTAGAGAGAGAAAGGAAAGTGAAAATCTGATTTTTCCTCTCTTTTTACACATATAAATCACATATTTCACCTTTTGCAACTAAACCCTCCACCTTTCCCTTATTTGCTCCTTGTTATGGGCCTTTTGCGCTTATTCGCAAACTAGCCTTTCCTCATATTCTAAAACTTCATTGATGCCCTTAAACTTTCATCCATACCCCCACGGCACTCCCTAAAGTCCGTAGTTATTTTCCCGGGTTACCCGAACCAATTCTGGTCTCACACCCGTGACCAAAACATAAAAAGATCATTTAAGTCCACTAAGCATGTCATTAAGCGACAAATCACGCTTAAAAGTTCACTTAACCTTTAGTTATAAAAAAAAAATTTGGGTCGTTACAGAGTAACCCAATTTCAGCCACCACCAAGCAACATCAGTATAACATCATCATGTACCCCCAACAACCCATTCTTCATAATTCCACATAACCACCACACCACTACAGGCAGCAAAACCAACATCGCCACCACCGTCGAACTCAAATCACAACCCAACCCGCCAACTGCCACCACAAACCCCCAATGGACAACTAACCCCAAGACCAAAATCACAAAATCCAAACACCCACCGGCACCAAAACCATCACCGCCACTGCCAACATCACAGTGAAACCCAAAATAGACAAACCTCCAAGTCCCATTCGCAACCCAAACCCAAAACCAGCAACCACCGTATACAACCCCTCCAATCAAACAAAACCACCGCAAGACATCACAAGCCCCAATCGAAACTCAAATGTACATCAATCAATCCTCCACTACTAATCTATCAACGCCAATCATCAACATCACCACTGTAGAACTCCAATTGTAATCCAATCTAAGCCAACTGCCACCACAAACCCCCAATCGAAAACCAACACAAGACCCAAATCACAAAACCTGAACACCAATCGTAAACTCCCACGCCACTAACAGACTAGCCATCATTGAAATCTCCTCTAGCCACCGTCTCCTCCAGCCACTGTCACCATTGTCGGTCACCACCGTCGCCACCTTTTCCTAAATGATTTCTCTCTCTCTGTATCTCTCTTTCTTTATATGTATATAACTCTATAGTCAACCGTATATATTTTTATATTCAATTAAATTATACTTCTTTAAATACTTTTATTAGCTAACTTATTAATTATTCTTATATGAATTAATTTACTTAAACTTAATATGTAATTTAATATATCTGTATTGACTAATTTGCATAAATTAATTATAAAATTATTTCGTAATTACTATAATTTAGTTTTACTTTGAAACCCTAATTTTGGGTGATGATTCTAAAGAGAGGGAGTAGATAGACTTTGAAAGGTGAAAGGGGGTAAAATAGTCTTTTTGAATAACTAATATTTTGAAATAAAAAATAATAAAATATTAGGAGTATATTAGACATTTCACAGGTAAAGTAACGGCCTTAGGGATGGAACTATCACTTGATGTCTCTATGATAGATATAAGAAAAGTTTCTCTCCGTGTAAAATAAGTCCAGACCACAAAGAGTGTCAGTGATATTTACCCAATTACCAATCTATGTTCTAGAAAACTTCTCTTGTTTGAATCCCTCTGTTACAATAGGTAATGGGAATAGTGTGGCCCACCAGTTAGCTAAATGAGCTTTTAAGTCCAAAGGAGCTAGTCCTTGTTAAGCCTCACCCATGGCTTAAAAACCTAGCTAAATGAGCTCTTAAGTCCAAAGGAGCTAGTCCTTGTTAAGCCTCACCCATGGCTCAGAAACCTAGCTAAATGAGCTCTTAAGTCCAAAGGAGCTAGTCTTTGTTAAGCCTCACCCATGGCTCAGAAACCTAGCTAAATGAGCTCTTAAGTCCAAAGGAGCTAGTCCTTGTTAATCCTCACCCATGGCTCAGAAACCCTCTTTTCTTTTGTTTGCAATTCTCATTACCCTTCTGAATAATTTTTATTACCTTACTGCTTAATAACATCACAGAAATATCCAAACTGTTAACATGGACTGACAATGTAGAGTCAATGACAGATGATCTCTTCATTATCATAATACTTATACTTACACCCCATCGTCTAATTCAATTATAATTTTGATGAGTCTTGGTCTACATATTAATAACAGTTACAATCATTAGAATACCAAGTTAAAATAACATTTGAATACATGGGTAAAATTTGGAGTACATAAAAAAATACCAATTTGGCAACAAAAAGGAAACAACAAAGCATTTCCTTGTGATCTAAAGAAAAGTGTCTAAGCAAAAATTTATAAACAATTTATATTATATATATATATATATATATATTCTCATTTAGATATCACAACATCCTCAACAAGACTTCAACATATATCCTTTAACATCATTGAAAAGGAGAACATACCCATCAGCTAAGAGTTTCATAGCCTAGGAGCGCTTGAATTCCATCCCGTCTTGTGTCACTCCTCCCCATCAGAGATGGCATCCATGGGAACAGTTTCACGAGCTCCTTGCTTATTGTACTAGGACTAGATTGCCCATCTTTGATCCCAAACTTTGCTCTTTCTATAACCTCTATTATATCTCTCTTGACACATATTCGCAGCCTGTGTGAAATCAATAGGACGAGACTACAACTTAATTATTTTTTTCAAAAGGGTTTGAATAGAAGAAACTAAAATAAGAAGTGTCAAAGAGTTGTAGTATTTATGTTTTAAGGCATCGATAAATGACATCAATAGCTATTTCCAACAACTAAGTTATCAACAAAAATTATACACATAATTGCACACACACACGCACATATATATACTAACATGATAAATCATATTTAGAGGCAGGGGAGTTGTATTTCTAGAATTTTAAGGGATTATTGAGCACTACACTTCATCCATGTGCACTACCTATGAAAAATGGAACACACCACAGAACACTTAGATGACTCAAGGGTGTTAATTAGAATGAAGTGGGTACTCACCATACTCTAAATTCAACTAATCAACTTCATAAATGGTAAAACAATCGAAGGATCCAGGTGTTACCAAAATCTTTAAATACTTGTCATACATCAAAAGGTTTTTGTATGGAAAAAATCTTTCTTCCATTCATAGTTTGAAAGCATAAAAAAATGTTTCTCAAAGTTGTGTTGCATGTGTAAAGCAGAAAAGGGGTATGGAAGGCAGCCCTTTTTTGCCTTATGTCGTGTCCTTGGAAGTAGCACCATAGGGATACTTTTGAGGATGTGGAGTTTTCAGCCCACAAACTAAAGAATCTGATGTTGAATAATTTAAAGTTTAAGTTGTTGGTAAAGTTTTCCAGATTTATTCATTCTTTTGTTGAATTCACAGGAGACTTAAGTTTTATGGAAGGATCTTAATTGATAGCAGGGCCGGCCCTAAGATTCCAAAAATTTTGAGAGCCCTAGGCGGGCTTTCATATGGGGGGCCCTTTATACAAAAACTTTCACACGCGGATAAATTTTATAATTTTTATTAAAATTAGACGATAAGTACATTGAAAAAAAAATCCTGGTCTTAGTGTTTTATAAATAGCACGATCCAGTTCACATAAAAAAATTAAAAGAAAATATTCAGCACATCTTAGTCGCAAAAATCAAAATTAAACTTCATATCAAAGTAAATGTGATCGTCTTGCATTTTGAGCTGCAAAATTATCAATTAAAGTGCTCCAATCAAGTTTCTCCAACATATCTTTTTCAATAGATATCATAGCCAATCCATTCAATCTTTCTTGTGACATCATTAACCGTAAGTAAGATTTGATCAACTTCAATTTTGAAAAGCTTCTCTCAGCAGATGCAACTGTAACTGGGATAGCCAATAATACTCTATATGCAATCCAAGCATTTGGAAAACAATAATCTAGCCTTTTTATAAAATCTAATACTTCAATTGCCTTTTTTGTTCCTCTTGGTAAAGGTTCTCTTAATACTTTTAGCTTTGAAAATAATTCTATCCCATCAATATCAGAAACCATGTCATGTTTGAGGAGATCTTCAAGGTTCTAACATGAACATTTCAAATTATCATTATCTACAGACTTCAACCTCTCCAAATTAAACAAAAATTCAAAAGAGATATCATATTGTTGAAATTGTTCAAATCTACTCTTGAGTGAAGAAAGAGCTTGATCAACTATGTATATGAAGTAATTAACTCTAAATGATTCTTCAGCCGATTGTGTGATCTCTTCACTAACACCCTCGTCAAATTATTTCTTTCTACGAATGATACGTCTTTCAATAAATATAGGTTCAACTTCCATTTTAATTGCAATCTCTTTAGCCTCAATCATAGCAAATTCAAATCTATTTTCTCTATAAGTTTCAAAAAAAGAAATGAGTCCTCTTAAGAGACCTATAGCAACATCAATTTGCATGTCCTCTGTTTACATGATTTTGCTTATTTTGTTAATAGCATTCAATATATCAAACCAAATAACCATGCCAAGCAAGAACTCAAAATTCTCAATTTCATATGTTGCTAAACACTTAGCATCACTCTTTGTCTTGGGATCTTCACTAGTACTTGCTAAGTGAATTAAGGCATTTCTTATATCTGGAGCTTGGAATCTTATTGCTTTAACACTTTCAACTTGATCTTCCCAACGTGTTTGTGATGGTGGTTTAAGTGTGAAACCTTTAACATTATCTGTGAGAACTTTTCATCGCTTTGTAAAAGATGAAAACAATGAATACATACGTTGCACAACTCCAAAAAAATATGAAGCTTTAGAACAAGAGTTTGCCATATCACAAAGTGCAAGGTTAAGACTATGACAATCACACAGTGTGTAGAATGCTCTAAAATTTATCTCTAGTAATCTTTTTTGTACACCTTTGTGTTTCCCTTTCATATTAGACCCGTTATCATACCCTTGTCTTCTTATGTCACCAATTTCAAATTCAAGATCTTTCAAAACATCTACAAGTTCACCAAAAAGCCCTTGTCCCGATGTATCATCCACTTTTAAAAATCCTAAAAAGAACTTCTCTACCTTCATTAGACTTGCTGAAACATTCACACATCTTAATATAAGTGACATTTGTTCTTCATAACTTGCATCCGGAGTACAACCAAGAATAACTGAAAAGTACTTTGATTCTTTAACTCTTTTAATTATTTCACCTTTGACCTCATCCGATATCCGAAGAATAAATTCATTTTGAATTTTGTGACTAAGATAATGATAATGAATTTCTTTCTCTTGAATTCGACGAATGTGCTCTTACATTATTAGATCAAATTTGTCAATCATTTCAATTATGCTTAAAAATTTTCTATTATTTTCTTCATAAAGCTTCTCATTGTCTCCATGGAATGTCAAACTATTTTTAGCAAGAGTTTTCACAACAGCAATTATTCTCAGCAATACTTGCCTCCAATGTTCTCTGTCTTTGTTGATTTGTTCTTCCACACTTTTATCAATTGTAGCATTTTTTCGTAATCTAATTTCTAATTCAATCCAACCCCTCATGTTAAGAATGTGTTCATTGCTAGTCTCATGACTTTTGAGTCTGCCACTAAGATTTTTTCAGTCTTTGACTCCTTCATTTGCCAATTGAGTTTTATTTCCATCATGTTTGAACAACTTACAATAAAAGCAAAAGACCTTGTCCAAAATACTTGAATAGATTAGCCACTTCCTATCATGCTTTTCACCATTTGGCAAGTGTTGAATGTAATATGCGGAAGAGAAATGTCTATTTTCTGAATCCTTAGGAAAATCTTCAAGTTTAGCATCTCTTGTAGAACCTCTTTCAACTAAAAAATCTCTCAATTTTTGATCAATATTTTTCCAATTTCCTGGATCATTAATGTTCAAAGGAACATTATCATTCATATTCATATATTTTTCTTCTACCAAATCTTCATGTTCATTCAAATTTTCTTCATTTTGATTCTCATTCACATGTTCTTCATTTACCAAATCTTCATGTTCATTCAAATTTTCTTTATCTAAACTCTCTATTTGTGTATTACTCCTAAATAAAAACTTATGAAGAGCTCCTTGTTGAGATTGAATCAATTCTTCTTCTTTCTTTCTTTTTTTCCTTTTTTCATTCCCAGACTGATATTTCCTAGTAGACATAACTCAAATTTTCTTTTCATAACCAGAATAAGTCCACAAAGAGATAGTAAATATGCACCTATATAATATTTTTATAAGAGAATTTCAGTATAATAATAAATTAAAAATATCAAAAGTTAAAAAAAGGGAAGCAACATAGGCTACATGAGAAACAACAAATAACAAAAAACATACCTTTAAATAGTTATGCTTTCAGTTACTAACCCATGAAGACACAAGCCAACTAGCCGAGACAGTCCACAACTGGAATCAAAGAATTCTAATTAAACATCTCATCTCACTATCAATATATAAACAAGAACATATGTGGAAATGAATATTGGAAGAAGCAATAACTCCAAATACTAAAGTAATAACTTCAAATGCTAAATCCAAGAGTCCAAAAGAAAAGCAATATCAAATGCTAGGAATAGGATGATTAATTTGATAATTGAGATGATAGATTAAAACAAATATGGGAGAACCATAGGGCAATTTGGCTCTCTTTATATAGAGAAATAAAGTTAACATTACTGATTACTGGACGAAAACGTGGAAATTTACAAATCAGAAACCATAAATGTGCAAGTCTTTGATTCTTTTACAACTGGACTTATATACACACACACACACACACACACACACACACACACACATATACATACATAGAGAGAGGTACCTGCAGGTAACTAATGAGGCAACTTTTTCAATGTTTAGAGCAAATTGGCCTATTCTCTTTCATTTCAAAAATGTCATTTAATTTACTGCATTATAATATTAACCATGTATGTGGTATATATATATATATATATATATATACACACACACACACACACACACACATATATACATACATAGGCATCTGCAGGTAACTAATGATGCCACTTTTTAAATGTTTATAGAAAATTGGCCTCTTCTATTTCATTTCAAAAATGTCATTTAATTTACTACATTATAATATTAACAATGCACTGAAAACATGAGCAAATTAATCTTCATTTTGTGACCTCATTTGAATCAACTGATGATTAAAATTGACAGTTTCTAAAATGAAAATATTCCAATTTTAAAATGAGACTTTTGTTTCTTTGATCCAATCTTTTGGTGGGTACATAAAGCATTTTGTTAGTCACTTAACTTTGAGTATATATATAGTTGGTGTTTCATTACTCGTTCAATTATAGTTCTACTATGTAACTTTCTTTATTTAACATTTGATGTATATATTTCAGCTTAGTTAATATTCCTCTTGAGTTTCTTGTCTTGGCTATATATATATATATATATATATTTCATGTGAAGTTTTTTTTAAAATATTTCAGAAAAGACGATTAAAATTGTGTGAATTCATGTTTGAATTGACAAAGAGCATATATATATATATATATATATATATATATATATATATATTTCATGTGAAGTTTTTTTAAAAATATTTCAAAAAAGACGATTAAAATTGTGTGAATTCATGTTTGAATTGACAAAGAGCACTGATATGTCAATTGAATGAGAACTGAACCACTTTTGATTCATTAGATAGTGTAAGTGAAAATCAAACATGAGGCTCACTTTTGCCGTTGAATGTAATCATTCAATTTCTCATTTGGTTCAAACTTTCATTATATTAATCATTTTCATTTGGCAAAAGATTTATCATATATATATATACTGTAATATGTATGCATATTCAATAATTTCAATTGCACAATTACAAAAAAATTAAAAAAAAATGTAATTAAATATGAAATCAAGAGCACTACTAACAATTTGAAAACGAATCAAATCAAAGGATTAGAAATTTCAAATCCTTATTTTCTGAAAAAAAAAAAAAATTTTCAAACCCTAAACTCCCAAATTAAATTATGATCAAAACTCCCCTTCTAGAAGTATGGAACTAGAAAATAAAAAATGAGAGAGAAGCCTACCTAAGAGATGAATCGGACTATGGTGGACGGTGGACGACGATCTTCAATTGAAATAATCTTGCAAGTTGCCTACTCGCCGCGAGGAAAGAAGAAGAAAAGGAACAATTTTGTGTCTGTGTGAGGAAAGAAGCAAAAATGAAAAAACGGTGAACCTAATAGGCTAATACTTTTATTTTTTATTAAAAAAAAAGTGAGACCCAGATACTATTGGGCTTGTTCAATAATTTTTATCTTTTAAATGAGGCTCTCTAACCCAGTAGTACTGGGTATAGTTAATAATTTTTAAAAAAAAAAATGAAATCCAGTAATAGCATTGGGCCTGGCAAAATTGGGGGCCCTTCAAAAATTGAAAATTTTGGGGGCCCTAGGAGATGCCAGGGCCGCCTAGGCCTGGGCCGACCCTGATTGATAGCTCCTGTGTATTTTGTATGTACAAGGCTTGGCCCCCTTTAGGTGCATTCCTTTAATGTACTTATTAAAAGAAAACTAATAAATTTTGAACTCTTGGACTGTGGCATTAAGATAAGTTCAATACACCTTATAATATTTACTAAAACTTCACCATGTAACATTTGAATTTTTACAACTCAAACTGGATTTGAACCCTAATAGTTTGATGCAAGGGACCCCTTTATATAAGGAAGATTATTGAACCTTAACATTACCAACAGTTGGAGAAGCAGAGTTAGTTGGCACACCTCATCGCTACACGATCCTCATTTTAGAAATTACATTGTTTCTGGAAGGAAGTTAGTTAATTTGACAATTTAATATGACTTCTAACACACACACAATATGGGTGATTAAACAATGAAAATATTAATGAAAATGAAACAATTTTCTCTATCTAATAGGGGGGGTATGTTGGGATACAAAAATAAGGGTTTCCACAGAAGTGACAAATGACATTGGTGGAAAGCAATCAACATCATTATTAAGTAGTAGTAAAACCAATAAACATTTCCATCTAATTTATTTGGCTATAGACCATATACAACTATGAAATTTAAAGCATTATCTTTTGATACACACGGAAATGAAATCTACATTAATCCCTTTCTTTGAAGCCAATTAATATCTATTGATTTTACACTTTGATCTGAAATTAACTACGCATCTAATGTCTAAAGAGGTGAATGTCAAAATAGCGAGCCATATGCAAAGCAGACTACTTGCCTCCTTGGTAAAAATTAACAAGAAAGATAATTGCCGCCTCTCCCTAAAAGCAGTTGATTAATTACAGGCTCATCTTGCAGAAGCATGTCCATGACAAGGAAAAAACTAGAAGTGGCACTTGTTAATGATAAAATAAGAGAAAGTAGACTTAGGTAGTATACTCATATACACTGGGAAGGAAGATTTGTTTGTATAGAAGGTGAGAGACAAAGAGGCTGACTAAAACTCACATGAGATTAAGTAATTAGAAATAATCTAAAAAATTAAATATAATAGGAGATGTGGTTTCTAATAGAAAAGAATGGAAAAAGAAATTCATGCAGCCAACCCCATCAATATGGGTTAAAGGATGATAAATGATAATAATGTAGTAATATATGAAAGGACTCCAAGGAAGTTTTCCTAGCACTTGTGAGGTAGCTCTTTCATTTCAAAAGAACATACTAATGAAAGATCTCAAATCATCTACAAAAAAAGGAAAAAAGAAAGAGAAAGAAGAAGAAAAAGAAGGGCACTTTGAAGATCCTAAATCTCATTGGCAAACAAATGTGTTTCTAGCTATAGCTTCATTATGCATTCACTTTACAAAACATTGTCAATTCCTTAAATTCCTGATAGTTACAGGAGTAAATAATAATGACTAGTTTTCTCTCCAAGCTTTCTGTAGCCTAGTCAAGGGCATTACTTTAACAAGAGAAAAGAACTCATAAAGAAAAAGAACTCTATGATACCTACCTTCCCTGCCAACTCAGTAATACAATAAGTTTGTTGAAAGAACAATGAAACTAAGGAAACTCCCTACACAATATAATGTCAAGAACAACGATAGCTTACCTCCATAAGCTCTACCTTTGCAGTATCAACACCCTCCACATCATCAAAGCTAACTGTTTGGTTGCTAGGGCGCCGCTTTCTAGCCGGGCTATTAGCAGCAGAAAGTTGACGATAAAGGAGCCACATTAAGGGAGTCAAAGGAATCCATAGAGATAAAATAGTAATCAAGATACTCCTCATGGACATAAGCACTGATTGAGGGGCAGAGCTATATGTAGTTCCCTTTTCTCTCATCAAAGTCAGAAGATAGCTCTCATCATGGTCTATCTTTCTTGTGGAGTACTGCCACTCGGGGTTAGAAGCACTGGTCCTTGTCAACATTCTCACAACATATGCACCTGTTAATCGGTGGTTTCTCACAATGCCATTGCCTGCAACCATTGTAACCACATTTTCATTCTGAACATTTCTTGCTAATGATCTGTCTTCTAGCACTGGAGTGTTTTCAGCACCAACCAAGTTGGTGTTGTAATATATACGACGCGATCCCTCCTCAAATAGCACCCTTGTTACATTCCCATTTTGTAGGTTCATTATCAAGTCTGAGTATGGAACAACTTTAGGAGATGGAATTGCCGTTAATTTCAGAAATAAATAGCACAGCCCCAATACAATAGATATTGAAGTAGAGACAGTCACTCTTTTCATATTCTTAGGCAGAAACATTCCAAGGCCATTTAACATAGACCGAATAGAACTAGATAATTATGGAAACCCAATACAGGTAAATGAACTGAAATACGTGAAGAACTAGATAATGAACAAGAATCACCTCTATATCTATCCAAAGATTTGGATTTTCCAACATGGCCTCTCACTAATTCTTGCGTAATCAGGAGCCCACTATTTGAAACAAGAATTAAAGAAGCCATTTTTAAACAATCATTAGAATACCAAGTTCAAATAACATTTAAATACATGGGTAAAATTTAGAGTACAAAAAAAAATGCCAATTTGGCAACAAGAAGGAAACAACAAAGCATTTCCATGTGCTCTAAAGAAAAGTGTCTCAACAAAATTTATAAACAATATATATATATATATTTTCTAATTTAGATATTGCAACATCCTCAACAAGACTTCGACATATATCCTTTAACAGCACTGAAAAGGAGAACATACTCATCAGCTAAGAGTTTGATAGCCCAGGAGCCCTTGCATTCCATCCCGTCTTGTGTCACTCCTCCCCATCAGAGATGGCATCCATGGGAACAGTTTCACGAGCTCCTTGCTTATTGTACTAGGACTAGATTGCCCATCTTTGATCCCAAACTTTGCTCTTTCTATAGCTTCCATTATATCTTCTCTTGACACACATTCGCAGCCTGTGTGAAATCAATAGGACGAGACTACAACTTAATTATTTTTTTCAAAAGGGTTTGAATAGAAGAAACTAAAATAAGAAGTGTCAAAGAGTTGTAGTCTTTATGTTTTAAGGCATCGATAAATGACATCAATAGCTATGCCAAAACAACTAAGTTATCAACAAAAAATATACACATAAATGCACACACACACATATATATACTAACATGATAAATCATATTTAGAGTCAGATGAGGAAACTGTCTGCCGAAAAACTACAGTTGAGATTGCACTACTACAGGTAACAGCAATGGAGTATGTACAAGGAGATATCAACTAACCTTTCCGAGCAGCAAGTAAAGCAGCTTCATTGATGATGTCTGCAAGATCAGCACCTACAAAGCCTTGGGTAAGAGATGCAACCAGGTTGCAGATGAGGTCAATGTCTTCCTCAAGAGGAACTCCTCTCAAATGTACAGCTAAAATCTTTCTCCTTCCATCTTCATCTGGTTCTCCCACAAGTACTTTCCTTGAGAAGCGACCAGGACGACATAGAGCTGGATCCAATGCTTCTGGCCTATTAGTTGCAGCAATAACAATCACCTTCATGTCCGAGTCAAAGCCATCCATTTCTGTCAGCAACTATAACAACGAAAAGAGTTCTGAGAGCCCATTAAAAGCATGAAATTACTATAAAGAACAACATAACACATTCAGACCAGGAAACTATGACTTAAGGAGTAACAAACTTCAAAAAATGAACAGGAAAATTATTGTTAACAGAAAAAAAGTCGGTTGTAACAAATTTAATTCAGAGTATACATTCAAAGGTGGGGGAACATTTCATCCATACCACAAAATTATTTATTATTGTTGTTGTAGTTTGGCTAATCATGGGGATATCACACAACAAAGACTTTTAGGGGGCATTACTACCCTCGAAATAGTTTGGAGTTGGCATTGTGGGGGATGGGTTCTTTCTAGGGGTTGGACTATGACTTTTTATTGTTTGTTTCAATGCAATCCTTGCCACCATATTGACTTATTTCCTTTCTCTTCTTCGGGGTAGGTAGGATTTTTCAACCCCCGTTCCTTAACTATCTATTTCTTCGATTTTAAATATTGTTTCCTATAATAATTCGTAATAATTTTTAAATATTATACAACCATACATATATGTATGTGTACACATACCAACATATACTATCGTTCTGAAATTCTGTTGGGTGATTTAATAATTTCAGCAAAAATTCATGACATCCATAAAAATAAATACTGCTCAATAACATCAATATCATTACCCAGCGATAATCCTGCCCACGAGAGGCACTAGGAGGGGAAAACTCAAAACGGACCAAACCTTTGGCATTCTTCTGCACTAAGTGACCGCTCTCAAACTCGAACTCACGCCTTCACACTTGTCAGCCCAAGCTTTTACAATTGCACCAAGCAATGGCCATCTCTCAATAGCATTAAAATAAAATGCAAAATGATATAGAATGCACATATTTTTTTGGACTAATTTAAAACTTCAGAAAGTTTAGTGTACTTGATGGTGAGGAAACTAATGCCTCTCTATTTTTAGTATGTTTGGTTGTTTGTTAATAAAATAAACTTAGGGAAAAAAAACTAGAAGATAAGATTACTTGGTTTAATGTCTGGTCTCGTTCATCATTGAAACTTCTCCCACGCTTTCCTCCAACAGCATCAAGCTCATCAATGAAAATGATTGATGGTGAACTCTTCCTTGCCCCATTAAAAAGGTCTCTAATACGAGCTGCACCTCTTCCAACAAATAACTCCACAAATTCACTGGCAGAAACAAAGAAAAATGGTACTCCTGCTTCTCCAGCCACTGCACGGGCTAGTAATGTTTTTCCTGTTCCTGGAGGACCCACCAGCAGCACACCTCTTGGTAACCTTGCCCCTAGTTTGTCATAGTTAATAGCACCTTGCAGGCATGAAACTATCTATAAACAAGAAAAAACATTAGTACGTGGTCAAATGAAAGATTAAATTGGACTTGAGCATTTTGCAACTATAAAGAAAGATAAAAGTAAACAAACTTCCAAGTATCCTCACAAAGCTAAAACATATTCATGACAGGCATGATCAAATGGAAACATATCATAATAGAAAACAAAGAAATTGTAAAAATAGCTATTTTACTCCACTTGAGCAATATATCCTAATGCCCAGTAAGAATTTTGGTATATCTAAGGGTAAAGTGCAAAAAAATAAAATGCCCAGAAACCCACCTAGTGTGACCAAAACACCCCTTACAATTTAACATATAACGATACGCCTTCACCCTGTTGTTAACAGAGCAATAAAATGTCAAAAATACCCTCAATGTTAAAGGAAAAGAAAGAAGAGATTCAATGAAATGACTAGAATGGACATTTCAATCCTTTCCTTCCTCACCCGAAAATCCATTCTTGCATTTTTCTTCTCCCACTATCTATATATAAACACACATATATACACATGGGTGCGCACACATGACACATACATATCAAACTCAAACCGTAGTTTGAAGCCGTTGCTTCATTCATTCAATCAATGTGAGCTATTCCAATGGCGGCATCTGTAGTAGATGCAGAGTACCTCAAGGAAATCAAGAAGGCTGGTCGTGGCCTTTGTGCTGTTATCTCCAGCAAAAACTGCACTCCTATCATGCTTTGTTTGGCATAATTTTCTCTATCTTCTTCAATTTAGTTCATTGTTTCATTGATTTTCATCTCATTTACTATCTTCAGTTACTTTATTCTCACACCTGTAATTGATTTCTTGGTATTTACGGACATTACGCGATGTAATTGTTATTTGTTCTAGGGTCACATTATTAATTAATTTTCTCTCTATATATATACATCCAAAGTTATATGTTGTACATAATGTCATCAAATTTAGGTTATTGTTTAGTGTATTGACTGTAATTATGCTTTTAATTGTATAAAAATAGTGATTGACAGAGGCTAGATGATGTTACTTGTTGCAGGTGGCATGATGCGGAAGTTATGACGCTGGAACGTGGACTGAGGGACCTAAGAATAGTTGGATCAGGAACGAGGAAGAGTACAATCACAGCTCAAATAATGGTTTGAAAATACCAATTGATCTTTGTGGTGAGGTTTTACTCCCTAATCGTAGAGATAGATGTTGTAGAGAGAGAGAGAGAGAGCTTCTGTAGTGAGAGAAAGAGAGAGATCTGCTGCAGAAAGTGGGCGAGAGAGAGCTGCTGTAGAAGATGGAGGGGGGCTTTAGTAGTAAACAAATGACACAACTAAAAGCAATTTTGTGAAATCTGCACTACTGTTGTATATCAACCTGTGCCAGTAGGGTATGGAAGACAAGGAGCTTCCCGAAAGCTTACACATGTAAATATCTGAACCAGAGCACAACCTGCACTTTTAAAACCAATAGGGGAAGGCAAACCAACCAAGGATCTAGTGATAGCAGCAGGTCTGGATCAAGGGGTGGAGAAAAGGGTTAAGCAATGCCACATATGTCGTGAATGGAGCCACATTAGGAAGAACTACCCACTTGCAAAGAGGAAGGATAATGGTGGCTTCAAGAATGGATCTACCGCATATACTTGTTATAATAACCTTGGAGATGTTCTCACAATTTTCAAATGTGACACTCTTACTCAACATGAGTGGTTTTTAGATTCGGGTTCATCGAACCATATTTGCTCTATGAAAGAATGCTTTGATTCATTTAAAGAACTTGATGGTAGTTCTTTGACATTAGCTAATAGTGACAAGTGTGCCGTTGAGGGCACGGGAACGGTGAAATTCAAAATGTTTGATGGGGTGGAATGCACTTTGGGGGATGTTGCTTACCCACCCAAGTTGCAGTGTAATCTAATTTTCTTCGGCCGGTTGGACTCCATGGGCTGCAAGTGCTCCATTGCAGGAGAGAGTCGTGAAGATCACCAAGGGCCACATGGTATTAATGCAAGGAGAACAGAATAGAGGTTTGTACCGTCTGGTGAGGAGTGTCAATGGCACTCAAACTTCAATTGTAGATAAGAAATAGGGTGCACATGGTAGCAAGATCTTGAAACGTGTTTCATTTGATTTATGGAAGACACAGGTTACATGTTTCCAAACAGACATGGGTGAAATGAAAGTTCCTGATTGGAGAAAGGTTGCATCGAAGCCCCCTTCTAAAGTCACTTGATAGTGTTGACTTGACATAACTGCATGAATATATTGGCTGTGCAGATCAAGGGGGAGTATTGTTTCATACTTGATTCGAGTTATGTAGCTAGACTTTGAAAGGTTAATGGATCGTTTGTGGATTTGCAGACGGGAGTCTCGTGTATTGAAGACTTGTCAAAAATTTTGCCAAGGGAGAGATTGTTGGGTTGGCTCAAATTCCTATTGTAATTAGGTTTCCATTATAAAGTTCTATCTTATTAGGTAATTTCTTAGCAGACAAGTCTTGGTGTCAAGGAAGGAAAGTTCTTGTTGGGCAAGTCTTCGGCTCTAAGGAATTGTAATCTTTGTCCACCAAGGAATTAGGTTTTGGGCTCTATAAATAGTTACCTATGTTATAGGTTGAGATTCTCGAGAAGAAAAGAGGCAATACTCTCTTTGAAATTGAGAAGTCACTTTCATTGTTTTGAGAGGCACATAAAGAGAGAATTCTTGTTTAGAATTTGTAATTTCCTTTTGAGTGAGATTGGGTGTATAAGAGTTAAGGGTTGAGAGTTGAGCGTACTTTTGATACAATCCTTCAACTTGTACTGTTACAATTTATATAGTGAAATAAAGCTCTCCGTGAACGTAGGCTTGTTTAGCCGAACCACGTACAATTTTTGGTATGTTCTTTCAAATTACTTATCGTCACATTATAATATTTGGTAATACGTGATTGGACGCTTTTTTTCTCAACATTTACATATATTCTACTGTATGATGCAATTATTCTTTAAGGTTATTCTTTATGGTATAATCAAATAAATTTAAATTAAATGGGATGTGATGGGAAAAGAGGTTTCCATCCATCTCAAAAGTAGGTCTATAAATTCTGAGCTTCTTCTTTTTCCATCACAACATTTTGGGAATCAGAGTGTCCAATTTGGAAACATGTGTAGGACACATATCCTATAACCATACTCACGTCGTCTCGTGTTGACTTCAGTACATGAAGGGAAATAGAAGAGTCCATGTAACAAAACAGAAGAGTCAACTAGCATTTACCTTTACATTGGTGCCAAAAAATTGTATTGACTATTACGTTTTTTTGTCATCGAACCCACTATAAAGATTCTTTTTCTTCATGTTATTCTCTTTCACATACACCTTAACTCAAGACATGTTGACATTAGGGTCAATTAGGTACACTTAATACCATCACACTTTGAGGTGAGTTGTATTTCTAGAATTTTAGGGGATAATTGAGCACTACACTTCATCCATGTGCACTACCTATGAAAAATGGAACACACGACAGAACACTTAGATGACTCAAGGATGTTAATTAGAATGGCGTGGGTACTCACCATACTCTAAATTCAACTAATCAACTTCATAAATGGTAAAACAATCGAAAGATCCAGGTGTTACCAAAATCTTTAAATACCTGTCATACATCAAAAGGTTTTTGTATGGAAAAAATCTTTCTTCCATACATAATTTGGAAGCATAGAAAAATGTTTCTCGAAGCTGTGTTGCATGTGTAAAGCAGAAAAGGGGTATGGAAGGCAGCCCTTTTTGCCTTATGTCATGTCCTTGGAAGTAGCACTACAGGGATACTTTTGAGGATGTGGAATTTTCAGCCCACAAACTAAAGAATCTGATGTTGAATATTTTAAAGTTTAAGTTGTTGGTAAAGTTTTCCAGTTTTATTCATTCTTTTGTTGAATTCACAGGAGACTTAAGTTTTATGGAAGGATCTTAATTGATAGCTCCTGTGTATTTTGAATGTACAAGGCTTGGCCCCCTTTAGGTGCATTCCTTTAATATACTTATTAAAAGAAAAATAATAAATTTTCAACTCTTGGACTGTGGCACTAAGATAAGTTCAATACACCTTATAATATTTACTAAAACTTCACCATGTAACATTTGAATCTTTACAACTCAAACTGGATTTGAACCCTAATAGTTTGATGCAAGGGACCCCTTTATATAAGGAAGATTATTGAACATTAACATTAACAATTTGAACTTGACTCCATTTGGCATTACCCAATTTAATTTAAGATTATTATCAGTGTCATAATGGGTTCCTAAACCATAATCTTGATTCTTTTTTTTTCTCCAAAATTCCAATCCTACTTTTTACCAACAATTGGAGAAGCAGAGTTATTTGGCACACCTCATCGCTACTCGATCCTCATTTTAGAAATTACAATGTTTCTGGAAGGAAGTTAGTTAATTTGACAATTTAATATGACTTCCAACCTATGAAGCACGGATACGGATACGGGATACGGATACGGCAAATCTCAAAAAAATAGAATACGGGTACGGCGAGATACGGCAAATATATATATATATATTTTATATATTATACAAAAAATTAATAGAACACAAATTAAGTTCTAAATTTTAACTTAAATGATCTTTTTTTTTTCAACATTAAAGATCTTTTGATTTATTACAAATTAAGCCCCACATTTTAACTAAGCTTTTTAAATTTTAATATTATAATATGGCTACCATCTTTAAAAAAAAATTAACAAAAAAAAAAAAAAAATCAAACATATCCAAGAAGTATCCTGGCCGTATCCTCAAGTATCCGTGCCGTATCCTTACCGTATCCTGCCGTATCCGAAAATAAAAAAATTATTTAAAAAAAACGGATACTTCCCGGAAGTATCCGATACGTGTCCGGCCGTATCCGTATTAAATACGTATCCGATATGTGCTTCATAGCTTCCAACACACACACAATATGGGTGATTAAACAATGAAAATATTAATGAAAATGAAAAAATTTCTATATCTAATAGGGGTTATGTTGGGATACAAAAATAAAACCTATTTCCACAGAAGTGATAAATGACATTGGTGGAAAGCAATCAACATCATTATTAAGTAGTAGTAAAACCAATAAACATTTCCATCTAATTTATTTGGCTATAGACCATATACAACTATGAAATCTAAAGCATTATCTTTTTTTTTTTTATAAATAATAATTCATTAGTACGCGCTCCAAAGGGGAGCGCTCCCTAGAAGATACAAAAAGTCGAGCACGACCAACTATAAGCTTAAGCTATTAATGAAGTCTACTACTTCATCACCCGATATACAATTTCTCTCATTTACCCAAAAAAATAAAGAACTCAAAATATTGTATTTAAGAGACCAAATAGAAGATTCCATGTCCTCGAAGCACCTCCTATTCCTCTCGTGCCACAGACCCCACCATAAACAAAGGGGTGTGACCTCCAAACCTCTCTGACTCAGCTATCCACTATACACCCTCTCCAAGCCTCAATCATATTTGTCGTGGATCTTGGAATCACCCAGACTATACCAAAGGCAACCAAGAACATGTACCAAACATCCCTCGCCACTGGGCAGTGAAGAAGAAGATGGTCCACCATTTCCTTCGACCTTTTGCACATGCAACACCAATTCGTCATAATTCGACCTCTTCTCCTTAGGTTATCAATCGTTAGAATCTTGCCTAAGACAACTGTCCAAGCAAAAAAAGCCACCTTCAATGGGGCCTTTGTTTTCCAAATTGCCTTCCAAGGGAAGACGGGACCCGTGACATCCAATAACTTTCTATAGTAAGAGCGAACCTCGAAAGTTCCCCTCTTGGAGCCGAACCAAACCATCTCGTCCGTCCCCTCCCCCTCAACTGCCTGACTGTACAACAGGGCTAAGAACTCTGCTACCTCTAGGAGCTCCCAATCATGGAATGCCCTACGAAAGTGCACGTCCCAAGTCAAACTACCGTTATCAAGATGATAGCAGTTGACGACTAAGGCTTGCCTATTCGAAGCGATCATGAACAAACTAGGGAATCTGCGGGCCAGGGATGTTTCCCCACACCAAGTGTCCTTCCAGAAACTAATATGCCTCCCGTTCCTCACCCTAAAATGGATGTGTTTGGAGAACTCATCCCAGCCTTTCCGAATGCACTTCCATACCCCCACCCCCATAGGGTAGGTCGACTCCAAAGACCACCACCCACCAACTCCTTCCCCACTTCGGCTAGCAACAACCCTCCTCCATAATCTAGATCTTTCTCCTCCAAACCGCCAAAGCCATTTACCTAGCAGTGCCTTGTTAAACAAATCTAACCTCCTTATACCCAAACCTCCTTTCTGAATCGGGAGGCACACCTTCTTCCATCTTACCAGGTGAAATTTGAACTCATCCCCTAAACCGCCCCACAGAAACTTACTTTGGATCCTCTCTAACTTTCTGACGACTGATATCGGCATTGAGAATAGTGACATGTAATACATTGGAAGATTCGAAAGGGTGCTCTTCATGAGAGTAATGCGCCCTCCTTTTGATAGATATTGTTTCTTCCAACCGGCCAGCCTCCTCTCAAACCGCTCTATAACTATATCCCAAATTGAAACCATCCTTGACGAAGCTCCCAACGGCATCCCCAAATAGGAGGTTGGAAAGGACCCGACTCCGCAGCCAAGGATATTGGCAAACTTATGAATGCCCTCAACTGCCCCAACTAGCACCAACTCGCTCTTTCCGATATTAATTTTCAGGCCGGCCACTGCCTGAAAGCAAATCAGAATGTATTTCAAATTCCTCAACTGATCCTCCCTCGCATCACAGAAGACAATGGTGGCATCTGCATATAGAAGATGTGACACCATAAGACAATTAGGTTCTCTTCCTAGTTGGAATCCTCTGATAATCCCTAGATTCTCTGCCCTCTTCATCATCTTACTAAAGGCTTCCATGACGATGATAAACAGGAAAGAAGAGAGAGGATCACCCTGCCTCAGCCCTCAAGAACTAGGAAAGAAGCCAACAGGGGATCCGTTCACCAGAACTGAGAACCGAAATGAAATCTACTTTAATCCCTTTCTTTGAAGCTAATTTATATCTACTAATTTTACACTATGATCTGAAATTAACTATGCATCTAATGTCTAAAGAGGTGAATGTCAAAATAGCGAGCCATATGCAAAGCAGACCTTAAAAAGCAGGCGAACACCAGCCTACTTGCCTCCATGGTAAAAATTAACAAGAAAGATAATTGCCGCCTCTCCCTAAAAGTTGTTGATTAATTACAGGCTCATCTTGCAGAAGCATGTCCATGACAAAGAGCAGCACAATAAATGATAATTAACATATAGAAAGGCCAAAGCCTTAAATAAAGGAAGAGGCTATTGTGGAGGGTTCCCCCCTTTCCAGTTCTTTGCTACATTTGGACAAAGATGAGAAATTTAATCTTTGTCATTTATAACTGTCATGTGAAGGGTTTGGTGGATCTTGTGATCAAACTACCATTTCATCTACCCTTTAAATCAGCCGACATTGAGATACCTTTTTTTAATAAGTGCCGAAATTGAGATACTTCAATTTGTACTTTCTACAAGAACTGAAATATTTTGTTATAGAAATAGTAATATAATTATATGTATAACTTAAAAATATAGGATTAATAATCAACATTAAAGGAAAAAACTAGGAGTGGCGCTTGTTAATGATAAAATAAGAGAAAGTAGACTTAGGGGTAGTATGCTAGCTCATATACACCGGGAAGGAGGATTTGTTTGTATAGAAGGTGAGAGACAAAGAGGCTGACTAAAACTCACATGAGATTAAGTAATTAGAAATAATCTAAAAAATTAAATATAATAGGAGATGTGGTTTCTAATAGAAAAGAATGGAAAAAGAAATTCATGCAGCCAACCCCATCAATATGGGTTAAAGGATGATAACAATGTAGTAATATATGAAAGGACTCCAAGGAAGTTTTCCTAGCACTTGTGAGGTAGCTCTTTCATGCAAAAGAACATACTAATGAAAGATCTCAAATCATCTACAAAAAAAGGAAAAAAGAAAGAGAAAGAAGAAGAAAAAGAAGGGCACTTTGAAGATCATAAATCTCATTGGCAAACAAATGTGTTTCTAGCTATAGCTTCATTATGCATTCACTTTACAAAACATTGTCAATTCCTTAAATTCCTGATAGTTACAGGAGTAAATAATAATGACTAATTTCTCTCCAAGCTTTCTGTAGCCTAGTCAAGGGCATTACTTTAACAAGAGAAAAGAACTCATAAAGAAAAAGAACTCTATGATACCTACCTTCCCTGCCAACTCAGTAATAAAATAAGTTTGTTGAAAGAACAATGAAACTAAGGAAACTCCCTACACAATATAATGTCAAGAACAACGATAGCTTACCTCCATAAGCTCTACCTTTGCAGTATCAACACCCTCCACATCATCAAAGCTAACTGTTTGGTTGCTAGGGCGCCGCTTTCTAGCCGGGCTATTAGCAGCAGAAAGTTGACGATAAAGGAGCCACATTAAGGGAGTCAAAGGAATCCATAGAGATAAAATAGTAATCAAGATACTCCTCATTGACATAAGCACTGATTGAGGGGCAGAGCTATATGTCGTTCCCTTTTCTCTCATCAATGTAAGAAGATAGCTCTCATCATGGTCTATCTTTCTTGTGGAGTATTGCCACTCGGGGTTAGAAGCACTGGTCCTCGTCAACATTCTCACAACATGTGCACCTGTTAATCGGTGGTTTCTCACAATGCCATTGCCTGCAACCATTTCAACCTCATTTTCATTCTGAACATTTCTTACTAATGATCTGTCTTCTAGCACTGGAGTGTTTTCAGCACCAACCAAGTTGGTGTTGTAATATATACGACGTGATCCCTCCTCAAATAGCACCCTTGTTACATTCCCATTTTGTAGGCTCATTATCAAGTCTGAGTAGGGAACAACTTTAGGAGATGGAATTGCCGTTAATTTCAGAAATAAATAGCACAGCCCCAATACAATAGATATTGAAGTAGAGACAGTCACTCTTTTCATATTCTTACGCAGAAACATTCCAAGGCCAATTAACATAGACCGAATAGATATCCGCCTCAATTTTCTGAACAATAATCGCAATCTTGGGCGCAATCGTAATGAAAACCTCTTCCTTATGTCATTATCTTCTCTTCTTCCCAAACGGGTTTTTTTCTCTCCACTTTTTTCATTGATCAGTGACCAAATTTTGGTGTTAGAATACAATCTACGTTCAAACTTACAAAAATTATGGAAACCTAATACAGGTAAATGAACTGAAATACGTGAAGAACTAGATAATGAACAAGATACACCTCTATATCTATCCAAAGATTTGGATTTTCCAACATGGCCTCTCACTAATTCTTGAGTAATCAGGAGCCCACTATTTGAAACAAGAGTTAAAGAAGCCATTTTTTTTTATGAAAAAGACAGCAAATCTTCCATTAAACACACGAAGAACGCCAACCCAGTACTGGATTTTCTCCAAGATTACACGCAAAAGTTGTGGGAGAATTTTGAAATTGAATAGCTACGGGGACAAGATGGGCAATACCTTGCTTGATCAGCTTGGCGGAGGAAATTGCAAAGCGTATTTTCTTCAATTGGTATGAGTTTTTGAGGAGATTTTCTGTGTTCTGTTTATCAGTGTTCGTATCCACAGAGAAACGACGAGGCGTTTGGGTAAGCACGAGTAGGGACTAGGGAAGAGGGAGAAGATAAAAGTAACGATATTTACACGAGAGAAAAGAAATAGGGTAAATTACACCCACCTTCTCTAATTTACTTTGACTATCGTTTCTGTTGGATGACCATTAATAAGGTTAAAAGTTAGTTAAATATATAAATTGAAATATCAAAAATGTTCTTATATGATATAAAATAACAAAATTAACTTTATTATTAATCATATGAAATAACCACTTTAATCATGACATTTTAGACAAAAAAAAAAAAAAACCATTACCTTCTAATCACTTTTGATTACAAATAATTAATAATTAATATCTTAATTTTTCATATTAATTGTATATGTTTTTAATTGTATAAATATTATTAACTATATTTTATATAATTTGATTAATTATACATATTCAATGGTAAATTATTATATTTAATATGAAAATTAAAATATTAATTATTTGTAATCGAAAGTGATAATAAGGTAATGGTTTTTTTTTTCTGGTCTAAAATGTGATGGTTAAAGTGGTCATTTCATATGATTAATAATAAGGTTAATTTTGTCCTTTTACAGCATATAAGGGCATTTTTGACATTTCAATTAATATATTTAACTAAGTTTTAACCTTACTAATAGTTAACTAACGGCAAGGGTGGTCAGAGTAGAGTCACCAAACCTAAGGAGAGGTTGACCAATTTTTTTTTACTACTTTAATCTGAGTTTACTTAAGGCAAACCCCAAGAGAGGTGGGAGTAATTTACCCAACGAAATACCGTGATAACATTAATTGTGTGAGAAAACAAAAAGGAGAGAAATCATAACAATAAATGGTAGGGTAAATTACTTTTCCTTTATGTTGTGTTTGATATGCAATAATGAAATAAAATGAGCAATTCACTAATGTCACATGTAGAGACCGGAACCAAATTTGACTAGTTTCAAAAAATTTCATCATTTTCGCTATAAATGCGTTTCCAATAATGTTTTGGAAGTTTCGAGAGTGGAAAACATGTTTGGACACATGTTAGGAGGTTTTTGGAAGTTTTCAAAAACTTTGGAGAAATTTGACTTTTTGGTCAAACAGGGGCCCGGGATGCAGTCCACGTGGGCCCGAAAATCTGAAAATTTTTTGAAAAATAATTATTTTTGATTTTGAGTGTAACGAAATATTTAATGAGTTAAGGAATCGATTTCGAGGCCGTAGGAGTTTTCGAAATCGAAAAAGGAGCCCGAGAAGGTACGTTAAGTGACTTGGGGGCGTTTTGGTCATTTTGCGCCCCTAGGACTGGAATAAATATCCCAGAGAGATCTGAGATCTCATTTCTCACGGTTCCCTCTCTCTCTAAACATTTCCCTCTTCATCCCTCCACCTTCTCTCTACATTTCGGGTGCATTCGGCTTGGATTCGTGATTTGCCGAAGAAGGAAAGTGTGTAGGGGACGGCTAGGGCTTCGGTTTGAACCGAACAAACTCGTATTTCGGCAAGGTAGAACCTACTGGAAATTTTGATAAGTGCTTGGAAGGTCTTCAATCTTGAGGTAGGGGTGTTTCTTCTCTTCTAGTTGTCGATTCTAGGGTTTCGGGTGGTTCGGAGAGGTTTTCGGTTGAGTTTGTATGTGAGAGAGATGGGCAAGGGGCTAAATTTTTATATTTCCTCTTCCCTTGTGATTATGCATGCTATATAGATCCATCTTGATGAATATATGATGTGTGGGTTGATATGTGCAAAGTGTGCAAAGTGAGATCATGATTAGCTATGTTGTGTATTCTATGCATATGTAGGTTATGTGTATTTTGGGGTGCAATCATATGATTATATGTTGGTTGTGTGTGTGTATAAGTGTTGAATGCATGCTAGGTTATTTTATAGCAAGTGTGTGCATTGTTGAAGCATGATCAAAACATGCTAGGTTGTGGTTTGTAGGCATATGAGAGTGATATGCATGGCTTATGACATATATATGACCATGTGTTGTTTTGAATGTTAGAATGTATGCTAGGCTTGTTATAGCAATGATATGCATTGAAAAACATGATATATGAGTGAGTGCATTCATACTTGAATTTTTTGTTGTCGTGTGCATGAAAGCATTTTACATGCCATGTAGTGAGGGACATGTAGGTTGGTGTCGGGTCGGCACCTAGGAGGGGAGGGGTATCTCTACTGAGCCGCAGTGTTGCTCACCCCGCTCCCCCAAACATTTTTTTTTCAGGTAAGAAGCCGAGAATGGATGAAAAGGGCTTGCTTCCTTACTTGGAGTATTTTGGTGCATTTTGGGGATCTTTTGAGATATATGTATCGAATATGTTTTTGGCTATCCATGCCGGCATGTGGCATGTTGATTATGTTGATTTATAGTTACATTCACGGTATATGTAACTTGTATATTCATTTGAATCCTATGTGTATGGTTTCATTACATGAATTTGGAGCTTAAATGGATGAGTGTATCCTTTTGGTCTTTTATATCTTGAACTCTTGGATATGAAGGTTTTGAAGAGTGGATTTATATTGGAATCACGGTTGTAGGATTTCGGTGTGTGAGTTAGGTTGTATGTATGAGTTGATGAATATGACCTTTGGAAAATGAGTATGGTTTATGCACTTGAATTTTATGTGCATTGAGAATTTAGGATGAGTTTTCTATGATTATACAATATTTGAGATTCAAATGTGTAGGTTGATGTGTGAGTATGATATTATATCATTGGGGGATGATTTATATGTTTTGTGAATGATCCAAGGTGGTTTGGTTGAGATTTGAGTTCAAATGGATCTTGTATAGGTGTTTTGGAATTGCTGGGAAGTGCATTTCGATTGATTGAAACTCCCATTTCGATTGATCGAAATGGTTGCGAAATCTGAGTGTTTTTGAGGTCCAGAATGGGGTAATTTCGATCAATCGAAGTCCCCATCTCGATTGATCGAAATAATGCAGGTCCAAGGTACCGAGAGGCTTTTTTTTCGATTGATGGGTCAAAATCTCGATTGATCGAGATGCCAATCTCGATTGATCGAGTTTACTATTCACAACTTTTTCCAAAACTTCATTTCGACGTAATTTCTTCGTTTTAGATCGGAATTAAGTGTGGTTTTTTTTGAAATTGAGTATTTTTGGATTCTCTATCCAATGGTATAAGACTTAATTTCAGATTCTAAACACAGAAATTTTTGAGGCACGAAAGTGAGTGATTCTCAAAGGTGTGGACAAGTAAATGTTCACTAAGGTGTATGATTCAATGTAAGGTCCATGGGTATTGGTTGAGGTAGTGTTGTGTGAATTTATATGCAACAATTAAGTTAAGCTTCCGCTGTAAATGAGTGTAGTGAGGGTTCACTGGATTTAAATGGACAGTTAACCTCCGGTCTTCAGAGAGTGGGGAAATCGGGGCGTTTTGGGATGGTATCAAGGATAGATACTATCGTATGAGTGTGCTTTTGATAGTTCATGGGGTTGAGTGAATGGGTTCACACTCGAGATTCGAGGTCGGTCCGGGGGAGTCCCGGCGGTCCGAATTTCGGGGCGTGACAGAATGGTATCAGAGCTCTAGGTCAGAATACCTAAGGATGACGGGAAAAAGGCTAAACTACAATTTGAAGTTTGAAAGGGGTTTGTTGATCTGAACATGAGGTTCAAAAACCCAAAGATGAATGGTGAGGTCAATTCACTTGTTGGATTGGAACTTTGTATTGACATAGAGCTTGTCAAAGCCATAGACTTGATTACCTTGGACAAAGAGTGAGAATTTGAATGTGTGTTTATTTGAGGTCAATGATTTTGACTTGAGGTTTTGTATTGGATATACAACTTTTGCAATGACATGTGAAATATGATTTGATGCTTATATGTTTAAAATGAGCATGCGGTTTTGGATGATTGGGCTTGGGATTTAAATGTCTTCTTGTTGTCTATATAGCAAGATGCCACCACGAAGAGTTCGTGAAAGGGTAGATGCAGTCCCTATGAGTGGAGAACAAGTTGTGCATGATATGGTTGCGACTATACGACGAATTGCTAAGGAAACACAAGAGGAGACTCAGGCTCGACCTGGGGTAGCTCCTAGTAGGATGATGTTGACATTGGGATACGTTAGGAAGCATAATCCACCATCGTACACAGGAGGGTCTGACCCTATGGTGGCTGAGAATTGGATTGACGAGATGGTTGTACTCCTTACCGTACTTGAGGTAGAGGAGAACTTAAAGGTGAAAGTGGCCACCCATTACCTTAAGGGTGAGGCCAAACGTTGGTGGAAGTCTATTGGGAACCGCCATGACATTGAGGTAATGGATTGGAATACATTTGAAACATTATTCTTCGAGAAGTATTTTTCAGTAACAGTGAAGGATAGCTTGAGGCGAGAGTTCTATGATTTGCTTCAAGGGGATATGACAGTTATGGAGTATGAGACCAGATTTACCTCTTTGGCTCGATTTGCGAAAGAGATGATTCCAACGGAAGAGCTGAAGGTCAAACAGTTCATAAGAGGTCTCTGACCCTATTTGCGAGATAAGGTTGGAATTCTGGGATTGACAAGCTATACTGTAGTGGTGGAAAGAGTACTAATAGCAGAAGAGCTTGGTAATGACAATCAAAGGGTACAGGATGAGAAAAGGCACGATTCTTCTAAGAGTCAGCCAAAGAAGAAACAGAAAAGTGGTCTTTATCGATCTAAAGGATCAATGGGACAGCAGATGACATATTCAGTGCCTACGACTTCTATGTCTATACAGTCGGTCGGGTCAAGGAGAGTGTGTCATGATTGTCAACAGCCGGGTCACTATAGGTCTGAGTGCCCCAACATACATTTGGCACTAGCAGATGGACATATTTGTTACCTCTGTCATTAGACTGGTCACTTGAAAGTGAATTGTCCTTAAGGACAGGGTGCAGGGGGTAGGACAGAGTCTCTTAACCACACCGATCAGTTCTTGGCAAGTCAGATTGACTCGGTGGCGATGCCGCCACCCCCGCCAATGCAGTCTACTCAGGTTTTGCGAGCAAGTAGGAGGAACCTTCCTAGTGGTTCAGGACAGCAATCCAGGTATCAAAGGACTCATCCACAGTGATTGAGGTATATTCGTGATCTCTAACTTATGAGTTATAATGATGATTTATGCAAGTATATTAAGTTGCATATCACGAGTATATGTTGGTATACTAAGGGAATTGGGTCTTGCCTTCACGATTGCTTAGGCTGAGAATGTTCCGGGACTGTGCATGGTCATAGGTATTTTTCCTAGTTGTAGCCCGAGGGCTAGAATATTGGGTTGTTTAGATGCACCATATGTCATATCATGCATTGTATTTGTTTATTTGATTTAACATGTTATATGTTATGTGCTATGTGGAATATGCTATTCATGTGATTGAGCATTGCATTTTAGTGTTTCATTATGTGTCACGTGGTTAGTAGTGACATGTAGTCACTACTTAAAAGTCCCAAGTTTTGAGATTTTGGTAAACCTAGGTAGAGGTTTGAAAATTGAGCGGATAATGACGTTGAAATAGACATGTGGTGATAAACTTTGAGATTGTTCGATGAGTAGGATGTAAGAGCCTAGATTTGGAATTGGATTCCATTGGATGATAGCCTATGAAACTGGGCTGAACTATGTACCTTGTTTGGGTAAGTGCACCCTTTATGTGCCTTATTCTAGTTAGTGCGCTTGTTATGTTAAGTGCATGGGATTGATGTGGATTGTAACGATACACGGCACTTCGGATTATGCCTGAGATGCATTCTAGTCAGAAAATCATGGTTGATAATGATGGAATGACTTTGAGTACTGATGATCTCAATTATAGGAAAATATCACTGTGAGTGATTGATGTGATTAGTCGAGGATATTAACTTAGACTAAAGGTAGAGATAGACCGGATAGGTCTTGAGGTAAAGACTGTGGACTCTAGGGAGCGAGTGCTCTGGAGGATGTGAAAGTGAACAGTGCATGGGGTTCGGTTATTAGGCGTGTTATTATCGCCTAGGGATTCTAGTTTTGGAGATTTGATGAGACATGCCAAATATTTGAGCTTGAGCGAGCTAATGATAGTTGAGAAGTATGAGTTATGTTAAACTCCAGTTGTGGGAGCTTAGGACTTTGAGAAAGCCCCTAAGTAGTGATTTCATAAAATAGGGATTGGATTGTGATTTTAAGTTTGAGGGATTTAAATATGTGAGGGACAAGAAAGACATGTAGTCGGGGTTGGACTAGCGGGAAGAAACGGCCTGGCCAGCCATTTCTCTTCGATTAGTACTTCTCTTACAATGTGTCAGGTCCAAGTGATTGTGGGATTGATTCGCTGAGGATCAGTAGATAAGGAAATGAAATTCGAATGTTGTGAGTATGACAACTCTTACTCATAAATGAGTGTATGATTGAGATTGTGATAACAAGAGTAGGTTAGTTTAAACTGCTCTTGAGGTTATGAGTTCCAGTACATGATAGAGTACTCGAGGGGACATGTGATATCCTTGGAAGGGTACAGACTTTGGGATGATCATTGTGGTGCTGTCATTGAGACGCAGTTTTGTCTACTGACACATCAGTTGGAGGATCGGTCTCATATGGACGCAGTTTTGTCCATTGACCCATCCATTATTGAGATTCTTGTCATTGAGGCGCAGTTTTATCTATTGACACGAGTGATAGTGACCCTGGACGCAGTTTTGTCCATTATCACATTGTGGTGGTGTTGTCGTTTAGACGCAGTTTTGTCTATCGGCACATCAGTTGAGATTCTTGTCATTTAGGCACAGTTTTGTCTATTGACAAGTGGTGGTGACTCTGGGCGCAGTTTTGTCCATTGTCGCATATGAGTGGTGTCGTCATTTAGACGCAGTTTTGTCTATTGGCACATCAGTTGAGATTCTTGTCATTTAGGCGCAGTTTTGTCTATTGACAAGTGGTGGTGACTCTGGGCGTAGTTTTGTCCATTGTCGCATATGAGTGGTGTCGTCATTAGACGCAGTTTTGTCTATTGGCACATCAGTTGAGATTCTTGTCATTTAGGCACAGTTTTGTCTATTGACAAGTGGTGGTGACTCTGGGTGCAGTTTTGTCCATTGTCGCATATGAGTGGTGTCGTCATTTAGACGCAGTTTTGTCTATTGGCACATTAGTTGAGATTCTTGTCATTTAGGCGCAGTTTTGTCTATTGACAAGTGGTGGTGACTCTAGGCACAGTTTTGTCCATTGTCGCATATGAGTGGTGTCGTCATTAGACGCAGTTTTGTCTATTGGCACATCAGTTGAGATTCTTGTCATTTAGGCACAGTTTTGTCTATTGACGAGTGGTGGTGACTCTGGGCGCAGTTTTGTCCATTGTCGCATATGAGTGGTATCGTCATTTAGACGTAGTTTTGTCTATTGGCACATCAGTTGAGGATCGGAGTCGTATGAACGCAGTTTTGTCTATCGACCCAATCATTGTCACTTAGACGCAGTTTTGTCTATTGACAAGTGGTGGTGACTCTTGGCGCAGTTTTGTCCATTATCGCATATGAGTGGTGTCGTCATTTAGACGCAGTTTTGTTTATTGGCACATCAGTTGAGGATCGGAGTCGTATGGACACAGTTTTGTCTATCGACCTAATCATTGTCACTTAGATGCAGTTTTGTCTATTGACAAGTGGTGGTGACTCTGGGCGCAGTTTTGTCCATTGTCGCATATGTGGTTGGTGTTGTCACTCAAACGCAGTTTTGTCTATTGACGCATCAGTGGTGGGGGACGCAATTTTGTCTATTGGCCCATCTATTGTTGATTGGTTGTTGTTACTATGGACGTAGTTTTGTCTATGGACACAACCCCTGGATATTGTGATTTCATTGAGGGGCAGTTTAGCCATTTGACACACCTGAGAGTGTGATTGTTGTCATCGAGATGTAGCTTTGTCTATTGACACACTTGTTGATGCGAGATTTTCATCATGAGAGACAATTTAGTCTATAGATGTATCATTGTGGGTGGTGTGACCCTGAGAGATTGAGTTTCGATTATCATATGTGATTTGATTAGTTTTAGGACATGACTGGATCATGGCATGGACGATAGGGATTTTCATAGATTTTTGTTACTTATGAATCGTACCTTGTGGTGCTAGCGAAATTGAAAGGATCCAAGGATTCATTATGAGACTTCGGGAGTAAAGATTTCATGAGTTGTGGAGAAAGGTGATCGAACCAGCCCAAGATTGAGTTATCAATCCTTAACAAACATTGGCCTCAGATCATAGATGAAATGTGTAAGTTTGGATTGTGAACATGGTATTGTCTGGTGTGAGAACTTTGAGAATTTTGATTCAAGGAGGGTGAATTACTAGAAAGGGATGCCTATGCATACTTTCACTAATTAGAGAGTCGGTAGGTTGGAAAGTAAATTGGTTATAGTTTTGATCTTCCTAAACTTGGTTTAGGAGATAATTTATGGTCGTGTCAGTTACAGTAGATGTTGACACTACAGTCTTGGAGATATTTGGACATTGTTTGAGATATGCCAATAGTTTGATATTTGTGAAATTCGGAGCGAAGTAGTGGGATGTGATAAACAAGAACCTTGTTGGTTACGTAGTGGAAGCCGCGTGTTGGATACTAGCGAGTTATGATTATTTCCTGTGATAAAAGTAAGATAGGGGAGGTCACTTAAGGTTTAGTGACAACACCCTTGAGAGTCAGAGTATAATGCTAATTTCGTGGACGAAATTCTTTAAAGGTGGGGAGGTTGTAGAGACCGGAACCAAATTTGACTGGTTTTTAAAAATTTTCATCATTTTCGCTATAAATGCGTTTCCAATGATGTTTTGGATGTTTCGAGAGTGGAAAACATGTTTGGACACATGTTAGGAGGTTTTGGAAGTTTTCAAAAAATTTGGAGAAGTTTGACTTTTTGGTCAAACAGGGGCCCGGGATGCGGTCCACGTGGGCCTGGAAATCTGGAAAATTTCCGAAAAATAATTATTTTTGATTTTGAGTGTAACGAAATGTTTAATGAGTTAAGGAAGCAATTTTGAGGCCGTAGGAGTTTTCGAAATCGAAAAAGGAGCCCGAGAAGGTACGTTAAGTGACTTGGGGGCGTTTTGGTCATTTTGCGCCCCTAGGACTGGAATAAATATCCCAGGGAGATCTGAGATCTCATTTCTCACGGTTCCGTCTCTCTCTAAACATTTCCCTCTTCATCGCTCCATCTTCTCTCTACATTTCGGGTGCATTCGGCTTGGATTTGTGATTTGCCCAAGAAGGAAAGTGTGTAGGGGACGGCTAGGGCTTCGGTTTGAACCAAACAAACTCGTATTTCGGCAAGGTAGAACCTGCTAAAAATTTTGATAAGTGCTTGGAAGGTCTTCAATCTTGAGGTAGGGGTGTTTCTTCTCTTCTAGTTGTCGATTCTAGGGTTTCGGGTGGTTCGGAAAAGTTTTCGGTTGAGTTTGTATGTGAGAGAGATGGGCAAGGGGCTAAATTTTTATATTTCCTCTTCCCTTGTGATTATGCATGCTATATAGATCCATCTTGATGAATATATGATGTGTGGGTTGAATATGTGCAAAGTGTGCAAAATGAGAGCATGATTAGTTATATTGTGTATTCTATGCATATGTAGGTTATTTGTATTTTGGGGTGCAATCATATGATTATATGTTGGTTGTGTGTGTGTATAAGTGTTGAATGCATGCTAAGTTATTTTATAGCAAGTGTGTGCATTGTTGAAGCATGATCAAAACATGCTAGGTTGTGGTTTGTAGGCATATGAAAGTGATATGCATGGCTTATGACATATATGTGACCATGTGTTGTTTTGAATGTTAGAATGTATGCTAGGCTTGTTATAGCAATGATATGCATTGAAAAACATGATATATGAGTGAGTGCATTCATACTTGAATTGTATGTTGTCGTGTGCATGAAAGCATTTTACATGCCATGTAGTGAGGGACATGTAGGTTGGTGTCGGGTCGGCACCTAGGAGGGGAGGGGCATCTCTACTGAGCGGCAGTGTTGCTCACCCCACTCCCCCAAACATTTTTTTTTCAGGTAAGAAGTCGAGAATGGATGAAAAGAGCTTGCTTCCTTACTTGGAGTATTTTGGTGCATTTTGGGGATCTTTTGAGATATATGTATGGACTATGTTTTTGGCTATCCATGCCGGCATGTGGCATGTTGATTTATAGTTACATTCACGGTATATGTAACTTGTATATTCATTTGAATCCTATGTGTATGGTTTCATTACATGAATTTGGAGCTTAAATAGATGAGTGTATCCTTTTTGTCTTTTATATCTTGAACTCTTGGATATGAAGGTTTTGAAGAGTGGATTTATATTGGAATCACGGTTGTACGATTTCGATGTGTGAGTTAGGTTGTATGTATGAGTTGATGAATATGACCTTTGGAAAATGAGTATGGTTTATGCACTTGAATTTTATGTGCATTGAGAATTTAGGATGAGTTTTCTATGATTATACAATATTTGAGATTCAAATGTGTAGGTTGATGTGTGAGTATGATATTATATCATTGGGGGATGATTTATATGTTTTGTGAATGATCCAAGGTGGTTTGGTTGAGATTTGAGTTCAAATGGATCTTGTATAGGTGTTTTGGAATTGCTGGGAAGTGCATTTCGATTGATCGAAACTCCCATTTCGATTGATCGAAATGGTTGCAAAATTTGAGTGTTTTTGAGGTCCAGAATGGGGTAATTTCGATCAATCGAAGTCCCCATCTCGATTGATTGAAATAATGCAGGTCCAAGGTGCCGAGAGGCTGTTTTTTTCGATTGATGGGGTCAAAATCTCGATTAAACGAGATGACAGCTTTTTCCAAAACTTCATTTCGACGTAATTTCTTCGTTTTAGATCGGAATTGAGTGTGGGTTTTTTTTGAAATTGAGTATTTTTGGATTCTCTATCCAATGGTATAAGCCTCAGTTTCAGATACTAAACACAGAAAATTTTGAGGCTTGAAAGTGAGTGATTCTCAAAGGTGTAGACAAGTAAATGTTCACTAAGGTGTATGATTCAATGTAAGGCCCATGGGTATTGGTTGAGGTAGTGTTGTGTGAATTTATATGCAACAATTAAGTTTCCGCTGTAAATGAGTGTAATGAGGGTTCACTGGATTTAAATGGACAGTTAACCTCCGGTCTTCAGAGAGTGGGGAAATCGGGGCGTTTTGGCATGGTATCAAGGATAGATACTATCGTATGAGTGTGCTTTTGATAGTTCATGGGGTTGAGTGAATGGGTTCACACTCGAGATTTGAGGTCGATCCGGGGGAGTCCCGGCGGTTCGGATTTCGGGGCGTGACATCACACCCCGACTTCCATCCTTCAAAAATCGAGGGTGATTTTATTGTCACTCACTGACTCATCTCACTAATCTCGCTATGGTACCATGCCCTGATACCAAGTTGTCACGCCCCGATTTTCGATTCCCCCAGAATCCGAGGTGAACAGTGTTATCACATCATCACTTCACAAAAATTCCATACAAATGCGGAAGCTTAAGTTTATCCCTACACATGGATATACATATCTTAACCTCAACCAACTGCTACGGGCCTAAACCATGCCTCACTTGCATAGCCAACTAGGGGTAGCTTGCAGTTTTTAGGACATATGACCCTATATAAATAGAATCTAAATCTAAAAACCACACCGTTGGATAGAGAATAAAAAAACTCAATTTCAAAAAAAGAATTACTCAAAACGGATTTAAAATGAAGAAGTTATGCCCCTTCAAAGTTGCGAAGTCAGGTAGGAACACCCAGGCAGCTCCAGAATTCCTTTGGTTGACTGATAGGTAGTTTCGGTAAACTACACTTTCAGTGGACTGAAACCCTCTTCAGTCACCCGAAACTGGTTCCCAGCTGTTCCAACTCTCTGGATCTCCCACTTTCAGTCGATTGATGCAGAAGGCACTCGACCGAAAGTCTAAAATGCCTCAAAACTTGATTTTTCAAGCCCAATACACTACCCCACCATACCAATTCAAAATCAAACTTAAAACATGATCAAAACTATACAAAATCAGTGAATTTGGGTCTCAAAGGATCAAAATCCAAGAACCTCTCAAGTTTGCTCCAAAGCTACTTTATCCTTGAAATCAAAACAACCTTAATTGATCTGTAATGCTCATAGCATGGTAAGAATGCACAAATCTAGTCTCCAACATTCATTCTCTCAATATCATACATAAGAACTTAAAAAGGTCCATCATTCATTCCATTCCCACAAGATAATACATAATGGGAGTTCAAACCACATCCTTCCATTCATAAACTAAAAGTCACATGTAATCAATATATATATTCATTACATATGAACTAAAACATACCAACATTCTTAAAACAGAAATACAATACTTTCCATCTAGTCTACATGCCACAAGCCGGCATGGATAGCTACCATTACATAGTTTAAACATAAACCTTCAAAATTTACCCAATAACCATCATGCTACAATTAAATTCCAAAACCTCCACAAGTGACTATGAAATCCCTTTCATCCGTCCGTCCTTGACGCATAACCTGAAAAATATTGGGGGGAGTGGGGTGAGCACCACGGCAGCTCAGTAGAGATGACCAAACCCACCTAAGTATCGACTCGACACCGACCTACATGATATGCATCATGTCATCCCTATGCTACATGGCATGCTCGAACTCTCATGTTATCAACAAGTCAACATAACAAATAACAAGTAATCACTCAACCATTCGTGAACATGAAACAACATAATATACCTCTCAATTTCATAAACCACAATTTTAACATAAATTCACAATTCATGAACCAAACTCAATCTAACCCCAAGTATTCGACTCCAAAAAATTTCTAAATGTCATGACCGAAATCCTTTCAACCTCATAACCCAAGATTTTCACAACCATCAGGATTATCACATGTTGACACCCATCAACCTCAAGATTTTCACTACGGTTCCTTTTCAATTGAAAACTGCCAATTGAAGGAGTGGAATCCGTTTTTCACCAATTGGAAACATTAGCTCATCACACCTTCCGCGTGTATCATTTTTCATAATCCAACTTCCTTAGTACTCATTCTATTCCCAACGACCATTCCACTTTCCACAAAAAGCAACCTACGCTAAGCAATCACAATATACGCATAATATTGCATGCATTTTCACCCACAACAATCACCAAATGCATTAACATAGAAAAATCACTTATTTGATGCATTTTTTAACATTTGACATTCAAGCTCACATAATTCAAGTCATAATTCAAGGTAAGCCTAATAATCCTCATGCTTCTCAACCAATAGTTATAGCATGTGAAAACATCGTTAACTTATAAATAACATGTCAAGTACACATTCATTCATGTATAATATTCATACAAGTCACATACATCATGTATTTCATATATAGGTGGCAAAACACTCACATTTAACATGCATAGACTAACATGCTTCATATGCATCATATACATCACATGAAGAACACTTTAAACATGCATATATATACAAGAGAACATGAATACATGACATTTTATTCCTCTAACTCCTACTAGCACATCCATATACCACAAAACCCCTAGAGAATCGATGAAAGGAAATAAAAGACACCCCTACCTCAAGATTGAAGGCCTTCCAAGCACTTCTCAAAATTTCCAGTGGGTTCTACCTTGCCGAAGCACGGGTTTGTTCAGTTCAAACTGAAGCTCTACACATCTTCCTTTTTCGACGAATCAAAACTCTAAGCCGAATGCACCCGAAATGTAGAGAGAAGGTGGAGGAATGGAGTGAGAGAGAGCCATGAGAAATGATTGAGATATCTCAACCCTAGATATTTATAATATCTGGGGTGTCGAATGACCAAAATACCCTCGAGTCACTTAACGTACCTTCCTGGGCTTCGTTTTTTATTTTGAAAACTCCTACGGTCTCAAAAACTCATTAAATATTTCGTTACGTCCAATCTCAAAAATAATTATTTCCTAAAAAATTCTTGGATTTTCAAGCCCATAGGAGCCCCTGTTTGACTAAAAAGTCAAACTTCTCCAAATATTTCAAAAACTTTCAAAAATCTCATAAAATGCTTCCCACTCTCAAAACATTAAACACATCATTCAAAATACATTCATAGCGAAAATGATGAAATTTTTTAAAAACTGATCATATTTGGTTCGGGTCTCTACAACCTAGGGGTGCACACGGTCCGGATCGGTTCGGTTTTGGCCATTTTTGGGACCAAACCGTTTGGTCCGGTTCCACTAAAAATGGGACCGGACCGAACCGTTTAACCGTATGGAACCGAACCGAACCGAACCGCGAAGAACCGGTTTGGTCTGGTTCAGTTCCACGGTTCACCAATTTGTATCAACCTATTTTAAGCCTTAATTTCAAGCCTACTACAAATCAATTTCAAGCATCAATTTTAAATCTTTTAAAACTACGATTCGTCAAGTGTAGTGTCAACCTAATTAAATCATGATATAGTTTCTTTAATGAACTAATAAAAACTAATTCAAAAAACAATAATAACATAATAATCCAACTAGTAGAAGCATAATATCTAGCATCAAACAGACTTCAAACATAATACAAATTGAAATCCCAAGCAAAAACTAAACTTCCAAAAGTTACACAAATTCAAAGTAATTAAAATCTCAATATAATACAGATTCATAATTAGATTTCAAACAACAAAGACAACAATTCCCAAGCTCCAAGCCTCCGAAAATTCTTTGATCAGCATCAATGAGAAAATAGAAGTCTACTGAAAAATGAAATGCATTTAGTTAATAGTAAAATTCTAGTTAAATGTATATGAAAAATTACTAAACATCTATCAACAATAAAATGATTTACCATCAACTCTGACATGTTTCTACCCGAACTCAATCTCAAACGTCCTCAGGCAGTAGTTAAGCAACTCATGGCTGCAAAAGTAAATAATTTTATTTAAGTTAACAATTAACAAATATACTTATAAAAAAATGGTTAACAATTAATAAATACTTACAAGTAAATTATATGAGAAAATAAAAATCACCTGATTCAATTGCTTCAATTTCATCAGCTTTTGCTTCAACTTGAATCGGGAGTGGTGAAGCACGATACCAATCTTGTGCACAAATCAAGCACTCCACAATCTTAGGAGTAAGAGAACTACGGAATGGGTCAAGAACACGACCTCCCGTACTAAAAATCGACTCAGAAGCAACTGTGGAAACAGGAATAGCTAAAATGTCACATACAACTTTGGAAAGAACCTCATACCTTGAACTATTTACCTTCCACCAACTCAAGATGTCAAAGTTATCATGCTTTGCACAAGCTTCCTCTAAATATCTCTTCATTTCTGATTTGTTTCCCCCACTTCCTACTTGTTCCAAATGTTGTAAATACTCCAATTGGATATCTTTTAAATCAATACTTTCACTACTTGGTTTATCAACCTCTATGACATTACAAGTTTGAGTTGAAGATGAAGTGTCCGACTCAAACTTTTGGTACTCACTATAAATACGATCCAATGTTTCCCTTACTTTTTTAATGAGATCACTCACCATGGTAGGAGGATAAACTTTAGAGTAACAAAAACTCACATAATTCAACTTGTAGCGAGGATCTAACACAACGGCAAGTACTAACATCATATTCACTTTCTCAATGTTACCCCAATACTTGTCAAATTTGATCTTCATTTTGATAGCCATAACACTTAAACGAGGATCCAAACTCTTTGACCATAAGGACAAGTTCCTTTCAATGCTACACACTTCATGAAAATAAACATTAGAAGTAACATATAAAGAACCGGACATGCGAGTGCTAGCATCATAGAATTTTTCCAAAAAATTTGTAAAAACTCGAGCATCATTCCAATCACTATTGGTAGGAGGCTCATACTTAAGTTATATGACAAAATGTGGGTCTTCATCTTCCATTTTCCCAAATGCATTTTCAAACTTTAATGAGGCTTTTAGCATGAGATATGTCGAGTTCCACCTAGTTTAGACATCTAAACACAAAGCACTTTTAGATGTTATCTTTGCCATCTCCGCACATTGCTTGAAAATTTGTTCTCTTTGTGGAGAACTCCTAACATACCTCACAGCTCCATGAATTTGAGTTATTGAATCTTTCAATTCACTTAACCCATCTCTCACAATTAAATTAAGAATATGTGCACAACATCTCATATGAAAGAATTCACCACCTAAAATGAAAGTGTCACTCTTTTGAATAGTCTTTGTCCTCAAATATTGAATAGTAAGATCATTTGAGCTTGCATTGTCAACAGTAAGTGTGCAAAGCTTATCTATAGCCCAATCATTCAAACATCGCTCCACTGCTTTACCAATTTCCTCACCTTGTGACTAGAAATCACACAAAAATTTAGAATTCTTTTGTACAATTTCCAATCACTATCAATAAAGGGGGCAGTAAGGCACATATAAGAAAGGTTTTGGAGTGAGGTCCAACAATCCGTAGTGAGGGAAAGTCTTTGATTTGATTTAAGAAATGAGTCCTTCAACTTATTCCTCTCACTAGCATATAACACCATGCAATCTCTCGCTATTGTAGTACGTGACATGATTTTGAACCTAGGTTGCAACACACTAAGAAAATAACGAAAACCTTCACACTCTACGAAATTGAAGGGCAACTCATCCATGATAATCATTTTTCCAAGTGCTTCCCTACAAAGATCATGGTCAAATTTCCAAACACCCAAACTAGTACTATCACCAGCTTTTTCTACTATAGATTGAAAGGATAAAAGTATTTGTTTATTATCTTGATTTGGACTCTTTCGACACTTAATAGAATGTTTTCTCAATGTACTAGTCCCATTTTCACCTTTCCATTGATAAGTTGCGTTACAATACTTACATCTAGCACCTCCTCCTTCTTTTGATTCAATTTCTATAAAATGATCCCAAACATCAGATCGCTTTCTCTTATTAACTTGATGTACCTTTACCTCAGTGGGTTCTTCCGGAAGATAAATAGGATTACTAGCATCTCCATCTCTAGTACTTGACATCTAGCATCAAGAAAAAAAGAAAAAAGAAAAAAGAAAGAGAAATAGTCAGTGCATATTCTTATGGCTTGTTTGGTAAGGAAAAAAATAAAAATAAAAATAAAAAACAAAAGAAGAAAGTAAAAAGGAGATAGATTGAGTAGTATAAGATTGTCTTCACATGTTTTAACATGAATCCAACCTTAAGTGTTGGTTTCTTTAATAATTGTTTTTCAACGTATGAAGATACAATAAACTAATCCCTAATGCTTTCATCTTTAATAATTTTGTGAGATACCCAACATATATCAAATACACTCAAACCTAGGTGGAGATAAAAATAAACAACACGAGTGAGTGACCAAAGCCTCAAGTGTATGGTGTACCTCAAATATATATATATATATATATAGTAGTATAAGATTTGGGGCAGCCAACGAACACAAGCCAAATTGGTCTCCACATGGGGTGTGCATTAAAATTCTTCAGTCTCTCTAATCATATAATTTTCAATATGTTATGTTACAAAAGGAGGCATCTCTCTCTTTCCTTTAACATGGCCATGACCTGATTACAAAAAAGAATAGGGAAGAAGAAGTAAACAATCCAAAGTAATGGGAAGGAATTTTCAGAAGATTCTGTGAAGATACCAAAGCTTTATATATATATATATATATATATATATATATATATATATATATAAATGAATGGTGAGGAATAGAATCAAAGAACACTTGGGTCACTACTTAAGCGTGACAAGAGAGAAGCTATCCTCTATTCAACTGTGATTAAAATGATATACTAATGTCTAAAATTTGACAATTAGAGAGGATCAAATCTTGCAATCCAAATAGAATCTACCAATTGGATAGATGAGATCTTTCTATAAGGTTATTTCAACTTTACTTATTATTTTCTTTTGGAGTGATTAGGAGAATTTAAGCTATTAGCCCCTTAAGACGGGACAAGAGTCATATTAAAGCACACACACACATATATATATATATATATATATATATTACAGTCATTGATCACAAATCTATGTTCTATATTCTATATACAATACAGGGGTCCAAACAATATATATATATAAAAAATTACAGTACTACGTAATGTAAACCTAACTTAATATAGAATTATGCTTGGGATAGGGAAATTCAGATAATGTGATTGGTCTGTTCTTTTTCCTGTCCATGTCCCATACTATCTATGATCACTAATTAATAACACTAACTTAATATTATCACTACCTAATCATGCTGCTCTTATAACTTATTTCTTCTGTCAGCTTTTGAAGAAAGCGCACCGCATTTGCAAGCAAGAAATGCGAGGGTTGGATTCCAAAACAAATTGTCTTTTTTCTTTGTTAATTTGAGAACCAAACAAGTGTAATTAGTTTTTTATTTTGGTAAAAATAAACTTTAATGTTTTGGTAGGCTGTAATAGAATAAGACTGAATGTCCAATCATGAAAATTATAGTGTCAATGACTAATTCAAATTCATTCACTCAACTAAAAAAGAATGAAATTCATTCATAATAATCCATCATTCTGGATGAAATGCTTGATCTGATACACATTTAGACAATGTACATATACATGTATAACTAAAACTTGCTTCATTAATTATCTAATAAGGAAATTAGCATCTGTATTACTAAAAATAAAAAAATAAAAAATCAATGTTTTCCAAAATTATCTGATAGGGCAGTTTTATACCACAAAATAAACTTTTCGCTGAATGAAACAATAGATCCCAATGAAATTTGATGTTTACCCAGCTCAATGGAAGAAAACAAACGAAACCCCCAATTTGTATCGAGATCCTAACCCTAGATCTCTAATTAATCAGCCAAATTCCCAAATTTACACAATGCCCACCAATAAAAATAGCTAATTTTGATAAAATGACCAAAAATTTAACAGATCTAAGGAACAAATGAAAACTAATGAACTCAAAATTCACAAATCCTATATTCACAGTAGATGACCATAAATTAATTTACTTCTTACCTCAACGGAGAAAGATGATGATGACTCCGTGGTTAGTTGTGCGTGAGCCGTGAAGTGCCTTCTTGAGTCGATACAAAGAGAGCCTTCTTGAGATCGACACAGAGAGAGCCAAATCGTGAGATACAAAGAGAGGTGAGATACAGAGAGAGAAGTGAGAAGCTGAAATCGTGAGATACAGAGGGTAACAAATCGTTAGATACAGATTAGAACCAGAGAAAGTTGAAAACAGGGGAGAGAGTTTGAAACGGAAGAGGTCTAGAACGGCAGAACCCTAGCGACTAGCAACGCGTTTTTGCGAAAGGAAATCGTTAGATACAGATTGATATTTGATATTTGATATTTGATATTCTGACTTTAATATAATTATAATACTATAAATATGATATAAGTATAATATTTAAAAAATAAAAATATATTTTATATTTATATATATGTACACGGTTCGGTCCGGTCCTGAGGGACCTGGAACCGTAATCGGACCGTTATTACACGGTTCCATAAAATTGGAACCGTGACCGAACCGGACCGCGAAAAAATTGGACCGAATTGTCCGGTCCGGTCCGGTTCGGTTTGGATTCCCAGTTTGGACGGATTTTTGTGCACCCCTACTACAACCACCCCACCTTTAAAGAATTCCGTCCACGAAATTAACCTCATACTCTGAATCCCAAGAGTGCTGTCACTAAACCTTAAGCGACTTTCTCTATCTTCCTTTTTTTTCAATGGGAGTAGTCATAACTCGCCGATATCTGACACCCGGTTTTCTTCCTTAACCATCAAGGTTTTGGTTATCACATTACACACTTCACTCTACGTTCTACAAAATTTTCAACTGCTGGTATACCTTAAACGGTGTCCAGACATCTCCAAAATTGTAGTACAATCACCACATCGTAACTATCATGACCACAATTATCTCCCAAACTAAGTTCAGGAAGATAAAACCATAACCAATTCACTTTCCAATCAACCCACTTTCTAGTAATTCATCATCCTTGAATTACAATCTTCAATTTCCCACACCAAATAATACCATGTTCATAATCCAACTTACACATCTCACATGTGGCTTAAGGCCAATGTTTCCTAAGGATTATTAACTCAATCCTTAACTAGTCCGATCACATTTTCAAAATGTGTGAAATCGTTACTCTCTTAGTCTCCTAACTAATCCATGGATATTTTCATTCTCACCAGTACCACAAGGTACGGTTCACAGGAAAACAAGGTCTGCAGAATATTCTACTACTCGCATAACACTTCTCTTCCTTGGTTAACAACTAATTAAGACAAATCCAACGATATTCTCATAATCACCTCTCATGACATTTAAACTACTTAAGTCCCAAAATGGAATCAAATCCCATATGTCAATCAAAACTCAACCTCTCAGGGTCTTAGTACCTATGATGATACATTTATAGGCTAAATTATCTCTCATGGTGAAAATCTCACCTCAACAAGTGTGTCAATAGTTTGACAAAGCTATGCCTCAATGACAACAAGCACACACCAGGTGTGTCAAATGGGCCCAACTGCCCCTCAATGAAAATTACAATATCCAGGGTTGTGTCCACAGACAAAACTGCGTCCATAGTGATGGTAACCAATTAACAATCGATGGGTCAATAGACAAAATTGCGTCCCCCACCACTGATGTGCCAATAGATCAATTTGCATCTAAGCGACAACACCAACCACAAATGTGACAATGGACAAAAATGTGTCCAGGGTCACCATTACCCATGTTAATAGACAAAACTGGGCCTAAATGATAATGATTGGGTCTATAGACAAAACTGCATCCCCATGACTCCGATCCTCAATTGGTGTGTTATCAAACAAAACTGCGTTCAATTGACAACACTACCACAAATGGGACAGTGGATAAAACTGCGCCCAGAGTCACCACCACCTCGTCAATAGACAAAACTGTGTCTAAATAACAACACCACAACAAATGTGACAATGGACAAAACTACGTCCAAGGTTACCATCACCTGTGTCAATAGACAAAACTGCGCCTAAATGACAAAAGTCTCAACAATGGATGGGTTAATAGACAAAACTGTGTCCATATGAGATCGATCCTCTAACTAATGTGTCAGTAGACAAAACTGCGTCTCAATGACAGCACCACAATGATCATCCCAAAGTCTGTAACCGTCCAAGAATCTCACATGTTCCCTTAAGTACTCTATTTTGTACAGGAACTCACAACCTCAAGAGCGGTTTAAACTAACCTACTCTTGTCATCATAATCTCTATCACACACCCATTTATGATCAAAACTCATTATACTCACAACACTCAAATTTCATTTCCTTATCCGCCAATACTCATTGAATTAATTCCATAATCACTTAGACCTGACACATTGTAAGAGAAGTACTAATCGAAGAGAAATGGCTGGTCAGGCCGTTTCTTTTCGCTAGTCCAACCCCGACTACATGTCTTTCTTGTCCCTCTTACTCTCAGCCCCAACTATCCATCATGACATAAAGCTAATGGACTACATACATTAAGTCCCTAACATATACAAGGGCTAATACACCAACTCTAATCCATTCTCAAAAATCTTTGTATGGAAAATATCAAGGTATTTCAACCTTTATCCACTAGCCCTAGGTTCATACAACCTGAGTCTAGTATAACTCGTACATCTCCAATCTCATGAATCAACCTATTTTAAACCACTATTTAACTCACTAAATCCTCAAGCTAAGATACTGGAATCAGACATGCAACATATATTAAAATATTTTAGATACAAGGCTTGTTACAGTTACTATGCTTAAACCTAAAGCATAATTTCAAACACATATAACTCATCATACTTTATCAATCTCATAACATAACTCGTACAACACAAACTCATGATATGCAACTTAATATACTTACATAGCTCATCGTTATAGCTCATAAACCAAAGATCACTGACATACCTCAATCACTGTGGACCAGTCCTCTCATACTTGGACTGTTGTCCTGAACCACTAGGAAGATTCCTCATACTTGCTCGCAAAACCTGAGTAGACTTCACTAGCAGGGGTTGTAAGGACCGAAATTTTTTTTTGACCGGATTAAAATTTTTTTTCGGATTAATTAAAATTCCGGAAAGGGTAGGGACATTTATGTTTCCATCCAAGTGGAAGGTGTGTGTATATGTATATATATATATATCTATATATATATATATAGTGCCTATATTTATATTAAATTATAAATATAGGGTGGGCTCATGTGCGATTAAAGGTAAGTGTGGGGAAATACATAGAATACATGTATTTTGTGTATGGTGTAATATATTATATATATATATATATAATATATGTATAATGTGTGGACCAAGAGTGGTCAACCAAAGGGAAGACCACCTTAGTGGTCTCGGCTGAAGAGAGAAAGAAAAGAAGAAAGAAAAGAGAAAAGAAGAAAAGGAAAAAGAAAGAAAAAGAAAAGAAAAGAAAAGAAGAGAAAAAAGAGATCGGGGAGAGAGAAGAGAGGGAGAAACCGAGAGAAGCTGCGACGACGGCAGAGGGGTTCTCACGGCGGGGCTTCGGCCCGCCGTCGGCAGCGGGGGTGACCGACGGTGGTTGCAGGTGAACCCGGTCGGCTGGACCGCTGGTGGGTCTTGCGGGGGACTCGGTTCACCGTGGAGGTTTCGGCTGGGGTCGCTGGTTCGGCCGAAGGTGAGATCGGCTGGTGGTGCTCACGGCGGGGCTTCGCCTAGGCGACGGCAAAGGCTGTGCTCCGGCAGCGGCTGACGGCGACAATGGTGTTGCTCGGTGGTTCGAGTGGTGTTCGCACGAACACCCCTTGTTCGTGGGTCAGATCCGAATGGGGACTTCAGATTTCCATGGGTGAAGCTTGCGGGTTTTTGAATGGATCTGTGTTTGGGTTGGCTGTGGTTTGGCTCGATTTTGGGTCCGATCCTGGTGGGTTTTCATGGAAGCTGGGTTGGTCTCGGCCGTTTGTAGCTGATGCTCACGGTTTGAGTGTGTACGGCTGTTATGGTGGAGTGTTCCGGCGATGGACAGCTGGGGAAGATGGTGGTAGTCCCACGGACTGGGTCTTCTCACTTGGGTTGGGTTCGGATGGGTTCGAACTGGACTCCTATGGTTCAGATGTGGTGCTGGGTTTTCACAGTTGAGGTGAGGGTCTATGGTGGTACCCATGGCTTCATGGACAGCCGTGATTGGTGCTTACGGCTGGGTTGATTTGGGATCAATGATGGTGGGGCTTCTATGGTTGTAATTCTCGATTGGGGTTCGGGATGAGACTCGGCAGATAGCCGGGTTGAGTTTGTTTGAGCAGCCATAATTTTGGGCTGCAATGTTGGAGATCTACAAATGTATAGGTTTGTGATTGATTTCGGTTAGTGGCCGGTTAGAGGCTAGCTGCCGAATGGATGGTTTTGTGGTTGGACCGAAAATCAGAAAGGGGCAAGGAAATGGTTCAGAGGATTGTCGTGTGGGCTTTGACACTGGACCGGACCGGGCATGGAAAAAGGACCACTTTGCAAGTGCAGACTTGGTGAAAGCGGGACCTAAGGCAAGTTGATTCTTGCCTCTATCTCATACAGATATTTTATGTATGTTAAGTAATTTACATATGTCTCAATTTAATCATATGTGGTATGTGTATATACATATATATGTAGGCGCTTATATATATATGTGTATAGGGAATGTGGTACATACATGGGATGTGAGAGGATATACATATGCGTGTGTGTATATATATGTATGTGCGGGTTGGGGAGCGATAACATGTTAAATTTATCGCCTATTGCATTGTGATATGCATGTATGTATAGATTCAAGTCTATGAAGAGTATGCTAAATAATGCATGTTTAGCTATGTGTTGTATTGTATGCATATATGGCTCTTATGCGTGAAGTTCAGTATATGTATATAGGTGATTATATATATAGTTGCAGTGGTAGAAATGCATGCTATTTTGAATATGACTTTTGCCGAGCATTTGAAAAGCATGAAATGTGCTAAGTGTTTTATATGTTCTTGATACATATGTGGGTGATGTAATATATATATGTGTATATATATTGTGATTGGAATGCATGTTAGCCACTTGTAGTGAATACATGCATTGAATGAGAGCATGACTGTATGTATGCTAGTATACGTGCATATAGGACTTATATGCAGGATTGGACATATATGTGATTATATGTGAGAATGTGAATATGAGGTTCATGCTGGCTTTATTAATATATATCGAATGTGTGCATTGATACTAGCATGATAAAAATGTGCTAGGTTGAGTTTGTTGGCATATATGACGTATTATGCGGGTTTTGAACATATATGTGCTATATGTGTTGGAATGTGATGAGAGGCATGCTAAATACTTCTTTTTAGTGTTCATAAGCATGGATTGAAGCATGAAAGTATTATGCTGTGTATATATGCATCCATATTGCATGTATAGGAGGGAAATGACACATACGTGGTTATATGTGGGTTTATGTAGAGGGAAATGCATGCTATGTACTTATATACTAGCTGGCGCATTGGAATAACATAAAATGAAATGCTTGGATACTTATGCATCCACATTTCATACATGGGAGGTTGCGGGAAAATTAACGCAAAAAGAGGTGCACGGGACTTCGGAGTGGTCCAACCGTGTCACGAGAAGTGGTATAATCATCCACTACGTATGGTCCTCGGAGTGGACCCGCCATACGAAGGCTTTATGCCTAGAATCGGAGTATGTCCAACGTTTGTGAGCTTCGAAGTTGCCCCCTCACAATTTGGCAAACCAATATATTGCCATCGGAGTATGTCCAACAAGTATGGCCCTCGGAGTGGACCCGCCATGCTCAGGCTTAATGCCTGGAAATCGGAGTATGTCCAATGAATGTGAGCCTCGGAGCTGTCCCCTCACATAATGGCAATCCTATACATTGCCAGAGTAGGATGACCTTTCGGAGTGGTCCAGGTCATAGGTTGGTTATCGGAGTTGTTCTAGGTCACATGATCCTCGGAGTGGGCCAATCATGTGGGGTATCGGATGAGGACCGAGAGTGAGAGTATGTGCAAGCTTTGATGCTTGTCTTATGTATCGGATTATGACCGTGGAAGGTAAAAAATACCTTTATGCTTATGTGTTTATCTGTTAAGCATGTTTCCTGTTTAAATGTATCTTTATTGCATTTGAGTTGTGCTACTTGTTGAGTAGGAGACGTGGTGATGGATTTACATCGTTTATGTAAATGTGTTGACGTATATGTTCTATATACATATTGATGCATGATGTTTACTGCTTTCAAGCATGTTGAAAATGATTTCTAAAATCATGTGTTGTGGATTATGTATGTTCATATGTGCTAGAGTAGCCATATACATCATTGGTTCATGCATGCTAGGTAGAGCATGGTCTTAAATATTGTGATATATTTAAGTGCATGTATATTTTTGAGAATATGTGAGGATCGACCTGCTGCAGCGGTGATAGTATGGTTCTACATACCTTGTTGGGCCTTTGAGCTCACCCCCTCCCAGGTTTTGCAGGTATTGCTGGTTTTGGAGTCAGTTGGGGAAACTGACAGCACCGGTTACAGAGGTAGTGTTTAGATTACTTAGAATCTGATGTATGTCCAAAATATTGGATAGATAGACGTGTTACATTTGGATTAAATGTATGGAGAGGCTTATATTGATTCAGTCCCTTCAATTGTGTTTATTCATGTGATGTATGTATTTAATACGGACATTCAAGGACTGAGGCATGTATATTTATGATTGTATTATGCATGTTGTAGAAATTTTGGGGGGGACACGGGCCCAGAAGTGTCCATTTTTATTGTTTAGATATAAATGCTGGGGGGACACGTGCCCAGAAGTGTCCATTTGAATTGAAAGCAGGTATAACATGCCAGGAGCTGATTATTTAGAATGGGTCATGCCCGATTTTCGTAAAACTAATAGGAAATTGAGATGGTATGATCAGGTGGTGGTTAGAGCGTGAGGGTGATCTCACGGGGTTCACACCTCGGTTTCCGGGGCTCGGGAATTGGGGCGTGACAGGGGTGGCAGCATTGCCACCAAGTTAAGTTGACTCACCAAAAACTGATTGGTGCGGTCGAGAGACTTTGTTCTACCCCGTGCACCCTGTCCTTGAGGATAATTCACCTTCATATGGCTAGTCTGATGACAACAGTAACAAACCTGCTCATCTGCTGGTGCCAAATGTATGCGGGAACACTCAGACTTATAGTGACCCGGCTGTTGATAATGATGACACACTCTCATTGATCTGGTTAACCGTACTGACATGGAAGTTGTAGGTGCTGAATGTGTCATCTGTTGTCCCACTGATCCTTTAGATTGATAAGGACCACTTTTATGTTTCTTCTTTGGCTGACTCTTAGGAGAATCACGACTTTTCTCATCTTGTATCCTCTAATTGTCATTACCAAGCTCTTCTGTTCTTAGTGTTCTTTCCACCACTGAAGCATAGCTTGTCAATCCTAGAATTCCAACTCTATCTTGTAAATAAGGTTGGAGACCTCTTATGAACTGTTTGATCTTTAACTTTTTTGTTGGAATCATCTCTTTCACAAATTGAGCTAAAAAGGTAAATTTGGTCTCATACTCCATTACTGTCATTATTTCTTGAGTCAAGTTAAAGAACTCTCTCCTTATACTGTCCTTCACCGTTACCAGAAAATACTTCTCAAAGAATAATGCTTCAAATGTATTCCAATCCATTACCTCAATGTCATGGTGGTTCTCAATGGATTTCCACCAACGCTTGCCCTCCCTTAAGATAATAGGTGGCCACTTTCACCTTCAAGTTCTCCTCTACCTTAAGTGCAGTAAGGAGTTCGACCATCTCATCTATCGAATTCTCAGCCACCATAGGGTCAAACCTTCCAACGTACAATGGCGAATTATGCTTCCTAACATGCCCCAATGTCAACATCATTCTACTAGGAGCTGTTCCAGGTCAAGCTTGAGTCTCCTCCTGTGCTTCCCTAGCAATTTGCCACTTGGTCACAACTATGTCATGCATAACTTGCTCTCCTCTCATAGGGATTGTATTTGCCCCTCACAAACTCTCCGTGGTGGCATCTTGCTATATAGACAACAAGAAGATACTTAAATCTCAAATCAAGTCATCTAAAACCATATGTTTACTCTAAACATGTAAGCATCAAATCATATTCCATACGACACTACACAAGTTATATATCCAATACAATTCTCAACTCAAAGTCGTTAGCCTCAAATAAACACACCTCAAATCTCACCTTCGTCGAAAATAATCAAACAAGCCATAACTCAACATACAATTCCAATCAAACATGTGATTGGACTTCACCCTTTTTCCTTAGTTATTCATACCCAATTGTTTAGATCATCAAACCCCCTTCAAAATTTAAAATGTAGTTCAACCTTTTCCCATCATCCCAAGGTATTCAAACTCGGTTAAGCTCTGATAGCAAGTTGTTGGTATCAGATACTTAATCTAATCCTCACAATTCCATACGTGATCTGACCATTACCCATCGTCCCTAGGTATTTTGACATAAAGCTCTAATACCAAGTTGTCACACCCTAATTTTCGTCCTCCAAAAACCAAGGGTGATTTGATTGTCACTCACTGACTCATGTCAGGATATGGTACCATGCCCTGATACCAAGTTGTCACGCCTCAATTTTTGCTTCCCCCAAAATCCAAGGGTGAACAGTGTTATCACATCATCACTTCACAATAATTCCATACAAATGTGAAAGCTTAATTTTATCCCTACATATGGATATACATATAACAACCTTAACCAATTATTATGGGCCTAAACCATGCCTCACTTGTATAGCCAACTAGGGGTAGCTTACAGTCTTTTGGACATATGACCCTATGTCAATACAGTATCAATCTAAAAACTACACTATTGGATAGAGAATAAAAAAAACTCAATTTCAAAAAAATAATCACTCAAATCGGATTTAAAACGAAGAAGTTATGCCCCTTCAAAGTTGCAAAGTCAGGTAAGAACACCCAGGTAGCTCCAGGATTCCTTCGGTCGACTGATAGGTAGTTTCGGTCAACCAAAACTACATTTTTAGTCAACTAAAACCTACTTCAGTCACCTAAAACTAGTTCCCAACTGTTCCAATTCTCTGGATCTCCCACTTTCGGTCGATCGATGCAGAGGGCACTCGACTAAAAGTCTAAAAATGCCTCAAAACTTGATTTTTCAAGCCCAATGCACTACCCCACCATACCAATTCAAAATCAAACTTAAAACATGATCAAAACTACACAAAATCAATGAATTTGGGTCTCAAAGGAACAAAATCCATGAACCCCTCAAGTTTGCTCCAAAGCTACTTTATCTTTGAAATCAAAACAACCTTAATTGATCTATAATGCTCATAGCATGGTAAGAATGCACAAATCTAGTCTCCAATATTCATTCTCTCAGTATCATACATAAGAACTTAAAAAGGTCCATCATTCATTCCATTCCCACAAGATAATACATAATGGGAGTCCAAACCACATCCTTCCATTCATAAACCAAAAGTCACATATAATCAATATATATAGTCATTACATATGAACTAAAACATACTAACATTCTTAAAACAGAAATACAATTCTTTCCATCTAGTCCACATGCTATAAGCCAACATGGATAGCTACCATTACATAGTTTAACATAAACCTTCAAAATTTATCCAATGACCATCATGCTACAATTAAATTCCAAAACCTCCACAAGTGACTATGAAATCCCTTTTGATAGAGTATTTGACTCCAATTGTAAAACGTACAATGTGGAGGTTGAGTTTAAGGTGACGTGGATAAGAAGTCTACTTTGACCATGACTTTTCTATCTCCAGATGAGTTTAGGGAACTAAAGAGTCAGTCTCCTACTAGGACACGGTCTCATTTGATTAGTATAAATACAGAGACAATCCATATACCAAGGTACGCAATTAATACCCTCTGAGTTCTCATATAGCTTTAAAAAAGCCTTTCTGATATCTGACTTGATTGTCAGAGAGTAGTCAGTCGGTACCGTACCGGTCACCCTTCGATTACCCTTCTCTCATCCTTTTTTACAGGTTGGCATTTGACTGGATCGTGCGACGATTTCTACTTCATCAGTTGGTGCCGTCTGTGGGAAACGAGTAATTTCTAAACAATCCGGTTTACTTGATAAAGTCCTCTTTAATTAATTAATTTATTTTTGTTCTTGTAGAAATCAAGAATTTAAATATTGAGTACAAAATATATCTTTATATCAATTTTGTATGCAATTGGTACATAATTGATCTGAACAATAAATTAGGGAGAATCACGCCCTAGTTAGCTGTTAAATTATGGCATTCATTATTTATGCTACCATATACACGTGACACTCTTTCAATTAATCAGACTGAATATTATTTTTTGAATATTATTTTTAATCTTGTATGAATATTTGTGGTTTTTGATTTAACCCAAAACCAACTCAACCGCATCTAGCGGCATGACTGTAAGGAATTTATATGGGTCATCTTTACATGAATTGCAATCCCTATATAGGTGTGTTTGCCCTGAAGAACAAAACTTAATTAAAGAAGCACATGTCTATAGTTTTGGTAAGATATTTTGCTCTCTATTTGAATTATCTTTATGAATTCTGGTTCATCAAACATGGCAATGACAACTAGTGACATCTATCAAAATGGAGTTTTATATGTAAGGACCGTGACAATTTTTGGCCGGTTTTCTTGAATTTTCATTTAATTGTCATATTAAGACATTAAATGATTGTATATGTGTTTTAAATATAAAATGCATGTTTAGATAACTTATTTAAGGTTTGGAGAAGTTTTTGGAGCGTTTGGCAAAAGTTGACTTTTTCAGGTCCGGTCAACCTAGGGGTGCGGGCCCCGTGGGCCCAGAAAATCCAAAAGTCTCAGAATGACCTCAAATTTTGAGAGTATCTTAAATAAAATATTTGACGCACAAAGGAATTGATTTCGTGTCAATCGGAGTTACGAAACTCCAAAAATGAGCCCGGGAAGGTTTAGTGAAAAGGTGATGGCATACTTGTAATTATGAGTAGGTCATTTAGGCTATAAATAGCCATGAGATCTCAACCATTATCACTCTCTTCTCCCAGCCATGTAAGCACCTATACATATATATGCATAGCATCTTCATCTTCGTCCTTTCTTCATGAATTTTGAGGGGCTTTGGGTGAGAGTTTGATTTCGCCGAAGAAGGAAGAAACGATCTACGTGTTGAGAGCTTGAGATTGATCGGTCCAAAATCAATTTTGGAAAAGCTTTATCTTTTGGGTTAGATTTGGGGGATTTCAATTGGACGCTCTTCCAATTTGAGGTAGGGATGTTTAACTCATAAAATCTGGGATTCTTGTGAGTATATTGGTTGTCTATGACAACCAATTGTGATGTGGAGTAAATAGATGTTCCTCAATGTTCAAGCATGTTATTTTATATCATTAAATGTGCTAATAATGTTGGTTGATATGATGGTATGCTTATAAATGCCTTAGAGAAATTTATGAGCATGTTGGGGTTGATTCATGAATTTATATTGGTGGATTCATGTATAATTGTGAGGGTGACTTCATGTGTTTGATAAATTGGTTTAAAAACATTATGAAGGATGTGTGCTATGTGAAATGTAGAGGTGTGAAGCATGTTCATTGTAAATGCATATGATGCCTAAATGGGAAATTGTTTAAGTGTGATTGTTAGACGCCTTATTGGTTGCAAATTATGAATGTACATTTGAATAAATTGTGGGGTTCATCTTCATTGGTATGGTGATGGAGGCAAGTAATGTGAACGGTGGAATCCATTCAGTAAAACGGCGAGGTATTCCGGGAAAGGTAACCCTCGTGAGGTATTCCGGTCAAGGTACCCTGATGGATTGATGTGTAGTGAGGTATTCCGGTAAAGGTAACCCTCTATAGGTGGGATTGGTTGTCCACGAGAATTGGAGACCAATATGTGGAAAGGATGAGGGAGTGGTGCATATCATGTTGCATTCTACCTTGTTTGTGATATGGTTGTGTTGTGTGCATGAATTCTCAATATGTTAAATGCAAATGTATGATTATGTGGTATTCATAGAGTTGGTGGAATTATGTTTTAAATGTTTCTACTGAGCTTGTGGTTGCTCATCCCATGTGGATTAACATTTTTCAGGAAATGGAAAGGAGATAATGCAGACTCCCCAATAGTACATTGGTGTGGAGTGGTTTTGGTCCTTTTAAAGACTTTATGTTGTTTTGTTGGAATGCATGTCCGGATTGTGGACTATATGCATGATACGAATATGTAAAGACCATTTGTTTTCTGAAAACATGTTTTATTGGTGCTTTACGGTTTCATGCACTTAAATCTAAATTTTTGGTGTATGTGGTTTGTGACTTATAATTTTGTACAATGTATGTATATGGAAAGAGAATTGTGTTAGCTTCATTTTGATGGGCCACGGGCCTTATTTCGATTTATATTGAGAAAGATATGCATGTTTTGCTGCAAGGGTTGGAGATCTGAACTACACCCACTAAATTGAGTATAACTTGGGTTATGGTTAGTATTTTTGAATGATTCAAATTGGGTTAGAAACTAGACATCTTGAGGACGATCCATGTCAAATTTTAGGTCAAACAGAGTTATGGATTGTGAGATATTAGCATTTGAAGTCAGGTTGAGGAGTGTTGTCAAAATTTCGGACCTGGTGCAGTTTGAGGTGGCTCAAAGTCCACTTTGAGGCGCCTGGAAAAGTTTGAGGCGGCTCAAAGTCTACTTTGAGGTGCCTGGAAATCTTTGAGACACCTCAAAGTGCATTTTTGATTAATTTGTACTGGAAGTTCCAGGCGACTCAAAATGGATTTTGAGGCGCCTCAAAGTCTTCAAAACCTTAAAAATGTGAATTTTTATGATTTTTCATGATTTAGGAGTGGAAATGGAATGTCATGGATGCATGGACCGATGCAAGGACTATTGGGATGGATATTGATAAGTATACGCATGGATAATTACATGTGTATGATTAGCTTCCGCGATAATTGAGACATATGAGGGGGGGTTCATTGGGGTTTAATGAACGGATTCACACCCGGGATTCGGGTCGGTCCGGGAGAGTCCTGGCGGTTCGGATTTTGGGTCGTGACATTATATATCTTCTAAGCTAGGTACCGTGTTTGGGTTATTAATTAATACTCCAATGACATCAGGCCTCTCATGAAATTGAAGACACATGTTTCATTATATATATATATATATATATATATATATATTAACTTATGCCATAAAATATGCTCTAACTAGACAAGCCATTGAATTATACTAAAGTGGACTGACTTTATAGTTCTTATCAATCTTCCCTAAAGTTTCTTCCACACACTTGGAAGTAACAAAGCAGTAAGTGATCTCAATTGCTTATCTATTGATAGCTCTGGAACATCATCGAGAGGTGTCACGCCCCGGTTTCCGACACCCGGTTAGGAGCAAAGGAAGCAGGGGTGAATCCGTAATTTTGCCTCAAGTTTCCACACCTTAAACTCATTATAATCATTTCTATTGCGGAAGCATTCTATATGCACACCCTTCAAGTGGCATTAGATCATCAAAGGCCCTTGCAAATGATTTTCACCTTTGGTTCCATACATATAAACCACTAAGTTCCGGACCTCAACCTTTTACGCAAATGGAATTTGATTCTGAAACCTACACCATTGTATAGAGCTTTCAAAAATACTCAATTTAAAAAAACCATGCTCAATTCCGATTTAAGACGAAGAAATTACATCGAAACGAAGTCTGGACAATTTTTGAACCTTGCTGTGAATAGTAATCTCGATCAATCGAGATTGGATCTCGATCAATCGAGATTCATCTCGATTAATCGAGATTTTGACCCCATCAATCGAAGAAAACAGCCTCTCGGTAACTCGGACCTGCAATATTTCGATTAAACGAGATTGGGACTTCGATTAATCGAAATTAAGCCTGAAAAATCATAAAATCTCGCAATCATTTCGATCAATCGAGATGGGCATCTCGATTAATCTAAATGGGCATTTTGATTAATCGAAATGCACTGCCCAGAAATTCTCAAACACCTATACAAGATCAAATTGAACCCAAATCTCAACCAAACCACCTTAGATCATTCATATCTCATATAAATCATCTACCATTGATATAATATCATACTCACACATCAACCTATACATTTGAATCTCAAATCTTGTATAATCATAGAAAATTCATCCAAAGTCCACCATGCAAATAAAATTTCAAGTGAACCAAACATCCTCATTTTTTTCAAAGGTGATCTTCATTAATCCAACCATACAATCTAACTTATACAATGAGATCCTACAACCATGATTCCAACATAAATCCACAACTCTAAACATTCATATCCATGAAATTAATATACAAGAGACAAAAGAATACATTCATCCATTTAAGTCCCAAATCCATACATAATCCATGGAACCATACATATAAGAATTTGAATGGCCCTTTTTGCATACATTCAACAAGTCTCAAATAAAGGAAGCCATTATACATACATTTCTCAAAAATCACTTTCCTACAAGTGTGGCACTTACATTTGGATTTCACATACATAAGAAGATATAAATGTAAAGGCAACACCACAACCATTGTCTACATGCCACAAGCCGGCATGGACATTTATCTACATCTCAAAAGAGCAAAAGTCCAAAAATAAGCTCAACATATCCATAGAGCTAATCATGCTTCGTCTTCCATTGGCGCCTTATCTGAAAATGTTTTGTATAAAGGGGTGAGCATCTCAACGGCTCAGTAGAAATGATCCACCCATCCCTACTCTAACTCATAAGCCATGCATGAATGCATATGCTCATGCATTTTTACCCAAACATCCACGTTTTTCAAATCATGCATGATGCTTCACATAAAGTGCAAATACATATGTATATATATATATATTTATATATATATATCAAATTGGACAAGTCACAACTTATATATATATAACTCACACCAAATCAATCCAAAGGGGGCTTTCTCATCACTCCAATATTAAGGGTCTTTTCGGCACCCAAACTCTGCTTGTGCTTTATCGGGTTACTAACCCGAAGGGAGCACTTCCTCTTGGCCAAGTTTTGGATCTTTCACCCTAGGGGCCTTCCCCTTATCTTAATTTCACACTCATGCCCCAAAATCATCATATAGTACATATAATCACACCAATGCACATAGTCACACAATGCATGTATTTTTCATCAAATCAATGCATTTTCCTTCCAACTCAAGATTGTCACAATGCTATCACACTCACGTCATGAAAATCACTATGCTCATGGATTTTGCTAGAAAATCATATTTTTCATGTTTTCATCAAACAAACACATTTTTCACCAAAAGCATTATAGTCACATTTGCACATACATACCATGCATAAGCCCTAACTAACATGTTGGACACTTATACATGCATAAATCACCATGGTATACATATATATATATATATATATATATATATATATATATACGTAGGCCTAGGTTCAAGAAATCAAAAGCTATCTCTTATGATATTTAGAAAGGGACCACAAAATCAAAGTAGAAGTGAGTCTAGCACCCCTACCTCAAATTGGAAGAGCTTCCAATTGATTTCCCCCAATCTCTCGAAACCCAACTTCTTCCGAAATGATTTTTGAACCGATCAATCTCGAGCCCTCGATGCGTAGATCATTTCTTCCTTCTTCGGTAAAATCAAAATCCCACTCTAAGGCCCTCAAATCTAGTGAAGAAGAAGAGGAGATGAAGCTTGTATGTATATACGTATATATCTCTCTCTCTCGGCTGCTGGGATGAAAAATGAGAGAAGGGCTGATCTCTCTTAGTATTTATAGCTAAGTGACCTCCTCTTAATTACTAGTTTGCCATCACCTTTTTGCAAAACCTTCTCGGGCTCATTTTCGGAGTTCCGTAACTCAGATTGACACGAAATCAACTCTGTTGCGCGTCAAATATTTTATTTAAGATATCCTCAAATTTTGAAGTCATTCCGATACTTTTTAAATTTCTGGGCCCACAAGGCCCACACCTCTAGGTTGACCAAACTCAAAAAAGTCAACTTTTGCCAAAAGTCCCCAAAACTTCCCAAAACCCTATACCAGCCCTCTAAACATGTTCCTCGCATTGAAAACATGTTAAACATCATTTAAAATGTGCTTAAAGTAATAAATGACAAAATTTGAAAAACGGGCCAAAATTAGGCACGGTCTCTACAACCTCCCACCCTTATAAGAATTTCATCCTCGAAATTAGAATGTACCTCAAGTGGTGAACAACTCAAGATACTTTGAGCGGACTTTTTGTTCTCGCTCCCATGTAGCTTCTTCCACACCATGATGCCTCCAAAGCACCTTAACCAATGGAATGGTTTTGCCCCGAAGCACTTGTTCTCTAGTGTCCAAAATCTAAATTGGTCTTTCCTCGTATGACACATTCTCCTCCACCTCAAGGTCTGCCCAATCAAGCATATGTGAAGGGTCCAGTTCATACTTCCTCAACATAGACACATGGAAAGTGTTGTACACACTTGACAATTGTGGTGGCAATGCCAAACGGTAAGCAACCTCTCCTACTCGATCCAAAATCTCAAATGGCCCGATAAATCGTGGTGCAAGCTTGCCACTACGACCGAACCTCATCAAACCTCTCCATGGCGAGACCTTCAAAAAGACATGATCTCCCACCTCAAATGCTAGTGGTCGTCGTCTCCTATCGGCATAGCTTTTCTGACGACTCTGAGCCGTAAGCAATCTCTGCCGAATTACCTTGATCTTCTCCGTAGTTTCCCGAACTAAATCCAGTCCCAAAGAAACTGTCTCTCCCACCTCTATCCAATAGACAGGTGACCTACACGATCTACCATACAAGGCCTCAAATGGATCCATCTCAATGCTAGCTTGATAGCTATTATTGTATGCAAACTCCACCAAGGGAAGGTGATTGATGTTGCTTTAAAATTGTTAAATAACTCGCAAGTGTACGAATCTATTGAAGTATAGATCGGCAAGAACGAGGTCGAACCCAAGGGAATGCTTTGAGAAGAAAAACTAATACAAATTCAAATTAATTTAAAACTAATCTAGTTTAAACACAAGTTTAGTTGATTTGAGAGAAATTAAACTAACATGAAAATAAAATAACACTATTGAAATCAAATAAAGAAAATAACTAAGGTTTTGGATTCCACCACCATTAAATCCATGAAGTTTCTAATATTCATTTATTAATTCCCAAAGTTAGAGTAGCAATCAATAAATCAATCTATTGCTTACTCAAGATTTAACAATAAAGCATTATGAAAAATATATTAGAAGGTAGATTTTCCTTCGCTTCACTTGTGTGAAATTCTAAACATCCTATGTATCCAATTTAATGAAAAATATAAGATCAAAGATTATCACTTTTAAGAAATACAAACCCAAGCTTAGATTAACTATAATATTTTCTAACTACCACATATACATGATATAGATGGTGAAAGAATTATAAGATAATTAATTACAAGAAGCAAAAATCATAAGCAATTAAATCACACACATGAGAATCAATTAATGAACAAAAGAACTTCACTTCATTAATGGAGGTTTCCTCCTCAACCCTAGTTGAGGAGTTTAGTTACACATGGTAGAAGAAGAAGAAGAAAACAAAATAATAAAAGACATAATGAATAAATAAAACTCGGATTGTCTCTGTCTTCTCTGCCCTGGCCTCCATTTCTTTTCTCCCAAAATACCTCCAATTCACCTCTTTATACCCCAATAGAATACATAAAGTCCTAATCCAATTAGGAGATAAAGTCCTAATCCAATTAGGAGAAAATTAGGGTTTTCCCGCAGCCCAAAATAGGTATATTTTTTTGCTGACATTTGGCCCAAGTTTTGACCCAGTAGAAGTCCGATTCATGAAATTTACGTGAAATACAAAAGTGTGCAGAATCGAATTTTGTTTAACTTATGCTGGAATTAAGTCGAATTGATACTTGTAAATGAGCTTTTCAGTCCACTTTCCAAAACGGGATTAAAACTGGATTAAGTGTAGAATTGGGCTTTAGGCCCGTAATCTTCTTAAGTAGTTGTAATTCTCTTGAACCTCTTCCTTGGGCTGATTTGAGTTAAAATATGGAGTTGAATGGACCCATTAGATGTATGCTTCATATAACCTTCTTCGATATCATCTTTAAAAGCCCAAAATTATGGTTTTCTCTGAAATAATCATTAAGGCCCTGAAAAAGACAGAAAACACAAAAATAGAGTAAAATCACATATAAACTATCACTAAGAGAATAAAATATTTAAATTAAGAGGCTAGAATGCGTAACATTCAACGCCGAATGTTAAGTGACTTGGGGGCATTTTGGTCATTTTGCACCCCTAGGACTAGAATAAATATCCCAGAGAGATCTGAGATCTCATTTCTCATGGTTCCCTCTCTCTCTACACATTTCCCTCTTCATCCCTCCACCTTCTCTCTACATTTCGGGTGCATTCGGCTTGGATTCGTGATTTGCCGAAGAAGGAAAGTGTGTAGGGGACGGCTAGAGCTTCGGTTTGAACCGAACAAACTCGACTTCCGGCAAGGTAGACATCGCTGGAAATTTTGGAGATTCCTTGGATAGCTTCCAAATTCAAGGTAGGGGTGTTTCTTCTCTTCTAGTTGTCAATTCTAGGGTTTTGGGTGGTTAGGAGAGGTTTTCGGTTGAGTTTGTATGTGAGAGAGATGGGCAAGGGGCTGAATTTTTATATTTCCTCTTCCTTTGTGATTATGCATGCTAGATAGATCCATCTTGATGAATATATGATGTGTGGGTTGAATATGTGCAAAGTGTGCAAAAATGAGAGCATGATTAGCTATATTGTGTATTATATGCATATGTAGGTTATGTGTATTTTGGGGTGAAATCATATGATTATATGTTGGTTGTGTGTGTGTATAAATGTTGAATGCATGCTAGGTTATTTTATAGCAAGTGAGTGCATTGTTGAAGCATGATCAAAATATGCTAGGTTGTGGTTTGTAGGCATATGAGAGTAATATGCATGCCTTATGACATATATGTGACCATGTGTTGTTTTGAATGTTAGAATGCATGCTAGGCTTGTTATAACATTGATATGCATTGAAAAACATGATATATGAATGAGTGCATTCATACTTGGATTGTATGTTGTCGTGTGCATGAAAGCATTTTACATGCCATGTAGTGAGGGACATGTAGGTCGGTGTCAGGTCGGCACTTAGGAGGGGAGGGGCATCTCTACTGAGCCGCAGTGTTGCTCACCCCGCTCCCCCAAACATTTTTTTCAGGTAAGAAGCCGAGAATGGATGAAGAGAGCTTGCTTCCTTACTTGGAGCATTTTGGTACATTTTGGGGATTTTTTTTGAGATATATGTATGGACTATGTTTTTGGCTATCCATGCCGGCATGTGGCATGTGGATTATGTTGATTTATAGTTACATTCACGGTATATGTAACTTGTATATATTCATTTGAATCCTTATGTGTATGATTTCATGGATTTTATATGAATGTGGAGCTTAAATGGATGTATGTATCCTTTTTGTTCTTTATATCTTGAACTCTTGGATATGAAGGTTTTGAAGAGTGGATTTATATTGGAATCACGGTTGTAGGATTTTGATGTGTAAGTTAGGTTGTATGCATGAGTTGATGAATATGATCTTCGGAAAATGAGGATGGTTTATGCACTTGAATTTTATGTGCATTGAGAATTTAGGATGAGTTTTCTATGATTTTACAAGATTTGATATTCAAATGTGTAGGTTGATGTGTGAGTATGATATTATATCATTGGGGGATGATTTATATGTTTTATGAATGATCGAAGGTGGTTTGGTTGAGATTTGAATTCAAATGGATCATATATAGGGCTGTTGGAAGTCCCAGGAAGTGCATTTCGATCAATCGAGATTTAATCTCGATCAATCGAGATGCCCATTTCGATCAATCGAAGTCCCTATTTCGATTGATAGATGGGGTGATGATTTATGGTGATTTTTAGAGTCCAGAAAAGAGGAATTTCGATCAATCGAAGTCCCATTTTCGATCAATCAAGATATTGCAGGTCTGGGGTCCCGAAAGTGTGAAAATCTCGCTAGAATTTCGATTAATCGAGATTACTATTCACAACTTTTTCCAAAACTTCGTTTCGATGTAATTTCTTCGTTCTAGATCGGAATTGAGTGTGGTTTTTTTTGAACTTGAGTATTTTTGGATTCTCTATCGAATGGTGTAGGACTTAGTTTCAGATTCCAAATACAGAAATTTTTGAGGCTCAAAAGTGAGTGATTCTCAAAGGAGTGGCCAAGTAAACTGCCACTAAGGTGTATGATTTGATCTAGGGCCCATGGGAATTGGTTGAGGTAGTGTTGTGTGAATTTTTATGCAACAATTAAGTTAAGCTTCCGGTGTAAATGAGTGAAATGAGGGTTCACTTGATTTAAATGGACAGTTAACCTCCGGTTCTCCGAGAGTGGGGAAATCGGGGCGTTATGGAATGGTATCAAGGATAGATACTATCGTATGAGTGCGATTGTGATAGTTCATGGGGTTGAGTGACCAAGTTCACACTCGGGATTCGAGGTCGGTCCGGGGAAGTCTCGGCGGTCCGGATTCCGGGGCGTGACAGAATGGTATAAGAGCTCTAGGTCAGAATACCTAGGGACGACGGGTAATGGTTAGATCATATATAGAGTTGTGAGGACGACGGGGAGGGTTAACCCACGTTTTGAGTAGAAGGATTTGATGATTTATAGGATTATGACTTTGAACTTATGATCCTAGAATTGATGTTGTGAGGGTAAGTTGAGACTAAGTGCATGTTATCGGAAATTTTATGTGCTTAATTGTTGATACAACATGCTAGGTTACATGTGGGACGTGCATGAAGTGCAAGAACAATGTGTTGGTTTAGACATATGTAGTGATTTGAGGTTGTCCTAACAATTGGTTTGACTACCTTTGGACTATAATGGAATGATTAACACAGTGTGAATGATCCTCATGAAAGTTCAATGCATTGGTGCGTGAAATTAATTTTCATTTGATAATACTCCCAGAGTTGGCTGAGTTGAAACATTTGACTTGAGATTTGTATTGGATATACAACTTGTGTAGTGTCATATGAAATATAATTTGATGTTTACATGTTTAGAATGAGTATACAGTTTTGGTTGATTTGGCTTGGGATTTAAGTGTCTTCTTTTTGTCTATATAGCAAGATGCCACCACGGAGAGTTCGTGAAAGGGGAGATACAATCCCTATGAGTGGAGAACAAGTTGTGCATGATATGGTTGTGACCATACGGCGAATTACTAGGGAAACACAAAAGGAAACTCAGGCTCAGTCTGGGGTAGCTCCTAGTAGGATGATGTTGACATTGGGGCACGTTAGGAAGCATAATCCACCATCGTACACAGGAGGGTCTGACCCTATGGTGGCTGAGAATTGGATAGATGATATCGTTGAACTCCTTACCGTACTTGAGGTGGAGGATAACTTAAAGGTGAAAGTGGCCACCCATTACCTTAAGGGTGAGGCCAAACGTTGGTGGAAGTCTATTGGGAACCGCTATGACATTAAGGTAATGGATTGGAATATGTTTGAAACATTATTCTTCGAGAAGTATTTTCCAGTAACAGTGAAGGATAGTTTGAGGCGAGAGTTCTATGATTTGCTTCAAGGGGATATGACAGTTATGGAGTATGAGACCAGATTTACCTCTTTGGCTCGATTTACGAAAGAGATGATTCCAACGGAAGAGCTGAAGGTCAAACAGTTCATAAGAGGTCTCCGACTCTCTTTGCGAGATAAAGTTGGAATTCTGGGATTGACAAGCTATCCTGCAGTGGTGGAAAGAGTACTAATAGCAGAAGAGCTTGGTAATGACAATCAAAGGGTACAGGATGAGAAAAAAGCACGATTCTTCTAAGAGTCAGCCAAAGAAGAAACAGAAAAGTGGTCTTTATCGATTTAAAGAATCAATGGGACAACGGATGACATATTCAGTGCCTACAACTTCCATGTCTATACAGTCGGTCGGGTCAAGGAAAGTGTGTCATCATTGTCAGCAGCCGGGTCACTATAGGTCTGAGTGCCCCAGCATACATTTGGCACCAGCAGATGGACAAATTTGTTACCTCTGTCATCAGACTGGTCATTTGAAAGTGAATTGTCCTTAAGGACAAGGTGCAGGGGGTAGGACAGAGTCTCTTAACCACACCGATCAGTTCTTGGCGAGTCAGATTGACTCGGTGGTGATACCGCCACCCCCGCCAATACAGTCTGCTCAGGTTTTGCGAGCAAGTAGGAGGAACCTTCCTAGTGGTTCAGGACAACAGTCCAGGTATCAAAGGACTCGTCCACAGTGATTGAGGTATATTCGCGATCTCTGACTTATGAGTTATAATGATGATTTATGCAAGTATATTAAGTTGCATATCACGAGTATATGTTGGTATACTAAGGGAATTGGGTCTTGCCTTCACGATTGATTAGGCTGAGGATGTTCCGGGACTGTGCGTAGTCGTAGGTATTTTTCCTAGTTGTAGCCCGAGGGCTAGAATGTTGGGTTGTTTAGATGCACCATATGTCATATCATGCATTGTATTTGTTTATTTGATTTAACATGTTATATGTTATGTGCTATGTGGAATATGCTATTCATGTGATCGAACATTACATTTTAGTGTTTCATTATGTGTCACATGGTTAGTAGTGACATGTAGTCACTACTTAGAAGTCCCAAATTTTGAGGATTCTGGTAAACCTAGGTAGAGGTTTGAAAGATTGAGCTGATAATGATGTTGAAATAGACATTTGGTGATGAACTTTGAGATTGTTCGATGAGTAGGATGTAAGAGCCTAGATTTGGAATTGGATTCCATTGGATGATAGCCTATGAAACTGGGCTGAACTGTGTGACTTGTTTGGGTAAGTGCACCCTTTATGTGCCTTATTCTAGTTAGTGTGCTTGTTATGTTAAGTGCATGGGATTGATGTGGATTATAACGATACACGGGACTTTGGATTATGCCTGAGATGCATTCCAGTCAAAAAATCATGGTTGATAATGATGCAATGACTTTGATTACTGATGATCTCAATTATAGGAAAGTGTCACTATAAGTGATGGATGTGATTAGTCGAGGATATTACCTTAGACTAAAGGTAGAGATAGACCGGATAGGTCTTGAAGTAAAAATTGTGGAATCTAGGGACCGAGTGCTCCGGAAGATGTGAAAGTGAACCATACATGGGATTCGATTATTAGGCGTGTTATTATCGCCTAGGGATTCTAGTTTTGGAGATTTGCTGAGACATGCCAAATATTTGAGCTTGAGTGAGCTAATGATAGTTGAGAAGTAGGAGTTATGTTAAACTCCAGTTGTGGGAGCTTAGGACTTTGAGAAAGTCCCTAAGCAATGATTTAAAATGGGGATTGAATTGTGATTATAAGTTTGAGGGATTTAAATATGTGAGGGACAAGAAAGGCATGTAGTCGGGGTTGGACTAGCGGGAAGAAACGGCCTGGCCAGCCATTTCTCTTCGATTAGTACTTCTCTTACAATGTGTCAGGTCCAAGTGATTGTGGAATTGATTCGATGAGTATCAGTAGATAAGGAAATGAAATTCGAATGTTGTGAGTATGGCAACTCTTACTCATAAATGAGTGTATGATTGAGATTGTGATAACAAGAGTAGGTTAGTTTAAACCGCTCTTGAGGTTATGAGTTCCAGTACATGATAGAGTACTCGAGGGGACATGTGATATTCTTGGAAGGATACAGACTTTGGGATGATCATTGTGGTGCTGTCAGTGAGATGCAGTTTTGTCTACTGACACATCAGTTGGAGGATCGGTCTCATATGGACTCCGTTTTGTCTATTGACCCATCCATTGTTGAGACTCTTGTCATTGAAGCGCAGTTTTGTCTATTGACATGGGTGATAATGACCCTGGATGCAGTTTTGTCCATTGTCACATTGTGGTGGTGTTGTCGTTTAGACGCAGTTTTGTCTATTGGCACATCAGTTGAGATTCTTGTCATTTAGGCACAGTTTTGTCTATTGACAAGTGGTGGTGACTCTAGGCGCAGTTTTGTCCATTGTCGCATATGAGTGGTGTTGTTATTTAGACGCAGTTTTGTCTATCGACCCAATCATTGTCACTTAGACGCAGTTTTGTCTATTGACAAGTGGTGGTGACTCTGGGCGCAGTTTTGTCCATTATCGCATATGAGTGGTGTCGTCATTTAGACGCAGTTTTATCTATTGGCACATCAGTTGAGGATCGGAGTCGTATGGACGCAGTTTTGTCTATCGACCCAATCATTGTCACTTAGACGCAGTTTTGTCTTTTGACAAGTGGTGGTGACTCTGGGCGCAGTTTTGTCCATTGTCACAATTATGGTTGGTGTCGTCACTTAGACGCAGTTTTGTCTATTGACACATCAGTGGTGGAGGATGGAGTTTTGTCTATTGGCCCATCTATTGTTGATTGATTGTTGTCACTATGGACGCAGTTTTGTCTATAGACACAACCCCTGGATATTGTGATTTCATTGAGGGCAGTTTAGCCATTTGACACACCTAAGGGTGTGATTGTTGTCATTGAGATGCAGCTTTGTCTATTGACACACTTGCTGATGTGAGATTTTCATTATGAGAGACAGTTTAGTCTATGGATGTATCATTGTGGGTGGTGTGACCCTGAGAGATTGAGTTTTGATTGTCGTATGTGATTTGATTAGTTTTGGGACATGACTGGATCATGCCGTGTACGATAGGGATTTTCACAGATTTTGTTACTTCTGAATCGTGCTTTGTGGCACCAGTGAAATTAAAAGGATCCAAGGATTCATTATGAGAACGTTGAGAATTGTGATTCAAGGAGGGTGAATTACTAGAAAGGGATGCCTATGCATAGTTTCACTGATTGAAAAGTGGGTAGGTTAGAAAGTAAATTGGTTATAGTTTTGATCTTCCTAAACTTGGTTTGGGAGATAATTTATGGTTGTGTTAGTTAAAGTAGATATTGACACTACAGTTTTGGAGATATCTGGACATCGTTTGAGATACGCCAATAGTTTGATATTTTGTGAAATGTGGCACAAGGTAGTGTGATGTCATAACCAAGAACCTTGTTGGTTACAGAATGGAAGCTGCGTGTTGGATACCGGCGAGTTATGATTATTTCCTGTGATAGAAGGAAGATAGGGAAGGTCACTTAAGGTTTAGTGACAACATTCTTGCAATTTAGAGTATTATGCTAATTTCGTGGATGAAATTCTTTAAAGGTGGGGAGGTTGTAGAGACCGGAACCAAATTTGATCGGTTTTCAAAAATTTTCATCATTTTCGCTATAAATGCGTTTCCAATGATGTTTTGGATGTTTTGAGGGTGGAAAACATGTTTGGAAATATGTTAGGAGGTTTTTGGAAGTTTTCAAAAATTTTGGAGGAGTTTGACTTTTTGGTTAAACAGGGGCCCAGGATGCGGTCCACGTGGGCCCGAAAATCTGGAAAATTTCTGAAAAATAATTATTTTTGATTTTGAGTGTAACGAAATGTTTAATGAGTTAAGGAAGCGATTTCGAGGCCGTAGGAGTTTTCGAAATCGAAAAAGGAGCCGGGAAGGTACGTTAAGTGACTTGGGGGCGTTTTGGTCATTTTGCGCCCCTAGGACTAGAATAAATATCCCAGAGAGATCTGAGATCTCATTTCTCACGGTTCCCTCTCTCTCTAAACATTTCCCTCTTCATCCCTCCACCTTTTCTCTACATTTCGGGTGCATTCGGCTTGGATTCGTGATTTGCCGAAGAAGGAAAGTGTGTAGGGGACGGCTAGAGCTTCGGTTTGAACCGAACAAACTCGACTTCCGGCAAGGTAGACATCGCTGGAAATTTTGGAGATTGCTTGGATAGCTTCCAAATTCAAGGTAGGGGTGTTTCTTCTCTTCTAGTTGTCGATTCTAGGGTTTTGGGTGGTTAGGAGAGGTTTTCGATTGAGTTTGTATGTGAGAGAGATGGGCAAGGGGCTGAATTTTTATATTTCCTCTTCCCTTGTGATTATGCATGCTAGATAGATCCATCTTGATGAATATATGATGTGTGGGTTGAATATGTGCAAAGTGTGCAAAAATGAGAGCATGATTAGCTATATTGTGTATTATATGCATATGTAGGTTATGTGTATTTTGGGGTGAAATCATATGATTATATGTTGGTTGTGTGTGTGTATAAATGTTGAATGCATGCTAGGTTATTTTATAGCAAGTGAGTGCATTGTTGAAGCATGATCAAAATATGCTAGGTTGTGGTTTGTAGGCATATGAGAGTAATATGCATGCCTTATGACATATATGTGACCATGTGTTGTTTTGAATGTTAGAATGCATGCTAGGCTTGTTATAACATTGATATACATTGAAAAACATGATATATGAATGAGTGCATTCATACTTGGATTGTATGTTGTCGTGTTCATGAAAGCATTTTACATGCCATGTAGTGAGGGACATGTAGGTCGGTGTCAGGTCGGCACTTAGGAGGGGAGGGGCATCTCTACTGAGCCGCAGTGTTGCTCACCCCGCTCCCCCAAACATTTTTTTCAGGTAAGAAGCCGAGAATGGATGAAGAGAGCTTGCTTCCTTACTTGGAGCATTTTGGTGCATTTTGGGGATTTTTTTTGAGATATATGTATGGACTATGTTTTTGGCTATCCATGCCGGCATGTGGCATGTGGATTATGTTGATTTATAGTTACATTCACGGTATATGTAACTTGTATATATTCATTTGAATCCTTATGTGTATGATTTCATGGATTTTATATGAATGTGGAGCTTAAATGGATGTATGTATCCTTTTTGTTATTTATATCTTGAACTCTTGGATATGAAGGTTTTGAAGAGTGGATTTATATTGGAATCAGGGTTGTAGGATTTTGATGTGTGAGTTAGGTTGTATGCATGAGTTGATGAATATGATCTTCAGAAAATGAGGATGGTTTATGCACTTGAATTTTATGTGCATTGAGAATTTAGGATGGGTTTTCTATGATTTTACAAGATTTGATATTCAAATGTGTAGGTTGATGTGTGAGTATAATATTATATCATTGGGGGATGATTTATATGTTTTATGAATGATCCAAGGTGGTTTGGTTGAGATTTGAATTCAAATGGATCATATATAGGGCTATTGGAAGTCCCAGGAAGTGCATTTCGATCAATCGAGATTTAATCTCGATCAATCGAGATGCCCATTTCGATCAATCGAAGTCCCTATTTCTATTGATCGAAGGGGTGATAATTTATGGTGATTTTTAGAGTCCAGAAAAGAGGAATTTCGATCAATCGAAGTCCCATTTTCGATCAATCGAGATATTGCAGGTCTGGGGTCCCGAAAGTGTGAAAATCTCGCTAGAATTTCGATCAATCGAGATTACTTTTCACAGCTTTTTCCAAAACTTAGTTTCGACGTCATTTCTTCGTTCTAGATCGGAATTGAGTGTGGTTTTTTTTGAACTTAAGTATTTTTGGATCCTCTATCCAATGGTGTAGGCCTTTGTTTCAGAATCCAAATACAGAAAGTTTTGAGGCTCGAAAGTGAGTGATTCTCAAAGGAGTGGCCAAGTAAACTGCCACTAAGGTGTATGATTTGATCTAGGGCCCATGGGAATTGGTTGAGGTAGTGTTGTGTGAATTTTTATGCAACAATTAAGTTAAGCTTCCACTGTAAATGAGTGAAATGAGGGTTCACTGGATTTAAATGGACAGTTAACCTCCGGTTCTCCGAGAGTGGGGAAATCGGGGCGTTATTGCATGGTATCAAGGATAGATACTATCGTATGAGTGCGCTTTTGATAGTTCATGGGGTTGAGTGACCAAGTTCACACTCGGGATTCGAGGTCGGTCCGGGGAAGTCTCGGCGGTCCGGATTCCAGGGCGTGACATGATTCATCCCCCATTGGGGCCTTTTCTAAAAAAATTTTGTAAATAGGGGGTGAGCTTATCCTCTCTCGCTCAGTAGGAATGATACACCAACTCTACTCTAACTTAGGCGGCCATGCATGAATGCATATGAAATCTTTATAATCTATATGAGAAATATTCATGCTTTTTACCCATAAACAATTATGTTTTATAAATCATTTGTGATGCTTCACATTCTAATGTATACATACATATAGCAAATTGAGCAAGTCACAATTCAATGTATAACTCACGCCACATAAGTTCAAAAATCAATTCTAAGGGGGGCACTCTTATCAAATCAATAGTAAGGGTCCCATTGGCACCCAAACTTTGCTTTCGCTTCTTGGTTCACTATTCCGACGGATGCGACACCTGCTTGGCCAAGTTTTGGGTCTTTCACCCTAGGGATCCATGCCCTTAATTTAAGTCTTACACTCTAGTCCCAAAACTTGTCATATAGTGCATGTTATCGTACAATGCACATATCTCAGACAATGAAATGCATTTTATCAAATCAATACATTTTCTTCCTCAAATCAAATATGTCACAATGTTATTTCACTCACCTAATGAAAATAATTATGTTTATGCATTTTTCAAGAAAATCATATCTTTCATGCATCATTCTATATAGAAACTCAGAATTATACATTTTAATCAAACGAACACAATTTCAACAATTAGCATACATAGTCTCAATATCACTTATTCAACATATATAAGCCCTAACTAACATGTTAGACATATATATATGCATAAATCACATTTTCATATATATAAATACATATACACAAAATCATAAACTCAAGAAATCTCAACCTATCTTTTATGTCACAATTATGTGACTAATAGAATCAAAGTAAAGATGAGTCTAGCACCCCTACCTCAAATCCTATTCTTTGAATCCAACTTTGAGAAATCTCAGCTTTCTCAACTTCATGAAATTGAGACTTTGATCGGTTTAAACCGAAGCCCTTGGTGTCCCCTACACATTTTCCTTCTTCGGGATCTTACAAATCACACCTCAAGTGAACTAAAATCTAGAAAGAAGGGAGAGAGATGAAGTGGGAGAGGTAGAGAGAGTAGGAGATCTATAAATATGAAATATCTCAAACCTAATTGATATTTATATCACTCTTAGGGGCACGAAAAGACCATTTTGCCCCCGGGCCACTTAATGTACCTTCCTGACCTCTGTTTTCGATTTTGAAAACTCCGTTGGACTCAAAATTGCTTTCTTAACACTCTAAAAATTTCGGTTAGTCCATAGCCAAAAATAAAATTTTTCAAATTTCCTGGACCCACTTAACCTCATCCCGGGACCCCCGTTAACCAAAAAGTCAAACTTTTTTAAAAGTTCTCAAAACCTCCCAAAATCATATTTCAAGCTTTAAAACATGTGTCCCCATATTCAAAATGTGTTAAACATCATTTAAAATGCGTTTAAAGTAATAAATGATTAAAAATTAAAAAATCAGACAAAATTGGGCACGGTCTCTATAACCTCCCAACCTTATAGGAATTTTGTCCTCGAAATAGAACACTCTTATAATCTCATAATGTTGTCACAACACTCTAAGTGACTTGATTTAGCTCCATTTATCACTGGTAACAACTATGAACTCGCTAGCATCCAACACGCGGCCCTCGCTTTTTAACTTACAAGGTTTTCGGTCATCACACCATATGACTCCATTCTACATTCTCCCAAAATATCCGACTACTGGTATAGCCCAAAGGATGTCAAATTCATAGTATAAGTTTACACATCTTGTTCACTACCTAAAGTCAACATTTTCTAAGGATTAATAACTCAATCCTCAATTAGTCCGATCATATTTTTCAAAACACATGAAATCCTTATACTCTAAGTCTCATTACTGATCCTTGGATCCTTTCCTTCCACTAGTACCATAAGGTACAGTCCATAGGAAAAAAAATTGGTGGAGACCTTACTACTTATGCACCACATCCTTTCCTCGATTATCAATTAATCAGCTAATGGTATTTCCATCGTTATCCCCTCAAAACATCATAACTAGTTATGTCCCACAACTGAGTCAAATCTTATATGCTAATCAAAACTTTGATCTCTCAGCAACATAACCCATTCCTCATTTTTCAAGTAAAAATCACGCTTAAGAACTTCTTCAAAGTCTTAGGCTCCCACAACTAGGGTTTATCACAACTCATATATCTCATTATTTTGACCTCACTCAAGTTCAAATCTCTAGTCAAGTTCACAAAATTCTCAAACTAAAATTCCTTAAGCGACAATGAGGTACCCACATATACAGTGCACCTATTGATGCAAACACTAACACACCCTGAACATGTAACAACTGTCATGCATATCATGCTAAATACCTAGCATACCATATATCACAATTAGCAAAAACTAAACATGTTCTATTAAAGGCAATAAACAACCCAATGACTAAACTTTCTGGCTCACAAGTTAGAAACTATAATCATACCTCGCTCCTCGTGGAGTCCTTTGATGTCTGGACTATAAATCAGACATGATAAGGTCAACTCCCCTCACTACTAGTGAACCATGAGCAGACTGTTCTGGCTGCAACTGAGTAGTACCTTATTGAGACCCTGTCTCACCCTGAACTTTCTGTCCCAGAGGACAGTTTACCTTGATGTGACCAGTCTGGTGGCAGCGATAACAAATATGCTCCACTGCTGGTGCCAACTGTATACGGGTGCACTCAGATTTGTACTGATTCGACTACTGACAGTGGTGACACACCACTCTCGATCGTGAAGGTCTAATGGACAAAGACACTGATGGCGTCGAGTCAACTTGTTGTTGCCCTTGAGAAGATGGTAGATCATCTCTATGTCTCTTATTCCCTTGAGTACCAAATGATGTCTTGGTATCCTTAGCTCGAGTCCTGGTATCTTGGCTATCTTTTTTTGCTGCTAATGCTTCCCTAAAACTTTCACCATATCCCATATAGAAGTTCGGAGACCTCACAAAATTCTTCACCTTAAGTTCTTCGGTAGGAATCACTTTTGGTGTAAAACGAGCCAAGGATGTGAACTTGGTCCCGTAGTCTATAACTGTCATATCCCCTTGAAACAAATCATAAATTTTTTGTCTCAAGTCATCCTTCATCATTACTGGAAAATACTTCTCGAAGAATAATGCTTCCAACATATCCCAATCCATTACCTTAATGTCGTGGTAATTTTCAATAAACTTCCACCAACGGCTCACTCCATCAGTAAGGTGATGAGCGGCTACTTCACTCTCAAGTCGTCCTCTACCTCTAGTACAGTATGGAGTTTATCCATCTTATCTAACCAATCCTCTACTGCCACAGGATCGGGCCATCCTGCATACAATGGCAGATTGTACTCCTTAATATATTCCAACTCCAACGTCATCCTATTAGGAGTTGCTCTAGGTCGAGTCTGAGCCTCCTTTCGTATTTCCAGAGCATCTTGTTGTATCGTCGTAACCATCTTTCGCATAAACTGCTGCCCATCCATGGGAACTATTCTCCTCTCGTGAATCCTCCGTGGTAGCATTTTGCTATATTAACAACAAGAAGACACTTTAAAATTCAAGGCATGAATATTTTGACCACCTTTTCTCATGCATACACAATGTCGTGCTAAGCTACTTCAGAAGTAGAATGTCATATCAAACAAGTAAGCACATAAGTATATTCCATGTAATATGTACTTATCTTTCATGCCCCGATTTTCAGTACTCCTGAAATTCGAGGGTGAATAGTGTTACCCTTCCCAAACCACCAATCACTTATCAAATCACTAATCTCCTTGCGTAAGCTTAAGTCACATGCACGTACATCTGACTGTGCGTTACAGACTCAACTAGTCCTATTGGGGTTGATACATAAAGCCCTATGTCCATTCTAAGTCATTTCAACATTTCTGCCTCGGGTGCATTTTGATGGATCGAAAGTCTCTTTTCGATGCATCAAAGCTACGATGCATCGATCATGTATCGATGAAGTATTATTCAAAAACCACTCTCGGGACTTTTGGTCTTCCAAAATCCTACAGGTTTTTTGATGCATCGATCTTAAGGTTTTGATGCATCGATTGTGAGATGCATCAAAATATGGACTTCAATGCATCGAAGTCCCTCTCAGCTGTTTCTTTTAACCACTTATCAAGTGACACTATGTCCATACACTTGACCAATTTCAATCCAATATTTTCATGCATCCTCCATAGATTAAAATAGATCAAAAATATACTGTAAAACATCATCATCACAACCCAATCATAAATCCCCATTTGTAAGCATTCATGCCCAAGTTTTGGTCGACTATTGCAGAGACCCCTCAACCAAAAGTTAAAAAATGCCTCAAAGACTGATTTTCACAAGTCCATATGTCATCCCTATAATCATACACTCATTTGCAACCTTAAACATGGTAAAAAACTACACAAATCCATGATTTTAAGCCTCGTAGATATGAAATCCACAAATCTCTCAATTATACCTCAAAACTACATTATCCTTGGATTCATAACATTCACAATATTCCCACGAGGTTATACATATAATCCAAGTATAAGGATGTGGTTCACAAATAATTAAATCCTTATAACACACATAATAGAATTCAAAACTAACCACTTCCATTCACATCCAAAAGGTCACACTTGATTGACACATAATTGTTACATTTGACAAAGCATACCCACATAATTGAAATGCAATTACACTACTTTTTACTTAGCCTACATCATCATTGAAACAAGAACACCCACAAGTACTCCATAGGACTCATTGCATGTCAAGGATGCACAAATCTCATTTCCATCAACATTCTAGGTTCTTAGAATTACCCGCCTAATGATATAACACGAATAGGGATCATAACTTCATAGTCCCATACATCATTGAGAATTACACTATCAACATTCAACACATTCCACTAGAGTCTTAGCACAAACAATGCATTTCAATGCTAAGGCTAAACATAGTCACACCTCTACCAAGATTTCTAAATCTTCCCCAAATCAGCCATCATACTCACAATTTTAGCTTTTGAAATTATGAATTACACTCCTTCTAGTGTGCCTTAAGTCACACTCTAATTATCTCGTAACATATCACAACAACACTACCTCCCATATCACTTCTGAGAATATTCACATCAAAACTAGTCACGACTAGTAACACTAAGTCGAATACCAATCAACATTCCACAAGCTAGATCTTGTAAGACTGATAGATTTACCCAAGGTAACTCCACTCCTAATAGGTGTATCAATGGATAATGGTGACTCCAAAGATGACACATCTAGCCCCAAGGCACAAGCACAAGTAAATGTATATAAATGAATGAATGAGATACACAACTCTATCAACACCCTAGTCCACGAGCTAGAAACTAGGAAAATACATTCAACATCTCTACTATCAGAAATCATTCCATCACTAATTTGTTATCCATCGTCACTCGAACGAAACCACTCAACAACCACAAGAACCGACGCATTGTAAGAGAAGCACTAATTAAAGAAAAATGTCCAACTGGGCCATTTTCCCTCGTTAGCCCAACCCGACAATATGCCATCTTTGTCTCTTATCTCAATCTCAATTGCCAACCTTAGCATAACACTTATCAATCACGTAACACAAGCCTCTAAGTATCCATAAGGACTCAAACACTCACAACTTTATTTGTATTATCTCTCCACTGTTCACTAACCAGACTTAACCTCAAGTCAAAGGTTTGAACTCAACTAACTCTAGGAGTTTTACCAAATAAAATCAGCTTAACACACCAACACATTTCTCTTCCATTATAATCACTTACACTAAGCTAATCATTCCACTATCATTCAAAGGTAATCAAACCTATCCTTTAGACGACTACCAACCACTGCACATTTCCAAACCAATACGTTATCCATTATTCTTAGGTATTCATATCCATGAATTTCATACCCTATACCATCAAACCTAATGCTTTAATAGTAATTCAAAAACCATCACATCCTTCCAATCCAACACGTGGTTTAACCCTTTCTTGTCGTCCATAGGTATTCAAACTCGGTTAAGCTATGATACCAAGTTGTTGGTATCAGATACTTGATTTAATCCTCTTAAACTTACATGTGATATGACCATTCCCTATCATCCCTAGGTGTTCTAACCTAGTGCTCTGATACCAAGTTGTCACACCCCAATTGATGTTCTCTAAAACCAAGGGTAACTAAATTGTCACTCACTAAATCACCTCATCAATCATTAATGAACTTTCTATACTTTTAAATACTAAGGAAGCTTAACTCTTTTCTTGCATATGGATGTATTAATTCAACCTCAATCACAATCAACCTCAAGAAATCCCACATCAAGCCACACTTACATAACTCCTAATTTTCAGAACTCAACTCCCCGTGTGACTGTATTGGTGTTGAAAGCCTCACCATTGGATAAAGCATTCAAAATACTCAATTTTTTTAAAAAAACCACACTCAATTTTGATTTAAAACAAAGAAGTTATGCTCGCTTGAAATTTGGGCAGATTTTGGAGAATACTGTGAATAGTAACTTTGATACATCGAAGTGGTGAGTTAGATGCATCAAACATGTATCAACCCAAGTATCGAAACCTACTACTATTTAGGACTCAAAAATCTCAACTTTTAGGCTCTAAAACTCCTCTAAAAAACCCTAGAATCATAAAACATCATCCATAACATGTAGAAATGATAAAAAACATCATCATACACCATTCTAAGCATGAATCCACATCTCCAACAATCATATCCAAGAATTTATACATAATAGAATTAAAAACCAACTCCTTCCATTCAAAATTCACAAATCACATATGATCCATATATGATCTTTACATTTGAAACTAGAGTGCATCAACATAAATTGAATATTAATATAACATCATTAACATAGTCCACATGCCACAAATCGGATGAACATTGTCACGCCCCAAAAACTGGACCGCCGAGACTTCCTCGGACCGACCCCGAATCCCGAGTGTGAACCTGCTCACTCAACCCCATGAACTATCTCAACCACACTCATATGATAGTATCCATTTCTAATACCATTCCATAACACCCCAATTTCCCCACTCTTGGAAGATCCGAGGTTAACTGTCCATTAAACCCAGTGAACCCTCATTACACTCATTTACTGTGGAAGCTTAACTTAATTGTTGCATATAAATATACACAACTCCACCTCAACCAATCCCCATGGGCCCTACATTGAATTATATGCCTTAGTGGAAATTTACTTGTCCACACTTTCAAGAATCACTCACTTTCAAGCCTCAAAACTTACTGTATTTAGAATCTGAAACTAAAACCTATACCATTTGATAGGGAATCCAAAAATACTCAGTTTAAAAAAAAATCACACTTAATTCCGATCTAGAACGAAGAAATTACGTCGAATCGAAGTTTGGAAAAATGCTGTGAATAGTAATTTCGATTGTGTGCCAATCTCGATTGTGCGAAATTGGCATCTCGATTGTGCAAAAAAAATCTTGATTGCGTGAAAATATCACCCACTTAAGATCTCAGACTTGCAATATTTCACACGATTGAAATTGCCCCTGTCTGGACCCTAAAAATCATCATAAATCATCACCCCTTCGCATAATCGAAATGGGGGCTTCGAAATGCCCGATCGAAATGCTCTTCCCAGGTCCTCCAACAACCCTATATATGGTCTATTTGGAGCCTAATCCACCTTCTATCATCCTAGAACCTCTCATACATGGTCTATAACATAAATGAAAGATTCCAACACCAATTACAAATGATATAACATCATACACACACACACCAACACATGCGTTTAAATCTCAAATCTTTCATAATCATAGAAATTTTCTAAGTTCACAATACACTTAAAACTCAAGTGAATAAACCATCCTTGATTCCCAAAATTCATTTACATAACACCATACATATAAGAAATCAAATGGCCCCTTAAGCATATATTCATCAAGTCTCAAATGAAGGAAGCCATTATACATGTATTTCTCAAAAAGTCTCCTTCCTACAAGTGTGACATTTACATTTGGAGTTCATAAACAAAAGAAGATACAACTGTAAAGGTAACACTACAACTATGGTCAACATGCCACAAGCCGACATGGACATTTATCTACATCCCAAAAGATCAAAATTTAAGAAGGAAGGTCCATTGAACTAATCATGCTTCGTCCTTTATCGGCGCCTTATCTGAAAAAGTTTATATAAGTAGGGGGTGAGCATCAATGCGGCTCAATAGGAATGATCCACCCAACCCTACTCTAGCTCAGGCGTCCATGTATGGATGCATATGAAATCACTACATGTCTACATGACAAGTATACATGCTATGAACCCATAAACAATCACGTTTTTCAAATCATGTGTGATGCTTCACATCTCAATGCATTTGCATACATATATATATATATATCCAATTGAGCAAGCCACAATATATATATATATATATATATATAACTCACGCCACATAAATCTGAAAATCACTTCAATGGGGACTAGCTTATCACACCATCCATAGTAAGGGGTCTCTTCGGCACCCAAACTCTGCATACACTTTATTGGGTTGCTAACCCGAAGGGAGCACCTCCTCTTGGCCAAGTTTTGGGTCTTTCACCCTAGGGACCATTCCCTCACCTTAACTCTCAATGTTGTCATGCCCCAAAAACTCATTTTTCATATAGTGCACATAATCACATCAATGCACTTATTTCACATCATGAATGCATTTTTGTCAAATCAATGTATTTTCCTTTCATCATCTCAAGATTGTCACAATGTCATCACACTCATATTATGAAAATCATCATGCTTATGCATTTCACAAGAAATACATCAACTCATACATCATATTATGAAAATCATCATGCTTGTAATTGATCTTTCAACTCCATCAACTCTGCCGGTGCCATCCGATACGGTGCCATAGAGATAGGCGCTGTACCAGGAGCAAGATCAATGCTAAACACAACATCTCTCATCGGAGGCAACTCTGTCAAGTCCTCCGGAAACACATCCACAAACTCTCTAACCACCGGTGGAAATCCTCCACTAGTCACAATCGCATCCTCCTCGGCTAACAAGCTAGCTAGAAAATATCCAACCCCGTTCCTCACATCGGAACCAAGCAGAGACGGAAAGTAGAAATCATCCCGCTCTCCCACAAAATAAAAGCAATCACCCTCGGGTGTGCACACTGTCACTCTTCTACAGAGACAATCAATCGTGGCTCTAAATGTAGATAGCCAGTCCATACCTAAAATGACATCAAAAGCAGTCATGTCTAGTAACACAAAGTCGAACACTAGTCGACGCCCAGCAACCTCGATCTTGCAAGACCGACACACTCTATCCAGGGTAACCCTACCCCCAACTGGTGTATCAATGGACAATGGTGACTCCAGTGATGACACCTGCAGCCCCAAGGCACAAGCAAATGCAACAGATATGAATGAATGTGATGCACCCAAATCTATCAACACCCTAGCCCACGAGCTAGAAACCAGGAAAATACCTCTGACCACTGATGGTCCCGGTACATCCTCTGTCGGAGCAAGCGTGAACACACGGCCCCGTGACTGCTGCCCAGTCCCCTGTAACCCCGACTGCTGACTAGAAGCAGGCGTGGGACCCCTCGCTACCCACGATCCCTGTACTGACTGTGCTGGCTGCGGTGGCGGTAATGCCCTGAAGCCAGACTGAACTGTAGTCGTCTGCCCAGCTCTCTGCTGAGACCCTGCACCACTCTGCATCCCCTGCCTCTGCGAGCAGTTAGTTCTAACGTGTCCTGGCTGCTTGCAATAGTAGCACACCACCTCTTTCACTGTCCCAGCTGGCACTGATGCCACTGCATGTCCCTGTGGGCATTCCCTGCTAAAATGGCCCATTTGGTGGCAATTATAGCACACCACAGATGGTCGTAAAGACACAGTCGGCAAGGTCAATGAAGGTGTCGAGTGGACTTGCTGGTGCCCTTGAAACCCTGACCTGCCCTCTCTATTCCTCTTCCGTCCTTGACTACCCGAAGATGCCCCTGCATTCTTTGCTTGCTGTTTAGACTCCCATATTCTTTGGGTGTCCCTGTCATCTTCCTCAGCCACTAAGGCTCTGTCAACCACTTCATTGTAGGCCCTTAGACCTAAAATGGATACCCTCTTTCTGATAGAGGTTTTGAGCCCCTTCACGAACCTTTTCACTTTTAGCTCCTCGTTCATTACCATCTCCGGGGCAAAACGAGCCAATGATGTGAATTTGGTCTCGTACCCCATCACATCCAAGTCCCCTTGGACCAAGTCTATGAACTCTTGCCTCATCCGGTCTCTCACCGAAGTCGGAAAGAATTTGTCAAAGAATAAACCCTTAAAGGTTTCCCAGTATTATGGACATTCCCGATGAATTGCCACCACCGATCAGCTTCTCCCTGTAAGTGAAGCGCCGCTACCCCCACTTTCAAATCCTCATCGATTGCAAGAGCAACCATGAGTTTGTGAGTTTGGTCTATCCAACTCTCAGCCACAAGTGGATCACGCGCGCCATCAAAGGTAGGCGGCTTAAATTTCACATATTCCTTCATTGCTACCATTTGGCAGCTCAAGGCAACTCTAGGCAATGCCTGAACCTCCTCTTCCCTGGCTTCCCTAGCCATTCTTCTCATAGTGTTTGCCATATCACGCATAAATTGCGTTCCATCTGCTTGCTCCTGAGGAGCATCAGCGCCAATGTCTCGCGCTCTTCTTGGAGGCATTTCTTTCTATATGCACAACAAGAAAAATTTTAAGTCCAAACATTCATACTTAGTCAAATTCCATTATGCTTACACATGCCATGTCTATTTAATCCACAAAAGCATGTTAAGAAAATGTAAGCATACATCAAGTTCCACATAAGCAATTTACAATATCAAGTTCAAATCCTTATGTTCAGATCCTTAGCCTCAAGTGACTATAAAAATCAAGTTTCACCCTTCGTCCCTAGGTATTCCAACCTAGTGCTCTGATACCATTCTGTAACGCCCTGATCCCCCGACTCCCGGGAAACTGGAGGTTAACCAGTCCATTAGTCCCAATAGACCCTCATTACCCTCATTCTCTGTGGAAGCTTAACCTAATTCTTGCATATGAATGCACACAAATCCATCTTAACCAACCCCCATGGGCCCTACATCAAATAACACACCTTAGTGAACATTTACTTGCCCACACTTTTAAGAATCACTCACTTTTGAGCCTCAAAACTTTCTGTGTGTAGAATCTGGAACTGAGGCTTACACCATTGGATAGAGAATCCAAAAATACTCAATTTCAAAAAAAACCACGCTCAATTCCAATCTAGAACGAAGAAATTACGTCGAAATGAAGTTTTGGAAAAACACTGTGAATAGTAATCTCGATTGATCGAGGTGAAATCTCGATTAATCGAAATTCAAGCGAGATTTTCACCCTCTCGGGACCTCAAACCTGCAATATCTCGATTGATCGAGATGGGGGTCTCGATTGATCGAAATTCCTCTTTTCTGGACTCTAAAAATCACCATAAATCATCACCCTTTCGATCAATCGAAATGGGGGTTTCGATTGATCAAAATAGGCATCTCGATTGATCGAAATGCACTACCCGGGACCTCCAACAACCATATATATGATTCATTTGAAGCCCAATCAACATCCTATCATCCTAGAACCCCTCAAACATGATTAAAAACATAAATTGAAGGTTCCAACATCAATCAAACTCTCAAGATCACATCCATAATTGAATTATACATCAAAATGAATCATTTTCCTCCACAACCACAATTCATTCACAATAAAGGCATCATCAAATGAACAAGATGCCACCATGGGCATTACATATATTAAACCGTTGTCTCTCCACACCCAACAAGTTTATGATCCAATACATACATCAAAAGTACATATGTCCAAAGTACAACCACAACTAAAAGAGAAGTCACATGCCACAAGCCGGCATGGATAGCCACAAAAATGCTCAAAACTCAAAAGATAGCAAAACCACCACTAGTGTTCCACTTGGACACTCATGTCCCATCCGTCATCGGCGCTTTATCTGTAAAAAGAGTTTATAATAAAGGGGTGAGCACCACTGCGGCTCAGTAGAGATACCCCAACCCACCTAAGTGCCGACCCGACACGACCTACATGGATGCATGTCACAACATTTCACATATCATTCAACATACATCATATTCACTCACAACAATGCATATACACATATAGGGATGCATTAAACACACATCATGCTTCATAATTCAAATGAAGGCAATAATCATACACTTGTCTCTCGCTCGGACTCGACCCGACATCCCAACATGATTCTTGACCAACCATGTGACCGAGACATTTTCCCCACACAATTCCAACACCGCCACCGAGTCATCACATACTCCAAGGTGATTAGTTGGTTTTGGAATTCATCACCGAGTCATCACATACTCCAAGGTGGTTAAGTAATTTATCACCGAGTAATCACATACTCCAAGGTAATTAGATCATCTATCACCGAGTCCTCACATACTCCAAGGTAATTAGATAGTTTTGAAATTCATCACCTAGTCATCACATACTCCCAGGTGGTTAAATCATTTTAAGAGTTTCATCGAGTCATCACATACTCCAAGGTGAAAAGGTTACCCTTCCATACCTCCCCATTTCCTCACAACGGCCCCAATATATGCATTTCGAACATATAACCATCAAGCATTTAATTTCATGCCTCACAATGCACATGCTATTTGATAAAACACGTAGCATGCATTCCATCTCCACAACACCACACATGTATTTATCTATATATGCAAGACCTAGCATAATATCCACATATGCTCACAAAATTTCACCTAAGCACATTTTAGTCATGCTTCACCAATGCACACATTTTCTATATAATTATAGCATGCATTTAACTCACTTACAACACATAACACATATATGCCCAATATAACACATTTCCACATATATGCACAAAAGCTAGCATATAAGCATACATGCTCTCATCCTCCCACATTCTCATGCATTTGTCACTCACATCATGCATACTAGGAGATACACATCTATTGCATACAAGAGACTCAAGAGAAGAATAAAAATACCTTATCCCACCCCTCTTACATCTCTAAAACATGCAATACACAACCTTAGCTCTCACCACTTCACCCGAAACCATAGAATCGACAAGTAGATGAGAAAGAACACCCCTACCTCGAAAATGAAGGCCTTCCAAGCACTTCTCAAATTTCCAGCAATGTCAACCTTGCCAAACCGCGACTTTGATCGGTTCAAAGGGAAGCCCTAGCCGTCCCCTACGTATCTCCCTCCTTTGGCAAGCCTTGAATCTAAGCCGAAGACCTCCAAAATCTAGAGAGAAGGAAGAGAGAAGAAGTGGGAGCAATATAGAGAGAGAAGCAGCCGTGAGATATGAAATATCTCTACAGATTTTGACCATTTAAGGCCCCTAGGTCACGAAAAGACCAAAATACCCCTAGGCCACTTAACGCACCTTCTCGGACTCCTTTTTCGATTCCGAAAACTCCTACGGTCTCGAAATCACTTCCTTAACTCTCTAAACATTTCATCTAAGCCATTCCCAAAAATAAATATTTTTGGGAATTTTCCGGATTTCCGGGCCCACTTAAGTCACATCCCGGGCCCCAGTTTGACCAAAAAGTCAAACTTCTCCAATTCTCCCAAAAACTTTCCAAAACCTTAAAAACACTTCCCAAACATGTTTCCTACACTCAAAACATGTTAAACACCACTCAAAAATGCATTTATGGCAATTATAATGCGAAAAATGCAAAACCGGCCAAAATTGGTCACGGTCTCTACACACAGTGATTTCTTTGCGTGATTATAATTTTTGGCATCTTGATGCTGTATTCTAAACTCTGAACTGGTGGCTCCTAATTTGCTTAGAGGCATAGGCGATAAGATATTGATTATCCAGGCATACTAACGTATAGTATGCAAAAGGGCTGTCTTTCTTTATTAAAACCATACTGTGTTGAAACAATCTCAACAGGATTGGGAATTAAAACCAGGCTTTAATAAACAAAAATCATCAACTGTATCGCACATATGCCAATTAATAAATTGGTACTACATACATAGTCAGAGCATTGAAGATAGTGGTAGCGATGCTAAATGTAAAAGAAATACAGTGAACACAAAGTATAATTAAAACAAAACTGTATTCCATAAATGTGCAAAACATGTTCAGTACAAAGTGAAATGATGGAACATATAAAGATCCGAAGACATGGCTGACATGGCCTACTAAAAATAAATACAAAACTAAAAATTGAAAATAAAATAAAAAATGCTAAACTAATCCAGGGTGGGTTGTGGTGGAGGGGGCTCGGTGGGTGGTGCAGAATTCGAAGCGGCTGTCGGGCCATGCAATAGAGTTTGGAGGTCCTGTCGGAATGACCGAAACTCATCAATCAATGTTCTCTAACCCTGAGTTAGAGATGTAATATCACCTCTCACGGTAGTCATTTGGCTCTAAGTCAGCCGGATGTGCTTGTCAAAACCCTACTGCAGCCTCTCTACATCCGTCGCCAAGCAGGAGTATCCGGTGGCCAAAATATCAAATTGCTCATGGCTCAAACTGGTCGAATCCTCCTCCTTCTCCTCCTCATCCGAGGGCTCACTCTCTCTAGGCTCATCCTCCTCTGCCAATGCAAGAGGATCATCCATATCCATGTCCTCACGCTCCTGCCCCTGGCGCTGTTGGCGCTCCAGATGTCTACAGACCCAGACGCAGTGAGTGTGCTAGAAATGGGGAGGCTGTAGAGACCGTGACCAATTTTGGCCGGTTTTGCATTTTTCGCATTATAATTGCCATAAATGCATTTTGAGTTGTGTTTAACATGTTTTAAGTGTGGGAAACATGTTTGGGAAGTGTTTTTAAGGTTTTGGGAAGTTTTCGAGAGAATTGGAGAAGTTTGACTTTTTGGTCAAACCGGGGCCCGGGGTGCGACTTAAGTGGGCCCGGGAATCCGGAAAATTCTTGAAAATATTTATTTTTGAGAATGGTTGAGATGAAATATTTAGAGAGTAGAGGAAGTGATTTCGAGACCGTAGGAGTTTTCAGAATCGAAAAAGGAGTCCGGGAAGGTACGTTAAGTGGCCCGAGGGCATTTTGGTCTTTTTGCAAACCCTAGATATTTTAAATATCAGTGGCAGAGGTGTTCAGCCATATCTCACGCCTCTTTCTCTCTCTAAAGCTCTCCATCTTCATAGCTCTCCCTTCTCTCTACATTTCGGACCCGTTCGGCTTGGATTCAAGACTCGCCGAAGGAGGGAGATACGTAGGGGACGGCTAGGGCTTCCATTTGAACCGATCAAAGTGGTGATTCGGCAAGGTAGACTCTGCTGGAAAATTGGTGAAGTGCTTGGAAGGCCTTCATTTTCGAGGTAGGGGTTCTTCTTCTCTTCTAATTGTCGATTCTAGGGTTTCGGGTGAAGAAGAGAGGTGTAGGTTGTGTTTCACATGCTTTAGGATGGTGAGAGGTGTAGAAAGTTGTGTTTTCTTCTTCTCTAGAGTCCTATCTTTTCACAATTGTATATATTGTGTTGGTGGTAGCATGTGGGTTTGAAGTATGTGAGTGTAAGAAATTGATACATAGGTATTATGTGCTCAATTTGGTGTATATGTGGAAAAATGTGTACCAAGTGTCATATATGTGATTATATGTGGGAATGTGGTTGTTGAATGCATGTTTAGTTCTATGTGCTAAAATTATGCATTGAATGTAGCATGAGTAAAATATGCTAATTTTGAAGTTGTATGCATATGAGATGATATATGCATGTGCTATACATATATGTGCTATATGTGGTGTGTGGTGATGAAAATATGCTTATTACTTCTTTTTAGTATCAATGAGCATGAGTTGAGCATGAAAATAAAAATGCCATGCGTTTATGCATTCATATTGCATATGTGGGAAATTGCGGGAAAATGACGCAAAGGAGGTGCACGGGGCTTCGGAGTAGTCCAACCGTGTTGTGAGATGTGGTAAAATTATCCACTACGTATGGCCCTCGGAGTGGACCCGCCATACCAAGGCTTAATGCCTAGGATCGGAGTATGTCCAATACTAATGACCTTTCGGAGTTGTCCCGGTCATAGGATGATTATCGGAGGATGTCCATGAATTGTGAGCCTCGGAGTTGCCCCCTCACTCTATGGCAATCATATATATTGCTATGGTAGAATGACCTTTCGGAGTTGTCCCGGTCATTGGACGGTTCTCGGAGGTGTCCAAAGTTACATGACCCTCGGAGCGGGCCAATCATGTAGGGTATCGGATAAGGACCGAGAGAGAGAGCATTTACTCACTTTAATGCTTTTATGTTTGAACATGTTATACATGATTCGTGATATGTGCAATTCTCTTTAATTGCAATTTTTGATGTATTTGTGAGATTGTGGATGTGGCATGTAGTGTATTCATATGCATCCCATGTAGGTCGTGTCGGGTCGGCACTTAGAAGGGTTGGGGAACCTTTACTGAGCCGCAGTGGTGCTCACCCCTTTATTATAAACTCTTTTTACAGATAAAGCGCCGATGACGGATGGCACGTGAGTGTCCAAGTGGAACATTAGTGGTGGTTTTGCTATCTTTTGAGTTTTGATCATTTTTGGGGCTATCCATGCCGGCTTGTGGCATGTGACTTCCTTTTTAGTTGTGTTTGTACCTTGGACATATGTACTTTTGATGTATGTATTGGATTATAAACTTGTTGGGTGTGAAAAGACAACGGTTTAATTTATGTAATGCCCATGCGGCACTTGATTCATTTGATGATATTTCCCTTATGAATGAATAGTGGTTGTGAAAGAAAATGATTCATTTTGGTGTATGGATTCAATTATGGATGTGATCTTGAGAGTGAAATTGATGTTGGAACCTTTCATTTATGTTATTAATCTTGTTTGAGGGGTTCTAGGATGATAGGATGTTGATTGGGCTTCAAATGAACCATGTATAGGGTTGTTGGAAGTCCCGGTTAGTGCATTTCGATCAATCGAAATGCCTATTTCGATTAATCGAAATGCCCATCTCGATTGATCGAAATGGTTGCGAGATTTTATGTGTTTTCAGGCCTTATTTCGATCAATCGAAGTCCCAGGTTCGATTAATCGAAATAATGCAGGTCCAAGATACCGAGAGGGTGTTTGCTTCGATTGATGGAGTCAAAATTTCGATTAATCGAGATGCATTTCGATTGATCGAAATGCCAATTTTGATTGATCGAAATTACTATTCACAACTTTTTCCAAAACTTCATTTTGACGTAATTTCTTCGTTCTAGATCGGAATTGAGCGTGATTTTTTTTGAACTTGAGTATTTTTGGATTCTCTATCCAATGGTGTAAGTCTCAGTTCCAGATTCCAAACACAGAAAGTTTTGAGACTCGAAAGTGAGTGATTCCTAAAAGTGTGGGCGTGTAAATGTTCACTAAGGTGCGTGATTTGATGTAGGGTCCATGGGGGTTGGTTAAGATGGATTTTTGTGCATTCATATGCAAGAATTATGTTAAGCTTCCGCAGGGAATAAGGGTAATGAGGGTCCATTGGGACTAATGGACGGGTTAACCTCCGGTTGCCCGGGAGACGGGGAATTGGGGCGTTACAAGAGTGGTATCAGAGCCCTGGGTCAGAATACCTAGGGACGACGGGTGATGGTCGGATCACGTTTGGGATTATGAGGATTAGATCAAGTGTCTGATACCAACAGGAATGGTATCAGAGCGCTAGGTTGGAATACCTAGGGACGAAGGGTGAAACTTGATTTTGTAGTCACTTGAGGTTAAGGAGTGGAACATAAGGATTTGAACTTGAGGTTGTAAATTGCTTATGTGAAACTTGATGTATGCTTATATTTTTATAACATGCTTTTGTGGATTAAATTGACATGGCATATGTAAGCATGATGGATATGTGTGAGAAGTGCAAATTTGTTGGACTTAATTTTTCTTGTTGTGCATATAGAAAGAAATGCCTCCAAGAAGAGCGCGAGACATTGGCGCTAATGCTCCTCAGGAGCCAACTGATGGAACGCAATTTATGCGTGACATGGCTGATACTATGAGAAGAATGGCTAGGGAAGCCAGGGAAGAGGAGGTTCAGGCATTGCCTAGGGTTGCCTTGAGCCGACAGATGATGGCAATGAAGGAATATGTGAAATTTAAGCCGCCTACTTTTGATGGCGTACGTGATCCACTTGTGGCTGAGAATTGGATAGACCAAACTCACAAACTCATGGTTGCTCTTGCAATCGATGAGGATTTGAAAGTGGGAGTAGCGGCGCTTCACTTACAAGGGGAAGCAGATCGGTGGTGGCAATTCATCGGGAATGTCCACAATACCGAGACTATGGACTGGGAAACCTTTAAGGGTTTATTCTTTGACAAATTCTTTCCGGCTTCGGTGAAAGACCGGATGAGGCAAGAGTTCATAGACTTAGTCCAAGGGGACTTGGATGTGATGGGGTACGAGACCAAGTTTACATCTTTGGCTCGCTTTGCCCCGGAAATGGTAGCTAATGAAGAGCTAAAGGTGAAAAAGTTTGTGAAGGGACTGAAAACCTCTATCAGAAAGAGGGTGTCCATTTTGGGTTTGAGGACCTACAGTGAGGTGGTTGATAGAGCCTTGGTGGCTGAGGAGGATGACAGAGACACTCAGAGGTTGTGGGACTCTAGACAACAAGCTAAGGGTACGGGTACCTCTTCGAGTGGTCATGGGAGGAAAAGGAATAGGGAAGGCAGATCAGGTTCACAGGGGCAGCAGCAGACTCGCCCGGTACCTTCATTGTCCTTACCTACTGGATCTGCACGATCCACAGTTGTGTGCTATCATTGCCAGCAGTCTGGCCATTTTCGTTCTGAGTGCCCTCAAAGGCAAATAGTGGCATCTGTGCCGGTAGCTTCGGTGGGGGAACGGGTATGCTTTCATTGCAAGCAGTCCGGCCATGTTAGGGCCAACTGTCCACAGAGACAGAGTACACCGAGTGGTATGGGGACTCAGCAGAGGGCTGGGCAGACAGCTACGGTACAGTCTGGTTTCAGGACATTACCGCCACCTCATCCAGCGCATTCTGTACAGGGATCTCAGGTAGCAAGAGGTTCCACGCCTGCTTTTAGTCAGCAGTCAGGGTTACAGGGGACTGGTCAGCAGTCACGGGGCCGTGTGTTCACGCTTGCTCCGGCAGAGGATGTACCAGGACCGTCAGTGGTCAGAGGTATTTTCCTGGTTTCTAGCTCGTGGGCTAGGGTGTTGATAGATTCAGGTGCATCACATTCATTCATATCTGTTGCATTTGCTTATGCCTTGGGGCTGCGGGTGTCATCACTGGAGTCACCATTGTCCATTGATACACCAGTTGGGGGTAGGGTTACCCTGGATAGAGTGTGTCGGTCTTGCGAGATCGAGGTTGCTGGGCGTCGACTAGTGTTCGACTTTGTGTTGCTAGACATGACCACTTTCGATGTCATTCTAGGCATGGTCTGGTTATCTACATTTCGAGCCACGATTGATTGTCTTCGTAGGAGAGTGACAGTGTGCACACCCGAGGGTGATTGCTTTTATTTTGTTGGAGAGCGGGATGATTTCTACGTTCCGTCTCTACTTGGTTCCTGTGTGAGGAACGGGGTTGGATACTGCCTAGCTAGCTTGTTAGCCGAGGAGGATGAGATTGTGACTAGTGGAGGATTTCCTCCGGTGGTTAGAGAGTTTGTGGATGTGTTTCCGGAGGACTTGACAGAGTTGCCTCCGATGAGAGATGTGGTATTTAGCATTGATCTTGCTCCTGGTACCGCGCCTATCTCTATGGCACCGTATCGGATGGCACCGGCAGAGTTGATGGAGTTGAAAGATCAATTGCAAGAATTGTTGGATAAGGGATTTGTACGACCTAGTACATCGCCTTGGGGAGCTCCGGTCCTTTTCGCTAAAAAGAAGGACGGATCTTTACGGTTATGCATAGATTATCGTAAGTTGAACCAAGCGACGATTAAAAACAAGTATCCTTTGCCAAGGATAGATGACTTGTTTGATCAGCTTAAGGGTTCGACTTGTTTTTCGAAGATCGACTTGAGGTCGGGGTATTACCAGTTGAGGGTAAGGGAAGAGGACATTCCGAAGACAGCTTTTCGGACTAGATATGGCCACTATGAGTTTCTAGTGATGCCGTTTGGTTTGACGAACGCACCAGCAGCGTTCATGGATTTGATGAACCGGATATTCAGGGTGTACTTGGATAGGTTTGTGGTGGTCTTCGTGGACGACATTCTTGTGTATTCTTCTTCTATGGAGGAGCATGAGATCCATTTGAGGACAGTGTTACAGACATTGAGAGAGCACCGTTTGTATGCCAAATTCGAAAAATGTGAATTTTGGCTAACGGAGGTAAAGTTCCTAGGACACGTGGTGTCGGAAGGAGGAGTATCGGTAGACCCTTCTAAGATCGAAGCGGTAATGGATTGGGAGAGGCCCAAGAACGTATTTGAGATACGTAGCTTCTTGGGATTGGCAGGATATTACCGGCGTTTCGTGAAAGACTTTTTGAAGTTAGCAGCGCCGATGACCAAGCTTACTCGTAAAGGAGTTAAGTTTGAGTGGAACGAGGCTTGCGAGCATTCCTTTATGGAATTGAAGCGTAGATTGACTAGTGCTCCGATCTTGATTATTCCCGAGCGTAGTTTGGGCTATGTCATCTACTGTGACGCTTCACGGGATGGTTTGGGATGTGTGTTGATGCAGACCGAGAAGGTTGTTGCATATGGTTCCCGACAGCTGAAGATCCACGAGCAGAATTACCCGACTCATGACTTGGAGTTGGCGGCGGTAATTTTTGCTTTGAAAATGTGGAGGCATTATCTCTACGGGGAGAAGTTTGAGGTTTTCTCCGATCATAAGAGTTTGAAGTACCTTTTTACGCAAAAGGACTTGAATATGAGACAGAGGAGATGGGTTGAATACATGGAAGACTACAACTTTGATCTTCAGTATCACCCGGGGAAAGCTAATGTGGTTGCCGATGCATTGAGCAGGAAATCACATGGTACTTTGGCTAGCATTGCCAGTCGTGAATGGAAGATGATGGAAGACATCTCAGAAATGGGATTGTGCTTCAGTGAGAGTGATGGACATGCCACTTTATTCACACTCATAGCGCAACCAACTCTAGTGAGTAGGGTGGTTGAGGAGCAGAGGCATGACATAGAGTTGCAGAGCATTCGCACTCGGATTACGGGTGGCGAGGCAGTGGAAGATTGGGTTATCCATTCAGACGGAGGTCTGAGGTTCAGAGGCAGAATGGTTGTTCCATTGGCTTGTAGGGATGAGGTCCTGAGGGAGTTTCATAGCTCTAGACTTGCAGTACATCCCGGTGGTACCAAAATGTACCACAACCTTCGTAGACAGTATTGGTGGAAGGGCATGAAAAAGGACGTCGCTCGGTTTGTGGCGAGGTGCCTCACTTGCCAACAAGTGAAGGCTGAGCATCAGAGACCGGCAGGTTTGTTACAACCCTTACCAGTAGCTATGTGGAAATGGGAACACGTCACTATGGACTTTGTGACGGGGTTACCTAGGACGAGGAGGAGTCATGATGCAGTTTGGGTCATTGTGGATAGATTGACCAAGGTGGCTCATTTCCTCCCTATTCGAGTGACAGATGATGTGGATGCTCTTAGTCGGTTGTATATTGATCAGATTGTGAGACTGCATGGAGTGCCAGTTTCCATTGTTTCTGATAGAGATCCGAGATTCACATCACGGTTTTGGCAGAGTTTTCAGGCTGCACTTGATACGGAACTCCATTTCAGTACGGCTTTCCATCCCCAGACAGATGGTCAGTCGGAGCGTACTATACAGATTTTGGAGGATATGCTTAGAGCATGTGCACTTGATTTTCGAGGCAGTTGGGAGGATCACCTTCCATTGGTGGAGTTTGCATACAATAATAGCTACCAAGCTAGTATTGAGATGGCTCCATTTGAGGCCTTGTATGGTAGACCTTGTAGGTCACCAGTTTGTTGGACAGAGGTCGGTGAGACAGTGGCTTTGGGGCCAGATATAGTCAGAGAGACTACAGAAAAGATTAAGATTATACGGCAGCGTTTGCTTACGGCTCAGAGTCGTCAGAAAAGCTATGTTGACAGAAGGCGGAGGCCTTTAGCATTTGAGGTGGGGGACCATGTCTTCTTGAAGGTCTCACCACGACGGGGTTTGATGAGGTTTGGGCGTAGCGGAAAGCTAGCCCCACGGTTTATCGGTCCATTTGAGATATTGGATCGTGTGGGCGAGGTCGCATACCGCTTGGCATTGCCACCGCAATTGTCAAGTGTGCACAATACTTTCCACGTTTCGATGTTGAGAAAGTATGAGCCGGATCCTTCACATGTGTTAGATTGGACAGATCTTGAGATGGAGGAGGATGTGTCTTACGAGGAGAGACCAGTACAGGTTTTGGATGCTAGGGAGCAAGTGCTTCGAGGTAAGACAATTCCATTGGTTAAAGTCCTTTGGAGGCATCACGGAGTCGAGGAGGCTACATGGGAGCGAGAACAAGAAGTCCGCTCGAAATACCCTGAGTTGTTTTCTACTTGAGGTACGTTTCTAATTTCGGGGACGAAATTCCCTTAAGGGGGGGAGGTTGTAGAGACCGTGACCAATTTTGGCCGGTTTTGCATTTTTCGCATTATAATTGCCATAAATGCATTTTGAGTTGTGTTTAACATGTTTTTAAGTGTGGGAAACATGTTTGGGAAGTGTTTTTAAGGTTTTGGGAAGTTTTCGAGAGAATTGGAGAAGTTTGACTTTTTGGTCAAACCGGGGCCCGGGGTGCGACTTAAGTGGGCCCGAGAATCCGGAAAATTCTTGAAAATATTTATTTTTGAGAATGGTTGAGATGAAATATTTAGAGAGTAGAGGAAGTGATTTCGAGACCGTAGGAGTTTTCAGAATCGAAAAAGGAGTCCGGGAAGGTACGTTAAGTGGCCCGAGGGCATTTTGGTCTTTTTGCAAACCCTAGATATTTTAAATATCAGTGGCAGAGGTGTTCAGCCATATCTCACGCCTCTTTCTCTCTCTAAAGCTCTCCATCTTCATAGCTCTCCCTTCTCTCTACATTTCGGACCCGTTCGGCTTGGATTCAAGACTCGCCGAAGGAGGGAGATACGTAGGGGACGGCTAGGGCTTCCATTTGAACCGATCAAAGTGGTGATTCGGCAAGGTAGACTCTGCTGGAAAATTGGTGAAGTGCTTGGAAGGCCTTCATTTTCGAGGTAGGGGTTCTTCTTCTCTTCTAATTGTCGATTCTAGGGTTTCGGGTGAAGAAGAGAGGTGTAGGTTGTGTTTCACATGCTTTAGGATGGTGAGAGGTGTAGAAAGTTGTGTTTTCTTCTTCTCTAGAGTCCTATCTTTTCACAATTGTATATATTGTGTTGGTGGTAGCATGTGGGTTTGAAGTATGTGAGTGTAAGAAATTGATACATAGGTATTATGTGCTCAATTTGGTGTATATGTGGAAAAATGTGTACCAAGTGTCATATATGTGATTATATGTGGGAATGTGGTTGTTGAATGCATGTTTAGTTCTATGTGCTAAAATTATGCATTGAATGTAGCATGAGTAAAATATGCTAATTTTGAAGTTGTATGCATATGAGATGATATATGCATGTGCTATACATATATGTGCTATATGTGGTGTGTGGTGATGAAAATATGCTTATTACTTCTTTTTAGTATCAATGAGCATGAGTTGAGCATGAAAATAAAAATGCCATGCGTTTATGCATTCATATTGCATATGTGGGAAATTGCGGGAAAATGACGCAAAGGAGGTGCACGGGGCTTCGGAGTAGTCCAACCGTGTTGTGAGATGTGGTAAAATTATCCACTACGTATGGCCCTCGGAGTGGACCCGCCATACCAAGGCTTAATGCCTAGGATCGGAGTATGTCCAATACTAATGACCTTTCGGAGTTGTCCCGGTCATAGGATGATTATCGGAGGATGTCCATGAATTGTGAGCCTCGGAGTTGCCCCCTCACTCTATGGCAATCATATATATTGCTATGGTAGAATGACCTTTCGGAGTTGTCCCGGTCATTGGACGGTTCTCGGAGGTGTCCAAAGTTACATGACCCTCGGAGCGGGCCAATCATGTAGGGTATCGGATAAGGACCGAGAGAGAGAGCATTTACTCACTTTAATGCTTTTATGTTTGAACATGTTATACATGATTCGTGATATGTGCAATTCTCTTTAATTGCAATTTTTGATGTATTTGTGAGATTGTGGATGTGGCATGTAGTGTATTCATATGCATCCCATGTAGGTCGTGTCGGGTCGGCACTTAGAAGGGTTGGGGAACCTTTACTGAGCCGCAGTGGTGCTCACCCCTTTATTATAAACTCTTTTTACAGATAAAGCGCCGATGACGGATGGCACGTGAGTGTCCAAGTGGAACATTAGTGGTGGTTTTGCTATCTTTTGAGTTTTGATCATTTTTGGGGCTATCCATGCCGGCTTGTGGCATGTGACTTCCTTTTTAGTTGTGTTTGTACCTTGGACATATGTACTTTTGATGTATGTATTGGATTATAAACTTGTTGGGTGTGAAAAGACAACGGTTTAATTTATGTAATGCCCATGCGGCACTTGATTCATTTGATGATATTTCCCTTATGAATGAATAGTGGTTGTGAAAGAAAATGATTCATTTTGGTGTATGGATTCAATTATGGATGTGATCTTGAGAGTGAAATTGATGTTGGAACCTTTCATTTATGTTATTAATCTTGTTTGAGGGGTTCTAGGATGATAGGATGCTGATTGGGCTTCAAATGAACCATGTATAGGGTTGTTGGAAGTCCCGGTTAGTGCATTTCGATCAATCGAAATGCCTATTTCGATTAATCGAAATGCCCATCTCGATTGATCGAAATGGTTGCGAGATTTTATGTGTTTTCAGGCTTTATTTCGATCAATCGAAGTCCTAGGTTCGATTAATCGAAATAATGCAGGTCCAAGATACCGAGAGGGTGTTTGCTTCGATTGATGGAGTCAAAATTTCGATTAATCGAGATGCATTTCGATTGATCGAAATGCCAATTTTGATTGATCGAAATTACTATTCACAACTTTTTCCAAAACTTCATTTTGACGTAATTTCTTCGTTCTAGATCGGAATTGAGCGTGGTTTTTTTTGAACTTGAGTATTTTTGGATTCTCTATCCAATGGTGTAAGTCTCAGTTCCAGATTCCAAACACAGAAAGTTTTGAGACTCGAAAGTGAGTGATTCCTAAAAGTGTGGGCGTGTAAATGTTCACTAAGGTGCGTGATTTGATGTAGGGCCCATGGGGGTTGGTTAAGATGGATTTTTGTGCATTCATATGCAAGAATTATGTTAAGCTTCCGCAGGGAATAAGGGTAATGAGGGTCCATTGGGACTAATGGACGGGTTAACCTCCGGTTGCCCGGGAGACGGGGAATTGGGGCGTTACAGAGGCGGTCCAATCTGGATGTCTGTAGAATTGAAAAGGACATTGGCCTCCCTACGAAAGGCCGTGACCAAGTAAGGGAATGACAGCTACCAAGTAGCTGCTCGCCTGTTTGTCTTTCGGATGAGAGCAACCCACACCTTATACATCTGCCCCCAAATGAGCGATGGGACAGAAAACTATGTGCCAGTATGAGCTATGTATAAGCAACGAAGAAGGTCACCCCGTCTCTTCGCCATATGTCCTAGAGGACATACGTTCTTGATAAGGACGGTATCCAAGAACCACAAGTCCGTCGGGCACATGGATTTGCTTGTGTAATTCTGATTGGCGGTGGTAAACTCCCCATTGCACATATCTATGACCATGGAGAGAATGGTAGTGTCGGACGGGAGGGACTCCTTGAAAAGCGGACAGCCATCCTGGTCGACCATATTTGAAGGTTTTAGGTGTGGGCAGCCTATGAGCTGGGCTATCCGACTCGCCGTGATGGTGATCGTAGTCCCTCCCACCACAGTTTGTAGAGTACCGGGCATGGTGCACGAGTACATCATGTGCTCGTAGAATACCTGTACCAGCCTACTATATGCAACGTTGGATGGCGGTTGAAGTAGTCTGTCAAGCCGACAACGTCGTAGCTCTGCCACAGCCCATGCTATGTCCCGACGCCTCTCAAACTCTGTGGGGTCAAAAACATGCTCAGGATGAAATCCCCGATTGCGCCAAGCTCTGCCCAGTACGTCTCGAATCTGAATACCAGGATTCTTCACACAAGCCATATCCCAGGACTGTCTACAATTATTCCAAAATAAAGTAAATTAAAAAATATTGATCTAAGTCAGTGCATCAAGACATGCATTCCAAAACATGCTCACGGTGGCTTATCAAAAATCACTAGGAATGGCGAAAGCCATTCAAACCGTAGACTTCATTCACGCTCAAGGCAAAATCTAAATTTATTATGACTTACATAGATATACAACACACACCCAGTCATCACAATGCACCCCAACCAAACAGTTCTCTTGTTTGCATCCCACCCCATGTATTCGTGGGCACAACGCATACCCAACATCACAAGCAAATGCAGTAATGACACGAATCCATTTAAACACATGTTTCCTCTCCTTAGTCATGCCCATGCAGTCAACTAAACCCAAGGGAAGTGAAAGATAAATAATGAAAAACATAGAACTATACTTACCCAAGGAGATGCTGCCGATTGGTGCGAGAAGGCAAATAGCGATGGTTGCTCCTTCGTAGATGGTGGAGAACGATGATGAATGGTGTGAGGGGTTTTGGGATGCTTGGCTAAGAGGGATGGAAGTGTTGGTCGCGCGAATAGGAGTGAAATGAATGTGAAGGGTCATGTTTGAAATTTATAAGCTTGCACATGTGCTGTCCGCGTGCCCTTTTTGATTGTGCAAAATGTGGATTTCGCACAATCAAAATTTCAATTGTTCAAAGTGCTATCGAAGGAACTCACCTCTCGAGACTTTGCACTCTGCAGAGTTTCACAATTTTTTCTCCAAATCTCGATCGTTCTAAATATGGATTTTGCATAATCGAAATGATGATTGTAGAAATTTTGTTTTTCAACCACTTCATTTAATGCCTACCTGACTCTAATTTAAAGCACTTAGATACAATTTTGATTTGGATTAGATGAACATTATGGATACATGATAGCTACCATGGTCGCACCAAGTTGTACGTCTATGGCTTGATGTTTGAATCAGCTTTATGGGTCAAAATAGATGGGATCCGTCAAATTGACGACATCCACATACTCCATTCTAGCTTGGTCATCCACACATGGTTTTAACCGTCGTCCATTGACTTTGAAAAATGTGCCATCCTTCGGGTCTTTTAATTCCACCTCTCCATGAGGAGCAATAGAGTGTACTAGAAATGGGCCATCCTAATGGGATCAGAGTTTTCCAGGGAACAAATGGAGCCATGAATTGTACAACCATACCTTTTGTCCTAGAGAAAATGTTTTGACTCGAATATTGCGATCATGAAAGGCCTTAGATCTTTCCTTATAGATTTTAGCATTTTCATACGCATTATGTCGCAATTCTTCCAATTCATTAACTTGAAGCCTTCAATTTGAGCCGACAAATTTCATGTCAAAGTTGAACGCTTTAGTGGCCCACATAGCCTTGTGTTCTAATTCAACCGGAAAATGGCAAGCTTTTCCATATACCAATCGGTAAGGTGACATTCCAATTCGAGTTTTATACGTAGTTCAGTAGGCCCATAGTGCATCATTTAAGCGAAATGACCAATCTTTTCGGTCAGGCCGAACTATTTTTTCAAGTATATTCTTTATTTCCCGATTGGATACTTCCACTTGTCCACTGGCTTGAGGATGGTAGGGGGTGGCTACTTTATGTGTGACGTTGTATTTGGTGAGAAGGGTTCAGAGGAACTGATTACAAAATGTTTACCTCCATCACTGATAAGGGCTCGTGGCGTGCCAAATCGACTATATATATTAAGCTTGTATAAACTTGACCATGATTGCGTGGTCATTGGACTTGGTAGCTATAGCCTCTATCTATTTAGATACGTAGTCCACCGCCACAAGTATGTACTCATGACCAAAGGATGGTGGAAAGCGTCCCATGAAATTGATGCCCCAAACATCAAATATCTCAAAAATAAGAATGGGGTTAAGAGGTATCATGTCTTTGCAGGACATTGCACTGAGGCGCTGACATCGCTCACAAGAGTGGCAGAACGAATATGCGTCTTGATGAAGTGTTGGCCGGAAAAACTTGCATTGAAGAATTTTTGCTGCGATTTTCTTTGCACTAAAATGTTCTCCACAAGCAAGTGTATGACAAAATTTTAAAATGCTTTTGAATTCAATATTGGGGACACATTTCTGAATTAACTGGTTGGGACAATATTTGAAGAGTTGAGGATCGTCCCAATAATATGATTAAGATTGGGAGAAGAAATGATCATTGTCTTGCTTAGTCCAAGAGGACGAAATTTATCCGGTTGCCAAAAAATTGACAATGTCCGCATACCAAGGAATGCTCTCTTGTGAGACTACAAAAAGTTGTTCATCCAGAAAGGATTCACAAACTAGGAGGGAATTATTTAGAGTCTCAATGACAATCCTAGAGAGGTGATCTGCCACCACATTTTCTGTTCCTTTTTGTCTCTAATCTCAAAATTAAACTCTTGTAACAAGAGTATCCATCAGATTAGTTGGGGTTTGGTGTCCTTTTTTGCCAAAAGATGCCGGAGGGCAGCATGATTAGAATAGACAATGACCTTTGAACCTAAGAGATAAACTCATAATTTGTCTAGGGCATACACCACAGCAAGCAATTCCTTTTCTGTCATGTTGTAATTTATTTGAGCTTTGGAAAGGGTTTTGCTTGCATAATAGATTGTATGAGGCAATTTATCTACATCTTGCCCTAGAACTACACCCATTGTATAATCGGATGCATCACACATCACCTCAAATGGGAGAGACCAATTTGGATGAATGAGTATTGGAGCTTATGTAAGCAACGTGCGCAGCTTCTCAAAAGCTTCAAGGCATGCTGCATCAAAGGTAAAACAAGACTCTTTTTAAGAAGGCGACACAGAGGTCAAGAGATCTTGCTAAAATCCTTGATGAAGCGACGGTAAAAACCTGCATGCCCAAGGAATGAACAAATTTCTCTTACCGTTGATGGTGGAGGAAGTTTGGAAATAAGTTCAACCATGGCTTTATCAACCTCTATTCCTCTCTTGGACACAATATGCCCTAGGACTATGCCTTCCTGAACCATAAAATGGCTCTTTTCCCAACTGAGGATGAGATTTGTCTCTTGACATCGTGTAAGAACACGGGACAGATTATGGAGACAAGATTCAAATGAAGGTCCAAAGACAGAATAATCATCCATGAATACTTCCAAAAAGTTTTCCACAATGTCAGAAAAGATAGACACCATACACAGTTGAAAAGTTACAGGTGTATTGCATAACCCAAAAGGCATGCATCTATAAGCGAATGTACTGAATGGACATGTGAAAGTGGTTTTCTCTTAGTCTCTCGGGTCTATAGTCACTTGATTATATCCAGAATATCCATCTAGAAAATAAAAGAAACTTTGACCTGCTAGCCTCTCTAGGATTTGATCAATGAATGGAAGTGAAAAATGATCTTTCCTAGTTGCTACGTTAAGTTTCCTATAGTCTATGCACACTCTCCATCCTGTAGTGGTGCACTGAGGAATCAACTCACCCTTGTCATTTGGTTACACAGTGATGCCTGATTTCTTGGGTACTACTTGAGTAGGGCTAACCCACTTGCTATCTGAGATGGGGTAAATGATTTCTGCATCTAATAATTTCACAACCTCCTTCATTACAACATCTTTTATATTTGGATTTAATCGATGATGTGCCTCTCGTGAGATTTTTGCATCTTCTTCCAAATGTATGCGGTGCATACATATAGAAGGATCTATTCCCTTTAGATCAGCAACACTCCATCCTATGGCTTCCTTGTGCTCTTCTAGCACTTTGAGGAGTTCCCTCTCTTATTCATTAGTGAGATTGGAAGCAATGATGACTGGGAGGATTTTATTGCAGCCTAAGAACGTATACTTGAGAGTAGCTGGTAGAGGCTTAAGCTCAAGTTGTGGAGGGGATACTAGAGAAGTAATTTGGCAAGCATTTGACAAAGGGGGCAAAGGTTCTCTCGGTGCTCTCTATTTATGTGAATTCATGATAGATGTGGCATCAAGCAGTGAATTGACTTCACTTATAGATTGCTCAATGTCATAGTCATCACAGTTGAAGTGGCTCAAACACACCTCGAGAGGATCTTTCGAAAGAATGGAAGGCAGTGCTTCCTGGACTAGATCTTCCAATATATCAACGTAAAAGCATTCACTTTCGTCATTGGATAGGTGGTGAGAGGCATTGAAGATCTCCAATCAAACTTTCATATTCTCGAAAGGGATATCCATTACTCAAGTACGGTAATTAACGCAAGCGTTCACCGTAGCTAGAAATGGATGACCTAGAATGATTGGAATATGTCTAGTAGGATTTTAGACAGGTTCTGTATCAAGGACTATGAAATCCACTGGAAAATAAAACATATCCACTTGAATGATCACATCTTCAATGATGCCATGTGGTTACTTCACCGATCGGTCGTCGAGTTGCAACACTATGGCGGTGGGCTTAAGTTCCCCCAAACCTAATTGCTTATACACTAAGAAGGGAAGCAAGTTGGCACTAGCCCCTAGATCAAGAAGTGCCTTTTCAAATTCATGGTTACCAATGATGCACGAGATAGTTGGGGCATCCGGATCTTTGAATTTAAGAGGGGCTTGGTGCTGAAAAATGGACTTCACTTGCTCGGTTAAAAGGATTTCCTTAGGAACATTGTTTCTGGATTTACACTTTTGAGTGCATTAGTCCTTCAAGTATTTAGCATAGGAAGGAATTTGCCTAATAGCATCAAGGAGAGGAAGATTGATTTTCACTTGTTTAAAAATTTCCATCATGTCCTGGATTTTCTCTCCTTGCTTCCCAAAATGAGAAGGTTCCTTCAATCTTTGAGGAAAGGGAACTGGAGGCTCAAATGATATGTGACATTTTGGAGTGGGTGATGATACAACTTTAGTTAATTTTTCCTTTGGATTTTTAGAGATTTTGTTTACATATGGATTTTTGAGGGAATCTTTTGGATTTTTAGGATGTTCAATGGTTTCCTTTCTTTCTTGCTCAACCTTGGAGTTTATGACTTTACCACTCCTTAGGATGGTGATTGATTGCACCTACTCAGGAGGAGCATCATAAGATAAAGATGAAGGATCATCAATCACATGAACACCCTTAGAATTCTCCACCGGTTGACTTGGGAACTTTCCTTCCTCTCTTTTATTCAAGGCATTAGCTAGCTGCCCTATTTGAGCTTCTAGCCTTGCCATATATTGAGAATGGGACTGCAATAAGTGGGTGTTAGCCTCAAGATTGCTTAGCACTCTTTCTTCAAAGCCTTGGCTTCTCAGAGGAGGTGGTGGTGGAATTTGGTAATTGGATTTTTGATGATATAGTTGAGGATTCGGCCTATATTGAGGCTGTTGAGATTAAGAATTATAGGAATTTTACCTTGATAAGATGGACTTGGTTCCTGAGATTTCCAAGAGAATGCAGGATGATTCTTGTAACCAGGATTGTAGGTATTTGAGTATGGATCATTTATTAGTTTAGAATACACGGCATTCGATTGCTCTTGAGCATAATCGGGAGATTGACCGGCCATAGGACAATCCCGTACATACTGTGAAGTGCTATAGCAAAATGAACACCCCTCATGATTTGGAACAGGTTGGCTAGTAGTAGGCAGCCTACTCTTCATGAGTTGGTCAATTTTTCAAGTAAGGGCCTCTACTTGCATGACAACCTCATCTGACCTTGATAACTCAAACACTCATTTACTAGATTGAGTGCTTTTACCCTTTCGAGAGGAAGAGCGTTGAGATGAATTTTCACTTAGGCTCTCAACAAGTTTTCATGCCTCGTCTGGACTCTTAAGAAAGAATGTTCCTCCACACGAGGAATCTACCATTTGCCAATGTTGATCACTCAACCCATCATAAAAACTTTGCACTAGCTGCCACTTTCAGACAACATGATGTGGACATGACCTTAAAAGTTCTTTCAATCTCTCCCATGTCTCATGAAATTGTTCTTGGTCAAGTTGAGTGAATCCAGTGATTGCTCGTCGAATATCACTTGTCTTTCCCATTGAGAAGTATTTTTTAAGGAATGCATGGTGCATTTCCCCCCATGAATGGATGGAATTGGGCTCTAAGGAGTTAAACCAGTACTTGGCCCTATCTTTGAGAGAAAATGAGAACAAACGAAGCCTCAAGTTATCTTCTGAGAAATTTTGCAACCGGAGGGTTGAACAAACTTCAAGGAAGTCATCTAGATGCTTGCATGGGTCTTCATTTGGAAGTCCATGAAAATAACTTAGAAGGTTGATGGTGGATGATTTTATTTCAAAATGATTCACCGCAATATTTGGAAATTGAATACATGATGGCGAAGCATATATGGTAGGAAGATAAAAATCCCTAAGTACCTCCCCTTGAGGAGGAGGATTATACGGTGGTAGACCGGGGGCTTGTATATTATTAGGGTCCATGTTTTCAGTTCTAGACAAAATAGGGTCCCTAGAAGTTCCTTTATGTTGTCTAAGTGTTCGTTCAAGTTCACTATTTCATGGAAGCAAAGGAAGTGACAAGGACTGTCTACCTAGCATGCATTAATAGGAAAACACAATTCAAATAAATATATACAAGAACAAATCAAATTCAATCAAATGCACGACTTTTAGGCTATATACTCACAAAAATTCCAAGCTTAAGTCTCGAGCTACACGGTGTGAGGTATACCTAAAATGAAGCAAGTTGAGAGATAAGAATAGAATATATGCAAAAAGGATAAAATAAATAAATTTCTAGACTAAGAATCAAATTAGAATTAATCTCTTAGTGGCGACAATTACACCGTACTCCCCGGCAATGGCGCCAAAATTTTGATGTGGCCAAACTTATTGTTATTTTTGTAGCTTACTATTACCTATCAAAATATAATTTAAACCACTCGCAAGAGAACGAATCTTTGTAGATACAGTTCTTTATAGAGGGTATCGATCCCACAAGGAGTACTTGGTTGAATTGCACTATTAAGAGAGAATTTCCAATTTAATCCTAAAAACAGAATTTTGGTTTTGATTTAACACTACTTTATAGAATGTAAAAACATTAAATTTAAAATAATTTGTAAAGTTGAGAGAGAGAGAACTAGGGGTGGTTTCTACCTTTAGCCATTTGACATGTTCATTTATGTAGCTAATGGGATCTTCTACAAGTATATGCAACACAATGTCATTAGGCTTGTGACCTATAATGACATATCAAAAGATAAATATGATTTCTGACTAAATATAGCCCATCTTTAACAAGCATAGCCCTTCAACCTATCTACTTATCATACCTTCTAAATGCACCTACGTGTGTCCGAACTATCCTATCTTGGCATTGGCTATATAAGCAAGAAATATCACATTCCATTAAACACCATTACAAAGCCATCATTTAGACTTTTTGTGAAAGTTGTAAATGTTGAGCATTCAAAATCAAGTATTTCAACTCTAATACAAGATGGAGAAATAAAGTCAAATGAATATATTAAAGAAATTCACAAGTAGTACACAAAACACTAGGCTAAGTAATCAACATATACATAAAGATCCCAAAATAGCTACAAAATGCACAAGTTTCATGGCTAGGGGGTTCAACCACACCCTAGATGGAAAGTTAGTTGATCATAGGAGACTTACAATCTTCCATGGCCAGATATCTGAAGCTCCAAAGGTCTGGTTCAACTCTCCTTCTCTCCTCTGAAATTGTCTCCTTTTTCTCTTTCCCAAAAACATGCAATATATGTCCATCCACTAGTGTCCTTGGGTCCCACCTTGCCTATATATATATATATATATATAAATCACCTACTATATATATGCTCCCCTCATATGTCTCTTTGAAGTCAAAAAATCCTCAAAAAGGACATGCAAAGGTCATTCTTGGAAGCAAGTGGCAAGACAAGTGGACAAGTGGGCAAATTGCAGTCTACAGAATTTTGATTATACGAAATTGAGGTTTCACGCAATTGAGATTTCGATCATGTGAAACTGAAGTTTCACACAATCAAGATTTCGATTGTGCGAAATCATCATCTCGATTGTGGGAAATGCTTTCATGAATTTTTCTTGATTTCTTCACTTCCTCGGCACTTGATCGGAAACATCGCACTCTTTGGGGAAAAACCTAATATTCAACAAAAATACAAAAATAACATAAAAATACCAAGGTAAACATAAATACAGAATCAACATATGTAATTAAGAAGGCTCAAATGTGTAACATTTGACGCTTATCAGTATCCACATCATCGGTCACTCTAATGGGAATAAAGTGAGCCACTTTCATCAGTCTGTCAACGACTACCCAAACTGCATCATGACCTTCCTCGACTTTGGAAGTCCCGTCACAAAGTCCATAGTGACATGCTCCCAATTCCACATAGCCACAGGCAATGGCTGCAACAACCCTGCCGGTCTCTGATGCTCGGCCTTCACTTGTTGATAAGTGAGGCACTTCGCCACAAACTAAGCTACATCCTTTTTCATACCCTTCCACCAATACTGTCGGCATAGGTTATGATACATCTTGGTACCACCCAGATGTACTGCTAGCCTTGAGTTGTGAAACTCTCTTAGAATCTCATCCCGATAAGCTAAGGGAACAAATATATTCCCTTTGAATCTCATACTCTCATCTGAATGAATTGTCCATCCTTCCACCACTTCGCCACCCACAATCCATGTGCGAATAGCCTCAATCTCACCATCCTTCCTCTGTTCTTCAATCACTCTACTCACAAGAGTTGGTTGAGCGATAAGAGTAAATAACATTGCCTGTCCATCATCCTCACTGAAATATAATCCTATTTCCCATTTCTGAGATGTCTTCCATCATCTTCCACTCCCGTATGGCTAAGCTTGCTAAGCTACCATGTGACTTTCTACTTACAGCATCCGCTACAACGTTAGCCTTCCCCGGATGATATTGCAAGTCGAAGTCATAATCTTCCATATATTCCATCCATCTCCATTACCTCATATTCAGGTCCTTTTGTGAGAAAAAGTATTTGAGACTTTTGTGATCCGAGAACACTTCAAACTTCTCACCATACAAATAATGTCTCCACATCTTAAGTGAAAAGATCACAACTGCTAATATATGTCAGGTAATTTTGTTTGTGTGTCTTCAACTGCTGTGAACCATACGCCACTACTCATTCGGTTTGCATTAGCACACATCCCAAACCAAGTCGTGAAGCATCACAGTAAATCATGTACCCCAACCCTTGTTTTGGAATGATCAAAATTGGTGCCGTAGTTAACCGACTTTTCAACTCCATGAATGCATGCTCACAAACATCATCCCACACAAATTTCAATCCTTTTCGGGTAAGCTTTGTCATCGGTGCTGCTAACCTCGAAAAGTCTTTCACAAACCTCCCATAATACCCGACCAATCCCAAGAAACTACGTATCTCAAATACATTCTTAGGTCTTTCCCAACTCATCACCGCTTCTATCTTGGATGGATTTACGGAAACCCCTCCTTTGGACACAACATGCCCAAGGAATTTCACTCCCACTAGCCAAAATTCACATTTCTCATATTTGGCATATAATTGATGTTCTCTTAGAAGTTGCAATACAATCCTCAAGTGATCCTCGTGCTCCTCTACCGAAGACGAGTACACTAGGATGTCATCAACAAATACAACCACAAACTTGTCCAAGTAGGCATTGAACACCCTATGCATTAGGTCAATGAATGCTGCCGGTGCATTCGTCAAGCCAAATGGTATTACCAAAAACTCGTAGTGTCCATATCGTGTGCGAAAAATAGTCTTTGGAATGTTCGCCTCTCTAATCCCCAACTGGTAATAGCCCAATCTCAAGCCTATCTTTGAGAAACATCTCGAACCCTTAAGTTGGTCGAACAAGTCATCTATCCTTGGTAAGGGACTTATTCTTTATTGTTACCTGATTTAACTTTCGATAGTCAATGTAAAGTCGCAAGGACCCGTCCTTCTTCTTAGCAAAAAGAATCGGAGCTCCCCAAGGCGAAGTACTAGGACGTACAAATCCCTTGTCTAGTAGCTCTTACAATTGGTCCCTTAGCTCTTTTAACTCAGCCGGTGCCATTCGATATGGTGCCATTGAAATGGGGGCGGCACCCGGAGCAAGATCTATCACAAACTCCACTTCCCATTTTGGAGGCAACTGTGTCAAGTTCCCTGGAAATACATCCATAAACTCACACGCTACATGAGGAAGCTCTCCAAGTGTCTCATCATCACCATCAACTAGTAGGCTCTGTCACACCCCGATTTTCGGTCCTCCCAGAATCCGAGGGTGAATAGTGTTGTCACTTTATCACCTCACAGCAATTCCATACAAGTGCGGAAGCTCAATACATATATACTCTTAATCATCAATTTATGTCTCAACAATCTCATAATCCATATACAAGTTTTGCACAATGCATATACAATTACTAACATTTCTAATATCCATAGACCCACATAAGAACAAGTTACATAAATGTAATTGCAATCTCACATCAATATAATCCACATGCCACATGCCGGCATGGATAGCCAAATATACAATTCATAATACTATATCCAAAAAGAAATTATAAATAATTCTTTCAAATCACTCTAGCACTCTAAGCCTCATCCTCCGGTGATGCTTTATCTGAAAAATAGTTTGTGAATAGGGGGTGAGCACCACTGCGGCTCAGTAGGAATGATCCACCCAACTCTACTCTAACTCAGGCGGCCATGCATGGATGCATATGAAATCATTGCATTTCTACATGACAGATATCCATGCTTTTTACCCATAAACAATCACGTTTTTCAAATCATGCGTGATGCTTCACATTTTAATGCATATACATATATATATCAAATTGGACAAGTCACAATTAATATATATAACTCACACCACATAATCCGGAAATCAATTCAACTGAGGACTTCGCTTATCACAATCCGTAGTAAGGGTCACTTTGGGACCACATACTCTGCTCACGCTTTTCGGGCTACTAACCCGACGGAAGCGACACCCGCTTGGCCAAGTTTTGGGTCTTGCACCCTAGAGTTCAATACCCTTATTAATTCTCACACATGCCCCAAAAACCTCGCTTTTCACATAGTGCACATAATCTCATCAATGCACTTATCCACACAATACAATGCATTTTATCAAATCAATGCATTTTCCGTCTCAACTCAAGATTGTCACAATGTCTTTCACTCACTTCATGAAAATCATCATGCTTATGCATTTTCAAGAAAATCATATCTTTCATGCACAGCCCTACATTAAAAATCATATTTTCACATTTTCATCAACTGAACACAATTTCAACAAAAGCATTCATAATCTCAATATCACATATGCAGCATATATAAGTCCTAACTAACATGTCAGACATATACATATGCATAATTCACATTTCTATTTACATATAAATACACAAGACCCTAGACTCAAAGAATCACAATCCTATCTTTCATGTCACATATGAGGGACCTATAGAATTAAAGTAAGGATGAGTCTAGCACCCCTACCTCAATTTGGAGTGAGAACTCCAAAAATCTCCAATTTCTGAGAAGGCTGAAAAGATCGCCTTCCTCTGCTTTGTCGGGGATTGTGTTAAACGTCCTTGCATATCCGATTCCAAGGGAAAATCTCCATTTTTAAATGAGATTGGGCCTATGCCCAATGCCGGTCCAGCCCAGCACCAAATCCTACATTTATTTATTTTAAAAACTATTGGGCCTATTTTAAATTTCTGGCCCAGTCCAAATGTCAAACCCAAATCATGTGTCCAAATTTCTCATCCTTGGGTTTGGCCCAATTCATATATGTAGGTCCATCATGTACCAAATCCAACTTTGACCCATCATCCACATGTAATCTTAACCCCTTCATTAGCCCAATCTAACCATGCGGTCCAATTCAACTACACAAGCCCAATTTAATCATCACATTCAGCAACCCCAAACAGAGGCCTAATTTAATTGCCTAGGTCCAATCCATAAACACACCCCATGGTTGGTCCAATCCATAAACACACCCCATGGTTGCCAAACAGCACAAGTAACATTTTGCAAATGCACTAATATCTTCTCTCTCATATATATATATATATATATATATATATACACACACACACACATCACCAACCGAAACCAATCAAGAAGACCCACGGCTCAACCAAACCAGGCACCCTCAACCACCACCTTCAATCTCCATCAGCTACCCAGCCGAAACCACATCTAGCCACCATAAACAACCCGCTGGCCGAAGCCACCAAACCCACCACTTCCGGTCACCTACAGTTCATCGGAACAGTGCTCACGTGTCCCCCTATGAGCATCGGTGCACACTATTCATCATCTTCTTCGTGCTCATCAACTGCTCCTACATGCTGGCAGTCTCTTCCGACACCATTTCCGGCCAAAACAACAACCACAACTTCATCACTCAACCCATCCTAGCTCCACGCACACTACCACCTGCCGAGCCGAGCTCCACCCACCATAACCGAACCCATATCAAGACCACCCACAAGCCGAGCCGAGGAGAAAACCCAGCCCAGCCGTGAACCACTACCATGCATGGCCAAGCAGTCCCCACCATCAATTCCGGCCACCTACAATAGCCCACACAGCACCACCTTCTCCTTCACTGTCGAACACTAAGCCATCATCACCACAACCGGCCACCCTCCTCGGCACAACCACAGACCCACAACCACTACAAACAGGCCCTCACGGCCAGCCCGTCACCACAGCCAAGTCGGAGCACCACCATAAACCACCATCGTGCACCACCTCAGCCGAGCTTCTTTGAGAACACCCAACACCTTCAGCGCACCAACAGCCAACCCCAACTCATCATCTTCGATTTAAGCTCCAAAATCACACACTACCTTCACTATATCATCCGAACCAATCAGCCACCTTCAGCCGCTGCTGGCAAGCTCCACTACGAACCAGCCACAACAGGGCTCCATGGAAGAACCCCTAGCAACTGTCGAGGCCAAGAAGACCCAGCCAGGCTCACCATGAGGGTCTAGCCGAAGCACCCTTCTTCTCTCTATCATCGGTTCTTTCTCTCTCTCTCTCTCTCTTCTTCTTTTTTTTTACTTTTCAGTACATTCCTGTAAACTTCCACTTTGCCATATAAATATATATCTACCATATATTTATATAACTCCTACTGAGCCGACCATTCCACTTGGGACAACTTTATCTCTTTTCTTTTTTTTCTCTTTTGTTTCTTATCTTATCTCTGCCCACATCATCTTCTGATATTTTATCACAGTAAAATATCTTTCACCTTTTCTCCTTTCTTTTCACTCCCATCCTATCTATCAGCCGACTTATCTTTATTTTCTTTTCTTATTGTTGTACACCACATGTTCCCAAATCCCTTTCAGCCACAAATATTATATGTACTATATATATAATATAACATATAATATATATCACACGGCATATAACACCACCTTTACACTTATACACTATTCAATACCACTATACTTACATGTATTTATTATACACATGCACTCTCATATATTTATAATTAAATATAAATATATCTATCTAATATATATATATATACATCTATATATATATATATATATATATATATATAAATCCTCCAAACACCATAATTCCACGTACGAAACTCTCTCTCCATCTCTCTCTCTCTCTCTCTCTCTATATATATATATATATATATATATATATACAATTCCATTTATATATATTCGCATCTTTTCGAAACTAATTAATCCGAAAAGAAAAAAAAGAAACCCGGTCCAAAAATTACTCAGAACCGGTCAAAAATAACCCGGTCCTTACAACCTTCCCACCTTCAAGAAATTTCGTCCTCGAAATTTGTATTCTCAATTTCGTCTCTGAATTCCTGACTCACGGAAACCGATGTGACTCGGGTTACCCATCACCGCTCTAAATCTGAAGAGTCATTCCAAACTATACAACCATGAAGCTAATCATACCTATGAAACACACAGGTGTAAGCTTATCACCATTCACCTTACCATTTGATAGTCAAGTTCAAACTTGATAAAAATTTGATGGAATTCACACATTCATCTCTCATTGGTATCACAATCCATACACCTCATAATCACAATCCAAGAACACTCATTTATACCAATTCTTCGCAAATACCCTCAAATCGTTTCCACTCGTCTCATTGAAATCATTACACTTGTGCTTTTTCAAGAAAATTCCATCTTTTATGTACAATTCAACGTGTAGAATCAACACTCACGTCGATAGTCGTCACTTTCTCTTTCCAGATACTCCAGGCGTTGCTCTCGCAACACCCAACTCATAACACCCAAGTCCAACGCGATCAGTGCATCTTAATTTCTTTAAAGCAGTCTAATCCTGGAATGGTCTAGCTAATGTGAGTGAAAAACTCTGAGACAGCCACAATTTGCATAGACAATTCTGAATGATCTCCGAACCCATGTACGATTCACTTCCACAGTCCTCCGAAGCACTCGCTTCCTAAAGTCCACAGTCCTTACCTCAAGACCTATCCAATCCATCTCTATCACCAATCTAAAGTAATATCCTCGACTAATCGTACCAATCACTAACAGTGATATATACTTCCCTACTATCTGGGATCATCCATACTCAAATCTTTTCCATCGTTGTCAAACATGGCTTTCCAATCTGGCATACCATTCCTGGGCTTAGTTCAAAACCCCGTGTATCGCTACAATCCAACCATATCAATCCAGTGCACATCACAAGCGCACTCACCAGCAAGGCACATGACAGTGTACTCGCCGATACAAACCACATAAGCGGTGTACTTGCCGCAGCAAGCCACATAATCCTACCCAGTCTCATAGACTACAACCCACTGAAATCTAATGCCAAGTTTAGGGTTTTACATTCTCCCTAACTTCACAATCTCATTTCTCAAAGAATGAATCCAACTCACCCGTCCATTAATCCTAACGGACGTTTCTGACTTCTCAAGGATCTATCCATTCCTTTCCAGCATCTCACTGGGCACCCCAAGATCTTGACTGCTTTGCCTAGGGTCCCTCAAACATTCCCTTATCTGTCTCTCTAAAATTTCAGAATCTATGCATTACAATTAGTGATGTCACATCACCCAAACCACTAATCACTTATCTACTCATCAATCTCATACAAAATGGAACTAAAACCAACATTGTTCCATTTATACACGAAAAGTCACATATAATCCATAATGAGTGACATGTGAAATTCAAGCTTATGATATAATTCAAACATAATTATAATGTTTTTCAACATAGTCCAGGTTTCGGTCGACTGCTGCACAGACCACTCAACTGAAAGTTCAAAAATGTTTCAAAGACTGATTTTCACAAACCCATATGTCATCCCTATATTCATACACTCACTTGCAACCTTAAACATAATCAAAGATTATACAATTACATGATTTCAAGCCCCACAATTCCATGAGTTTCACAATTCTACTTAAAAATCCACATTATTCTTGAAATAAGAATATCCACAAGTATTTCATAGAACACATTGTAAATCAAGGATGTACAAATCTCACCTCCATTTATATTCTAGATTCCTAGAATTATCTCTATAACACTATAACATGAATAGGGATCATAACTCCACAGTCCCATATATCATTGAGCATTACACTCTCAACATCTAACTCAGTTCACTAGAATCTAGCACAAATGGTGCATTTCAACATTCCAAGGATAAAAGTAGTCACACCTCTACCAAGATTTTCAAATCCTCCCCAAATCAACTATCATACTCACACAAATTTTGGTTTCCGAAATTATAAACTACAATCCTTCTAGTGTGCCTTAAGTCACACTCTAACTATCTCATCACATTTCACAACAACAATACCTCCCATACCACTTCTGAGCATAATCACATAGAAACTAGTCATGCCTAGTAACTCAAAGTCGAGCACCCATTGACATTCCGCCATCTAGATCTCATAAGACCGACAAATTTTACCCAAGGTAGCTCCATTCCCAACAGATGTATCAATGGACAATGGTGACTCCAAAGATGACATCTCTAGCCCCAAGGCACAAGCACAAGTAAATGCATATGAATGAATGAATGAGATGCACGCAACTCTATCAACACCCTAGTCCACGAGCTAGAAACTAGGATAATACATTCGACCTCTCTATTATTGGAAGTCGTCCACACTTGAAATCATTCCATCACTAGTTCTTTATCCATCGTCACCCGGACGAGACAACTCAACACCCACAAGAGTCGGCGGATTGTAAGAGAAGTACTAATCCAGGAAAAATTGGTTGATCAGTCCATTTTTCCTAGCTAGCCCAACTCCGACAACTTGCCTTCCTTGCCCCCTATCCCCGTCTCAATGGTCAATCCTAGCATAACACCTATCAACCACGTAACATAAGCCCCTAAGTATCTGTAAGGATTCAAACACTCACAACCCTCTTTGCATTATCTTTCAATTGTTCACTAACAAGACTTGACATCAAGTCAAGAGTTTCAACTCAACCAATTCTGGGAGTATTACCAAATGAAAATAAGTTTCATACAACAACACATTGTTCTCTCATTATGATCACTTACACCAAGTTAATCATTTCACTATTGTCCAAAGGTAATCAAACCTATCATTCAGACAACAACCAGTCACTGCACGTCTCGAAACCAATACGTTACTCTTTGTCCTTAGGTACTCGAACCTATGACTTTGATACCCTAGGTCTTCAAACCCAATGCCCTAACAGCAATCCGAAATCATCAAATTATTCCAATCCAACACGTGGCTTAACCCTTTCCCGTCGTCCATAGGTATTCAAACCTGGTTAAGCTCTGATACCATGTTGTCACACCCCGATTTTCGGTCCTCCCAGAATCCGAGGGTGAATAGTGTTGTCACTTTATCACCCCACAGCAATTCCATACAAGTGCGGAAGCTCAATACATATATACTCTTAATCATCAATTTATGTCTCAACAATCTCATAATCCATATACAAGTTTTGCACAATGCATATACAATTACTAACATTTCTAATATCCATAGACCCACATAAGAACAAGTTACATAAATGTAATTGCAATCTCACATCAATATAATCCACATGCCACATGCCGGCATGGATAGCCAAATATACAATTCATAATACTATATCCAAAAAGAAATTATAAATAATTCTTTCAAATCACTCTAGCACTCTAAGCCTCATCCTCCGGTGATGCTTTATCTGAAAAATAGTTTGTGAATAGGGGGTGAGCACCACTGCGGCTCAGTAGGAATGATCCACCCAACTCTACTCTAACTCAGGCGGCCATGCATGGATGCATATGAAATCATTGCATTTCTACATGACAGATATCCATGCTTTTTACCCATAAACAATCACGTTTTTCAAATCATGCGTGATGCTTCACATTTTAATGCATATACATATATATATCAAATTGGACAAGTCACAATTAATATATATAACTCACACCACATAATCCGGAAATCAATTCAACTGAGGACTTCGCTTATCACAATCCGTAGTAAGGGTCACTTTGGGACCACATACTCTGCTCACGCTTTTCGGGCTACTAACCCGACGGAAGCGACACCCGCTTGGCCAAGTTTTGGGTCTTGCACCCTAGAGTTCAATACCCTTATTAATTCTCACACATGCCCCAAAAACCTCGCTTTTCACATAGTGCACATAATCTCATCAATGCACTTATCCACACAATACAATGCATTTTATCAAATCAATGCATTTTCCGTCTCAACTCAAGATTGTCACAATGTCTTTCACTCACTTCATGAAAATCATCATGCTTATGCATTTTCAAGAAAATCATATCTTTCATGCACAGCCCTACATTAAAAATCATATTTTCACATTTTCATCAACTGAACACAATTTCAACAAAAGCATTCATAATCTCAATATCACATATGCAGCATATATAAGTCCTAACTAACATGTCAGACATATACATATGCATAATTCACATTTCTATTTACATATAAATACACAAGACCCTAGACTCAAAGAATCACAATCCTATCTTTCATGTCACATATGAGGGACCTATAGAATTAAAGTAAGGATGAGTCTAGCACCCCTACCTCAATTTGGAGTGAGAACTCCAAAAATCTCCAATTTCTGAGAAGGCTGAAAAGATCGCCTTCCTCTGCTTTGTCGGGGATTGTGTTAAACGTCCTTGCATATCCGATTCCAAGGGAAAATCTCCATTTTTAAATGAGATTGGGCCTATGCCCAATGCCGGTCCAGCCCAGCACCAAATCCTACATTTATTTATTTTAAAAACTATTGGGCCTATTTTAAATTTCTGGCCCAGTCCAAATGTCAAACCCAAATCATGTGTCCAAATTTCTTATCCTTGGGTTTGGCCCAATTCATATATGTAGGTCCATCATGTACCAAATCCAACTTTGACCCATCATCCACATGTAATCTTAACCCCTTCATTAGCCCAATCTAACCATGCGGTCCAATTCAACTACACAAGCCCAATTTAATCATCACATTCAGCAACCCCAAACAGAGGCCTAATTTAATTGCCTAGGTCCAATCCATAAACACACCCCATGGTTGGTCCAATCCATAAACACACCCCATGGTTGCCAAACAGCACAAGTAACATTTTGCAAATGCACTAATATCTTCTCTCTCATATATATATATATATATATATATATATATACACACACACACACATCACCAACCGAAACCAATCAAGAAGACCCACGGCTCAACCAAACCAGGCACCCTCAACCACCACCTTCAATCTCCATCAGCTACCCAGCCGAAACCACATCTAGCCACCATAAACAACCCGCTGGCCGAAGCCACCAAACCCACCACTTCCGGTCACCTACAGTTCATCGGAACAGTGCTCACGTGTCCCCCTATGAGCATCGGTGCACACTATTCATCATCTTCTTCGTGCTCATCAACTGCTCCTACATGCTGGCAGTCTCTTCCGACACCATTTCCGGCCAAAACAACAACCACAACTTCATCACTCAACCCATCCTAGCTCCACGCACACTACCACCTGCCGAGCCGAGCTCCACCCACCATAACCGAACCCATATCAAGACCACCCACAAGCCGAGCCGAGGAGAAAACCCAGCCCAGCCGTGAACCACTACCATGCATGGCCAAGCAGTCCCCACCATCAATTCCGGCCACCTACAATAGCCCACACAGCACCACCTTCTCCTTCACTGTCGAACACTAAGCCATCATCACCACAACCGGCCACCCTCCTCGGCACAACCACAGACCCACAACCACTACAAACAGGCCCTCACGGCCAGCCCGTCACCACAGCCAAGTCGGAGCACCACCATAAACCACCATCGTGCACCACCTCAGCCGAGCTTCTTTGAGAACACCCAACACCTTCAGCGCACCAACAGCCAACCCCAACTCATCATCTTCGATTTAAGCTCCAAAATCACACACTACCTTCACTATATCATCCGAACCAATCAGCCACCTTCAGCCGCTGCTGGCAAGCTCCACTACGAACCAGCCACAACAGGGCTCCATGGAAGAACCCCTAGCAACTGTCGAGGCCAAGAAGACCCAGCCAGGCTCACCATGAGGGTCTAGCCGAAGCACCCTTCTTCTCTCTATCATCGGTTCTTTCTCTCTCTCTCTCTCTCTTCTTCTTTTTTTTTACTTTTCAGTACATTCCTGTAAACTTCCACTTTGCCATATAAATATATATCTACCATATATTTATATAACTCCTACTGAGCCGACCATTCCACTTGGGACAACTTTATCTCTTTTCTTTTTTTTCTCTTTTGTTTCTTATCTTATCTCTGCCCACATCATCTTCTGATATTTTATCACAGTAAAATATCTTTCACCTTTTCTCCTTTCTTTTCACTCCCATCCTATCTATCAGCCGACTTATCTTTATTTTCTTTTCTTATTGTTGTACACCACATGTTCCCAAATCCCTTTCAGCCACAAATATTATATGTACTATATATATAATATAACATATAATATATATCACACGGCATATAACACCACCTTTACACTTATACACTATTCAATACCACTATACTTACATGTATTTATTATACACATGCACTCTCATATATTTATAATTAAATATAAATATATCTATCTAATATATATATATATACATCTATATATATATATATATATATATAAATCCTCCAAACACCATAATTCCACGTACGAAACTCTCTCTCCATCTCTCTCTCTCTCTCTCTATATATATATATATATATATATATATATATACAATTCCATTTATATATATTCGCATCTTTTCGAAACTAATTAATCCGAAAAGAAAAAAAAGAAACCCGGTCCAAAAATTACTCAGAACCGGTCAAAAATAACCCGGTCCTTACAACCTTCCCACCTTCAAGAAATTTCGTCCTCGAAATTTGTATTCTCAATTTCGTCTCTGAATTCCTGACTCACGGAAACCGATGTGACTCGGGTTACCCATCACCGCTCTAAATCTGAAGAGTCATTCCAAACTATACAACCATGAAGCTAATCATACCTATGAAACACACAGGTGTAAGCTTATCACCATTCACCTTACCATTTGATAGTCAAGTTCAAACTTGATAAAAATTTGATGGAATTCACACATTCATCTCTCATTGGTATCACAATCCATACACCTCATAATCACAATCCAAGAACACTCATTTATACCAATTCTTCGCAAATACCCTCAAATCGTTTCCACTCGTCTCATTGAAATCATTACACTTGTGCTTTTTCAAGAAAATTCCATCTTTTATGTACAATTCAACGTGTAGAATCAACACTCACGTCGATAGTCGTCACTTTCTCTTTCCAGATACTCCAGGCGTTGCTCTCGCAACACCCAACTCATAACACCCAAGTCCAACGCGATCAGTGCATCTTAATTTCTTTAAAGCAGTCTAATCCTGGAATGGTCTAGCTAATGTGAGTGAAAAACTCTGAGACAGCCACAATTTGCATAGACAATTCTGAATGATCTCCGAACCCATGTACGATTCACTTCCACAGTCCTCCGAAGCACTCGCTTCCTAAAGTCCACAGTCCTTACCTCAAGACCTATCCAATCCATCTCTATCACCAATCTAAAGTAATATCCTCGACTAATCGTACCAATCACTAACAGTGATATATACTTCCCTACTATCTGGGATCATCCATACTCAAATCTTTTCCATCGTTGTCAAACATGGCTTTCCAATCTGGCATACCATTCCTGGGCTTAGTTCAAAACCCCGTGTATCGCTACAATCCAACCATATCAATCCAGTGCACATCACAAGCGCACTCACCAGCAAGGCACATGACAGTGTACTCGCCGATACAAACCACATAAGCGGTGTACTTGCCGCAGCAAGCCACATAATCCTACCCAGTCTCATAGACTACAACCCACTGAAATCTAATGCCAAGTTTAGGGTTTTACATTCTCCCTAACTTCACAATCTCATTTCTCAAAGAATGAATCCAACTCACCCGTCCATTAATCCTAACGGACGTTTCTGACTTCTCAAGGATCTATCCATTCCTTTCCAGCATCTCACTGGGCACCCCAAGATCTTGACTGCTTTGCCTAGGGTCCCTCAAACATTCCCTTATCTGTCTCTCTAAAATTTCAGAATCTATGCATTACAATTAGTGATGTCACATCACCCAAACCACTAATCACTTATCTACTCATCAATCTCATACAAAATGGAACTAAAACCAACATTGTTCCATTTATACACGAAAAGTCACATATAATCCATAATGAGTGACATGTGAAATTCAAGCTTATGATATAATTCAAACATAATTATAATGTTTTTCAACATAGTCCAGGTTTCGGTCGACTGCTGCACAGACCACTCAACTGAAAGTTCAAAAATGTTTCAAAGACTGATTTTCACAAACCCATATGTCATCCCTATATTCATACACTCACTTGCAACCTTAAACATAATCAAAGATTATACAATTACATGATTTCAAGCCCCACAATTCCATGAGTTTCACAATTCTACTTAAAAATCCACATTATTCTTGAAATAAGAATATCCACAAGTATTTCATAGAACACATTGTAAATCAAGGATGTACAAATCTCACCTCCATTTATATTCTAGATTCCTAGAATTATCTCTATAACACTATAACATGAATAGGGATCATAACTCCACAGTCCCATATATCATTGAGCATTACACTCTCAACATCTAACTCAGTTCACTAGAATCTAGCACAAATGGTGCATTTCAACATTCCAAGGATAAAAGTAGTCACACCTCTACCAAGATTTTCAAATCCTCCCCAAATCAACTATCATACTCACACAAATTTTGGTTTCCGAAATTATAAACTACAATCCTTCTAGTGTGCCTTAAGTCACACTCTAACTATCTCATCACATTTCACAACAACAATACCTCCCATACCACTTCTGAGCATAATCACATAGAAACTAGTCATGCCTAGTAACTCAAAGTCGAGCACCCATTGACATTCCGCCATCTAGATCTCATAAGACCGACAAATTTTACCCAAGGTAGCTCCATTCCCAACAGATGTATCAATGGACAATGGTGACTCCAAAGATGACATCTCTAGCCCCAAGGCACAAGCACAAGTAAATGCATATGAATGAATGAATGAGATGCACGCAACTCTATCAACACCCTAGTCCACGAGCTAGAAACTAGGATAATACATTCGACCTCTCTATTATTGGAAGTCGTCCACACTTGAAATCATTCCATCACTAGTTCTTTATCCATCGTCACCCGGACGAGACAACTCAACACCCACAAGAGTCGGTGGATTGTAAGAGAAGTACTAATCCAGGAAAAATTGGTTGATCAGTCCATTTTTCCTAGCTAGCCCAACTCCGACAACTTGCCTTCCTTGCCCCCTATCCCCGTCTCAATGGTCAATCCTAGCATAACACCTATCAACCACGTAACATAAGCCCCTAAGTATCTGTAAGGATTCAAACACTCACAACCCTCTTTGCATTATCTTTCAATTGTTCACTAACAAGACTTGACATCAAGTCAAGAGTTTCAACTCAACCAATTCTGGGAGTATTACCAAATGAAAATAAGTTTCATACAACAACACATTGTTCTCTCATTATGATCACTTACACCAAGTTAATCATTTCACTATTGTCCAAAGGTAATCAAACCTATCATTCAGACAACAACCAGTCACTGCACGTCTCGAAACCAATACGTTACTCTTTGTCCTTAGGTACTCGAACCTATGACTTTGATACCCTAGGTCTTCAAACCCAATGCCCTAACAGCAATCCGAAATCATCAAATTATTCCAATCCAACACGTGGCTTAACCCTTTCCCGTCGTCCATAGGTATTCAAACCTGGTTAAGCTCTGATACCATGTTGTCACACCCCGATTTTCGGTCCTCCCAGAATCCGAGGGTGAATAGTGTTGTCACTTTATCACCCCACAGCAATTCCATACAAGTGCGGAAGCTCAATACATATATACTCTTAATCATCAATTTATGTCTCAACAATCTCATAATCCATATACAAGTTTTGCACAATGCATATACAATTACTAACATTTCTAATATCCATAGACCCACATAAGAACAAGTTACATAAATGTAATTGCAATCTCACATCAATATAATCCACATGCCACATGCCGGCATGGATAGCCAAATATACAATTCATAATACTATATCCAAAAAGAAATTATAAATAATTCTTTCAAATCACTCTAGCACTCTAAGCCTCATCCTCCGGTGATGCTTTATCTGAAAAATAGTTTGTGAATAGGGGGTGAGCACCACTGCGGCTCAGTAGGAATGATCCACCCAACTCTACTCTAACTCAGGCGGCCATGCATGGATGCATATGAAATCATTGCATTTCTACATGACAGATATCCATGCTTTTTACCCATAAACAATCACGTTTTTCAAATCATGCGTGATGCTTCACATTTTAATGCATATACATATATATATCAAATTGGACAAGTCACAATTAATATATATAACTCACACCACATAATCCGGAAATCAATTCAACTGAGGACTTCGCTTATCACAATCCGTAGTAAGGGTCACTTTGGGACCACATACTCTGCTCACGCTTTTCGGGCTACTAACCCGACGGAAGCGACACCCGCTTGGCCAAGTTTTGGGTCTTGCACCCTAGAGTTCAATACCCTTATTAATTCTCACACATGCCCCAAAAACCTCGCTTTTCACATAGTGCACATAATCTCATCAATGCACTTATCCACACAATACAATGCATTTTATCAAATCAATGCATTTTCCGTCTCAACTCAAGATTGTCACAATGTCTTTCACTCACTTCATGAAAATCATCATGCTTATGCATTTTCAAGAAAATCATATCTTTCATGCACAGCCCTACATTAAAAATCATATTTTCACATTTTCATCAACTGAACACAATTTCAACAAAAGCATTCATAATCTCAATATCACATATGCAGCATATATAAGTCCTAACTAACATGTCAGACATATACATATGCATAATTCACATTTCTATTTACATATAAATACACAAGACCCTAGACTCAAAGAATCACAATCCTATCTTTCATGTCACATATGAGGGACCTATAGAATTAAAGTAAGGATGAGTCTAGCACCCCTACCTCAATTTGGAGTGAGAACTCCAAAAATCTCCAATTTCTGAGAAGGCTGAAAAGATCGCCTTCCTCTGCTTTGTCGGGGATTGTGTTAAACGTCCTTGCATATCCGATTCCAAGGGAAAATCTCCATTTTTAAATGAGATTGGGCCTATGCCCAATGCCGGTCCAGCCCAGCACCAAATCCTACATTTATTTATTTTAAAAACTATTGGGCCTATTTTAAATTTCTGGCCCAGTCCAAATGTCAAACCCAAATCATGTGTCCAAATTTCTCATCCTTGGGTTTGGCCCAATTCATATATGTAGGTCCATCATGTACCAAATCCAACTTTGACCCATCATCCACATGTAATCTTAACCCCTTCATTAGCCCAATCTAACCATGCGGTCCAATTCAACTACACAAGCCCAATTTAATCATCACATTCAGCAACCCCAAACAGAGGCCTAATTTAATTGCCTAGGTCCAATCCATAAACACACCCCATGGTTGGTCCAATCCATAAACACACCCCATGGTTGCCAAACAGCACAAGTAACATTTTGCAAATGCACTAATATCTTCTCTCTCATATATATATATATATATATATATATATACACACACACACATCACCAACCGAAACCAATCAAGAAGACCCACGGCTCAACCAAACCAGGCACCCTCAACCACCACCTTCAATCTCCATCAGCTACCCAGCCGAAACCACATCTAGCCACCATAAACAACCCGCTGGCCGAAGCCACCAAACCCACCACTTCCGGTCACCTACAGTTCATCGGAACAGTGCTCACGTGTCCCCCTATGAGCATCGGTGCACACTATTCATCATCTTCTTCGTGCTCATCAACTGCTCCTACATGCTGGCAGTCTCTTCCGACACCATTTCCGGCCAAAACAACAACCACAACTTCATCACTCAACCCATCCTAGCTCCACGCACACTACCACCTGCCGAGCCGAGCTCCACCCACCATAACCGAACCCATATCAAGACCACCCACAAGCCGAGCCGAGGAGAAAACCCAGCCCAGCCGTGAACCACTACCATGCATGGCCAAGCAGTCCCCACCATCAATTCCGGCCACCTACAATAGCCCACACAGCACCACCTTCTCCTTCACTGTCGAACACTAAGCCATCATCACCACAACCGGCCACCCTCCTCGGCACAACCACAGACCCACAACCACTACAAACAGGCCCTCACGGCCAGCCCGTCACCACAGCCAAGTCGGAGCACCACCATAAACCACCATCGTGCACCACCTCAGCCGAGCTTCTTTGAGAACACCCAACACCTTCAGCGCACCAACAGCCAACCCCAACTCATCATCTTCGATTTAAGCTCCAAAATCACACACTACCTTCACTATATCATCCGAACCAATCAGCCACCTTCAGCCGCTGCTGGCAAGCTCCACTACGAACCAGCCACAACAGGGCTCCATGGAAGAACCCCTAGCAACTGTCGAGGCCAAGAAGACCCAGCCAGGCTCACCATGAGGGTCTAGCCGAAGCACCCTTCTTCTCTCTATCATCGGTTCTTTCTCTCTCTCTCTCTCTCTTCTTCTTTTTTTTTACTTTTCAGTACATTCCTGTAAACTTCCACTTTGCCATATAAATATATATCTACCATATATTTATATAACTCCTACTGAGCCGACCATTCCACTTGGGACAACTTTATCTCTTTTCTTTTTTTTCTCTTTTGTTTCTTATCTTATCTCTGCCCACATCATCTTCTGATATTTTATCACAGTAAAATATCTTTCACCTTTTCTCCTTTCTTTTCACTCCCATCCTATCTATCAGCCGACTTATCTTTATTTTCTTTTCTTATTGTTGTACACCACATGTTCCCAAATCCCTTTCAGCCACAAATATTATATGTACTATATATATAATATAACATATAATATATATCACACGGCATATAACACCACCTTTACACTTATACACTATTCAATACCACTATACTTACATGTATTTATTATACACATGCACTCTCATATATTTATAATTAAATATAAATATATCTATCTAATATATATATATATACATCTATATATATATATATATATATATAAATCCTCCAAACACCATAATTCCACGTACGAAACTCTCTCTCCATCTCTCTCTCTCTCTCTCTATATATATATATATATATATATATATATATACAATTCCATTTATATATATTCGCATCTTTTCGAAACTAATTAATCCGAAAAGAAAAAAAAGAAACCCGGTCCAAAAATTACTCAGAACCGGTCAAAAATAACCCGGTCCTTACAGGCTCACTAAGAAATGCCCAAGCACTCTTTGATCACTCGAACCATGCAAAGACGACAAGTAGAAGTCATCCCGCTCCCCCATAAAACATATACTAACACCAGAGGGTGTATACAAGGTCACTCTTTCCCGATGACAATCAATATTGGCTCTATAGGTCGATAGCCAATCCATACCCAAGATCACGTCAAAGCTAGACATCTCAAGGAGAATAAAATCAAACACTAGTCGATATCTCGAAATCTCGATCTCGCAAGATCGGCACACATCACTCAAAACCACTCTACCACCAACTGGCGTATCAATGGATAAAACTGAGTCCAAAGATGACACCTCCATCCCCAAACCACAAGCAAATGCATATGATATGAATGAATGTGATGCACCTAAATTCACTAAAACCCTAGCCCATGAGCTAGATACAAGAAATATACCTTAGACCACTGACCTCCCGCCAAGGTCTCTACTAGGACAAGAGTAAAAGCACGGTCTTGTGATCTCTAGCCCTGCTATCCTACACCCTGATATCCCGACTGCTGACTAGGAGCACTAGACGTGGCTCCTCTAGATGGTGCCCATGAACTCTGAACCAAAGGCACTGTCTGTTGTGGTCGTAATGCCCTGAAACCTAACTGTGAAGTTGGAGGCTGCGTAGGACACTGCTAAGAACTAGTACCACCCTGCACATTATTCTTCTGTGGGCAATCCAAACTAATATGCCCCATTTGATGGCAATGGTAGCACTTTTTGTCTGCCACTAACGGAACTTGTCCTTGAGTACATTCAGCCATTCTGTGTCCTGGTTTCTGGGAATTGAAATAGACTATTCTCAATCGAAAAGATCTAGAAGGTATAGCCACAGAAGTCACTGATTGGGTTTGTTGCCTTTGTGAGGATGACCCACCAACCCTCATCTTCTTTCTAGCACGATTGTCCGTAAGGGATCCCGTGTCCCTTGTTTGGTTCTGTGCTTCTCTTATCCTTTGGTTATCATTGCCAAACTCTTCAGAAATAAATGATCTCTCCACTACCATTGCATAGTTAGTCAAACCTATAATCCCAACCTTGTCCCGTATGTAGGTTCGAAGACCTCTTATGAATTGATTAATTTTAAGCTCTTCCGTTGCGATCATCTCCTTTGCAAACTGAGCCAAGGAGGTAAACTTTGTTTCATACTCCATCATCGTCATTGTCCCTTGAGCAAGGTTAAAGAATTCTCTCCTCATACTGTACTTTAATGTCACTAGAAAGTACTTCTCGAAGAAAAGCACTTGGAATATATCTTATTCCATTATCTCCAAATCATGGTAATCTCACAAGAATTTCCTCCAATGTTTGGAATCATCCTTCAGATAGTGAGTGGCTACTTTGACTTTCAAGTCTTCCTCTATTTCAAGCACATTGAGGAGTGTAACCATCTCATCCAACCAACTTTCCACTACCATTGGATCGGATCCCCCAAAATACGATGGTGGACTATATTTCTTAACATGCCCCAACGCTGTTATCATCCTACTAGGAGGAGCTGATCTGGTGGCTGAACTAGCCGCTCATGATACGCCTTGTTCTCCAATGATTCTCCATTCCAAAAGCTCTTCAAAGCTGCTGCCAAGCCTCCTCAATACAGCCCTAATTTGTCACTTTAAATAGCCAAGAGAATACATCAATGTCCTAATCCAATTATGAATTAATTAGGTTTTCCCGTAGCACTAATCAGGTGGGTTTTTCCTGCTGACTTCGGCCCAACTTTTGACCCACTAGAAGTCCGATTCACGGAATTTTCGTGAAATACAAAAGTGTGTAGAATCAAATTTTGTTCAACCCTACTCTAGAATTATGTCAATTTGAGGCTCGAAAATAAGACTTCTAGTCCGTTTTTCAAAACGGGATTAAGACTACATTAAACGCAGATTTGGGCTTCAGGCCCGAAACCTTCTTAAGCAGCTGTAATTCTCTTAGACCTCTTTCTTGGGCTGATTTGAGTTGAAATAAATGGTGGAATGGATCTCATTGATGTAGGCTTCATTTAATCATCTTGGATGTCATCTTTAAAAGCCCAAAATCACGGTTTTAACTGAAATAATCATTAAGGTCCTGAAAATACAGAAAATACTAAAACAAAGTAAAATCACAAAATAGTATATCACTAAGAGAATAAAATATATAAATTAAGAGGTTAGAATGCGCAACATTCGATGTCGATCACACCCCCAAACTTACATATTGCTAGTCCCTTAGCAATAGAATAAAACAAAACTAAAATAAAGAAACTACTAAACACTAACTAAACTACCCAACTCCACTTTCGTGGGAGAAACGATTGCATTTAGCATATGCAATAAGCCTTTAAACCCCTAGGTTCCCCCTAGTGGACGAGTATAGTCTCGTGAGGGTTTCCAGAAATGTTACCCACAAACATTCAAAATTCTGTTCCAACATTAATTCAAGAAGAAGATTACAATACATAGTTACAAACTTGCATTCAAGAATAATTTCAAACTTTCAAATTTCATAATTCAAATCAATGGTTCCCATGCATAATTCACATCAACATATCTCAAAATAATCAACTCTAGCTCCCTCGCGTAAAGTGAACTAGCAGTCATCTCATGTAGCATAACCAAGCTCTGAATATATTAAGGCACATACCCCTTCAAATCACTAGCTCCCCTTATTGAAATCATACTTCCAAACATGAATACATGACCTTTTCATTTTTTTTTTATTATTCTTTTTTTTCATTGCTTTATTGGTTGTGCAATGTCTTGATCTATTAAGCTTTCTGAAAGATCCATGTAGCAAGCTTTCAGTCAGTGGCTCCCAAACCAGATGGCTTTAGGGCACTAGGCTTTAAGATACCCCGAAGACCTAATTACTCGAATCAGTCAGGCTTCAAATCAAGACAACCAATGTTCATCTTTTCTCACCCTTTCACTTTTGAAGCGAACACTCCGTGCTTCCTGAGGCATAGAGGCCCGGTTACTCATGAAAATGATCAAATCGATTTGCTTATTCAACACTTTTTTTTTTCTTTTTCATTGAAGTCAAGTATAACACATCATCGGTACTCATTCTCAAGAGATACTAATTAATATCAAGCATATGTAACTCAATAACTCAAAACCAAAGTTTATACCTCACAAAATTATGCTAGTGTGTTTGTGCATGTAAGGAAACTAAAATTAATCACTCCAAAACATGTTATTGCAAACCATGATTAAAACCACATAATTCAAACCACAGTTTTCAAAATTTTAAAACATACTCAAAAATTGCAAGTTTTGCACCTACGTAAGGTATTAATCCTTTGAATAATGTCAAAACATTCTATCTAAAAATAAAACAAAATAAAATAAAATAAACAAACTAAGAAAATAAAAATAAAATAAAATCCTAATACAAGAAGAATTTCACACAAATTTCCCCCCATATTGCATTAAAGCACAAAAATAGGCATCGCCTCACCCCTAAACTTAAACTGTACATTGTCCCCAATGTACACCCAATCAAAGCATAGAGAAGAGTAAGAACGATGTTACCAGAAATTCGGAGTAGTGGAAAGAAAATATAGCAAACCAATAGCATGAAGGCAATGCAAGCACACTCCCAAACTTGGATGTTTCAACTTGTCAAAACAAACCACTCCGAAAAATCAAGGAGAAGGTGGTGCCGAAGCATCTAAGTCATGGCCGGAATGGTGCATCAAAATCAACCAACTAGCCCACAGTTAATGTGCAATGTCCTCCCCCAAACATGTAGCACAAAACCTCTCAAAGAAATCCAACCAATTTTTCAAACAAAGTCTACTTCCTTGTGAAGAAGAAACTTGAGAAAATTGATCATTTAATGAGGATAGAGAAAATTAGATTGGAATGGATGATGATGGTGATGAATGATGATGATCAAGTAGTGTTATGAAAGATTTTTAGAGTGTATTTTGATGTTGGAGAGGCACAAAGAGGCACCAAAGCTTGAAATTTTGGGTTAGAGGAAGTAGGGCATGAAAGAGGGTCTCAAAATAGACAAAACGGATCAGATTGGGCATTCAGGGGCTGGGGCGATCGATCCCCCTTGGGCTGGGCGATCGATCGCCCAGCTGGTGGTCTCCTCTTTTTGCCAAATAATGGGGGCGATCGATCCCCCTTCAAAGGGGCGATCGATCGCCCCTGCTGGAGCCTGTTGAGTCTCTATCGCCAAGGGTCGACCGGGAAGGGAATTTTTGGAAGGTCCATCGCCCAAGGACGACCGAGACCTCTCTTTTTCACCCATTTTTAGTTCAAATACCTCGGTACACCTCTTGACATCCCCCGGAAGCAACTTATACATCAAAAACTCAAAGAAAACACATTTAAACACACCTAATAAAGAAAAAAAAATATAAACTAAAAATAATAAAATAAAAATAAAAGAAAACTAAAGAAATTAAAGGATAGAAATACATACAAATCCCACAATTTAACGTCCGTAGGTGACGGTCATCGACTTCAATTGAAAGTTCACCCAATGCCACATCTCTTGAGGAGATTTATTTTCGTCCCTCCTATATGATCCTCACTTCTTTGTACCAAACCCAAAGAAATTGGAATGGTGTCATTGGCTTTGAAAAACACATCTCTCTCCATTGACGGAACATGTTTCAATTTTACCCGTGGAGGAGACTCTAATGATGGAATCGGAGGAGTGCTAGAAAGAATAGGCAATGGCTCAATCGGAATCCTCCAAGGTGGAGTATTTTTCATGGCCACTACATCAAATAAATCATTCACCCCCTCAATGGACTTCTCAACATCATGTGATAGAGCAACTGGATCAACTTCTTCAACATAATCATCAACGCCATCCATGAAGAAACAATCACTCTCATCTAGAGGATGTTGAATGACATTAAAATTATTCAAGTTCACCTTAGGCTCATGAGAAATTTCAACATTTGGACTCTTTGACACCTCTTCTTCATCAAGCTTCTTCTCCCTTACCTTGTTGTCACTCATTTCTCCACTTCTAAGAGTGGTGATGGCTTGAAATTGTTCATGGTGTGGGTTGCTCAAAGAAGAAATATTGTTAAGGACATGAACCCCTCTTGGGTTAGCAACTAGTTGAGTTGGTAGTTTCCCCTCCTCGCTTCTACTCAAGGCATTGACAAGTTGTCCAAACTGAGATTCCAGTTTGGCAATCGACTGAGAGTGAGAGTGAACCAGTTGAACAGTGGATTGAAGTGTTGCTGCAGTAGCTTCCACCATCTCAACAATAGAGTCAAGTTTCTCAAGTTTTTCTAGGACAATTGTCATCTTATCCTCAATGGCTGAATACCTCTGTGCCATAAGAACTTGTTCTTGATATGATTGTGAAGGCACATAGTTCTAAGGTTGAAAAGTGGGCTGAATTGCTGCCCCTTGCTCTTGTGGAAGATTGAAAAATTGCCCAAGTGAAAGACAATTATTCACATGGTGCATAGGACTCGAGCAAAAAGCACATGTCTCAAATATAAGAGGGTATGGAGATGGATTAGGAACTTGATCAGCCGCCATGAGTTGCACCACTCTCTGTGACACAGCATCCACAATGGTAGACATAGCATCCCCAGAACCAATCTTAAAAATATCATCTGTTCTCCTTGTATTGGATGGTCTGGTCGAACGAGATGAAGATACATGTTGCAAAGAATTGTCACTAAGATTCTCGAACAAAGTCCATGCTTCATCTTCACTTTTTAACATAAAAGTGCCCCCACTTGATGCATCCACCATATGTCTGTTACTTTCTGTCAGTCCCTCATAAAAATATTGCACTAACTGCCACTTTGGAACTTGATGATGAGGACACTTCCTAAGAAGGTCCTTAAATCTCTCCCATGTCTCAAAAAATTGTTCCCCCTCAAATTGAGAGAAACCAATGATAGCTCGTCTGAATTGATTGGTCCTCCCTATTGGAAAATATTTCTTCAAGAACTCATGTTGTATTTGCGTCCATGTAGTGATAGAGCTCGCCGGTAGAGATCTGAACCAATACTTGGCCTTTTCCTTCAAAGAGAATGGAAAGAGTCGCATCCGAAAAGCATCTTCTGAGAAGTTATGAATTTTCGTTAATGAGCAAACTTCTATAAATTCATCCAAGTGCTTGTACGGATCCTCATGAGTCAACCCAAAATAGAATGGCAACATATGAATGATACTGGGCTTGATTTCATAGTTCTGTGCTGTGACATTAGGCAATTGAAAATCAGTTGGTGCATTCTATGTCTCTGGGACGTAGTAGTCTCTGAGCAATCTCACCCTCTCCACAATAGCATTAGGCACAATATTGTTGTTCTCATTATTCCCACAAAAACCATCCATGATGTCAATATTCTTTTCCTCTTGCTCAATGGTATGGTGATTGAACTACCGGAAAAAAAATAAAATAAAATAAATTAGATTAGTAGCAAAAATAAAAATTCTAAACTAAAAATTAAAACAAAACAAATTAGTACTACAAAAAAAAAATAAATAAATAAAAAGAGAGAAAAAATACAAATAAAATAAAAATAACATAAAAAAATAAAATAAAAGAAAAAAAAATTCCTAAACTAAAAATCCAATTAGAACTAATTCTAAAAATCCAAACAATCAAATAGACAGTCCCCGGCAACGGCGCCAAAAATTGATTCGTGTGTGAGTGTGACTCAAAAAGTATATCAATTAAAATTTTTCACACTTCGCAATAGAACGAATTCCTTGCAGAATAGGGCCATCGAAAGGGGTATCGTACCTCAGGGACTGTGGTCTGACTGAGTTGAATTGTTAGGACTAATTCTAATTAAATTTAAAGAAATAAATTTTGATTTTTAATTCTAAATTAACTAATGAAGCAATTGAACAAAAGCAAGAAAAACTAAGGAGTGTAGAGAATATAAGATAAGTCTAGGGTAATTGATTTCACCACTAACTTCACAATCAATGGCCAATTGAACTAACTATGGGGCATCATATCATGCATAAGTGGTGTCGGTGGCTACAAGCTCACCTCCATCCGTCAAGAAGATAACATATGATTAAGGTTAAGTCATGGACTATCTTCGATTGGCATGGGCCATCTGCTTAACTACTCTAACGTAGGGTGCAGTGCGGTTCATCTTCTCTAGGCATAATCCATCAAAACTTTTAATGATATATTCAGTGAAAACCATTGTGTAATAATCACTCTCATGATCACAGAAAACAAGAGAGATTGAGTTCAATAACAACAATCAAATATCTAAGACAAGATAAGAAATCATTGAAACTGAATTTATAAGACTTTTATTGCTCAATTCTATAAGAAGAATCCTCTAAATTACATAATCTATGAATGAATACAAAAATCCCCAATAATTAGAACAATCAAACCAGTGATGTTTAATTAGGGCTCCATCAAAACCCTGGTGGCTGAACTAGCCGCTCATGATACGCCTTGTTCTCCAATGATTCTCCATTCCAAAAGCTCTTCAAAGCTACTGCCAAGCCTCCTCAATACAGCCCTAATTTGTCACTTTAAATAGCCAAGAGAATACATCAATGTCCTAATCCAATTAGGAATTAATTAGGTTTTCCCGTAGCATTAATCAGGTGGGTTTTTCCTGCTGACTTCAGCCCAACTTTTGACCCACTAGAAGTCCGATTCACGGAATTTTCGTGAGATACAAAAGTGTGTAGAATCAAATTTCGTTCAACCCTGCTCTAAAATTATGTCAATTTGAGGCTCGAAAATAAGACTTCTAGTCCGTTTTTCAAAACGGGATTAAGACTACATTAAACGCAGATTTGGGCTTCAGGCCCGAAACCTTCTTAAGCAGTTGTAATTCTCTTAGACCTCTTTCTTGGGCTGATTTGAGTTGAAATAAATGGTGGAATGGATCTCATTGATGTAGGCTTCATTTAATCATCTTGGATGTCATCTTTAAAAGCCCAAAATCACGGTTTTAACTGAAATAATCATTAAGGTCCTGAAAATACAGAAAACACTAAAACAAAGTAAAATCACAAAATAGTCTATCACTAAGAGAATAAAATATATAAATTAAGAGGTTAGAATGCGCAACATTCGATGTCGATCACACCCCCAAACTTACATATTGCTAGTCCCTTAGCAATAGAATAAAACAAAACTAAAATAAAGAAACTACTAAACACTAACTAAACTACCCAACTCCACTTTCGTGGGAGAAACGATTGCATTTAGTATATGCAATAAGCCTTTAAACCCCTAGGTTCCCCCTAGTGGACGAGTATAGTCTCGTGAGGGTTTCCAGAAATGTTACCCACAAACATTCAAAATTCTGTTCCAACATTAATTCAAGAAGAAGATTACAATACATAGTTACAAACTTGCATTCAAGAATAATTTCAAACTTTCAAATTTCATAATTCAAATCAGTGGTTCCCATGCATAATTCACATCAACATATCTCAAAATAATCAACTCTAGCTCCCTCGCGTAAAGTGAACTAGCAGTCATCTCATGTAGCATAACCAAGCTCTGAATATATTAAGGCACATACCCCTTCAACTCACTAGCTCCCCTTATTGAAATCATACTTCCAAACATGAATACATGACTTTTTCATTTTTTTTTCATTATTCTTTTTTTTCATTGCTTTATTGGTTGTGCAATGTCTTGATCTAATAAGCTTTCTGAAAGATCCATGTAGCAAGCTTTCAGTCAGTGGCTCCCAAACCAGATGGCTTTAGGGCACTAGGCTTTAAGATACCCCGAAGACCTAATTACTCGAATCAGTCAGGCTTCAAATCAAGACAACCAATGTTCATCTTTTCTCACCCTTTCACTTTTGACGCGAACACTCCGTGCTTCCTGAGGCATAGAGGCCCGGTTACTCATGAAAAGGATCAAATCGATTTGCTTATTCAACACTTTTTTTTTTCTTTTTCATCTCTTTTTTTTTTCTTTTTCATTGAAGTCAAGTATAACACATCATCGGTACTCATTCTCAAGAGATACTAATTAATATCAAGCATATGTAACTCAATAACTCAAAACCAAAGTTTATACCTCACAAAATTATGCTAGTGTGTTTGTGCATGTAAGAAAACTAAAATTAATCACTCCAAAACATGTTATTGCAAACCATGATTAAAACCACATAATTCAAACCATAGTTTTCAAAATTTTAAAACATACTCAAAAATTGCAAGTTATGCACCTACATAAGGTATTAATCCTTTGAATAATGTCAAAACATTCTATCTAAAAAGAAAATAAAATAAAATAAAATAAAAAAACTAAGAAAATAAAAATAAAATAAAATCCTAATACAAGAAGAATTTCACACAAATTTCCCCCCATATTGCATTAAAGCACAAAAATAGGCATCGCCTCACCCCTAAACTTAAACTGTACATTGTCCCCAATGTACACCCAATCAAAGCATAGAGAAGAGTAAGAACGATGTTACCAGAAATTCAGAGTAGTGGAAAGAAAATATAGCAAACCAATAGCATGAAGGCAATGCAAGCACACTCCCAAACTTGGATGTTTCAACTTGTCAAAACAAACCACTCCGAAAAATCAAGGAGAAGGTGGTGCCGAAAAAACTAAGTCATGGCCGGAATGGTGCATCAAAATCAACCAACTAGCCCACAGTTAATGTGCAATGTCCTCCCCCAAACATGTAGCACAAAACCTCTTAAAGAAATCCAACCAATTTTTCAAACAAAGTCTACTTGGTGGTTGTTCATGATTAAAAGGAGGTAGTCCGGGAGGTTGTCTCTCGTTTGGATCCATGTTTTCAGTCCTAGGCAATATAGGGTCCCTAGAGGTTCCTCTACGTTGTCTAAGTGTTCGTTCAAGTTCAATGTTACATAGAAGTAAAGGAAGTGACAAGGACCGTCGACCTAGCATGCATTAACAATCGAACAACACCTCAGTACACAAAGTAACAATAATCTATACAAAAAGAATGAATGAATTCAAACCACTAATTTTAGGCTTTATACTCACAAAGGGTTCCAAGTTTACTCCTTTTAGATGCCCGCTATGTGGTATACCTAAAATCAAGAAGTTTGAGAAATAAGAACAAGATATATACAAAAAGAATGAAAGAATTTTTAGCCTAAGAATTAAACCAGATTTAATCTTCCAATGGCGACAATTAAACCGTAGTCCCCGGCAACGGCGCCAAAATTTTGATGTGGTCGGAACTAAATTATATTGTAAGCTTAATTTTGCCCTTTTTATCAAAATATAATTTAACCACTCGCAAGAGCACGAATCTTTGTAGATAAGGTTCTATATAGAGGGTATCGATCCCACGAGGACCAGTCGCAATTGTCTTAAAGGAAGATTAATTCTACTTTAATTCTAAAAACAGGTTTTTGAGTTTTGTTTATACACTATTGCATAAATGAAATGACAAGAAAACTAAAGAGTTTAAAGTTGGGAGAGAGAACTAGGATTGAGTTCCACCACTAGCCGTTCACATGTTCATAAGTGTAGCAAGCATGGGATTCATTAATTAAATGCCTAACAATGTCATGAGGCTTGTGACCTCAATGACATATCAAAAGATCAATGTGTGTGCTAACCTATCATAATCCATCTTCAATAAGCATAGCTCTTCAACCTAACTAACTACCTAATTACTCTACTCTCTAAGTGAACACTGCATGCATCCAAACTACCTTGTCTTGGCATGGTCTATACAAACTAACATCACACATTCATTTAAACACCATTATCTAGCCATCATTTGCACTTCTTGTGGAATATGCAAATGTTGTGCATTCAAGTGACAAAATCTACTCTAAGACAAGAATAAATTTCAAATCAAATGAATATATATAAGAGATGTATTTGTGTACATAATCACTAGGCTAAATAATCAACATTTAATTACAAATCCCAAGAGCTACAAAGATGAACAAGTTTACATGGCTAGGGGTTGAAACCAACACCCTAGTAGAAGAGTTAGTTGCTCATGGTTGCCTTGCACCCTTCCATTGATGAAGAAAGTGAAGCTTCTTGGTCTGGTTCAACTTCTCCTCTTCCTCTCCCGAAGGTCTCTCTTCAAGTCTCCTGATGTGTGTTGAGAGATATGAGATATATGTGGCTTTCGGTGCTTTTGGGCTTCTTTTTCTACCTTGGGGCCCACCATATATATATATATATCATTATATATATCTCTTGTATCAAGAAGGCCCCCAAAAATTCTTGTTCAAGTCAGACAATCCCCCTAAGTCGTGCAAAAAAGGGGATTTTGTTGCAAGTGGGAGAGCAGGTGAACAAGTGGCCAAGTAGGCTCTGCAGAATCTCGATTGATCGAGATTTCGATCAATCGAAATGAGATCTCGATCAATCGAGATTTCGATTAATCGAGATCAACATCTTGATTGATCGAGATGCCTTGGGCTGCATTTTCTGATTTCTTCTCTTGACTGCAGAAAGCTTCAAACTTTGCTCCATTTACTCCAATACCTGCAAAACATCAAAAACACAAAAATACCGTAAACATATCTCGGTAAACGCAAAAACGGAACTAACGTATGCAATAAAGGGGTTCAAATGCATAGAATTGAACACTTATCATTAGTTTTAAAAGTAAGTTTCAAAATTAGATTTTCATTTTCTTTTATTTAAAAAATATTTTTAAATTTTTGAAAAATTTTAAAAAATTCTAGAATAATAAAATAGAGTTCTTAAGAATATAATAGCCCTAGAAACCTAGGTTAGAACTAGGTTTAGATCCCCACGATGATTAAGGTATGTTGTGGATTGGATTGCGTGCTTGCTCTTTTAATTGTTAGTTATATTTTTCCTTCCTTAGTTGTATTTCTTTGAAATCATATCTATTCATGGTATATTGGATATTGTTTAAATGTGTATGAGTTATGTTCTTGTGGTTATTGGACTTACATTAGATTGATTAATGTGTAAAAGTAGATTTAATTATGTAAGGATTGTAAGGGGGCATGTTAGGATTGCCAATACCTAATATGGTATTTAAGGTTATTTAGGGAGGCATGTAAGGATTGCCCGGGGGCATGTCAGGATTCCCAATACCTAATAAGATATTTAAGGTTAGTATAGGCGGCATGTCAGGATTGCCTAGTTTTAATAGGGTATTATATTTTATGCCTTTGATTTGAACTTAGAAAATATGTTCTAAATTTGTGTGATAGGGGTTGGGTTGGGATGGTATATAGGACGACTTCTATTTTTAGAGACATAAGATAAATAAGGAAATGTTTTGTATATAATTATATATATTTGTTATCCCTCATATAAAGAGTGTGTTTCCCGGTTCTCTGATTAGGTTGTATTATAGAGAATTTGCTCGTCGGTTTAACTCACTTTATTGATATTTCAGGTCCTAGGCCGGTTCCACCACAAGGATAGAGTCTTAGGTTGGTAGAGTATGGCAGGCATCTTCTCTCTCATTAGTTTTTAGAGTAGGGTCCTATTCTTTCTTCATGTTCAACATATGAACTCTTTGGGATGCTAATTATTTCAGTTATTCAATCTTTAGTATTTACTCTGGTTCTTTTTGGTTAAGGGGTCATTGGGTTACCGGACTTCCAAGTTATATTGCATAGACACGTACTTTATTTACTATTATTATTACTTCAGATAGACTTTCCTTTCAGTATTTATATTTCTTTTCATTCTGTCCTTGTATTCTCTGCTTGTTACTATGAATTGTAGGTATCCTTTACGTTTTATATATGAGACTAGCCACTTCATGTATGAAATTTGTAGGGGGTATTTCAAATTGTTAGTTTAGCAGGTTTCAAATATTTTTCTTAATTCTTTCTCATACACAAACAACTGACAGTGTTCTCTTTCTAGCTCACACATACTAACTTAAAGGTGTATATGTCCATGTGATTGTCACACACTTATTTCACTTATAGTTCTGGTCTTAAATTTTTTTTTTTAACTTAATTTCAAAGTAACTTGAATGCGACTTGAAATGATTTTGTGAGATATATATTTTTTAGAATATATACCAAAGCATTATGACAAAAAAATAATAATAATTGGGAAGATGGAATGAGTACTACATTATCCTTCCCCAGATAGTTGGGAAAGGAAATTGTGCTTGTCCATTTTTCATGTCATTATCTTTTGTGCTATAAATAATTGAGATGCATTTGTGTTGGATTAGAGTTTCTATAAGATTTCTTGTTTCTTCTGTGCATTATACTAATTGGTATCATTTTTTTTTTCATTTGTTGTTGTATGTATTTTCTTTCTCTCTCTTTTTTTTTTCCCCTTTCTGGTATAGGAAATTTGAACTAAGTGATTTTCTTTTTTGTACTTGGCCTTCTTTGTCATGTCACCTTTGCTCTTTGTTAGTTCATCACGTAATGAAAATTTTCCCTTCCTCTCACACACACACTCAAAAACTCAAATTTGTGTGTTTTCTCTCTCCCTTCTACTCGCACAGACTACACGGTGTGTGTATATCTACAGAACTCAGTTCAATATTATATTATTTTTATTTATTTAAATCGCTCAACACATTGAATCAAATGTGTGTATTTTGGATGTTGATTTAAATATTTTGCATTTTCTTTTTTCTTTAGGTTGATTTAAATATATTTTGCATGTGATTTGATATAATCTTTTGAGATGTATCTTTTTGTAGAAGCTCTAGGAATTGACTGAAAAGTTGGAGGAAATACTACATTATCCATTTTTCATGTTGTTGGGGAGGGTTGAAGTACAAGATTTGGGCTTCACACGAACTGAGGTGTTACTACATGGATATGCCCCCACCCTCCCCTCCCCCATTGCATGTTTTCAAGATGATTTAAATAGTTTTATATGTGATTTCAATTAATTTTGTGAGATGGATCTTCTGTGGATTGAACAATTTTTACAATAATTAACATGGATATTTAGAAGGAGTTTGTGCTAGGAATAATCAAACTCCTCACTTTATTAGTATGGTATGATTTTTCTTTTCTTTGTGCTAGATTGTGCTTCTTTCTATAATAAATTTGAGCTGGCATTCTTCTTCTTTGGAAACCATGTCCTCCCTATATGAAACAAAATTCTATTTTCCTTTGTTAGACAATTGGCCAATTTATTTTTAACTGTTATTCTTTTAATTTTCTACTTGCCAGCATTTTTGCATATGCGTTTCTGGTTCTTCTTTTTCCTATAAAATAGAGCTTGACTTGCATCTTTCTTTTATTGCAAATTTTGATCTCGCATCGTTAAAGAAATGGTTTTTCTTTTTAATTAATATTTTTTATACTTTATTTTCTTTCTTCTTTTTTTTTTTCATTTTGGATTGCATACGGGTTTCTAGTTCCTCTCTTTTTCTTTCAAAAAATATGAGCTTTATATTTTCCTTTTTGACTACACCAATATTATTACAATGTAAGAGTTTTTTTTTTTTTTGCACCAGTGATGCTACACAAGAATTATTCTTGCACCTTATGATTTAGGGTGGTGAAAATGTTGTTATTTTTTCCTAAGATAATCATCTGCAAAATTTAAGTTTAACATTGAACTTTTATTTCCATTCACTAAGTAATGTTGTACGGTTTAGTATATAAGATTGGTGTAGTCAAGATTTTATGCATTTTGCATCTCATCATCAAGGGTGAGCTTATTTGAACAATCATCTAGGGTTAGCTTATTTCAACAGGTGTTCCTCTATTAAAAGGAGGGGATGCAAAGTTTGTAAAAATTTTAACCATGCCCATGTGAACATATTTGTTTCTCTTTGTACAACCTATGTTTTCATCATATCCTATGCTTGTAAAAAAAAATAATTAGACATTTTATTTTATTTTATCGATGTCACATCATGTTAAAAATTAAAAAAATTAGATTGTGATAGTTTTCATATAATGTATTTAATTTAGTTATTTATTTTTAATCATATTTAATTAAATTTTAAAATATTATATATTGTTATTACTTTTATATAAAGTTAAGTTTGCTAGATGTGTTTTTCCCTATTGCCTTGTGGAGTCTCTGGAGAGAGAGTAATGTTAAACTTCACGGTGGGAACAAGAGGACTGCTGTGCAAATTGCTACTGGGGCTACTATGGATTTTGCAAGTGCTTTGCATGTTAGCTTGGAAGATTTAAATGTTTTATTTTGACAAGGTATTTCTTGGTGTCTTAATTTTTTTGTTTTCTTTGTCATTTATTCAAGTCATTCAATACTCTCTCTATTCTAAGTGTATGCCCTCTGCCTCCTCTTGTACTTCATGTTTTATCATTATACAATTAACCTCATTCACAAAAAAAAAAAAAGGAAAGAAATTTTCTTAGTTGTGTTACGGGCTCATTTTCTTTCATAAATGGGATAGTTTTATAAAGATATAGCAATGGAGGAAAAGAGAAAGGAGGGCATAACCTCATTGTGCTCAACAAGAAAACAAAATAAGTGGGTTGACAATTGTGAGGTGTCACTTATGAGGGGGGGGGCAAAAATAATGTATGGTGTGGAAAAGAAAACAGAAGTTCGATGAGATCCGAAAAGAATTTGATGCACAGGAACTAGGACTAAGTACTGACATAGTGGTCCATCGTTTACCCCTCAAGCCTGATATGAAACTAGTCAAACAAAAACTTTGCAGACTCAAACCCGGATGGAGTCTCAAAGTCAAAGAAGATATCCAAAAGCAATTCAAAGCCAGGTTTCTAGTTGTGTCTAATTATCCTGAATGGTTAGCCAACGTTGTACTGGTGCTAAAGAAAGATGGCAAGGTCCGGGTGTGTGTTGATTATTAAGATCTAAATAGAGCAAGCCCAAAAGATGACTTTCCACTCCAACATATTGACATATTGGTGGATAATACTGCTGATAAGCACTGAATGTTGCACATTTAAGCCTCTTTAATTGCATATGTTAATTCCTTAATTATATTTACTTTGGTATTTTTATGTTATTTTCTTACTTTTGTTGATTTTAGGAATTTCTCTGCAAATTCAATCAATTCAGATTATTTAGCGCTTTAGTAAGAGAGAAGATACATCGAAGATCCATTGGATAATTTTATATTGAAGATCCAAGTTAAATGAATTGAAGAAGTGGGTCAGAAATGAGTTTAAATGAAGAAAATGAGCATGGGCCTAATCACATTGAAGACTAGGCCAATTTAGGCCTAGAAAGTTCTGAACTCATTTTAATATTTTGGCTATAACTCCATATTCGATTGTCAAAATGGCCTAAACTTCACGTTGGTTGAAGGAAATTCAATTTTGTAACTTTTCATTTTCACAAAAATTCCTGAAACGAATGTTTAAGGGGTGCAGGCATGCCTTCCATGGGCGCAGATGCGCCTCTATGTGCACAGATATACACTCCAAGGGCACAGGTGAGTCCTCTATAGGCACAGATGCACCCCTGGGGAGATAGATGGCCCTTCCATGCTAAATCATAAGTAAAATGAGAGAAAAGAGAGAAAATTAGGGTATTCGGAAACACATAGAGATATATAGAGGCAATTTGGTAATGATTACGAGCAAAACGAAGGCGAGAAGATGGTGATTAATGTGGTTGGAACTTGAATTATATTGTAAGCTTATTTTTGGTCCTTTAATCAAAATATAATTTAACCACTCGCAAGAGCATGAATCTTTGTAGATACGGTTCTATATAGAGGGTATCGATCCCACGAGGACTAGTCGTAATTGTCTTAAAGAAAGATTATTTCCACTTTAATCCTAAAAACAAGGTTTTGAGTTTTTGTTTATAAAACTATTGCATGAATGTAATAACAATAAATTTAAAGAGTAAAGGATGGGAGAGAGAACTAGGGGTGGTTTCCACCACTAGCCATTCATATGTTCATAAGTGTAGCAAGTTTGGGATTCATAAATTAAATACCTAACAATGTCATTAGGCTTGTGGCCTCAATGACATATTAAAAGATTAATATGTGTGCCACCTATCATAATCCATCTTCAACAAGCATAGTTTTTCAACCTAACTAATTACCCTACTCTCTATCTTGGCATGGTTTATACAAGCAAGCACAACACATTCATTTAAAGTACCATTACCTAGCCATCATTTGCATTTCTTGTGGAATATACAAATGTTGTGCATTCATATGACAAAATCTACTCTAAGACAAGAATAAACTCCACATCAAATGAATATATATAAGAAATGTATAAGTGTACATTGTCACTAGACTAGATAATCAACATTTAATTACAAATCCCAAAATGCTACAAAAATGAACAAGTTTACATGGCTAGGGGTTTGACGCCGTACAGAATAGTGATTATTCTGTAGGCTAAGGGCAATAGAAAATAAACAGAAAGAAAGCACGAGAATTGCCCAAAAACTCAAAGAAAAGTCTCTGGTATTCAATATTATTATTCAAAATCAAAAGTCCTTCGAATTAACCCACAAGCCGGGTTACATAGCTGAAATTCGTCAACATTACCAAAAATAGTAAAAACCTAATATTCTTGCCAAAATAAAAGAAGGAAGTTGCCAGAATTCTGGCCCAAATCAAGCCCAGAATCTCTTCCTAATCAACAAAATAAATATTACCAAAAAAAGGAAAGAAATAACTAAAATTAGGGATTCGGAGGGGAAAACATTGGATTTTGGCCTCAAAAAAATACTCACCCAGCTTTAGCTGGTGCCCACGACGTGCGCGCCGAACCAAGCTTTCCGAATTGTGGTCATAAAGGCGATTCTGACACCCGTAGCCAAAGTTATGGCCAAAATACTGAAGCTAGAGACAAGGTCACGATTTCCTGCCATCTTTACGCTGATCTGCCAACTCAAGATATTTCAGTACCATCAACGTGTCGTCTGACAGCTCAGCATCATCTGACTCGGATGCTCCTGCATCAGTGTTTCACCAACACCCTAGTAGAGAAGTTAGTTGCTCATGGCTGCCTTGCACTCTTCTACTGATGAAGAAAATGGAGCTTCAAGGTCTGGTTCAACTCCCTCTTCTCCTCTCCCGAATGTCTCTCCTTGTATATTCTGATGTGTGTGAGAGATATGTGAGAAATGGCTCCTTTTGTGCTTTATGACTACCTTTTTCAACCTTGGGGCCCACCATATATATATATATATATCAATATATATATCCATTATATCAAGAAGGTCCCCAAAGGTCTTGTTCAAGTCAGACAATTCCCCTAAGTCGTGCAAAAAAGGGGGATTTTGTTGCAAGTGGCTCTGCAGAATCTCGATCAATCTAGATTGGATCTCGATTAATCGAGATTTCGATCAATCGAAATAAGATCTTGATCAATCGAGATCTCGATTGATCGAGATCAACATCTCCTATCATTCAACGCCTATCATTTTTGAATGCTTGCTATGATGTCTTGCTTTTTAAAGGAAGTTCATTCGAATAAATGTTCAAGGTAAATGCAGTAGGTAGTTAAGAACTTTAACATTGTAAATACGAACACGTATGGTTCTTGCCTTAAATTTGTCCTTAAACGCACAAATTCGTACACATGCATTTTAAACAGTGGGGTATAAGTCTGAGGGAGAATTTTGTAAATTTCTGTTTTTATCTAAACAACTTAAAGAATAAGTTCTTCCGGTTGTTGTAAAAAAAAAAAAAAGAGAAAAATTTGCAATAAGCCTTCTCACCCAATAAACCGGATTCCTATGCCTCAAAGCAGGGATTATTCGCGTATAAATGTGCAAGGTTGAGCAATAATAAGCGGGTGGCTTGCTTACTCTCATTGCCTTGTAAGCTCAGTTATTAAGTCCGAGGGGTGTTTCTTCACCTAATGCCCTAAAACCAATTGGTTTGGGAGTCATTGGCCCAATGCCGCTACATGGGCTTACAAGAAAGCAAAAAGAGGTAAGCATTGCACGGTCATCCGCACATGAGCAATCATGAAGGTTTTGTGATAATGAACGGCTGTGGCGAGCGTTTTCAATAAGTTTTTCTTTTAAAAACAGATTTGTTCGTTTTCTTCTCCAAATATGTCAAAAGCCACGCGTTAGATTGCATGTTCACTTTTCAAAGAGGATTTTGGGGTCGGAATTGGTATGTTTGTTTGGAATGGCCATTATGTGGGGACCGTTGTTTATTTATAGCTTGTGCAAGTCCATTTTTGCTAATGACCACATAGTTCTGTAATACTTTTTGCATTTGCCAACTGTGAAATGAACGGATGATCGCCCTTTATCTAGTGATGACTGAGCATGATTCAACCTTTATATAATATAGTTAGTTTCATTTTTGTAATATCATATTGCTAAGGGACTAGCAATATGTAAGTTTGGGGGTGTGATAAGTGTTCAATTCTATGCATTTGAACCCTCTTTATTGCTTATGTTAGTTCCGTTTTTGCGTTTACCGAGATATGTTTACGGTATTTTTGTGTTTTTGATGTATTGCAGGTATTAGAGTAAATGGAGCAAAGTTTGAAGCTATTTGCAGCTGAAGAGGAAAAATCAGAATTGCAGCCAAAGGCATCTCAATCAATCGAGATGTTGATCTCAATTAATCAAAATCTCGATTGAACGAGATCCCATTTCGATTGATTGAAATCTCGATCAATCGAGATCCAATCTCGATCAATCGAGATTCTGCATAATCCACTTGCCCACTTGCTCACCTGTTCTCCCACTTGCAACAAAATCCCCCTTTTTGCACGACTTAGGGGGATTGTCTGACTTGAACAAGACCCTTGGGGACTTTCTTGATACAAGGGACATATATAGTCATATATATATATATATATGGTGGGCCCCCAAGGTAGAAAAAGGAGCCAAAAAGCACAAAAAGGGCCATATCTCACATATCTCTCAATAGACATCAGACCATCCAAGGAGAGACCTTCGGGAGAGGAAGAAGAGGAGCTGAACCAGACCAAGAAGCTTCACTTTCTTCATCAATGGAAGGGTGCAAGGCTACCATGACCAACTAACTCCTCCACTAGGGTGTGGTTGACACACCTAGCCATGTAAACTTGTTCCTTTTTGTAGCACTTGGGTATTTGTATTTAAATGTTGATTATTTAGCCTAGTGATTATGTACACCAATACACTTCTTATATATATTCATTTGATTTGGAATTTATTCTTGTCTTAGAGTAGATTTTGTCACTTGAATGCACAACATTTGCATGTTCCACAAGAAGTGCAAATGATGGCTAGATAATGGTGTTTAAATGAATGTGTGATGTTTGCTTGTATAGACCATGCCAAGACAAGGTAGTTTGGATGCATGTAGTGTTCACTTAGAGAGTAGGGTAATTAGGTAGCTAGTTAAGTTGAAGAGCTATGCTTGTTGAAGATGGATTATGATAGGTTAGCACACACATTGATCTTTTGATATGTCATTGAGGTCACAAGCCTAATGACATTGTTAGGCATTTAATTAATGAATCCCATGCTTGCTACACTTATGAACATGTGAATGGCTAGTGGTGGAAACCACCCCTAGCTCTCTCTCCCAACTCAAACTCTTTAATTTTATTGTCATTTCATTCATGCAATAAATTATAAACAAAAATCCAAAAACCTGTTTTTAGAATTAAAGTAGAATCAATCTTCCTTTAAGACAATTTCGACTAGTCCTCGTGGGATTGATACCCTCTATATAGAACCTTATCTACAAAGATTCGTGCTCTTGCGAGTGGTTAAATTATATTTTGATAAAAAGGGCAAATTAAGCTTACAATATAATTTAGTTCCGACCACATCAGGAGCCTAGTTCATAAACCATTTTTAATTGACCCAGTTTTAATCCAAGTTGGCAGCCCAAGCTCACCATCTTCTCACAGTCCATTTCCTTTTTCAAATCACCCACTGTCCAAGTTCAATCTCAAGCTATACCAACCCAATCAATAAATCAAGTTCGGCCCACTTCTGGTTCCATTGGAAATCTAACACAACTCAAGGCCTAAGCCCAATGCACAAACCATCATCCATATATATGTACATATGTATCACCACCACTGTATACATATATATCAAATGCACGACCCACAAGTTTTGGCACCATTCGAAACCACCAACCCAGTTACTACAGGCTGCTCAAACTAAATCTGCAAGCTGCTGAACCCAATTCTAAAATCCTCCGTTGGACACTCTGAACCCACCAAAACATCCACAATCAAACACAACCCAACTCTCCGCCGAGCACTACCACCTCTAATAACCGTTGTCAACTCTAAAAATAAATCAGAAATTTATTTTCAAAACTCCGACAACACCAATTTCACTGTCAACGGACCCGTAACCAGCCTCACCACCATCAGCCGTGAACCACCCAAAGTACTCACCAAGCCAACAAACCATACACAAGTGGAACTCATTCGAAAACCAAACCCAACCACTAGCAACCAAACACAGCGACTCACCTCAACGGACTTACCAGCCGAAGCCAAACACGGTGAACCACTCGCCAACACCACCGCTAGTCGCCGCTGGAGTTCACCGAAACAGATCCACAAACGATCCCCTTTGGTACCTATCAAGAACCACCAACCGTAACCCCCATGGAAGACCCACCGGGAGCCACCAATTTCCACCATCTTCCCCGACTGTCCACTGCTGGAACACCCCACAAGTGACCACCATGGATAGGCCCAGAAACCCCGTCGAAGCAAACCCCAGCCGCGGCCATCAACCCGCAAGCCAGCTGAGAACCCAACTCGTACCCCCCCAAACAGGCCACTTCTGGCCATCCTCGCTGCCGGAGCACCACCTTCACCATCGCCGTTCGAATCCCCCACCGAACCAATGATCCCAACCCTCAAACCCCAGTCGCGAAACCCCCCCAATCGCGACCAGCAACTCACCACCAGCCACCACCGTCGCCCCGGCCGAGCTCCACCGCGAGCGGTCGGCAGCCCCAGCCATTGCCGGCGCCGGATCCCTCCTCCTCTCTCCCGACTTCTCTCGATTTCCCGATCCCTCTCTCTTCTCTCTCTTTCCCCGATTCTCTTTCTTTTCTCTTTTCTTTCTTCTTTTTCTTTTCTTTTCTTTTCTTTTCTTTTCTTCTTTTCTCTTTTCTTTCTTCTTTTTTCTTTTTCTTTTCTTTGTTCTTTTCTCTTTTCTTTCTTCTTTTTCGACTGACCACTCATGGTCTCTTCTATTTTTGGTCCACACATTTCCTTATTCTCCTAGCCACATGTTTCACCTACATATATTATACACGTATATGTATATATTTATTCAACACCACCTAATACATATATTTCCCCATACATATACCTATAATTATATATATATGTCTCTATTTTCAACAATTACGTACAAACCCACTAGATATATATATATATATGTGCACTTCCTCCACTTATATATATATATATAATCCTATATATATAAATGTCCACGTCCAAACTATATATATATATATATATATATAATTGCACATACATATATATATGTCCATATCTATCTTAATTTATTTTATTCAAAAAAAATAAATTCAGTCAAAATTTGCCCATAACCGGTCAAAATTATTCCGGTCCTTACATGTCCGATCTAATGCCCTCCAATTGACTCTGCGTCACCTGGATGTGCTCCTCAAAACCCTACTGGAGCCACTCTGCGTCAGTTGCCAGGCAGGACTAGCCAGTCGCCAGGATGTCATTCCACTCTACAGCAATATCCATCTCATCCTCCTCCATCTCCTCGCCAGAAGACTCACCCTCTGTAGGCTCACCCTCATCCAACTCCACTGGGGCATCCATGTCTACATCCTTTGGTGGATCGCCCTAGTGGTCCTGTCGCTCCAAGTGTCGCCTCACCCTCTCCCACTGAGCAGGTGTGAAGCGGGTGGGCGGTGCCAACTGAATGTCAGTATGACTGACCGGTATACTGGCACGGCTCAGGAAAACGGCGATAAGGAAAGGAAAGGGAAGTCGCCAACTCGCTGCTCGCCTCATCCCCTTGTTGACGAGGTCGTCCCAAACCTTAAACATCTGCCCCCATATCAGCGATGGGACAGAAAACCACGTGCCCATGTGGAAAGCGTAAAGGCAACGGAGGAGGTCGCCTCTGCGCTCTGCCACATGCTGCAGAGGACACGCGTTCTTGATGAGAACGGTGTCTAGGAACCATAGTCTACTTGGGCACATCGATTTGGATGTGCAGTTGTGACTGGGTGTGATAAATGCCCCGCCACACATGTCCATCATGATAGAGAATAGTGTCGTGTCTGTTGGAAGCTCAGCCCTATAGATCGGTCGACCATCCTGGTCAACCATATCTGGAGGCTGCTGGTGAGGGATGCTAAACATTTGTGCAATCCAGCTTAGCGTGATAGTGATAGTCGTGCCGCCCACAATCGTCTCCAATGTGTCAGACGCGGTGCAAAAATAGGTTATGCGCTCATAAAAGGCCTGCACCTAGTGCTCGTGTGCCACATTAGTGGGAGGCACACATAACCGGTGAAGGTGATGCCGCCTGAGCTCTGCTATAGCCCATGAGTTGTCGGGACGCGTCTCGAACTCTCTCAGATCGAATATCTGCTCCGGGTGAAACTTTTGAGTCCGAAAGTCTCTCTTGGACACATCTCGAACAGAACCGATGGCATTCTTCATTCTTGCCATAGTCTCAGAACAGTCTACACTTATTCCAAAAGTACATAAATAAAAAGAAAATAATAGTAATGCTAAACTAAGAATAAAAATAAAAATGAAAAAAGAAAATTCTAGTCCATGGTGCTGACATACGTATTCAAAATTCGCTCTCAACAAGGTAGCATGAGCGGATGCAACCTAAGCGATGGGCCATGGTTGCAAATCGTACATTAAGCATTCGAAACAAAAATAATGCAATATCTCACCCATACATGCATTCCTACCCCAGAAACCCACAAAATCCCATTGTGAACATAGCAAACACGAATCATTCCATCCCCACATCATCTGTCTATGTTTATTATGCCGAGAAACTAATAAAAATAGCGAGAAGGTAAGCAACATATAGCCATGCATCACTTACCTCAAGGTGAAGATGATGATCGACACAAAAAGATGAAGACCCAACTAGCTGCTGCGAAGAGATGAGCGTGAGTGTGCTCGCGGAGATCTCGGACTACGGCGAACGGCGGTGGATGGTCGGGATGGTCGATCAAGTGTGGGACGGTGGTTAGGGAAGCTCTGGCTTACTCGGAGAAAAGAAGGAAGTTGGATGGTCTTTTGAAATGAGAGAGAAGCCCAACGGTTTAAATAAGAATTCGGCTCACGTGCAAGCATCGCGTCAATCTCGATTGATCGAGATGCACATCTCGATCAATCGAGATTTTGATTAATCGAAATCCTACTTCGATTAATCGAGATCCACTTCGATCAATCAAAAATTCACTTCGATCAATCAAAATCCCCCTTCAATCAATCGAAATTCCAATCGATCGAGGACCTATCAAAGTGCTATCGAAGAATACTACCTCTCAGGACTTTGGACTTGGCAAACTCTCTGCATTATTTCGATTAATCGAGACAGAAATCTCGATCAATCGAAATCTCGATTGATCGAGATGCTCAAAAATAGTTAGCTTGAGTTATGCTTCATGGACTTGGATTTATGGGACTTATATACTAAATTGCTTAGGTACAAAATTTACCTTGGACTAAAGGGACATCATGGAAGCATGATAGCTACCATGGCGGCGCCACCTTACACGTCTATGGCATGACGTCCGAATCGGCTCACGAGTCAAAGTACACGGGATTCGTCAAAGTGACGACATCCACGTATTCGGTGGTAACTTGGTCATCCACGCACATTTTTAAGCGCTGCCCATTTACTTTGAACAACAATCTGTCTTTCAAGTCCTTCAATTCAACCGCTCCGTGGGGAGCGACGAAATTAACCAAAAATAGACCATCCCAACGGGAGCGAAGTTTTTCGGGAAACAAATGGAGGCATGAATTGTATAACCATACTTTTTAGCTCAGAGAAAATGTTTTGATTCGAATATTATGATCATGAAAGGCTTTGGACTTTGCCTTATAGATTTTAGCATTCTCATACGTGTCATGTCGCAATTCTTCCAATTCATTTAATTGAAGCTTTCGATTAGATCAAGCTGTTTGCATGTCAAAATTGAAAGTTTTGGTGGCCCACATAGCTTTGTGCTCCAATTCAACCGAAAGATGGCACGTTTTACCATAAACCAACCGGTAAGGTGACATTCCAATGGGAGTCTTCTAAGCAGTTTGGTAAGCCCATAATGCATCATTTAGTCACAATGACTAATCTTTTCGGTCAGGCTGAACTGTCTTCTCAATAATGTTCTTAATCTCCCTATTGGATACCTCTACTTGGCCACTAGTTTGAGGATGGTATGGGGTGGCTACTTTGTGTGTGATAGAGTATTGGTAAGCAAGGTTCGAAGGAACCTATTACAAAAATGTTTACCTCCGTCACTGATGATGGCCCGAGGTATACCAAACCGACTAAAGATATTAGCTTGAATGAACTTAACCACGACTGCGTGATCATTGGTTTTGGTAGCAACGACCTCTATCCATTTAGATACGTAATCCACCACCACAAGTATGTACTCATAACCAGTAGAGGGTGGAAATGGTCCCATGAAGTCAATGCCCCAAACATCAAATATCTCAATAATAAGAATAGGGTTAAGAGGCATCATATCCTTCTGAGACATCGCGCCAAGGCGCTGACATCGCTCACAAGAGCGGCAGAATGAATATGCATCCCGATGAAGTGTTAGCCAGAAAAATCCGCAATGAAGAATTTTTGTTGCGGTTTTCTTGGCACTAAAGTGTCCCCCACAAGCGACTGTATGACAAAATTTGAGAATACTTTGGAATTCACTGTTGGGTACACACTTTCGAATTATTTGATTGGGGCAATATTTGAATAATTGAGGATCGTCCCAATAATATGATTGTGATTGGGAGAAAAAATGATCCTTCTCTTGCTTGGTCCACGAAGAAGGTATTTTGCCGGTTGCCAAATAGTTGACAATGTTCGCATACCAAGGGATACTCTCTTGAGAGATGACAAAGAGTTGTTCATCCGGGAAGGATTCACAAACTGGAATGGAGTTAGGGAGGGATTCAACAAGAATTCTAGATAGGTGGTCAGCTACCACATTTTCGGTTCCCTTTTTGTCCCTAATCTCAAAATTGAACTCTTGCAACAAGAGTATCCATCGGATCAACCTAGGCTTGGTGTCCTTTTTGGCCAAAAGGTAATGGAGGGCAGCATGGTCCGAATAGACAATGACCTTGGAACCTAATAGATACGCTCAAAATTTGTCCAAGGCAAATACTACCGCAAGCAACTCCTTTTCCGTTGTGGTATAATTGATTTGAGCCTCGAAACGGATTTTACTTGCGTAGTAGATGACATGTGGCAATTTGTCTACTCGTTGCCCTAAGATCGTACCCATGGCATAATCGGATGCATCACACATGATCTCAAATGGGAGAGCCCAATTTGGAGGGATGAGGATTGGAGCGGTTGTAAGCATGGTGTAGAGTTTTTCAAAAGCGCTAAGGCATGCTTCATCAAAGGTAAAGCAAGATTCTTTTTCAAGGAGGCGGCACAAAGGCCAAGAGATCTTGCTAAAGTCTTTGATGAAACGGCGATAAAAGCCCGCATGCCCAAGGAATCAATGAATCTCTCTTACCGTTGATGGTGGAGGAAGTTTGGAAATAAGCTCAACCTTGGCTTTGTCAACCTCGATTCCTCTCTTAGACACAATGTGCCCTAGGACAATGCCCTCTTGAACCATAAAATGGCTCTTTTCCCAACTAAGAATTAGGTTGGTTGATAGACGTTGAATGTTACGCATTCTAGCCTCTTAACTTATGTATTTTATTCTCTTAGTGGTAGATTATTTTGTGATTTTACTTTGTTTTAGTATTTTCTGTATTTTCAGGGCCTTAATGATTATTTCAGTTAAAACCAAGCTTTTGGGATTTTAAAGAAGACATCCAAGATGGTTAGATGAAGCCTACATCAAGGAAATTCACTCAACCATTAATTTTAACCCAAATCAGCCCAAGAAAGAGGTCCAAGAGAATTACAACTGCTTAAAAAGGTTTCGGGCCTGAAGCCCAAATCTGCACATAATACAGTCTTAATCCCGTTTTGGAAAACGGACCAGAAGTCTTATTTTTGAGCCTCAAATCGACATAATTATTGCGTGGTGTTGAACAAAATTTGATTCTACACACTTTTGTATTTCACAAAAATTCTGTAAATCGGACTTCTAGTGGGTCAAAAGTTGGGCCAAAGTCAGCAGAAAAAACCCACCTGATTAGTGCTTCGGGAAACCCTAATTGGATTAGGACTTTGGTGTATTCTCTTGGGGAATAAAGTGAAGACTTGGATGCTGAATTAAAGGGAGATTAGAGAGAGAGAGAGAATAGAGCTTGGAGAAGGCTGAGAAGAGAACAAAAACATATTGCAGAGCCATTGGAGAACGAAGTCATACGCATAATTCAGAAAGATGATGTCTTCTTCCTCAACAGTTGAAACTTCTTCTTCTATCATGAGCGGCTAGTTCATCCACTAGGGTTTTGATGTAGCCCTAACAAAGCATCAATGGTTTGATTGTTTTAATTATTGGGAACCTTTATATACATGCATAGATTGTGTAATTCAGAGGATTCTTATTATAGAATTGAGCAATAAAAGTCTTGTAAATTCAATCTCAATGATTTCTTATCTTGTCTTAGATATTTAGTTGTTGTTATTGAAATCAATCTCTCTTGTTTTCTGTGATCATAAGAGAGATTATTACACAATGGTAATCACTGAATATATTGTTATGAGCTTTAATGGATTATGCCTAGAGAAGATGAACCATGCTGCACCCTAGATTAGAGTAGTTAGGCAGATGGCTCATGCCAATCGAAGATAGTCCATGGCTTAGCCTTAATCATATGTTATCTTCTTGACGGATGAAGGTAAGCTTGTAGCCACCGACACCACTTATGCATGATGTAATTCCCCGATAGTTGATTCAATTAACCATTGATTGTGGAGTTAGTGGTGAAGTCAAACACCCTAGGTTTCTCTCCTATTATCTTCACTATCTTGTTTACTTTGATTTATTTTATTTTATCTTTTTAATTAGTTTAAAAAAATCAAAATTCTTTCTTATAAATTTAATTAGAATTAATTTTATATTCCAACTCATCAGACCATAATCCCTGAGGTATGATACCCCTTTCGATAGCCCTATTCTGCAAGGAATTCGTTCTATTGCGAAGTGTGAAAAAATTTAATTGATATACTTTTTGAGTTACACTCACACACGAATCAATTTTTGGCGCCGTTGCCGGGGATTATCTATTTGATTGATTGGATTTTACAGAATTAGTTTTAATTGGATTTTTAGTTTAGGAAATTTTTATATTTTATTTTTATTTTTGTTTTTATTTTCTTTTCAGGTGTTTTTGCTAATATATGCAAGGTCGTCGTTCTGTGGCTGATCCTTTGATACCTCTTGATCCTGAGCCGGAATGTACTCTTAGACAACAGAGGAACATCCCTGTTGACACCATTGTGCAAGAGGAAGAAATAATTGAAGACATGGCAGAAGAGAGGAATAATAACCTTGTTCCTAATGCTGATGGAGAAAGAGCTAGATTGCTGAGGGACTACTATGTTCCTGAGACATATACCTTGCCAACAGATTTTCAATTGCCTAATGTCACCGCACAGAATTATGAGATCAAGTCCAGCATTATTCAGATGCTACTATCTTATTTTGGGCTGACTCAAGAAGACCCTTACAAGCATCTGGATGACTTCATTGAAGTGTGCTTAACTACAAAAATTCACAACTTCTCTGAAGATGCTTTCAGAATGAGACTTTTTCCATTCTCTCTGAAAGACAAAGCAAAGTATTGGTTTAACTTCCTACCGGCTGGTTCTATCATGACTTGGACTCAGATGCAACATGAGTTTCTCAAGAAGTATTTTCCGATAGGGAAGACCAATCAGTTCAGATGTGCTATCACTGGTTTCTCCCAACATGAGGGGGAACAATTTTATGAGACATGGGAAAGATTCAAGGACCTTCTTAGGAAGTGTCCCCATCATCAAGTTCCTAAGTGGCAACTAGTGTAGAGTTTTCATGAAGGGCTGACAGAAGCCAACAGACAGATGGTTGATGCGTCGTGTGGAGGTACTTTTATGTTGAAGAATGAAGAAGAGGCATGGACCTTATTTGACAATCTTAGTGACAACTCTCTACAACATGTGTCCTCTACTCGTTGTAGCAGACCTGCCACTATAAGGAAGACTGATGGGATTTTTGAGGTTGGTGCTTCAGAAGCTATGCCAACTGATATTGATTTAATTGCACTGAAGGTGGCAGCAATTATGGCTGCCAATCAAACTCCTTCTGCTTCAAATTCTTCATTGCTAGGCCCTTGTGAATTTTGCTCTAGTCCTATGCACAATGTGAGCAATTGTCCTTCGGTGAGGTAATTTTCTGATATTCAACATGAGCAAGTTCAAGCTACTTTCACTGGACCAATGAATCATCCATGAGGTAATACTTACAATCCCACATGGAGGAATTATCCTGGTTTTTCTTACAGTAATCAAGGGGCAGCAATGCAACCATCATATCAACCTAGGACTTTTGTGCCTCAACAGTAATATTAAACACAAAGTCCTATGGCCCAAAGAATTTCTGCTATTGAAGACAAGCTGACTCTTACCTTGTCTAAATTTGACAAGCTTGATTCTCTTATAGAGACAGTGCAAGCTACTGCAGCAACAGTACAATCTACAGTTCAGCTAGTGCACTCGCATTCTCAATCCGTTGCCAAACTGGAAACTCAGTTTGGACAGCTTGCTACTTCATTGAGTAGAAGAGAAGAAGGGAAGCTCCCTAGCCAACCAATTGCTAATCCAAGAGGGATGCAAGCTTCCACAAGCAACCCACACCATGAGCAAGTCCAAGCTATTACCACTTTGAGAAGTGGGAAAATAATTGATAATAAGGTGGGTGAGAAGAAAGAAGAAGAAAAAGTGACCACAAGTCCAAGTGCTGAAATTCCTTATGAGCCCAAGCATCTAAATTGGGAAAGCAAGGGGACAAGCTGCATGACATGATGGAGGTATTTCGCCAAGTGAAGATTAATTTGCCACTCCTTGATGCCATCAAGCAAATTCCTCCTTATGCAAAATTTTTGAAGGACTTGTGCACTCAGAAAAGACGTTCTAAAAGCCATGTGCCAAAGAAAGTGATGCTGCCACAACAAGTAAGTTCAATAATTCAGCAGTGTACTCCTCCCAAGTACAAAGATCCTGGTGCTCTAACTATCTCATGCATTATTGGGGAGCACCATGTGGATAAAGCTCTTCTTGATTTGGGTGCAAGTGTGAATTTGCTACCTTATTCAGTCTACTTACAATTGGGCTTGGGAGAATTGAAGCCTACCTCGGTGGTATTACAATTTGTAGATAGATCAACAAAGCAACCCCGACGAATCATAGAAGATGTGCTCATTAAAGTGGACAAGTTCTACTTTCCTGTTGATTTCATTCTGCTTGACACTGAGCCGGTTCATAATCTGAAGAGGCACATTCCAGTGATCCTTGGTCGACCTTTCTTAGCTACTGCTGATGCTTGCATAAACTGTAGGTCAGGGATCATGGATATTTCATTTGGCAATATGAAGGTTAAACTTGATATTTTCATTGCTGTTGAGAATCCTCCAGATCAGACTGATGTTTTCTTCATGGACTCTGAAGATGTGAGTGAATCTACAACTGAAATAAGGGTGCAAGAAGAACAGAAGAAAAAGAAGGTGTTTGAAGATCAAATTTCTACCTTGGTGGTAACTTCTGTATGCACTACACTTTCCAAAACACTTCAGAGGGAGCAATTGTTTGGAGTGCCCGACAACTCCACACCATGGTATGCAGATATTGTGAACTATTTAGCCACGGGAAAAGTGCCAAGAGACTGGACCAAGCGAGAACGTGATCGATTCTTCTCTAAAGTTCATCATTACTTTTGGGAGGATCCAGAGTTATTTAAATATTGTCCAGATCAGATTATTCGGCAATGTGTCCCAGACCATGAGTTTCAAGATATTCTCAAGTTCTGCCACTCATTGGCGTGTGGAGGCCACTTCAGTGCAAGGAAGACAGCAACAAAGGTACTTCAATGTGGATTCTTTTGGCCTTCTCTGTTTCACGATGCATATGTTTTCTGTAAGACTTGTGATCGTTGTCAAAGATTGGGTTCAATGTCAAGGCGTGATATGATGCCAATGAGCCCCATTCTGGTGGTGGAGATTTTTGATGTTTGGGGAATTGATTTTATGGGACCTTTTCCACCTTCTTTTGGCTACGAATACATTCTGGTTGGAGTGGATTATGTCTCCAAGTGGGTGGAGGCCATTGCAACTTGAACCAATGATCACAAAGTGGTAATCAAGTTCATGCATGAGAATATTCTTAGTCGATTCGGAATTCCTCGAGCCCTGATCAGCGATGGTGGTTCTCATTTTTGCAATAAATTCTTGAGAGGTTTGCTTGCTAAATATTCAGTGACACATAAGGTGGCGACGCCTTATCATCCTCAGACAAGTGGGCAAGTAGAGTTGTCCAATCGAGAAATTAAGCATGTTCTCGAGAAGACAGTGAGACCGGATATAAGAGATTGGTCATTGCAACTAAGTGAAGCACTATGGGCATATCGGACTGCTTACAAGACTCCTATCGGTATGTCACCATATTGGTTGGTGTATGAGAAAGCATGTCATTTTCGAGTAGAGATCGAGCACAAGGCATTCTGGGCAATTCAAAAATTCAATTTCGATGCAAAAAGAGCTAGGGAAGAGAGGAAGTTGCAATTGAACGAATTAGAAGAGTTTAGACGTGATGCTTATGAAAGTTCACGAGTTTACAAAGAGAGGACGAAAGCATTTCATGATTGACATATCTCACGAAAGTCCTTCTCTCCAGGTTATAAAGTGTGGCTCTTCAATTCCAAGCTTCGGTTGTTTCCTGGAAAATTGCGTTCAAGGTGGGATGGACCATTCCAAGTGATTTTGGTTTTTCCTCATGGTGCCATGGAGATTCGAAGCTTTCGAGATAATACTTTGATGAAAGTTAATGGCCAAAGGTTGAAGCATTGTGTGGAAGGATGTTTGCCAAGAAGACACGTAGAGTCCATCGACTTGACGGATCCCGTCTATCCGACTTAATCCCTTTGGAGAGTAAATCGTCTCCTATGGACGTTAAATTGTAGGTTCTGTATGTATTTCTCTACTTTATTTCCTTTAGTTTTCTTTAATTTTAATTTTTAGTTTTAGTTTTCTTAAGTTTTTCTTCAATTCTAGTTGCATTTTAATGTTTTTTCTTTGAGTTTTTGATGTATAAGTTGCTTCCGGAGGATGCCAAGAGGTGTACCGAGGTATTCGGACTCAAGACGGGTGAAAAATAGTGCTCTCGTTCGACCTTGGGCGATGGAGACTCAAAAATATCAAGTCTCGGTCGACCTTGGGCGATGGAGGTCCAGCAGGGTACCAGAGGGGGGATCGATCGCCCCATTGGAGGGGGATCGATCGCCCAAGGATTTTTTAAAGGGGAACCCACCATCAGGTGGGCGATCGATCGCCCATCCTTGGGGGGATCGATCGCCCAAGGCTAAATGTGGGCTGCCCGAATTTTCTTGGTATTTAAAGCTTCCTTATCCTCCTATGTTGCTACCACATGCATCCTAAGTCTCTTTGAACTCCAATTCAAGTCCTACATAATCCGAAACATTATTTTCTTCAAGTGGTGATTATTATACAAGAATTCAACATTGATCATCATCAACTTCAACATCAAATTGGATCAAAAACCACTAGTTCTCAAAAGAAAATCTCACTTTTCCAAGTTCAACATCAAAGTAAGTGAAATTTTTCTTTGAAGAAATTGTTCAAATCTTTTTGAGGGCTTTTGAAGACCAAGTTTGGGGGATCAATTTGGTGCATTCATTTGTTCGATTTGCGTGGAAAAATTGCCGAAAAGAGGAGGTTAAATGGTACAAGTTAATTGTGCACGACAAGTGTTCGATTTAATTCCTCAACCACACTTTTTCTACTTCTATGGCACCAAAGAGAGCAAGTCACCAAGGTGCTTCAAGTTCACGTAATCCTCGCCGAGCGAGGCATGAGCCGACCACAAGTTCTTCACGATCTCGCCGAGAAGGCATTCAAGAGAGATGGCATCCAAGGGCGTTGAATTTCGAAACCACGTTTGACATAGCCGAACTTTATGGTATGTTTCCCGAGACACGATGGGGGATTTCTGACATCCGTCGTTGTCGGTCGGCATCCATTTTTGTTCCACTCTCATTTACCATTTACCCGAGGCTTGTCAAGGTATTTTATCAGAACTTAATGCCGACACCTGATGAGCTGGATGTGCTTACTTCTTCCGTAGATGGAACAATAGTTTGAGTGGACATGTCATCCATTGCCATTGCCATGGGTTATCCTCATGAGTGCGCAGATAATTTATCTCATATCTATACTCCTCTACCCGACGAGTTGTCAGTGGGCAATGTGGTTGCACGTTTGTGTGCCAACCAATTTTTCGGGCCGAAAAGGAATACAGCTTCTAAGTCTTCAATGCCAAATCATTTATGGTTCCTTGACGCTGTTCTACTCAAGAATGTATGTCCAATTGGACATAAAATCGAAAGACGTCAAGAATTCCTCAGAGCCTTATATGCCATATATTTTGGGCATTGGCTGTCATTCCCACAGATTGTCTGGGGCCAGATGGAGAAGTTCTATTCCAAGGTTGTAGCCAAGGCACCAGACAGTGCAAGTGACTGGGAGTTTCCATTCCCTACCATTATTCACCAGTTGCTTGTGGCACAAGGGTATGCAGTCCATGGGGACGAGCTTGCCTTTCCACATGATCTTCATTATGGCACGCATGACTGGAACTTGAGTCGATCACATATGCACCAGAGAGTCATAGCGGCGCTTGGTGAGGTATCTCGGTTGGCCCAGGGAGGAGAGCATGTAGATATACCACCACTGGTGGAAGATCCAGAGGAGATGGAGGCAGAGGAAGAGGAGGTGCATGCACAAGCTGGTGGCGATGATTATCAATATTTAGAAGGGCAGATTGCTGGGTTGATAGCCCAGTTTGGCACCCTACAGACAGAGGTCTCCACACAGTTTGGAGCAATGAGAACAGAGATGGCGAGCACTTCCGTGACACTCGCCAAGAGCAACTAGAGATGAGGAGGATGATGCGTGCACTGATGCGTCAAGCAAACTTGGATCCGGATGCTCAGTCACCACCACACCCTTGACAGGAAGGTAATCATCTTTTGTATTTTATTTTATTTTTAGTTTTTATTCTTCTATTTATTTTTCTTTTTGTAGTTAGATTTTTATTATTATAAAAAAAAATGAAAAATAAAAAAATATTTTATTTTTTAGGATTTTTCTCTTTCATATTTATTTTCACCCATACTATTTTCACTTGATCTTTGGGGTATAGTGGTTTGTTTTGACAGGTTGAAACATCCAAGTTTGGAGGTGTGCTTGCATTGCCATCGTGCTAGTGATGTACTCTATTTTCTTTCCACTACTCCATGATCCCGGTAATATCGTTCTTCCTCATCTCTATGCTTTAATTGGGTGTACATTGAGGACGATGTACAGTTTAAGTTTGGGGGTGAGGCGATGCCTATTTCTGTGCTTTAATGCAATATGGGGGGAAATTTGTGTGAAATTCTTTTTGTATTAGGATTTTATTTTATTTTATTTTCTTAGTTTGTTTTTTATTTTATTTTGTTTTATTTTTAGATAGAATGTTTTGACATTATTCAAAGGATTAATACCTTATGTAGGTGCTTAACTTGTAATTTTTGAGTATGTTTTAGATTTTTGAAAACTGTGATTTGAATTATGTGGTTTTAATCATGGTTTGCTTTAACATGCTTTGGAGCTATTAATTTTAGTTTCCTTACATGCACAAACACACTAGCATAGTCTTATGGGGTATGAGCTTTGGTTTTGAGTTATTGAGTTACATATGCTTGATATTAATTAGTATCTCTTGAGAATGAGTACCAATGATGTGTTTTACTTGATTTCAATGAAAAAGAAAAAAAAAGAAAAAATATGTGATGAATAAGCAAATCAATTTGATCTTTTTCATGAGTAACCGGGCCTCTATGCCTCAGGAAGCACGGAGTGTTCGCGTCAAAAGTGAAAGGGTGAGAAAAGATGAGCATTGGTTGTCTTGATTTGTAGCCTGACTGATTCGAGTAATTAGGTCTTCAGGGTATCTTAAAGCCTAGTGCCCTAAAGCCATCTGGTTTGGGAGTCACTGACTGAAAGCTTGCTACATGGATCTTTCAGAAAGCTGAATAGATCAAGACATTGCACAACCAATGAAGCAATGAAAAAAAGGAATGATGAAAAAAAAAATGAAAAGTCATGTATTCATGTTTGGAAGTATGATTTCAATAAGGGGAGCTAGTGATGTGGTCGGAACTAAATTATATTGTAAGCTTAATTTTGCCCTTTTTATCAAAATATAATTTAACCACTCGCAAGAGCACGAATCTTTGTAGATAAGGTTCTATATAGAGGGTATCGATCCCACGAGGACTAGTCGTTAATTGTCATAAAGAAAGATTAATTCCACTTTAATTCTAAAAACAGGTTTTTGGTTTTGTGTTAAAAACTATTGCATAAATGAAATGACAATAAAATTAAAGAGTAAAGTTGGGAGAGAGAACTAGGGTTGGTTTCCACCACTAGCCATTCACATGTTCATAAGTGTAGCAAGCATGGGATTCATTAATTAAATGTCTAACAATGTCATTAGGCTTGTGACCTTAATGACATATCAAAAGATCAATGTGTGTGCTAACCTATCATAATCCATCTTCAACAAGCATAGCTTTTCAACCTAACAAACTACCTAATTACTCTACTCTCTAAGTGAACACTACATGCATCCAAACCACCTTGTCTTGGCATGGTCTATACAAACTAACATCACACATTCATTTAAACACCATTATCTAGCCATCATTTGCACTTCTTGTGGAATATGCAAATGTTGTGCATTCAAGTGACAAAACCTACTCTAAGACAAGAATAAATTTCATATCAAATGAATATATATAAGAGATGTATTTGTGTACATAATCACTACGCTAAATAATCAACATTTAATTACAAATCCCAAGAGCTACAAAGATGAACAAGTTACATGGCTAGGGGTTGAAACCAACACCCTAGTAGAAGAGTTAGTTGCTCATGGTTGCCTTGCACCCTTCCATTGATGAAGAGAATGAAGCTTCTTGGTCTGGTTCAGCTATCCTCTTCCTCTCCCGAAGGTTTCTCTCTGATCTCCTTGTGTGTGTATTGAGAGATATCTCATATGAGAGAAAATGGCCCTTTTTGTGTGCTTTTTGGCCCCCTTTTCAACCTTGGGCCCACCATATATATATATATATATATCATTATATATATCTCTTGTATCAAGAAGGCCCCCAAAAGTCTTGTTCAAGTCAGACAATCCCCCTAAGTCGTGCAAAAAGGGGGATTTTGTTGCAAGTGGGAGAGCAGGTGAGCAAGTGGCCAAGTGGACTCTGCAGAGTTTCGATTGATCGAGACTGAATCTCGATTGATCGAGATGTCGATCAATCGAAATGAGATCTCGATCAATCGAGATTTCGATTAATCGAAATCCACATCTCGATTGATCGAAATGCCTTGGCAACATTTTCTGATTTCTTCTCTTGATTGCAGAAAGCTTCCAACTTTGCTCCATTTACTCCAATACCTGCAAAACATCAAAAACACAAAAATACCGTAAACATATCTCGGTAAACGCAAAAACGAAACTAACATATGCAATAAAGAGGGTTCAAATGCGTAGAATTGAACACTTATCACACCCCCAAACTTACATATTGCTAGTCCCTTAGCACTACAATATTACAAAAATGAAATCAACTGTCTTATACAAAAATTTAATCATGCTCAGTCATCAACTAGATAAAGGGCGCTCATTCATTCATTTCACATTTGGCAAATGCAACAAGTATTACAGAACTATGTGGCCATTAGCAAAAATGGACTTTCACAAGCTATAAATGAACAACAGTCCCCACATAATGGCCAACCCGAACAACTATAACAATTCCAACCCAAAAATCCTCTTTGAAGAGTGAACATGCATTCTAACGCGTGGCTTTTGTCATATTTGGAGAAGAAAACGAACAAATCTATTTTTAAGAGAAAAACTCATTGAAGATGCTCACACGGCTGCTTCATTATCACAAAACATTTATGATTGCTCATGCGCGGATGACCGTGCAATGCTTAGCTCTTTTTTGCTTTCTTGCAAGCCCATGTAGCGGCATTGGGCCAATGACTCCCAAACCAATTGGTTTTAGGGCATTAGGTGAAGAAGCACCCCTCGGACTTAATAACCGAGCTTACAAGGCGATGAGCGTAAGCAAGCCACCCGCTTATTATTGCTCAACCTTACACACTTTTACACGAATATTTCTTGCTTTAAGGCATAGAAATCCGGTTTATTGAGTGAGAAGGCTTATTGCATATTTTTCTCTTTTTATATCTTTTTTTTTTTACAACAACCAGAAGAACTTATTCTTTAAGTTGTTCAGATAAAAACAGAAATTTTCATAAATTCTCCCTCAAACTTATACCCCACAATTTAAAATGCATGTGTGCGAATTTGTGCGGTTAAGGACAAATTTAGGGCAAGAATTGTACGTGCTCGAATTTAGAAAAAAATGTAGACCGTTCTAGCTTACTATAAAGCTTGCAAAAGTGCGGGTATTTACAATGTTAAAGTTCTTAACTACCTGCTGCATTTACCTCAGACATTCATTTGAATGACTTCCTTTAAAAAGCAAGACGTCATGGCAAGCATCCAAAAATATCAAGAAGAAGAAAGAAAGAAAAAAACTGCTCTACAATGACACTCAATATAATGACTGAACATTGCATGCGTATGCAAGTGGTATAGCATACCGCACCCCCAAACTTATATGCAACATTGTCCTCAATGTGTGGACAAGAAGAACAAGGAAAGAAGTTACCGGGATGGCAGAATGTGAGCAAAATGGTATTCCACAGCAGCGGTCATCTTGTAAATAAGGAAAACCTGCATAGAACACCCACTGGATACCACGAGCATTAAAAGGAACAAAAAGTAGATAAATAGAACATAATGAAATAATTATGCACAAACTGATAATGCCAATATCACTGTATATCTAAGGGTCTGAACTAGTGTTTCCCAACTGTCTAAGAGGTCTATGCGACAAGATATTGACTATTCAGGCACGCTAACGTATAGCACGCAAAGGGGTTGCCTTTCTTTATGACCGCCATACTGTGTTGAAGCAATCTCAACAGTATTGGGAATTAAAACCAGGCGGTAATAAACGGAAATCATCAACTGAATCGCATATAACAATTAGACAAGTGGTACTACATACATAGTCAAAGTATAGAGAACAGATAAATTGACGGAAAGCAAAAAGGAAGACAGTAAAGATAACACATGTCATAAAAGAAAATATAAATGTATTCCATAAAGATGAAAATGAGTTTCAGTACAAAGTGCACATGCAATTGGAATACTCAAAAAGAAACTAAACATGGCCAACATGGCCTATCAAAAATAAAGAAAGAAAAATACAGAAAGTAAAGCATAAAAGAGGAATAAAATGCAGCTACTCGAGGGCGGGTGGTGGTGGTGGTGGCTCGGTGGGAGCAGAAGCGGAGGTGGAGGCTCGACCTGCGAACAGGAACTGCAGATCCTGCCGGAAGGCTCGGAACTCATCTAAGATCGCTCTCTGGCCCTGTACCAGAGAAGAAATGTCCGTTCGAATACCTGCCAGCTGACTCTGCGTCACCTGGACGTGCTCGTCAAAACCCTGCTGGAGCCGCTCTACGTCAGCCGCCAGGCAGGAATAGCCCGTCGCTAAGATATCATGCCGCTCTGCAGCGACATCCATCTCCTCCTCCTCCATCTCCTCGTCCTCTGACTCAGCTCCGGCAGGCTCTCCCTCATCCTCCTCCACCGGGGCATCCATATCTACATCGTCTGGTGGATCACCCTGATGGTCCTGTCGCTCTAAGTGTCGCCTCACCCGCTCCCACTAAGTAGATGTGAAGCGGGCGGGCGGTGCCAACTGAATGTCAGTCCGACTGACCAGTATACTGGCACTGCTGAGAAAAGCGACGATCAGGAAAGGAAAGGGAAGCCGCCAACTCGCTGCTCTCCTCTTCTTCTTGTTGACGAGGCCATCCCAGACTTTGTGCATCTGCCCCCAGATCAGCGATGGGACAGAAAACCAAGCGCCCGTATGGAAAGCATAGAGGCAATGGAGGAGGTCGCCCCTGCGCTCGGCCACGTGCTGTAGCGGACACGCGTTCTTGAGGAGAACGGTGTCCAGGAACCAATATCTGCTCGGGCACATCGATTTGGACGTGCAGTTGTGGTTGGGCGTGGTAAACGCCCCGCCACACATGTCCATCACTATCGAGAAGAGCGTGGTGTCTGCTGGGAGCGCGGCACTATAGAGTGGCCGACCGTCCGGGCCAACCATGTCCGGCGGCTGCTGGTGAGGGATGCCGAGCATATGAGCAATCCGGCTCGGCGTAATCGTGATCGTGGCAGTGGCCACGGTAGTCTCGAGTGTATCTGGCGCTGTGCAGGAGTAGGTCATATGCTCGTAAAAGACCTGCACTAGGCGCTCGTTGGGCCACGTCGGTGGGAGGCACACATAGCCGGTCGAGGCGACGTCTCCTGAGCTCGGCAACCGTCCACTCGGTGTCGGGATGCCTCTCGAACTCGGCTAAGTCAAAAATCTGCTCCGGGTTGAACTTCCGAGACCGGAAGGCTCGCCCGGGCACGTCGCGAACAGCACCGGCGGCGTTCTTCACTCTCGCCATGGTCTCGGGACAGTCTGCACTGGATTCCAAAAGGTATGTAAATAAAAGATGAATAAGAAGAAAGTTAAACGACTAATAAACTAAAAGAATAAAACTAAAAATGAAGTCCTAGCCCATGGTACTGACAATAATGCAAAAAGTCGCTCTCGAAGAGGCAATGTGAATGAGTGCAACCGAAACGAAGGTGCCGCAGTTACACACCGTACACTAAGCGTTTGAAACGAAGAAAATGCCAAATCTCACCCCTACACGAATTCCTACCCCCCGAAACCCACAAAATCTCGTTTCAGATATCGCAATCGCAACCATCCACCCCCAACATTATCTACTATGTTTATTGCGCCGTAAAACTATCAAAAATGGAGAGAGAGTAAACAAAAAGTAGCCATGCATCACTTACCTCGTGAGGAAGAAGATGAACGGCTCAACCGAAGAAAACTCCACTCGCAGCCGCGAAGAGAAGATCGCGCAGGTGCTAGCGGCGGCTTCGGACTACGTCGGATGGCGGCGGATGATCGGGAATGGTAGATCGAGTGCTCGGGAGTGCTTGGAGAAGGATGGGATCGCACGGAGGGAGAGAAGAATTCGGATGGTCTTTTAAAATGAGAGGGAAGCCCAACGGTTTAAATAGATTTTCAGCTCACGTGCAGGCTCCGCGTGCATCTCGATTGATCGAGATGTGCATTTCGATTAATCGAAATTTCGATTGATCGAAATCTTGCTTCGATCAATCGAAACCAACTTCGATGGATCGAGATTGTCTCTTCGATCAATCGAAATTTCCTTCCCTGAATCACACTTTTACTTCGATCAATCGAACATTTAATTGATTCAATCAAAATTTTATTTCGATCAATCGAAATCCCATTTCGATCAATCGAAATTTTCGATCGATCGAAGACCTATCGAAGTGCAATCGAAGAATACCACCTCTCGGGACTTTGGACTTGGCAAATCCCTGTAATTTTTTGATCAATCGAACTAAAATCTTGATCAATCGAAATTTTCGATTGATCGAGATCTTGGTTCCGATCAATCGAAATGCTCAAAAACAGTCAGTTTAAAGTATGCTTCAGGGACTTGGATATTTGGGAATTAGATACTACACTGCTTAGATACAAATCTACCTTGGATAAAAGGGACATCATGGAAGCTTGGTAGCTACCATGGCTTCGCCACCTTACACGTCTATGGCGCGACGTCCGGATCGGCTCACGAGTCAAAATACACGGGATCCGTCAAAGTGATGACATCCACGTATTCGGTGGTGACTTGGTCATCCACACACACTTTTAAGCGCTGTCCGTTTACTTTGAACATCGAGCCATCTTTCAAGTCCTTCAATTCCACCGCTCCGTGGGGAGCGACGGAATTAACCAAAAATGGACCATCCCAACGGGAGCGAAGTTTTTCGGGAAACAAATGGAGGCGTGAGTTGTACAACCAAACTTTTTGGCCCGGCGAAAATATTTTGACTCGAATATTACGATCATGAAAGGCTTTGGACTTTGCCTTATAGATTTTCGCATTCTCATATGCGTCATGTCGCAATTCTTCCAATTCATTTAATTGAAGCTTTCGATTAGAACCGGCCTTTTTCATGTCAAAATTGAAAGTCTTGGTGGCCCACATAGCTTTATGCTCCAATTCAACCGGAAGATGGCACGCCTTGCCATAAACCAACCGATAAGGTGACATTCCAATAGGAGTTTTATATGCGGTTCGGTATGCCCATAATGCGTCGTTTAGTCGCAATGACCAATCCTTCCGGTCGGGCCGAACAGTTTTCTGAAGAATGTTCTTAATCTCCCTATTGGATACTTCTACTTGGCCACTAGTTTGAGGATGGTATGGGGTGGCTACTTTGTGTGTGACGGAGTATTTGAGAAGCAAGGTTCGAAGGAACCGGTTACAGAAATGTTTACCTCCGTCACTGATGATGGCCCGAGGCGTACCAAACCGGCTAAAAATGTTAGCTTGAATGAATTTAACCACGACTGCGTGATCATTGGTTTTGGTAGCAACGGCCTCTATCCACTTAGATACGTAGTCCACCGCCACAAGTATGTACTCATGACCAGTAGAGGGTGGAAATGGTCCCATGAAGTCAATGCCCCACACATCAAATAATTCAATGATAAGAATAAGGTTAAGAGGCATCATGTCCTTCCGAGACATCGCGCCAAGGCGCTGACATCGCTCACAAGAGCGACAGAATGAATATGCATCCCGATGAAGTGTCGGCCAGAAAAATCCGCATTGAAGAATTTTTACTGCGGTTTTCTTAGCACTAAAGTGTCCCCCATAAGCGAGTGTATGACAAAATTTAAGAATGCTTTGGAATTCACTGTTGGGTACACACCTTCGAATTATTTGATCGGGGCAATATTTGAACAATTGAGGATCGTCCCAATAATATGATCGTGATTGGGAGAGGAAACGATCCTTCTCTTGCTTGGTCCAAGAAGATGGTATTCTACCAGTTGCCAAGTAATTGACCACATCCGCATACCAAGGGATACTCTCTTGAGAGATGACAAAGAGTTGTTCATCCTGGAAGGATTCACAAACTGGAGTGGAATTATGGAAGGATTCAGCAAGAATTCTAGACAGGTGGTCAGCTACCACATTTTTAGTTCCCTTTTTGTCTCTAATCTCAAAATTGAACTCTTGCAATAAGAGTATTCATCGGATCAACCTAGGCTTGGTGTCCTTTTTGGCCAAAAGATGCCGGAGGGCAGCATGGTCCGAGTAGACAATGACCTTTGAACCTAATAAATAAGCTCGAAATTTGTCTAATGCAAATACTACCGCAAGCAATTCCTTTTCCATTGTGGTATAATTGATTTGAGCCTCGGAAAGGGTTTTACTTGCGTAGTAGATGACATGTGGCAGTTTGTCTACTCGTTGCCCTAAGACAACACCCATGGCATAGTCGGATGCATCACACATAATCTCAAATGGGAGAGCCCAATTTGGAGGGATTAGAATTGGAGCGGTTGTAAGCATGGTGCGGAGTTTTTCAAAAGCGTTAAGGCACGCTTCATCAAAGGTAAAGCAAGACTCTTTTTCAAGAAGGCGACACAAAGGCCGAGAGATCTTGCTAAAGTCTTTGATGAAACGGCGATAAAAGCCCGCATGCCTAAGGAATGAACGAATCTCTCTCACCGTGGATGGTGGAGGAAGTTTGGAAATGAGTTCAACCTTGGCTTTATCAACCTCTATTCCTCGCTTAGACACAATATGCCCTAGGACAATACCCTCTTGAACCATAAAATGACTCTTTTCCCAACTAAGAATTAGGTTGGTTTCTTGACATCGTTTGAGAACACAAGCTAGATTTTGGAGGCATGATTCATATGAAGGCCCAAAAATGGAAAAATCATCCATGAACACTTCCAAGAACTTTTCCACCATGTCCGAGAAGATAGACATCATACACCGTTGAAAAGTTGCCGGTGCATTGCACAACCCAAAGGGCATGCGTCTATAAGCAAATGTGCCGAAGGGATATGTAAAGGTGGTTTTCTCTTGGTCCCACGGGTCTATAGCAACCTGATTATAGCCGGAATATCCATCCAAAAAGCAATAAAAACTTTGCCCGGCCAATCTCTCCAATATTTGATCAATGAATGGGAGGGGGAAGTGATCTTTCCGAGTGGCTGAATTTAATTTCCTATAATCAATGCACAGTCTCCATCTTGTGGTGGTGCATTGGGGAACTAATTCACCCTTATCATTAGGTTGCACCGTAATACCAGACTTCTTTGGAACCACTTGAGTGGGACTAACCCACTTGCTATCAGAGATGGGGTATATGATCCCCGCATCTAGTAACTTCACCACCTCCTTCATTACAACGTCCTTCATGTTTGGATTCAATCGACGTTGTGCCTCCCTTGAGGTCTTTGCATCCTCTTCCAAGTGTATGCGGTGCATACAAATAGAAGGGTCTATTCCCTTAAGATCTACCACACTCCATCCTATTGCTTCTTTGTGCTCTTTTAGCACCTTTATGAGTTCCAACTCTTGATCAATTGTGAGATTGGAAGCAATAATGACTGGAAGGGTCTCATTTGCTCCCAAGAAAACATACTTGAGTGTAGCCGGTAGAGGCTTGAGCTCAAGTTGTGGTGGGGAAATTAAAGAAGGAGTTTGGGAAGTTTTGGACAAAGGGGGCAAGGGTTCTCTCGGAACTCTCCACTTAGGCAAATCCATGACAGTATTAACATCGAGCATGGAATTGACTTCACATATGGATTGCTCAATGTCAAAATCATCATAGTTGAAGTGATTTAGACATGCCTCTAAAGGGTCCTTGGAAAGAATAGAAGGAAGTGCTTCTTGAACAAGGTCGTCCACAACATCGACACAAAAGCACTCACTTTCTTCGTCGGATGTGTGGTGGGAAGCATTGAAGATGTTCAAGCGGACTTTCATATTCCCAAAAGAGATGTCCATCACCCCAGTACGGCAATTAACGCAAGCTTTTGCCGTGGCCAAGAATGGAAGACCTAGAATGATAGGAATATGATGATTTGGATTTTGTACCGGTTCCGTGTCAAGGACTATGAAGTCCACCGGAAAATAGAATTTGTCCACTTGAATGATGACATCCTCAATGATGCCACGTGGTTGCTTCACCGAACGGTCGGCAAGTTGCAACACAACCGTGGTATGCTTGAGTTCCCCCAAACCTAGTTGTTGGTAAACTGAGAATGGAAGCAAGTTGACACTAGCCCCTAGATCAAGAAGTGCTTTTTCAAAAGATTGATTTCCGATGGTGCACGAAATGGTCGGAGCACCCGGATCTTTGAATTTAGGAGGGGCTTGGTGTTGGAAAATGGAGCTTATGTGCTCAGTTAAGAGGACTTTCTTAGGAACTCTATTCCTAGATTTGCGCTTTTGAGTGCATAAGTCCTTCAAGAATTTCGCATAAGAGGGAATTTGTCGAATAGCATCAAGGAGAGGGAGATTGATCTTTACTTGTTTGAAGATCTCCATCATGTCTTGGATTTTCTCTCCTTGCTTCCCGAAATGAGAAGGTTCCTTCAATAGTTGAGGAAAAGGAACCGGAGGTTCATAAGAGGTGTCAAGATTCGGAATCGATGATGACATAACTTCACTTGCCTTTCCTTTTGGATTTGAAGGAGTATTTTGCAAATTTGGATTTAATTGGGATTCTTTTGGATTTTTAGGTTGCTCTTGGAATTCCTTTCTCTCTTCCTCCCCTACCTTGGAGTTAATGATTTTACCACTCCTCAAGGTTGTGATTGATTGAACTTGCTCTGGAGGAGCATTACAAGTTGAAGATGATGGATCTTCAATCATATGGACACCTTTGGGATTCGCCACCGGTTGACTCGGCAACTTACCTTCCTCCCTTCTATTTAAGGCATTAGCTAGTTGCCCGATTTGAGCTTCTAACCTAGCCATAGATTGAGCATTGGCTTCAAGCTTAGAGATTGATTGAGAGTGAGTTTGCAATAAGCGGGTGTTAGCCTCAAGATTGCTTATCACTCGTTCTTCAAAGCTTTGGCTTCTCGGAGGAGGTGGTGGGTGTTGGTAATTTGATCTTTGATTGTAAGGTTGAGGTTTGGCCTATAATGAGGCTGTTGAGATTGGGAATTAAAAGAACTTTGCCCTTGGAAAGAGGGACTTGATTCTTGATTCTTCCATGAAAAAGCCGGATGGTTCTTGTAACAAGGATTGTACGTGTTCGAATATGGATCATTCATTTGTTTAGCGTACAAGGCATTCGCTTGCTCTTGAGCATAATCGGGAGATTGCCCGGCAATAGGACAATCTCGCACAAAATGCGAAGTGCTATAGCAAAACGAACATCCCTCATGATTTTGGACAGATTGGTTAGGAGTAGGCAGCCCATTTTTCATGATTAAATCCATTTTTCGGGACAAGGCTTCTACTTGCATGGCTACCTCATCTACCCTTGAAATCTCATGCACTCCTCTACAAGGTTGGGTGGCCTTCCCTTTCCTAGTGGAGGAGCGTTGAGCTGAATTGTTGCTTAGGGTTTGAAAAAGTTTCCATGCCTCATCGGGGCTTTTCAAAAGGTACCCACCCCCACATGCAGAGTCTATCATTTGTCTATGTTGCTCACTCACCCCATCATAAAAACTTTGCACTAGCTGCCATTTTGGGACAGCATGATGCGGACATGATTTTAAAAGATCTTTTAACCTCTCCCACGTCTCATGGAATTGTTCTTGGTCAATTTGGGTGAATCCGGTGATTGCTCGCCGAATATCACTTGTCTTACCCATTGGGAAGTATTTTTTCAAGAACTCTATTTGCATCTCCGCCCAAGAATGGATTGAGTTGGGTTCTAGAGAATTGAACCAACTTCTAGCCTTATCTTTTAGGGAAAAGGGGAACATACGTAGCTTTAGATCATCCTCCGTAAAGTGTGGTACACGAATGGTGGAACACACGGAAAGGAAGTAATCTAAGTGCCGGTATGGATCCTCATTAGGAAGACCATGGAAGCTATTAAGAAGATTGATGGTGGAGGACTTTATTTCGAATTGATTTGCCGCTACATCCGGAAATTGAATACATGAAGGTACTTCAAATGTAGTTGGAAGGTAAAAGTCCATAAGCAACTCTCCTTGAGGAGGTGGTGGTGGAGGTGGTTGTTCATGATTAAAAGGAGGTAGACCGGGAGGTTGTCTCTTATTTGGATCCATGTCTTCAGTCCTAGGCAAAATAGGGTCCCTAAAGGTTCCTCTACGTTGTCTAAGTGTTCGTTCAAGTTCACTATTACAAGGAAGCAAAGGAAGTGACAATGACCGTCTACCTAGCATGCATTAACGATTGAACAACACCTCTATACACAAAATAGCAATAATATATACAAAAGAATGTGAATGAACTCAAACCACCAATTTCTGAAGTTATACTCACAGAGGGTTCCAAATTGAATTCTTCTAGATGCCCGCTATGTGGTATACCTAAAATCAAGAAGTTTGAGATATAAGAACAAGATATATACAAAAAAAGAATGAAAGAATTTCTAACCTAAGAATTAAACCAGATTTAATCTTCCAATGGCGACAATTAAACCGTAGTCCCCGGCAACGGCGCCAAAATTTTGATGTGGTCGGAACTAAATTATATTGTAAGCTTAATTTTGCCCTTTTTATCAAAATATAATTTAACCACTCGCAAGAGCACGAATCTTTGTAGATAAGGTTCTATATAGAGGGTATCGATCCCACGAGGACTAGTCGTTAATTGTCATAAAGAAAGATTAATTCCACTTTAATTCTAAAAACAGGTTTTTGGTTTTGTGTTAAAAACTATTGCATAAATGAAATGACAATAAAATTAAAGAGTAAAGTTGGGAGAGAGAACTAGGGTTGGTTTCCACCACTAGCCATTCACATGTTCATAAGTGTAGCAAGCATGGGATTCATTAATTAAATGCCTAACAATGTCATTAGGCTTGTGACCTCAATGACATATCAAAAGATCAATGTGTGTGCTAACCTATCATAATCCATCTTCAACAAGCATAGCTTTTCAACCTAACTAACTACCTAATTACTCTACTCTCTAAGTGAACACTACATGCATCCAAACCACCTTGTCTTGGCATGGTCTATACAAACTAACATCACACATTCATTTAAACACCATTATCTAGCCATCATTTGCACTTCTTGTGGAATATGCAAATGTTGTGCATTCAAGTGACAAAACCTACTCTAAGACAAGAATAAATTCCATATCAAATGAATATATATAAGAGATGTATTTGTGTACATAATCACTAGGCTAAATAATCAACATTTAATTACAAATCCCAAGAGCTACAAAGATGAACAAGTTACATGGCTAGGGGTTGAAACCAACACCCTAGTAGAAGAGTTAGTTGCTCATGGTTGCCTTGCACCCTTCCATTGATGAAGAGAATGAAGCTTCTTGGTCTGGTTCAGCTATCCTCTTCCTCTCCCGAAGGTTTCTCTCTGATCTCCTTGTGTGTGTATTGAGAGATATCTCATATGAGAGAAAATGGCCCTTTTTGTGTGCTTTTTGGCCCCCTTTTCAACCTTGGGCCCACCATATATATATATATATATATCATTATATATATCTCTTGTATCAAGAAGGCCCCCAAAAGTCTTGTTCAAGTCAGACAATCCCCCTAAGTCGTGCAAAAAGGGGGATTTTGTTGCAAGTGGGAGAGCAGGTGAGCAAGTGGCCAAGTGGACTCTGCAGAGTTTCGATTGATCGAGACTGAATCTCGATTGATCGAGATGTCGATCAATCGAAATGAGATCTCGATCAATCGAGATTTCGATTAATCGAAATCCACATCTCGATTGATCGAAATGCCTTGGCAACATTTTCTGATTTCTTCTCTTGACTGCAGAAAGCTTCCAACTTTGCTCCATTTACTCCAATACCTACAAAACATCAAAAACACAAAAATACCGTAAACATATCTCGGTAAACGCAAAAACGAAACTAACATATGCAATAAAGAGGGTTCAAATGCGTAGAATTGAACACTTATCACATTGATTTGAATTATGGAATTTAAGAGTTTGAAATTATTCTTGAATGCAAGTTTGTAACTATGTATTGTAATCTTCTTCTTAAATTAATGTTGAAACAGAATTTTGAATGTTTGTGGGTAACATTTCTGGAAACCCTCACGAGACTATACTCGTCCACTAGAGGGAACCTAGGGGTTTAAAGGCTTGTTGCATATGCTAAATGCAATCGTTTCTCCCACGAAAGTGGAGTTGGTTAGTGTAGTTAGTGTTTAGTAGTTCTTTGTTTTAGTTTTATTTTATTCTATTGCTAAGGGACTAGCAATATGTAAGTTTGGGGGTGTGATAGGCGTTGAATGTTACGCATTCTAGCCTCTTAACTTATGTATTTTATTCTCTTAGTGGTAGATTATTTTGTGATTTTACTTTGTTTTAGTGTTTTCTGTATTTTCAGGGCCTTAATATTTATTTCAGTTAAAACCAAGCTTTTGGGCTTTTAAAGAAGACATCCAAGATGGTTAGATGAAGCCTACATCAAGGAAATTCACTCAACCATTTATTTTAACCCAAATCAGCCCAAGAAAGACGTCCAAGAGAATTACAACTACTTAAAAAGGTTTCGGGCCTGAAGCCCAAATCTGCACATAATACAGTCTTAATCACATTTTTCAAAACGGACCAGAAGTCTTATTTTCGAGCCTCAAATCGACATAATTCTTGCGTAGAGTTGAACGAAATTTGATTCTGCACACTTTTGTATTTCACGAAAATTCTGTAAATCGGACTTCTAGTGGGTCAAAAGTTGGGACGAAGTTAGCAGGAAAAACTCACCTGATTAGTGCTTCGGGAAACCCTAATTTATTCCTAATTGGATTAGGACTTTGGTGTATTCTCTTGGGGAATAAAGTGAAGACTGGGATGCTGAATTAAAGGGAGATTAGAGAGAGAGAGAGAACAGAGCTTGGAGAAGGCTGAGAAGAGAACAGAAACATATTGCAAAGCCATTGGAGAACGAAGTCATACGCGTAATTCAGAAAGATGATGTCTTCTTCCTCAACAGTTGAAGCTTTTTCTTCTACCTTGAGCGGCTAGTTCATCCACTAGGGTTTTGATGTAGCCCTAACAAAGCATCAATGGTTTGATTGTTTTAATTATTGGGAACCTTTATATACATGTATAGATTGTGTAATTCAGAGGATTCTTATTATAGAATTGAGCAATAAAAGTCTTGTAAATTCAATCTCAATGATTTCTTATCTTGTCTTAGATATTTAGTTGTTGTTATTGAAATCAATCTCTCTTGTTTTCTATGATCATGAGAGAGATTATTACACAATGGTAATCACTGAATATATTGTTATGAGCTTTGATGGATTATGCCTAGAGAAGATGAACCATGCTGCACCCTAGATTAGAGTAGTTAGGCAGATGGCCCATGCCAATCCAAGATAGTCCATGGCTTAGCCTTAATCATATGTTATCTTCTTGATGGATGAAGGTGAGCTTGTAGCCACCGACACCACTTATGCATGATGTAATTCCCCGATAGTTGATTCAATTAACCATTGATTGTGGAGTTAGTGGTGAAGTCAAACACCCTAGGTTTCTCTCCTATTATCTGCACTGTCTTGTTTACTTTGATTTATTTTATTTTATCTTTTGAATTAGTTTAAAAAAATCAGAATTCTTTCTTATAAATTTAATTAGAATTAATTCTGTATTCCAACTCATCAGACCATAATCCCTGAGGTACGATACCCCTTTCGATAGCCCTATTCTGCAAGGAATTCATTCTATTGCGAAGTGTGGAAATTTTTAATTGATATAGTTTTTGAGTCACACTCACACACGAATCATTGGTCTCTTGACATCGTTTGAGAACACGGGGTAGATTTTGGAGACATGATTCAAATGAAGGCCCAAACATGAAAAAATCATCCATGAACACTTCCAAGAACTTTTCCACCATGTCTGAAAAGATAGACATCATACACCGTTGAAAAGTCGTTGGTGCATTGCACAACCCAAAGGGCATGCGTCTATAAGCAAATGTGCCGAAAGGACATGTAAAGGTAGTTTTCTCTTGATCCCTCAGGTCTATAGCAACTTGATTATAGCTGGAATATCCATCTAAAAAGCAATAAAAACTTTTCCCGGCTAATCTCTCCAAGATTTGATCAATAAATGGGAGGGGGAAGTGATCTTTCCGAGTGGCTGCATTTAATTTCCGATAATCTATGCACACTCTCCATCCCGTGGTGGTGCGTTGGGGAACTAATTCACCCTTATCATTTGGTTGCACCATAATGCCAGACTTCTTTGGAACCACTTGAGTGGGACTAACCCACTTACTATCTGAGATGGGGTAAATGATCCCGCATCTAGTAATTTCACCACCTCCTTCATTACAACGTCCTTCATGTTTGGATTTAATTGACGGTGTGCCTCTCTTGAGGCCTTTGCATCCTCTTCCAAGTGTATGCGGTGCATACAAATAGAAAGATCTATTCCCTTAAGATCTGCCACACTCTATCCTATTGCTTTCTTGTGCTCTTTTAGCACTTTTATGAGTTCCATCTCTTGATCATTGGTGAGATTGGAAGCAATAATGACTGGAAGGGTCTCATTAGCGCCCAAGAAAACATACTTGAGTGTAGCCGGTAGAGGCTTGAGCTAAAGTTGTGGTGGGGAAATTAGAGAAGGAGTTTGGGAAGTTTTGGACAAAGGAGGCAAGGGTTCTCTTGGGACTCTCCATTTAGGCACATCTATGATAGCCGTGACATCGAGCATTGAATTGACTTCACATATGGATTGTGCAATGTCAAAATCATCACAGTTGAAATGATTTAGGCATGCCTCTAAAGGATCCTTAGAAAGAATAGAAGGAAGTGCTTCTTGAACAAGGTCTTCAACTACATCAACACAAAAGTACTCACTTTCGTCTTCGGATGTGTGGTGGGCAGCATTGAAGATGTTCAAGCAGACTTTTATATTCCTGAAAGAGATGTCCATTACTCCGGTACGGCAATTAACGCAAGCGTTTGCTGTGGCAAAAAATGGACGACCTAGAATGATAGGAATATGTCTAATTCGATTTTGGACCGGTTCTGTGTCAAGGACTATAAAGTCCACCGAAAAGTAAAATTTGTCCACTTGAATGATTACATCCTTAATGATGCCACGTGGTTGCTTCACCGAGCGGTCGGCAAGTTGCAACACAACTGTGGTATGCTTAAGTTCCCCCAAATCTAATTGTTGATAAATTGAGAATGGAAGCAAATTGACACTATCCCCTAAATCAAGAAGTGCCTTTTCAAAAGATTGATTTCTGATGGAGCATAAAATGGTTGGAGCACCCGGATCTTTGAATTTAGGAGGGGCTTGGTGTTGGAAAATGGAGCTTATGTGCTCAGTTAAGAGGATTTTTTTAGGAACATTATTCCTAGATTTGCGCTTTTGAGTGCACAAGTCCTTCAAGAATTTAGCATAGGAGGGAATTTGCCGAATAGCATCAAGAAGAGGGAGATTAATTTTTACTTGTTTGAAGATCTCCATCATGTCTTGAATTTTATCTCCTTGCTTCCCAAAATGAGAAGGTTCCTTCAATCTTTGCGGAAAAGGAATCGGAGGTTCAAAAGAAGTGTCAAGATTTGGACTTGATGACGACACAACTTCACTTGCCTTTCCTTTTGGATTTAGTGGGATGTTGTGCACATTTGGATTTAGCGGAAACAATTTTGGATTTCATTGGGATTCTTTTGGATTTTTGGATTGCTCTTGGGATTCCTTTTTCTCTTCTTCCCCTACCTTGGAATTGATGATTTTACCACTCCTTAAGGTGGTGATTGATTGAACTTGCTCCGGAGGAGCATTACAAGATGAAGATGATGGATCCTCAATCACATGAACATCCTTAGGATTCACCACCGGTTGACTCGGCAGCTTGCCTTCCTCTCTTCGATTCAAGGCATTAGCTAGTTGCCCAATTTGAGCTTCTAACCTAGCCATAGATTGAGCATTAGCTTCAAGCTTAGAGATTGATTCAGAATGAGTTTGCAATAAGCGGGTATTAGCCTCAAGATTACTTATCACTCTTTCTTCAAAGCCTTGGCTTCTCGGAGGAGGTGGTGGTTGTTGGTAATTAGATCTTTGATGGTAAGGTTAAGGATTTGGCCTATATTGAGGCTGTTGAGATTGAGAATGGAAAGAATTTTGCCCTTGAAAAGAGGGACTTGATTCTTGAAACAAGGATTGTACGTATTTGAATATAGATCATTCATCTGTTTAGAGTACAAGGCATTCGCTTGCTCTTGAGCATAATCGGGAGATTGCCCGGTAATAGGACAATCTCGCACAAAATGTGAAGTACTATAGCAAAATGAACACCCTTCCTGATTTTGAATAGGTTGGCTCGGAGTAGGCAGCCCATTTTTCATAATTAGGTCCATTTTTCGGGATAAGGCTTCTACTTGCATGGCAACCTCATCTAGCTGTGAAATTTCATGCACTCCTCTACAAGGTTGGGTGGCCTTCCCTTTCCTAGTGGAGGAGCGTTGAGCTGAATTATTGCTTAGGGTTTGAAAAAGTTTCCATGCCTCATCAGGGCTTTTCAAAAGGTATCCACCTCCACAAGCGGAGTCTATCATTTGCCTATGTTGCTCACTCACCCCATCATAAAAACTTTGCACTAGCTGCCATTTTGGGACAGCGTGATGCGGATAAGATTTAAGAAGATCATTTAACCTCTCCCACGTCTCATGAAATTGTTCTTGATCAATTTGGGTGAATCCGGTGATTGCTCTCCGAATATCACTCGTCTTTCCCTTTGGGAAGTATTTTTTTAAGAACTCTATTTGCATCTCCGCCCAAGAATGGATTGAGTTAGGTTCTAGGGAATTGAACCAACTTCTTGCTTTATCTTTTAAGGAGAATGGAAACATACGCAGCTTTAGATCATCCTCCGTAAAGTGTGGTACATGAATAGTGGAACACACAGAAAGGAAGTAATCTAAGTGTCGGTATGGATCCTCATTAGGGAGACCATGGAAGCTATTAAGAAGATTGATGGTAGAGGACTTTATTTTGGATTGATTTTCCACTACATCCGGAAATTGAATACATGAAGGTATTTCAAATGTAGTCAGAAGATAAAAGTCCATAAGCAACTCTCCTTGAGGAGAAGGAGGTGGAGGTTGTTGTTCATGATTAAAAGGAGGTAGTCCGGGAGGTTGTCTTTCATTTGGGTCCATGTTTTCATTCCTAGGCAATAGGGTCCCTAGAGGTTCCTCTTCGTTGTCTAAGTGTTCTTTCAAGTTCAATATTACACGGAAGCAACGGAAGTGACAAGGACCATCTACCTAGCATGGATTAATAGTAGAACAACACCTTAATTCGCAAAATAAACAATAATATATACAAAAAAATGATTGAACTCAAACCCACTAATTTTAGACTTTATACTCACAAAGGGTTCCAGCTTTAATTCTTTTAGATGCCCATTATGTGGTATACCTAAAATCAAGAAATTTGAGAAATAAGAACAAGATATATACAAAAAAGAATGAAAGAATTTCTAGCCTAAGAATTAAACCAGATTTAATCTTTCAATGGCGATAATTAAACCATAGTCTCCGGCAACGGTGCCAAAATTTTGATGTGGTTGGAACTTGAATTATATTGTAAGCTTATTTTTGGTCCTTTTATCAAAATATAATTTAACCACTCACAAGAGCATGAATCTTTGTAGATACGGTTCTATATAGAGGGTATCGATCCCACGAGGACTAGTCGTAACTGTCTTCAAGAAAGATTACTTCCACTTTAATCCTAAAAACAAGGTTTTGAGTTTTTGTTTATAAAACTATTGCATGAATGTAATAACAATAAATTTAAAGAGTAAAGGATAGGAGAGAGAACTAGGGGTGGTTTCCACCACTAGCCATTCATATGTTCATAAGTGTAGCAAGCTTGGGACTCATAAATTAAATGCCTAACAATGTCATTAGGCTTGTGACCTCAATGACATATCAAAAGATTAATGTGTGTGCCACCTATCATAATCCATCTTCAACAAGCATAGTTATTCAACCTAACTAATTACCCTACTCTCTTAATGAACCTAAAACTAAATGCATCCAAACTACCTTATCTTGGCATGGTTTATACAAGCAAGTACAACACGTTCATTTAAGGTACCATTACCTAGCCATCATTTGCATTTCTTGTGGAATATACAAATGTTGTGCATTCATATGACAAAATCTACTTTAAAGACAAGAATAAACTCCACATCAAATGAATATATATAAGAAATGTATAAGTGTACATTGTCACTAGACTAGATAATCAACATTTAATTACAAATCCCAAAATACTACAAAAATGAACAAGTTTACATGGCTAGGGGTTTCACCAACACCCTAGTAGAGAAGTTAGTTGCTCATGGCTACCTTGCACTCTTCCACTGATGAAGAAAATGGAGCTTCAAGGTCTGGTTCAGGTCCCTCTTCTTCTCTCCCGAATGTCTCTCCTTGTATATTCTGATGTGTGTGAGAGATATGTGAGAAATAGCTCCTTTTTGTGTTTTATGGCTACCTTTTTCAACCTTGGGGCCCACCATATATATATATATATATCAATATATATATATCCATTATATCAAGAAGGTCCCCAATGGTCTTGTTCAAGTCAGACAATCCCCCTAAGTCGTGCAAAAAAGGGGATTTTGTTGCAAGTGGGAGAGTAGGTGAGCAAGTGGGTAAGTGGCATTGCAGAATCTCGATCAATAGAGATTGGATTTCGATTGATCGAGATTTCAATCATTGAAATAAGATCTCGATTGATCGAGATGCCTTGGCTGCAATTCTGACTTTTCTCTTCAGCTGCAAAAAGCCTCAAACTTTGCTACTTTTACTACAAGACCTGCAATACATCAAAAACACAAAAATACCGTAAACATATCTCAGTAAACGTAGAAATGGGACTAACATATGCAATAAAGAGGGTTCAAATGCATAGAATTGAACACTATCAGTGATTTAATCATCATTCAAGCCCGCACTATCAGTCATGAGCGACTAAACACCATCCTAGGGAATTGATGTAACCCTAACCTTAATTTCAATGTTGTAATTGTATCTTAATTTGGTGAAGTAAATTCCCAAGACCGTCTCTTTCTGATTAAATCTCGTAAAACAAATTTACATGTAGCTTTAATTTTCTCAATTTAAATTAAGTATCAAACATCAACAATATTTTTCAATTATTTTAGAAGTAATTTAAAGACAAAGTAGCTTAGTAATTCAACCTTGCAAGTCCTTGAGGTTCGACACTCTCTATATAACCCTATCCTACAAGAACTTATTCTATTGTGAGTGGCCAATTAAAATTGACACACATCAATTTTTGGCGTTGTTGCCGGGGACTGCAACCATGATTGAGTTGTTAAGTTTAAAGATTAAGTCTAGTTTAATTACAATTTAGGACTTGTATATAGATACAAAAGCTACTACACAAGTGGAAAGAAATTGAAATTTTAGGACATTTTGTGAGTCTTTGTATTTTAATTCATGCACTTATGTTTATGATTTTTAGTTCTTTTTTTTTTTAAATTTTGAAAAAATAAATATGAAAGGATGTTTAGATTAATTTGGTTGTGATATTAATAATAATTTTGCATATATAGAAAATCAGAGTGAAAATTCAATGGATGTATTCAATGGATATATCCAATAAATTGGATGCATTATCATGGAGATTGGACTAATTTATGGCCTTTGGTCATGCTCCAACTCCAACTTACTCATCCATACCATATGAGTCATGCGTATGTTGCTTTAGTCCTTTTTTATCATGTGATAGATTATCCTACTGTGGGACAATATTATGATTTTTATCAAGAGCAAGCACATGCAAATTCTCTATACCAGGGGATGATCCATTTTCCCATGCTTATTTTACGGGATTTGAGCACAAAGTTTTGGCTGCACTTGGTAACCTTAAGGAACACACTAAACTATTGAATTGACATTCACAATCCATAGCTAAGCTAGAAGTTCAAATTGAGCAAATAGCCAATGCTTTAGAACGTACAGATCAAAGGGAACTTCCAAATCAGCCCATGACCAATATTAAACCCATTCAACGAATTGAGCTAGATCATGCCCCCTTTGCTGAACCATTACTTAACCTAGACTTAGAAACTATAGATGAAAAACTTATGTTTGATTACTCAATTTTTAAAAAAAAATCACGCTCAATTCCAATTTAAAATGAAGGAATTATGGCTGATTGAAGTTTGGCCCAATTTCGGAGCATACTATGAATAGTAATTATGATCCATTGTAATTACAAGGGCGATTATGTCCATTAAACCCTAGTGAACTATCTCAATCACTAAGTCAATGTGGAAGTGTGAAACCTACATACGTTCACCTATGTATGACTCAACCTCAATAACCTACTATGGGTCTGTTACATGACATCCCTTAATTTCCCAATTCTATCTCAATGTCCCACCCAGCCACATATTACGATATATCATAATGTTGGTTATGATGCATCAGAATTTACGTTGCATCATATAAGTTGCGTAACATCCTGTGAAATGCTCTAGGATTCCACTGAAAACACTCAACTCTTAATGATGCATCGTAATAGGGTTTACGATGCATCGCCATATCACGAAGTGTCATAATGGGGATTATGATGCATCATAATTACTCAAATTGTTGAAAATATAAGCCACCAGGCGATTACAATTATCATTCTTATCCTAATTCTCAATCCACAACACACGTACATCCTCTATACTATGCAAAACATTGAAATGATCCAAAACATAGTTCACATGGTCCAAACAAATAAATTAAACTCCAATTGATTATACTCACAAAACATATGCATTGAGATTTAACTATACACCGTACATAAACCACATGCAGCAATTACATTTGAGATCTACATACATTAAGATAAATCAAATCCAAAAACAACATTTCTAAGAAGCTAGTCATATGCCACAAGCTAGCATGGACATCTATACACATATGATCCAAAAGAAAGTCGAAAGTCGACTCGCCAACCTAATCTTCATCCTTCCATGGGAGCTTTATCTGTAAAGGAGTTTTGGGGAAGAGGGTTAGCATACAACTGTGACCAGTAGAAATGATCCACCCGACTCTACCTTAACTCAGGTAGCCATACATGAATACATATGAAGTCTCTACATGACTACATGACATATATCTGATAAGTGTTCAACTCTATGCATTTGAACCCTCTTTATTACATATGTTAGTTTTGTTTTTATGATTACCGAGATATGTTTACGGTATTTTTGTGTTTTTGAGGTATTGCAGGTCTTGTAGTGAAAGGAGCAAAGTTTGAGGCTATTTGCAGCTGAAGAACAAAAATCAGAAATGCAGCCAAAGGCATCTTGATCAATCGAGATGTTGATCTCGATCAATCGAGATCTCAATTGATTGAGATCTCATTTCGATTGATCGAAATCTTGATCAATCGAGATCCAATCTCGATTGATCGAGATTCTGCAGAATCCACTTGCCCACTTGCTCACCTGCTCTCCCACTTGCAACAAAATCCCCCTTTTTGCACGACTTAGGGGGATTGTCTGACTTGAACAAGACCCTTGGGGACCTTATTGATACAAGGGATATATATATTGATATATATATATATATGGTGGGCCCCAAGGTTGGAAAAGGAAGCCTTAAAGCACCAAAAAGCCACATATCTCATATATCTCTCAACACACATCAGATTACCAAGAGGAGAGACTTTCAAGAGAGGAGAAGAGGAGCTGAACCAGACCAAGAAACTTCACTTTCTTCATCAATGGAAGAGTGCAAGGCAACCATGAGCAACTAACTCTTCTACTAGGGAGTTGCTTTCAACCCCTAGCCATGTAAACTTGTTCCTCTTTGTAGCACTTAGGATTTGTAATTAAATGTTGATTATTTAGCCTAGTGATCATGTACACTAATACCTTTCTTTTATATATTCATATGATTTTGGTTTTATTCTTGTCTTAGAGTATAATCTTCATGTGAATGCACAACATTTGCATATTCCACAAGAAGTGCAAATGATGGCTAGATAATGGTGTTTAAATGAATGTGTTGTGTTTGTTTGTATAAACCATGCCAAGATAAGGTAGCTTGGATGCATGTAGGTTTACCTAGAGAGTAGGGTAATTACGTAGTTAGTTAGGTTGAAGAGCTATGCTTGTTGAAGATGGATTATGATAGGTGGACAAACACATTGATCTTTTGATATGTCATTGAGGTCACAAGCCTAATGACATTGTTAGGCATTTAATTAATGAATCCCATGCTTGCTACACTTATGAACATGTGAATGGCTAGTGGTGGAAACCAACCCTAGTTCTCTCTCCCATCCTTTACTCTTTAATTTTATTGTCATTACATTCATGCAATAGTTTTTAAACAAAAATTCAAAAACCTGTTTTTAGGATTAAAGTGGAATTAATGTTTCTTTAAAGACAATTGCGACTAGTCCTCGTGGGATCGATACCCTCTATATAGAACCGTATTTACAAAGATTCGTGCTCTTGCGAGTAGTTAAATTATATTTTGATAAAAAGGGCAAAATTAAGCTTACAATATAATCCGAGTTTAGCCACATCAATATCCATGCTTTTCATACTTAGAAATATATTCTTTTAGAAATCATGAGTGGTGCTTCACATTTTAACACATATACAATTTATAAGGGATCACAACTCTCAAATAAACTCACATTACGTAGACTCGAAAATCAATTTAACTGAGGACTTTAGCTTGTCACACCCATAGTAAGGGTTGTTTGGGACCACATACTCTGCTTACGCTCTATGGGTTACCAACCTGACTAAAGTGATATCCATTTGGCCAAGTTTTAGGTCTTGTACCCTAGTATTCGAAGACCTTATTAATTCTCACACATGCCCCAAAAAGGCAACTTTCTCACAAAAGTGCACATTGTCACATAATACACCAAACCTCAAGATTTTCACTATTTTCTCCAAATGCATAACATTTAAAAGTCAATCCATTTCAAATCTCCACTTATGCAAAATGCAATTCAATCATCTTATGAAAATCACAACATTTATGCATTTTCAAGAAAATGTTCTTTTATGCATATACTCAACATATGAAATCAAATCTCACAAAACTCTTAAAATGAACACAAAATCACAATATTGCATCCATAGACATCAACTACACAAATGCAATATATAAATTCCAACTAAAACATGTTAGACATTCTATATATATGCAAGAAGGTCATATTTTCACAAAATTCTTAAAACAAAGTTTCATGTCACAAGTATGTGACCTATAGAATCAAAATAGGGAAGAGATTCACACCCCTACCTCAAATCATAAGCTTGGCCTAGAAAGTTCCAAAATCCCATCCCTTTCTATCTTGCCAAATGTTAACTATGTTCAGTCCAATGCGTAGCCCTCGCCAAGTTGATCAATCCACTTGGCTTCGACGTTTTCTAAATCAACCTCCAAGGTATTCGAAATGTAGAGAGAAGGGAGAAATATGAAGTAGGAGAGTCAAAGAGATATATCAGCTGTATATAATATGGCTGAGATCCCTAACCTTGATATTTATAATATCTTGGGTGCAAAATGACTTAAATTCCCCATGGTCACTTAACGTATCCTCTCGACCTCCATTTTCGATTTCGAAAGCGGCTATAACTCCAAAATCACTTCCTTAAGTCATTTAACATTTTGTTTGGTCCATAACCAAAAAATATATTTTCTCAAAAAATTTCTGGATTCCCAGGTCTACCCGAACCGTGTCTTACGGTCTCGTTGACCCAAAAAGTCAAACTTCTCCAAATGTTCTTGATTCGTGTGTGAGTGTGACTCAAAAAGTATATCAATTAAAAATTTTCACACTTCGCAATAGAACGAATTCCTTGCAGAATAGGGCTATCGAAAGGGGTATCGTACCTCAGGGATTAAACTCTGATGAGTTGGAATACAGAATTAATTCTAATTAAATTTAAGAGAAAAGAAGTTTGCTTTTTAAACTAAACTAATTAAAAAGTAAAATAAAATAAAACAAAGGAAATAGAAAGTGAAGATAATATGAGAGAAATCTAGGGTATTTGACTTCACCACTAACTCCACAATCAATGGTCAATTGAATCAACTATGGGAGATTACATCATGCATAAGTGGTGTTGGTGGCTACAAGCTCACCTTCATTCGTCAAGAAGATAACATATGATTAAGGCTAAGTCATGGACTATCTTCGATTGGCATGGGCCATCTGCCTAACTACTCTAATCTAGGGTGCAGTATGGTTCATCTTCTCTAGGCATAATCCATCAAAGCTTTTAATGATATATTCAGTGATTACCATTGTGTAATAATCTCTCTCATAATCACAGAAAACAAGAGAGATTGAGTTCAATAACAACAACTAAATATCTAAGACAAGATAAGAAATCATTGAGATTGAATTTACAAGACTTTTATTGCTCAATTCTATAATAAGAATCCTCTAAATTACACAATCTATGCATGTATATAAAGGTCCCCAATAATTAAAATAATCAAACCATTGATGCTTTGTTAGGGCTACATCAAAACCCTAGTGGATGAACTAGCCGCTTATGGTAGAAGAAAAAGCTTCAATTGTTGAGGAAGAAGACATCATCTTCATGAATTACGCGTATGACTTCGTTCTTCAGACTCTATAAAGTACGTTTTTGTTTTCTTCTCAGCCCTCTCAGACTCTCTAATCTCTGTAAATCTCTCCCAACTCAGCCCCTAAGTCTTCACTTTATGTGTCACGCCCGGTTTCCGACACCCAGTTAGGAGGGAAGGAAACGGGGGTGAATTCGTAATTTCACCTCAAGTTACCACACCTTAATCTTATTATAATCATTTCTATTGTGGAAGCATTCTATATGCACACCCTTCAAGTGGCATTAGATCATCAAAGGCCCTGACAAATGATTTTCACCTTTGGTTCCATACATATAAACCACTAAGTTCTGTACCTTAACTTTTTACACAGATGGAATTTGATTATGAAACCTACACCATTAGATAGAGCTTTTAAAAATACTCAATTTCAAAAAAAATCACACTCAATTCCGATTTAAAACAAAGAAATTACATCAAAACGAAGTTTGGACCATTTTTGAACCTTGCTGTGAATAGGAATTTCGATCATCTCGATTAATCGAGATTTTCACCCCATTAATCGAAGAAAACATCCCCTCGGTACTTTGGACCTGCAATATTTTGATTAGTCGAGATTGGGACTTCGATTAATCGAAATTAAGCCTGAAAATTCATAAAATCACGCAACCATTTCGATTAATCAAAATGCACTACCCAGAAATTCTCAAACACCTGTACAAGATCAAATTGAACCCAAATCTCAACCAAACCACCTTAGATCATTCATATCTCCTATAAATCATCTACCATTGATATAATATCATACTCACACATCAACCTACACATTTGAATCTCAAATCTTGTATAATCATAGAAAATTCATCCGTAGTCCACCATGCACATAAAATTTCAAGTGAACCAAACATCCTCATTTTCTTCAAAGGTGATCTTCATTAACCCAACCATATTATCTAACTTATATATTGAGATCCTACAACCATGATTCCATATAAATCCACAACTCTAAACCTTCATATCCACGAAATTAAGATACAAGAGACAAAAGAATACATTCATCTATTTAAATTCCAAATCCATACATAATCCATGGAACCATACATATAAGAATTCAAATGGCCCTTTTTGCATGCATTGAACAAGTCTCAAATAAAGGAAGCCATTATACATAAATTTCTCAAAAAATCACTTTCCCACAAGTGTGGCACTTACATTTGGATTTCACATACATAAGAAGGTACAAATGTAAAGGCAACACCACAACCATTGTCTACATGCCACAAGCCGGCATGGACATTTATCTACATCTCAAAAGAGCAAAGTCCAAAAATAAGCTCAACATACCCATAGAACTAATCATGCTTCGTCTTCCATTGGCGCCTTATCTGAAAATGTTTATATAAATATGGGGTGAGCAACACTGCGGCTTAGTAGGAATGATCCACCCAACCCCACTCTGACTCAGGCGGCCATGCATGGATGCATATGAAATCTCTATATGTCTACATGGCAAGTATACATGCTTTTAACTCATAAACAAACACGTTTTTCAAATCATGTGTAATGCTTCACATCTCAATGCATTTACATACATATATATATATATATATCCAATTGAGCAAGCCACAATATATACATATATAACTCACGCCACGTAAAGTCGGAAATTAATTCAACTGAGGACTTCGCTTATCACAATCCGTAGTAAGGGTCACGTTGGGACCACAAACTCTGCTCACGCTTTTCGGGCTACTAACCCGATGGAAGCGACACCCGCTTGGCCAAGTTCTGGGTCTTGCACCCTAAAGTTCAATACCCTTATTAATTCTCACACATGCCCCAAAAACCTCGCTTTTCATATAATGTGCACTTATCAAATAAATGCACAAAATCCACACAATGCAATGCTTTTGTCCAAACAATGCACCTTTCTTTCTCATCTCAAGCTTGTCACAATGTCAACACACTCATACCATGAAAATCATCATGCTTATGCATTTCACAAGAAAAATCGTATCTTTCATGCACAAGTCTATAAAACCCACATATTTCATATTTTCACCAATTGATCACATTTTTTTCATCAAGAGCATTCATAGACTCATTTGCACATACACAACACATATAAGTTCTAACCAACATGCTAGAAATTTATTCATGCACAATCACATTGGTATACATATATACACATATACATAACCCTAAACTCAAGAAATCCCAATCTATCTTTTATGTCACAAGTATGTGACCTATAGAATCAAAGTAAAGATGAGTCTAGCACCCCTACCTCAAATTCCCAAGCTTTGAATCCAACTTTGAGAAATCCCAGCTTTCTCAACTTCACAAAATGGAGACTTTGATCGGTTCAAACCGATGCCCTTGATGTCCCCTACACTCTTTCCTTCTTCAAGATCTTCCAAATCACACCTTAAGGCCCTCAAACTCTAGAGAGAAGGGAGAGAGATGAAGTGGGATACGTAGAGAGAGAGAGAGAGATCTGTAAAATGAAATGTCTTAGACCCTTTTTGATATTTATCTCAACCCTAGGGGCACGAAATGACCATTTTACCCCTAGCCACTTAATGTACCTTCCCGAGCTCGAAATTAATTCCCGAAAACTCTGTTGGACTCGAAATCACTTCCTTAACACTCTAAATATTTCGTTTAGTCCATAGTCAAAAATAAAACTTTCCGGATTTTTCAGACCCACTTAAACTCATCCCGGGACCCCCGTTGACCAAAAAGTCAAACTTCTTCAAAAGTCTCCAAAATTTTCCAAAACCATATTCCAACCTTCTAAACACGTTCCCCGCACTCAAAACATATTAAATATCATTTAAAATATGCTTAAGGTAATAAATGACAAAATTTTGAAAAATCGACCAAAATTGGGCACGGTCTCTACATTATGCCCCAAAAGAATACACCAAAGTCCTAATCCAATTAGGAATTAATTAGGTTTTCCTGTAGTACTAATCAGGTGGGTTTGTCCTATTGACATTCGGCTCAATTGTTGACCCACTAGAAGTTCGATTCACGGAATTTTTGTGAAATACAAAAGTGTGCAGAATCAAATTTCATTCAACCTAACTTGGAATTTAAGTCGATTTGAGGCTCAGAAATAATACTTCTGGTCCATTTTCCAAAACGGGATTAAGACTGTATTATGCGCAACTTTGGGCTTCAGGCCCGAAACCTTCTTAAACAATTGTAATTCGATTTGAGTTGAAATAAATGGTTGAATGGATTTCCTTGATGTAGGCTTCATCTAACCATCTTGGATGTCTTCTTTAAAATTAAGGCCCTGAAAATATAGAAAATACTAAAACGAAGTAAAAGAACAAAATAATCTATCACTAAGAGAATAAAATACATAAGTTAAGAGGTTAGAATGCGTAACATTCAACGCCTATCAGTTCCTAAAACTTTCCAAAACCTTAAAACAACTTCCCAAACATCTTTCTAACAATTAAAACATGTTAAACATTATTTAAAATGCAATTAGAATAAAAATAATGAATAATCTAAAAACTAGTCAAATTTGGTTCTGGTCTCTACAATCTCCTCACCTTTAAGGAATTTTATCCTTGAAATTAGAAACATACTCCAAATCTCAGAGTGTTATCACAAAACCTTTAGTGAACTCTCTGAACTTCCTTTTTATCACTGCTTACAATTATAAACCTGTTGGTATCCAACACGCGACTTTCAATTCTTAAGTAACAAGGTTTTTGGTTATCACTATACCACTTCACTTTACATTCCACAAGACCTTCAGCTACTAATATATCTCAAATAATGTCCAATGTTACCAATACTGTAGTGAAATCATCAAGTCATGAACTGTCATGACAACTATTATCTCCCAAATTAAATTTAGTAAAGACCAACACTATAACTACTCACTTTCCAAACCAACCCACTTTCAAACAAGCGAAAGTAGGCCTACACATCTTTTTCTAGTAACTCATCCTCCTTGAGTCACAATTCTAAAGTTCTTAAATATGACAAAGCCATGTGCACATGTCCAAACTCACACTCCACATACATGGCCTAAAGCCAACGTTTCCAAAGGATTTATAACACAATCTGTCACGCCCCGAAACCCGGACCGCCGGGACTCCCCCGGACCGATCCCGAATCCCGAGTGTGAACCCATCCACTTAACCCCATGAAAAATCTCAATTACACTCAATGCATTAGTATCAAGGTTTGATACCATGCTATGACACCCCGATTTCCAACTCTCGGAGAACCTGTGGTTAAACTGTCTATTTAGCCTAATAGACCCTCATTACCCTCATTCCCCGCAGAAGCTTAACCTAATTATTGCATATGAATGCACACAAATCCATCTTAACCAACCCCCATGGGCCCTACATCAAATCACACACCTTAGTGAACATTTACACGCCCACACTTTTAAGAATCACTCACTTTCGAGCCTCAAAACTTTCTGTGTTTGGCATCTGGAACTGAGGCTTACACCATTGGATAGAGAATTTAAAAATACTCAAGTTCAAAGAAAACCACGCTCAATTCCGATCTAAAATGAAGAAATTACGTCGAAATGAAGTTTTGGAAAAAGCTGTGAATAGTAATCTCGATTGATCGAGATTAAATCTCGATTAATTGAAATTCAAGCGAGATTTTCACCCTCTCGGGACCCCAGACCTGCAATATCTCGATTGATCGAGATGGGGGTCTTGATTGATCGAAATTCCTCTTTCCTGGACTCTAGAAATCACCATAAATCATCACCCTTTCGATCAATCGAAATGGGGGTTTCGATTGATCGAAATAGGCATCTCGATTGATCGAAATGCACTACCCGGGACCTCCAACAACCCTATACATGGTTCATTTGAAGCCCAATCAACATCCTATCATCCTAGAACCCCCTCAAACAAGATTAATAACATAAATGAAAGGTTCCAACATCAATTTCACTCTCAAGATCACATCCATAATTGAATCCATACACCAAAATGAATCATTTTCTTTCACAAACACCATTCATTCATAAGGGAAACATCATCAAATGAATCAAGTGCCGCCATGGGCATTACATAAATTAAACCGTTGTCTTTTCACACCCAACAAGTTTAAAATCCCATACATACATCCAAATTACATATGTCCAAAGTACAACCACAACTAAAAGGGAAGTCACATGCCACAAGCCGGCATGGATAGCCACAAAAATGCTCAAAACTCCAAAAGATAGCAAAACCACCACTAGTGTTCCACTTGGACACTCATGTCCCATCCGTCATCGGCGCTTTATTTGTAAAATATTTAGAATAAAGGGGTGAGCACCACTGCGGCTCAGTAGAGATACCCCAACCCACCTAAGTGTCGACCCGACACGACCTACATGGATGCATGTCACAACATTTCACATATCATTCAACATACATCATGTTCACTCACAACAATGCATATATACATATAGGGATGCATTAAACACTTATCATGCTTCATAATTTAAATGAAGGCAATAATCATACACTTGTCTCTCCCTCGGACTCAACCCGACATCCCAACATAATTCTTGACCGAATCATGAAACCGAGACACTTTTCCACACCATTCCAATTCTGCCACCGAGTATTTACCTACTCCAAGGTGGATAGACCACCGTCACCGAGTATTTACCTACTCCAAGGTGACTTGGCCCCCTTTCTTTGAATTCTCACCGAGTATTTACCTACTCCAAGGTGAGCAACTACAATCACCGAGTATTTACCTACTCCAAGGCGATTGGGCAACCTTTTTAGAATCTCCACCGAGTATTTACCTACTCCAAGGTGAGTAAACCACCGTCACCGAGTATCTACCTACTCCAAGGTGACGCAACCACTCCAACGCCCTCTCCGAGTATTGACCTACTCTAGGCAATTCAACCACACTTCCCCGTTTCCTTACAACGGCCCCAATATATGCATTTCGAACATATAAACATCAAGCATTTAATTTCATGCCTCACAATGCACATGCTAATTGATAAGATATGTAGCATGCATTTCATTTCCACTACACTACACATATATTTACCTATACGTGCAAAACCTAGCATAATATCCACATATGCTCACAAAACTTCACTTAAGCACATTTTAATCATGCTTCACAAATGCACACATTTTCTAGTCAAATATAGCATGCATTTAACTCACTTACAACATATAACACATATATGCCCAATATAACACATTTCCACATATATGCACCAAAGCTAACATATAAGCATTCATGCTCTCATTCTCCCACATTCTCATGCATTTGTCACTTACATCATGCATACTAGGAGATACACATCTATTGCATACAAGAGACTCAAGAGAAGAATAAAAACACCTTATCCCACCCCTCTTACATCTCTAAAACATGCAATACTCAACCTTAGCTCTCACCACTTCACCCGAAACCCTAGAATCGACAAGTAGATGAGAAAGAACACCCCTACCTCGAAAATGAAGGCCTTCCAAGCACTTCTCAAATTTCCAGCAATGTCAACCTTGCCAAACCGCGACTTTGATCGGTTCAAAGGGAAGCCCTAGTCGTCCCCTACGTATCTCCCTCCTTCGGCAAGCCTTGAATCCAAGCCGAAGACCTCCAAAATCTAGAGAGAAGGAAGAGAGAAGAAGTGGGAGCAATATAGGGAGAGAAGCAGCCGTGAGATATGAAATATCTCTGCAGATTTTGACCATTTAAGGTCCCTAGGTCACGAAAAGACCAAAATACCCCTAGGCCACTTAACGCACCTTCCTGGACTCCTTTTTCGATTCCGAAAACTCCTATGGAATCGAAATCACTTCCTCTACTCTCTAAACATTTCATCTCAGCCATTCCCAAAAATAAATATTTTTGGGAATTTTTCGGATTCCCGGGTCATCTCTCTAAAACTCAATTTAAATTTTTAAATATATTTAGAAATAATAAAATATATGTGCATATGTATATATATTTAGAGAGATAAAAAGAGTTTAAATAAATATTTATAAATATTAGAATTTATATAGATTTAACATACTTAGGATTAAAGTGAAAAATTATAAAAGTAAAATACATAAACAAAATTATTTATAATATTATTTTATTACTTTTCTTTTCTTTTTAAAGAGTTATAATATTATTTTAAAATAAATTTATTTAAAATCAACACATTTACTTCATAAATAAACAACATATTTTTCTATTTCAACAACTCCAATTCTATTTTTAACTAAGTTAATTCATCTCTCAAAAACTCAATTTAAAATTTTAAATATATTTTAGTAATAATATGTATATATATATATATATAGGGATAATAAGAGTTTAAATACATATTTATAAATTTTAGAATTTATAGAGATTTAACATACTTAGGATTAAAGTGAAAATTTATAAAAGTAAAATATAAAAAAAAATTATTTATAATATTATTTTATTACTTTTCTTTTCTTTTTAAAGAGCTATAATATTATTATAAACTTAATAAAAAAATATTATAACTCTTTCCAACACTAAAGTACCGTAACTCTTCCCAACACAAAAGAAAAGTAATATAATAATATTTTAACTTTTTCAAAGAAAAAAGAAAATTAATAAAATAATATTATAGAAAATATTTTTTTTATATTTTCACTTTTATAAATTTTCACTCATAATTTTATTTTTCTTTCATTTATAATGGGTATTATTTTCACTTATAATGGGTATTCTTTCTCTCATTTTTATGGATATTAAATTTATGATTTTAATATAAAATCTTTTTTTGACAATTGTTTGTCTGGGTTTTAGGTACCTCTTGCATAACAAATTCTACTTGGATAGTCCTATGGAACTTATACTCTAGTTTTGTTTTTGTTAATTTGTTGTGACTGATGTAAAGTTTGTTTTAGATATTCAATTGTGACTGATGTAAAGTTGGTTTTAGATATTCAATGCATAACTAGTCTTATTTTATTTTTTATTTTTTGGGTTATGAAGTTGATATGTAATTGTTGTGTTGATTTCACTTTTTTATTATACTCTACACAAGCAATGTTTGTTGAATGTCAAAGAAGAAGAGGACCTATAGAAGACCCCTTAGTTATTAAATTCTGCTTTCTTGAAACTATGTTGAAGGAGATGAATATGTAATTAAACTTTTGTGATGAATGTTTATATTTTTAGCAATTTAAATGAACTCCTAGTTTTATTGGTGGAACAATGCAATGCAACCTTACTTTCATCTTAATGCATATATGTTCTTCTACTCTGCATTTTTTTTTAGCAAATTGATGCCACACTCGTTGGAACTTGATTTTTGCTATGCATTTTAGTCTCTTCTGGTATGGAGTTTTGCAGCTATTCTATCAAAAGTAGTTTTTGGTGTGTGTAACAGAAGTGTAGTGACACACTCTGGTATTTGATACCAGCTCACCACTTCAACATGTTGTTTTTGTAAAAGTTGTCTTTGCATTCATTTGCATTTTAAAGAACATTTTGTATACTATTCAACTAAAATTTAGTTATTATCATTGAAACATTAGTATCAATTTGTTTTCCCCAAACAGCCCTGATGGTGAGTTATGTTTGAACTATTATGATAACAGTTGTGATTGTTACATTAATGCTATTTTGATGGAAAATTATTGTGTTTGGTGTTATTCGGGGGCAAATGTAAATAAGGATAAAAATACAGGAGAACAAAGGAGCACAAGGGATACGGGAAGAGGAGAAGGAAGCCAAGGGAACGATGCTCAGCACCAGAGGAAGTTCACAAAAAATGCCCTACGTGGGGCCACCCTTCCAGCGTATGGGTTAAGCCCGCGGGGGACATATACCCGCGTGGTTAACCCATATGCGGGCAGTCTCTCCCCACGCAGGGTCAACCCTTCCCCGCGCAGGGACGGTCCTTCCCCGCGTAGGGACGGTTCTTCCCCGTGGAGGGATTGTTACTTAAAAAGGATGTTCAATCCCCATGGGGGGGGAGGTTAGCAAAGCATACAAGAGCACAGGGAGTGAGAAGATTGGGGGCAATCCTCTCTGACGGGCATGTTATGTTTGGTAAATAGATTGTGTTTTCTGGGACCAACTCTGAAAGGAGTATGATTCTATAAAACACTTTTAAATTAACAAACATGATATACTCTCAAGGGTTACATGGAACCATGGATGAATGGGCCATTGTGTGGCTTAACCAGCTCACAATCCCGAGTGGTTATCCTTGTAGCAGGGGCTATGTAGAAGACTATTAATTCCTCTCTTCAATATGGAAAGTAACTTGTCGCGACGTTACTTCTAGCATGGAGAAGTGGGAATTAGTATGAGGCTACGGTGTCCCACATACCATTTTAGGCACAGGTACAGGCTGTGATATGGTCTAGGCGATCATGGTGTCATAATGAAGCATATGGCGTCATGCTCCCAGGTGGGAAGGTGGGTTGAGTGTGGTATGGAGGATTGAGAGGAAGGCTCGTTGGGCCATGGACATCTAAAGTTGTGCTAGTGTGACTCTACGCGGGCACCATCACAACGTTTCTCGCGGGTATGACCAAGCCCACGAGGGGTATAGGCTCATGGTTACAATCGGGAGTGGTGAAGGAAGGGATACGCGGCCAAGTGCCACGTAGGATGACAGCTGTCATAAGCCCCATGCCTGAGGTCTATAAATACCCCATGGCGTGGTGACATGTAGAGAATTCTGGTGCCCCCTCCCTCTCCAAATCACTCTTACTTTCTCTCTCTCCCATCTAGCACCTAGCTCATATTCCTATTATTGTTTCCTGGTTACTTCATCAGCTTGATCCTGTTCAGCTCTTATAACTCAGTCCTGTGATAGTCATTCCTCATAGCAGAACTCATCTACCTATTTATAATTGGCGACACCACTGGGGAGGATTGCCTTTCACATGGCTGGTCAGCAGAATGTTAAGCGGAAAGGGAAGCAAGCTGCACCAACTTCTCAGAGAGCGGATCAAAATCCAGATCCAGTCAATCCTGTCAATTCAGGTGTTCCTCAACAAAGGCGTAAAGTACAAAGAAGGCAGAATCCACCAATAACTGTGACTCCTCCACAGTCTCAGGATAATATCCCCCCAATGATGCTCCAAGTACTAGCAAACATCCAAGAAACTCAAGTGCAGATCCTACAATTTTTGCGAACTCAGTAGTCTAGTCCCAGAGCAGAGCGATCACCTGTTCCCGGTCGAGGACAATCACCTCAGATAATAGCTCCGGATGTAACAGAAAATCCTAGCCGAAAGGAATCTGACAATGATATCCAGCACAATGTTAATGCCTCGTTCGTGACCATTGAGCAATTACAAGCAATTCTTAATTCCAAAAAGAATACAACTGTTGATATTGAGGTCTCACCGCCTTATGATCCCGCCATATTATTAATGCCATATCCGGAGGGATATTTGTCTCCAAAATTCAGGCAGTTTGACGGCAGGGAAGGAGATGCAAGGGAGCATATCGCGCAATTTGTGGACGCGTTAGGTGCCTACAGAAATGATGAACAGCTTAAGCTTAGGGAATTCTCAAAATCCCTCACAGGAAGAGCTTACACTTGGTACATGAATTTAGTGCCAGGAACAGTGTTAACTTAGGCAGAAATGCTGGCTAAATTCTATGAAAAATTCTTCACCACTGAGGAGCGAGTCACAATGCTGTCGTTAACTCGGTACAAGCAAAAGTTGGGCGAAGAGGTAGTCACATATGTCAAACGTTTCCGTGAGATGTCATTGGAATGTTTCGAGCCGACCTCAGAAGAGCAACTGAAAAAAATATGTGTGGATGGTATGTTGAGAGAGTATCGGGTGCATTTAGTTAATCATGAGATAAAGACCTTCTCTGCCCTAATGAATAGTGCTAGGCGCCTGGGAGAAATTATTCCACCACCGGAGAAGGGAAATGTCTTCCCGCAAAGGGCCACTGTGGTAGCAACTCCGAGTCAGATAAACAGTAATACAGGGAGAGTTTGACGGCCGGAACCCGCACCTCTGCCATTTGGTATTAAAGAGGCAATATCATTATTAACTCAGTGGATCAAAGATGGTGTTGTCACCTTACCCACGGTAGAAAGACTTCCTAGCAGAGAAGAAAAGGCAAAGTCGAACTACTGCCCCTTCCACCGATCTGTGCGACATTGTCTAACTAATTGCTGGGCATTTAGGGGAATAGTATAGAAAAAGACCGCTGAAAAGAGCATAGACATTGCTGGAAACAACGTTGTTAACAATCCATTCCCTCAGCATGCAGCAACCGTTGGTGTAACTGATCCAATGGATGAAGGAGAATACCAAGCTATGAATACAGATACAAATGCTCACATACATTGTTTCTTCAATGATCTTTCAATTCCAGAACAGATTAAGAAATTCTTAATAAATCAAACTGTGGCGGCTCTGGTTCACACTCGCAACGAACCATCTAAACAAGATGCGACCAAGCAAGGAGAGATTGTCTTTTCAATGGTAGATAAGCAAGTCCCTTTCCCTCACAATCGATCGCTGTATGTACCAGTTACAGTCAATGGTTGAGATTTGAAACGAGCTTTTCTTGATAGCGGGGCTTCAGTAAATATCATGCCATTGGCCACTTTAAAGGCAATACAATTCCCTGAGGTGAAGATCGTGCACCAACCTATAAGTGTTACAGCTTTCAATGGTGAACAACAAGCTACAATCGGATATGCAACAATCGATCTAAAAGTAGGAAAAATCAGAGCACCTACCAAGTTCCATGTCATAAAAGGTGAACCATCTTATCAGTTGTTGTTAGGCAGACCCTGGATGCACGCGTACGGGGTCGTCTCATCCTCTTATCATCAAGTTATGAAGGCTAATTGGGGAAAGGGCACTATGACGCTCTGGGCTTCTAAAGACCCTTTTTGTCCTTCGGAGGCTCATGTTGCCGATGCAATTTTCTTTAATGAATATACGGATGAAATGGCCAATGAGGAGGTTCAGGCCATTCCACTTCCCAAATGGGAGGATCTACAAGCAAGAGTATCTCCTAAGAGGCCCGCAGAGAAGGAAGTAAACTGGACTAAGGTAAAAATGGCAAATGGAAGGGTTGTATACAAGTTATGAAGGGGCGCGGGGACGGGGCTCCCACCTGAAGCTCGTGTCCCCAATACTGCCGAGGTTCTCATATATGATGATGCCATAAGGCTTTCAGAAGAAGATGATGCCATAAGGCTTTTAGAAGAAGATGCTGCAAGTTTTCTGATAGAAGAAAAGCTCGAAGAAGTAGATATTGGAGATGGGGTCTCTCCGCGGCCCACATTGATCAACAAGAAACTTGATTCAAACTTAAAAATAGCCATTATACAGTTGTTGAAAGAGTACCAGGATGTGTTTGCATGGGCATATGATCAGATGCCCGGACTTGATCCCAACTTAGTCGCTCACCAGCTTAACATAAATCCTTCCGCGGTGCCCGTCAAGTAGAAACAGAGGGCCTATCGTCCAGATTTGGAGATACGGATCAAAGAAGAAATCCAGAAGCTACTCAAAGCAGGGTTCATAAAACCCACTCAGCATCCCACATGGCTTGCTAAAATCGTGCCTATACAAAAGAAAAATGGTCAGATTCAGATATGCGTTGATTATCGAGATCTCAACAAGGTTTATCCAAAAGATGAATTTCCGCTTCCAAATATCGACACAATGGTGGATGCCACGGCAGGTCACGAGTTGTTTTCATTAATGGATGGATTCAATGGATATAATCAAATAAAGATGGCCCTCGAAGATGCAGAGAAAACATCCTTCTGAACACCAATTGGAAATTTTCATTACACAGTCATGCCCTTCGGACTAAAGAATGCAGGCGCTACTTACCAACGGGCTATGAAAGTAATTTTTCATAACATGATCCACCATGAAGTAGAAGATTATGTAGATGATTTAGTGTTGAAATCAAAGAAATGCATAGAGCACATACGAGATTTAGAGAAGGTTCTCCGTAAATGCCGTGAATATAGCTTAAAGATGAACCCGATGAAGTGTGCCTTCGGGGTCCAGCAAGGAAAACTTCTGGGATGTATAGTCCATAGACAGGGTATTGATTTAGAGCCTAGCAAGGCTAAAGCAATAATCGAAATGGATCCGCCGGGGACAAGAAAATTATTACGGGGTTTCATGGGGAAAGTATCATACTTAAGGCGTTTTATCCCAGAACTGGCAGAAGTTACTCACCCTTTAATCCCGTTAATGAAGGATAAAATTCCTTATGTATGGAATGCCAAACATTAGACTGCATTTGAGAAGGTGAAGGGAATCCTAACATCACTATAGACAATGACGGCTCCGACACCTGGAAAAGGATTGATCATGTATTTAACTTCTACTGAGAAATCTATCAGTGCTTTGTTGGCTCAGGAGCATGAGCAAATGGAAAAACCTGTGTACTATATTAGTAGAGTACTCCGAGGAGCAGAGGTGCGTTATACACCGATAGAAAGACACTGTTTATCCCTGGTCTTCGCAGCACAGAAATTCAGGCATTATCTGTTGGCACATCCGGTTGAATTGATCACAAAGAGCGACCCCGTCAGGTATTTGTTGTCAAAACCACTGTTGTCAGGAAAATTGGCTCGCTGGTTGCTCGCCCTATCCGAGTATCAAATTATAGGCTCTAATCCCAAGGCAGTAAAAAGTCAAGCTCTCGCTGATCTATTGGCTATGTTCCCGCGGGGGGAGTCAGAATCGAATAGCATCTTCGATGTTGCAATTTGTGAAGAAATTTCATCAGAAGAAACAGGTCTTTGGAAATTGGAATTTGATTGATCCTCCATAGAAAGAGGAAATGGCGCTGGCTTCATAATGACCAATGAGAGGACAAAAGAAGAAATTGCCATGTCATACAGGCTAGACTTCCCTTGTACTAATAATATGGCCGAATATGAGGCTTTGATACTAGGTCTATCTGCAAGCTTGGCAGCAGGAGTACAAAAAATGGTGGTATATGGTGACTCTAATCTAATAATCAAGCAAATCAGGGGAGAATACTCGGTAAAGGAGCCTCGCCTTGCCACCTACTGAGATATTGTGCAAGAAACGATGAAGAACTTTTAATATATAAAATTCGAGCACCAACCCCGAGCAAGTAACAGGTGATCTGATGCGTTGGCTACTTTGGGGTCTCAATTGGAATTAAGAGAAAACATGACAATGGTTAATCTTCTTCGTCGAACTCAGCCCGCGACAATATTTTATGATCACTTAGAAGAGGAAGAAAGTGATTGGAGGAAGACAGTTATAGAAAAACTCAAACAATTGGGTGGGGTTAGAGATATGGCATTAGAAAAGCAGTACCAACTGGTTGCCAATAGACTCTATCATCGCGGGCCAGACGGGGTATTGTCAAGATGTCTCGGGCCCAAAGAGGCTGAAAAAATACTGACAGAAGTACATAAGTCTTCTTGTGAAACAACAGATATTAGCCTATACCGAAGATTACAAAGACAAGGGTACTTCTGGCCGACAATGAAAGAAGAGGCGGTAAAGGTACAAGAGGCATGCTCAGGCTGTTGCCATCTTACCGGGCACACTGAAACAAGTTTTGCTGAGATCTCAGACTGGAGAGACCAATATGTGGAATACTTGCGAAAACAAACTCTACCTAGAGACAAAAAGGAAGCTTTCCGTCTACAAAGAAGAGCGAAGAGATTCTTTGAGAAAAATGGAGTATTATACCGGAAAGGGTTTAATGGTCGACCTTTGAGATATTTGAAAGAAGAAGAAGCCCAGGAAGTCCTAAGACAAACGCATGGTATGGGACATCAAGGAGAACACAAACTCTTCCACCAATTGGTCGCGGTGGGGTATTACTGGCCTACCATGGAAAAAGATTCTTTAGATTATACGAAAAAGTGTCATATTTGCCAAATCCATGGGTCCATGATAAATGTCCCCGCGATAAGCCTGCACAGCCTGATAACTCCATGGCCGTTTCACACTTGGGCATTGGATATTGTTGGACCAATTACACCGGCATCACGAGGGTATACATGGCTTCTGGTAGCTACAGAATTATTCTCAAAATGGGTAGAGGCTATCCCATTAAAAAAGGTTGTGGTAGTTAATGTGGCGAGATTCATAAAGGAAAATATCATATGCCGATTTAGAATACCAAAGGTACTACTTTCAGACAATGGCACACCATTTGTTAACTCAACAATCAGAGAATTATTGGACAACTACATGGTGTCCCATCACAGATCAACGCCTTACTATCCAAAGGGGAATGGGCAAGCAGAGGCCAGTAATAAAACACTCATTCGGATTCTAAGTTGTTTGGTGCACGAAAATAAAAAAGAAGGGGTCGAACAACTGTCAATTGCATTATGGGCATACAGAATTACTCAGAAAAATTCCACAGGAGAAACACTTTACGCGTTGGTATATGGCGCAAAACAGTGCTCCCCGCGGGACTTCAGATTGAGGCAATAAGATTGGCAGGGAGAAGCGCAGATACTCAGAGACTAAGCCAATTAGAAGCCCTGGATGAAAAGAGGGAAAATGCCCAAAACCATCACAAGGCTTATTTGGCAAGTCAGTCGCGACATTATAACAAGAAGATACACCCGCGAGAATTTAAAGTTGGAGAGTTGGTACTTAATGTGGTACCTGCAATCATGAGGGGACAAGGAGTTCGGAAGTTTCAACCGAAGTGGGAGGGACCTTTTAAAATAAAGGAAGCAAATGAAAGTGATTTTTACAAGCTTGAAGAATTGGGAACCAACTTTAAGACAGGACCTATAAATGTTAAATGGATAAAAAGATACTTGGCATGAAGAGAAAAGCTTGTCCATTATATTAAAAACATTGCTTACAAAGTGCATGGAAAAAATAAAAAAAAAGGCACATTTATGGAGCTGTCTTTCCTACAAATACATTGGTTTACAATATATTCTTAAAAAATTGATCTATCGAGGTAACTTGGCAATAGTTTGCCTTAGCTGAAATAACATTGGTAAGGTCAACAATCTCAGTCTCATCTGCGGCGATGCCATCTTCCAAGAGTTTCAAATGACGACGAAGGGTATCGGCTTCAGATTTACTATCCACAACCTTCGCCATTAACAGAGAATGTTGATCATTAAGTACCCGAATCTCATGGCCATGGATAGCATCCTGCAAATGAGATTCCAGCTAAGGAAGGGCTAAACCAACTGCCTTCCAATCCTTGATACGACGCCGAAAACTTGGTATGGTTGATGGGTCAATACTAGCCAATGTCTGACCATCAAGAGACTTTAGAAAATCAACTACAGCATCCAGAAAAAAAGTGATACAAAGGGTCTTCAAAGGCGAAATGGGCAAAAGTCTCAGGGTAATGGTGAAAGACCCTGTTTAGCATTACCACACTTCAAAAACTGTAGGAGAATGAACGCCACTCTATGGGATCTTCGGGCTTCAAGTTATGAGGGTTTAGGAAAACCTCAAGGTCTGAACGCAAACCCTCACTGAATACGGAATCAGAATCCATGGCGGAGGCTTGAGGGTCGGGCTCTGAAAAAAGAAAAAAAAAACAAAAAAAAAATGAACATCACAAGGAATTACAAGGAAGAACAGGATAAATATCAGTTCCGAGGGAAGATGCGCCAACGGCAGTAGCATTATCAGCACTAGGCAAGAAAGTCGCGGAGGGAGGGCAGGACACGACAGGTGGCTGACTGGTCTCACCCGCGGAAGGATCCTCATCATCTTCTAAAATCTTGAGGTCATCCCCGGAACACCCAAACACCTCTTGTGACAAAAGAATAGCATCCTTGTTTGTGGCGGCCAATTCACCCGCGAGACCTAAAGCATCGTCTTCAGCTACAGGTAGCTCACCAGCCCTAAGTTCAGTCATCATAAGGTCCACCAGTGGATCCTGGCTAGAAGGAGGTTCTGTTTTGTCTATAAGATCGCTCTCTTGTGAAGAAAATAACAATTGACCAGCATCACGCCTAACGCGGGCAAGGGGATCATCATTTGGGGATGCGACAGGAGTAGAAACTGGTGAGAGATGGCTTGGCATTGCTTCGGTGCCGCTGGGTTCAGACAAAGCAGTAGGTTTATAAAGGGACAATAAAACTGAAATAGGAAGTTGGTCATCTTCATCCATGGTTATAGCAGCCACAGACTGGGAGGGCAAAATAGAAGAAGAGCCCGCGGACGGCTTAACAAGAACATTGGAGGGTACATGTTGATCTTTCGCGACAGGAATTGGACTGGAGGCACCCTTCACGGAGGGACCGATTTTGTCTATAGGTCTTTCAGTCTCCGCGACAGGGACTTGGCTAGAGTCACCCTCCACGGAGGGATCAATGTTGCCTACAGGTCCTTCGGCTGAGCCCTCAGTCTCCATGGCTTGTTCAAAAGCCAGACCAAGATTCCCAGGTCCAATATGAGGAAGTTGTGGGGGATCACTGCCAGAGATAGAAAACTCTTTGTAAGCAACAGGTTTCTGAGGACGAAGGGCTTGCATTAAAAAAAAGGGAGAATATCAAAGACATGTAGGAAAATATGCTAAAGATTAGGAGAAAAGGGAAACATACCATTCGGATTTTCTTAGTATCAGGCTCGTAATCTGCCACTGAGGAAATTTCAGCATCTGGAACAGTAACTACATGGGATAGACGCTTTTTGCGAGGGGCTTTCTTCAGAAAGCGACTCGGGTAAACACGAATAGTGCAGTCTTGAGGGCATTTGAGACTGCAATCGTCTTTGTAAACCAGTAATGTTTCAGGAATTAAAGAAGGACTCTCAGCAAAGTCTTTAAAAAGAGTATGTGTGTGCTCCAAGTATTTTAAATAACTAGCCGAACAATGGCCGCGCCTATGTACTGAAGGAATCTCTACATAAGAAGAAAAGCGACGGGCTTGTAATTCACATTTCTTATGATAGAAGAGTATAGACTCGTCAAAAGTCTCCGCCCAGATGAAATCTATGGATGAAACATTTTGATCAAAGCCCAACTGACGGGCTGCTCGCATGGGGTAATAGCCAGTTCTTTTCAAACGGGTCTCGCTAACCGCGGGGAGAGCCGCCCCAGTTACCATTGCACAGAAGATCATTTGTGACATAGTAGGCTTGTCATCCTCTAAAAGAGTAGTCTCTTCTGGATAGAAAGAAGGGAACTGGATGCCATCATATTGGAAAGTGTAAGGGCGAAATTCAAAGAATTCCTCACAATCCAAGAAATCACCAATGTTGCTAACACTTCCAAGCCCATCCCATCGCATGGCTTGGCCATTATCCAAAATAGTACCATCAGTATCAAAAGACTCGAACTCATGAGGTTTGTCCGCATACCGAGGAAAATGCTCAAAAAGGAAAAGCATCAGGAAAAGAGAGGAAACTTGGCTAGAAATTTCATACCGACCCTTGGAATGGGCTTAGTCATTGGCAATAGTGTCCAGCCGGTTGTAAAGAGTACCCAAAAACATGGGTGCTAGTGGAAGAGTATCACCCGCGGCAAGAACAGCAGCAATAAGAAACACGTCTCTGTCAGGGCCATCTTGAGGCCGGCCTTCAAAAATGAAACGATCCAACCAGTAAACTAGAAAGGCCGCAAGTTCATGTTCTTTGCCAAATTCAGGACCTTTCACATACTGCCTGGCACGCTGGCTTTTGCGGACTTCTTTGGTTTTCTTCTCATAATCACGAAAAAAATAGCGATACCAGGAAGTGTATGTAAGCTTGGGAGACTTTACCTTGGGATGACTTTTTAGTTGTTTAGAGCCTTTGAAAATTGAGTCCAACCGCATGGCTTCATCTGCAAATACCTCTAAGGCATCTCGGATAGCCAGAGCCTTTGGGGAAGCTATGGGAGCGTCAACCTCGCCTGAACACAAAACGGGTAATCTAAAAAGGACAGCAACATCTTCTAATGTTGGGGTAAATTCACCCCAAGAAGTTACAAAAGTATGATGAGTTGAACTCCATCGGGAAATCATAGAAGATAGTCCATCGGAGTCTCTCTTGACAGATAATGCAGAAAAAAGCTTAACGGATAGAAGGATTTTTGTTTTCTGAAGAATCTCGCAATAACTGGGAATCCCGAGGACATAATGTGACCATTCGGTCCAGTCTGTAGTAGCACCCATATGCGACTCATATTCTGTATAGCTAAAAGGATAGTCTCCTCGTTCTAATCAAAGACGCGGAATAGACTCGGGAATAATAGCAAAGTTTTCCATACTATTTTCTGCACTTAGTATCACAAGATCGTCTGATACCTCCGTATCAGGTATAAAATCCTCCATGGAACTCCAGAAATAATCATGCTTCTTTTCAAAAAAAGGCGCCTTGGGCCACTCAGAAGAATGAGGAATGGGAGGGACTACGCCATTAGGAAATGTCAACTGCTTTTCTTAGTCATGGTGGTATATCAAGTAAGAAAACAGTTGACAAAAATAGCAGAGAAAAAAAACAAGGAGAGGAGTGAAAGAAGTAGACAAGTGTGAAAATACTCAAAATAGTGGCATATATAAAGCACCGGGCGCAGAAACCGAAATGACTCGAACGGTTACAAAGGAACCGAAGAGACACTGAGGCCAGTCGCAAATGGCACCGTACCCGCGTGGGGATTGCTAGCTCTAATATACGCGGATGAAGTAGGAAAGGACTTTATAATTAAGAAAGGAAGCATTGCATCTATAAAAACTCTTTGAGGCATTTACTCGAACAAGTGAGGGGCATGATACAAGGATTCAAGGAAAGAAGGAAACAAAACAAGGCAACGTGACACAAAGATTCAAGGAAATTGAATGAATAGATGACACTGAGTAACCCACACGCGGAGAGGCTATAAATACAAACCAGAGACAAAGAACGAAGACAAACACCAAACATTGGGTAATCCTCCCGTGAATGGACTGCGAAACAAAGGGATGGAAGGCTTACGAAAATAAATGGGTCACTTTGGTTACAGATAAAATTAGTCACTATTGGTACTCTACCCGCGCGGGGATTATGGGCTCTGAAAATAAGAGTTTTCAAGAGGAAGGAACTTTGTGGTACAAAGGAAGGATAATACGGTTATAATAGGAAGAAAGGATGGTGCAAACAATACTTCATGAAGAATCATTGTTTACAAGGGGGCAAATGTAAATAAGGATAAAAATACAGGAGAACAAAGGAGCATAAGGGATACGGGAAGAGGAGAAGGAAGCCAAGGGAACGATGCTCAGCACCAGAGGAAGTTCACAAAAAATGCCCTACGTGGGGCCACCCTTCCCGCGTATGGGTTAAGCCCGCGGGGGACATGTACCCGCGTGGTTAACCCATACGCGGGCAGTCTCTCCTCGCGCAGGGTCGACCCTTCCCCGCGTAGGGACGGTCCTTCCCTGCGTAGGGACGGTTCTTCCCCGCGGAGGGATTGTTACTTAAAAAGGATGTTCAATCCCCATGGGGGGGGAGGTTAGCAAAGCATACAAGAGCACAGGGAGTGAGAAGATTGGGGGCAATCCTCTCTGACGGGCATGTTATGTTTGGTAAATAGATTGTATTTTCTGGGACCAACTCTGAAAGGATTATGATTCTATAAAACACTTCTAAATTAACAAACATGGCATACTCTCAAGGGTTACAAGGAACCATGGATGAATGGGCCATTGTGTGGCTTAACCAGCTCACAATCCCGAGTGGTTATCCTTATAGCAGGGGCTATGTAGAAGACTATTAATTCCTCTCTTCAATATGGAAAGTAACTTGTCGCGACGTTACTTCTAGCATTGAGAAGTGGGAATTAGTATGAGGCTACGGTGTACCACATACCATTTTAGGCACAGGTACAGGCTGTGATATGGTCTGGGCGATCATGGTGTCATAATGAAGCATATGGCGTCATGTTCCCATGCGAGAAGGTGGGTTGAGTGTGGTATGGAGGATTGAGAGGAAGGCTCGTTGGGCCATGGGCATCTAAAGTTGTGCTAGTGTGACTCTACGCGGGCACCATCACAACGTTTCTCGCGGGTATGACCAAGCCCGCGAGGGGTATAGGCTCATGGTTACAATCGGGAATGGTGAAGGAAGGGATATGTGGCCAAGTGCCACGTAAGATGACAGCTGTCATAAGCCCCATGCCTGAGGTCTAAAATACCTCATGGCGTGGTGACATGTGGGGAATTCTGGTGCCCCCTCCCTCTCCGAATCACTCTTGCTTTCTCTCTCTCCCATCTAGCACCTAGCTCACATTCCTATTATTGTTTCCTGGTTACTTCATCAGCTTGATCCTGTTCAGCTCTTATAACTCAGTCCTGTGATAGTCATTCCTCATAGCAGAACTCATCTACCTATTTACAACTGCATTGCAGAGTGGAGTTGAGAAGATGTGTAGTGTACCATGCAGAAAATGTCGGGGAGTTTGATCTTTGGATGGGCTCTCCTCTGTTTGTTACTGTGATCTCTCTCTCTCTCTCTCTCGTTAACTTTTAACTTTATTACTGTTGTCATACTTCCCCAAATGATAGTGGGACTAGAGAACATTGGGTTGGATTCTTTGTGATTTTTCAGAGGAGCTTTTGTATTGAGCAGCACTAAAAATGTGATTATGTTTGTAATGAACTCCATCGGTTTCAAAATATTTAGCCTGCAATGAATTTTTCTTATCAGAAAAAGAAAAAAATATTGAAAATAAAAACTCATAGCTCATATGTAGCAATCGTTAATTGAATATATATATTTGTTTAAGTAAAATTTAATTATTTTCTAATTTCAAGAATTGGAATTGTAATTAAATTTCATATGAATTCCAAAATTGATCCAAACAATAGATTTGGAATTGAATTTGGTGAATTTCAATTCCATAGAATTGGAATTCTAATTCTGTGAAACTGAACGCACCCTTAAAGTAATCACTATATATCGAAATTCAAAAATCAATAAATTTTTTCACTTCATTACGAAACCACTTCTATTTTTTTTTACTAGTTTATTCTTTTATTTTGTCTTCATATTTTATGTTCTCTGTTTGTTATAACTCTATTTATTTTTTATTTTTTATTTTTGCTAGGTAAGAGATAAAAATTCACAAAATTTTAAATTTATTTATCTCTTGACCATGACCACACCAACTAGTTTCATGCTAAGAGACTCCTACATCAAGTTTACATGGTAAAATGTAAAAATAAAAAAGAAAAGAAGAGAAAAGTGCAGAGATGGTGAGAATTTCGCCAACATTTTAAATTAAAGAGTCTTTATTTAGTGGGATTTATATTATAAACTTTTACAAAACTGTTTTTTAATGATGAGAGAAGGGTAGTTGAGAATTTTTTATGTTGTATTTTGGTTGAGTCACGCCAACTTGGATGTTTTTTTTGATATGGCATGAGGCAAGTATTTCTCTTTAAAATATATAAGAGGAAAAATTAAAACTTACAAAAAAAATTATTTACATTTTTAAATTTTAAAATTGACACGTGTCATTCTATTATTGTGCCACATCAATAATTAGAAAGAGATTCTTAGTCACTTCATGAGTAGTGAAGTACTATTCCACCAATAATACTAACTCATCATTTAATTTTAGAATCCTATAAATATAAAATGGGAAATGCGAAACTTCATGAAAATTGCTATCATGAATGATGTGGCAGGTAATAATACCATTGGGACTCCGTGTATGGGAGAAATTCCACCAATAGTAACTCACCATTTAATTGCCACATCATTCATGATAAAAATTAATGAAATAATTTCATGATGTGTAGCATTGCTCATATAAAATTATTACCTGCCACATCATTCATGATACAAATTCATGAAATAATTTCATGATATGTATCATTGCTCTTATTCTAAAGATATTATCTACAGAAATTCTTTACTTGTTATAAATTTTTAAGTTTGGAACATATGTTGTATTTTGGTTGAGCCAAATCAACTTGCTGAAGAAAATTGGTTAAAAGGAAGCAAGGACACTTCATATAAGGGTGTCGTACCCGTGTTGGACACTTGGACACTCCTCGGACACGTGTCAAACACTCTTTAGAAGTGTTCTGAATTTTTTTTTTTGACACGCGGGGGACACGACAAGGTACATTTTGTAATTTTTAAAAGTTAAAAAAAACTCATGAACTTTTTCAAAGTTACAAAAAGACCCATTTGAACTATTTTTTTTAGCATTTCAGTCCCTCATCTTCTAAAAGTTAACATCTTGACCCCCTGAAAGAATTATAATGACATATATACCATTTAATATGACTATTATGCCATTTTCTTTATAAATATAGTGTTTTCTAAAATAAAATTTTAAAAAATAAAAAATAGTTAGATAAAATTTCTAAATAATAAATTTAGAAACAAAAAAATAAAAAAGTCAATAGAACTTTATTTAACATAAAGTCATGTCATTTTGTTTGGTATTTTGTATTTAAATTTATTTGTTTGTTATTAGAAAAATGAGTAACGTGTAAGATTCTTGTAGTGGGTTTGAATATAATGAAAACACTCCTTTTGAAAATACATTAATTGCTTGATAATAAATTCAAGTATTTGTGTAATTTTTTTTTATCGTTAGATTTATGGTATTGTGAATATTTTTTAACTTGTTAAATATATATTAATATATTATTTTTCATAGCCGTATTCCTGCCGTGTCTGTATTCTATTTTTTTAAAATTTGCCGTGTCGCCGTATCCGTGTCGTATCGTACCCGTGTCCGTAAGGTTAAAATATAAGAGAAGAAAAATTAAAACTTATTAAAAAAAATAATTTACATTTTAAAATTTTAAATTTAATACGTGTCATTTTATTATTGTCTACATCAATAAATAATTAAAAGGAAATTTTTACTCACCGGTAAATAATCAAGTATTATTAATATTTTCTTAAGAAATTGTTTACTCGTTATAAATTGTGCATGGCGTGACATGAGCTTATATTTGCTCTTTGAAGGGTGTAATCTAATTTTAAAATAAACAGCCGATGACTGTGTTGATGGGAATAAGTCTTCTAATTGATTTGTTGCTATTGGATTGGACTGGACTTATGGATTGAATTTGTCACTGTTACTCTTAGATTTTTAATTGTCAAAGCATCAACCAATCAACCAATGCTGTTCATTGCTATTTCCCTTCTTTTGTCGTTTCTAATCACTGTCCTTGACTTTTCCTTTTCAATCAGCTTCTCTCTTTAGAGTTAGACGAATATTATTAATTCTCCATAACTGAGGGCTGTTTGGGTAACGTTTAATGTTTATAAAATTAAATTTGTAAGATAAACATGTTTAATAAGTTTTACTTTTTTTTTTATAAATTGTCAAAACATTTTAAAAATAATAATATAATTAAGCCTTTAAATTTTAAACACCAAAAATAATGTTTTAGTGTTTATGTTTATTAAAAAAAAAATTCTTTTTTCTTTTTAATCTAAAATGGTAATTATATTATTTTAATTAAAAAGTGAAGATAAAAGGGAGAAAATGAAAAGAAAAAATTATAAAAAACTATTGCTTAATATAACGATAAAATATTAGAACTTTCAAGTATAGACAAAATTAAAGAATATCAATTGCCTTGAGAAAAAAAAATTAGATACAATATGAATAATTATTATTTTACTTGATAACAAGAAATAATTACTTAGGAGTATCCATGCTAAAATATATATATATATATATCTTAGAAAAAAAATAAAGAGGCTGCAACAATCTTCTTATCAAATAAACAAGAATAGTATTTTGTACTCGTATCATTAATTCATTTTCAGTGTTTAAAAAACAAAAAAAATAAAATAGTAACAAAAAAAAATTCAAGAGTAAAGCATGTTGTAAAAATCTCCCCTTTAAAATATCACAGTAATCAAAATAATTGCCCCCGTCCAATTTGAAAAGTCAAATACATAATTCGAAAACCAGTACCTTTAAATAAATAAATAAATAAACGTTTTTTTTCCTATACTTGACCGACACAACATGAGCAATAGCTTTATATTTATTATGGTGGGACATCAATCAAGCCCTTTCTTTTTCAATCCTTAATGTATTGCTAAAGCTGTTGGTAGAGATAAGAGTTGGTAGTGCATTTATGGTTTAATGTTGACGTAGATACAAGCTGTAGCCATAATGTCTTTCATGGATAGTTTATCTTCTTCATTTCTTTTAATCAATAATTTGATTAGTAAGTTATTAAATGAGGATTGTAACTTCATTCTCATCTCGAGTTTCACTTAATCAAAATACAATTGACACTTTATTTTCAGATTTTGAGCAATGCTATTAAGGATCTCTCTTATGACAAGAGTCACTAACTCTCTTAACTCTAAATTAAAGTAATGTTTTTGAAATATGTGAAGTGTCAAATGAATAATTTAATAAATCTTTCGATCCAACAACTGACTCTTGTAATAAGAGAGTTTTCTTGATAGTATTACTCATTATTTTTATATACTTTTTTTAAGGCACTGTTGCTTACATCTCAAATTGCATCTCTCTTATTCTCTCACCCAATCTGCAATTGATTCCCGAAATATTTAGCATATCCTCAATTTTCTTTTGTTAGTCTCTTTTTTCCTCATCTTCAGTCTTTTTTTTGCTTTTTGCAATTCAAATCTGCTATAGGGTTTGAATCAATCAAATTTGAGTTAGGTTTGGATTAATCGGAATCAGTCAACCAAAGTATAACATATAAAGAAGAAGAAGAAGAAAAAAAAAGAGGTGGAGTTGATCCAATCCTCAACTTTCTCTTTAAAAAAATGAGAACATAAAGATTTTGGTAATAAAAATTAGACACTTCCATTACCAAACTAATACCATTTTCTTTATCTAGTTTTCTTCTTCTACTATGTTCCCTGTTTCTTCTCAACATTCACCAAAGTTATTTTGTAGCTTTACCAATTTTATTAACAAAACCACAATTACATTTTTTCATAATTTTTTAATTAATATATTTCATTATCAAATTCACTTAAACATTGGAATTCAAAGTTCTTTGAAAATTTTCATTTTTGAGTTTAGATAACTTATAATGTAAGTTCTTTAATCTGTCATCTAGCAATAGGCTGATAAGACGCCAATACAATTCCTAACATTATAAAAATTAACAAGCTTTTGAAATTATTTCTTTTTGAAGTATGTCCAACAAATTAGTTCTGTAAGATTCTCATATCGAAATTAAATTTTTAATAACAATATTGATGATGCTACGTCGAACTAGTTTTGATTTATTAAGTCATGTCAAAATTTGAGATAAAATGTGTTATGTTAAGAAATTATTTACTTAACATGAGTTGTAAAATAACTATTAAAAAGATTAAAGTTACACCTACTTGGTTTTCTCGCATAACCTTACGTAGTTGACTCACACCGTCACAATATGGGGACTTAGCCACAAACAATTGGTTTTGAATTATTGAGGTGTTCATCAAATCAATCCAACATTTCATTTTCAATCTTTAATAGTGATTGCAGTGTTATACCTTATTTTTGTCGTTGCTAAACCACTCCCTTCTACTTTTCCTTCTAATTAGACTTTTCTATCTTACATTTGAATTCAAAGCCATGCATTGAATTAGTGATGGCGTCAATAATGGAGGCATTTGGCATTTGCAATCTGCAGTGGGGCCTTAATACACAGGTATACTCTATGTAATGTAGTAATTAATATTCCAATTGAGGATCTTCTTGACATAGCTAACTTCATATTGCCATGCATCAACTGCAACCAAGGTCAACCAAAATATCACTTATGACATGAAGTATCAACAAACCAAATCCAACCTAAATTGGGCAATTTGAACTTAATCCTACAAATATTTACCACTTGCTTTTCCTTTAGCTTTAGACTTCTTTCACTATTCTGCGTAAATTCGCATCACTCACCCTCTCTAGTTTCTGCACACTTTTATGTCTCAGTTTTTTTCTAAATCTTAATATGAATCTTCACTTTTCTTTATCGCTTTTCTGAATTTGCATCTCTCTCTCTCTCTCTCTCTCTCTCTCTCTCTCTCTCTGTGCAATCCCCTCGACACTCTTTTGCTCTGTTTCCTATCTCTCAGTCTCACCTGAATCTTCACTTTCCTTTCCGGTCATCATCCATTTTATTTCTCTTGCTGTGTCATTCAAAATCAGAGTTGGTGTATTTGGATTTGGGATATATAGCTCACTAGCTGCATACATACAGACAAATGTGCATTAGCTAGAGCCTAGAGGTATGTATGTCTTTAAATCTCTTCTTTAGTTTCGTCAACAACAACGCTCTTACCCCTACCTTTTTTTCTATTGCTCCCATTTCCTTTGTATTGTCCTTTGATTGCATCATTTCATTTGATTTCTTTTTGTCTTGTTCGCCTTCCCTCTCTCTCTCTTTGTTTGTGTAATTTCCCACTTTCACTCTCTTACACCTGATTTTGTATCTCTATCCAGTGTCTCCTCTTGTCATTCAAAATCGAACTCGGTATATTTGTCTTGAAGTCTCTTCCTTTAATTTCTTAGCTTTCTCCTTATCCCAAAAAAAAAAAAAAAGGGTTCTGTATTGAAGGTAGCTGGCGAAATAGCCAAATGGCTGAAGATATTGCTAGCAATGTTGTGGGAACGATGTTGGAGCCCATCAGAGACAGCTTGTACGCATTCATCAGTCGTCAATTTGGCTATTTGGTTCACTGCAAGAAAAACATTAAGGAATTCGAAAAAGAATTGAAAAACCTCAATGATAAGATGAAAAGTGTCCAAACAAGTGTCGATGCAGCCAAGAACAATGCTGAAGAGATTGAGGATAAAGTTACCGAGTGGCTGACCCAAGTGGAGACCTCATTGCCGACGATGGAACGAGAGAAGGAAAGATTACTGCTGGACGCACAAAATCTCAAGTGTCTTCATCTTTGCTCGCGTTACGGCTTGGGTAGGGATGCAAAAAAGAAGACCACTGTTGTTACCAATCTTATAAAGGATGGTAATTTTGGCCCTAGTGTTGGGCACCGACCTCCTCTCACTGGTATTTGGCACCGGACAGACACCATAAACTATGAGAGTTTTCAGTCCAGAGAGTCGGTTTTTAAGGAGATCATGGAGACACTGAAAGATGATAGGCATTACAAGATTGGGATACATGGAATGCCTGGTGTTGGGAAGACGAGGATGATGGAAGAAGTTGCCAAAGGGGGCCATTTTGATGAAATCGTCAAGATAGTTGTCACCCAAAATCCAAATTTGAAAGATATTCAACTAAAGCTTGCAGAAAGTTTGAATCTGACATTAGATAAAGAGACTGAAGATGCAAGAAAGGGGCTGCTACGCAATAGATTGAAAAATGGTAAAAAGATCCTTCTAATGGTAGATGATATTTGGAATAATGAAATTAAGTTGGAGGACATAGGAATACCGTTTGTGGGTGATCATACCTATGGCTGCAAGATTATCCTGACCTCCCGGATAAGAGATGTGTGCATTCGGATGGGGGTTCAAAAGAACTTCGAGATTGGGGTCTTGTCGGAACTTGAAGCATGGGACCTATTTAAGAAAACAGTGGGAGATTCTACTGAACGTCCTGAATTGCATTCTATAGCGAAACAAGTGTGCAGTGAATGTGATCGTTTGCCCTTGGCAATAGTTACAATTGGAGCAGCATTGCAGAATGAGAAAGGAAGGTCTGCATGGGTTCATGCACTTCAACAATTGCAAGATTCCAAGGGTTATAATATCACAGGAGTGACAAAGAAACTCTATTCATGCATAGAGTTGAGCTACCAATATTTGAAGCAGAAAGACCCGAAACAGAAAGATCTGCAGCCATGCTTTTTGTATTGCTGTTTGTTTCCAGAAGATGCTGAGATTTCTATTGACAACTTGGTGACATATGGAGTGGCAACCAGATTTCTTGAAGGCACAAATAGAGCATCAATGGAAATAGCAAGAAACAGAACACGTCAGTTGGTTGACACCCTCAAGAAATCTAACTTGCTGTTAAATGGTAATGATGAAAACTCTGTCAAAATGCACGATGTCATTCGAGATGTGGCGATATCAATTGCATCAGAAGAGAAAGATGCCATGTTTCTAGTAAAAGCTGGTGTCGACAAGTGGCCAGACGAGGATGAATATAAACATTGCAAAGCAATCTCATTAAGGTTCAGGGATGATTGTGTGCTTCCTGATGATTTAGAATGTACACAAGTATGCACCTTAATGTTGGAATTCCGCGAGCTTTCATCGGAAGTTCCAAGTACCTTTTTTAAATGGATGGAGAAGCTTCAAGTTTTACATTTGCGTGAAATGCTGATCACGACACTACCATCATCACTTAAAAATCTTCGGATGTTACATCTATACCACTGCAAATTGGTGAACGTAGCTTTTCTGGGGGAATTAAGAAAACTTGAGATACTAATCATTGAAGATTATTATCTCAAAGAGCTGGCTCCGAAAATAGGACAGTTGACTCGTCTGCGGTTGTTGGATCTGAGGAAATGTGAAAGACTAAAAATCCTTCCATCACGTGTCATATCAAGTCTATCCCAGCTTGAGGAATTGTACATTCCAAATGAGTTTGACCAATGGAAGGTCAAAGACAATGCAAGCCTTAATGAACTAAACTCCTTGAAGCGCTTAATCAGTTTACAAGTTCATGTGCCAAATGTCGAGTTACTGCCCCTCAATGAGCTCCTGTTTAAGTCGTTGATCAGATTTCAAATATCCATTGGGAGTAAGTTTTATTTCTGGGAAGAAAATTGCTCAAGGACATTGACACTAGTGGGTTTTCCTTTGAAGAAGAGGGAGCGGGAGCTTAAGATTTTGATGGGAAAAGCTCAAGTGCTCTATTTAATACAACTGAAAGGTTTAAAGGATGTGTTTCACGATAGATATGGAGAAGAAGGGTTTCAAGAGTTGGAGTATCTTGAAGTTGAGGATTGTGATGATGAGATGGAAGATCTGTTAGGCAAACCAAAATGGATTAATTCACAGTCTAACCAACTATGTGAATCTGGTGGTTCTTTCAGTAAATTAAGAGAATTAAAAGTTACATACTGTCGATTAATGAAATATCTCTTCTCCGCTGCCACTGCAAGAGGTCTTCCGCAACTGCAGAAATTATGTATAAATAATTGTGAAATGTTGGAAGAAATAGTGGGAGATATTGAGCAAGAAGAAATAGTGGGAGATACTATTATTACTTTTCATCAATTAAAGATAATGGAGTTGTGGAATCTACGAAACCTGAGAAGCTTCTATGGCAATACGAAGAAGAAGATGTCAACTAGGGGATGCAACACGTCCACCCTTGCGCAAGCTTTGTTCAATCATAAGGTATTCTATTCTCACCACTTACTTACCTTCTAATAAATAATTTGCTCCACTCAACACTTTTTAGCTGCTTAATTTTTGGAACACTAGGATATACTTTTTATAAAAATTAATTACCCTAATTCAATTGCTATCATCCTATATATATTATATTATACATGGAAACTCCACCATTCTCTCAGTCTAATCTACACAATAATATAATTTATAAGCTTTCCATTTTCATTAAATCATCAAATAATTATTTTATTTATTATTTTTTTTATTCATCACTGCTAAATGTAAAGACTCGTTACATATATATATATATATATGGTGGGCTTGGGTTATCATGGGCTTCAGTTAGTTGGGTTTTGTTTCTTTTAAGGGACCAAATTATTTGGGTGGCTTTGGTCGGGCTTCAATTAGTTTGGTTTTGTTTTTTTTTTTAAAAGCGACCTAAGTATTTGGGTTTGGACCTTATGTATGAGTAGATTAAAAGTTTGGGCAAATTACAACTAAAATATTCACATATTAAAAAAATATTCAATCGCATTATATTATATTATATTGTGAATACATGAACATTTGGGGGCGTTAGTTGCTACTATGTCGACATCACAAGAATTGTCACCCTAACATTAATATTGTGTGCACAAAACTTTATGTATTTGCAATTCTATTAGTTTTACAGTTGATGACTTGTCTTTACGGTTAAGATTTTTCTTTCTCTTAATTAGGATTTGGATGGTTTGTGTGATGCAACTTATTCTATATAAATCATTTTTCCGAAACCCGTGCCTCAAATGACCATGCAAAAACATATGACAATGATGTTGATTGACACCCAGAGTATCATATTTCTCTAATTGGACACTAACTATATATCATATTATAAATGTATCCTGGGTTCTGTTTCTTGTATCATATTATAAATGTATCCTGTGAGGTGATATCTCCCATTTTCTAATGTATCGACTCAAAATTGTGTGATATTCTACTTTAGCGAAAAGAGCCACAATTTGAGTGACTGTATTTTACAAATCGAAAGGATTCTAGATATTGCTAATTAAATGCTTAACAGTGACTTTAAAAATGCGAAAGCTTCATAATTTAATGAACTAATGAGTTATTAGCTTCAAAAACAATACATTATGTGATTCAATAACTTAGTTGCTTGGTTGAATATATTGAGAAAATGGATACTTAGTGACATTGATCACGAGTTTATCATGCTTTTGAAACATAAACACTCCGAGAACAATTATAAATGCTGTGACTTTATTGATCAATATTAAAGTTTGCATACTTGTTTATTGATTCAATGAAATTTTACTTTATTATGTTCAAGCAACCCAACGACCACGATCAGCCTCACTAATTATTACTTCTCATTAAAAATAATAAATAAATCAGTTTTATTTTTAAAATACATTTGATTAGCGACTGTACTTGGTTTGTTTGAAAAATATCATACAACAAGAACTCTAGTTCACTCCTCATGCAGTGTTGATAATTTTCATTTAAAATGACAGGAGCCAAAAGTATCGACTAGAATGTTGTAACAAAATATATTAATGACCGGTTCAGTGAATTGAAGAGTTGAATTCTTGACTACAAAACTAATTACTTCAACAAACAATCTTTAATTTAATCCTGAATTCTTGATTTCAGATGTATTCATTTTTTTTTTATTCAATTATGTACAAGTCTAATTTATAGTCTAACATTCTTTGAGCCCTTGCAATTTTTTCCACATTAGTTAATGAAATGTGATATAATGAATTTCGCAGGTTAGGCTTCCAGTTTTGGAGGATTTGATGATTGATGGCTTGGAAAGCCTCACAACAATATGGGACAACGAATTATTCCTAGATTCTTTTCAGCAACTGAGAAACATTAATGTGCAAAAATGTCAAAAACTAGTGAATGTAATTCCATCCAATGCACTCCCATTGTTGCAGAACCTTGAAATTCTCGGAGTTGAATATTGTGATTCAATGGTATCTGCAGTTGAAGTAATTGTTACTGAAGAAGGCGATGATGGGACCATCGTGTTCCCTCGATTGAAGAATGTGAGACTTGAATTCTTGCGAAACCTCAAAAGTTTCTACTGGTCCCGAAGAGGAGGAGAAGATAGGGTACCGAAAGAGAATAATATTACGCAACAACAAGCTCTCTTCAGCCATAAGGTACACAGTGGGTCCTTAATTAATTTCAGTAATTAAGGGAAGCCAGAGCTATAACTATTGCTCATTTTCTAGAAGATTTAATGACAGAAAATAAACGACAATAAACAAATTGGTTAAAATTACAATTACTATGAAAAAGTATATGATGCTACCTCAAACAATCATCCGAAAACCTTCGGAAAGGATGTTGATTGACATCCAAAAATCCGAGTGTCAAGTTACACTAATTGGGAACTAACTGTGATATTATAAAAGTGTGACATTCCTCTTCTTTAACCCAATGACCCACAATTTGAATAACATATTTCAAAAACCCAAAGAATGCTAGACATTGCGAATTAACTGAAAGTTGAAGTCATTAATTAGATCAGGTGCTGTCAATTATACCACCGAGTATCAAACCAGTTTAAATCTATTAATAATATCGATAGCAATTTTTTAAATTTTGACTAAACTGTATCATAATAATAGTTTATTATTCTTTTCATAATATCGATAGCAATTTGTTGTAGAAGACAGAATAAGGGATGGGGATATCTGAATATAAGAAATGGTATTTTGGATGTTAATATTAAATGACCACTTATTGATAATTATCTTTCAAATTTGGTCATTATTTACTTTTTATTGAAATTAAGGTCATTGTAAAATAAATTTTTTTTTCAATTTTGATCACCAAAATCTAATTTTTCATAAACTTTATTATTCTTTTCATTTTAATTTCATCTTCTTCTTTCTATTTCATTTTTCTTCCTCTACTCACATGGCATTTAAGATTTTATTGGAACATAAAAAGTGTATGAGGATGTCATATTGGTATTTTTTATCTATCAAAAATGAAACGAAGAACAACAATGGGAATGAAAAATTATTGATGTACACACACTATCTCATCTCATCAACATCTATTAGTCACTTTGTTTTCTTCTTAAAAATAATGGAAGTTTCTTTGACTAAGAAGAGCAATCTTAAATGAAATTTGGTTTCCTGCTTATCGGAAACAATATTAGCCTTTTGCATGTATAATTTGAAAAATTGTAGATCATATGATTTGAATATATGGTTAATTTTATTATCTTAATATACTTTTTTGGTACAATTTTAATTAAATTTGGGATTCTATTTTTTATTAAAACATTAGAATTTTGAATTTACCTTGTGTAAGGTTTTTTATTTCTATACTTGATTGAAACTTGTTACGTCCAAATTCTTTCAATAAATTAAAAGCATCAGCACTAATACGGGTTTATAAAGTACAATATTTTAATTTACCGAAACAAAATATTTCTTATTTAAGGTAAAAAAAATTAAAAAATAGAAGAAAAAAAAAACTCCTGAAAATCTAGACCACATATATAGTAATTAAACCTTTTATCCTCTCGACCCAACAGAAGGGATACTTTTATAAGCCACGGATACAAGTTGCAAAACTTAAATGTAATAAGTTTTCCTTCTACTAATTAATGCCAATTTTGAAATTCTAAAATTAACTTTCCACTAACTCAAAAGAAATAAATACAAAATTTAAGAATAATTTAAGAAAATAATATCCATTTACATTGGGTTTTTGAAGTGAACATTTGTTAAAGGATAAATAAAAAGATGAAGACTCATAACTCTAATCTAGTATCACCTTCAACTTTCAAAATTAACTTCTATAGCAATCTTTAATTTAAACTTGAATTCTTGATTTCAGATCTATTTATTTTTTTAATTGAATTATGTGTAAGTCTATTTTATAGTCTAACCTTCTTTGAACTTGCGCAATTTTTTTCACATTAGTTAATGAAATGTGATATAATGAATTTCGCATATTAGACTCCCAGCTTTGGAGGAATTGAATATTAATGACTTGGAAAGCCTCACAGCAATATGGGACAATGAATTATTCCTAGGTTTGACAGGAGAAAAAGATTCCTTTCAGCGGCTGAGGAACATTAATGTGAAAAAATGTCAGAAACTAGTGAATGTAATTCCACGCAATGTACTCCTATTATTACAGGACCTTGAAATTCTCGAAGTATCAATGGTACCTGGAATTGAAGTAATTGCTACTAAAGAAGACGTTGATGAGATCGTCATGTTCCCTCAATTAAAGACTATGAGCCTTGGAATCTTGCCAAACCTCAAAAGTTTCTGCTGGTCCGAAAGAGGAGAAGAAGATAGGGTACTGGAGGAGAATAATATTCTACGACAACAAGCCATCTTCAACCATAAGGTACATACGTGGGTTCTTAATTATTCTAATTAATCATTGGGTAAAATTAATTAAGAGAATGAACCCATTCTAATTAATCATTGGGTAAAATTAATTAAGAGAATTAACCTAGTGGTTATGGCCACTACAAACTAGTTTGGTCATTTTCCAAAAGCTTTAGTAATCGTGTAAAAAAAATCTACTCCAAAAGCTTAAGTTGTTATAGAGAGCTGTAACTTGAATATTTAAACATCTAACACACCCCTCAAGTGCAACTTTGGTCGAGCACTTACGTGGACCCTCTTGGTTGACCTTGCGTAATACCTTCCTAAGTGATAATTTTAATTATTAGGATATGGTGATAGTGAAGTTCGAATCCAATCCAAGATCTGCTGCTGAGCAAGTTCTGATACTATATTGACAATTAATGGTGGATTGGACCCTCTCTAACCTGGAGGGTATGCAGGATAGGCTACGGGTCCTCTCTAACCAGGAGGATTGGGTGGGCATCAATTTGTGTTGATAGGACCCGGAGGATTGGGTGGGCATCAATTTGTGTTATGAAAGTTAGACAATGCCGTGCAGCCCAACCCACCATTTTTTTTATCCCGTAATTCAACCCACCATAGGTTGTCAACAAACAGAAAAAAATGATATAATCTCTTTTAGTTGAGCTCTCTTTTTATCCACATCTGAAGGTCAGCGCGTCCTCTCTTGCTCTCTCTTCTAAGCTTTTTTCTACCTATATGATTTGGCATCACAATTAAACCTTCTTCGGACCCATTAGATTTGCACCGACCCTTGGATAACCGAAAGTTTCACTTTTCTCTTATTTTCATGATCATGTCTGTAGTTAGGTCCTTCAAATCTTTGAAAAACTTTTTTAATCTTGCAGTTGGCTTTTCAAATTTGTGCCAGTTTGGTATATATATATATATATATATATTCATTCGTTAAAAAATAAGTACTCAGTGTTGCAAAATGAGATTAGCTTTATTTTAAATTTTAGAATTTAGAAATTGTTTCCTAGTCTCAAACTATGCCCAAAAGTAACCGGAAATTTATTTTGTTACCGTGAAAAAAAATTCATGATCATACGTGTCCAAAATACAGTATCCAAAATTTCAAATCTAACGGACATTTCATTCTAAGATTAAAAGTATTTAAAACAAGGTAGTTCATGGCCTTTCTGTTTTTAAAGCTAGACTTGTAAATAAAAAAAAGTGCATGAGCTACCAAACTTTGCCAAAATAATAATAATTAATAATAATAAAGAAAAAGAAAAAGAAAAAGAAAACTTTACATCTAATTTTTACAAACTCAACATTGCACTATGTCCAACCAGAACCCGTGTAATTTTCATTACGAACTGTATAACCAATTACTCAAGTCACCTGCTTCATATTTAGTTAATTTCACTTGTGAATTCATGCATTTCAATAAATATTGATGACAAATATAATATATCAATATACATAATTCACAATATAACTCCGTAACAATATATTGAGCTAACATAATTGAAACATATTATTACACTTATCAATTCTAAATTGTCATATGCATGTATCAAAGCTCCATTATTTTTATATAGTCCTCAAATATATCAATCCCATCTCAAATAAACGATTAGTCCAAATTTCTCAAATTTAATTAAAATTGCACAAGTCATATATTAAAATAGAATAACTGGGGCATATTCATGAATACATATAATAAGCTTTCAATTTACTATAGGCTTGTATCACAACTCAAATGTTCATGTATTCAAGAACTATAAAACACATTACGGAATCACCCATACATCAAGGAATTTAAAAGAAAAATATATATGTTTGAACAATTTAAAATGACAATTATTATAATAAATAGAGCAAAAGAAAATTATAATATAAATTCAAGAATAGGAAAATTCATGACCTCTAATGTTGCCCGGGGATGACCCGGCCAGCATATTTTAATTTTCTTTTTTATTCTCCTTTTCTTTTACTTCTTTCTTTTCCTAACCATTTTCTCTATTTATCTCATCTATTTTTCTCTTTCCCTCTCTCTCTCATAATCACATTTCTTTTTTTATTGCCTAATATATTTCAGGCAAGTGCTTAGGTATCATTGCATTGTCATATTGAAAGAATTTTATCTTAAAGGTTTCAGGACCAAGAAGGCATAATGTCAAAAACAACAATAATATCATACGTGTTTTTTTTTTATTTGTTAGACAAACTCTATACCTATTCCCCGTATTATTAAAAAAAAAAAAAAAAACTCACTCTATTTTTTCTTGATTGTGGTCATTTGGTAAAACATAATGATTATTAAAAAATAGTTATAATGAAAAACAACTGATATTTCAACATAGCTTCAAATTTAATACTACTTAATTCACAAGTAAACTATTATTTCCTCCTTTCTATTTTCTTTTCTTTTCATATCATTCTTCCCATCACTATTTACTTAGGTATCAATTCTCTCTCTCTACTTGGACTGTCTTCTATATATACACACACTAAAATTAATATAATAAAGATAAACATATTACAATTAATTTATAAATTTTCAAATTTTAATTTCACAGAACCATTTCCGCATTTCCAAATGGAAATTTCTAGCTTCGTCTCTCTTGTTGTCGTGATAGTATCAAACACGTGACCGATCCAAAATATATCTTTTTCTTAGTTGAACAGGGTTAAAACATGTCGAGGACAAATCTCAAATAAGATAAGAACATGTTTGAACAACATTAGGATACTGAGTGTAATTTTGTAATGAATTTTTTTTTTGAAAAAAAAGGGAATTTTAATTAAAAAAAACAATATAAAGCTTTAGAAAACAAAAAACCAACATACATATAACTATAATCTCTAAATTAGTAATTAAATTAATAAAGTTTTCAAAATTTAAGAATAATTCAAGAAAACAATTTATTTACACTTGACTTATTAAGTAAACACTTATTGCTGGATGGATGGAAAGATGAAGACTCGTAACTCTAATCTAGCATCACCTTCAACTTTCAAAACTAACTTCAAAAGACAATCTTTAATTTAAGCCTAAATTCTGATTTCGGATCTATTCATTTTTTTCAATTGAATCATGTATGAGTCTAATTTATAGCTTAACCTTCTTTGACCTTGTGTAAATTTTTTTCACATTAATTAATGTAATGTGATATATTAAATTTCGCAGATTAGGTTTCCAGCTTTGGAGGAATTGAAGATTAATGATTTGGAAAGCCTCACAACAATATGGGACAACGAATTATTCCTAAATTTGAAAGGAGAAGATTTCTTTCAGCGGCTAAGGAACATCAATGTGCAAAAATGTCATAAACTAGTGAATATAATTCCACCCAATGTACTCCCATTGTTACAAGGCCTTGAAATTCTCGAAGTCTCAATGGTATCTATAGTTGAAGTAATTGCTACTGAAGAAAGTAGTGATGGGATCATCGTTTTCCCTCGATTAAAGACTATGAGACTTGAAATCTTGCCAAACCTTAAAAGTTTTTGCTGGTCCGGAAGAGGAGGAAAAGATTGGGAACTGGAGGAGAATAATATTCCACAACAACAAGCTCTCTTCAATCATAAGGTACATACGTGGGTCCTTAATTAATCCTTCAATTCCATCAATTTCATGTTTAATGGTTTGACAAACCCAATTCCATCGATTTAATTTAGATCACTAGTACTATAAACAAGCACAACACTCTTCTCTATCTCCTTAAAAGTGGGTGCTTAAAAATCAGTGTTATTTTTTTTTCTTTACTTCTCTTAAAATAAAGGTCTATAATGCAGTAAAGTCGTTGTGTTAATGGAACACTGTGATATTGTGTGTGCTTTAACTTTATTTCTTAGGTAAATATCATCGACACCCCTGAGGTTTGATGTATTATCAGGTAGTTACAACTTCGTAACTTTTCATCACCAACACTCCCTGTCAGAATTTTTAATAAGTGAAATGTCCTAATTGCCCCTGATTATTTAAATGAATTTTCATATAAAAATATTAAAATTGGAGAATGACAAAATGCCCTCATGATTATATTTCTACCACCGCACTAACCACAGCCACCACCACCGCTTCTTTCTCTCTCATCTCCTCCTCCAACCACCACCATCACCAACCACAACCACCACCACAAGCGGCAAAACCACTACCACCACCACTGTCGAACTCCAATCGCAATCACAACCACCACTGCCACCAACCACAACTGCCACCAACGACAACCACAACCACAACCGCCACCAACCATAACCACTGCCACCACTGTCGAAACTACCTCTATTCCTTCTCCGTTTCCACCACGAATAGACCCATCACCTGGCTCCTCTTCACCATAACCACCACCATTGCCATCAACCACAACCACAACCACCACCGCCACCGCCACCGCCACCAATTACAACCACAACCACAACCACAACCACAACCACCAACCACAACCACAACCACAACCACAACCACCACAGACCCATCAGCCTCAAGTCAACTCGTCGACGCTGACGTACCCTTGCTGCTAGAAATTCCCTTTAGCCTCGCCACCAATTCCTTTCTCCAAGGCCTCAAATTCATCGATTGAGTGATTCTACCAGTAAATGGAAGCTCGCCGCCAACAATTTCAGCTCCTTTTGGTCAACACCAAGCCCTTCGTCGCCACCACGCAGACGGCGATTAATGTACCCCTCATCTACTCCAACATCGCCTCTTTCCAGATCTGGAGTCTGGCGAGATTCGCCAGAGGCGTGTTGGTCGGAGTTAACTCGGTGATCGGATATCTCTTCATGCTAACAATCGATCATGTCGTTCAGCGACAGCATCTTCATCACCGTCGTGTTCGTACGGAGATGTGATGCTTGAAAATAGAAGAAATTTGATTATGGTGGTGGTTATGGTTGTGGTTATGGCTGGTGGCAATTGGCTTGGTGATGGTGGCGGTGGTGGCGGTTGTGGTTGAGGTGGTGGTGGCGATAGTTGTGATGGTGGTGGTTGGTGGCAGTGGTGGTTATGGTTATATATATATATATAATGTAATAACAGTGGGTATGTAATAATAGGGTATAGTTGAGGGCATTTTGGTCCATTAGGCAGGGTTAAATAAGTAATTTTAGTATCCAAAAAGGTTAGGTCAAAAGTTAAAGGGTAGCATAATCTTTTCACCATTAAAAAGTGGTCTGACACGGTCTACTTTTGGTAGGAGGGGGTGTATGTGATAGACGACACAAACATTAGGGGTATTGGTGACAAAATTACACAAAGTTGTAGCTGCGTGACAATGCCTTAAACCTTAGGGGGTGTCAATGCAGTGTACCCTTATTTCTTTTTTCTATCTCATGTTTCTTCCTCCACTTACATGGGAAGTCGCGCATTTAAGATTTTATTGAAACATAATAAGTGTTAGATTAGGACAATAAGTGCTATTCTCCCCAACAAAACACAAAACTGCTTCTCTCTCTCTCTCTCTCTCTCTCTCTCTTTCTCTCTCTTCTGCTGGTCCGTGTCTCTCTCTCAAAATTATTACCTGATAGGGGACTACATAGTTCCGGCCACTTACAAGTTGTCACACAAGCAAATATGTTAGCTTTTTGAGTGCATAACAACATATATATATATATATATATATATATATACGGGAGGTGATATCCGCACTATTCTTTTCTACATTTGAACTCTCGTATTAAAAATAACAAGTAAATCAATTTTATTCTTCAAATGCATTTGATTTGCGACTCTACTTGGTTTGTTTGAAAAATATCATACAACAAGAACTCTAGTTGACTCCTCATACAGTGTTGAGAATTTTCATTTAAAATGACAGGAGCCAAAAGTAGCAATTGGAATGTGGTAACAAAATATATTAATGACCGATTCAGTGAACTGAAGAGTTGAATTCTTGACTACAAAATGTAATATATAATGAATTTTGAAGGTTGAATTCCCTGCCTTAGAGAAACTGGAGATTAAAGGATTGGGAAGCCTTACAGCGATATGGAATGACCCATTGCAATCAGTCCTTCTGCAACTCCAAGAATTAACTATCAGGGATTGTGAAATGTTGGAAGAAATAATAAGTGATGACCAGGAAGTCATGATGAATACTATTTCTTTTCATCAATTAAAGAAAATTAATTTATATGGTCTGCCTAATCTCAGAAGCTTCTATGTCAATTTGAAGAAGACGTCAACTACGAGATGCAACACGTCAACCCTTATGCAAGCTTTGTTTAATCATAAGGTATGTTCAACACTTACTTAGTTACTTTCAGCCATAAGGTACATAGTGGGTCCTTAATTAGTTTTAGTAATTAAAGGAAGCCAGGGCTATAACCATTGCTCATTTAAGATTTAATAATCGAAAATAAACGATAATAAACAAATCAGTTAAAATGTAATATATAATGAATTTTGCAGGTTGCATTCCCTGCCTTAGAGAAACTGGAGATTGAAGGATTGGGAAGCCTTACAGCGATATGGAATGACCCATTGCAATCAGTCCTTCTGCAACTCCAAGAATTAACTATCAGGGATTGTGAAATGTTGGAAGAAATAATAAGTGATGACCAGGAAGTCATGATGAATACTATTTCTTTTCATCAATTAAAGAAAATTAATTTATATGGTCTGCCTAATCTCAGAAGCTTCTATGTCAATTTGAAGAAGACGTCAACTACGAGATGCAACACGTCCACCCTTATGCAAGCTTTGTTTAATCATAAGGTATGTTCAACACTTACTTAGTTATCTTCTAAATATTTTCTCTCAACACTTCTAAGCTGCTTTCTAAAAAATGTTTGCCTTTGTAAAAATTAATTAGCCTAATTCAGTTGGTCTCATAAATTTATGTGTTAGAAGTTTTTTTTTTTAATATTTAAAAATGCTTTTACACACATCAAATTTCTACCATGCTATATATAACATGCATTTATTAGCATAATTTTCTAGACTAACTTTTCGTATGATGTTTATTCAAATTTATATATTCAATTGCAATTCCAAAATGGATATAAGTTTAATCTAGATCAAATAAAAATATTATATTCTCAGATAAAATAGCATATTAAAATGGATGTTATAAAAACAGAGCATAACTCTACATCTACTTCGGAAATCAGAAAAGAGGCATAGCATAAGAACAATATTACTTGGGCCTTCTAATTCCAAAGACTAGTGGGCTCCTAAACGAGAAAGCAACCCAATGAAGAGCTGGATTGTGCTTCATTTGTTTGAAAAATAATAAGTAAATCATTTATATTCCTAAAATATTTTTGATTTGTGATTGTGCTTCATTTGTTTGAAAAATATCACACAACAACTCTAGTTTTTACCCAAAAAAAAAAAAAAACTCTAGTTGACTTTTTTTATTTTAAAATGGTAAGAGCCAAATGTTGCTAAATTTACTAATAACCAGCCTACTAGAGAGTTGGATTCTTGTTCTACAAAATATAATATATAATGAATTTTGGAGGTTGCATTCCTTGTCCAAGAGGAACTGAGTATTGAAAAATTGGAAAGCCTAGTGATATGAAACAACTTATTTTCTCCTCCCACATGAAAGGTCGCACATTTAATTAAAAAATGAAAAAATCAAAGATCCACTTGATGGCATCTCATCAACATCTATTAGCCACTTTATTTTCTTCTAAAAAATATTTATTTTTTATTTTTTAAAGTACTATAATTATAATTAAAATGATACATTAAAGGAGAGAGGAAAAAATAACACCATGTAAACCCCCTATGAATATATCGCGTGATTGATTGTGTTCTAATCTGTTTGTTGAATTATTTAATCTGCTTGTACATGATTAATCTAAACAAAAAATGAAATTTTACAAGCATTAATTGCGAAGCTCATATATGAAATCAGAACATACCAAGTAATTCTTGGAGCAGAAGTTAAACCATTAATATTTCAGGTTGAGTTATTTTCGAGGCAAAGAAGGGAATGTTTAAATGTTTGAAGCACCAACAAACTGATGTTTTGCAGGTTAAATTTCCATCCTCACTAACCATGAAAGTAGATGGCTGCCCTAAATTGGAGATGTTTCACCAAATTCCATTGTTTTGGGCCTCAAAATCATGTTTTTCAGTCATGTAGGAAGACGGTTGATTATTTCAAATTTTTGTTTGTGGCCTAAATGAATTCTCTAAAATTTGGAATTTAGTTGTTTTTAGTGATTAGATTTATTATTCTATTTTTTCAAAAATTCTAGGCTTATTTTTTGTGTTAGTTTCGTTTTGTAGAGAGCAAAATTAATTCATTCGTTTATCAATAATATATCAGATTGTTATACAATATTCTATTAACTTTGTGGATTCAGAGTTGTTGGTCCACTTTCGCTTGGCCACGTTTAAACACGATCAGGACATCACAATTCGTAGGTATATTTTTGCAATGATTCTTTTTTTTTTATAAAAAGGGTCCAATGTAATTTTAAACAATATTATTATTTAACAAAAAGCAATATAAAGCTTCAGAAAACAAAAACAATATACCTATAGCTCTAAGGTCTAAATTAGTGATTAAATTCATAATAATATGGATAAAATGAACAAAAAAAAATTGTATATATAAATTCATATTATAAATTATTTTATTATTGTATTCTAGTCAAATTCATGTCTTACTTTTGGTGTCCTATCAACAATTTTTTTTGTAAACCGTTGCATTCTAATAAGCCTAATTTGGTAGTCTAATTTATTTCTACATTGTGCGATCTCTCCCACATTAATTAATGAAATGTGATGCAATGAATTTGGCAGGTTAGGTTTCCAGCTCTGGAGAAATTGAAGATTAAAGAATTGAAAAGTCTCACAGCCATATGGGACAAACAATCATTTCTAGGATTTGGAGCACAGGATTCCTTCCGGCAGCTGAGGCTTGTCATTGTTGAAGGCTGTGAGAAACTAGTGAGGGTATTGGAGGAGAGTAATATTCCTCAACCACAAGCTCTCTTCAACCATAAGGTACGTATGTACCTGTGTCCTTAATTAATACTAATTAACCATTGGGTGCACTCAAACAACTGAAATTATAAAGGATTTTAATTAGATTTCCACTAAACCATGTGTTTTGGTGGCTTTATGTTTTCACCCACGTTCTTTAATTTAGTCTGTGATAAATTTCAGTTTTCTTTTTCATTCCTGTTATTTAAAACTTTATCCTGGCTCAACTACTCTAAAAAAATATTAGTGTAATTAATTGTTGGAAAACTAGTTACAATTTGTAACTAAAAATACGTGGCGTGATGCATTATTTCATGTTTTCGGTGATCTGGTCTCATTGGGTTGAAAACTATGAAGCCACCATAAAAATCTAATAAATCTTTGAGTGGCATCAACAAAAACAATAAGACAAACCTTCATGCCAAACAAAATACTACCATATTCACTTATTTATTGGATATTTTGATGTTTTGGTGCTGAGTTTTGGGTTGTTGCATAGAAATTATGAGGTATGGAATCCAAGAGTATTTTCCTAATCTCTACAACTAAACCTAATCAAAGTACTATAATTATAATTAAAATGATACATTAAAGGAGAGAGGAAAAAATAACACCATGTAAACCCCCTATGAATATATCGCGTGATTGATTGTGTTCTAATCTGTCTGTTGAATTATTTAATCTGCTTGTACATGATTAATCTAAAAAAAAATGAAATTTTACAAGCATTAATTGCGAAGCGCATATATGAAATCAGAACATACCAAGTAATTCTTGGAGCAGAAGTTAAACCATTAATATTTCAGGTTGAGTTATTTTCGAGGCAAAGAAGGGAATGTTTAAATGTTTGAAGCACCAACAAACTGATGTTTTGCAGGTTAAATTTCCATCCTCACTAACCATGAAAGTAGATGGCTGTCCTAAATTGGAGATGTTTCCTTGCCTATACCTGAACACTGTGGAGCTAAAGACATTCGCTGCCCCCCTACAACCATTCCTGAAGGAAAAGGTATGTCCGTTAATTCCTTCACAGTTATGACTAAACTATTGTTCCAATTTTCTCTGATGTTATTGAAAATTTGCATCTATCTATTTAGCAGAGCCTTAAAAGTCAAAACCAGATATAGCCTCAAATGAATTCCACGTCAAAACCAGATATAGCCTCAAATGAATTCCACTAGCTGTGAGAGGAGAAATGCTAAACGTCACAATTTTATTTCACAAATTTTAACTCGAATCTATGTGGCAGGTGATAATGCCATAGGGACTCCGTGTATGGGGGAATCCCACTAATAATAACTTACCATTTAATTTTATCTCCTAAAATAATGGACTATATCACCCTGCCACATAGATTCGAGTTAAAATTCATGATATTTATTCGAGACGTGTAGCATTGCCCCTGTGAGAGGGAGGGTTGTTTCTTGCCAACAACCTAATATACAGTACTTATATACCATATAATTTGAGAAGAATTTTATTTATCTGTAGAATATGAAATGGAATTACAGAACTGAAAATTACGAGGTGCTTAACAAAGGAGTAGTCATTATTGCTTGGTTTGCTTTATTTATTTATTTATTTTTATCTGAATATACCTGCTCGACATAGTGATTCATTTCTGCAGGTTGAACTTCCTATCTTGGAGAAATTGCTACTCGGTGATGGTAGCATCTTTGAAGGTACTTGGCATGGCCATCCCTCAACTGGGGCCTTTTGCAAAGTAAGACTCCTGGAAGTGAAAAACTGCAGCAACTTAGTTAATGCTTCTACCCTGCTACAGTGGTATGAGGTTGTTGACGAACTCTTAGTGAAATCTTGTTTTTCATTAGAAGTTGTCTTCAAACTTGAAGAACTTGATGGCATTGAAAGAAAGGCAATAGTGTCTTCTCAAATAAAAAACTTGACATTATTTTGTTTACCTAAATTGGTGCATATCTGGATAATGGATCCCCAAGAACTTTTGGTCTTTCACAACCTAAAAATTTATGACATGACATTCGGAAAGGAAAGGTAACTACCGAATGTCATGTCATAAATTTTTAGTTAGAGTTGATATACGCGTGCTTTTTCCTACATATATAGTAGCAGTCAATTATCTCAATTACTATTTCACCTGTCCACTTCGGTTTAATTCAGGGACTAGCGATGGATGATGATGAAGAACAAGTGACTGATCGATGAAGTAAAGGAGAGAAACCATGATGAAAAAGATGATATTTTCAATTCGCTAATCCTACTCCCAAGTCTCCCGCGCCATATTAAATGCTAAATTTTTTGAGACAAAAATACCCTTTCATCCGGTGGATGATTTATCTATCTTTTTCCATGTATATCAATACTATTCTTTATCTTTTTTGGAAATTCTTCTCCTCGTAAAATACTTTCCCATGAGACACATTGCCGTGAATGGAGCTTTTTTTTTTCTCTCTCTCTCTCTCTATTATCTTCAACTAATATTAAATATGATTTCCACCATATTAATCATATATATGGTTAATATGGAGTTTTTTTTAACGTGATTAATATAGAATTGATATATGATTAGTATGAAATTTTTTTCTTTCATTCATCCCTTTGTTTCAACCGATTGAACAGTTAAACTTGTGCTGAAAAATGACGACATCTTGAGATGAAGAGTGTCGTTTGTTGGTTGAACGCCACTTGTTTATATCAAAATTTGAATGAGTTTGTTGGTGGTGGTGTCGAACATTCAAAATTTCAATCCGAAAATATTAAAACAAGAGTTGTTGGTGTGAATATTTAGACAATGATTTGAATATATTTTGAAATTTTGTTGAACAATGTGAGAATTGTACTGAGATGCCCGATGGTATCCGATTTGTAAAGGAAAGATTATTAATGGAAGAGCAAGAGATTTGTAAAGGAAAGATTATTAATGGAAGAGCAAGAAAGCAAGAAAGAATATATTTATGTTTCCATTATGTCGCGCGACGTCGGCCTATGGTATACAAATTGCATATTAAAAAGAGTGCTCATGCAATTTATGCCCCCTCACACCTTAAGGAGCGTTAGCACATTTTGAGCCTTACATTTGCTGCCTTAAGATGTGTTTTTTACATTTTTATTTTATTTTATTTTATTTTGATAGCGTGACCATTTCAAGTTAGGCATGACTCATGATACTCCACTAGCTCAAGAAGCTGCAAATTTACCAATCCTCTCAAGCATTGCCTCAAGTCACTTCTACAGGTGTTGTAACACCTTTTGGCCTTGGATAGAAATTAATTTTGAAATAGGATTAATGTAGTAGTTAGGTACATTAATCCTATAGTAGTTAGGTATATTAATCCTAACTTTCACTCCTACCCGTGCTTCTTATGCTGCTGTTGTAGCATATGGTTATGATATTATATAATTTAAGTGTAAATGGGAGTTACGTGCAGTTAATCTATATTTTTTGAATTTCAAGTGTTCAATAGTTACAATTGATATCATAATTATTTAAATTGTTTTACCTCATTTTAATGTAGAAGTTATTTTTTGTAAGTGGTGATTAAATTACGTTATTAAACATATTTAATCGGATAAATACTTTTAATTTGTTCAAAATTAAGTGTTGAATTGAATTATCAAACAATACCTGCACCAACCATTTTCTTTATGTGATTTTCTTCTTCTACTATATTTCTTTTTTGTTATTTTTTTATCAATTTTATTAAGAAAACTAAAATTACTTTTTTCACATTTTTTGACAATTCATGTATTCTGTTATTAAATTCACCTAAATTTTGAAATATAATGAATTATAGAGTGAAATTTATCACTAAATAAGTAGTTGAAAAAAGATTTTATTTATTAAATTGTAAAAATGTAATAAATGTATGGATTCCACTTCGATCTACTATCTATGAAATGAGGATATGGAAAGTCCACAAGATTTCAAAATTAGTTATTTTTTAATCATGCATTCATGTCCAACTTGTTTCATTCTCTGAAATTCTCGAATCAGAACTTTAAAGTAAAATAAATTATCTTAAGAAATTCTTTAATCGTTGTAAATTGTAGCACAGCGTCACATGAGCTTTTAATGTCTTGCACTTTGAAGTATATAATTTAATTTTAAATTAAACTCTTCTAATTGATTTGTTGGATTGGATTGGATTGAATTGCAAAACCTTATCCAGAGTCGATGCGCCACACTTACAGGACATCTGATTTTTTTCTTTTTCGCAATAAAATAAAATAAATGGAGGAGTGGATCCAGCTGTCGGAGACCCAATTTCTGGAGAGCTTTTGATGCAAAATCAAATCCAAAGACTGACACACATGTGGATTTGTCACTCTATTAGCTTTCTCTGTCCTCCTTTGGTCGTTTCTAAGCATTATACTTTAATTCGCCCTTTTGAATCAGCCACTCTCTCTCTTTTACATCTGAACTTGCATCTTGTGAAAAAATGGGGTTGACGAATAGTCGTCTTGCATAACTGAACTTTTACTTAAGTGATAATTAAATTGCATTATCAAATACACAGATAAATATTTTTAAAAATTATCAAACCACCCGAGTTAAAGTTGGTATAACTTTTTCTTAATGTATCAGAATGCTTTGCTCTCGACTACGATGTAGTTTTTTCCTTTGTAAAATTTTTCACGTATATATGTGATCTGTTATTTCATTTACTTTATTATTTGATTGTATTGTGTGTGATTGATGTGAGTTATTATTAATTAAATGAAATTGTATCCGAACACAAAAATAAGCAAGAAAACCTATTCATGATTCACTATTGCGTAGGTTTATAAGAAATTACTAAGTACTTGTTTGAGGGAGCTTCTTAGGAAATTGAAACGGACTTTCAAGTTTAAGAATTTTTTTTTTTAAAATGTTATATTAACTCAACTAGTCACTTTAGCAGAGCGCGACTCAAAAAAAAAAAAAAAAAAAAATTTGACACTTTTTTCTCAGGTAAATGAACTATTTGCTCGCTCATGTCTCTATCGGGGCAACCCTCAATCTCTTTTAAAATGGCACCGTGTTCATGATTTTGATGGTAATATTGAAATTTCAGTTACCAAACACCACCAATTTTCTATAAATCTCCTTACGAATCTTCAAATTTCTGTCATTATCGTTTGAGAGTGTTAATTAAACATAAGTAGTTAGAGTTGTGCATTGGAACAAATTTTTTTTTTTGAGTTGTGCATTGGAACAAATTTTTTTTTTTTTGTGTTCAATCTTTTGTAATAAGTGAATTTTGTTGAGCAGTGCTGGTGCTAGTGCGACATGACGTGAACATCGTGTCCTTCCTTTGTCGCACCTTTAAAAAAGATGAGTTATATTATATTATACTCCTAAATTATAGTGTAGCCACTTGTGCTTAATTTTAAACTTCTTTCCTAACTCTAAAAGTGAACAACGTAATAATAAAGTCTTCATATGATATTTTGAAGGTTGAAAATTTGAATTTTATTGAGTCACTGTTAACAGAAATATTTCGATAATTATTTAGCATATAAACTATGAAAGGATCGAAGAGTGTCGACACCATCACTATTTATTAATAGAATTTTATACTTTTCTGCAAAAGCAAATCCAACAACTAACGCAACATTGTCACATACTTGCAATAGCTTTTGAATTATTAATAAAGTCCATCCTTCAAAAATTAATTGTTAGCTTTTTTATTTTTAAAGCTTCTAATCATTCTCCCTTTTTTTTTTTCTTTTGAGTTAATCTTTATATGTTACATCAAAATAGTTATTGTGCATAATTTAAAATAACTGATCTATATTATATACTTTTCTTTTCTATTTACGCTTTCACACTTCCGCTTGAATTTGTAACACTTGGCTATCTCGATTTGACACTTTTTTACATCTCAATCTATTTCTCTACGGAGTATTATTTATCCCCTTGTGAAACTTTAGTTTTCTTTATGATTCTCATTTTCAACATTTTTGTTAAAATCATTTTAGGAAAAATTCCAGTGTCCAATTTGTTAGAAAAATTTTGGTGTTTATTCGATACGAATTAATATCCTAGCCTAACTCATGTAATAAAATATTCACACTGAATGGACACAAAAAATGTTTGTTACTATCAAATAGACACAATTAGTATTGTTTAAAATTGAAGCAGTACGAGTCGCAACCTTTTGCACCAAAGAACATGTCTCATGACATAGAGGTCCATCAATTCTCATTTGTGAATATATAATTCAAACTTCTTCTTCTTTCTATGTGAGGTCTCTCTCCCTACAGAAACTATATAACCTAACAAGTTGTAGTCTAGTGAGTCTTAGTGGTCTGGTCTTCACCAACGAGTTAGGAGAGTCAAGTTCAAGAAAGTAATAACACATAGGTAGTTCGCAGAGGCTCAGTTGGTTTGTAATGTTGCTACCAATTGAGAGGAAGATCATTGTATTCTGGGAGACAATCGTCAAGGGTCCGTTCAACACCATTGCGGGACGATAATTGTCTTAAGGACATAGAGTCTAACTCTATCATTGATCTACAACTTCTTTAGTATTTATGTATGTTACAATTGTTTTATATCTTAAATAGTATCATATACGCATATATTTTTCAACAATCTTAAGACAATTAAGTGCTCTGCTGTTGTATATATGTTACTATTTAAGGTAGTGATTTTATACAAAGTATAAGATATTGACAAGTTCAATATTAGTTAAATATTTGTGAAATATCAGTACAACATAGAGTGTTGTTTATTTTGTGAAATTCAATATTTGTGATATAATATTGGTTAAGTTTGTGGTATGCCTTAATTCAATATTGGTGTGATATTGAATATACATTTTATTATTTTGTAAATTCGTAAATCATATGATTTGAGTTGAATGTCTTTATTTGGTAGTTTTATGATTTGCATGTAATATGCTTATATCTTGGTGATAAGTTTAAGTATCATACATGTTATTCAATATTTATAAAATATTGATCTAGTATTGCATTTAAATTAGTGTTGTATTTATCAATATTTTTATAACATGACGAATGACAAGTGTAATAGAGATAATTATTCTTGTCGAAAATAAAGAGAAATTTTGAAATATTCTCCACAGCACATGTTGTGCTATAGAAATAATTGGGTGTTAGAAAGAGATATACACCATATAAAACCATTGAGGGTACACATGATAAATAGTGTTTATCATAATTTTTAAAATCAATTTGGTAGTCAAATCAGATGGTGATGAGTCGATATTCCTCATCATATTTGCCGCAACAAGAAAATTATATATTTTTTTTTATCAAATATGAAGGTTAAATCTTCTTCAGAAAATCCTCTACTACCAAACTAAGGTTGTATTATAAACAACCTTAGTGAGAGAACTCGTTCTTCAATGAGTTAATATGTATTAAATCCAAAGGTGTGTAAACCTGGAATCAAGTTAATTTTTTTACTTGAGTGGATGTCCTAACTCAAATTTGGCACATGTGAAAAAAAATTAATTAGAGTTTATTTTCACCCGAACAAAAGAGTGTTGTACCACTAGCGTTAAATCACAATGATATATGTGATTTAATATATGTGCACATGAGAGATGAAAAAGAATATTTAATAATTTGATAGGAATTACACAAGATACTGTGAAACAAAATTTGAGAATGAGGTTGAGAGTCAATTTAGCGATTTAAATGAAATGGTGTTGATAAAATGTAAGAACCATAAAGTACAAATGATTTGTAGATAAATTCTAGATTATCTAGAAGTTGTGAGGGAAGCTCCACTATCCTCAAATTTAGTCTTATGCCTCATTAAAAAAATTATTAAGATACCAGTTGATTGATATATAGAAAGACCTTATATATTTCTATAAATACTTAAAAATGTGGGGGTGTCTATATAATGTGATAATATTTAAATTCTAAAATTATTAGGATATTAATGGGACAAATCTTGTGCACATTTCAAGAATATAGAACGAGCTTCTATTAATGAAAAATTGATTTGAAATAACCAAGGAGGGTTCATAGTTTAAGATCATGAACAAAGAGTGCAAACTTGAAAAATCTATGTGTAGATTGAAACAAATACTAAATTAATGACATAGTTTATGTGGTTACATGTCAATGAGTATGATGCATGCTAAAGATACTCTAGATGGATATGTCTTCTAACTATATTATTGTGATCTAAATGACAAGTTGCACATAACTTGATATACAAGCAATCCAAGAGAATACTAAGTGTATTGCGGTGGTTGAGATCCATTTTGAAATTAATGATTGCATTTATCAAGGATTGACATTGAAATTAAGGAATATAACATACTTTAGATCCACGAATGGACATGTCTTTAATATTAAAGGTGTAGTCATGGAATATAAGTTAGTTGCTTTAAATAAAACAAGAATGATTAAAAAGTTATGAAAATTCTTAAAGGATATTCCAAATTGGCTAACACCTGCGCCACTGCTCTCAAATGAGAAAATCTCTATAGAGTGTATAAATCAAAGAACAACCTGGTGGCCACATATATGAAAGGTTGGACCAAAGAGTAAGTGACGATGTCATCGACGGGAATGGGCTTAAAGCCTAGAACTAACGAGTTACCTTAATGGAAACCCTATCTCACTGACTGGAGATCCCAAGATCTAGATTTAAAGGGACAACTGAATTTTGAGTGACTCACCAGTAACACTGGAAGATTTTGACTTCTACCCATTCCTATGATAACATAGTGCTACCGTGCTTATCAGGTTAAGCAACTGTTTTTAGTAATTCCTATATTTTGAAAATTCAAGTGGGGTATGACAGGATACTCTTAATAGAGAATCACTTATATGAGTGTGAAGTAGGCTGCTTCTATGAGAATGACAAAACTAAGTTCTCTAGAGCACTTATGAATACCAGAATTTGTTCAGGGTCAAAATGAACACAACCAAAAGAACTAACTTTGTGCGAAAAGGTATTGTATGTATACTATTGTCTGGTTTTACACAAACGGCTGAATAGTTCAAGACTTTATGTTACTAGTTAACCAAGTAAATCCGATAGTATTACATTAGGGAAGATTCAAGGCCAAAAACATCTATCCTGATGCAACAACTTTCCAATTGTACTCTCTTAGTATAAGTAACAGTTAAGTTTTTCAAATTATATTAATTTTCATTCATGTGGGAGTTGTTAGAACAATTAAATGAAAATTGAATATTATATTACATGAGTTAGGCTAGGATATTAATTCGTAGCGAATAAACACTATTAGTGTTGGATGAAGGTGAAACAGTGGGATTCATATTAAATAGACATAAAAAATGTCTGTTAGTATTGAATAGACACAATTAGTGTTGTTTAAAATTGAAACAGTACGAGTCATAACCTTTTGTACCAAAGAACATGGCTATTCAGATACTTTTGAAAGGGTACCAGTATGCCTATAAATAGCTCCCTCAATTCTTATTTGTGAATATATAATTCAGACTTCTTCTTCTCTCTACGTCTGAGGTCTCCCTCCCTATAAAACCTATATAACCTAACCAAGTTGTACTCCAGTGAGTCTTAGTGGCAGTGAGTCTTAGTGGTCTAGTCTTCACCAATGAGTTAGGAGAGTCAAGTCCAAGAGAGTACTAACAGGCAGGGCCGGCCCTGAGATTCCAAAAATGTTGAGAGGTTCTAGGCGGACTTTCAAATGGGGGCCCTTTCTATCTAAAGTTTCACGTGCGGATAAATTCAATAGGAGTGAATTTTTTTTATTAAAATGAGACGATAAGCAAATAAAATATATTAATGTTGAAAAAAAAACCCTGGTCTTGGTGCTTTATAAATAGCATGATCCAGTTCACATAAAAAAATTAAAAAAATATATTCAATACACCATAGTCACAAAAATCAAAATTGAACTTCATATCAAAGTAAATGTGATCGTCTTCCATTTTGAGTTGCAAAATTATCAATTAAAGTGCTCACAATTCCCAAAGAAAAGTTATTGTCTTGCCGCCTGCTGCTATTCGCATGCTCGTTGTGAAGATAGAAGAATAAAAGGAAAGGAGTTCTGGAAAAAAAAAATGTCTAAGACAAATAGTTAGTAGTAATTTGTTTTGTTTTTTTTTAAATAAGGTTCGGATCATTGTATTGGACCATTATCATTATTTTTTAAATGAGGCCCAGACCATTGTATTGAACCATTATCATTATTTTTTAAATGAAGTCTACTTTGTTACTAAACTTTGGCCCAGACTAGTGTATTGGGCTATTAGTTACTATTTTTTTTATAAAAAAAAATCTAGTGGGCTTACTAGAAATTGGGGGCCCTCAAAAAATTAAAAATTTTGGGGGCCCTAGGCGACCGCCTGGGCCGCTTAGGCCCAGGGCCGGCCCTGCACACAGGTGGTTCGCAGAAGCTCAGTTGGTTTGTAGTGTTGCTACTAATTGAGAGGAAGATCATTGTATCTTGGGAGACAGTCACCAATGTCCATTCAACACCATTGCGGGGCGATAATTGTCTTAAGGACATAGAGTCTAACTCTATCCTCGATCTATAACTTCTTTAGTATCTATGTATGTTATAACAATTTTTTATATCTTAAATAGTATCATATATGCATATATTTTCCAACACAATTTTGATTAACACATGATTAAGCAATCAGAATTTTTTAGTGGCAAATGTTTTTGGTGATCAAAGTTTTTTAAGAGAGTAATCCGAACCAATTTTTCTCAAATGAATCCGAACCAATTTTACTCAAATTAAATCTACTGTCCACTCGTTTAAACTTAATTTTAAGCGTACTTCACTCAGGACTAGTTATTGTCACACAACTGATAGTTGTAGCACTAAAACAAAAAAATTCTAGATTCTAAAGCCGAGAAACCCTTCAATTTTCAAAGATTGATCCTTCGATTTCATAATTTTTCTTCATCTTCATTTTCAATTTTAGACTATATGTACCAAACTTCATTTACTATTCATATTTAGAACTATTCTTATTTTTAAGTGAAATTTTTTACTATGTCATTAATGAAAAATTAGCTATCTTCATCGTTAACAGAAAATTTGTTACTAAGCTATTCGATGTCATTTTATTCTCTTATCATTTGACTTAACCAAAATCAAAATTCGTTTGGTTTTCTTTTACTAATTCTTCTTTTACTTTTGCTTCTTCTAATATGTTTTCTATTTCTCCTAATTTTTCATCAAAGCTATCGTGGAGCTTTACCAATTTTATAAACAAAATTGAAATTATATTTTGAAATTTTGTTAAATTCATATATTACATGATCAAATATATCTAAAATTTGACATCAAAAGTTTTTTTAAAATTATGTCACAAAGAGTCCGTAAGACTTTAGTACAATTTCTAAGCTGATAAAGGTACACAAATTTTAAAAATTATATATTTCTTGACCATGTCCAGCAAAATTCATATCTTTTTTAAGGTTAAAATCTATCTCAGGGAGAGACGTGAGTTAAAATAATTAATTGAAAGTTTTGGGTTACAGAGGATATTAAAATTTGTTTGACTTTATTTGGTCCAAAAAGACGACGAGCGGCTGGTCACTGATGATGTAGGTAACTTTCCCAGCACCATCATTCCCACTTAGATTTCACGCTGGTTTGAAATAGTTTCACTGTAAAAACCAAATCCAACAGCTTTTTATTTCTCGCTTATAATCAATAATTTTAATTTACTTTTCCTTCATGAGTCTCTCTCTAACATCTGAATTTGCGTCTCTCTCTCTCCGTCTCTGCTCTCACTCTGTCATCTAATCTCACTTTCTCACCATTATCTACTGAATCTCCACTTTCCGTTGATCCATTTTATTTTTCTTGGTCTGTCATTCAAAATCAGATTTGGTGCATTTGGATCTGGGAATATACAGCTTTTTATTTCTCCCTTATAATCAATAATTTTAATTTACTTTTCCTTCTGATGAGTCTCTCTCTAACATCTGAATTTGCGTCTCTCTCTCTCTCTCCGTCTCTGCTCTCACTCCGTCATCTAATCTCACTTTCTCACCATTATCTACTGAATCTCCACTTTCCGTTGATCCATTTTATTTTTCTTGGTCTGTCATTCAAAATCAGATTTGGTGCAATTGGATCTGGGAATATATATATATATATATATATATATATATATATATATATATATAATGTCTTTAAATCTCTACTTTAGTTTGGCCGACAAAAACAACTACTCTCACATCCTCTGTATTTCTATTGCTCTCATTTCCTTTGTATTATTATACTTTGTATTGCATCATCTGCTTTGATTTCTTTCTTTTCTTCCTCTGTGTTGCTTCTAATCTTTCTTGTTTGTCTTCGATCTTTATTTTCTTTTTCGATTTGGCTCTCTCTTACATGCATTTGATTTTGCCTCCCTCTCTCTCTCTCTCTCTCTCTCTCTCTCTCTCTCTCTGTGAGTGCAATTTCCCACGTTCAGTCTCTTAGTTTTTCTGTTCAATTTGAATTAGGATCTCCCTTACACCTGAATTTGTACCTCTCTTGAGTGTCTCCTTGTGAATCTTCACTTTTCTTTCCGAGAAAAAAAAAAAAAAAAAAACCTCACTTTTCTTTGTTTTGCCTTTTGACTTGTTTGTCGTTAAAAATCAAACTCGGTGTAGTTGTGGATGTGAGGCACCTTACTAGCTTCATTCAAAAATATGTCTTGAAGTCTCTTCCTTTAGTTTCTTATTTTTAAGTCATAGCATTCTGTATTGCTAGTGTTGCCATTTCTTTTATATTCTGCATTACATCGTGTCCTTACAAGAGAGAAAAGGAAAAAGAAACAAATTGAAAATGGGCGACATGTTTAGTAGTGTCGTGGGAACGATGTTGGAGCCGATCCGAGACCTCTTGTACGCATCCATCGGGCGTCAATTTGGTTATTTGGTTCACTGCAAGAAAAACGTTAAGGATCTGGAAGATGAAGTTAATAAACTAAAAGTTGCGATGGGAAGTGTCCAAACAAGGGTCGATGCGTCCTTGAACAATGCTGAAGTCATTGAGGATCATGTTTGGAGGTGGCTGACGGATGTGCAGAGCTCATTGCCGACGCTGGAAGAAGACAATAACATATTACGGCAAAGGACACAAAATCTCAAGTGTCTTGATGTATGCACACAGTACCGGTTGGGTAAGGAAGGGAAAAAGAAGAAGACTGATGTTACTAAGCTTATTGAGGATGGCAATTTTAACTCTATTGCACACCGACGTCCTCTCACTGGTACCTGGCACAAAACATACAGCGTAAAGTATGAGAGTTTTGAGTCCAGAGACTTGGTTTTTAAGGAGATCATGGAGGCACTAAAAGATGATCAGTGTTACAAGATTGGGATACACGGAATGGCAGGTGTTGGGAAGACAAGGATGATGAAAGAAGTTGCCCAACTAGCAGAAAAAGAGAGGTTTTTTGATGAGATCGCTGAGATAGTTGTCACCCAGAATCCAAATTTGAAAGAAATTCAACAAAAGCTTGCAGAAGGTTTGAATCTAAGATGATCGAACCCAAGGTTGCAAAATTTTGCTCACCTCCCGGAGACAAGATGTGTGAGAAGAAGGTGGGAGATTCTTTCCAAACTCATGGAATGCATTCTGTAGTGGAAGCGGTTTGTAGAGAATGTGCAGGTTTGCCCTTGGCAATACTTGCAGTTGGAGGAGCACTAAAGAACAAGAGTAAGCATGTATGGGAAGATGCACTTGAACAACTAAGAAATGCCAGTGCAGATGACATTGGGAAAACAACGAAAGAACTGTATTCACACATACAGTTGAGCTACAACTATCTGCAGCCTGATGATGCCAAGTCACTTTTTCTGCTTTGCTGTTTATTTCCCGAAGATGATGTGATTTCTGTTGATGACTTTCTGAGATTTGGATTTGGAATGAGGCTTTTCCGAGGCGTGGATACAATGAAAAAAAGCAAGGAATAGAGCACATTCGTTGGTCACCATCCTCAAGACATCTTCTTTGTTATTAGAGGGTAGTAAGGAAGACTGGGTGAAAATGCACGATATCATTCCTGATGTCGCCATATCGATTACATCAAAAGAGAGAGATCTCATGTTTCTAGTGAAAGCTGGTGTTGAAAAGTGGCCAGAGGAGGATGAATATAAAAGATGCAGAGCAATCTCATTAATACGCACCTTAATGTTGGAAGGCTGGTACGCTCCAATGTGGGAAGGCTAGTATATATACTACTACATCAGAGGTTACAAGTAGCTTTTTTATTGGGGTGAAGAAGCTTGAACTTTTACATTTGGGTACACTTCCATCTACACTTAAAAATCTACCTTAAAAATCTTCGGATGTTAAGTCTATACAAGTGCAAATTGGCGAACGTAACTTTTCTGGGGGAATTAAGAAAACTTGAGATACTAAGGATTGCAGATTATGATCTCAAATAGTTGGTTCCGGAAATAGGACAGTTGACCCGCCTGCGGTTGTTGGATTTGAGGTATTGTGGCAAACTCAAAATCCTTCCATCAGGTGTCATATCAAGTCTATCCCAGCATGAGGAATTGTACATTCTAGATGAGTTTGACCAATGGGAGGTCAAAGACAATGCAAGTCTTAATGAACTAAACTCGTTGAATCGCTTAAACAGTTTACAAGTTCATGTGCCAAATGTCGAGTTACTGCCCCTCAATGATGAGCTCCTGTTTAAGTCGTTGATCAGATTTCAAATATCTATTGGGAGTAAGTTTCATTCTTTTGAAATCCGCCCATCAGCAACAAAGATATTGAAACTAGTGGGTTTTCCTTTGAAGAGGAGGGAGCGAGAGCTTAAGATTTTGATGGAAAAAGCTCAAGTGCTCTATTTAAAACAACTGAAAGGTTTAAAGGATGTGTTTGACGATAGATATGGAGAAGAAGGGTTTCAAGAGTTGGAGTATCTTGAAGTTGAGGATTGTGATGATGAGATGGAATATCTGTTGGGCAAACCAAAATGGATTAATTCACAGTCTAACCAACTATGTGCATCTGGTGGTTCTTTTAGTAAATTAAGAGAATTACAAGTTGTAAACTGTCAATTAATAAAATATCTCTTCTCCGCATCCACTGCAAGAGGTCTTCTCCAACTCCAAAAATTAATTATCTGGGATTGTGAAATGTTGGAAGAAATAGTGGGAGATATTGAGCAAAAAGCAGTGATGGATACTATTATTACTTTTCATCAATTAAAGAGAATGGAGTTGTGGAATCTACGAAACCTGAGAAGCTTCTATGGCAATACGAAGAAGAAGATGTCAACTAGGGGATGCAACACGTCCACCCTTGCGCAAGCTTTGTTCAATCATAAGGTATTCTATTCTCACCACTTACTTACCTTCTAATAAGTAATTTGCTCCACTCAACATTTTTTAGCTGCTTAATTTTTGGAACACTAGGATATACTTTTTATAAAAATTAATTAGCCTAATTCAATTGCTATCATCCTATATATATATTATTATTATTATTATACATGGAAACTCCACCATTCTGTCAGTCTAATCTACACAATAATATAATTTATAAGCTTTCTATTTTCATTAAATCATCAAATAATTATTTTATTTATTATTATTTTTATTTATCACTGCTAAATGTAAAGACTCGTTATATATATATATATATATATATATATATATATGGTGGGCTTGGGTTATCTATGGGCTTCAGTTAGTTGGGTTTTGTTTTTTTAAGGGACCAAATTATTTGGGTGCCTTTGGTCGGGCTTCAATTAGTTTGGTTTTGTTTTTTTTTCTAAAAGTCACCTAATTATTTGGGTTGGGTTGGACACTTGGACCTTATGTATTAGTAGATTAAAAGTTTGGGCAAATTACAACTAAAATATTCACATATTAAAAAAATATTCAATCGCATTGCATTATATTATATTATATTGTGAATTCATGAACATTGGAAGGCGGTAGTTGCTACTACGTCGACAGCACAAGAATTGTCACTCTAACATTAATATTATGTGCACAAAACTTCATGTATTTGCAATTCTATTAGTTTTAGACTTTTCTTTACCGTTAAGATTTTTCTTTTTCTTAGTGACATTGATCACGAGTTTATCATGCTTTCAAAACATAAACACTTAGTCGAGAACAATTATAAATGTTGTGACTTTATTGATCAATATTAAAGTTTGCATCTTGTTTTTTGGTCCAATAAAATTTTACTTTATTATGTTCAAGCAACACAATGACCACAATCAACCTCACTAATTATTACTTCTCATTAAAAATAATAAATAAATCAATTTTATTCTTAAAATACATTTGATTTGCGACTCTACTTGGTTTGTTTGAAAAATATCATACAACAAGAACTCTAGTTCACTCCTCATGCAGTGTTGATAATTTTCATTTAAAATGACAGGAGCCAAAAGTAGCGACTAGAATATTGTAACGAAATATATTAATGACCGGTTCAGTGAACTGAAGAGTTGAATTCTTGACTACAAAACTAATTACTTCAACAAACAATCTTTAATTTAATCCTGAATTCTTGATTTCAGATGTATTCATTTTTTTTATTGAAATATGTGCATGTCTAATTTATAATCTAACATTCTTTGAGCCCTTGCAATTTTTTCCACATTAGTTAATAAAATGTGATATAATGAATTTCGCAGGTTAGGCTTCCAGTTTTGGAAGAATTGATGATTGATGACTTGAAAATCCTCACAACAATATGGGACAACGAATTATTTCTAGATTCTTTTCGGTGGCTGAGAAACATCAATGTGTGAAAATGTCAAAAACTAGTAAATGTAATTCCATCCAATGCACTCCCATTGTTGCAGAACCTTGAAATTCTTGAAGTGGAAAATTGTGATTTAGTGGTATCTGCAGTTGAAGTAATTGTTACCGAAGAAGGCGATGATGGGATCATTGTGTTCCCTCGATTAAAGAATGTGAGACTTGAATTCTTGCGAAACCTCAAAAGTTTCTGCCGGTCCCAAAGAGGAGGAGAAGATAGAGTACCGAAAGAGAATAATATTACGCAACAACAAGCTCTTTTCAGCCATAAGGTACACAGTGGGTCCTTAATTAATTTCAGTAATTTAGGGAAGCTAGAGCTATAACTATTGCTCATTTTCCAGAAGATTTAATAACAGAAAATAAACGACAATAAACAAATCAGTTAAAATTACAATTACTATGAAAAAGTATATGATGCTACCTCAAACAATCATCCGAAATGACCCACAATTTGAATAACATATTTCACAAACCGAAAGAATGCTAGATATTGCAAATTAACTGAAAGTTGAAGTCATTAATTAGATCAGGTGCTGTCAATTATACCACCGAGTATCAAACCCGTTTAAATCTATTAATAGTATCGATAACAATTTTTTAAATTTTGACAAAACTGTATCACAATAATAGTTTATTATTCTTTTCATAATATCGATAGCTATTTGTTGTAGAAGACAGAATAAGGGATGGGGATATCTGAATATAAGAAATGGTATTTTGGATGTTAAAATTAAATGGCCACTTATTGATAATTATCTTTCAAATTTGGTCATTATTTACTTTTTATTGAGATTAAGGTCATTGTAAAATAATTTTTTTTTCAATTTTGATCACCAAAATCTAATTTTCCATAAACTTTATTATTCTTTTCATTTTGATTTCATCTTCTTCTTTCTATTTCATGTTTCTTCCTCTACTCACATGGCATTTAAGATTTTATTGGAACATAATAACTGTACGAGGATGTCATATTGGTATTTTTTATCTATCAAAAATAAAACGAAGAACAATAATGGGAATGAAAAATTATTGATGCACACGCACTATCTCATCTCATCAACATCTATTAGTCACTTTGTTTTCTTCTTAAAAATAATTTATCTTTTATTTTTTAAATTATTATCGGATTAAGAAGTTTCTTTGACTAAGAAGAGCAATCTTAAATGAAATTTGGTTTCCTGCATATCAAAAACAATATTAGCCTTTTGCATGTCGAATTTGAAAATTTGTAGATCATATGATTTGAATATATGGTTAATTTTATTATCTTAATATACTTTTTTGGTACAATTTTAATTAAATTTGGGATTCTATTTTTTCTTAACACATTAGAATTCTGAATTTACCTTGTGTAAGGTTTTTTATTTCTATACTTGATTGAAACTTGTTACGTACAAATTCTTTCAATAAATTAAAAGCATCAACACTGATACTGGTTTATAAAGTACAATATTTTAATTTACTGAAACAAAATATTTCTTATTTAAGGTAAACAAAAATTAAAAAATAGAAGAAAAAAAAAACTCCTGAAAATCTAGACCACATATATAGTAATTAAACCTTTTATCCTCTCGACCCAAGAGAAGGGATACTTTTATAAGCCACGGATTCGAGTTTCAAAACTTAAATGTAATAAGTTTTACTTCTACTAATTAATGCCAATTTTTGAAATTCTAAAATTAACTTTCCACTAACTCAACATAGATATTTTGTTAATTTAGAAATAAATACAAAATTTAAGAAAATAATATCCATTTACATTGAGTTTTTGAAGTGAACACTTGTTGAAGGATAAATGAAAAGATGAAGACTCATAACTCTAATCTAGCATCACCTTCAACTTTCAAAATTAACTTCTATAGCAATCTTTAATTTAAACTTGAATTCTTGATTTCAGATCTTTTTTTTTTTTTTAATTGAATCATGTGTAAGTCTATTTTATAGTCTAACCTTCTTTGAACTTGTGCAATTTTTTCCACATTAGTTAATGAAATGTGATATAATGAATTTCGCAATTAGACTCCCAGCTTTAGAGGAATTGAAGATTAATGACTTGAAAAGCCTCACAGCAATATGGGACAATGAATTATTCCTAGGTTTGAAAGGAGAAAAAGATTCCTTTCAACGGCTGAGGAATATTAATATATATATATATTGTCATTTTATTTAAAAGAAAAAGACAAATAGAGCGTAAATGTAAAAAAGTGGAGTGCAAAAATCGTCTCCCTATATTTCTAAGTTAATTTAACAAGCTTGGTAATTACCAACCACTATTATGATGATAGACGTTTTACTAGCTTATATTGTCACTAAAACTTATGGTGGCAGTTTTTTTGGTGGTAGATATATCTAGTTTCAACCTTCTAAGGTTTTTAAGTTAAAATTTAACTCCTCTTCTCTAACTTTTCTTTTTTCCTACTCAAGTAAGGGTTAAAGTTTGTCTCTCTACTCTTTATTTGTTTAGAGTACCACCGTTGCATTTATCCCACATTGATTGCGGCCTTAACATCATCCTTGTTTTTTTTCACATAGATGGGTCAGCATTTTAATTTTTTAAAGTCATTTTTAATTACTTTATTTCACTAAAGGTACTTTTTTTTATTATATGTTTGACTGAAAAAATTATGTATTTGCAATTCTATTAGTTTTAGAGTTGATGCCTTGTCTTTACCATTAAGATTTTTCTTTTTCTAAATTAGGATTTGATGATTTGTGTTATGCAACTAATGATGTTGATTGACACTGTCACGCCCCTAAATTTAAATAATAAAAACACTGATTCTATACTTAAATAAAGTGCGTGATTTGCAACCACAACTACCTCATACAACATATTATAACTCTCCAAAGAAGAATTTTATTGAAACTTAAATAACTACAAAACAAATGTAGCATCATCTAATACAATCAATAAAATCCTCAACATTATTACATAAGTTCATATCAACTTTATTGAACTACAAAGAAGTAAGAAAACAGAAAAATCATCTCCATCCAGCTCACATGACTCCATCACGTTCCAATCAACGTGTACCTGAAAATTGTTAAGGAGTGAGCTTACAAGCTCAACAAGGGTTTGCTAAACACATTCCCTGCTCAGCAAATCGATTCACCTTATATTTCCATATATAAAAGTAACTCGTCAAAAATACATTAATTACATGTATTCATCCCAAGTCATAAATTCTCATATATCATAATTACCAAAATATACAACATAACGCAATTTTCCCAATTTCACACCATAACTTGTTAACCATCTTGATTAACTTAATTTAAATTTTACTTATCTCACATGAGCCCCAGGCTCCCCTCCAATCAATGGTGTGCATCGCATAGTCCCGGACTACCGAAAACACACATGTGGCTGGGTTATACGTCTACTCACCCAGATGGTCCCGGACCACGTCCACATAATAAGGGCATGCTGAGCCCAATGGCCATAACAAAAGGGTAGTGCACTCCCAATAGGCAGGTCCCTGACCATACCTAACAAAGTCATCATAAGAATAGTCCCAGACTACTCCTCGACTACTCACCATTATCCATTACAAACTTTAATGTAATTTCACATTTTTCAGCAAATTTGAGTTAATTAAACTGAAATACATTATTCTAGAATTTTTCATAATTTTAGAAATATTTTTACTATTTTCCTCTAATTTTCATTAATTAAAATTTAGTTAAAACTTTTGGCTTGCATACAAGAAACCAAAATAAATAAATAAATAAGTCTCTTTTCTATACAATAAACTGTCCAGAATATTATACAAGAACTGTCTGGATATATCTATACACTTCTAGAAATATCAGGTTGGTAAACACATTCCTTATAAATAAATAGTTCTGTTGGTAACTCATTTCACTCACAAATGTATAACCCACTTTGAGTGTCACTCTTCGCCTCTAAAAAAATAACAACTAACATTACAGAAGCTAAACTATTAAGCTTTATCAAACCCAATTGTCACTTTCAATACACATATACCCACCGTCCTAGATATAATCAAATCAATGTACAACCACTGCCTTAAAGTAAATATACGGTTCCACCACTCCACTTTCCTAAGGTAATTATACAGAACACTGGTTCCCCGTGCCATTGTCCTAAACTAAATATACATAACACCCACGCCACTATCCTAAAGTAAATATACAGAACATTAGTTCCACCGTGCCACTGTCCTAAACTAAATATACAGAACAACACTGATTCCATTATTATACGTCTAATTATCTACACAATAAAGCTGACCCTAAATACTTATGTTATACCTACCCCAGTATATCAATCATTCAGATTCCACTAAACAACGCCTTCGTTTTGAAATCCAGATTACACTAAACAACACATTCGTACATTCGTTCAATAATCCAGATTCTACTAAACGACACATTCGTTTAACAGATTCCACTAAACAACACTTTTACTCAGTAATCCAAATTCCACTAAACAACACTTTACATGAATAATTATATATACATTACTGGAATAACTGCAATAACTACTGTTAGTCCCATTCTCCACTACTGATAACGACAAATAAATCCACTAAATCCATAACATTTATTTCAACGCGTAACATAACCTTCAATATTTATAACTGCCCAACATCAAATTCATATGTTTTTACACAGAACCTAATAACAGTTCATATATTATGCAATCAACATCAATTTCACACGTTCTTTTACACAGAACTCAACAACAATTTAAAATCCACAATATTGTTATTTCAAACACGTGATTTATTCCTATGGGTGCATACATATTGAAAAGGTTTTCCCTATTCACAGTTTATTGATATTTAAACACTAGATCTCATATTTAATCTAGTAATTAATTTATACTTCAGAAAAACTCATGCGATCAATACATTAAATGTAATCCTAAGGTGTCAACATGATTAAAAATTCTAAACCTATAATTAAACGACAAGTCTCAGTTATATATAAATATATAAAACGAATCGACTTGCCTGTTATCGCTATTCCAATCACCGCTATTCGAATCACTGACTCTCTCTATGCAATTCCTCGATCACCGTTTCTCCTTTCGGCTACTGCAGAGGTTCGACGTATATTGGTGATATATTTGTTTTAATCAAATATTATATATATCAAAATACAATATTATATCAAAAGTTATATAAGAGCCGTATATCATATTTAAGCGATATAAGGGGTTTTTGAACTTTAAAAGACTCCTATTTATCTGCATCACTTAATATTTCAAAATTTAAAATAATATAACTATATATGTATATTATACGCTATATAGTTTTTATTTTATTTTTCAGGATATTATAGACACCCACGTATCCAGAGTATCAAATTTCTCTAATTGGACACTAACTATATATCATATTATAAATGTATCCTGTGTTCTGTTTCTTTAGGGATCCAGCTTCAGTTTTTATCCTTTCTGGTGTGAGTAGATATTCCCTATTTTCTAACCTATCGATTCAAAATATTGTGATATTCTACTTTTTTTGAGTGACTGTATTTTACAAATTGAAATGATTCTAGATATTGCTAATTAAATGCTAAACAGTGACTTTAAAAATGCGTAAGCTTCATAATCTTATGAGCTAATGAGTTATTAACTTCAAAAACACTACTTTATGTGATTCAATAACTTAGTAGCTAGCTTGGTTGAATATATTGAGAAAATACGTACTTAGTGATATTGATCACACGTTTATCAGGCTTTCAAAACATAAATACATGTCGAGAACAATTATAAATGCTCTGACTTTATTGATGAATATTAAAGATTGCATACTTGTTTTTTGGTTCAATAAAATTTACTTTATTATGTTCAAATAACGACCACAATCAACCTCACTAATTATTATTTCTCATAAAAAAATAACAAGTAAATCGATTTTATTCTAAAAATGCATTTGATTTGCGAGTGTAATTGGTTTGTTTGAAAAATATCATACAACAAGAAGTCTAGTTGACTCCTCACGCAGTGTAGATAATTTTCATTTTAAAATAATAGGAGCCAAAAGTAGCGATTGGAATGATGTAACAAAATATATTAATGACTGGTTTAGTGAACCGAAGAGTTGGATTCTTGACTACAAAATGTAATATATATGTAATGAAATTTGCAGGTTGCATTCTCTGCCTTGGAGGAACTGGAGATTAAAAAATTAGGAAGCCTGACAGCGATATGGGATGACCAATTGCAATCACTCCTAGTGAAGGAAGCAGAAGATTCCTTTCGACGACTAATGTACATGAAAGTCTTTCAATGTGAGAAATTGGAGAATGTGATTCCCTCCCATATGCTCCCAAGGTTACAGAACCTAGGAAAACTAGAAGTCGACGGATGTGATTCATTGTTGTATGAAGTTGAAGTGCTTGGTACAATTGAAAAAGGGTATCCAACAGCAGCACCAGTAATTAATGTACTCCCTCGTCTACAAGAAATGGAGCTATGTTATCTACCTAGCTTGGTGATGTATATAAGGTTGAACAGATTTTGTGTCTATTCAAACCTACAGATCTCCACCTTTCTAATCGTGACAGTTTGAGAAATATTTTCTCACCATCCACAACAACATACCTTGTGCACCTACAAAAATTAACAGTAAAAGACTGAGAAGATGGAAGAGATAGTTACAGTTGAAAGGGGAGAATTAGGAGAAGAAGATGTAGTGCATGATGATGACATCATTGTCTTCCCTCAATTAAAGCATTTGGAACTTTGGAAATTGCCAAACCTGAAAAGTTTTTGCTGCTGCACTCGTGGATCCATAAAACAAGAAGAAGAAATAATGGAGCATAAGAACATTTCCAGAGTGGAAGCCCTCTTCAACCACAAGGTATGTATGAATATGTATGTATATGTGTCTTTACTGATCAATATTAATGAATTTTGCAGGTTGCATTCCCTGCCCTGGAAAAACTGGAGATTGAAGGATTGAGAAGCCTTGCAGCGATATGGGATGACCCATTGCAATCAGTCCTTCTGCAACTCCAAGAATTAACTATCATGGATTGTGAACTATTGGAAGAAATAATCAGTGATGACCAGGAAGTCATGATGGATACTATTTATTTTCATCGATTAAAGAAAATTGAGTTATATGGTCTGCCAAATCTCAGAAGCTTCTATGTCAATTTGAAGAAGACGTCAACTACGAGATGCAACACATCCACCCTTATGCAAGCTTTGTTTAATCATAAGGTATGTTTAACACTTAGTTAGTTACCTTCAGCCATAAGGTACATAGTGGGTCCTTAATTAATTTTAGTAATTAAAGGAAGCCAGGGCTATAACCATTGCTCATTTAAGATTTAATAACCGAAAATAAACGAAAATAAACAAATTAGTTAAAATTGCAGAAGAAAAAAAAATGTTTTATTGATTGTTTTATCTACATATTTCTTTACTTTGTAAATATTCCAACCACTCAAAATTGCATAAGAAAGAAAAAAAAAACCTCTAGTCTTTAGTCCAAAATAAAAAAAGTTATTAATTTTTCTCTTCCAACGTAGAGACAAGGGAGAGAGAACAAAAAAATTTAGTCTTTAATTCAAAATAAAAAAGTCATTAATTTTTCTCCTCCTACTCAAGTTAGGTTTTAGGTTAGTCTCTCTACTCCAGTTTTAGAGTTGATGGTTTGTGTTTGCTGTTAAGATTTTTCTTTTTTAAAATTAGGATTTGGATGGCTTGTGTTATGTAACATATTCTATTTGCATAACAAGGAAAAAAAACTTATTCTATATAAATCATTTGCTCAAAATGCTATTAAATTACAATTACTATGAAAAAGTATATGATGCTAGCTCAAACAATCATCCAAAAACCTTCGAAAAGGATGTTGATTAACATCCAAGAATCCGAGTGTCAAGTTACACTAATTGGGAACTAACTTTGATATTATAAAAGTGTGACATTCCTCTTCTTTAACCCAATGACCCACAATTTGAATAACATATTTCACTAACCCAAAGAATGCTAGATATTGCAAATTAACTGAAAGCTGAAGTCATTACCCAGATCAGGTACTGTCAATTATAGTAGCCAGTATCAAACCGGGGAAAAAAACTTATTCTATATAAATCATTTGCTCCAAATGCTATTTAATTTTTTTTTCTTCCTAGGTGATTTTATTTCTTGCAATTTCCGATTCTACCCCACTTCTATAATTTGTAGTTTTACACATTCTAACATGACCGCCTAAATTATCTTCTTTTAAATCCTTTTACCAATAAATTTTATACTTTATATCTCTACTAACACCTTCTATTTATTTTTTTTAATATTTATATATGCTTTTGCACACATCAAATAAAAATATTCTATTCTCAGATAAAATAGCATATTAAAATAGATATTACAAAAACAGAGTGTAACTCAACATCTAATTTGTAAAACAGAAAAGAGGCATTGCAGAAGAACAATATTACTTGGGCCATCTAATTCCAAAGACCAGTGGGCTCCTAAATGAGAAAGCAACCCAACGAAGAACTGGATTGCGCTTCATTTGTTTGAAAAATAATAAGTAAATCATTTATATTCCTAAAAAAATTTTGATTTGTGATTGTGCTTCATTGTTTGAAAAATATCATACAACAACAACTCTAGTTTTTACCAGAAAAAAAAAAAAAAACTCTAGTTGACTCCTCATGTAGTGTTGATAATTTTTATTTTAAAATGGTAAGAGCCAAACAAATTTACAAATAACCGACCACCAGCCTACTAGAGAGTTGGATTCTTGATCTACAAAATTTTGTAATATATAATGAATTTTGCAAGTTGCATTCCTTGTATTGGAGGAACTGAGTATTGAAAAATTAGAAAGCCTAGTGATATGAAACAACTTATTTTCTCCTCACACATGAAAGGTCGCACATTTAATTAAAAAATGAAAAGAAGAAAAAGAACAATGCAAATGAAAAACTATCAATGCCCGTTCAAAGATACACTTGATGGCATCTCATCAACATCTATTAGCCACTTTGTTTTCTTCTAAAAAAAAATTTATTTTTTATTTTTTAATTATTATGGAATTAAGAAGTTTTCTTGACTGAAAGTAGGGGTGCAACTTGGGTTGGGCAACCCGAACCCAACCCGAGCTCAGCCCTATTTTTTACGGGTTTGGGCAACTATTTGACAATTAGGGTTGATCTTGAGTTGAAAAATCTCAACCCGAACTTAATTAGGGTTGGACTTGGATTGAGGTGCCGACAACCCGAGTCTAACCCGAATCCGAATTGTAATATTATTTCTATACATATTTTTTATTTTAAATATATTATATAATATTCAAATTATGATAATCTTTTTCTTTGCAACTTCCTTTATTTAAATCTTAATTTATTGTATCTAACACTTTAGATAAATAATTATTTAAAAATTTGCATTAAGTTCTTAATTTTTTATGTATTTAGGAGTAATTTAATGTGAAACTTATTAAAGATCACTTTAAATTTTTAACAATGAGATTAGTGACATAGATAATCCGAATTAACCCGACTTTCTAACTCGAAATCCCAACCCGAGTTACAAACTTGAGTTGCAAACTTTAAAGATGGTTTGATTAATGATTAGTTGAAAGCTTAACCCCACAGTTAGTCCCAAACTCGGATAGAGGAGAGTTGCTGATATTCTTAGCTTTTCACACTTTTTTTGGTATTTTATGATTTTTTTTTAAAACATGTCTACAAAGTTAAAAAATGTCCACAGCAAAATATTGTCATAACGAATATGAACATGAATTCTATAAATATAGAAAGACATATCTACATATGTGACTGTTGTTAACTCGGATATGTTTCAGACTTGTCAATCGGAACTTCTACCATTGCATCAAATAATGACCCTCATGCAATTATTCCGATGTATTTAACAAAATTTCGTTGCACTTGCCATAAGCAGAAGAGGGTCATCTTTTGGGCTTCCTTCAGACTCAATGAAGTAATAGAATAACTGCACTTCATCTGCATCTCCTACACCAACGTAACTTAATACACAAAAACAATCATAATTAACCCGACTTTCTAACCCGAAATCCCAACCCGAGTTCCTTTACTTGAGTTTGAGTCTCATCGGAACCAATATTAGCGTTTTGCATGTTTAATTTGACAATTTGTAGATCATAATATGATTTGAATATATGGTTAATTTTATTATCTTAATACACTTTTGTTTTTGTAAAATTTTAATTAAATTCAAGATTCACTTTTTTTCTTAAAACATAAAAATTCTTAATTTATCTTGTGTAAGCCTTTTCTATTTCTATAAGCTTGTTATCTACAAATTCTTTCAATAAATTAAAAGCATTAACTCTATTACAGTTATATAAAGTACAATATTTATTATTTAGTAAAAAAATACTTTTAAGTACCAAATTTTAATTTACTGAAAAAAATATTTCTTATTTAAGAGAAACAAAAAAGTAAGTATTTTCAAGTTCTCACTCCTTTTCTTCCTTCTATAATTTTACATTTTATGTCAATTGACAAAGCTATGAGTGCGCATAGTTACAAAACTTGAAAGTAATAAATTTTCCTTCTAGACTCGCAATTAATGTCCCTTTTTAAAATTCTAAAAGTAACTTTTCAGTAACTCATGCAAAATAGATATTTTGTTAATTTAGAAACGTTTTCAAAATTTAAGAATAATTTAGGAAAACAACATTTATTTACATTGACTTTTTGAAGCGAGTTTGTTGAGGATAATGATAAGATGAAGACTCATAATTATAATCTAGCAATCACCTTGAGCTTTCAAAACTAAGTTCAATAGGCAATTTTTAATTAAGCCTAAATTTCCTATTTCCGAGCTATTCATTTTTCTAATTGAATCATGTGTAAGTCTAATTTATAGTATAACCTTCTTTGACCTTGTGCAATTTTTTTCCTATTAATTCATCAAATGTGATATAATGAATTTCGCAGATTAAGTTTCCAGCTTTGGAAGAACTGATGATTTATGACTTGAAAAGCCTTGCGGCAACATGGGACAACGAATTATTCTTAAGTTCAAAAGCAGAAGATTCCTTTCCGCAGCTAAGGAACATCAATGTGCGAAAATGTCATAAACTAGTGAATGTAGAAATTGTAACTTGCACCATATGTAGAAATTGTGTATACTGGCCCATTTGGCCAACTTTGTCTAGTTTCACCTATGACTTCGGTTTCATGCATTTGAAGTATACTTAAGCAAGCTATTCAAGATTTAAAATTTTCTTATGCGATCTTTTTGGTTACCACGTAGTTGCAAGTCGCAAAGTAGTTAATGTCTTTATAACTTGAATCGTGGATGCAAAATGTTAGGAAAAGTCAAGAGCCTGCTGTTGATAAGCTCAAGGAACCTACATTGGATGAAATTACTTGTGCATTAGTGAGGCGTTACGAGCTGAATTTCACAAGGGAGGATACTTCTTCTCTCTGGTATCTGTGCAAGCAGGTGATTACTTATCTGTCTTCATACTTTGATGAATCCTAAATTAATAATTATCTTAACTGATTGGATTGAGATTGTCTTGATGTAATAATACATTTGGATTATCAATTTGGCAAGAAGCATCCTTGTTGAACATATCTGATCTAAGCGTGTGCTTTATTTAGTCCTTCGAAGGTAATTATTATTAATAAATTTTTGAGCTTCAAAATCTAGAGTAATCCATCCAACACTGTTTTAGAGTGTATTGGATTGTTGTTTTTTATTTAAGAATCTTAGGTTGGCAAGATAAACCTAAACAAGACACAATTGTGCAAGCCTGAAGCAAAACCGGGGTGATTCATGAACACCAAAATCACTATTCAGAATACACAAACCTCTTTTATCTTGTGCATGTAAATGTTCGTAACAGCTGGGATGGTGTCTCCACATTACAAGCCCTCTTTGTCAAGGAACATAACGCAGTATGTGATGCCATCAAGGTGCACTACGAATACCAATTTTACACGGTTTAACTATTAATTAAGTAGAATGGTATCACATCACGTGAGATACATGTGAATATATCTAAAAATTTGGGAAATTAAAGGATCTTTATCTTATTTTATATATCATGGCAATAAACTCACACACTCACATGCCCCTATAAAAAAAAAAAGGAACTTGAGTCCTTGACCTTTTATTTTGGAAGGCGAGAAAGTACCGTTGACAAAAAAAATGTAATTCTTTTGTTGCCTTCAATGACTGTAGGGTGGCATAACCACCAAATTATATACGTCATCTCTTACCTGCTATCCTAATGTGTTAAGACTAAATATATGGGTGTATATATGTCTCTGATCATGTGTTGGCTTGAAAAGCAGGTGAGGTGGAACCTGACCTAGGTACAAGGTACGGTTGTGTGCCTAAGAACCTGACCTTTCTAAATTTCATATCCATACTCATTGTACTATGTCGACACTGGTACAATGAGGAGAATAGTAGAGTCCATGTAGCACAACTTTTATTGGTGACTGTTTGCGGGAAACAGGGCAGCCAAAACTATTTTATTCATTGAAAGTCTTTATCTGGTAGGCTCCAAATTACTTGTTTACATGTGTTTTTTTCTTTATAAAAGTAGGACATGTTATGATTTAAGTAGACCATAGTTTTATTATGCTACAAATTTTATCCAATGGACTGCTACATATTATTCTAGATGGAGTTGAGCATTTGGTTGAATCTTGTTTTTGCTTCTGGGGCTTTTGTGAAATCATGCATCGAAAGATAAAATTTGATTTATCCTGTCAGACAACCTCATTGTGGAAGGCACTGCTCCAGAAGAGGAGATCCTGTCAGTGCTCAACATTCCTCCTGGAAAAATGGGTTGTGTCATTGTTAGAAAAGGATCTTCAATCTTGTCAATCAAAGAATCTTGCGAGTAACTCTCTCTCTCTCTCTCTTGGTTGCTTTAGATCATAACTTGAAATGAATTCTGCAATGCTGAAATTATAATTTTGCTGCAGATATAAAAATTTGGAAAGTTTCCTTGAGAAGAGTAATGACTTTGCTGAATCCAAATTAGGACTATTGAACTTGTAGTATTTTTATCCAATGTGAAAGTGTAGTATTTGTTTCTAAAAATACTCTATTGAACTTGGCAGAAATGGTACCAGTGTCAAAGACACTAGCGGAAAAGCTGCTTGGGACTTTAAAGAGAAGCATAAATTGGATGTGGTGATGATCCATCCAGCCACATATCTTGGCTCACTTTTGTAGCCTAATTTGAATCCGAGCGGGTTGAATTTCTGCAATGTCACTTATTTGCTTTGATTTCTTTGTTTATAATATGTATTTTTAAATTTCAACTATTGATTGTACAAACATTTTCATATGTATATATATATTTTTATCATAGCTTTTCACTTGGATGCTTGGTCTCATATATTTTTATCATCAATATATGAAGTTTTAGAATTTCTTATCATTGTTCAAAAGGAGAATAGAAAAAAAAAAAAAAAAAAAACAACCTGTTGTCTTGAAACTCCAAGTAAGACACAAGCATAACCATAACTTGATTCTAAATTTGAAAAAAAAAAAAAAACAACTTTTACCGGCGGTTTTTTGTTAACCGCCAGTAAAAGTAACATTTTCAATAGTGATTTTTCGGCAGTTTATAAAAAATCGCTGGTAAAAATTAACCATTATCGGCACTTTGAAGGTATTTACCGGCAAAAAAAACAGCTGCAAAAAAACCGCCGATAATTACCGGCAGTTTAGCAAGACTGTCGGTAATTCTCTACCGGCAGGACATTTTTTGATAGATTTTTTAATCGCCGGTGAAGGTTTTTCCGGAGATTTTGGAGGCATTTTCTGGCGGTTTAAACCGCCGGTTATATAAAACAAATTTGTAGTGAAAGTTGTTTCCTATTTGGAACATGCTAAGTGGGACCAGTGCTAAAAAAATAGGACCAGTGAAACTTTGTAAAAACCTGCAGAAACCTAAATATTAGGGACTGGTCCTACTTTGAAAAACCCTAAATTTTTCATTAAAACCTAGTTTTTCAAAATAGGCTCGGAAATATAGAGTGCAGAGTGTCCTCACCATACTTACCTGTACTATATGGTGTTCTTACTGATTTATCTACTTCCATGCACTTGAATATCAGCTCGAAGTTGTCAAAGATCGATTACATAAAATAATACAAAAATTACAACTCGATAAATCAGGTTTTGATCATCGAAATATGTCAATTACAATTATATATCTCACAAAAAGAAAGAAAGAAAAATAATATTTAGTTGTATACTAGCTAGACAAAAGATGAATCATGAAGGCAACATGAGAAGCTCATGAATATAATATTTAATACTCATATACTTTTGTAGAAAAATTACAATATTTTGTTAATTTGTTCCTTTTAAAAAATGAATTTGAATGCAATATTATTATTAATTTTAATTTTGCTCTTTAAAATTATGAATATTTGCCAGAATATGGTTTTGAATGAAGAGTTTCTACAAAATGTGATATATACAGTTATGAAAAATCAAACATACTAATTTTATTTATAATTTTCCAATCACTTGTGCCTTAACAATATAATTTCATATTTTTTTCCTTTTTAAAAAATTGCAATTACCAATGAAGTGAAAAAGATGATTTTCCTAAAAAAACAATATTTGCCCATAGGGCATGATACATCAAGACGCTTACAATTTTGGAGTGAAAGTGAAACAGATGATGCATCAAAGACTAGAAGTCTAGAACTAGAATTGAGAGAGAAACTTACTTAGAAGACGAATTGGACTTTAGTGGACCAAACCTTCACACGAAATAATCGTTACTTACTGCTATTTAGCCGTAAAGAAAGAAGAAAATGAGAAAAAACAAGTCGTGAAGAAAAAAGAAGAGAAAACACAAAACAAACCCAAAGAGATGAATTAGACATCTAGGCCATGTTTTTTTTATTATTTATTTTGTCACTTTTAATCTTTGTTGTTTATTTTCACCAATCAACCTATTTTCTCAATTATTCCCCTTTTAGCAATGCATGTTTCATGACTCGAAAGACACTTATTTTATATTTTTTCTTTTTATTTCTTCTAATTAACTTCTCATTTGCACGCATTAAAATAAAATTTTTTTTTTTTGAGTGATGCAGACCAAGATGTCATGAAAAGGTATAAAATTTATCTCCTTGTATATGATTCTGAAGTTATTTCCTTCTCTCTCTTTTTTTCGCCCTTAAAATGTAAGATTCGGACTCCACATCCGAAGGAAATTTTTTTTTGAATTATCGATTAAAATCTAATATCTTATAATTCTTGAACCTAAATTTTAAGAGTTGTCCAACCTTTGTGTTATCGATGTGGGTCAACAATCATGATTCTAACCTAAAAATTAATTTCTCCTCCTAACTATTCTCAAGTCCCAAGGGACCCGATAAAGAAACTTGCGGGATTGCCCCTAAAAATAAATTTCGAACATTAGTGCAGATACCAACATAAGTCATTAATTTTTTTATCTTTGATGAAAGACCGAATTAGTTTCTTTGTCCACCTCTAATCTTTCATCATTATCATTATATATATATTTTTTTCATTCTTTTCTATTATATGTTATTTTACTTATAGTATTTAATTTTTTAAAATGAATTCTAATAACATTCTTATTTTGAATATATGAATGTGTTGTTTTTTTTTTTTAAGGCCAAACACTCTGCTCCATACACACATGTATATATTTACATCCATAGTAAAATTATTTTCTTCTTTCATTTTTTTTTAATGATAAATAGTGTGCTTAAATGACAACTTATAATTTACCAGCCTCCTTTAGTTTTGATGGCTTCGAGTCTTTATTTCCATACCACATGTCAAAGTTTTATGACTAGTAGAGAGAAGAAAGGCTTGGTTATGGTTAGTTTTTTTTTTTTTTTTTTCTACTTCTAATCTTTTTATTGGATCTATCATCTATGTCTGCCAAATTATTTTCTTCCTTATTGTTTAGGGTGAATATTTATGACATTCTTTGAGAATTCTCAAATTATATTTCAGACGAAACTTTTGACTACACTATACTGACCTCCCGTGTCAATATTTAATTACCGTTACACCCTAAAGGTTAATTGTATGCTAACGTCATCAACAAAATCAATTTACCTTATACTCTCCTAACCCCATCACTGTCACTCATACGCCCCGAATCCAAGCTCGGCGATTGCCACCGAACAACCGCAGTCCACCACGAGATGCTCCAGAGGATGATTGGAAAGTCTCTAGCATAATATACAATAGATACATAGAAAGAACAAACATCTATCACTAAACAATTTTGTCAACAAACAAACATTTATATATAGAAAGAAACAAGACGTTGGTTTCGTGACAGTGGGTTTGTGGATGGTTTGGAGGTTTTGCGATTGAAAAACTGAAGTTTTCAAATATGGGGTTTGATAAATTGGAAGGAGTTTTGCGATTGAAGAACGAATGGTGGTCAGTGGGTCTGTCGCTGATTTGGAGTTCTGCAATTGAATAACTGAAGTTTTCAATTATGGGATTTCATAAATTAGGAGGAGTTTTGCTATTGAAGAACGGTTAGTTGTCTGGCTGGTTAATGTTGTTGAATCGTTAATGGTGAAAATTAAAAGAGAAATACTAAACGTCACAATTTTATTTCACGAATTTTAACTCGAATCTATGTGGCAGGTGATAATACTATAGAGACTCCGTGTATGGGGAAATCTCACCAATAATAACTTACCATTTAATTTTATCTCCTAAAATAATGGACTATATCACCTGCCACATAGATTCGAGTTAAAATTCGTAATATTTATTCGAGACGTGTAGCATTGCTCAAATTAAAAAGGTTTTGGCTTTGAAGTCTTAATGAATTGGTAAATCAAATCAAAATGGTTCCTAATCATCAATCACACAATTAGAAATGACCCTGAACAGTCAAACCAAAATCAATTTGGGTATTATTATAATTTTGTTAATATTAGAAGGCTATGTTTGTCTTTTTAGACATTGGAAGGATTAATCAGGAGTAATTTTGTCATTTAAAAATTATTAGTTAAGGTTTAAGAAAAACTGGATATATTTGAAATTTTTTGAAAGAGGTTGAACATAATTTTATAAAGATTTCATGTGATCTGTTGCAAGTTGGCCAGTGGGTTCATCCCACTTGTATACATATATATCTAGATATTAATCACCTCCTTTGGATGCCTATATATATGAGGCATATGTATGAGAGGGTTAGAAGGTTTTCATATACAAAGTTTCTTCCTCTCTCTCTCTCGGATCTCAGTCTCTCCTTCTCTCTTTATTCTCAATCTCTTCTTCTCTTTTTCTTCTCACTCTCTTTCTCTCTCACTATATAATAGTATATATTTATACTATTGTTTAGTTATATAGTTATTAGATTATACTTTTACAACACGTTATCAGCACGAGGTTCTGACCACCCGAGAAGAAAAATAAAAACTCAAAGTTCTGACCAACGAAGAAAACAAGTAAAAGGTACGAAAATTATATTTTATGTCATTTCAATAGATAAATATATCTATACATATATCTATATATATATAGATAAATATATAATATATCTGTTGGTATATATGTATATATATATACCCATACATATAATCTATATATTTATATAGATATATCTATATATACATATAAATATATAATATATATATTTATATAAAGTCCTTCCCGATTGCGAAGTGACATGTTCATATTTATATTATTTTATTCTGTCAATATACATACATATATATGTATATATAAAATCCTTCCCGATTGCGAAGTGACATGTTCATATTTATATTATTTTATTCTGTCAATATACTTACATATATATGTATATATAAAGTCCTTCCCGATTGCGAAGTGACATGTTCATATTTATATTATTTTATTCTGTCAATATACTTACATATATATGTATATATAAAGTCCTTCCCGATTGCGAAGTGACATGTTCATATTTATACTATTCTGTCAATATAGTATACATATAAAATTTCGAATATCTTACAATATAAAACTCGTCCACACTATGGAAAATTTGAAGGATAGGTTCGAATTAAAGAACCGTTAATCTGCCAAGAGCTCGAGACAACTAGTCAAAATTGAAGTTGTCTGATTATAAATCGGTAATAGAATATATTTCAGCTCTATTCCGAATTAACTCCCAAATGAATTTATGTGGAGAGCCTAAAAATGATGTGGATATGTTAGAAAAAACATTTACCACATTTCATTCCTCGAACTAGCTCCTCTAGCAGCAGTATCGAGAGAGATATTTTACAAGATATTCTGAGTTGATATCTTGCTTATTAGTAGCTGAACAAAATAAAGAGCTCTTATTAGAAAATCACATATCCCGTCCGACCGGATCAGCTTCATTCAGCATCCTTTAGTGGCCGTGGACGTGGAAGTGGTTGTGGACGTGACCACGGCAGAAATAATAATTATGGTGGTTATCCTTCATTTGAGTTTCCTAATAGGAACTGCACACCATATTATCATAAAGGAAATGCAAGTGGGGCAAAGCAAGAAAAATTGAAAGGTATGCCGATGCAACCTCCAAACAAATATGAAAATGCTTGCTTTCGCTGTGGTATGAAAGGGCGTTGGTCACAGACTTGCCGAAAAGCCCAAACACTTCATTGAGTTATATCAAGCTTCAAATCAAAGGAAAAGGGAAGGAAAAAGAGATTGAAATAAATGCTATCAAAAATTATGAATCGATAGCCATCAATCATCTTGATATTTCAGATATCTATAAAAACCTCCTTGAAATAAATAAATCAGTTGACAGATGATGAAAATGTTCACATCAATTTGATATCATTTCCTTTGATTTTTATTAGTATATTATTACAAGTTTTGTTTGTAATTATACTTTTATTAATGTAATGAATTTTGTTTCTTTTTAGAAAATGGATTTAATCAATGCATTGTCCACATCCAAGATAAATGATGAAGATATATGTTTGGTAGACAGTGCCACGACACATACTATCCTGAGAGATAGAAAATATTTTTCTCATATAACATTAGCTGAAGTTAATGTTAATACCATATCAGGTTCCATAGACCTGATTGATGGTTCTGGAAGGGCCAATATTGTGTTACCATGTGGAACACAATTGCATATTGATGATGCTCTCTACTCAGCCAGATCCAAGAGAAATCTGGTGAGTTTTAAAGATATACGTCATAACGGATATCATATTGAGACAATAAATAAAGGGAGTATGGAATATCTATGCATTACATCAACTATTTCATGCCTGAAGCATGTTTTAGAAAAACTCCCTACTTTCTCTTCTGGGTTATATTTTATGAAAATAAGAGCAATTGAATCACATGTAGTGATGCACCAGAAGTGCTATGACCCAAAGAATTTTATATTATGGCATAATCGCCTTGGTCATCCTGGGTCAACAATGATGCGCCGAATTATTGAAAATTCAAATGGGCATCCATTAAAGAATCAGAAAATTCTTTTAACAAGTGATTATACATGCACTGCATGCTCACAAGGAAAGTTGATTGTGAGGCCATCTCCTTCAAAAGTTGTTGTTGAATCTCCTGATTTCTTACAAAGGATCCACGGAGATATATGTGGACCTATTCACCCATCATGTGGACCTTTTCGTTATTTTATGGTTTTAATTGATGCCTCAACTAGATGGTCCCATGTCTGTTTACTTTCTACTCGAAATGTAGCATTTGCTAGACTTTTGGCCCAAACAATTCGTTTAAGAGCACAATTCCCGGATTATCTAATCAAGGCAATTCGTCTTGATAATGCCAGAGAATTTACATCTAAAACGTTCAATGATTATTGCATGTCTATTGGCACTGATGTTGAACACCCTGTTGCACACACTCATACTCAAAATAGTCTAGCAGAGTCTTTTATAAAACGTCTTCAATTGATTGCCAGACCATTACTTATGAAAACAAAACTCCCTGTGTCAGCCTGGGGACATGCCATATTGCATGCAGCATCATTAGTTCGTATTAGACCAACTGATTACCATAGTTTTTCACCTCTACAACTTATGGTTGGTCAACAACCAAATATCTCTCACTTACGAGTTTTTGGTTGTTCTGTCTTTGTGCCTATTGCACCACCACAACGAACAAAAATGGGCCCTCAACGTAGACTTGGAATTTATGTAGGTTTTGACTCTCCATCTATCATTAGATATCTTGAACCTATGACAGGAGATTTGTTTAAAGCAAGATTTGCTGATTGTCATTTTGATGAGGTGGTATTTCCACCATTAGGGGGAGAAATGACACAGCCTGAACAACAACATGAGATCACTTGGAATGCTACGGCATTATCACATTTTGACCCCCCTACAAGTCAAAGAGAACTTGGAGTTAAGAGAATCATTCATTTGCAAAGTATTGCAAATCAATTGCCAGATGCATTTACTGATACAAGTAAAGTGATACAATCTCATATCCCTGCTGCCAATTTCCCAGCACGAATAGATGTCCCTGTTAGACAGTCTATAAGTATTGCAGCAGATGCATCTAAAACACGCCTGAAGCGTGGGAGACCCATTGGTGCAAAAGATATTGTTCCTCGAAAAAGGAAAGTACAAGAGAAAGTAGATAAAAAAGATGGCACTCCTGAGGAGGCCATACTTACAAAGGGAGCAATAATAGCCCCTGAAGAAATGATAGCCCTTGATGAGGCACAAAAAGAGGTAGTCGTACCTGAAAATGATGAGATCTCAATAAATTATGCAAAGAGATGGAATAGAAATGATGTTCTTGTCGACAACATATTCTCTTTTGCAGTTGCTCTTGATATTGCAAGAGATAATGAGGATCTAGAACCTCAATACGTTGACGAATGTCGACGCAGAAATGATTGGCCAAAATGGAAAGAGGCAATACAGGCAGAATTAACTTCACTGGCAAAACGTGATGTATTTGGATCAATAATCCAGACACCTGAAGGTGTTAAGCCTGTAGGGTACAAATGGGTATTTGTACGGAAAAGAAATGAGAAAAATGAAATTATGAGATACAAAGCCCGCTTAGTGGCACAAGGTTTCTCACAGAGGCCTGGTATTGATTATGAGGAGACATATTCTCCGGTAATGGATGCAATTACATTCCGATTCCTGATTAATTTGGCAGTCACAGAAAGGCTGAATATGCATCTAATGGACGTGGTTACAACATATTTATATGGATCACTTGATAGTGATATTTATATGAAAATCCCTGAAGGATTTCAAATGCCTGAAGCAATCGCTTCAAAACCACGGTCGATGTATTCAATCAAGTTACAACGATCGTTGTATGGGTTAAAGCAATCTGGACGCATGTGGTACAATCGCCTTAGCGAGTACTTAATCAAAGAAGGATATGTAAATAATCCAATCTGTCCATGCGTTTTCATAAAAAAATCAGGATCTGGATTTGCAATTATAGCAGTATATGTTGATGATTTAAACCTTGTGGGAACTCCTGATGAGCTCACCACAATTGCTGATTATTTAAAGAAAGAATTCGAAATGAAAGAGCTTGGAAAAACGAGATTTTGCCTCGGATTACAAATTGAGCATTTACCAAGCGGAATTCTTATCCATCAGTCAACATATACAGAAAAAGTTCTCAAGCGATTTTATATGGATAAAGCTCATGCATTAAGTTCTCCAATGGTCGTCCGATCGCTTGATGTGAAGAAAGATCCATTTCGTCCTCGAGAAGATAATGAAGAATTGCTTGGTCCGGAAATTCCATATCTGAGTGCTATTGGTGCACTGATGTACCTTACAAATTGTACAAGACCGGACATAGCTTTTTCAGTCAACTTACTGGCACGGTACAGTTCTGCACCAACCCGCAGACATTGAAATGGAGTCAAGCATATAATGAGATATCTTCGTGGGACCACTGATATGGGATTGTTTTATTCAAATAAATCAAAATCCCAGTTAGTTGGATATGCAGATGCAGGTTATCTTTCTGATCCACATAAAGCTCGATCACAAACAGGATATGTATTTACTTGCGGTGACACTGCTATATCATGGAGATCCATGAAACAGACAATGACAGCAACCTCTTCAAACCATTCTGAAATACTCGCAATTCATGAAGCGAACCGAGAGTGTATCTGGCTAAGATCTATGATACAGCATATTCGAGAAAACTGTAGACTCTCCTCAATAAATAATATCCCAACGATATTATATGAAGATAATGCTGCATGTCTTGCTCAAATCAAAGGATGTTATATCAAAGGAGACAGAACCAAACACATCTCACCAAAATTCTTTTATACTCACGAGCTTTAGAAAAATGGTGATATTGATGTTCAGCAAATTCGTTCGTATAATAATTTGGCAGACCTGTTCACTAAAGCTCTGCCTACCACGACATTCAAGAAATTGGTTCACAATATTGGGATGCGACAACTCAAAGATTTTCCATGCTAATGAGGGGGAGAATTTGTTTGAAAAGGTATTAGCATACTGCACTCTTTTTCCTTCAATCAGGTTTTATCCCACTGGGTTTTCCTGACAAGGTTTTAATGAGGCAGTTCTTGTATATGCAATACCATTTTCAAGTTCACAAGAATCTTGTTCTCTTTATAGTGTCATGAACCCAAGGGGGAGTGTTGCAAGTTGGCCAGTGGGTTCATCCCACTTGTATACATATATATCTAGATATTAATCACCTCCTTTGGATGCCTATATATATGAGGCATATGTATGAGAGGGTCAGAAGGTTTTCATATACAAAGTTTCTTCCTCTCTCTCTCGGATCTCAGTCTCTCCTTCTCTCTTTATTCTCAATCTCTTCTTCTCTTTTTCTTCTCACTCTCTTTCTCTCACTATATAATAGTATATATTTATGCTATTGTTTAGTTATATAGTTATTAGATTATACTTTTACAACATGATCAGAGTTATTTATCCTTATTTTTTATTGACAAGATTGTCATGACATGATGTATAAAATTTGTTTTATGGTTTTGTCATTTCAAATTTCGTGTTCACGTCCGCCAATCACATTAGTGATGCATAGTGACATAATGTGAACACGTGAACATCATCTATTTTATTTTATTTTTTAATTCTTTTGTCTCTTCAAATCGTTATCATTTATATCTACCAATCAAGCCATTAATTTATTCTTTAATTCTGATATTTTTGTCTGTGTCCGGCAATGGTCAATTAAGCAACACTTTCTTCTTTTATTTTTTATTTAATGGTGCATGCTCTGACTACATGCAACCCTTCTAATCTTTGTTGTTTATATTCACCGTTCAAACTTTTTCTTCATATTTTTGCTTAACTGGGGAGTTCGAGTTTCTCGTGACTGGAAAGGCATATAATTTATTTTTATTTTTCGTTGCTTCTAATTTCTCATTTATATCCACCATCTGATTTTTCTCGTTGTGTCCGATTCTGAAGTTATTTTTTTTCTCTTATTTTTTTCTTAACACATGGAGTGTGGGATCCGGATCCTCTAGTAAAATATATTTTGTGTTTATTTTTTTCCCTAAACATATCGATTGTGACGTCATTAATTTTCTATCTTTGATGTAACTTCAACGATTTATTGACCGTTTCTAATATATATATATACACACACACACACAAACCCATCATAAAATATTTTCTTCTCAATTTTTTTTGTTCTTTTTCATTTGATGATGCATAGTGTCCTTGAGTGACAACGTTCACTTATTTATTTTCACTTCTAATTTTCTGACTTCTCCATTGTTTATCAATCAAATTATTTTCTACTTCTTTTTTTATTTGTAAGATTGTCACGAGTGTAATTTGTTCTAATAATACGAAGAGAAAAACTTTCATACCATTATTCACACTATTGGATTCTTCCAAGTACTATTTTATTTAAATCTTTCATACCATACAGGAGCCACACTCCTACCTTTCTTTCTTCTTCTTCTTTTCTTTTTTTTCATTGCTTCTTCTTTTTGATTTTATAAAAAAAAATTGACTTCATGTATCAAATTCATCTAAACCTTAACATTCAAGATTATTTGAAATTTTATTTTTTGGTGTTAAAGTATTCTAATTTTAATTTTTGTTGTCTAACTAACTAAAAAGAGCTACTATAATAATTGCAATAATTACGGTTTCATTTTGAAAAAATAATGGATTGAAATGAAGGATTTGAGTTTAAACAAAATATTGTCTATATAAGTTGGATCTCCAATCTTAAGGAAATATTAAATGAACTGTATGGAGAACAAGAATATTTTATTTCATATCAATATATCACTGTTTTTAGAATTTTTATTGGCATGAATTTCAAATAAAGTCTAAAGAAATAGTGCGTAATATATTGTAAATGAATTTTGGTATGAAATTTTGACTATATAATTCTTCTACAATCATTTTTCTAAAAATGAGATGTGCGCGTCAATATTTATACATAATTATGACAAAAAATTAAATATCTCATGACCAAGTGCCATAAGAAAAATCTCATAGTAACATTACTCTTTACAACACACCTCGAAGGATTTGAGTCTTTATTTTCAAATAACAAGTCTAGCTTTCATAACTAATTAAAGGGAAGAAAAACTAACGTATAATTTTGATCTTACCTCTAATCTTTCTCTTCTAAGTTGAAATTATTTTCTTCCTTCTGTTTTATGAATAAGGTTGTCACTTGTCATGATTTTCTTCTCTCTTACTTGCTCGATCTGTCCCTCGATTAGATGTCCAATTATGAAATTTAAACTTTTTAAGAAATTATTTTTTAATATTTTTTTATTGCATTGTTAGTGGATGAATTTTCAAATGTACTCTTTTCACACTTTAACTTGTTTTATCATTTGAATGTAATAAGGGTAAATTAAAAAATTATAAAATATAGTACATGCACTTTTTAAATTTGACAACTATTTTAGAACAAATAAAAAAAAAAATTTAAACTAGGAGAGAGTATGTTTTTTTCATTTAACAAGTGGAGTGTGGAATTAGGATCCTCTATTATGGGCTAAAAGGTAGTGTAAGGTGTCATAAACGCGCTCAACGCATTAAGTTAGAGGACATCTCACACACTGCATGTTAAGGGAAGACAGTAGTTAATATCCCATCTGTTGTTTGATAATCCAAATAAGCAATTAATACTCAATGGATTAAGTTAAATCTGTTTAATAATACAAAGAGAAAAACTAAAGTTATGATGGACAGAGTTAATTAACAAAGAAAAATATTAAAATTAACTAGGCCTGACAAAATGGGTGGGTTTGAATCATGTCAAATATGAGTTGTGACCTGTATTCAACTTATTTATAACGGGTCGAATATGGGTCGGGTCAATCTGCCAACCCATTGCTCCGTTTTTAAATTTTAAAAAATATAAAATGTCACTTTTAATTTGGGCTAATTTCGTCATCATATTCAAATAGAAAAAAAAAATGATCGAATAAAAACACAAACTCATATTAACTGTGGATATTCAAATGAAGAAATTTCCTTGATCACTTAAATTCAATAACCTTTTTCGAAAATTCTTTCAACTTTTATACTATTTTATAAAATTCAAAACTAACAGAACAAGTTAGCATGAACTGATTCATTTATATAAACTCCAATCTGTTTACAAGAATTCGACTCATTTATGCAACCGGTCCATTTACAATGACCCGACTCGTTTATCCAGGAAAACCATTCTTTCATAAATAAAAAATAAACAGATATTATCAAGGCTAATATGTAACAAAAGAGAGAAATAATAATTTATAATGTGTGTTTGACCTGACCAGTTTATCCAGAAAAATTATTTTTTTTTAGAAATAAAAAATAAACAGATATTATCAAGACTAATATCTAACAAAAGAGAGAAATAATAATTTATAATGTGTTTTGACCCGACCTATTTGTAGGACCAACCCGATCCATTAACATGACCTAACCTATCAACCTTTTAGAATAATTCTAAATTTTATGTACTTCAAACATTTTGGACCCGACCCGACCCATTTGTACGACCCAATCCAATCCATTAACATGACCCAACCTGTCAACTCCTTATAATAATTCTAATTTTTATGAACTTCAAACATTTGGAACCGACTCGACCCATTTTTGTAAGACCCAACCCGACCTGACCCATTTTGTAAGTTCCGAAAAATTATAAAATTCAATTAATAACACCTATGTATGCACATATATATGTATATGTATCTATCAATTGCCACCTGTAGCTTGATTCAATAAAATCATGGGCCTTTTGCATATATATATATATATAGAGAGAGAAAATCTTAGAGAGTGGGGGATCGGGAGAGAGCCGAAGAGAGAGAAAAAGATTATATATATATAGAGAGGGGATCACGATATAGAGAGAATCTTTTAGAGAGAGAGATGAGATTGTGATATAGAGAGAGAATTTTAGAGAGAACAGATAGAAAGATGATCGTGATATACAAAGAGAGAATCCTACTTACTAAATATAATGTATAAATTTTTTCTTTTCTAGAATGCTTTTGGGTCTCTTATAACATGGGTGAAATATGAGTTGAATATGAGCACCAATATTCAACCCATTTAACCCTCTATAAAAATGGGTTTGATTTATCCACCCCATTTTTTATCCGTATTTTAAAATGGTTCACCCATATCCATTAAAAAGTGGGTGGATATGGGTGGGTTGGCGGGTGGTTTGCACTCATTTTGCCACCCCACAATTAGCATAGAATAGAGTTAGTAAAAAATGATTTGATAACATGTGGTTTGATGGGATTATAATAATATAATTTAAATAGAATGAAATAGAAGATAGGATTCAAGTAGTTGAAAATAATAAATTAACTCGGACTATAATAATATAATTTAAATAGAATGAAATAGAAGATAGGATTCAAATAGTTGAAAAAAAAATTAATTGTTACTATAGATAATTTGCTTATTACTAAATACTTAGCTAATTTTTAAAATTTTCAGTTTCATACCTCTTCTTGTACCTAATCTAATTAAAAAAAATCAAGAGTTGTCCAACTCATTTGACGTGGGTCAAGAATCGGCCAAGTAACCTAGAAGTTAGTTTCCCCGGTAAACTAATCTTAACTCTTAGGGCTAGTTTGGTATGCAGGAATGGAGGTGGAATGAAATGGTCATTCCACCTTTAATTCCATTTCTCTTGTTTGTTGTGCTACATTAGAAATGGAATGGTCATTTCACCAAAATCGTTCATCTTCTTGAGCTATGGAATGGTCATTCCATTCCCACTTCTCATTAAAAGCATCTTCTCTCTCTTCATTAATTTCTCTCTCTTTTTTACAACTAACTACAGAATATTTATATATATATTTAATAGGTATATAAAATTCATTTCTCTCTCTCATATATATATATATATAATAGGTAATTGACGTTAATTTCTCTCCCTCTATATATATATATATAACATGTATGTTATATACTTGACACGCGCCTATATATATATATATATATGTCACAGATTATATCTTGATTTAGAAAGTTTTAATTGAATGGGTAATTAATTTTTTTTACATGTTGGAAGGTATTATCATTTCATTCCTACATCATTCTCTATCCGCAGCCAAACATTGGAATGAGAATGGTCATTTCATTCTATTCCCATTCTCATTCCATTTCTAACTTCATTCCATTCCCATTCCCTTTTATTCCTGTGTACCAAACTAGCCCTTAAGTCCCAACCACGAATAAAGATTTGCGGGTTTGTCCCTAGCATTAATTTTCAAACATTAGTGCATCCACCAATTTAAGTCATTAATATCCTTTTATTTCATCTTTGATGAAAGACTGAAAAGCCAATTTACTTTCTTGCCCTCTTCTAATGTATCATCAACATTGTCATTACCTTATTCTATGTAAATGAGTCTGTCACATGCACGAGCGGAGGCAAGGGGGCTAGCAAGCGCCATGGCCCCCAAATATTTTAGAAATTTTTTGTTTACAAGTCCTTTTTAATAATAATTAATGGTGTTTTTGAAAAAAAATACTTACATTGGCCCTTTCAATTTTTTTTAAAACTTGCTTATAAGTTTCTTAATAATTATTGATGTTGAGTTAACAATTTACATGTAATCAATACTTAATAATATATAAACACACTCATTCACACTTTGCTCATGTGAGGACTTAAACTCTCAACCTTCTATTTTGGAGACAAGGAAGTATCACTAGGCTACAACCCTATAAGTTTCTTAATAATTATTGATGTTGAGTTAAACAATTTACATGTTATTAACACTTAATAATATATAAACACACTCATACACACTTTGCTCATGTGAGGACTTAAACTTTTAACCTTCTATTTTGGAGACAAGGAAGTATCACTGGCTACAACCCTAAAGAGAATTGTATTTGATTGAATTGAAGGCTAAGTAAAGTTAGGAGACAAGAAATCCTAGTCCTAGATAGTTTAGGAGAAGGTGTAAGAAGCTTATATGTTTAGGAAAATATATATAATCTAACAGTATATATAATAGGAAATATATAATCTAACAGTCCCTCGCATACTCAAGGTGAGTTATATGAAGCCAACTTGAGTTTGGAGACAAAATCTTGAATGCGGCTTGCGAAAGCAATCTGGAGATGTTACCAACTGTGGTTGCAAACACATACAAAGAAGCTGCAAAAGAGTGACTCGGTAAACAAATGCAGCTCATTGGAACGACATGAAGACCAAAAACATCTTGTTGGAGCAAAAACTAATTTGAAAATAAAAAAGAGCTCATTGAAATCAGCGACTTTGACACGCAGATGCTATGACTCGTGAAAGATGAAGTAGGTAAATGTAAGGAAGAAAACTCAAATAGTCGCTCTATCTTACAGTCTGTCCCAATGATCTAACTTGTATGAGGATCATGTACAACACAATCATTAGAGGAAAATGTTATATTCAAACCTAGCTAAATCAATTGACCAACAGACAAAAGATTAAAAGAAAGATTGGCAAAAAGATAAACATTAGAAATATACGAAATTGACTAAGAGACAATGCCAATGTGACTAATGGCCATAGTGGAGCCATTAGCTGTGTTAATATCATGTGCATAAGATGTAGGAGTTTGAGTAGTGAGCAAAGTATGGTCAAGTGTCATATGATTGTAGCAAATAGAGTAAAAAAACCATGAATTAAGTGTGCGTCGTGTGGTTGAGAAAACAGAGTTAAATGAGCTTGAACCTGATTGCTTGGATAGAAACTGGTTGAGAATTGCCTATCAGCAGTAGAAAATGTAGATAGGGACTCCTTAAAAAGAGTAATAACTGGTGCAGAAGGAGAAAGATGAGATGACATTGTCTTTGTGGTAGCTATAACTGCAGCATTGCGAAGTCTAGTAAGTTTAAAACACTCCCCAATTGTATGTCCTGATTTGCTACAGTATCTGCAGGAACATTCACTAGTTTTGGGTTGAAATGACTGTGCTCGCTGTTTGTTACCACCATTGCGGCGAAAAGAAGAAGAATATCTTTTGAGTGAAGGCCCAGACTTAAAAGATTGTGATTGCGAAGACCATGCGTGCTCAGACTGAGAATGAACAGATAGTGTAACCAAGATAGGGAGATGAGTTTAAATCGTAGAACGAATGGTCTGCATGTAATACCCCGTTTCACCTGATGGTATGATATTGTCCGCTTTGGGCCTAAGCTCACACAGTTTTGTTCTTGGGTTTTACCCCAAAAGGCCTCATACCATTTGGAGAGAACACACTACATATAAACTCATCCCCTTCTCCACACTTAGACGATGTGGGATTGAGCACCATGTAACCTGCCAGTGTGGTAACTCGCCCCAGTGTCTCTTCTTGCACCCGCATACATCACACCCGCTCACAAGGGTCATTACAATCCACAACCTAGGAGGCCTGACGTCATCATCAGCACACTTCAGGCTGGGCTCTGGCTTTGATAAACAACTGTAATACCCTGATCATACCATCAGGTGGAGCGGGGTATTACAGTTGGTATCAGAGCCTAAACCCAGCTGAAAGTGTGCCGACGAGGACGTCGGGCCTTTTAGGGGGTGGATTGTAGTAACCCTTGTGGGTGAGTGTGATGTAGGCTGGTGCAAGAAGAGACACTGGTCGAGCTACTACACTGGTAGGCTACAGGGTGCTCAATCCCACATTGCCTGGGTGTGAAGAATAGGGTGTGCTTATATGTAGTGTGTTATCTCTAAATAGTATGAGGCCTTTTGGGGGTATAATCTAAGAACAAAATCGAGCGGGCTTAGGCTCAAAGTGGACAATATCATACCATCAGGTGGAACGGGCTATTATAGTGATTGTTGTGACCCTTGTGGGCGAATGTGATGTGGGCGGGTGCAAGAAGAGACATTGGGTAAGCTACCACACTAGCAGGCTACAGGGTGCTCAATCCCACATCGCCTGGGTGTGGAGAAGGGGATGTGCTTATATGTAGTGTGTTCTCTCCAAATGGTTTGAGGCCTTTTGGGATAAAACCCAATAGCAAAATCATGCGGGCTTTGGCCCAAAACGAACAATATCATATCATTAGGTGGAGTGGGGAATTACGTATCAGAGCCTGAACCCAACCAGAGTGTGCCGACGAAGATGTTGGGACTCGTATGGGGGTGGATTGTATTGACCCTTGTGGGCGGGTGCAAGAAGAGACACTGGGCAAGCTACTACACTGGTAGACTACAGAGTGCTCAATCCTACATCGCTTGGGTGTGGAGAAGGGGATGTGCTTATATGTAATGTGTTCTCTCCAAATGGTATGAGGTCTTTTGGGGTAAAATTCAAAGGCAAAATCGTGCGGGTTTAGGCCTAAAGCAGACAATATCATACCATCAGGTGGAATGGGGTATGACACTGCAAACGTGTCTTATCTCGAACAAGCTCATTAAGAGCTTGATCTAGTGATGGGAGAGGTGGGCGATGAAGAAGCTGACCACAGACAGGCTCATAATCATCATGAAGATTTATCAAAAATTGATAAAGGCGCATCTGATCACGATACTCATAAAAATTTCTTGCTCTCTAAGGTAACTGTCCATAATGGTTCTGATAAAGTTTGTTGATCCCAAAAACACTTTATGCTAACAAAAACCTCATTAATCCTCTGACCAGACTCTTGTTTAAGATGACAAAGTTGGACCATTAACTGATACTGACAAACACCATTAGAGCTAGAATATCAAAAAATAAGTATGTCCTAAATCTCTTTGATAGTTTCATAACTCCCAAATTCCATACTAATGGAAGAAATTGGCTGTGTTGCGGAGCCATGTGATAATCTTGTGGTTATTGTTATCTCAGTTCTCAACACGAGAAACAAAGGCTTCATCTTTCTCATCGATATCCTTAATAGGTGATTTTTGATCCCTGTGATGTAAGATCATAACTTGCGTCTTTTAAGAAAGTTGTGCATAGATTGACTCCAAAAAATATAGTTGTCCCCATCAAGTGTAACAAAAATGGGGTGAGAAATCTCACTTTGAGCTATTTAGAAATTTCAAATGACAAAATAGACTAAAAAATTGAAATCCGTGCAAAATTTCAAGAGGGGTAGGCCCATGCATTTTTTTTAGGTGCTGTTGTTGGCATGGCAATACTGCTAACGTGGTAGGAAAATGGATGACGTGGCAATCGACATGTCAGATGGTGTGTTGCTGATGTGGCAAATATTATGTATGTTTGGTGTTGATGTGGCAGCAACGTGGCACTGAAAGCTGAGTCAGCGCTGACTTGGCGCGCGTAAGGGCGTGTGGAAGTGCGTGTGCGCTCGTGGAGGCGCATGTGTCACCTGACAAAAAAACCAAAAGATTGTGGCGGCGCGTGAAGGTTTCGTTCAGGCTAATTTTTGCGGTGATTTGATCGTCTGGTTGAGGGCTTCGTTCTGATATGTTTAGAAGATCAAACGGAGTTCCAGATGATAGATTTTTGGCACTAAATAAAAAATAGTTCTCTTTTGATGATGAGAACAATTAAGTGGAGGAAGAAAATGAGGGTTTTGAAATCCCTAGCTCTGATACCATGTTAGAAAATAAATAAAAAGAATTGTATTTGATTGAATTGATATTCTGAATAATACATAAAGACCTATTTATAGGCACATAATTTTGGAGGCACATAATTTTGGAGGCTAAGTAAACTTAAGAGACAAGAAATTCTAATCCTAAATAGTTTAGGAGAAAGTGTAAGAAACTTATGTAATTTAAGAAAAGATATATAACAGTAGATATAATAGGAAATATATAGTGTAACAATATTTAACTTCTAAAATTTTGTTTGATAATTTCCATCTCAAGTTATATTTTGACGCCCTCTTTTACCTCTATCAAAACTAATATTCTTTTTTTTATTGGATAATGATTTATCCTCTGAATTCGACAAATTTAAAAGGCACCTATGTGAATGAAGTGGTGGGTGATATCATGTGATGTGACCATATCGTCTTTCGAAAACTGTCGAATTCGACGTTGTATCATTACTCTAGATCTTTTGACCATATCGTCTAGTATTTTTCCATTAATGAATGTTACTCTTAACTCTTTTCTCAAACGTTTATTTCTAGCCTAACATTTTTTATTTTTGTTACGTTAGGATGTAATTCTTTTTTTTTTCTTTCTAAAACGCCAAGACTCTCTCCATGCATCTATATATTTATTTACGTTCATAATAAAATTTTGTTTTTCAAAGATGATGAATAGTATGCTTAAATGACAACTTATTATTTTATTATTTACGAGTCCACCATTTTGGATCTTTATTTAAAAACCGCATGTCAAGGTTTCTTAGCATTAGAAAAGAAAAACAGCATATAATTTTTTTTCTTCCTTCTTTTTTATTGACAAGGTTGTCATGACATGAATTATAAAATTTATTTTATCTTTTGTCCCTTCTTATTTCTTGTTGACGTCCACCAATCACACTAGTTCTTTTTTTTTTTTTTTTTGTAGTGTGAACCCACGAAAATCATCTATATTATTTTATTTTTATCCTTTTGTCTCTTCTAGTCTTTGTCATTTATACCTACCAATCAAGCCATTTATTTAATCTTTATGAATTAAGATTTATTTTTCCTTGGATCTGTTCAGATTTTTTTGTTTGTGTCCGTCAGTGTTCAATTAAGCATCAAACTCTTCTTTTACTTTCTCTTTAATGGTGCATATTATGACCACATGAAAAGTTTATGCAACAATTGATTTCACATGTATGATATTGCTCATTTTGAATCAAACTCATACGATTTTACTCTTAATTCTTTTCTTTCAATCACCTTTTACCTTTTCTGATTTATTTTAATTCAAAAACTTAATCCTCTTGTTTTCTTTGTTATTTTTTGGGCGTCGTTGGCTATCCCATTATACTAGAATCTGACGCCATTAATGAGAACTCAAAGCTATCTACACAGTGCAAAAAAATTGTGAAGAGGAAGAATGAATATAATAGACATAATATTAGAATTTGACACCATTAATGAGAACTCAGAAGTGATTGCAAAGATGAGTCTCCATGCTCTCTTTATTGGATTTCAAACGCGGAGAGAGAGAGAGAGGCCAACACTCTATTCCATATATATATATATATATATATATATATATATATTACGTCCATAATGAAATTATTTTCTTCTTTCGGGTTTTTTTTAATGATAAATAGTGTGCTTAAATGACAACTTAGAATTTACCAGCCTACCTAAGTTTAAGTTTTGATGGCTTTGAGTTTTTATTTCCAAACCACATGTCAACGTATATGGCTAGTAGAGAGAAGAAAGGCTCGCTTACAGTTTTTTTTTTTCCACTTCTAATCTTTTCGTTAGATCTATCATCTATGTCCGCTAAATTATTTTCTTCCTAATTTTTTATTGACAAGGTTGTCATGACATGAAATATAAAATTTGTTTTATGTTTTCGTCACTTCAAATTTCGAGGTCACGTCCGCCAATCACACTAGTGCCTACTATTTTTTTCCTTTTTTTTTTAAAGTGATGCATAGTGACATAGTGTGAACACGTGAACATCATCTATTTTATTTTATTTTATTTTTTAATTCTTTTGTTTCTTCTCGAACCTTTCTCATTTATATTTACCAATCAAACCATTTATTTATTCTTTAATAAAAGATTAAATTTGTTTTTCTTTTAATTTGTTCTGATTTTTTTGTTTGTGTCCGGCAAAAGTCAATTAAGCAACACTCTCTTCTTTTATTTTTTATTTAATGGTACTTCTAATCTTTATTGCTTATATTCACCGGTCAAACTTTTTCTTCGCAGTTTGTCATGACTTGAAAGGCATATAATTTATTTATTATTATTATTTTGGTTGCTTCTAACTTCTCATTTACGTCTACCGTCTGCTATTTTCTTCTCTTATCTTTTTTCCTTGACACATGGAGTGTTTATAGCTGAACTTGAAGGGAATGCTTCCCTTTCTAATTAATGTGGGACTAACTACTAACATGTACATTATATATATATATATATATCTATACATTAACAGTCCCCCTCAAACTCAAGGTGGTAAAATGGAGATCAACTTAAGTTTGAAAACTAAATTTTGAAGGCGTCTAGGAGGATGCGTTTTAGTGAAGATATTAGTAGTTTGATCGACTGAAGAAATTGAAAATAGTCTAATAGTCCCACGGGTGAGATGATGACGCACAAAGTGACAATCAATCTCAATGTGTTTTGTGCGTTTATGAACTTGATTATCGCAATTGATGATAGTGGTAGTAGAATGAGTGACGCCCATGTCTTCAAGTAACCAGCGAAGCCAAAGAAGTTCCTAAGTTGTATCAGCAAGGGCTCGATACTCAGCTTCTGTACTGGTCAAGCGACTACTGTTTGCTTCTTGTTGAGCTAAGAAATAAGAGAATCACCAAGAAATAAGCAATAACCAGTGGTAGATCTACGATCAGTGGGGTCACCTGCCCAATTTGCATCAGAGTAGGCCCGAAGCTCAAGTGAAGAGTAATGGAGACCATGAAATACGGTCCCCTTGATGTACCTGAGAATGCAAAGCACTACGGCATAATCGGGTGTGCGAGGAGCAGAGAGAAATTGACTGACAATATGAACAGCATAAGAGATGTTAGGACAAGTAACTATAGGATAAACAAGACTACCAACCAACTGGCGAAACAAGGTGGGGTCATCCAAATGTGTACTATCCATAGGAGTGAGTTTAGGGTTGAGCTCTAGAGGAATGGTACATGTCTTACTATCTGTGAGTCCTGCTCAAGTAAGAAGATCAGAAGCATACTTTGTTTGCGAAAGATAATATCCCTCAGAGTTAGAAGTGATCTCAAGTCCCAAAAAGTAACTAAGCTTTCCAAGATCTTTCATCTCGACATGTTGGCTAAGATAAGTCATGGAGTGCGATGCATGGTGTCCTTGAGTGACAACGTTGACTTATTTATTTTCACTTATAATTTTTTTGACTTATCCTGTGATATCATCGAAATATATATATATATATATATATACTTGATTGTTTCTGATTATTTAAATTTATTTTAATATAAAAATATCATAATAAAAAAATGACCACAATATTTTTCATATTATGAAAATAAATAATTATATATATAAGATTATATATATTATAGTGTATATATAGATGAATAGAGAAAAAAAAAAGAAATTTAATTACTTTTTCTAACATTTTTCATAATAATTATATATAGATTACATATATTATAATATATATATATATAGGTATATTCAAAGGGGTTTTTTTGTCCTTTAAATAAGATTAAATGAATAAATTTAGTATTCAAATAAGTTAGGTTAAAAGTCAAAAGACAACATGATCATTTTATCATCAAAAAATATTTTGACACAATGTACTTTTGGCAGAAGAAAATGTATGTGATATACAACACAAATCACATAGAGTGTTGGTGACAAAAAATTACAAAGTTGTAACTATGTGTCAATACTTCAAACTTCAGAAGATGTGAGTGATATTAATCCAAAATTTTATTTTCTTCATTTTATAATCAATAATTTGGTTAGTAAGATATCAAATGATATTTCATAGTTTCATCATCTTATCAAGCTTAGACTTGACCAAAATTTAATTGACTCTACTAATTTAAACTCTTCACATCACAAGCATTATATACACAATATGTATATAACTAAAACTTAATTTCATCATCATATTTCTATGCCAAACTACTGCAGTTACTTTTTCTTTTTTTAATATGTTGCCTATTTCTTCTAGTTTTTCATCAAAGCTATTATCTAGATTTATCTTCTTCTTTTTTAAAATAAAAATTATATTTTCAAAATTTTTTAGATTCATGTATTTCATGATCAAATTTCAACCTAAAATATTACATTCAAAGTTTACTAAATTTTTTCTTTTTATGGGAGTTATTGAACTACAAATGTAAGTTCTTGTCATCTAGCAAGGGGTTAATAAGCTTTTTGTGCATTTATTAACATGGTAAAAGATTCACAATATCTTCTTGACTAATTTTATCCTAAAAAATCTTTGATCGGATTGTCAAGGTAAAACGTATAATTAAGAAAAATTGTAAAGAGGAAAAAAGAATAAAAAAAACATTCTGAATCATCTCCCTTTCACAAATGAAGCATGAACCATAAAAACTCCCTTGCACTATATTAAATCTACAAATAAGGCCACACCATTAAAGGAGCGTTAATAGAAAATCTAAAAAACAACCTTGCACTACTAATAAAATGAGATCTCTCCAATTAAGTTGTCAAACATGTCTTTTGTGGAAAATAATATTTTTGTTATTATGTAAAATATATGTCATTTCATTTGGGTGAATGGCACTCATGTGGGCCCAAAATTTTGTTAGTAAGCTATTGGACGTGTCATTTTATTCTCTTATTATGTTTGACTTAACCGAAATCCGACAACTTTTTATTTCTCGCTTATACTCAATAATTTTAATTTACTTTTCCTTCTGATGAGTCTCTCTCTCTAACATCTGAATTTGCATATCTCTCTCTCTCTCACCGTCTCTGATCTCACTCTGTCATCTTATCTCACTTTCTCACCATTATCTACTGAATCTCCACTTTCTGTTGATCCATTTTATTTCTTTTGGTCTGTCATTCAAAATCAGATTTGGTGCATTTGGATCTGGGATATATATATATATATCTTACTATTATTATTTGGACAAATGACCATAAGGCAGAGGTATGTATGTCTTTAAATCTCTGCTTTAGTTTGGTCAACAAAAACAATTACTCTTACCTCTCTCTATTTTGATTTAAAACGTACCCTTTAAAAAACGTGAGTTATATTGTATTATACTCCTAAATTATAAAGTGTAGTCACATGTGCTTAATTGTAAAATTCTTTCCTAACACTAAAAGTAAACAACCTAATAATACTAAGGTCAGCATCTGATGTTTTGATGGTTGAAAATTTGAATTTTGTCAAGTCACTCTAACAAAAATATTTCGTAATTATTTAGTGTATAACCTATTTTGAAAAATTGTTAAATAACTCTGTTTGTATTTTTTTACACAGTCGGTCCCAAATCCGGATAAAGGAAGAGGGTTCCATCAGGTAGCTTGACAGCCAACGTAAAACTATGTCATAACCAATATGAACATGAATCCTATGAATACACGAGTAAATACTAGGGCGTTCCCCTTAAGCGACGCATTGCATCAGCTTCCGGATGTTTCGAAAAATAGGCAAGGGGCGTCGCATCAGCACCCGAGTGTGATAAAAAATCGGCAAGGGTTCTCACGTTTTTCTGGACGAGTGCGGGTAAAGAAGTTACCCCAGGATATTAGGCTTAGGATAAGGACTTGGAATATAAGAACTTTTACGGATAAGGGAATGAAGTTAGCAGACACTATGATTAGAAGAAAGATTAATATCCTATGTCTATAAGAAACTAAGTGGGTATGTGAAAAAGCTAGAGAAATTGAATGATATTAATTATACTTTACTAGAAAGACTAGATATAGGAATAGAGTAGGGATAATCATAGAGAAAAATTTAAAAGATGATGTAATAACCGTTACTAGAAAAGAAGATAAAATCATATTAGTAGAACTTGTATTAGGAGGACATATAGTTAATATAATTAGCACATATGCACCCCAAGTAGGATTAGATGACAATATTAAAACACTTTTTTGGAAACATATGAACGAGTTGATGCAAGGGATACCCGAATAAGAAAAAATGTATATAGGAGGAGACTTTAATGGCCATGTAGGAAAAGAGAGCGGAGGCTATGAAATGGTACATGGTGGGCATGGATATTTGTTCGAAGTGCAAAACGAGATAAAATAATATGTAATAGTGTCGTCGTTGTTTTACACTTCGACAAAAAAAAGAATTTATAAAACCCTACAAATACTCTACTAAAATTAGTAAAGTGGTGAGTAGGGGTTGAACCCACAGAGACTGCATTGGTTGTGTTGTTAAGCTATCAAGATCTTGTCTAATTTAATTGAAAGAGAATTTGTTTTGTTTTTAAATTAAGTTGATGAAATTAAATAACATAAATAAATGATGGATACTGGAGATAGAGGGTCTTGGGAATTGACTTCACCACTAACCTTCTGACAATGACAATTGTACTAATTTGGGACGTTTAATCTATGCATTCAGAAAAGAATGGCTACAAGCCAAATTCAATTCTATCAAGAGAATTCATTCAACATACAATTAAGCATAACTCGTCTTCGCTTAGCATGGCCTATACATCTGATTAACTAATGATATGATAACCCATCTTCGCTTAGTACGAATTATAAAAACTCTAAATTGAATGATATGTGAAAACTATTCTATAACCTGTCTTAACAAAATCACAGAAGTTGAAAAGACTAAACCCTAATCACTGCAAACTTGCATTCATTCTACAAGAACAAAATTAAATATGCAATAAATTCATTCAAATTAAAACTAACAGCACAGCTGTTGTTTATGTCTTGGTTATACAATCAATGCACAAAATAAATAATTCCCAAATTAATATACAAGCTAATACATTGAAAGATAGGTTAGGGTTACATCACTTCCCCGGAATGGTGTTTAGTTGTTCATGATCGGAGGTCCAAGCTTGAACGATGATGAAGTCGTCGTCGTCTTGTCCGTATCGTCACGAATCACCTCTATATATCTCTCTCTGCTTCCCCCCTCCAGAATACCCTAGTTTTTCTTCGTTTCCTCCTTTTTACTTTGCGAAAATAAACCAACGGGACACCTGACCTACCCAAAGTGGCAAGTGCGCATAATAAAATGGCACTTGCTCCTCACAAAGTGGCATTTGCGCCCAAAAAGTGGCAGCTGCGCAAATATGGCAGAAAGTTGATGAAAACGTCCGTTTTAGGAAATTTTCGTGAAATATCAAATTGTGCAGAATTGAATTTCCTTCAACCCATTCAGAGTTTGGGTCGTTTTGATAATCGTGTACGGAGTTATGGTCTGAATACCAACACGGGTCCAGGACTTTTTAGGCCTGAATTGGCCCAATCTTCTATGCGAATGGGCCCGTGCTCCTTTTCTTCATTTAAATTCATTTCCAGCCCATTTCTTTAGTCCATTTAGTTTGGATCTTCAATATAAACATATCTCTAATGGGCCAAGCTTCAGTGATAACTAAATGAGCACCATTTGTAGCCCGATTTCACCATTCCTAATCAGAATTACCCTTAATCACCTACAATCATAAAAATATTAAAATTATTAATAAAAATATGAAATAAATATTACTAAGACACTAATTCATATAATTTTAAGGGCATTGAATATGCAATATTCATTACTTATCATGGAGATAGAAATCATGCCGGGGAGACTATCTTAGATTTTGCAGTAGCATATAACCTTATAATTAGGAACACATTTTCTATAAAGAGAGATGAACACTTAATAACCTTTAAAAGTGGTTCAAATGTAAGCCAATTTAATTTCTTTTTAACTAGAAAGGTAAATAGACTAGTAAGCAAAGATTGTAAAGTTATTCACAGAGAGAGTACAACCTCACAACATAGGCTTCTTGTCATAGATTTATGTATAAAATGGCAACCAAAAAGGAGAAAAAGAACCATAAACCCAAGGACTATGTGGTGGAATTTAAGAGGGGAAAAATGAATTTGTTTAAAAATAATATGTTAAAAGAAGTTTCGTGGAATGTAGAAGATAAAACAAACTTAATGTGGAATAAGATGACTACATATGTCAAAAGAGTGGCAAAAGAAGTTCTAGGAGAATCAAAAGGAACGGGACCGTCATTTAAAGAAACTTGATAGTGGAATGACGAGGTTCAAAAAATTGTAAAAATAAAATGGGAATACTATAAAGTTTGGCAAAAAATTAGGAATAGTGAAACCTTTAACAAATTTAAAAAAACAAATAAATAAGTTAAGAAGGCTGTAAGTGAGGCAAAACATAGAGCATATGATGATTTTTATTATAAACTAGATACAAAAGATGGAGAGAATAATATATATAAACTTGTCAACCTAAGGGAGAGGAAAACTTGAGATTTTAGCCATATTAAATGTATTAAGGGTGAAAATTCACGGGTTTTAGTAAAGGACGATGAAATTAAAAAAAGATGGAAAAGCTATTTTGAGAAATTGCTAAATGAAAACCATATAAGAAGTTTAGGCATCAAGAAAAATGTTAGAGATATTATATTTTTCTGTAGGATCAAGGAGTGGGATGCTAGGAATGCTTTAAGGAAGATGAAATCGAGGAAGGCTTTAAGACCCAATGGTATTCCTATCGAGGTGTGGAAGTGTCTAGGAGAAGTTGACTTGTCTTAGTTAACAAAATTATTTAATAAAATTATAACAACTAAGAAGATGTCGGATGAGTGGCGCCAAAGTTTTATTGTACCTATATATAAAAATAAAGGGGACGTACAAAGTTGTAATAATTATTGTGGTATTAAATTAATAACTCACACTATGAAACTCTGGGAGAGAGTGATTGAACAACGCTTAAGACGAGAGACGGAAGTGTCGAAGAATTAATTTGAATTCATACCGGGTAGGTCAATGATGAAGGCTATTCACTTGTTGAGGAGACTAATGGAAAGATATAGAGAGAATAAGAGAGATCTCCATATTTTTTTTATTGATTCGGAGAAAGCCAATGATAGGATACCTAGAGACCTAATATGGAGGGTTTTAGAAAAGAAATGAGTCACAAAATGATACATTGACACAATTAAGGACATGTATGAGGGGTGTGTAACTATAGTGAGATCGCCTGTAGGGGAAACAAGCGAATTCTCAATCACTGTAGACTTACACCAAGGGTCAGCATTAAGTCCACACTTCTTTAGTTTAGTGATGGATGAACTGACAATACACATCCAAAATGATATTCCGTGGCGTATGTTGTTTGTCGATAATATTGTTTTAGTTGATGAGACTAGAGAATGAGTTAATGCCAAATTGGAGGTTTAGAGAGAAGCTTTAGAACTAAAATGGTTTAAGATAAGTCAAAATAAAATTGAATACATGAAATGTAACTTTAGTAAATCTAGAAGGACAAATGAGAATGTAGTGAGGATTGAGAATCAAGAGGTACAAAAAAGTGAATATTTTCGCTATTTAGGCTCAATTATTCAAAATGAGGGAGAAATTGGAAATGATGTTAATCATATAATCAAGGCAGGATGAGTTAAATGGAGGGGTGAATCTAGTATATTGTGTGATATTTGTATCCTCTTACAATTGAAAAGAGAGTTTTATTGAACAACTATTAGACTATCCATACTTTATGGTACCGAATGTTGGGTAGCTAGGCAACAACATTTGTATAAAGTGAGTGTCGCAGAAATGTGAATGTTGAGATGAATTTGTAGGAAGACTAGAAATGATAGAATTAGAAATGAACACATTTAGGAGATGGTTGGTGTAACACCAATTGGAGATAAATTGAGAAAAAATCGGTTAAGATGGTTTGGACATGTTCAAAGAAGACCTTTAACTGCGCCGGTCAGAAAAAGTGACATAGTCCAAATTGAGGGCAATGTTAGGAGAAGAGGAATACCAAAGCTAACATAAGTAGAGATAGTAAAGAAAGATATGATAACATGTGGATTAACTAAGGAGATGACCTTAAATAGAGCGGAATAGAAACATCAGATTCATGTAGCCAATCCCAAATAATTGAGAAAAAAACTTGATTGTTGTTGTTGTTGAAACTATGGAATGCACAAAGAAAGTGGACACCAACACTATTTACCAAAAGAATTTTACACTTTTCAACCAACACAACATTGTCACTTACTTACAATAGCTTTCGAATTATTAATAATGTCTATCGGTGGAGCCCTTTCCTTTTCCATCTTCAATGACGTAGTGTGGTGAAATGAATACTACGTAAATTAATTGCTAACTTTTTTATTTTTAAAGCTTCTAATCATTTTACTTTTTTTTTTCCTTTTGAGTTCATATTTATTTGTTACATCAAATTAGTGATGGTGTATAATTTAAAAGAATTAATCTATCCTATATACTTTTCTCTTCTAATTAGGATTTCACAATTTCGCTTGAATTTGCAACACTTGCTCTCGATTTGGCACTTTTTTACATCTCTATCTATTGTTTATCCCCTTGTGAATCTTCAGTTTTATCATTCTCATTTTCAGTGTCTAATTTTGATTAAAACATGATTATAATAATCAGAACTTTTTAGTGACAAATGTTTTTGGTGATCAAAGTTTTTTAAGAGAGAAATACAAATCAGTTTTACTCAAATTAAATCTATTGTCCACTCATTTAAACTCAAGTTTAAACTGTTAGAAATAAAGAAAGAGAATTGTATCAATAGAATTGATTTATGAATTGATATAATGAACAATACATAAAGGCTTATTTATAGGCACATAATCTTGGAGGTTGAGTAAACTTAGGAAACAAGAAATCCTAGTCCTAGATGGTTTAGGAGAAGGTATACGAAACTTATTAGGAAAAGATATATAATCTATAATAGAAAATATATAATCTAACAGTCCCCTGCAAACTCTAGGTGAGTCATATAAAGCCAACTTGAGTTTGGAGACAAAATCTTGAATGTGGCTTGCCAAAGTAATCTGGTGATGTAACCAACTGTGGCTGCGAACATATACAAAAAAGCTGCAAAAGAGCCGAAAAGACCAAAAACGACTCGTTGGAGCGAAAAATGATTTGAAAATTAGATGTTCTTGCTCAAGAAAACAATATAGTGATGTTACCAATAGTGGCTGAGAAACACATACAAAAAATTTGCAAAAGAGCGAACTCGTTGGAGAGACGGTAAGACCGAAAACTGCTCGTTGGAGTGAAAACTGATTTGAAAATCAAAAAAGGGGGCTCGTTGAAATCAACAACTTTGACACACAGATGCTAGTGGGAGCCGATGAATTGAACTTGAGCTGGGCTGTCATATTTTTCTTTTATTATCTGCATAAAAATATATATAAGGTGGAAGTTATTTTCAACAATTAATCATTGTCCGCCGACGGTGACGACGATGGACTAAGAAAAGATTTACCAAGGATCAGTTGACTCTGATACCATGTTAGAAACGAAGAAAGAGAATTGTATTGATAGAATTGATTTATGAATTGATATAATGAACAATACATAAATGTCTATTTATAGGCACATAATCTTGGAGGTTGAGTAAACTTAGGAAACAAGAAATTTTAGTCCTAGATGATTTGGGAAAAGGTATAAGAAACCTATTAAGAAAAGATATATAATCTATAATAAGAAATATATAATCTAACATAAACCATGATAAGCATACTCCACTCAGGACTAGTTACTATCACACAACTGATAGTTGTAGCACTAAAACAAAAAATTGTGCCCAGACTTCTATCGAACAGTGCGTATGTGTAATTTTATATTTTACTCAATTGGATTTTAAAGTTGAGAAGCCCTTCAATTTTCAAAGATTAATCCTTCAATTTCATAATTTTTTCTTAGCTTCATTTTTAATTTTAGAATATGTATCAAACTTCGTTTACTATTCATATTTAGAGCTACTCTTATTCCGAAGTGAAATTTTTTACTGTGTCATTATTCTATGTGTCATTTTATTCTCTTGTCAAATTTGACTTAACCAAAATCAAAACTCGTTCAGTTTTCTTTTACTAATTTTCTTCTTTTACTTTTGCTTCTTCTATATGTTTTCTATTTTTCCTAATTTTTCATCAAAGCTATTATCGAGCTTTACCAATTTTATAAACAAAATTGAAATTATATTTTGAAGAATTGTTAAACTCATATATTACATGATCAAATATATCTAAAATTTAATTTTTCAAGTTTTTTTAAAAATCATGTCACAAAGAGTTAAAAAGACTTTAGTATAATTTCTAACCTGATAAAGATGCACAAATTTTAGAAACTAATCTTTCTTGACCATGTCCAGCAAAATTCATCTTAAGAGAGTCTTAATTTTGAAGGTTAAAATCAAGGGAAATTAAATTTTTTTTTTTAAGTATGTCCAACTAAGCTAGTTTGGTTATGTAAGATTCTCATATCAAATTTTATTTTAGTAAGAAATTGGAGTGGTAGTATATTTATTTAAGGGTTCAAGGGCTTGGTAGAAGTAACTGCAAAGAAAAAAAAACTGGGAAAAAAATCTAATTTGTTTATAAGTTTACTGTGTTAGCCTAAGAAGCAGTGATACTTATCTCGAGATGCCGTGACAGTATTGGACACTCGGATACATTTTGAACATAAGAATACGGCTCGAATATGTGGCAATGATACGTTTTGAATACTTTCAGATATGGTGGAGTATTTTTTTAATATTTTTTTTCAAAAGAATGAAATTTAATGCAATTTAAAATATATTATGAGTTGACTAGCAAAATAATATAAAATTTAAGAAAACAAAAATAACAAACATTTAACTCAGACACTTCAAATTAGTGATTTATTTATGATTATGAAGGTCAAATTATCAAAACTTATTATTTATATATATATACAATAATATATTATATTATTAATTTTTTGTGTATTACACGTATTTTTTTGGGTACTCATATTCCTAGTCCGTATGTTGACACGTGCATAACTTCATTCTCACTTGGTTTGTTGCTATTGCTTTGAAATTAGAAACCTTATCCAAAGTGACCAGACCGACACAACACGACATATGAATTTGCCACTAGCAATAAACTTTTACTACTATGTCTCTTTTACTTTTACTAAAAGAGTGACTGATGAGAGAATATGGATACATGGATTCACTTTTTCATGAGCTATGGTTGAGATATTATGTGTATGTGTTACCCAAGTTCAATGTCTTGAACCTCGGGAACCATAAATTGTCGTACGATGAGATCAACTGTAGTTTGCACAAAATAAGAAGGGAATAACTAAAAGTACACTGGTATGGTACCGACTACAATAATTTGTTAAAATTGAAAAAATTTAAGAAATTGTAAAGATACTAATTACATATATGTTAATAAATCACCATAATATTTCTAGAAGCATTCAACATAGAAAACTTACAGATTTTTATGTAAGAAGAGTCATTCCAACAAATTTTGAAGTGGAAGAGTCATTTTAAAATTAGTTGGATGACATATCTTTTACGTCATCAAAAGTCAATCTTTACTTACAATTCCCTTATCAAAACCCATATTATTATTAATATTTTTTTAGCACAACTAATATTAAATGACCATTTTATTGGTGGTCTAACTTGTGTATATCAATCCAAAACAACATGATTTTTTTATAAGTTTTGTTCCATAAGTTCTTCCAATCGAGTCAAAATTGCAATGCAAATTTGTTTATGTTTAACTCGAACTGATCAAACTGTCAGTAAATCAAATCCAATCTAAGTGGAGTAATTTGAAGTTCATCCTACTAGTATTTTTTGTATAAAAAGTTTGATTCCCCAAAATTCCAAAAATCATGGGACGGGGGAGTACTTTTTATTTTTCTAATATGTTTCCTATTTCTTTTAGTTCTTCAACAAAGCTAGAGAACTGGCGCTCCACCAATATCCTTTAGAGCTCCACACTTATTTTTTAAAAAAATAAAAATACAATAAAATCCTTATGATATACCATGTTTGTTATTAGATTATTAATACCATATTTGAGGGCTCGTTGGGTAACTATTTATGTTTAATGTTTATTTTATAGATACGACACGTGTAAAATAAATTATAATTTTGGTGAGTAAAAGACAACATGCCAAATATAAGAATGTGAGATAAAGTGTGAATGAATTAGAATTCTAAGAAAGGTAAAAAATCAATTGGATTAGAGTCATAATTTAAAAGGGCAATTATGATATAAACAATATAAGAATCAAATATGGTGTATCATAAAAATTTTTTTTTTAATTTTATTTTTAAAAAATATAAGAGTGGAGTGATAGAAGATATTGGTGGAATGTTAATATAACTCCTCAAAGCCATTATCTTACTCTCACAAGCTGACTGAGTGGCTTTTAATGATGCTGTGTGGACTAAGTAATTCCCGAGGAAGGAGAGCACCATTTCTAACACTTCCATTAATCTTTGTTAAAATCTTCGAAAAAAATTCCATTGTCCAATTTTGATTAAATCATGATTAAATGCAACACTTGCAATAGCTTTTTAATTTGTGAATGGGTCCACCAGTCCATCCATTTTCCTTTTGATCTCTGTGTAATAATGGAGTGCTATGATAAAAAATAAAAATTTGAATGTAAATCTAATTTGATTTCAACTTGAATTGAATTGTTAATAATTTAAATTGGACTGCTTTTGGAAATTTTAATTTTAGTAGTAGTAGTCTAAATCCAACCGAAATTTGGCCATTTTAGATTAACCCCTACTAATCTATCCAATATTCTTATCACAAAGTTAGGTAGTGGGGGGAAGAATTTGGACTTCATATTGTTTTGAGTTGGTCAGAATAGAATCTCACCGGAGAAACACAAATTCAACAATTTTTTAATTTGTAAAAAAAATAATAGGTAGGCAGGTGAGTCCATTACCGTCCTGAGAAAACGCGTCCTCTCGTTTTTTCCTTTCTTTGTCGCTTCTGATCAATAATTATCATTTACTTTTCCTTGTGACAAGTAGTCTCTCTCTCTAGCATCTGAATTTGCATCTCTCTCTCTCTCTCTCTCTCTCACTTTCTGCAATCCCCTCAATCTCTGCACTCTCTTGCTCTGTTTCTTATCTCACAGTCTCACCTGAATCTTCACTTTCCTTTCCGGTCATCATCCATTTTATTTCTCTTGATCTGTCATTCAAAATCAGTGTTGGTGTATTTGGATTTGGGATATATAGCTCACTAGCTGCATCTAGCTCGAGGTATGTATGTCTTTAAATCTCTTCTTTAGTTTCGTCAACAGCACTACTCTTACCCCTCTGTTTTTCTATTGCTCCCATTTCCTTTGTATTGTATTCCATCATCTCGTTTGGTTTTTCTGTTAAATTTGAATTAGGCTCTCTCTTACACCTGAATTTGTCTCTCTATCGGATGTCTCATTGTGAATTTTCACTTTTCTTTCTGCAAAAAATAAATAAAAAATCTTGTCTTGAAGAGTCTCTTCCATTAATTTCTTAGCTTTCTCCTTGTAGAGAAAAAAGAGTCACAGATTTCTGTATTTCGATTGTTGCCATTTTCTTAATATTCTGTATTGCATCGTCTCCTTAAAGAGAGAAAAGAAAAAGAAATAAAATTAAAGGTAGCTAGCTGGTGAAGTGAAAATGGGTGACATCTTTGGCGTTGTGGGAACGATGTTGGAGCCGATCAGAGACGTCTTGTACACATACATCGGCCGTCAATTGGGTTATTTAGTTCACTGCAAGAGAAACATTAAGGATTTCGCAGATGAAGTTGAAAGTCTCATCCTTGAGAAGGGAAGGATCCAAATAGAGGTCGAAGCAGCCTTAAACAATGCAGAAGTCATTCACGATGATGTTAGGGAGTGGCTGAGCAAAGTGCAGAGCATGGAAGACGACAAGACCAGATTACTCCAAGGCAAACAAAATCTCAAGTGTCTTGATGTACGCTCACGCTACCGGTTGGGTAAGGAAGGGAAAAATAAGAAGACTCGTGTTACTAAGCTTATTGAGGGCGGCAACAATTTTCGCACTGTTGGACACCGACCTCCTCTCACTCGTACTTGGCACAGAACGCACACCATAAACTATGAGAGTTTTGAATCCAGGGAATTGGTTTTTGAGGAGATCATGAAGGCACTAAAAGATGATGCCAATTACAAGATTGGGATACATGGAATGCCAGGTGTTGGTAAGACAAGGATGATGCAAGAAGTTGCCCACCAAGCCCAAAATGAGAGCCTTTTTGATGAGATCGCCAAGATAGTTGTCTCCCAGAATCCAATTTTGAAAGATATTCAACTAAAGCTTGCAGCAAGTTTGAATCTGAAATTGGATAAAGACACTACTGAATATGAAAGAAAGGAACTGCTACGCATTAGATTGGAAAATGGTAAAAAGATCCTTGTAATGGTAGATGACGTTTGGAATGATCAAATTAAGTTGGAAGACATAGGAATTCCTGCTACAAATGATCATACCAAAGGTAGCAAAATTTTGCTGACATCCCGAAATCAAGATGTGTTTGAAGCAATGGAGGTTCCTCAAAAGGTGAACTTCCAAATTGGAGTCTTATCGGAAACTGAAGCATGGTCCCTATTCAACAAGAAGGTGGGAGATTCTATCCAACCTCATGGAATGCGTTCTGTAGCGAAAGCGGTGTGTGAAGAATGTGCAGGTTTGCCATTGGCAATACTTGCAGTTGGAGGAGCACTAAAGAATAAGCGTAAGCAGGTTTGGGAAGATGCACTTAAACAACTAAAAAGTTCCACAGCAGAGAACATTGCGGGATTGCCCGCAAAACTCTATTCACCCATAGAGTTGAGTTACAACCATCTGGAACTTGTTGATGCGAAGTCACTTTTTCTGCTTTGTTGTTTGTTTCCAGAGGATACTGAGATTCCTATTGATTGGTTGGCGATGTTAGGATTTGGAATGAGTCTTCTTCGAGGTGTGGATACAATAGAAGAGGCAAGGAATAGAACACATGCATTGGTCACTACCCTCAAGACAGCTTCTTTGTTATTAGAGGTCAACGAGGAAGACGAGGTGAAAATGCACGATGTCATTCGAGATGTTGCCACATCGATTGCATCAAAGGACAAAGATGTCATGTTTCTAGTGAAAGTCGGTATTGAAAAGTGGTCGGAGAAGGATGAATATAAACGATGCAGAGCAATCTCATTATGGTTCAACCATGATTGTGTGATTCCCGATGATTTAGAATGTCCAGAACTACGCACCTTAATGTTGCTCTGCGGGGATTCATTAGAAGTTCCATGTAGCTTTCTTAAAGGAATGGAGAAGCTTGTAGTTTTATTTTTGCATAACGTGCGCATCGCGACATTACTATCATCACTTAAAAATCTTCGGATTTTATGTCTACTCTCCTGCAAATTGGTGAACCTAACTTATCTCAAGGAATTTAAAAAACTTGAGATACTATACATTGCAAATGAGGATCTCGAAGAGGTGGCTCCGGAAATAGGACAGTTGAGTCATTTGCAGTGGTTGGATCTGAGGGGATGTAAAAGTCTAAAAATCCTTCCATCAGGTGTCATATCAAGTCTATCCCAACTTGAGGAATTGTGCATTCCAGATGAGTTTGACCAATGGGAGATTAAAGACAATGCAAGTCTTAATGAACTAAATTCATTGACGCGTTTAATCAGTTTAGAAGTTCATGTGCCAAATGTAGAGTTACTGCCCCTCAATGATGAGCTCCTGTTCAAGTCGTTGATCAGATTTAAAATATCCATTGGGAGTAAGTTTTATTCCTTGGATGCAATTCCCTCGTCAAAAAAAAGGATATTGAAACTAGTGGGTTTTCCTTTGAAGAAGAGGGGTCTTAAGATTTTGATGGAAAAAGCTCAAGTGCTAATTTTAGAAGAATTGAAAGGTTTAAAGGATGTGTTTGACGATAGATATGGAGAAGAAGGGTTTCAAGAGTTGGAGTATCTTGAAGTTGAGGATTGTGATGATGAGATGGAAGATCTGTTGGGCAAACCAAAATGGATTAATTCACAGTCTAACCAACTATGTGCATCTGGTGGTTCTTTCAGTAAATTAAGAGAATTAAAAGTTACAAACTGTCGATTAATGAAATATCTCTTCTCCGCTGCCATTGCAAGAGGTCTTCCGCAACTGCAGAGATTATGTATAAATAATTGTGAAATGTTGGAAGAAATAGTGGGAGATATTGAGCAAGAAGAAATAGTGGGAGATACTATTATTACTTTTCATCAATTAAAGAGAATGAAGTTGAAGTGTCTACCAAACCTGAGAAGCTTCTATGGCAATACGAAGAAGAAGATGTCAACTAGGGGATGCAACACGTCCACCCTTGCGCAAGCTTTGTTCAATGATAAGGTATTCTATTCGCACCACTTACTTACCTTCTAATAAATAATTTGCTCCACTCAACACTTTTTAGCTGCTTAATTTTTGGAACACTTGGATATACTTTTTTTAAAAATTAATTAGCCTAATTCAATTGCTATCATCCTATATATATTATACTATACATGGAAACTCCACCATTCTGTCAGTCTAATCTACACAATAATATAATTTATAAGCTTTCCATTTTCATTAAATCATCAAATAATTATTTTATTTATTATTATTTTTATTTATCACTGCTAAATGCAAAGACTCGTTGCGGCTAGGGTTTGATCGTGCTGATTGCATCACTGCTAAAGCCAAGAATGAAAGTGTTTAGGGTTATACATATCTATATATATATATATATATACATATATATGTATATATATATATATACATATATATGTATATATATAGCTTGGGTTATCTATGGGCTTCAGTTAGTTGGCTTTTGTTTTTTTTAGGGGACCAAATTATTTGGGTGGCTTGGGTTGGGCTTCAATTAGTTTGGTTTTTTATTTTATTTTTAAAAGGGACCTAATTATTTGGGTTGGGTTGGACCTTATGTATGAGTAGATTAAAATTTGATACTCTGTATCACGTATCCCGAGTATCAAATTTCTCTAACTATATATTATATTATATATTTGTAATTCTATTAGTTTTAGAGTTGATGACTTGTCTTTACCGTTAAGATTTTCTTTTTCTAAATTAGGATTTGGATGGTTTGTGTTATGCAACTTATTCTATATAAATCATTTTCTCGAAATACTTGCCTCAAATAACCATGCAAAAACCTTTGACAATGATGTTGATTGACACTCAGTATCAAATTTCTCTAATTAGACACTAACTATATATCATATTATAAATGTATCCTGGGTTCTGTTTCTTTAGGGACCCAGCTTCAATTTTTATCCTTTCTGATGTGGGCAGATATCTCCTATTTTCTAATGTATCCACTCAAAATATTGTGATATTCTACTTTAGCTTTGTCCGTGTTGGGTCTTACCCGTGTCCCATATCTATGTCCCTCCTTCCTCGTAACTCTAATCTAGCATGACCTTGAACTTTCAAAACTAACTTCAACAAACAATCTTTAATTTAATCTTGAGTTCTTGATTTCAGATGTATTCATTTTTTTTATTGAATTATAAGCAAGTCTAATTTATAGTCTAACCTTCTTTGAGCCATTACAATTTTTTCCACATTAGTTAATGAAATGTGATATAATGAATTTCGCAGGTTAAGCTTCCAGCTTTGGAAGAATTGATAATTAATGACTTGGAAAGCCTCACAACAATATGGGACAACAAATTATTCCTAGATTCTTTTCAACGGCTGAGGAATATCAATGTGCGAAAATGTCAAAAACTAGTGAATGTAATTCCATCCAATACAATCCCATTGTTGCAGAACCTTGAAATTCTCGGAGTTAAAGATTGTGATTCAGTGATATCTGCAGTTGAAGTAATTGCTACTAAAGAAGGCGATGATGAGATCATCGTGTTCCCTCGATTAAAGAATGTGAGACTTCAATTCTTGCGAAACCTCAAAAGTTTCTGCTTGTCCCGAAGAAGAGGAGAAGATAGGGTACCGAAGGAGAATAATATTACGCAACAACAAGCTCTCTTCAGCCATAAGGTACATAGTGGGTCCTTAATTAATTTCAGTAATTAAGGGAAGCCAGGGCTATAACTATTGCTCATTTTCCAGAAGATTTAATAACAGAAAATAAACGACAATAAACAAATCAGTTAAAATGTTTGCCTTTGTAAAAATTAATTAGCCTAATTCAGCTGGTCTCATAAATTTGTGTTAGAAGTTTTTTTTTTTTTTAATATTTAAAAATGCTTTTACACACATCAAATTTCTACCATGCTATATATAACATGCATTTATTAGCATAATTTTCTAGACTAACTTTTCGTATGATGTTTATTCAAATTTATATATTCAATTGCAATTCCAAAATGGATATAAGTTTAATCTAGATCAAATAAAAATATTATATTCTCAGATAAAATAGCATATTAAAATGGATATTATAAAAACAGAGCAAAACTCTACATCTAATTCGAAAATCAGAAAAGAGGCATAGCAGAAGAACAATATTACTTGGGCCTTCTAATTCCAAAGACTAGTGGGCTCCTAAATGAGAAAGCAACCCAACGAAGAGCTGGATTGTGCTTCATTTGTTTGAAAAATAATAAGTAAATCATTTATATTCCTAAAAAAAATTTGATTTGTGATTGTGCTTCATTTGTTTGAAAAATATCACACAACAACAACTCTAGTTTTTTCCAAAAAAAGAAATCTCTAGTAGACCCCTCATGTAGTGTTGACAATTTTTATTTTAAAATTGTAAGAGCCAAATGTTGCAAAATTTACTAATAACTAGCCACCAGTCTATTAGAGAGTTGGATTCTTGAACTACAAAATGTAATACATAATGAATTTTGCAGGTTGCATTCCTTGTCAGGGAGGAACTTAGTATTGAAAAATTGGAAAGCCTAGTGACATGAAACAACTTATTTTCTCCTCCCACATGAAAGGTCGCACATTTAATTAAAAAATGAAAAAATCAAAGATCCACTTGATGGCATCTCATCAACATCTATTAGCCACTTTGTTTTCTTCTAAAAAATATTTATTTTTTATTTTTTAATTATTATGGAATTAGGAAGTTTTCTTGACTAATAGCTAAATTTTTAAAAAAAATTTGGTTTCCAGTACTTGAGTTTGAGTCTCGTCAGAACCAATATTAGCGTTTTGCATGTCTAATTTGACAATTTGTAGATCATAATATAATTTGAATATGGGAGCTGATATTGACACTCTACCAATATCCTCTGGCACTCCACTTCCACCTTTTTGTAAAGTACAATTGCAAAGGTGTCCCTCTACTATACAATATTTGATTCTTTTATTTTTAATACCCTAATTGCCCTTATTTGATGACGTTAGAATTCTTAACTACAAATTGCAACTTCTCTCTCACGTTCTTTATTTGTGTGAAAGTACTTCTTCATTGATTTTAAAAATATTATTTTTTCATGTTAAATCAATTTATCAATATTTATTTTAGGAGTAAAAAAGTTTAGGATTCAATATAATGATTTAGAGAGTATCAATCAAATGTATGTGATTCGGATAATAAAAGTTATATCATTAGATAAGTTAGGAAGAAGTTGTTAATAATAGATTACCTAGAGAAATATTAAAAATGTATTTGAGTTGGAAACAAACATTATATCAATGAATAAAACCTATTTGAAAAAAATTAATTATATTTAAAATCAAAAGAAAGTTTAATTTCACTTGAATAAAAATTATGATATATAGTTCTTTAAAAAAACTAAGGAAATTTTTTTATTTTAATAGAGAACTTTTAGAAATTAAAAGATGAAAAGAGAAAAACATGACTCTATGAAATATTTTTTCAATTGTAGTTGTCTTAATTTAACTAAGGAGCCTTTGCACCAAAATTTCAAAAGATAAAAATAAAAAAATGAATACGATATTTTTCTTCGTTTGGCTTTTATTTTCACCTCCTTCCTTTCTATTTTGTTTGTTCACAAATTGATGGTATGTTTCAAAATTTTAATTTATGTTATTTTATAAATAAGACACATGAAAAATAAATTACACGTTTGAAATTCTAAAAGTAACTTTTCACTAACTCATGCAAAATAGATATTTTGTTAATTTAGAAAAGTTCTCAAATTTTAAGAGTAATTTAAGAAAACAACATTTATTTACATTGACTTTTTGAAGTGAAATTTTGTTGAGGATAAATGAAAAGATGAAGACTCATAATTCTAATCTAGCAATCACCTTGAGCTTTCAAAACTAAGTTCAATAGGCAATTTTTAATTTAAGCCTAAATTTCCTATTTCAGACCTATTCATTTTTCCAATTGAATCATGTGTAAGTCTAATTATTGGTATAACCTTCTTTGACCTTGTGCAATTTTTTTCCCATTAATTCATGAAATGTGATATAATGAATTTCTCAGGTTAGGTTTCCAGCTTTGGAAGAATTGAAAATTTATGAGTTAAAAAGCCTTACAGCAATATGGGACAACGAATTATTCTCAAGTTCAAAAGGTGAAGATTCCTTTCGTCGGCTAAGGAACATCAATGTGCAAAAATGTCATAAACTAGTGAATGTATTTCCACCCAATGCACTCCCATTGTTGGAGGGACTTGAAATTCTTGAAGTTCAAGAATGTGATTTAGTGGTATATGGAGTTGAAATAGTTGCTACTGAAGAAAGCGGTAATAAGATCATTGTGTTCTCTCGGTTAAAGACTATGAGACTTGAATTCTTGCCAAACTTCAAAAATTTCTGTTGGTCCAGAAATAATATTCTGCTACAACAAGAAGCTCACCATAAGGTACGCATGTCTTTCCTTAATTAATCACAATTAACCATTGGCTGCACAGCTGAAATTAATTACTGGACCCAGGGGCCATAGCCGTTACAATCTGAAAATAAAATAAACAGCGATGGTATCTCCATTTTGATTAAGCTTAAAACATGCCTTCTTCTCTTTTTATCCATATCTGAATCTCAACCGTGACCTATTCTCTAGTCCAACTCTCTCTCTCTCTTAAGTTTTTTCTTCTGTAGTCCGTTCAGGCTTTCTCTTCCTTTCTGTCCTTCACTCGGTTTTATATACTATAATTTTATAAGCTAAGCTGAGTAATTTAACAAGGTCAGTTTATTGAATAATACATATGTGTATACATGGAGACTCCACCACTGCCGTGTAAACTAATGCACACAAAATTCTAATTTATAAAGTTGTCACTTGTCATCAATTTATTGAATAAGCACTTCATTAATTTTTTTATATTTTTTCATATTACAGACAGTTTTAGTTTTGGGAGAATAACAGATTCAAAGAGGAGAAAACATTGAAAGAGGGAAGAGAGAGAGAAACACAAAGGATGTAGCTATGTCATCACATTAACATAGTCAGATTGAATAGAGGAAGATTGAATTAAATAAACAACGTGTAATCTCAAGTTACCTGAGATTCTTGAGCGAGGGAGATAGAGAGAGATACTTGAACAAAAACACTTATATATATATACACACACACGAGTAGATTAAAAGTTTTGAGTTTTTGTATGTGGACTATATATATATATATATATATTACATTTTCAATAGCCTAAACGAATGAACATGTTCACGATCAAACGAGCCAAGTAGGGTTACGTTTGAGGTTGGTTTATTTAATAAACAAACGCAATAATTTTGATTTACTTCGTGGGTCTACCCTTGTTTAGTTGTTTTAGTCGTTGGGTGTCAAAATCTGCTGGGACTGCTTTTGATTTGGCTTGAAATGCTTTTGATTTGGCTTCTATTTTGTTTTCTTTTCATATCATTCTTCCCATCACTATTTACTTAGGTATCAATTCTCTCTCTCTCTCTCTCTCTCTCTGTGCTTGGGCCGTCTTCTATATATGCACACACTAAAATTAATATAATAAAGATAAACATATTACATTTAATTTATAAATTTTCAAATTTCAATTTCAGGGTACCATTTTCGCCTTTCCAAATGGAAATTTCTAGATTCGTCTACAATTTTAAACAATAATTTTAATTAACATAAAACAATATAAAGTGTTAGAAAACAAAAAGCAATATACATATAACTCTAATATCTAAATTAGTAATTAAATTAATAATGTGGATAAAATGAACAAAAATAATTTTTTTTTGTATACATAAGAATATATTATAAATAATTTGATTGTTGTATTCTAGCTAAATTCATGTCTTTTTATTAATTTATTAATTTTTTTTTTTTGGCTATTTTTGGTATCATCGTGTGGTCTTCATAGTCTGAACCATTACTTTCTAATAAGCCTAACAACAATAACAATATGGGCCAACCAATTATCTTGTGATGTAATAAATTTTATAAGTTAGGTTCTCCCAGCTTTAGAGGAGTTGAAGATTAAAGAATTGAAAAGCCACTAGCTATGAGTGGGACGGTTGTTTCAGTTATATGTATATACTGTATATAATTTGAGAAGAATTTATTTTATTTTATTTGTAGAACATGAAATGGAATTATAACTGAATTAATTAGAAGGTACTTAACAAATTAGGGGTAGTCATTAATTAGTACATAATTGATTACACTTTGGACGCAGGTTGAATTTCCTATGTTAGAGCAATTGGCATGTGATGGAAGCATCTTTGAAGGTATTTGGGTTGGCCATCTTCGAGCTGGGTCCTTTAGAAAAGTAAGAGTGATAGAGATGACAAAGTACAGCAACATAATGAATGATTGTAGGCAGCTGCTACAGTGGTTTGAGGTTGTTGAAGAACTCAGTCTGAAATCTTGTTACTCATTGGAGGTTATCTTCAACCTTGAAGGAGTTGATGATGCCCTTCAAAGAAAGGCAATAATAGACCTGTCTTCTCAATTACTAACATTGACGCTGGAGGATTTACCTAAATTGAACCATATTTGGATAACCGACTCTGGAGGGCTTCTCATGTTTCACAACCTAACATATTTAACAGTTGAAAAATGCAACAGCCTGAGGTATCTATTCTCACTCTCAATAGCAAGACGTCTCACACAACTAGAGTATTTGAAAATTGAAGACTGTGATGCAATGGAAGAAATAGTAGTTAAAAATGAAGAACAAGGAGAAGAAGAAGACTCCACCAATGAAATTGTGTTTCCCAAGCTATCTAATCTGTGGGTTCAAAGTCTGCCAAAGCTGACAAGTTTTTGTGGGGCAAAGAATGCTGCTTTTAAATTCCCATCCTTAAAGGGAGTTGTTCTTAATAAATGTCCAGAATTGCAGACTTTCTCATCTGGAGGCATAAGCACACCACCGCATATAACACTCTATGGAGATGATGGGAGGCAATCCCATGTAAGTGAGCTTAATAAGTATGTGGAGGAGCAATACATTCGAGAAGGAAAGGTAATTACGGAATGTCATGAAATCTTAACAAGACTATCGTCAACTATGTTTACTATTTTTTATAGAGTTTTGTCGTGGAATATATTACAGTATTAATTACAAGAAATGACTGAGCTAATTAATTATTTTAATTTAACCCCTCCCTCCACTTGTGTTTAATTCAGGGAATTCAAACGGTGGATAATGAGGATGAAGGAATAAGTAGTTGAGGTAAATAAACATGATTAATAGATGATCTGCTTCATTTTTAATAATGTTCATTTGCTGTTTCATGCCAAACAGCTTCTCTTTTATATTTTGTTAGTCACAATTAATATTATTTAATACTTTATATCTATGTTATTTTGCTAAATGTGACAATAAATTAATTCAACTATGTGTAGAGGAGTCTATGCCCAACATACATAAGCACAAGTGGCAAGCATCACAGAAGTGTCTCGTGATTGCATGGAGTATATAGGTTATACTACAGGGATTATCTTATAGGGACTAAGTCTAAAGTGTCTCGACGGCACATGAGTCATTCTAAATAAGATTACTCACGAAACACTAGGCTTCCCGAGTGTTAAAGGGGTAACCTCGGGGAAGGAGGTTGTGCTAGGGGAAGTACCCGTATATTATCCTCCTATCCAATGACCCTATCGGAGAGGGAAGTTTGAGGTACGGTAATATATTGTACAGGGCCTTCAGTACAACCGGGAGTTATAGTCATCACTCATTGTATTCTTTTAACATAGGACATTTCCTCCGAGGTAGGGAACTATGTTTACTTCCAACCCCTGCGAGACAGTCACATAGACTGTCCACATAGGTTGAGTAATACATCGAACCCATGTCTAAGAGTCTCGCTCGGGGAGTATTGACTATGGCAGGAGACTACGAAATAAGACATGTTAGTGCTACATGGTGGAATAGTAACATGTGTCGCGACACTATACTCTCCCACCTAATAGCACTCTCATGATCTAACACGTAGATCGGGGAGTTATAGTGCTGGTGTGCAACAGTCTATGGCTCAGGCGTTCATGGTGTGTCGAATAGTCACGACATGTCTTGATCCCAAACGGGAAAAGGGGTGTGTCGCGGCATGGAGGCTTGAAGGAGGGGCTCGCCGGGTGGGTCATATAACCAGAACATTACTCTGGGACCTCAGTGGAGAGGGTGACCACGCCTCAGCCAGGAATGATCAAGGTGCATGGGTACGAGTACGGAATAAGCCGTACCATGGCACGTGTCAGCACGTGCTAGGACTTCTATAAATAGGAGTGCCAGCTGACGTGAAACACGACTTTTGGGGGGCCAGATGTACCATTCCCCTTTATGCACTTCTGACATTTCTGCCCAAATTCTCTCTCCTGTCATCACATCTTCTCTTTCCTCTTTCAGTATCTTCTCTGGTCACTCTTGATCCATTCAAACTTTCTGAAACCCTAATTCTTTACAGATAATCCATCATCTACAAAGGCGACTTCACTGGGGACTTGAATGTCTCATAAGATGATCGGAGCACAGAGAGGAAGAAAAAGAGCAGGTGTTTCTGGACCTCGCAGAGTTCGAAGAGGGCCTGCAAGGCTTGGATTTGAGGAAGATAATTCGGTCGGAGAACAGTCTCCGACACCGATTCACCGGAGGGAAGGGAGTTCAGCGCCGGAACAGACAAATGATTTGCCGGCAAATCCTCCATTAGCTTCATCAAGACCGTCGGCATAACCACCTGTGGGCACCGATGTATTGCTTGAGACAATGCTAACTATCCAGCAGACACAAAAGAAAATATTGGAGCACTTAATCGCAACTCGTTCCCAACAAAATACAGTTTTCCATTCGCCATCGATTCATACTCCTTCAGCTACACTTCCTCCACAAAATCAAGATCAACCCACCCAGGAGGTAGTTCACCCCTCATTGGGAAGGCTCAACAAAGAACAAACTCATAATGTTCCAGTGGAGCTTATGTCTGAACCAGCTACATATGTGACTTTAAGTCAATTACAAACACTTTTAAATGATGGAAGGAAAGATGATCATGGCTCAGCTGAAGGACTCGATATCCGACCACCTTACCCTCAAATTGTGGCATTAACACCATATCCAGAGGGCTACACCACGCCAAAATTCAAACAGTTTGATGGCAAAGAAGGTAATGCGAGGGAACATGTGGTGCGTTTTATTGACACTTTAGGTGGTCACGGTCACAATGAGACTCTCCGTTTTCTGGAGTTTTCAAAGTCCTTAACCGGGAGAGCGTATACATGGTACACCAATCTAGTGCCGGGGTCAGTGCCTTCGTGGACTGATCTTTTGGCCAAGTGCTATGCAAATTTTTTTCAAGCGGATGAGAAAGTAACCATGCTGGCACTCACTCGTGTAAGACAAAGAATGTCTGAAGAGGTCACCACATATGTAAGAAGATTCAGGGAAACCTCTCTCGAGTGTTACGAGCCAATACCGGAGGATCATTTGGTGAATATATGTATTGAAGGAATGCTGCATGAATATCGATTACACTTGGTGAATCATGAGGTGAAAACATTTTCTATGTTATTGGAGAAGGCACGAAGGGTCAGTGAGTATTTTGCGTCATCTAGTCGCGAATGGAGAGCCTCGCGAAAGACTGCGGTCGCGGCAGCTGTTCACCAGGAACAACAATCAAATGAAGGTGTGAACAAGAGATACAAAATAGAACCTCCACCTCTTCCCTGTGGTAAGAAAGAAGCAATAGACCTTTTGAACAAATGGCTCGCGGACGGAGTTCTCACACTACCTAAAGTGCAACGATTGCCCACAAAAGAAGAAAAGGATAAACCTAGTTATTGTCATTTTCATCGCATGGTCAGACACTCGATTACTGATTGTTGGGCCTTTCGCACTCTGGTACAAAAGAAAATGATTGCTGGAACTATAGAGTTGACTCCAAAGACAGATGTCTGAAGAGATCTGTACCCCAAACATAATCAAGCATATGTCAGTGTAGCAACAGCAATACAAGATACTCCGGAGGTATACAGTGTTGAAGCAATGATCCTAGAGGAGGAAGTTGCAAATGCAGATGACCAGGCCATAAGTGTGATATTCAATGAGTTCTTTGATCGCCTGAAATTTCCTCTCCAAAAGCGCGAGAATGTTAAAAATGACATCCTTGATTTGCTCGATAAACATCAGGGAATTGCTGCTGAAAGGAGAAAGATGTGTGCCCGCAACATTACCTTCTCTGAAACAGATAAACAAATTCACTACCCTCACAACCGACCATTGTATGTGCCAGCGACAGTAAATGACACAAAGCTAAAAAGAGCCTTTCTGGATAGTGGAGCCTCAGTAAATCTTATGCCACTCTCAACATTGAAGTTTGCAAAAATATCCGAAAGTAAGATAGTGGAACGACCCATAAGTGTTGCAGGGTTTAATGGCAATCGTGACTTCACCTTGGGATATGTAACTGTTGACCTTCAAGTAGGCAGGATACGGGCTCCAACACTTGATACGGACCTTCACTTTAGTATGGCTTTTCATCCTCAGACGGATGGTCAGTCCGAGCGTACCATACAGATTTTGGAGGATATGCTACGGGCATGTGTACTTGATCTTCGGGGCAGTTGGGAGGATCACCTTCCTTTGGTGGAGTTTGCATACAATAATAGCTATCAAGCTAGCATTGAAATGGCTCCATTCGAGGCTTTGTATGGTAGACCGTGCAGGTCACCTGTCTGTTGGACAGAGGTTGGAGAGACAGTTTCTTTGGGACTGGATTTAGTTTGGGAAACTACGGAGAAGATCAAGGTAATACGACAGAGATTGCTTACGGCTCAGAGTCATCAGAAAAGCTATGCTGATAGGAGACGACGACCACTAGCATTTGAGGTGGGGGATCATATTTTTCTGAAGGTCTCGCCACGGAGAGGTTTGATGAGGTTTGGTCGTAGTGGCAAACTTGCACCACGATTTATCGGGCCATTTGAGATTTTGGATCGAGTAGGAGAGGTTGCTTACCGCTTGACATTGCCACCGCAATTGTCAAGTGTGCACAATACTTTCCATGTGTCTATGTTGAGGAAGTATGAACCGGACCCTTCACATGTGCTTGATTGGGCAGACCTTGAGGTGGAGGAGGATGTGTCATACGAGGAAAGACCAATTCAGATTTTGGACACCAGAGAACAAGTGCTTCGGGGCAAAACCATTCCATTAGTTAAGGTGCTTTGGAGGCATCATGGTGTGGAAGAAGCTACATGGGAGCGAGAACAAGAAGTCCGCTCAAAGTATCCCGAGTTGTTCACCACTTGAGGTACATTCTAATTTCGAGGACGAAATTCTTATAAGGGTGGGAGGTTGTGGAGACCGTGCCCAATTTTGGCCGGTTTTTCAATTTTTGTCATTTATTACTTTAAATGCATTTTAAATGATGTTTAACATGTTTTGAATGTGGGGAACATGTTTAGAGGGTTGGAATAGGGTTTTGGAAAGTTTTGGGGACTTTTCGCAAAAGTTGACTTTTTTGAGTTTGGTCAACCTAGGGGCGTGGGCCTTGTGGGCCCAGAAATTTTAAAAGTGTCGGAATGACTTCAAAATTTGAGGATAGCTTGAATAAAATATTTGACGCGCAACGGAGTTAATTTCGTGTCAATCCGAGTTACGAAACTCCGAAAATGAGCCCGAGAAGGTTTTGCAAAAAGGTGATGGCAAACTAGTAATTAAGAGGAGGTCACTTAGCTATAAATACTAAGAGAGATCAGCTATTCTCTCATTTTCCATTCCAGCAGCCGAGAGAGAGAGAGATATATACGTATATACATACAAGCTTCATCTCTTCCTCTTCTTCACTAGATTTGAGGGCCTTAGAGTGGGATTTTGATTTCACCAAAGAAGGAAGAAACGATCAGCTATTCTCTCATTTTCCATTCCAGCAGCCGAGAGAGAGAGAGATATATACGTATATACATACAAGCTTCATCTCTTCCTCTTCTTCACTAGATTTGAGGGCCTTAGAGTGGGATTTTGATTTCACCAAAGAAGGAAGAAACGATCTACACATCAAGGGCTCGAGATTGATCGGTTCGAAAATCATTTCGAAGGAAGTTGAGTTTTGAGAGATTGGGGAAAATCAATTGGAAGCCCTTCCAATTTGAGGTAGGGGTGCTAGACTCACTTCTACTTTGATCTTGTGGTCCTTTCTAAATATCATAAGAGATAGCTTTTGATTTCTTGAACCTAGGTCTATGTATATATATATATATGTATACCATGGTGATTTATGCATGTATAAGTGTCCAATATGTTAGTTAGGGCTTATGCATGGTATGTGTGTGCAAATGTGACTATAATGCTTTTGGTGAAAAATGTGTTTGTTTGATGAAAACATGAAAAATATGATTTTCTAGAAAAATCCATGATTATAGTGATTTTCATGATGTGAGTGTGATAGCATTGTGACAATCTTGAGTTGGAAGGCAAATGCATTGATTTGAGGAAAAATGCATGCATTGTGTGACTATGTGCATTGGTGTGATTATATGCACTATATGATGATTTTGGGGCATGAGTGTGAAATTAAGATAAGGGGAAGGCCCCTAGGGTGAAAGACCCAAAACTTGGCCAAGAGGAGGTGCTCCCTTCGGGTTAGTAACCCGATAAAGCACAAGTAGAGTTTGGGTGCCGAAGAGACCCTTACTATTGGAGTGATGAGAAAGCCCCTTTGACGTGATTTGGTGTGAGTTATATATATATATATATATATATATATATATATATATATATATATATATATATAAGTTGTGACTTGTCCAATTTGATATGTATATATATAAACATATGTATTTGCATTTTATGTGAAGCATCATGCATGATTTGAAAAACGTGGATGTTTGGGTAAAAAATGCATGAGCATGTGCATTCATGCATGGCTTACGGGTTAGAGTGGGGATGGGTGGATCATTTCTACTGAGCCGTTGAGATGCTCACCCCATTATATTAAACATTTTCAGATAAGGCGCCAATGGAAGACGAAGCATGATTAGCTCTATGGATATGTTGAGCTTATTTTTGAACTTTTGCTCTTTTGAGATGTAGATAAATGTCCATGCCGGCTTGTGGCATGTAGACAATGGTTGTGGTGTTGCCTTTACATTTGTATCTTCTTATGTATATGAAATTCAAATGTAAGTGCCACACTTGTAGGAAAGTGACTTTTTTTTTTTTTTGAGAAGTGTATGTGTAATGGCTTCATTCAGTTGAGACTTGTTGAATGTATGCAAAAAGGGCCATTCAAATTCTTATATGTATGGTTCCATGGATTATGTATGGATTTGGGATTTAAATGGATGAATGTATTCTTTTGTCTCTTGTATTTTAATTTCGTGGATATGAATGTTTAGAGTTGTGGATTTATGTTGGAATCATGGTTGTAGGATCTTATTGTATAAGTTAGATTGTATGGTTGGATTAATGAAGATCACCGTTGGAAAAATGAGGATAGTTTAGTTCACTTGAATTTTATATGCATTGTGAACTTAGGATGAATTTTCTATGATTATACAAGATTCGAGATTCAAATGTATAGGTTAATGTGTGAGTATGATATTATATCAATGGTAGATGATTTATATGAGTTATGAATGATCTAAGGTGGTTTGGTTGAGATTTGGGTTCAGTTTGATCTTGTAGAGGTGTTTGAGAAATTCTGGGCAGTGCATTTCGATTAATCGAAATGCCCATTTCGATTAATCGAGATGCCCATCTCGATTGATCGAAATGGTTGCGAGTTTTTATGGATTTTCAAGCTTTATTTCGATCAATCGAAGTCCCAACTTCGATCAATCGAAATATTGCAGGTCCAAAGTACCGAGAGGGTGTTTTCTTCGATTGATGGGGTCAAAATCTCGATTAATCGAGATGAATTTCGATTGATCGAAATCCAATTTCGATTGATGGAAATTACTATTCACAGTAAGGTTCAAAAATTGTCCAAACTTCGTTTCGATGCCATTTCTTCGTTTTAAATCGGAATTGAGCGTGGTTTTTTTTGAAATTGAGTATTTTTGAAAGCTCTATCCAATGGTATAGGTTTCATAATCAAATTCCATCTGTGTAAAAAGTTGAGGTCCAGAACTTAGTGGTTTATATGTATGGAACCAAAGGAGAAAATCATTTGCAAGGGCCTTTGGTGATCTAATGCCACTTGAAGGGTGTGCATATAGAATGCTTCCGCAATAGAAATGATTATAATGAGATTAAGGTGTGGAAACTTGAGGTGAAATTACGGATTCACCCCCATTTCCTTCGCTCCTAACCGGGTGTCGGAAACCGGGGCGTGACATTTACGGTGTAGTCCCATCTTCCTATCATCAAGTGATAAAAGCCAATTGGGGGAAGGGAGTCATGACAGTCCGAGGCACACCCAACCCATTTTCACCCACTGAAGCATATCTTGCAGATGCTGTCTTTTTCAATGAATTTGCCGATACTGAAGAAGGCCAAGTAGTATATGCTACACCGTTACCTAAGTGGGAGGATCTCCAGAAACAAAAGCCCATTGAAGGTGTCGCAAATAAATTGACAAGACCCGCGAAAGATGAGGCAAGATGGACTCGCATAAGGAAACCAGATGGCAAGATTGTTTATCACTTATGACGGTGTGGGGGATCAGTGGCGAAAGATATAATCGCTGGTCCCGTGTACAATGAGTCAGCAACAGCAAAAGCTGATCGGGCACTCGTCAAAGTTGCCACAGATTACCTAAGTGATGAGCCAAGACAAAAAGAACAGACTTTAGAAGAAGTTGATATATCCGATGATAAAATCTCACGACCTATCTTCATCTGTGCAGGATTGCCCCAAGTGAAGAAAGATGCATTAGTGAAATTAATAAAAGAATACAAGGACATCTTTGCATGGAATTATGAAGAAATGCCTGGGCTTAGTACCAGCATAGTCGCTCATCATTTAAATGTTAAGCCCTCAGCAGTCACTCGTAAGCAACCTCAAAGAACTTATCATCCTGATATTGAACTCCAAATAAAGACAGAAATATAGAAATTGTTGCATGCAGGGCTTATCAGGCCTCTACAACACCCAACATGGCTCGCTAACATAGTTCCAGTCCGAAAGAAAAATGGTTAAATCCGCGTCTGTGTGGATTATTGCGACCTAAACAAAGCTTGTCCCAAAGATGATTTCCCTCTCCCTAATATTGACACTCTAATAGATGCTACTGCGGGACATCAGATGTTCTCCTTCATGGATGGCTTCAGTGGATATAACCAGATAAAAATGGCTCCTGCGGATGCAGAAAAAATAGCGTTCAGGACTCTTATGGGTAATTTCTATTATACAGTAATGCCATTCGGATTGATGAACGCGGGGGCAACATACCAACGCGCCATGACAGCTATTTTTCATGATATGATCCATGATGTTGTAGAAGATTATGTGGATGATCTTGTTGTCAAATCTAAAAGAGAAGAAAATCACCTCGTAGACTTGCAGAGGGTGTTTGAAAGGTGTGGGAAGTATAAGTTGAGGATGAACCCCTTAAAATGCGCTTTTGGCATAACCTCAGGAAAGTTCCTCGGGTGTGTAGTACATCGAAAAGGGATTGATCTAGACCCAACAAAAGCTAAGGCAATAATTGAAATGAGGTCACCGAAGACAAAGAAGGAACTAAGGGGACTGATGGGGAAAATCTCGTATCTCAGGCGATTTATTCCAGCACTCGCAGAAGTAAGCCAACCCTTACTGCCATTACTCAAAGACAACGTCCCTTTCCAATGGGCGCCAGAGATGCAGGAAGCATTTGATAAAATCAAGGAAGTACTCGCGTCGCCTAAAACAATGGTTGTGCCTATGCAAGGACGGACATTGCTGCTGTATTTGACTTCAACTAGTCGCTCCATAGGAGCACTACTGGCACAGGAGGTTGATGGAGTTGAGAGACCAGTGTATTACATTAGTCGAGTATTGAGAGGGGCAGAATCTCGATATACAGCATTGGAGAAACATTGTTTAGCCTTGGCATTCGCTGTCCAGAAATTCAGACATTACCTATTAGCACACCCCTCGAGCTCGTCACGAGGTGTGATCCCATAAAGTACTTGCTTACCAGGCCTGCACTCACTGGGAAAGCCGGATGATGGCTTCTCTCCCTCACAGAATTTGAAATTACTTGTTCAAGGCCTAGAGCAGTAAAGAGCCAAGCTCTTACTGATCTTCTCGCCATGTTTCTCCAAGGAGAGCATGAACTAACAGACGAGCTAGGATCCCAAGAGGCATGCTTAGCCATGGAGAATGATGAGTGGTTTCTTAGCTTTGATGGCGCAGCTACTGCGACTGGTGGAGGAGTGGGAGTAGTATTGGAAAATGACACAACGGGGGAAGAAATTAATTTGTCTTATAAATTCAGCTTCAAGTGCTCGAATAATGAGGCAGAATATGAGGCTTTGATTCTTGGGCTCCTAGCCTGTTTAGATGTGGGAATATAGAAAGTACGGGTTCGCGAAGATTCAAAGTTGGTGATTAAACAGTCAACAGGAGAATATGCAGTAAAAGAACCCAACCTCGCGCCGTACAGGACAGTGGTTTAACAACTTTTAAAACAGTTCAAAGAAATCAATTTCGAGCATACCCCACGAACAACAAATAGACAGGCGGATGCTCTTGCAACCTTAGGGTCGCGAATGACAATGACAGAGGAACAAGTTAAAATAGAAGTGACAGAAAGAACGTTACCTTCAACCCTCTTGAGTCTCTTTCCTAGATATGAAGAACAAGATTGGAGGTTGAACATAGTTAAAGAATTGCAAATTGGCCAAGGCACATAAGCGATACCCAAAACTAGTAAATTTTGACTCTTGGGTGGTATGCTTTATCACCGGGGTGCAGAAGGTATACTCGCGCGTTGCGTAGGAGAAAAAGAAGCAGTTGAGAGGCTTTGTCAAGTTCACAACTCTGCGTGTGGGGAAGGAGATGTTAGCCTATATAGGAGATTGCAACGCCAAGGGTATTATTGGCCAGACATGAAGAAAGATGCCGCAACACTTCAGCGAGAATGCGCCAAGTGTCAGTAGTATCATGACGTAGCCAAAGGTAACATTGCGGAAGAAAAAGATTGGAGGATCAAATACCTAGACTTCCTTAAACACGCGACTCTTCCTCAAGACAGAGGCCAGGCAGCAATAGTAAAAAGGCGTGCACCACGATTCTTTGAATATGAAGGAAACTTGTACTGAAAAAGTTTTGAAGGAAAACCTCTAAGGTGCCTTAGCCTAGAAGAGGCACAGGAAGCTCTCAAAGAAGTTCACAAACATGGCCATCAGGGGGGCGTAGTCACATACCAGCAGCTCCTTAGTCTCGGATACTACTGGCCTACAATGGATTCAGATGCAAGAAAATATTCGCGAAAGTGTTTGAAGTGCCAGCTTTATGGAAATCTTGTGCATGCTCCCGCCACAGAGCTCCATAGTCTTGTTACCCCATGGCCCTTCCACACATGGGCAATGGATATAGTTGGGCCTATCTTACCTCAGTCTAAAGGATATGCGTGGATTTTAGTGGCAACAGAGTTATACACCAAATGGGTGGAGGCTGTCCCGTTGAAGAAGACAACTGCCACAAATGTGTGTGAATTCGTCAACACAAATATTATTTATCGCTTTGGCATTCCAAAAATGATCTTAACAAACAACGAGACACCGTTTGTGAATAGCCAAATGAAGAGCTTGATGGAAAGACATGGCATCGACCACCAGAAGTCCACCCCTTATTATCCGCAACGAAATGGGCAAGCCGAGGCGACTAATAAAATACTTATTAGAATTTTAAGTCGTATGGTGCATGAACGACAGAACATGTGGTCAGAACAGCTATCCACTGCACTTTGGGCTTACCGGATGACCAAGCGCGGAGTTACGCAAGCTATTCCTTTCTCGTTAGTATATGGTTCCGAGGCGGTATTGCCTATTGAAATTGTAATACCATCCATCAGGCTCATAACAGCAAGCAGAGTAATAGAACAAGCTAGAGCCATGAAACTTGAAGTGTTGGATGAAAAAAGAGAGTTGGTAGCCTCGAACCATCGTAAGTACCTGGAATGGAGGACACGAGCGTATAACAAAAGGGTGAAGGAAAGAAAATTTGAAGCAGGGGACCTAGTTCTCAAAGTTGCGACCCACGTAATGAGAGGTCAAAAGCCTGGAAAGTTTGAACCAAGGTGGGAAGGCCCATTCGTTATCACTGAAGCTTACAAAAATGGGTATTATAGGATGTCAAATGTGGAAACTAGTTTTAGGACAGGCCTTGTGAATGTTAAGTGGATCAAGTTGTATGTCCCTTAGGAAACGTTATAATAAATAAAAAAGGGGTTATGAGCATACTAGTTGTGCCAATGTTTTGGATCTTACAATAAACCGAATAATGCGTTTAGAATCCCAATCATAGCTAAGCAGGATATGTACGCAACTCGACCCTTCACAACACCATAAGTCGCATTCTCCATTATACTCATTTGCCTATGACACACGGGGAGCTTGATGTCACACGTGACTCGGCTGAGATGTCTAGGTGCGTAATGCTAACCAGTTTTTGACAGAATAAGAAAATAAGGTAAGAGATGCCAAGAAATGTTAAGTACATTACATTCAATCCGACAAAGACAACACAAGTACAAAACATAATAGCCTCGGCTGATAAAATGAAAATGGTCAAGACATCCTTGGGGGTAATAACAAAGGTGGAGAGGGGTGCTACGTAGCAACTAAAACAAGCCTTGTAAGATAGACTCGTCTGGTCTAGTGGGAGAGTCCACAAACTCATAGACCGAAATACTATGAAGTAGCTCCTCAGATTTGGCTCGAAGTGACGTAGCCTGGGCGCGGGCAGAAGCCAAGTATCCTTCAAGGTTCTCGACATTGCTATTAGCTTGCTGGAGCTCTTGTATAACTTGAGAATATGATTGTTTGAGAGAAGCAAGGTTAAAACGAGAATAGGCGACATCACAACGACGCGCTAGCCATGATAAGTCTAAACCTGCAGCTCTCCAGTCCTTAATAAGTAAATGAACACGCCTTATGTCCTCCTGTCCCACATCATTAACACTCTTCTCAAGAAGATCTCCAATCAAGTTACCCAAAGCATCTAACAACATGCGTTGAAAGTCAGAGCTTTCATAGTGAAATTTGCTGAAAGTTTCTGGGTGCTAGGAGTCTCCTCCTCTGTCCCAAAAATATCTCGCATAAGATTTTGTGCATCAAAAGTTCCTGTATCAACATTCTCTACTCCAATGTCACCCGGAATATGGATAGGCTGAAAATTGCTCTCAACAAACTCAACCTCTAAGGTGTCAGGACGGAATTGAGTGTCTCTCAACTTATGATCAACATCACTGGTAGAGTTAATCTGATGAATGATTTGAGTGTCTCTTAACTCATGGTCAATATCACTAGTTGGGTTGATCTGATGAATGGTTTGAGTGTCTCACGCAACCCTACCAGACTCATGACTGGGAGTTGCACCAACATTTCGCTCAACAGCATATTCGTGAGGACGAGTCTCCTCAACTACGAAAAATGAACTGGGAAGAGGATTGTCAACTATGACTTGTCGCAATATACTTGACTAAGGGACTCGCTTCACGTTACAATGACTATCAACGACACCCCATATTTCATCCTGAGGAACTTCATCATTAATTTGTGAAGGAGGTTTAGAGGCAGACCGATCACCACTTCCTGTGGATGCACTATGAGTAGGCGATCTTGAGTCTGAGGCTGTATCATCTCTACCATCATCATCAGAAGAACCCCCAGCTGACGAGGAACCACTAGAAATCTGAAAGAAAATTATAAGTCAATTACATAGGCCTAAAGGTAGTGATAAATGACTGAAAAAAATGGATATAAAAAACTACTTACGACAAGATCGTGGGATTTTCTCGGTTTTCCTCAAACAGTAGGAAGAAATTTGAAAATGAAGAGGAACTCTAAGAACAAACAGAACACTATTTGTCTCAGTCTCATTCAGCAAACCAGCACGGCCGAGAAGATCCACCATGCAGACATAGTGCTCCAGTTCTCGTCTTATTCCATGAACATCTAACATTGAGTGGAAGTAGTGAAAGCCCTTCTCAACCCAACCTACGTGACTACTAGCGCATAAAACTGCAATGTAAGGCGGCATCACAACGACGCGCTAGCCATGATAAGTCTAAACCTACAGCTCTACAGTCCTTAATAAGTAAATGAACACGCCTTATGTCCTCCTGTCCCACATCATTAAAACTCTTCTCAAGAAGATCTCCAATCAAGTTACCCAAAGCATCTAACAACATGCGTTGAAAGTCAGAGCTTTCATAGTGAAATTTACTAAAAGTTTCTGGGTGCTTCTGATAGATACGTTCCAAGATAGCGAGGCTACAAAAGCTACAAGTAAATCCATGCCACTGGACAGAAGTATCAGGGTCCGGAGCCTCTGTGGAAATCTGCTGAAGCGGCAGATCACAGGGAGAATGATCTGTGGCGGCACCCGGCGATGGAGCAGAGGAGCCGGGTAAGCTATGAGGAGCTGACACAGGCGGAGCTGAACTAGTAGAGTGAGGGGTACTTCTCGTAGGGATAGAAGAAAGAAGTACCAAGGAAGAGATGACAGTCTCATGTAGCATAGGAGTCTCCTCCTCTGTCCCAAAAATATCTCGCACCAGATTTTGTGCATCAAAAGTTCCAGTATCAACAGTCTCTACTCCAATGTCACCCGGAATATGGATAGGCTGAAAATTGCTCTCAACAAACTCAACCTCTAAGGTGTCAGGACGGAATTGAGTGTCTCTCAACTTATGATTAACATCACTGGTAGAGTTGATCTGATGAATGATTTGAGTGTCTCTTAACTCATGGTCAATTTCATTAGTTGGGTTGATCTGATGAATGGTTTGAGTGTCTCGCGCAACCCTACCAGACTCATGACTGGGAGCTGCACCAACATTTCGCTCAACAGAATATTCGCGAGGACGAGTCTCCTCAACTACAAATAATGAACTGGGAAGAGGATTGTCAACTATGACTTGTCGCAATATACTTGACTCAGGGACTCGCTTCACGTTACAACGACTATTAACGACACCCCATATTTCATCTTGAGGAATTTCATCATTAATTTGTGAAGGAGGTTTAGAGGCAGAACGATCACCACTTCCTGTGGATGCACTATGAGTAGGCGATCTTGAGTCTGAGGCTGTATCATCTCTACCATCATCATCAGAAGAACCCCTAGCTGACGAGGAACCACTAGAAATCTGAAAGAAACTTATAAGTCAATTACATAGGCCTAAAGGTAGTGATAAATGACTGAAAAAAATGGATATAAAAAACTACTTACGACAAGATCGTGGGAGTTTCTCGGTTTTCCTCAAACAGTAGGAAGAAATTTGAAAATGAAGAGCAACTCTAAGAACAAACACAACACTATTTGTCTCAATCTCATTCAGCAAACCTGCACGGCCGAGAAGATCCACCATGCAGGCATAGTGCTCCAGTTCTCGTCTTATTCCATGAACATCTAACATTGAGTGGAAGTAGTGAAAACCCTTCTCAACCCAACCTACGTGACTACTAGCGCATAAAACTGTAATGTAAGGCGGCATCACAACGACGCGCTAGCCTTGATAGGTCTAAACCTGCAGCTCTCCAGTGCTTAATAAGTAAATGAACAATTCTTATGTCCTCCTGTCCCACATCATTAAAACTCTTCTCAAGAAGATCTCCAATCAAGTTACCCAAAGCATCTAACAACATGCGTTGAAAGTCAGAGCTTTCATAGTGAAATTTGCTGAAAGTTTTTGGGTGCTTCTGATAGATATGTTCCAAGATAGCGAGGCTACGAAAGCTACAAGTAAATCCATGCCACTGGACAGAAGTATCAGGGTCCGGAGCCTCTGTGGAAATCTGCTGAAGCGGCGGATCACAGGGAGAATGATCTGCGGCGGCACCCGGCGATGGAGCAGAGGAGCCGGGTAAGCTGTGAGGAGATGACACAGGCGGAGCTGAACTAGTAGAGTGAGGGGTACTTCTCGTAGGGATAGAAGAAACAGGTACCTAGGAAGAGATGACAGTCTCATGTAGCATAGGAGTCTCCTCCTCTGTCCCAAAAATATCTCGCACCAGATTTTGTGCATCAAAAGTTCCAGTATCAACAGTCTCTACTCCAATGTCACCCGGAATATGGATAGGCTGAAAATTGCTCTCAACAAACTCAACCTCTAAGGTGTCAGGACGGAATTGAGTGTCTCTCAACTTATGATTAACATCACTGGTAGAGTTGATCTGATGAATGATTTTAGTGTCTCTTAACTCATGGTCAATATCATTAGTTGGGTTGATCTGATGAATGGTTTGAGTGTCTCGCGCAACCCTACCAGACTCATGACTGGGAGCTGCACCAACATTTCGCTCAACAGAATATTCGCGAGGACGAGTCTCCTCAACTACAAATAATGAACTGGGAAGAGGATTGTCAACTATGACTTGTCACAATATACTTGACTCAGGGACTCGCTTCACGTTACAACGACTATTAACGACACCCCATATTTCATCCTGAGGAATTTCATCATTAATTTGTGAAGGAGGTTTAGAGGCAGAACGATCACCACTTCCTGTGGATGCACTATGAGTAGGTGATCTTGAGTCTGAGGCTGTATCATCTCTACCATCATCATCAGAAGAACCCCTAGCTGACGAGGAACCACTAGAAATCTGAAAGAAACTTATAAGTCAATAACATAGGCCTAAAGGTAGTGATAAATGACTAAAAAAAATGGATATAAAAAACTACTTACGACAAGATCGTGGGAGTTTCTCGGTTTTCCTCAAACAGTAGGAAGAAATTTGAAAATGAAGAGCAACTCTAAGAACAAACACAACACTATTTGTCTCAGTCTCATTCAGCATACCTGCACGGCCGAGAAGATCCACCATGCAGGCATAGTGCTCCAGTTCTCGTCTTATTCCATGAACATCTAACATTGAGTGGAAGTAGGGAAAACCCTTCTCAACCCAACCTACGTGACTACTAGCGCATAAAACTGCAATGTAAGGCGGCATCACAATGACGCGCTAGCCATGATAAGTCTAAACCTGCAGCTCTCCAGTCCTTAATAAGTAAATGAACACGCCTTATGTCCTCCTGTCCCACATCATTAAAACTCTTCTCAAGAAGATCTCCAATTAAGTTACCCAAAGCATCTAACAACATGCGTTGAAAGTCAGAGCTTTCATAGTGAAATTTGCTGAAAGTTTCTGGGTGCTTCTGATAGATACGTTCCAAGATAGCGAGGCTACGAAAGCTACAAGTAAATCCATGCCACTGGACAGAAGTATCAGGGTCCGGAGCCTCTGTGGAAATCTGTTGAAGCGGCGGATCCCAGGGAGAATGATCTATGGCGGCACCCGGCGATGGAGCAGAGGAGCCGGGTAAGCTGTGAGGAGCTGACACAGGCGGAGCTGAACTAGTAGAGTGAGGGGTACTTCTCGTAGGGATAGAAGAAACAGGTACCAAGGAAGAGATGACAGTCTCATGTAGCATAGGAGTCTCCTCCTCTGTCCCAAAAATATCTCGCACCAGATTTTGTGCATCAAAAGTTCCAGTATCAACAGTCTCTACTCCAATGTCACCCGGAATATGGATAGGCTGAAAATTGCTCTCAACAAACTCAACCTCTAAGGTGTCAGGACGGAATTGAGTGTCTCTCAACTTATGATTAACATCACTGGTAGAGTTGATCTGATGAATGATTTGAGTGTCTCTTAACTCATGGTCAATCTCATTAGTTGGGTTGATCTGATGAATGGTTTGAGTGTCTCGCGCAACCCTACCAGACTCATGACTGGGAGCTGCACCAACATTTCGCTCAACAGAATATTCGCGAGGACGAGTCTCCTCAACTACAAATAATGAACTGGGAAGAGGATTGTCAACTATGACTTGTCGCAATATACTTGACTCAGGGACTCGCTTCACGTTACAACGACTATTAACGACACCCCATATTTCATCCTGAGGAATTTCATCATTAATTTGTGAAGGAGGTTTAGAGGCAGAACGATCACCACTTCCTGTGGATGCACTATGAGTAGGCGATCTTGAGTCTGAGGCTGTATCATCTCTACCATCATCATCAGAAGAACCCCTAGCTGACGAGGAACCACTAGAAATCTGAAAGAAACTTATAAGTCAATTACATAGTCCTAAAGGTAGTGATAAATGACGGAAAAAAATGGATATAAAAAACTACTTACGACAAGATCGTGGGAGTTTCTCGATTTTCCTCAAACAGTAGGAAGAAATTTGAAAATGAAGAGCAACTCTAAGAACAAACACAACACTATTTGTCTCAATCTCATTCAGCAAACCTGCACGGCCGAGAAGATCCACCATGCAGGCATAGTGCTCCAGTTCTCGTCTTATTCCATGAACATCTAACATTGAGTGGAAGTAGTGAAAACCCTTCTCAACCCAACCTACGTGACTACTAGCGCATAAAACTGCAATGTAAGGCGGCATCACAACGACGCGCTAGCCTTGATAGGTCTAGACCTGCAGCTCTCCAGTGCTTAATAAGTAAATGAACAATCCTTATGTCCTCCTGTCCCACATCATTAAAACTCTTCTCAAGAAGATCTCCAATCAAGTTACCCAAAGAATCTAACAACATGCGTTGAAAGTCAGAGCTTTCATAGTGAAATTTGCTGAAAGTTTCTGGGTGCTTCTGATAGATACGTTCCAAGATAGCGAGGCTACGAAAGCTACAAGTAAATCCATGCCACTGGACAGAAGTATCAGGGTCCGGAGCCTCTGTGGAAATCTGCTGAAGCGGCGGATCACAGGGAGAATGATCTGCGGCGGCACCCGGCGATGGAGCAGAGGAGCCGGGTAAGCTGTGAGGAGCTGACACAGGCGGAGCTGAACTAGTAGAGTGAGGGGTACTTCTCGTAGGGATAGAAGAAATAGGTACCAAGGAAGAGATGACAGTCTCATGTTGCATAGGAGTCTCCTCCTCTGTTCCAAAAATATCTCGCACCAGATTTTGTGCATCAAAAGTTCCAGTATCAACAGTCTCTACTCCAATGTCACCCGGAATATGGATAGGCTGAAAATTGCTCTCAACAAACTCAACCTCTAAGGTGTCAGGACGGAATTGAGTGTCTCTCAACTTATGATTAACATCACTGGTAGAGTTGATCTGATGAATGATTTGAGTGTCTCTTAACTCATGGTCATTATCAGTAGTTGGGTTGATCTGATGAATGGTTTGAGTGTCTCGCGTAACCCTACCAGACTCATGACTGGGAGCTGCACCAACATTTCGCTCAACAGAATATTCGCGAGGACGAGTCTCCTCAACTACAAATAATGAACTGGGAAGAGGATTGTCAACTATGACTTGTTGCAATATACTTGACTCAGGGACTCGCTTCACGTTACAATGACTATCAATGACACCCCATATTTCATCCTGAGGAACTTCATCATTAATTTGTGAAGGAGGTTTAGAGGCAGACCGATCACCACTTCCTGTGGATGCACTATGAGTAGGCGATCTTGAGTCTGAGGCTGTATCATCTCTACCATCATCATCAGAAGAACCCCCAGCTGACGAGGAACCACTAGAAATCTGAAAGAAAATTATAAGTCAATTACATAGGCCTAAAGGTAATGATAAATGACTGAAAAAAATGGATATAAAAAACTACTTACGACAAGATCGTGGGATTTTCTCGGTTTTCCTCAAACAGTAGGAAGAAATTTGAAAATGAAGAGCAACTCTAAGAACAAACACAACACTATTTGTCTCAGTCTCATTCAGCAAACCTGCACGGCCGAGAAGATCCACCATGCAGACATAGTGCTCCAGTTCTCGTCTTATTCCATGAACATCTAACATTGAGTGGAAGTAGTGAAAACCCTTCTCAACCCAACCTACGTGACTACTAGCGCATAAAACTGCAATGTAAGGCGGCATCACAACGATGCGCTAGCCATGATAAGTCTAAACCTACAGCTCTACAGTCCTTAATAAGTAAATGAACACGCCTTATGTCCTCCTGTCCCACATCATTAAAACTCTTCTCAAGAAGATCTCCAATCAAGTTACCCAAAGCATCTAACAACATGCGTTGAAAGTCAGAGCTTTCATAGTGAAATTTACTAAAAGTTTCTAGGTGCTTCTGATAGATACGTTCCAAGATAGCGAGGCTACGAAAGCTACAAGTAAATCCATGCCACTGGACAGAAGTATCAGGGTCCGGAGCCTCTGTGGAAATCTGCTGAAGCGGCGGATCACAGGGAGAATGATCTGTGGCGGCACCCGGCGATGGAGCAGAGGAGCCGGGTAAGCTGTGAGGAGCTTACACAGGCGGAGCTGAACTAGTAGAGTGAGGGGTACTTATCGTAGGGATAGAAGAAACAGGTACCAAGGAAGAGATGACAGTCTCATGTAGCATAGGAGTCTCCTCCTCTGTCCCAAAAATATCTCGCACCAGATTTTGTGCATCAAAAGTTCCAGTATCAACAGTCTCTACTCCAATGTCACCCAGAATATGGATAGGCTGAAAATTGCTCTCAACAAACTCAACCTCTAAGGTGTCAGGACGGAATTGAGTGTCTCTCAACTTATGATTAACATCACTGGTAGAGTTGATCTGATGAATGATTTGAGTGTCTCTTAACTCATGGTCAATATCATTAGTTGGGTTGATCTGATGAATGGTTTGAGTGTCTCGCGCAACCCTACCAGACTCATGACTGGGAGCTGCACCAACATTTCGTTCAACATAATATTCGCGAGGACGAGTCTCCTCAACTACAAATAATGAACTGGGAAGAGGATTGTCAACTATGACTTGTTGCAATATACTTGACTCAGGGACTCGCTTCACGTTACAACGACTATTAACGACACCCCATATTTCATCCTGAGGAATTTCATCATTAATTTGTGAAGGAGGTTTAGAGGCAGAACGATCACCACTTCCTGTGGATGCACTATGAGTAGGCGATCTTGAGTCTGAGGCTGTATCATCTCTACCATCATCATCAGAAGAACCCCTAGCTGACGAGGAACCACTAGAAATCTGAAAGAAACTTATAAGTCAATAACATAGGCCTAAAGGTAGTGATAAATGACTAAAAAAAATGGATATAAAAAACTACTTACGACAAGATCGTGGGAGTTTCTCGGTTTTCCTCAAACAGTAGGAAGAAATTTGAAAATGAAGAGCAACTCTAAGAACAAACACAACACTATTTGTCTCAGTCTCATTCAGCATACCTGCACGGCCGAGAAGATCCACCATGCAGGCATAGTGCTCCAGTTCTCGTCTTATTCCATGAACATCTAACATTGAGTGGAAGTAGTGAAAACCCTTCTCAACCCAACCTACGTGACTACTAGCGCATAAAACTGCAATGTAAGGCGGCATCACAACGACGCGCTAGCCATGGTAAGTCTAAACCTGCAGCTCTCCAGTCCTTAATAAGTAAATGAACACGCCTTATGTCCTCCTGTCCCACATCATTAAAACTCTTCTCAAGAAGATCTCCAATTAAGTTACCCAAAGCATCTAACAACATGCGTTGAAAGTCAGAGCTTTCATAGTGAAATTTGCTGAAAGTTTCTGGGTGCTTCTGATAGATACGTTCCAAGATAGCGAGGCTACGAAAGCTACAAGTAAATCCATGCCACTGGACAGAAGTATCAGGGTCCGGAGCCTCTGTGGAAATCTGCTGAAGCGGCGGATCACAGGGAGAATGATCTGCGGCGGCACCCGGCGATGGAGCAGAGGAGCCGGGTAAGCTGTGAGGAGCTGACACAGGCGGAGCTGAACTAGTAGAGTGAGGGGTACTTCTCGTAGGGATAGAAGAAACAGGTACCAAGGAAGAGATGACAGTCTCATGTTGCATAGGAGTCTCCTCCTCGGTCCCAAAAATATCTCGCACCAGATTTTGTGCATCAAAAGTTCCAGTATCAACAGTCTCTACTCCAATGTCACCCGGAATATGGATAGGCTGAAAATTGCTCTCAACAAACTCAACCTCTAAGGTGTCAGGACGGAATTGAGTGTCTCTCAACTTATGATTAACATCACTGGTAGAGTTGATCTGATGAATGATTTGAGTGTCTCTTAACTCATGGTCAATATCAGTAGTTGGGTTGATCTGATGAATGGTTTGAGTGTCTCGCGCAACCCTACCAGACTCATGACTGGGAGCTGCACCAACATTTCGCTCAACAGAATATTCGCGAGGACGAGTCTCCTCAACTACAAATAATGAACTGGGAAGAGGATTGTCAACTATGACTTGTCGCAATATACTTGACTCAGGGACTCGCTTCACGTTACAATGACTATCAACGACACCCCATATTTCATCCTGAGGAACTTCATCATTAATTTGTGAAGGAGGTTTATAGGCAGACCGATCACCACTTCCTGTGGATGCACTATGAGCAGGCGATCTTGAGTCTGAGGCTGTATCATCTCTACCATCATCATCAGAAGAACCCCCAGCTGACGAGGAACCACTAGAAATCTGAAAGAAAATTATAAGTCAATTACATAGGCCTAAAGGTAGTGATAAATGACTGAAAAAAATGGATATAAAAAACTACTTACGACAAGATCGTGGGATTTTCTCGGATTTCCTCAAACAGCAAGAAGAAATTTGAAAATGAAGAGCAACTCTAAGAACAAACACAACACCATTTGTCTTAGTCTCATTCAGCAAACCTGCACGACCGAGAAGATCCACCATGCAGGCATAGTGCTCCAGTTCTCATCTTATTCCATGAAAATCTAACATTGAGTGAAAGTAGTGAAAAGCCTTCTCAACCCAACCTACGTGACTACTAGCGCATAAAACTGCAATGTAAGGCGGGATCACAACGACGCGCTAGCCATGATAAGTCTAAACCTGCAGCTCTCCAGTCCCTAATATGTAAATGAACACGCCTTATGTCCTCCTGTCCCACATCATTAAAAATCTTCTCAAGAAGATCTCCAATCAAGTTACCCAAAGCATCTGACAACATGCGTTGAAAGTTAGAGCTTTCATAGTGAAATTTGCTGAAAGTTTCTGGGTGCTTCTGATAGATACATTCCAAGATAGCGAGGCTACGAAAGTAACAAGTAAATCCATGCCACTGGACAGAAGTATCAGGGTCCGGAGCCTCTGTGCAAATCTGCTGAAGTGGCGGATCATAGGGAGAATGATCTATGGCGGCACCCGGCGATGGAGCAGAGGAGCCGGGTAAGCTGTGAGGAGCTGACACAGGCGGAGCTGAACTAGTAGAGTGAGGGGTACTTCTCGTTGGGATAGAAGAAACAGGTACTAAGGAAGAGATGACAGTCTCATATAGCATAGGAGTCTCCTCCTCTGTCCCAAAAATATCTCGCACAAGATTTTGTGCATCAAAAGTTCCTGTATCAACAGTCTCTACTCCAATGTCACCCGGAATATGGATAGGCTGAAAATTGCTCTCAACAAACTCAACCTCTAAGGTGTCAGGACAGAATTGAGTGTCTCTCAACTTATGATCAACATCACTGGTAGAGTTGATCTGATGAATGATTTTAGTGTCTCTTAACTTATGGTCAATATCACTAGTTGGGTTGATCTGATGAATGGTTTGAGTGTGTCGCGCAACCCTACCAGACTCATGACTGGGAGCTGCACCAACATTTCGCTCAACAGCATATTCGCGAGGACGAGTCTCCTCAACAACGAAAAATGAACTGGGAAGAGGATTGTCAACTATGACTTGTCGCAATATACTTGACTCAGGGACTCGCTTCACGTTACAACGACTGTTAACGACACCCCATATTTCATCCTGAGGAACTTCATCATTAATTTGTGAAGGTGGTTTAGAGGCAGAACGATCACCACTTCCTGTGGATGCACTATGAGTAGGCGATCTTGAGTCTGAGGCTGTATCATCTCTACCATCATCATCAGAAGAACCCCCAGCTGACGAGGAACCACTAGAAATCTGAAAAAAAATTATAAGTCAATTACATAGGCCTAAAGGTAGTGATAAATGACTAAAAAAAATGGATATAAAAAACTACTTACGACAAGATCGTGGGATTTTCTCGGTTTTCCTCAAACAGTAGGAAGAAATTTGAAAATGAAGAGCAACTCTAAGAAAAAACACAATACTATTTGTCTCAGTCTCATTCAGCAAACCTGCACGGCCGAGAAGATCCACCATGCAGGCATAGTGCTCCAGTTCTCGTCTTATTCCATGAACATCTAACATTGAGTGGAAGTAGTGAAAACCCTTCTTAACCCAACCGACGTGACTACTAGCGCATAAAACTGTAATGTAAGGCGGCATCATAACGACGCGCTAGCCAGGATAAGTCTAAACCTGCAGCTCTCTAGTCCTTAATAAATAAATGAACACGCCTTATGTCCTCCTGTCCCACATCATTAAAACTCTTCTCAAGAAGATCTCCAATCAAGTTACCTAAAGCATCTAACAACATACGTTGAAAGTCAGAGCTTTCATAGTGAAATTTGCTGAAAGTTTCTGGGTGCTTCTGATAGATACGTTCCAAGATAGCGAGGCTACGAAAGCTACAAGTAAATCCATGCCACTGGACAGAAGTATCAGGGTCTGGAGCCTCTGTGGAAATCTGCTGAAGCGGCGGATCACAGGGAGAATGATCTGCGGCGGCACCCGGCGATGGAGCAGAGGGGCCGGGTAAGCTGTGAGGAGCTGACACAGGCGGAGCTGAACTAGTAGGGTGAGGGGTACTTCTCGTAGGGATAGAAGAAACAGGTACCAAGGAAGAGATGACAGTCTCATGTAGCATAGGAGTCTCCTCCTCTGTCCCAAAAATATCTCGCACAAGATTTTGTGCATCAAAAGTTCCAGTATCAACAGTCTCTACTCCAATGTCACCCGGAATATGGATAGGCTGAAAATTGCTCTCAACAAACTCAACCTCTAAGGTGTCAGGACGGAATTGAGTGTCTCTCAACTTATGATCAACATCACTGGTAGAGTTGATCTGATGAATGATTTGAGTGTCTCTTAACTCATGGTTAATATCACTAGTTGGGTTGATCTGATGAATGGTTTGAGTGTCTCGCGCAACCCTACCACACTCATGACAGGGAGCTGCACCAACATTTCACTCAACAGCATATTCGCGAGGACGAGTCTCCTCAACTACGAAAAATGAACTGGGAAGAGGATTGTCAACTATGACTTGTCGCAATATACTTGACTCAGGAACTCGCTTCACGTTACAATGACTGTTACCGACACCCCATATTTAATCCTGAGGAACTTCATCATTAATTTGTGAAGGAGGTTTAGAGGCAGAACGATCACCACTTCCTGTGGATGCACTATGAGTAGGCGATCTTAAGTCAGAGGCTGTATCATCTCTACCATCATCATCAGAAGAACCCCCAGCTGACGAGGAACAACTAGAAATCTGAAAGAAAATTATAAGTCAATTACATAGGCCTAAAGGTAGTGATAAATGATTGAAAAAAATGGATATAAAAAACTACTTACGACAAGATCGTGGAATTTTCTCGGATTTCCTCAAACAGCAAGAAGAAATTTGAAAATGAAGAGCAACTCTAAGAACAAACACAACACCATTTGTCTCAGTCTCATTCAGCAAACCTGCACGGTCGAGAAGATCCACCATGCAGGCATAGTGCTCCAGTTCTCGTCTTATTCCATGAACATCTAACATTGAGTGGAAGTAGTGAAAACCCTTGTCAACCCAACCTAGGTGACTACTAGCGCATAAAACTGCAATGTAAGGCGGCATCACAACGACGCGCTAGCCTTGATAGGTCTAAACCTGCAGCTCTCCAGTGCTTAATAAGTAAATGAACAATCCTTATGTCCTCCTGTCCCACATCATTAAAACTCTTCTCAAGAAGATCTCCAATCAAGTTACCCAAAGCATCTAACAACATGCGTTGAAAGTCAGAGCTTTCATAGTGAAATTTGCTGAAAGTTTCTGGGTGCTTCTGATAGATACGTTCCAAGATAGCGAGGTTACGAAAGCTACAAGTAAATCCATGCCACTGGACAGAAGTATCAGGGTCCGGAGCCTCTGTGCAAATCTGCTGAAGTGGCGGATCATAGGGAGAATGATCTATGGCGGCACCCGGCGATGGAGCAGAGGAGCCGGGTAAGCTGTGAGGAGCTGACACAGGCGGAGCTGAACTAGTAGAGTGAGGGGTACTTCTCGTAGGGATCGAAGAAACAGGTAGCAAGGAAGAGATGACAGTCTCATGTAGCATAGGAGTCTCCTCCTCTGTCCCAAAAATATCTCGCACAAGATTTTGTGCATCAAAAGTTCCAGTATCAACAGTCTCTACTCCAATGTCACCCGGAATATGGATAGGCTGAAAATTGCTCTCAACAAACTCAACCTCTATGGTGTCAGGACGGAATTGAGTGTCTCTCAACTTATGATCAACATCACTGGTAGAGTTGATCTGATGAATGATTTGAGTGTCTCTTAACTCATGGTCAATATCACTAGTTAGGTTGATCTGATGAATGGTTTGAGTGTCTCGCGCAACCCTACCAGACTCATGACTGGGAGCTGCACCAACATTTCGCTCAACAGCATATTCGCGAGGGCAAGTCTCCTCAACTACAAAAAATGAACTGGGAAGAGGATTGTCAACTATGACTTATCGCAATATACTTGACTCAGGAACTCGCTTCACGTTACAATGACTGTCAACGACACCCCATATTTCATCCTGAGGAACTTCATCATTAATTTGTGAAGGAGGTTTAGAGGCAGAACGATCACCACTTCCTGTGGATGCACTATGAGTAGGCGATCTTGAGTCAGAGGCTGTATCAACTCTACCATCATCATCAGAAGAACCCCCAGCTGACGAGGAACCACTAGAAATCTGAAAGAAAATGATAAGTCAATTACGTAGGCCTAAAGTTAGTGATAAATGATTGAAAAAAGATATATAAATAAAGTGTGTTTTGAAGATTAGTACCTCTCTAACGTGCTTCGCTCGGGACTTTTATATGATCCGAGACCCACATTTGGTTCCATTGCGACTATCGTGAGAAGGCTTGACATTTCCAAAGTGACTAGTACCACCACGGAAAGAACTAGGGTGCTTCTTTTGAGATTTCAAAGAGAGGTCGCCCACGAAAATAGGAATAGGTGCCGAACGCGATGGCTTAGTTGTGGGAAACTCAAAGAAGGCTTGTAGTACCTTTGACCAGTAGGTTCGGAAAGATGAAGTAAACTCTCCATCCCGACCAGGGTCAAGAATGGTAAAATGTGTTGGAAAAGTCTCTAAAATGGTGACACGGTTATTATGAAACAGAAGGCAACTGGCTTCAAATGACTTTACAGCATCGTTATAATTTGGGACGGCTTGATCAAATCCAAACTGACGAGCGAAGCGAAAAGGATTGTAGGAAACTGAACCTGAATGATTCTCTGAGAGAAAAGGTAAAGAACACTTGGATACCATAGCGATAAACATAAGGGCTGGCATACACAAGTCAGTCTCTAAAGATACTTGAGAATCCTTCTCCATGTAGAATGTCGGTGACTTAATACCAATGTGATTTATTGTGTATGGGCGACAACAAAAACATTCCACACTGTCAATATAATCTCCTAGGTGATGGGGTCTTCGGCCTGTAGAACCATTCCACCGCATTACGTAGGTATGTTTTACATCCCCTAGATCCTGCTCATAAAAAATAGAAGGACGGGGTGCATATCTCGGGAAATGCTCATATAAGAACAAAGTAAGAAAGGAGCAAGCAATGTAAGAACTCAAGTCGTAGCGTCCCACAGATAATTCCCAGTCTACTTTCAACATATCCAACTTATGATACAATGTGCCAAGAAACAAGGGAGCCAGAGGCAATGCAACACCACGAGAAAGAATGGCAGCTAGAGGAAATACTCTCGTGTTTAAACCATCTTCAGGTTTTCCTTCAAATAGATACCTGTCAAGACAATATGCAAGGAAACCCGCTAGAGCATTCTGTTTCCCATATTCTGGACCAATGATACTCTTTCGCAAACACTGACCAGACTTGGTTTCTCTGCAAGGTTTTTCAAAATCACGGTAAAAATGTCTGTACCATTGAGCATAAGTAGCCCTTTTGCCAGAAGAAGAGCTTGGTGGAGTCTTTAGGCGAGTGGAACCATGAAAACGGGTACCCCACTTAGCAGCTTCGACATAAGCTGTCTCCAAATAATCTACTATCTCCTTGTCTTCCTTGGTCAACTAAGTCGGGTGGTAGGCATTTGAGCCAAACATGTGTAGGGAGAGCAAACAAGAAACATCCTTTAGGGAAGGGGAGAACTCGCCCCAAGCCGCAACAAAAGTGTGAGTGTCTGAGCACCATCGTGACAGTAGAACAACCAGACTCGTCTTATCACGTCGAACGGACAATATAGAAAAAAGGTGAATGGGTTCTAGAACTTTTGCAGACTTTAGTTTGTTGTAATAACTCTGTTTTTTCAAAATATGGTTGCACCAAGTTGTCCAATCAGCCAACACATCTGTATGGCTCTCATAGTGCACAAAAGAATAGGGAAAATCACCTCGTTCGATCAAAGACGAGGTATGGAATATGGAGGAACCAACCTGTTAGTAGCGATATCAACTTCAGGTTCTAGAAGCAACGACGACTAAGAGAAATCGGAAGAATCATCATAGTCTGACACTGTAACCCAAAAATGATCCGAAGTACCAATGTAGGGTGCCTTCCTCCATTCGGATAAAGGAGGAAGATCAGGTATTACACCCTCTGCATCTGCTTAAAGTTTCTCTACCATGAGCTTTACCAAAATGGAGGTGGGGTACTTTTAGTACACCTAATCAAAAATAGAAGTGGTTGAACAAGTGGTGTATAAGTGGTGTCACCAGGACTGTTGCCATGAGCCTCACGAAAATGGAGGTAAGGTACCTTCAGTACACCAAATCAAAATGGTGGTTGTGGGTGTTCATGATCGAGTTAAGAAAAGGGGTTGACAAGTCAACCTAGTGCCAACGCATGGGTTGACAAGTCAACCCATACCACCATGACAAAACATCACGAGCAAGAATGGCCCATGTCAAAAAGGGCTCGAGCACCATGACTTGAACTCTAGGGCCAAGGCCCACTACGGAAGTTCAACCAATTAAGTCTCGAGACCTGCCATCTCTCGAGCACAACTAACTAAGCCTCGAGAGCCATCTCTCGAGCACAACCAGCTGAGCCTCGAGAGCCATCTCTCGAGCACAACTAACTAAGCCTCGAGAGCCATCTCTCGAGCCCAACTAACTAAGCCTCGAGAGCCATCTCTCGAGCACAACTAACTAAGCCTCGAGAGCCACCTCTCGAGCACAACCAGCTGAGCCTCGGGAACTATCTCTCGAGCATAACTAGCTAAGCCTCGAGAGCCATCTCTCGAGCACAACCAGTTGAGCCTCGAGAGCTATCTCTCGAGCACAACTAACTAAGCCTCGAGAGCCATCTCTCGAGCACAACCAGCTGAGTCTCGAGAGCCATCTCTCGAGCACAACCAATTAAGCCTCGAGACCTGCCTCTCGAGCACAGCCATCTAAGCCTCGAAGACCTGCATGTCGAGCCCAACCAGCTAAGCCTCGAAGGCCTGTCTCTCGAGCACAACCAGCTAAACCTCAAAGACCTGCCTCGCGAGCACAACTAAATTAAGCCTCGAGACCTGCATCTCGAGCGCAACCCTCTAAGCCTCGAGAGCCATCTCTCGAACACAACCAATTAAGCCTCGAGACAAATCTCGCAAGTGCTATTTCTCGAACCACGAAGATCTGCTCGTTGAATAAACATCAAGTACGCGAGTACGTTCCCTAAATAAACAACCAGGCCCTACATCGCGACAAGGATTGGAATTGGTAGATCCCACTCCTGGACGCCATGTAACAGGATTTTAATGGGATACCAGAAGGGTTTTGGATTGGAGGATGAACAATAGAGAAAGCCCAACTAAATCAAGGGGCCTAGTTAGTGGAATAGTGAGCGATGCTTTGCCATAACAGAGACTCTTACCATCACCATTAATGCTCTAGCAAAGAGCAATTAATGTGGCCAACTACCGCCGCTAAAGGATGTCCGAGGGCATTCAATGCAAAGGAAGGGAGGTGACACGCTAGGTGTTTAGGGTGCTCATGACCTAAGCACCCTCGACCCGTCTAGGGTGACCCGAGACCAACGACTTTCTATAAATAGAGAACTCTGTAATAATGGCAAGGCAATGTCCTACCCTCACGATCTTCCCCATTAACTAGCTCTAATTGTTTCCCCTATGGTCTAGATACTCTCTGGCTCCCTCACAGTTGTGTTGACTACCCCTTTGTTACATACATTATCGTTATCAATAAAGAACCCCTACATTTTGGCGACTCCACTGGGGATCCTCCCTTACACCCTTTTTAGGAGGCTGGATGTCCTCAAAGAAATAGCGGGCCCAGGACCCAAAAGTGCACTTGTTCCCCCCTTTTCCCCGCGACGCACACCTAGACCCATCTCGCTCATACCATGAGCCAAAGGTTTTAGATGCAGCCTCCGCTGCTTGCAAATCCGCCACCAGACCCTCTTCTTCCTCTGACAACTCCCAGGTAAACGGATTCTGCGCCCCTTGGAGATTAAGTCCCAATAAATGGCGAACGTCCTCCAGCGTTGGCGCAAACTCCCCCCATGCGGTTACAAAAGTATGCATAGACACACTCCACCGCGAGATCAACACACCCAAGCCATCCAAATCACGTGGCACCATGAGTGACCGGAATAGCCGTACGGGAGGCAGCACTCGCGAGCTCGCCATGGCCTCCACGTACGCCGGAACACTCAGCACATGGTCCGTCCACTCGCCCCACACCAACGGGGGAGTACGATGGTCCCCGAATTCAATAAATGAATACGGGTACCGCCCTTGCTCCACATTAAAGCGGATCAGTGAATCTGCTGGAATAGGCAGTGACTCCGCTAACTCCGCCTCCTTTTCCACCAAGCCCAAATCCGGCAATGGCACCCCTTCTTCTCCAAATTGCTCCGCCATACGCCAGAACATCTCCCCCTAGACAAAGAACGGTGCCCGCCGCCACTCCTCCGACGGCGGCACCCGTGGCGGCCTCTTATCTTTCTTGCTTAACTCCCTTCGGGGCATTATCACTAATCCTAAATATGGACGCCGGAAAACACAGTGTTCTTCTTCTCCGAAATAAACCAAATATAAGCCTGTGCAACGTTCTGTTTGTCTCTTCTCTTTTTCTTACGAACCCTACACGCTATCCCCACACTGTTAAGCTCCCAACCACTCGCCTCATTATTACGACAGCATGTCGTTTCACTACCCAAGGAGTTTTCGTCGCCCCACGTTCCGACGCCTCGATAAACGAAGACAGCTGTCATAATCACTGGCGCCGTCAAAACATCACTTCAACTCCCCTACCCCTACTTATCTCCATATGCACGCGTGACACTCACTGTCATTCCTATCACGCGCGCAGGGGGACTAAATGTGGGTGTTCTTGATCGAGTTAAGAAAAGGGGTTGACAAGTCAACCTAGTGCCAACGCATGGGTTGACAAGTCAACCCATACCACCATGACAAAACATCACGAGCAAGAACGGCCCATATCAAAAAGGGCTCGAGCACCAGGACCTGAACTCTAGGGCCCAGGCCCACTACGGAAGTTCAACCAATTAAGTCTCGAGACCTGCCATCTCTCGAGCACAACTAACTAAGCCTCGAGAGCCATCTCTCGAGCACAACTAACTAAGCCTCGAGAGCCATCTCTCGAGCATAACCATCTGAGCCTCGAGAGCCATCTCTCGAGCACAACTAACTAAGCCTCGAGAGCCATCTCCCGAGCACAACTAACTAAGCCTCGAGAGCCATCTCTCGAGCACAACTAACTAAGCCTCGAGAGCCATCTCTCGAGCACAACCAGCTGAGCCTCGAGAGCCATCTCTCGAGCATAACTAACTAAGCCTCGAGAGCCACCTCTCGAGCATAACCAGCTGAGCCTCGGGAACTATCTCTCGAGCACAACTAGCTAAGCCTCGAGAGCCATCTCTCGAGCACAACTAGCTGAGCCTCGAGAGCTATCTCTCAAGCACAACTAACTAAGCCTCGAGAGCCATCTCTCGAGCACAACCAGCTGAGTCTCGAGAGCCATCTCTCGAGCACAACCAACTAAGCCTCGGGAGCCATCTCTCGAGTACAACTAATTAAGCCTCGAGACCTACCTCTCGAGCACAGCCATCTAAGCCTCGAAGACCTGCATGTCGAGCCCAACCAGCTAAGCCTCGAAGACCTGTCTCTCGAGCACAGCCAGCTAAGCCTCGAAGACCTGCCTCGCGAGCATAACTAAATTAAGCCTCGAGACCTGCATCTCGAGCGCAACCCTCTAAGCCTCGAGAGCCATCTCTCGAGCACAACCAATTAAGCCTCGAGACAAATCTCGCAAGTGCTATTTCTCAAACCACGAAGATCTGCTCATCGAACAAACATCAAGTACGCCAGTACGTTCCCTAAATAAACAACCAGGCCCTACATCGCGACAAGGATAGGAATTGGTAGATCCCACTCCTGGCCGCCATGTAACAGGATTTTAATGGGATACCAGAAGGGTTTTGGATTGGAGGATGAACAATAGAGAAAACCCAACTAAATCAAGGGGCCTAGTTAGTGGAACAGTGAGCGATGCTTTGCCATAACAGAGACTCTTACCATCACCATTAATGCTCTGGCAAAGAGCAATTAATGTGGCCAACTACCACCGCTAAAGGATGTCCGAGGGCATTCAATGCAAAGGAAGGGAGGTGACACGCTAGGTGTTTAGGGTGCTCATGACCTAAGCACCCTCGACCCGTCTAGGGTGACCCGAGACCAACGACTTTCTATAAATAGAGAACTCTGTAATAATGGCAAGGCAATGTCCTACCCTCACGATCTTCCCCATTAACTAGCTCTAATTGTTTCCCCTCTGGTCTAGATACTCTCTGGCTCCCTCACAGTTATGTTGACTACCCCTTTGTTACATACATTATCGTTATCAATAAAGAACCCCTACAGTGGTTAACAACAAAGACAAGAGGTAATGGCTCCATTAAAAGGAAGAAAAGATTGAACCCATGAAGAGAATGTAAAAGGTTGTTAGTACCCATGGAGATAATAAAGCAAAGGCACAAGGTACCAGCAGTAAAAAAAAAAAAAAAATACACACACACACACACACATATATATATATATATATAAATAAATATATATATAATAAGAGAAGAGAGGTGTAATACAAACCTCAAGGAAATAGGATTCGCGCAAAACATGATAGCCGTGGAAAGATGATTCACAAGTCTGGAATGATTCTTGGTTTCACATGTGGACACTGGATTGAGAAGTCTGAGGCCAACAAAGAGTATAAGGAATGTAAGAACAGAAAAATAAAGAACTTCGATCTGGTGTATGCAAGGTGTGGGGACCATCACGGCTGTAACAAGGTACACAAAGTTTTGGGTTTCGACTATCTAAAAATATATGGCAATATAACCCAGTTGTCATCAAGTTGGGTTGCAGGTATATGTTATGATGGAGTGGGTATCATAGAATGAGTGTGTCGCGTAAGTATACATGTGTGAGAGATTGTCGCGTCGAGCAATCTAGAGAGCATTGTGCGAATGTAGGCTGAGTGTGTTTGTATGTGTGTATATTAGCATGTGTATTTGTATAGAGGGTGCAATATGAGCAGGCGATGCAAACTGGGTCTGCGTATACATATAGACGGTGCAAACTACAGATGGTGCAAGCTGGGTCTGTTTAAAAAGGATAAAAAAATTGTTTCGTATCATGTGCATGGGTCTGTTTAAAAAGGATAAAAAAATTGTGTCGTATCATGTGCATTGGTTATCTTGTCCAGTGTTGAGTTCCAAAGCATTTATATATATATATATATATATATATATATATATATATATTTGAAAAGGTTCTATAGACCAAAAGGAAAAAGCAGGTCTGGTGAAGTCTAAGTAACATAGGATCAGAATATATATATATATATATATATATATATAAATATATACATAAATATATTTAAAGAAAGATAAGGTACAGTCATATTTGGATATAGTATACAATGGATTTGTACTCAGGTTACTTGAGATGTTTTTGTTTCAAAACAGTAAATGAACCTACTGAGTGGTCTTTGTGTTAGAGCAGTAGACAGTATAGGTCGCTTCTTACATTTTGCTTTACAGAGATTGGGGCTTTGCAAGTGTATTATCCCTGAGTTGCTTTTGAATATAGGATACTGTACATGAAGCTTTTGAATTAATGTAAATGCTGCGATTTGACTTATGAACCTCCTTGCAGAACATAACGTGTTGGCCAAGTATGTAGAAGGCCAGCATAGGTTGGTCACATCCGACTTCATCAACTCGGGACACTCATGAGATGGGTTTTGGCTTGATCCAAACCCGCGAATCTCATCAGCTCAAGGCACTCATTAACAGTTTATGGGCAATGATACCTACAAGTGTGTCTGGGGAATTCTTTAAACATTAGTATGTGTCATGCTGGGGTGAACTTTATTCACTAGTTTATAGGAGTATATATATGTACGTGCAAAGTATGCATCAGTGTTGATCCTTGGAAGAAAATATATTGTTTCTTATATATAAATGTGATAGTGGGTCTGATTGCTTGGGCGTGGTTTGGGGTTGGATTGTGTTGGAAGGTTATCGTCTGTATTTTAAATTATCTAAGTGGCATTTGTGAGAGGGTCTTACAGCTGCTTTTCAAACCCTTAAAGCTAAATGGCCACAACCTTTGCATTGTCAATGGATTGACCCACCCATCACACTCCATCCGACCTGTTATTTTCTTTTCCAGCCCTCAACACCCCCCACTGTATTCTTGTTCAACACCGTTATACGTGGCGTTGCACATGCTAGCCATTCTGATTCTTTACCTAGCACATTGCTCGTGTTCAATCGGATGCTTGAATTTATTAATGATGTGTATGTTCGCAATTCTATAATACAATTTTACTCCATTAGTGGGAAATTGGATGGTGCAAGATCAATATTTGATGAAAGTGTTGAACTAGATGTTGTGTCATGGAATTCTTTGATTAATGGATATGTTAGAAATGGTGTTATAATGGAAGCTCTCAACTTGTCCAGGGAAATGCCTCAAAGAAATGATGTTTATTGGATTAGTGTCCTTGGTGGGCTAGGAAAGTCAAATTGTATGGATGAGGCTTACCGGGTTTTTAGGGAAATGCCCAGCGGAATTTGGTGTCCTGGGTTGTCATGATTTCTGACTATGCTCAGAACAGTCAGCCAAGGGAAGCATTGACTTTGTTCTGAGAAATGCAATCTGGTGAGTATTATTTCTGCGTGTTCGCAGTAGGGTGCTCTGGAGCATGGGAATTGGGTTCACTCTTACATCCAAAGGAAGCGGATGAAGATTGATTCCATACTTTCCGCTGCTTTGATTGACATGTATGTAAAATGTGGCTTCATTAATCTAGTAATATAAGTGATTAGTTCATCGAGAGAGAAGGATGTTTCTACTTATACAGCTGCAATTTTGGGGCTGGCAATGAATGGGCAAGACGAGTTAAGCATTTCATCTTTTTGAGCAGATGAAAGATAGGGGCATTTCACCTGATGATATCTCTTACATTGCAGTTTTATGCACTAGTAGTCACGTAGGTTGGGTTGAGAAGGGTTTTCACTACTTTCACTCAATGTTAGATGTTCATGGAATAAGACGAGAACTGGATCACTATGCTTGCATGGTGGATCTTCTCGGCCGTGCAGGTTTGCTGAATGAGACCGAGACAAATGGTGTTGTGTTTGTTCTTAAAGTTGCTCTTCATTTTCAAATTTCTTCTTACTGTTTGAGGAAAACCGAGAAAATCCCACGATCTTGTCGTAAGTAGTTTTTGATATCCATTTTTTAAAAAACAGTATGCACCTCGTCCATGCCGGATAGCGTATTGGCTTCACCTCCAGATAGTTTTGCAGTGAACGCATTGAAGATTTTCTTATAGCTATACACACGGGACTCCTTAGCATCAACATCACTTCCCTTCAAGGTTGAGAGGACATCAATGTGTGACTGAAATAAAGACTCCTCGTCAAGTGGATGATCTCTTGAGAAGAGTGGACGATCTCTCAAGAAAACTATGTAAAAATCCTTTTCCACATCTGCAAGACCTGCAGTCAAGGTAAGAGCAAGAAGACAAGAAAAGAGTGGAAAATAATGTGTATATCCATCTCTCGACATCCTCATAGCTAGTCTTCCCTGAGCCTTTAGTCACGTGTGTGTATATATATATATATATTGGATATAATTAAAAATAAGATGATTAGTTAGTTTTTTTAAAAGGGGAAACATTAGCTAGGTAGTTATGTCATATATATTAGGTGGTTCAGATACACCTAACTACATATGGCATTTTAAGTAATAATAATAAAAAAATTGCATAGTAATAATAATTGATATAAATATATATATATGTATATGTATGTACATATATATATGTATATGTGTACATAAGTATATTATGGAGTTTGAAATGGGTCTCTTTAAAATAGTCCATTAGGGATCTCCAGATTCTTAGTGTTAATGGTATCTTAAAATGTCAAAATCATTATTTGTACTAGGAGTAAGGAAAAAAGAGTTATTTGTCATGGAGATTTTAATAACTTGGGTATATAGGTGGTCAAAGAGCAACATTGTTGAGTAAATACACTTGTAACCATAGACTTGTTGATATGTTCAATACTTCAAGCACCTATATCACGTGAATGAATTGTAGAATTGAGGTTGAGGGTTAGAAAAATTTTAAATATTTGGGATATGAGAAAACTAGGTACTGGGTCGCTGGGTTAGTATTTTACCAAGAAACGTTACAACAATTTCTCAAAAGTGTGTGCAGGTGCTTTGAAAAACACCCGCACACAAGGGGGCAATTTGTAGAGGAGTCTATGCCCAACATACACAAGCACAAGTGGCAAGCATCACAGAAGTGTCTGGTGATTGCATGGAGTATATAGGTTATACTACAGGGACTATCTTATAGGGACTAAGTCTAAAGTGTCTCGACGGCACATGAGTTATTCTAAATAAGATTACTCACAAAACACTAGGCTTCCCGAGTGTTAAAGGAGTAACCTCGGGGAAGGAGGTTGTGCTAGGGGAAGTACCCGTATATTATCCTCCTATCCAATGACCCTATCGGAGAGGGAAGTTTGAGGTACGGTAATATATTGTACAGGGCCTTCAGTACAATCGGGAGTTATAGTCATCACTCATTGTATTCTTTTAACATAGGACGTTGCCTCCGAGGTAGGGAACTATGTTTACTTCCAACCCCCGCGTGACAGTCACATAGACTGTCCACATAGGTTGAGTAATACATCGAACCCATGTCTAAGAGTCTCGCCCGGGGAGTATTGACTATGGCATGAGAATACGAAATAAGACATGTTAGTGCTACATGGTGGAATAGTAACATGTGTCGCGACACTATACTCTCCCACCTAATAGCACTCTCATGATCTAACACGTAGATCGGGGAGTTATAGTGCTGGTGCGCAACAGTCTATGGCTCAGGCGTTCATGGTGTGTCGAATAGTCACGACATGTCTTGATCCCAAACGGGAAAAGGGTGTGTCGCGGCATGGAGGCTTGAAGGAGGGGCTCGTCGGGTGGGTCATATAACCAGAACATTACTCTGGGACCTCAGTGGAGAGGGTGACCACGCCTCAGCCAGGAATGATCAAGGTGCATGGGTACGAGTACGGAATAAGCCGTACCATGGCACGTGTCAGCACGTGCTAGGACTTCTATAAATAGGAGTGCCAGCTGACGTGAAACACGACTTTTGGGGGGCCAGACGTACCATTCCCCTTTATGCACTTCTGACATTTCTGCCCAAATTCTCTCTCCTGTCATCACATCTTCTCTTTCCTCTTTCAGTATCATCTCTGGTCACTCTTGATCCATTCAAACTTTCTGAAACCCTAATTCTTTACAGATAATCCATCATCTACACTATGTAATCATACACATTTTGTTAAAACAAAATATAAACAATTCAGATAAATAATTGACGATTTATTTTTTTGCCAAGTAAGATAGATATCTAAACAAATAAATATGTAGCTCTATAAATGTCTATAATATGATTATATCCTAGAATTTATTCCATCACTCTTTTAATTTGATTTAATATTGAGATATGATTGGAAAATAATAACAAAATAGTTTTTAAAATATATGAAAAAAAAATATAAAAAGAATGATTATTTTAAAATATATGAACAAAAATATATAAATGCTACAATATTTTTTACAACAAATTTTTTATTAGTATTCATATTATATTCGTATAAGAACACATGCGCCATTTCATGATTTCTGTTTTGTTAGGTTGAATTTTTAAAGAAATATTAATGTATTACTGTTTATTTTCCATTCCTTATTTTCCTAACTATGGTTTGTTGGATGTGAATTGTTTGTGTGTGTGTGTGTGTTAGGCAAGTGAGCAATACAAACATCCATTTTGCTCCACTTGAAACTTAATTACAAATCGGCATTTTTTTTCTTTCTCAACTGGTAATTTTGACTGATGCTTTACTCGATTAATAAATAGTATGCTTTGCAGTTATATAATAATGGTGAGTTGGGGCTTTTGGTATACTTCATTAGCATGTGGATATTATTATTTGCAGGTGCATCAATTAGCAAATGGGTTGTCTATTACAATTGCCAATGCCAAGCTTCAATTGTCGTTTCATCTACCAATTTGAATAAGAGGATTATCTATTTGCATGCCTGTTTTGGCAAATATTACTTCATAAACTCTATAATATTGTTTCCCTAGCAGAGAAAACTACAGACCAGTGCCTATATTTTCTTATGTACACAGTCTTTCTGAGATACAGAAGAGGGCATAATTAATTGCATTACTGAGTATCCTTGTAGTTGAGTTAATGTTTTAGAATAGGCGGCAATAGCCAACAACTCCAAATAATTCTCAAAGTTGTTTCAAATCATTTTCTAATAATTTTTATCTTTCTATAAGAAAATGTTCTAAAGTGTATTGTTGAAAGGAATGCCAATATAGCATCACTTGAAGCAATTGTTGTATAGAATAATATTTATGGCAATGTATTATAACTTGTAATTTACCCTTAATATGTGAACTTATGGCTCTATTGTGTCACAAATTATATGTATTGTGTTATCACACCAATAACATTTGAATATTTCATTATGAATTATTGCAAACTATTGTTTTTATATTATCATCAACGAAAATAATTTTGTGCTTCTTTTTTTATTATTCTTTCTTCTCTTTACCGATCTCGAAACCTTCATCCGTGGCTTGGAAGTTAAGGCCCAATGCCACAAAGCCAGAGGTAGACCAGTTCTTATTTTGTTTTTCTTATTTTATTATCCTTTCTTTCCTCTACCAGTCTCGAAATGTTGATCTGTGGCTTGAAAGTTAAGACTTAGTGACACCAAGTCAGAGGTAGACCGGTTCTTATTTTATTATTATTATGCTTATACTTTTAGTATTATTTTGTAGAGTCAATCATGATAATTGCTTTAATACAAAGTTATTCTTTAAATAACCTAAACATGGACATGAGACATGTAAAGGGTACGACATCACAACATGAATCCACCAACATGTGAACTCTTTAAAAAGTAGCATACAAGCATGAGATGGACCCAATAACACGTAAATATAAACCTTTCTACATTTTCTATTATAGAAGATAATCATAGTATTAAATTGATGAGCCTTACTATGAAACTTTAGAAGAGAGTGATTAAACATTAACTAAGACTGGAAAAATTTTAATGTTAGTAGAATCAATTTAGATTTGTGTGCGTGTGTGTGTGTGTTGGAGGGGGGGGGGGGGCACGAGTGTGGGCCGTGGTGGTTGTCTTTGATGGTAGTTATTTACTTATTAACAAGATTAATGGAAAGATATAAAGAGAAGAAGAAAGATCTTTATAACGATTTAGAGAGAGCCTATGACCTATAGATCTAATATGAAAGGTCTTAGAAAAAAAAGAAAAATGAATTAGAGTCACAACTATAGTTTAGACATTGTGGGAGAAACAAGTGAAGTTTTAAATACTGTAGGCATACATCAAGAGTCAAATTATGCCCATATCTTTTTGCCCAAATTATGGATAATCTGATAAGCATGGTTTACAGTGGGATAATATTTTTATTGAAAATTTGAAACTATTTAGCACAAGTAGTGATCTATTTATGATTTCTAAATCCCAATTGTTACTAAAAAGGCTTAGTAATTGTAGTTTTTTAAAAAATGAAAGAATAAAAATAAAAATAAATATAAATGTTAAATAAATGAAACTTAGAACCATATATAAGATGAGAGAAATAAATAAATAAAAAATCAAAAGTAAATCTAAAAATTAAATAAATACAAGTTAAAAGTACCAAGAAAATATGAATCATAACATATAAGATTTATATAGCAAAAAAGTTACCATTTATAAGTGAAATTTTTTTAAAAAATAGAACCGACCGATTTGCTGGGAGCTTGCCCGTTTCGACGTGAATATAAAATCTCACCAATATATCGGTGAGACTCGAACTTGGATTTTTTCGAGCTCGTTCAGCGAATCATGCTGATAAGACACATTTATGATGAGATTCCATCAGGTTAGGTTATTTTGCAGATGATATCATTTAATAGATGAAACTAAAGAACGTGTAAATGTTAAATTGGAGGTTTAAGGGAAACTTTAGAATTAAATAGGACTGTAAATGGGCCGAGCTAACTATTGGCCTTCGAGTTCAACTCGATCATGTTACAAGAGTGTTTGAGCTCGACTTGACCTCAGGCCGAACTTCCATATTATCGTTCGAGCTCGGCTTGAACATAAGTGAGCAAACATAAGCTCGGCTTGCCTAACTTGTTTAATATAACAAGTCGAGCTCAAGCTTGTTTGAAAACTGTCTCATAAAATAAGAAGCTCATAGGTCGTCGGAGTCATTGACACATGAGAGTAAATAATCAGAACCCGAACAAAACTGGTTTGAAACTCTATGACTGCCATATTTGAAATACAACTCCATTAAGTTTATTTGAGTAAAAATTTTGTAAAAATAAAATGAAATTCTAAATAGAGCAAAAAAAATTAAAATCCTAAATAGCAGAAGACTACGAGCATTGAACTTTAAACTAGACATCTTGAGAAGCGAATCTTTAGAACCAAGAAGTGTATGTGAGAACAAGCTCAAAATGGTTCATTTAGTGAAGTGGGAGAATTGAAATATTGAGAAATCTATATATAGTAGACTCTAGTATAGTCTGAAGTGGTGGACCTCAAATGACAGAAAGCTTACTTAGGAAGCCAAATCATCAAGATAGATCGACTAAGAACTATAAAATAACTTACGAAATTTTGTTCGTAACTCATTTTTGCAATAAGTGGCATCAAATATTTTACCCGTAAAATATTTTACTCCATCTATGTGCAACCAAACACCGAAAAATGAAAAAAAAAATTTGAAAATGTTCTACGTTGAAAGAAACGGAGCCTTAGTTCACGAACATGTTCACAAACAAACAAATCGAGCTCGTAGATGTTTTGAGATTGGCTCATTTATTAAACAATCTTTAGAAAACAGTTTAAGTTGGGTTCGTTTACTTAATAAACGAACATGAGCCGAGTTTTTATTGCATCAAACCCATGTTGTTCGTGAATAACTTAGCTCATTTACAACCCTATAATTAAGAGGGTTTAAGATAAGTAGGTACGTAGTAAAGATTGAGGGTTATGAGATACAAAAAAAAAAGTGAATAGTTATGTTATATTTACTCAATTATTTATATTGATGAGGAAATTGGAAATGATGTTAATCATATAATTAAGGCAAGATGGGTTAAGTGGAGGAGTTCATTTAGTATTTTGTTTGATCTATGTATCCCGCTAAAGATTCAAGGAGAAGTTTTATAGAATAACTAATAGACCGGTTGTTTTTTACGAGACAAAATGTTAGGCAGTTAAAAAACAACGTATAAATAATATGATTGTGGTGGTAATCTGATTGCCGTGATCGATGTGTGGTAAGACAAAATTAGGAATGAACGCATTCATGAAAATGTTAAGGTAAAACCAATTGAAGAAAAAAATGAAAGGTTATGTACTAAAATGGTTTGGACATGAGCAAAGAAGAAGACACTAAATGCGCTAGTTAGGAAGAGGAACATGATTCACATGGAGGGTAATGTAGGGGAAGACCAAAATTGACATGTATAGACTTAGGGAAAATATGATAACACGTAGTTTGACTGAGATTATGACTTTAAATAAAGCCAAATTGAAAAATTGGAATTCATGTAGCCAACAAGTGTAGTACACCTATTATATTTGACTATATATAACCCTGATTAATTGTCTACTTTTATGTACAGATAACTGCATATTATATTTTGTAGTTACAATTATATTTTGTACATGGAAACTTTAACATACTCCCTGATGTAAAGCAACACTCTGCTGTGACAAAAAGTAATTAGTTGGAAGTTCTCGTGTTTGACAACATTATAGTAAGTTGGTTATTTGAAATGAAGTGCTTGTTTGGATGTCACAACCCTTATTTTTGTGCAGTACCATTTCTTTAACAGACTTGATTGTTGCTCTAAATCCATTTTCTAAACATATACCTTTTGGTCACGAAGAAAAATGCATGAAATTGGCAAATGCCCCCATCAATTCCTAAAAGAGGTGGAATTGGCTGGGTTTGTTGGCCGTCATATTGACCTTGAGCTAGCCAAATTCTTGATTAAGAATGCAATCAAATTGGAGAAGATTATTATTGATCGTCATTTTACGCTTTATATAGTAAGTCAGTGCGACTTTGAGGAAATCGAGGTGAAAAAATATGTAAAAAAGCGTGCTAAGCAACTCCAAAAAAGTCTACCTGCGACAGTCAAAAAGGAAATAATTTAATCCTGCTCAAATGCATTTGGCTGCTCTTTATTTTCAGTTCAGATTCGTTTGGTAACGTTTCTGTTTGTGTTTAATATTTACTACATCTTTTATAAGCATTTGAGTTTAATGTTTAGTATGCCAAAACTTTCCTGCACTATATGAGTAAAAGAACTTAAAATCTCTCTATTAGCACGCTCTTGAGGAACTTAAAAGCCATTTTTTTATTCAATTTTGCATAAATTAATACAAATTCTAACAGTATATGCACAATAAAATGTAATTGTGTGCATATCAATCAAATGCAACACACAGTAGCTTAAGCACAGGAAATCTTCTGAAAACCAATGCAAATCTTTAAAATGGAAGATTTCATTAATAACAATGCAATATCACAAAAATAAAATTAACTATCTTATACAAAAGTTTAATCATGCTCAGTCATCAACTAGATAAAGGGCGATCATCCGTTTATTTCACATTTGGCAAATGCAACAAGTATTACAGAACTATGTGGTCATTAGCAAAAATGGACTTTCACAAGCTACAAATAAACGACAGCCCCCACATAATGGCCAGTCCGAACAAACATACCAATTCCGACCCCAAAATCCTCTTTGAAAAGTGAACATGCATTCTAACGCGTGGCTTTTGTCATATTTGGAGAAGAAAAAGAACAAATCTATTTTTAAAAGAAAAACTCATTGAAAACGCTCGACACAGCTGTTCATTATCACAAAACATTCATGATTGCTCATGTGCGGATGACCGTGCATTGCTTAGCTCTTTTTGCTTTCTTGTAAGCCCATGTAGCGGCATTGGGCCAATGACTCCCAAACCAATTGGCTTTAGGGCATTAGGTGACGAAGCACCCCTCGGACTTAATAACCGAGCTTACAAGGCGATGAACTTAAGCAAACCACCCGCTTATTATTGCTCAACCTTGCACACTTATACGCGAATACTCCCTGCTTTGAGGCACAGAAATCCGGTTTATTGAGTGAGAAGGTTTATTGCATTATTTTATAATGTTTTTTTTTTTTTACAACAACCGGAAGAACTTATTCTCTAAGTTGTTCAGATAAAAACAGAAATTTACAAAATTCTCCATCAGACTTATACCCCACAATTTAAAATGCATGTGTGCGAATTTGTACGGTTAAGGACAAATTTAGGGCAAGAACTATACGTGCTCATATTTGGACAAAAATGTTGATCGTTCTAGCCTACTATATAGCTTGCAAAAGTGCGGGTATTTACAATGTTAAAGTTCTTAACTACCTGCTGCATTTACCTCGGACATTTATTCGAATGAACTTCCTTTAAAAAGCAAGACATCATAGCAAGCATGCAAAAATATCAAGAAAACTGCTCTACAATGACACTCAATACTAAGACTAAACATTGTATGCGTATGCAAGTGGTATAGCATACCACACCCCCAAACTTATATGCAACATTGTCCTCAATGTTTGGACAAGAAGAAGAAGGAAAGAAGTTACCGGGATGGCAGAATGCGACAAAAATGGTATTCCACAGTAGCGGTCATCCTGCAAATAAGAAAAACCTGCATAGAACACCAACTGGATACCACGAGCATTAAAAGGAACAAAAAGTATATGAAAAGAGAATAATAAAATAATTATGCACAAATGGACAATGTCAAGATCACTGCATATCTAAGGGTCTGAACTGGTGTTTCCCAATTGTCTAAGAGGTCTATGCGATAAGATATTGACTATCCAGGCACGCTAACGTATAGCATGCAAAGGGGCTGCCTTTCTTTATTACTGCCATACTGCGTTGAAGCAATCTCAACAGTATTGGGAATTTAAACCAGGCGGTAATAAACGGAAATCATCAACTGAATCGCATATAACAATTAGGCAAGTGGTACTACATACATAGTCAAAGTATATAGAACAGATATATTGACAGAAAGCAAAAATAAAGACAGGAAAGATAACACATGGTATAACAGAAAAGATAAATGTATTCCATAAATATGAAAATGAGTTCAATACAAAGCGTACATGCAGCTGAAATACTCATAAAAAGAAAGAAAACATGGCCAACATGGCCTATCAAAAATAAAGAAAGAAAAATACAGAAAGTAAAGCATAAAGGACAAATAAAAGCAGCTACTCGAGGGTGGGTGGTGGTGGTGGTGGCTCGGTGGGAGTAGAGGTGGAGGTGGAAACTCGTCCGGCAAGCAGGAACTGCAGGTCCTGCCGGAAGGCACGGAACTCATCTAAAATAGCCCTCTGACCCTGTGCCAGAGATGAAATGCCCGTCCGAATGCCTGCCAGCTGACTCTGCGTCACCTGGACATGCTTATCAAAACCCTGCTGGAGCCGCTCTATGTCAGCCGCCAAGCAGGAGTAGCCCGTCGCTAGGATGTCATGCCGCTCTGCAGCAATATCCATCTCCTCCTCCTCCATCTCCTCATCAGCTGACTCATCCCCTGCAGGCTCTCCCTCATCCATCTCTACCGGGGCATCCATATCTACATCGTCTGGTGGATCACCCTGGTGGTCCTGTCGCTCTAAGTGACGCCTCACCCGCTCCCACTGAGTAGATGTGAAGCGGGTGGGCGGTGCCAACTGAACGTCAGTATCACTGACCGGTATACTGGCACGGCTCAAAAAAGCGGCGAGAAGGAAAGGAAAGGGAAGCCGCCAACTCGCTGCTCGCCGCATCCACTTCTTCACGAGGCCGTCCCAGACCTTGAACATTTGCCCCCATACCAGAGATGGGACAGAAAACCACGTGCCCGTGTGAAAAGTATAAAGGCAACGGAGGAGGTCGCCCCTGCGCTCTGCCACGTGCCGCAGAGGACACGCGTTCTTGATGAGAACGGTGTCCAGGAACCATAATTTGCTCGGGCACATCGATTTGGATGTGCAATTGTGACTAGGCATGGTAAACGCCCCGCCACACATGTCCATCACAATGGAAAATAGTGTCGAGTCTGCTGGAAGCGCGGCCCTGTAAAGCGGTCGACCGTCCTGATCAACCATGTCTGGCGGCTGCTGGTGAGGGATGCCGAGCATCTACGCAATCTGGCTCGGCGTAATAGTAATCGTCGTAGTGCCCACGACCGTCTTCAATGTGTCCGGCGCTGTGCAGGAGTAGGTCATGCGCTCGTAGAAGACACGCACTAAGCGCTCGTGTGCCACATCAGTGGAAGGCACACACAATCGGTTGAGGCGACGCCTCCTGAGCTCGGCGACAGTCCATGCGCTGTCGGGACGCCTCTCAAACTCGCCCAGGTCAAATATCTGCTCCGGGTGAAACTTCCGAGAACGGAAGGCTCGCCCGGGCATGTCTCGAACAGAACTGGGGCATTCTTCACCCTCGCCATGATCTCGGAGCAGTCTGCACTTTATTCCAAAAATTACGTAAATAAAAGATAAAATAAGAGGAATACTAAACTAAGAATAAACTAAAAGAGAAAAAAAAATGAAAATGAGGTCCTAGTCCATGGTGCTGACACATGTATTGATAGGCGTTGAATGTTACGCATTCTAGCCTCTTAACTTATGTATTTTATTCTCTTAGTGATAGATTATTTTGTGATTTTACTTTGTTTTAGTGTTTTTTGTATTTTCAGGGCCTTAATGATTATTTCAGTTAATACCAAGCTTTTGGGTATTTAAAGAAGACATCCAAGATGGTGAGATGAAGCCTACATTAAGGAGATTCACTCAACCATTTAATTTAACTCAAATCAGCCCAAGGAAGAGGTCCAAGAGAATTACAACTGCTTAAGAAGGTTTTGGGCCTGAAGCCCAAATCTGCGCATAATGCAGTCTTAATCCCGTTTTGGAAAACGGATCAGAAGTCTTATTTCTGAGCCTCAAATTGACATTATTTTTGCTTAGGGTTGAACGAAATTTGATTCGGCATACTTTTGTATTTCACAAAAATTCCGTAAATCAGACTTCTAGTGGGTCAAAAGTTGGGCCGAAGTCAGCAGGAAAAACCCACCTGATTAGTGCTGCAGGAAACCCTAATTTATTCCTAATTGGATTAGGACTTTGGTGTATTCTCTTGGGGAATAAAGTGAAGACTTGGAGGCTGAATTGAAAAGAGATTAGATAGAGAGAACAGAGATTGGAGAGTCTGAGAGGGCAGAGAAGAGAACAGAAACATATTGCAAAGCCATTGGAGAACAGAGCCATACGCAGAAGTCATGAAGATGATGCCTTCTTCCTCAATAGTTGAAGCTTCTTCTTCTACCATGAGCGGCTAGTTCATCCACTAGGGTTTTGATGTAGCCCTAACAAAGCATCAATGGTTTGATTGTTTTAATTATTGGGGACCTTTATATACATGCATAGATTGTGTAATTCAGAGGATTCTTATTATAGAATTGAACAATAAAAGTCTTGTAAATTCAATCTATGATTTCTTATCTTGTCTTAGATATTTAGTTGTTGTTATTGAACTCAATCTCTCTTGTTTTCTGTGATTATGAGAGCGATTATTACACAATGGTAATCACTGAATATATTGTTAAGAGCTTTGATAGATTATGCCTAGAGAAGATGAACCATACTGCACCCTAGATTAGAGTAGTTAGGCAGATGGCCCACGCCAATCGAAGATAGTCCATGGCTTAGCCTTAATCATATGTGACCTTCTTGAAGGATGAAGGTGAGCTTGTAGCCACCGACACCACTTATGCATGATGTAATTTCCCATAGTTGATTCAATTGACCATTGATTGTGGAGTTAGTGGTGAAGTCAAATACCCTAGATTTCTCTCATATTATCTTCACTATCTATTTACTTTGATTTATTTTATTTTACTTTTTAATTAATTTAGTTTAAAAATCAGAATTCTTTTCTTATAAATTTAATTAGAATTAGTTCCGTATTCCAACTCATCAGACCATAATCCCTGAGGTACGATACCCCTTTCGATAGCCCTATTCTGCAAGGAATTCATTCTATTGCGAAGTGTGGAAATTTATAATTGATATACTTTTTGAGTCACACTCACACACGAATCAATTTTTGGCGTCGTTGCCGGGGATTATCTATTTGATTGATTGGATTTTACAGAATTAATTTTAATTGGATTTTTAGTTTAGGAAATTTTTATATTTTGTTTTTAATTTTGTTTTTGTTTCTTTTCAGGTGCTTTTGGTGAATATATGCAAGATCGTCGTTCTGTAGCTGATCCTTTGATACCTCTTGATCCTGAGCCTGAACGTACTCTTAGACAACAGAGGAACATCCCTGTTGATACAATTGTGTAAGAGGAAGAAATAATTGAAGACATGGCAGAAGAGAGGAATAACAACCTTGTTCCTAATGCTGATGGGGAAAGAGCTAGATTGCTGAGGGACTACTATGTTCCTGAGACATATACCTCGCCAGTAGGTTTTCGACTGCCCAATGTCACAGCACAGAATTATGAGATCAAGTCCAGCATTATTCAAATGCTACCATCTTATTTTGGGCTGACTCAAGAAGACCCTTATAAGCATCTGGATGACTTCATTGAAGTGTGCTCAACTACAAAAATTCACAACTTCTCTGAAGATGCTTTCAGAATGAGACTTTTTCCATTCTCTCTAAAAGACAAAGCAAAGTATTGGTTCAATTCTCTACCGGCTGGTTCTATCACGACATGGACTCAGATGCAACATGAGTTTCTCAAGAAGTATTTTCCGATAGGGAAGACCAATCAGTTCAGACGTGCTATCACTGGTTTCTCCCAATATGAGGGGGAACAATTTTATGAGACATGGGAAAGATTCAAGGACCTTCTTAGGAAATGTCCCCATCATCAAGTTCCTAAGTGGCAACTAGTGTAGAGTTTTCATGAAGGGCTGACAGAAGCCAACAGACAAATGGTTGATGCGTTGCGTGGAGGTACTTTTATGTTGAAGAATGAAGAAGAGGCATGAACTTTATTTGAAAATCTTAGTGACAACTCTCTACAACATGTGTCCTCTACTCGTTCTAGCAGACATGCCACTACAAGGAAAACTGATGGGATGAGGTTGGTGCTTCAGAAGTTATGGCAACTGATATTGATTTAATTGCACAGAAGGTATCAGCAATTATGGCTGCCAATCAAACTCCTTCTGCTTCAAATTCTTCATTGCTAGGCCCTTGTGAATTTTGCTCTAGTCCTATGCATAATGTGAGCAATTGTCCTTCAATGGGGTAATTTTCTGATGTTCAACATGAGCAAGTACAAGCTACATTCACTGGACCAATGAATCTTCCACGAGGTAATACTTACAATCCCACATGGAGGAATCATCCTGGTTTTTCTTACAGTAACCAAGGGCCAGCAATGCAACCATCATATCAACCTAGGACTTTTGCTCCTCAACAGCAATATCAAACACAAAGTCCTATGGCCCAAAGAATTTCTGCTATTGAAGACAAGCTGACTCTTACTTTGTCTAAATTTGACAAGCTTGATTCTCTTATAGAGATAGTGCAAGCTACTGTAGCAACAGTACAATCTATAGTTCAGCTAGTGCACTCGCATTCTCAATCCATTGCCAAACTGGAATCTCAGTTTGGACAGCTTGCTACTTCATTAAGTAGAAGAGAAGAAGGGAAGCTTCCTAGTCAACCAATTGCTAATCCAAGAGGGATGCAAGCTTCCACAAGCAACCCACACCATGAGCAAGTTCAAGCTATTACCACTTTGAGGAGTGGGAAAATAATTGATAATAAGGTGGGTGAGAAGAAAGAAGAAGAAAAAGTGACCACAAGTCCAAGTGCTGAAATTCTTTATGAGCCCAAGGCTCTTTTCCCACAACGTTTCCTTGAAGCATCTAAATTGGGGAAGCAAGGGGACAAGCTGCATGACATGATGGAGGTGTTTCGACAAGTGAAGATTAATTTGCCACTCCTTGATGCCATCAAGCAAATTCCTCCCTATGCTAAATTTTTGAAGGACTTGTGCACTCAGGAAAGGCGTTCTAAAAGCCATGTGCCAAAGAAAGTGATGCTACCACAACAAGTCAGTTCGATAATTCAGCAGTGTACTCCTCCTAAGTACAAAGATCCTGGTGCTCCAACTATCTCATGCATTATTGGGGAGCACCATGTGGATAAAGCTCTTCTTGATTTGGGTGCAAGTGTGAATTTGCTACCCTATTCAGTCTACTTACAATTGGGCTTGAGAGAATTGAAGCCTACCTCGGTGGTATTGCAATTTGCAGACAGATCAACAAAGCAACCCCGAGGAATCATAGAAAATGTGCTCATTAAAGTGGACAAGTTCTACTTTCCTGTTGATTTTATTGTACTTAACACTGAGCCGGTTCACAATCCGAAGAGGCACATTCCAGTGATCCTTGGTCGACCTTTCTTAGCTACTGCTGATGCTTGCATAAATTGTAGGTCGGGGATCATGGACATTTCATTTGGCAACATGAATGTCAAGCTTAATGTGTTCAATGCTATCCAACACCCTCCAGATCAGAGTGATGTGTTCTGTATGGATGATATTGATGAATGTGTGAAGGAATTTGTTTCATCCTCTATATCTCAAAACTCCCTGGAGGTATGTAAGTCTCTTTATGACTTTGAGAACATTAATGATGAAGGGTTGTGTGAAGAAGTGCATGCTATGCTGGAAGTGGATGCTATTCAGAATACTCCACCATGGAGGATTCCAATTGAGCCACTACCTTCTCTCTCTAGCACTCCCCTTGTGCCTTCATTGGAGTCCCCTCCAGAATTAGAGTTGAAGCCTTTGCCTGACAAATTAAAGTATGTATTTTTGGGGGCACAGAAAACTCTTCCTGTTATAATTGCCTCTGATCTGACAGAAATTCAAGAGAAGAGCTAAGTAGAGGTCTTATATCAACATCGTGAAGCAATTGGATGGAGTGTTGCTGATCTTAAAGGCATTGATCCCTCAATTTGCATGCACAAAATTCATCTAGAAGAAGGATGTAAGCCAACCAGAGAGGCACAGAGGCGACTAAACCCCAACATGAAGGAGGTAGTAAAGAAAGAGGTTGTCAAGTTACTTGATACAAGTATCATTTATCTAATTTCTGACAGCACATGGGTGAGTCCAACACAAGTGGTTCCTAAGAAGTCTGGTCTTACCATTATCCCTAACTCTATGGGAGAGCTTGTTCCACAACGTACAGCCACAGGTTGGCGTGTTTGCATTGATTACAGAAAGCTCAACTCTATGACAAGGAAGGATCACTTCCCTCTTCCATTCATTGATCAAATACTTGAAAGGTTAGCTGGTCAGAGCTATTATTGCTTTTTGGATGGTTACTCTGGTTATAACCAAGTGGCTATGGATCCAGAGGATCAAGAGAAGACTACTTTCACTTATCCCTTTGGTACTTTTGCTTATCGTCGTATGCCATTTGGATTGTGTAACGCTCCGGCGACATTCCAGAGGTGTATGATGGTCATCTTTTCTGACATGGTGGAAAAATTCTTGGAGGTGTTCATGGATGACTTCTCTATTTTTGGATCATCCTTTGAAAACTGTCTGAGTAATTTATCACTGGTGCTTCAAAGGTGCCGAGAGCGTAATTTGGTACTTAGTTGGGAGAAGAGCCATTTTATGGTGAAAGAAGGTATTGTATTGGGCCATATTGTTTCAGAGAAAGGCATTGAAGTTGATAAAGCAAAGATCGATCTAATTGCAACTCTGCCTCATCCAACTTCGGTAAGGCAAGTTCGATTTTTCTTAGGCCATGCTGGGTTCTATAGAAGATTTATCAAGGATTTCAGTAAAGTTGCTCGACCATTGTGCCATTTGTTATCTAAAGATGTTCCTTTTATCTTTGATGAAGAGTGTGTGCAAGCTTTTGAAAAGCTTCGATCTTTGTTATCCTCTGCACCAATCATGCAATCTCCAAAATGGGCTTTACCTTTTGAAATCATGTGTGATGCCTCTGATTATGCAGTGGGAGCTGTGTTGGGACAAAGAGAAGAGAAACGGCCATATGTCATCTATTACGCTAGTAAGACTCTCTCTGATGCCCAACTCAATTATACAACCACAGAGAAAGAGCTTCTAGCTGTAGTGTTTGCCTTGGACAAGTTTCGTTCTTATTTACTGGGGTCCAAGGTGGTTGTCTACTCTGATCATGCAGCATTGAGACACTTATTGGCGAAGAAAGAAACCAAACCGCATCTTATTCGATGGATTTTATTGCTGCAAGAATTCAATTTGGAGATAAAAGACAAAAAGGGGACTGAGAATGTGGTTGCGGATCATTTATCTCGGATTGAGTTTGAGCCAGTGCTCAGTGCATTACCTATTCGAGACTCATTCCCGGATGAGCAATTGTTTGGAATTGGTTTGATGAAAGTTAATGGCCAAAGGTTGAAGCATTGTGTGGAAGGATGTGTGCCAAGAAGAGACGTAGAGTCCGTCGACTTGACGGATCCTGTCTATCCGACTTAATCCCTTCGGAGAGTCAATCGTCTCATACGGACGTTAAATTGTAGGTTCTGTATGTATTTCTATACTTTATTTCCTTTAGTTTCCTTTAATTTTAATTTTTAGTTTTAGTTTTTTTAAGTTTTTTTTCAATTCTAGTTGCGTTTTAATATTTTTTCTTTGAGTTTTTGATGTATAAGTTGCTTCCGGAGGATGCCAAGAGGTGTACCGAGGTATTTGGACTCAAGACGGGTGAAAAATCGTGCTCTCGGTCGACCTTGGGCGATGGAGACTCAAAATTATCAAGTCTCGGTCGAACTTGGGCGATAGAGGGTCAAACAGGCCTTCAGGAGGGGGATCGATCGCCCCAATTGAAGGGGATCGATTGCCCCTTAATATTTTTCAAGGATGATCACCACCAGCTGGGCGATCGATCGCCCATGGCTGGGGGGATCGATCGCCCAAGCCCAAAACTTGGGCTGGCCGAGAATCCTCCTTATATATGGACACCCACTCCTCCTATGTTGACACTACTTGCATCCTAGACCTCTTTGAACTCCAATTCAAGTCCTACATCATCCGGAAAATTAATTTCTTCAATTGGTGAGTATTAAACAAGAATTCAACATTGATTATCATCAACATTCAACATCAAACCGGATCAAAAATCACTAGTTCTCAAAGGAAGCTCTCACTTTTTCAAGTTCAACATCAAAGTAAGTGAAGTTTTTCTTTGAAGAAATTGTTCAAATCTTTTTGAGGGCTTTTGAAGACCAAGTTTGGGGGATCAATTTGGTGTATTTACTTGTTCAATTTGGGTGGAAAAATTGCTGAAAAGAGAAGGTTGAAGGGTACAAGTTAATTGTGCACACCAAGTGTTCGATTTAATTCCTCAACCACACTTTTTCTACTTCTATGGCACCAAAGAGAGCAAGTTACCAAGGTGCTTCAAGTTCCCGTAATCCTCGCAGAGCGAGGCATGATCCGACCACAGGTTCTTCACGATCTCGCCGAGAAGGTATTCAAGAGAGATGGCATCCAAGGGCGTTGAACTTTAAAACGCGTTTGACATAGCTGAACTTTATGGTATGTTTCCCGAGACACGATGGGGGATTTCTGACATCCGTCGTCGTTGGTCGGCATCCATTTTTGTTCCACTCTTATTTACTATTTACCCGAGGCTTGTCAAGGTATTTTATCAGAACTTAATGTCGACATCTGATGAGTGGGATGTGCTTACTTCTTCCGTAGATGGAACAATAGTTCGAGTGGACATGTCATCCATTGCCATTGCCATGGGTTGTCCTCATGAGTGCCTAGATGATTTGACTCATATCTATACTCCTCTACCCGACGATTTGTCAGTGGGTAATTTGGTTGCACGTTTGTGTGCTAATCAGTTTTCTGGGCCGAAAAGGAATGCAGCTTCCAAGTCTTCAATGCCAAATCATTTATGGTTCCTTGACGCTGTTCTACTCAAGAATGTATGTCCAATTGGACATAAAACCGAAAGACGTCAAGAGTTCCTTCGATCCTTATATGCTATACATTTTGGGCATTGGCTGTCATTCCCACAGATTGTCTGGGGCCAGATGGAGAAATTCTATTCCAAGGTTGTGGCCAAGGCACCAGACAGTGCAAGTGACTGGGAGTTTCCATTCCCTACTATTATTTACCAGTTGCTTGTGGCACAGGGGTATGCAGTCCATGAGGACGAGCTTGCCTTTCCACGTGATCTTTATTATGGCACGCATGACTGGAATTTGAGCCGATCTCATATGCACCAGAGAGTCATAGCGGCGCCTGGTGAGGTATCTCGGTTGGCCCAGGGAAGAGAGCATATAGATATACCACCACCGGTGGAAGATCCAGAGGAGATGGAGGCAGAGGAAGAGGAGGTGCATGCACAGGCTGGTGGCCATGATTATCAATATTTAGTGGGGCAGATTGCTAGGTTGACAGCCCAGTTTGGCACCCTACAGACAGAGGTATCCACGCAGTTTGGAGCAATGAGGACAGAGATGGCGGATCACTTTCGTGACACTCGCCAAGAGCAACTAGAGATGAGGAGGATGATGCGTGCACTGATGCATCAAGCAAACTTGGATCCAGATGCTCAGTCACCATGATAGGCGTTGAATGTTACGCATTCTAGCCTCTTAACTTATGTATTTTATTCTCTTAGTGATAGATTATTTTGTTATTTTACTTTGTTTTAGTGTTTTCTGTATTTTCAGGGCCTTAATGATTATTTCAGTTAAAACCGTGATTTTGGGCTTTTAAAGATGACATCCAAGATGGTGAGATGAAGCCTACATCAAGGAGATTCACTCAACCATTTATTTCAACTCAAATCAGCCCAAGAAAGAGGTCCAAGAGAATTACAACTGTTTAAGAAGGTTTCGGGCCTGAAGCCCAAATCTGCGCATAATGCAGTCTTAATCCCGTTTTGGAAAACGGACCAGAAGTCTTATTTCCGAGCCTCAAATCGACATTATTTCCGCGTGGGGTTGAACGAAATTTGATTCTGCACACTTTTGTATTTCACGAAAATTCCGTAAATCGGACTTCTAGTGGGTCAAAAGTTGGGCCGAAGTCAGCAGGAAAAACCCACCTGATTAGTGCTGCGGGAAACCCTAATTAATTCCTAATTGGATTAGGACTTTGGTGAATTCTCTTGGGGAATAAAAGGAAGACTTGGAGGCTGAAGAGAGAGAGCTTACACAGAGATTGGAGAGTCTAAGAGGGCTGAAGAGAACAGAAACATATTGCAGAGCCATTGGAGAACGAAGTCATACGCGTAATTCAGAAAGATGATGTCTTCTTCCTCAACAGTTGAAGCTTCTTCTTCTACCATGAGCGGCTAGTTCATCCACTAGGGTTTTGATGTAGCCCTAACAAAGCATCAATGGTTTGATTGTTTTAATTATTGGGGACCTTTATATACATGCATAGATTGTGTAATTGTGAGGATTCTTATTAATGAATTGAGCAATAAAAGTCTTGTAAATTCAATCTCAATGATTTCTTATCTTGTCTTAGATATTTAGTTGTTGTTATTGAACTCAATCTCTTTTGTTTTCTGTGATCATGAGAGAGATTATTACACAATGGTAATCACTGAATATATTGTTATGAGCTTTGATGGATTATGCCTAGAGAAGATGAACCATACTGCACCCTAGATTAGAGTAGTTAGGCAGATGGCCCATGCCAATCGAAGATAGTCCATGGCTTAGCCTTAATCATATGTTATCTTCTTGACGGATGAAGGTGTGCTTGTAGCCACCGACACCACTTATGCATGATGTAATTCCCCTATAGTTGATTCAATTGACCATTGATTGTGGAGTTAGTGGTGAAGTCAAACACCCTAGGTTTCTCTCTTATTATCTTCATTATCTGTTTACCTTTGATTTATTTTATTTTATCTTTTTAATTAGTTAAAAATCAGAATTCTTTTCTTATAAATTTAATTAGAATTAGTTCTGTGTTCCAACTCGTCAGAACATAATCCCTGAGGTACGATACCCATTCCTTTCGATAGCCCTATTCTGCAAAGAATTCGTTCTATTGCGAAGTGTGGAAAATTTTAATTGGTATACTTTTTGAGTCACACTCACACACGAATCAATTTTTGGCGCCGTTGCCGGGGATTATCTATTTGATTGATTGGATTTTACAGAATTAGTTTTAATTGGATTTTTAGTTTAGGAAATTTTTATATTTTATTTTTATTCTTGTTTTTGTTTTCTTTTCAGGTGCTTTTGGTAATATATGCAAGGTCGTCGTTCTGTGGCTGATCCTTTGATACCTCTTGATCCTGAGCCTGAACGTACTCTTAGACAACAGAGGAACATCCCTGTTGACACCAGTGTGCAAGAGGAAGAAATAATTGAAGACATGGCAGAAGAGAGGAATAATAACCTTGTTCCTAATGCTGATGGAGAAAGAGCTAGATTGCTTAGGGACTACTATGTTCCTGAGACATATACCTCGCCAGCAGGTTTTCAACTGCCCAATGTCACAGCACAGAATTATGAGATCAAGTCCAGCATTATTCAGATGCTACCATCTTATTTTGGGCTGACTCAAGAAGACCCTTACAAGCATCTGGATGACTTCATTGAAGTGTGCTCAACTACAAAAATTCACAACTTCTCTGAAGATGCTTTCAGAATGAGACTTTTTCCATTCTCTTTGAAAGACAAAGCAAAGTATTGGTTCAACTCCCTACCGGCTGGTTCTATCACGACTTGGACTCAGATGCAACATGAGTTTCTCAAGAAGTATTTTCCGATAGGGAAGACCAATCAGTTCAGACGTGCTATCACTGGTTTCTCCCAACATGAGGGGGAACAATTTTATGAGACATGGGAAAGATTCAAGGACCTTCTTAGGAAGTGTCCCCATCATCAAGTTCCTAAGTGGCAACTAGTGCAGAGTTTTCATGAAGGGCTCACAGAAGCCAACAGACAGATGGTTGATGCGTCATGTGGAGGTACTTTTATGTTGAAGAGTGAAGAAGAGGCATGGACCTTATTTGAAAATCTTAGTGACAACTCTCTACAACATGTGTCCTCTACTCGTTCTAGCAGACCTGCCACTACCAGGAAGACTGATGGGATTTTTGAGGTTGGTGCTTCAGAAGCTATGCCAACTGATATTGATTTAATTGCACAGAAGGTAGCAGCAATTATGGCTGCCAATCAAACTCCTTCTGCTTCAAATTCTTCATTGCTAGGCCCTTGTGAATTCTGCTCTAGTCCTATGCATAATGTGAGCAATTGTCCTTCAATGGGGCAATTTTCTGATATTCAACATGAGCAAGTTCAAGCTACTTTCACTGGACCAATGAATCCTCCACGAGGTAATACTTACAATCCCACATGGAGGAATCATCCTGGTTTTTCTTACAGTAACCAAGGGGCAGCAATGCAACCATCATATCAACCTAGGACTTTTGTGCCTCAACAACAATATCAAACACAAAGTCCTATGGCCCAAAGAATTTCTGCTATTGAAGACAAGCTGACTCTTACCTTGTCTAAATTTGACAAGCTTGATTCTCTTATAGAAACAGTGCAAGCTACTGCAGCAACAGTACAATCTACAGTTCAGCTAGTGCACTCGCATTCTCAATCCATTGCCAAATTGGAATCTCAGTTTGGACAGCTTGCTACTTCATTGAGTAGAAGAGAAGAAGGGAAGCTCCCTAGTCAACCAATTGCTAATCCAAGAGGGATGCAAGCTTCCACAAGCAACCCACACCATGAGCAAGTTCAAGCCATTACCACTTTGAGAAGTGGGAAAATAATTGACAATAAGGTGGGTGAGAAGAAAGAAGAAGAAAAAGTGATCACAAGTCCAAGTGCTGAAATTCCTTATGAGCCCAAGGCTCCTTTCCCACAACGTTTTCTTGAAGCATCTAAATTGGGGAAGCAAGGGGACAAGCTGCATGACATGATGGAGGTGTTTCGCCAAGTGAAGATTAATTTGCCACTCCTTGATGCCATCAAGCAAATTCCTCCTTATGCAAAATTTTTGAAGGACTTGTGCACTCAGAAAAGGCGTTCTAAAAGCCATGTGCCAAAGAAAGTAATGCTGCCACAACAAGTAAGTTCAATAATTCAGCAGTGTACTCCTCCCAAGTACAAAGATCCTGGTGCTCCAACTATCTCATGCATTATTGGGGAGCACCATGTGGATAAAGCTCTTCTTGATTTGGGTGCAAGTGTGAATTTGCTACCCTATTCAGTTTACTTACAATTAGGCTTGGGAGAATTGAAGCCTACCTCGGTGGTATTACAATTTGCAGACAGATCAACAAAGCAACCCCGAGGAATCATAGAAGATGTGCTCATTAAAGTGGACAAGTTCTACTTTCCTGTTGATTTCATTGTACTTGACACTGAGCCGGTTCACAATCCGAAGAGGCACATTCCTGTGATCCTTGGTCGACCTTTCTTAGCTACTGCTGATGCTTGCATAAATTGTAGGTCAGGGATCATGGATATTTCCTTTGGCAACATGAATGTCAAGCTTAATGTGTTCAATGCTATCCAACACCCTCCAGATCAGAGTGATGTGTTCTCCATGGATGATATTGATGAATGTGTGGAGGAATTTGTTTCATCCTCTATATCTCGAAACTCCCTGGAGGTATGTAAGTCATTTTATAACTTTGAAAACACTAATGATGAAGGTTTATGTGAAGAGGTGCATGCTATGCTGGAAGTGGATGCTATTCAGAATACTCCACCATGGAGAATTCCAATTGAGCCACTACCTTTTCTCTCTAGCACTCCCTTAGTGCCTTCATTGGAGTCCCCTCCAGAATTAGAGTTGAAGCCTTTGCCTGACAAATTGAAGTATGTATTCTTGGGGGCACAGAAAACTCTTCCTGTTATAATTGCCTCTGATCTGACAGAAATTCAAGAGAAGAGCTTAGTAGAGGTTTTATACCAACATCGGGAAGCAATTGGATGGAGTGTTGCTGATCTTAAGGGCATTGATCCCTCAATTTGCATGCACAAAATCCATTTGGAAGAAGGATGTAAGCCAACTAGAGAGGCTCAGAGGCGGTTGAACCCCAACATGAAGGAGGTGGTAAAGAAAGAGGTGGTCAAGTTACTTGATGCAGGAATCATTTATCCAATTTCTGATAGCACATGGGTGAGTCCGACACAAGTGGTTCCAAAGAAATCTGGTCTTACCATTGCCCCTAACTCCATGGGAGAGCTTGTTCCACAACGTACTGCCACAGGTTGGCGAGTTTGCATTGATTACAGAAAGCTCAATTCTATGACAAGGAAGGATCACTTCCCTCTTCCATTCATTGATCAAATACTTGAAAGGTTAGCTGGTCAGAGCTATTATTGCTTTCTGGATGGCTACTCTGGTTATAACCAAGTAGCTATGGATCCAGAAGATCAAGAGAAGACCACTTTCACTTGTCCCTTTGGTACTTTTGCGTATCGTCGTATGCCTTTTGGATTATGTAATGCTCCGGCTACATTCCAGAGGTGTATGATGGCCATCTTTTCTGACATGGTGGAAAAATTCTTGGAGGTGTTTATGGATGATTTCTCTGTTTTTGGATCATCTTTTGAACATTGTTTGAGCAATTTATCACTTGTGCTTCAAAGATGCCGAGAACGGAATCTGGTACTTAGTTGGGAGAAGAGCCATTTTATGGTGAAAGAAGGTATTGTATTGGGCCATATTGTTTCAGAGAGGGGCATTGAAGTTGATAAAGCAAAGATCGACCTAATTGCAACTCTGCCTCATCCAACTTCGGTAAGGCAAGTTCGATCTTTCTTAGGCCATGCCGGGTTCTATAGAAGATTCATCAAGGATTTCAGTAAAGTAGCTCGACCATTGTGCCATCTGTTATCTAAAGATATTCCCTTTATCTTTGATGAAGATTGTGTGAAAGCTTTTGAAAAGCTTCGATCTCTGTTATCCTCTGCACCAATTATGCAGTCTCCAAAATGGGCTATACCTTTTGAAATCATGTGTGATGCCTCTGATTATGCAGTAGGAGCCGTGTTGGGACAGAGAGAAGAAAAACGACCACATGTCATCTACTACGCTAGTAAGACTCTCTCTGATGCCCAACTCAATTATACAACCACAGAGAAAGAGCTTCTAGCTGTAGTGTTTGCCTTGGACAAGTTTCGTTCTTATCTATTGGGGTCTAAGGTGGTTGTCTATTCTGATCATGCAGCATTGAGACATTTATTGGCAAAGAAAGAAACCAAACCGCGTCTTATTCGGTGGATTTTATTGCTGCAAGAATTTGATTTGGAGATAAAAGACAAAAAGGGGACGGAGAATGTGGTTGCAGATCATTTATCTCGAATCGAGTTTGAGCCGGTGATCGATGCACTACCAATTCGAGACTCATTCCCGGATGAGCAATTGTTTGGAATCACGTTGATGAAAGTCAATGGCCAAAGGTTGAAGCATTGTGTGGAAGGATGTGTGCCAAGAAGAGACGTGGAGTCCGTCGACTTGACGGATCCCATCTATCCGACTTAATCCCTTCGGAGAGTCAATCGTCTCCTACGGACGTTAAATAGTAGGTTTTGTATGTATTTCTATACTTTATTTCGTTTAGTTTTCTTTAATTTTAATTTTTGATTCTAGTTTTCTTAGGTTTTTCTTCAATTCTAGTTGTGTTTTAATGTTTTTTCTTTGAGTTTTTGATGTATAAGTTGCTTCCGGAGGATGCCAAGAGGTGTACCGAGGTATTCGGACTCAAGACGGGTGAAAAATCGTGCTCTCGGTCGACCTTGGGCGATGGAGACTCAAAAATATCAAGTCTCGGTCGACCTTGGGCGATGGAGGGTCCAACAGGGCATCAGAAGGGGGATCGATCGCCCCATTTAAGGGGGATCGATCGCCCCATTGTTTTTCAAGAAATCACCCACCAGCAGGTGGGCGATCGATCGCCCATCCTAGGGGGGATCGATCGCCCAAGCCCAAAACATGGGCTGGCCGAGAGTCCTCCTTATATATGGACACCCACTCCTCCTATATTGCTCCTACATGCATCCTAAGCCTCTTTGAACTCCAATTCAAGTCCTACATCATCCGGAAAACTAATTTCTTCAATTAGTGATTATTATACAAGGATTCAACATTGATCAACATCAACTTCAACATCAAAGAAGATCAAAAATCACTAGTTCTCAAAGGAAGCTCACACTTTTTCAAGTTCAACATCAAAGTAAGTGAAGTTTTTCCTTGAAGAAATTGTTCAAATCTTTTTGAGGGCTTTTGAAGACCAAGTTTGGGGGATCAATTTGGTGCAATTACTTGTTCGATTTGGGTGGAAAAATTGCCGGAAAAAGGAGGTTGAAGGTTACAAAAGAATTGTGCACACCAAGTGTTCGATTTAATTCCTCAACTACACTTTTTCTACTTCTATGGCACCAAAGAGAGCAAGTCACCAAGATGCTTCAAGTTCACGTAATCCTCGCCGAGCGAGGAATGATCCGACCACAGGTTCTTCACGATCTCGCCGAGACGGTATTCAAGAGAGATGGCATCCAAGGGCGTTGAACTATGAAACAACGTTTGACATAGCCGAACTTTATGGTATGTTTCCCGAGACACGATGGGGGGTTTCCGACATCCGTCGTCGTCGGTCTGCATCCATTTTTGTTCCACTCTCATCTACTATTTACCCGAGGCTTGTCAAGGTATTTTATCAAAACTTAATACCAAAACCTGATGAGCGGGATGTGCTTACTTCTTCCATAGATGGAACAATAGTTCGAGTTGACATGTCATCCATTGCCATTGCCATGGGTTGTCCTCATGAATGCCCAGCTGATTTATCTCATATCTACACTCCTTTACCCGACGAGTTGTCGGTGGGCAATGTGGTTGCACGATTGTGTGCCAACCAATTCTCCGGGCCGAAAAGGAATGCAGCTTCAAAGTCTTCAATGCCAAATCATTTATGGTTCCTTGACGCTGTGCTACTCAAGAATGTATGTCCAATTGGACATAAAACCGAAAGACGTCAAGAGTTCCTCAGAGCCTTATATGCCATACATTTTGGGCATTGGCTGTCATTCCCACAGATTGTCTGGGGCCAGATGGAGAAATTCTATTCCAAGGTTGTGGCCAAAGTACCAGACAGTGCAAGTGACTGGGAGTTTCCATTCCCCACTATTATTCACCAGTTGCTTGTAACACAGGGGTATGCAGTCCACGAGGACGAGCTTGCCTTTCCACATGATCTTCATTATGGCACGCATGACTGGAACTTGAGTCGATCTCATATGCACCAGAGAGTCATAGCAGCGCCTGGTGAGGTATCTCGGGTGGCCCAAGGAGGAGAGCATGTAGATGTGCCACCACCGGTAGATGATCCAGAGGAGATGGAGGCAGAGGAAGAGGAAGTGCATGCACAGACTGGTGGCCATGATTATCAATACTTAGAAGGGCAGATTGCTGGGCTGACAGCTCAGTTTGGCACCTTACAGACAGAGGTCTCCGCACAGTTTGGTGCAATGAGAGCAGAGATGGCGGATCACTTTCGTGACACTCGCCAAGAGCAACTAGAGATGCGGAGGATGATGCGTGCACTGATGCGCCAAGCAAACTTAGACCCGGATGCTCAGTCACCACCACATCCTTGACAGGAAGGTAACCATCTTTTGTATATTATTTTATTTTTAGTTTTTCTGTTTAGTTTTTTTAGTTAGATGTTTATAAAAAAAAAAAAAAAAAAAAAAAAAAAATAAAATTTGAAAAATGAAAAAATTTTATTATTTTTTTTAGGATTTTTCTCTTTCATATTTATTTTCACCCATACTATTTTCACTTGATCTTTGGGGTATAGTGGTTTGTTTTGACAGGTTGAATCATCCAAGTTTGGGGGTGTGCTTGCCTTGCCTTCATGCTAGTGATGTGCTCTATTTTCTTGCCACTACTCCTTGGTCCTGGTACCATTGTTCTTACTCTTCTCTATGCTTTAATTGGGTAGTACATTGAGGACAATGTACAGTTTAAGTTTGGGGGTGAGGCGATGCCTATTTGTGTGCTTTATTGGAATATGGGGGGAAATTTGTGTGAAATTCTTTTTGTATTAGGATTTTATTTTATTTTCGTAGTTTGTTTATTTTATTTTATTTTGTTTTGTTTTTAGATAGAATGTTTTGACATGATTCAAAGGATTAATACCTTATGTAGGTGCTTAACTTGCAATTTTTGAGTATGTTTGAAATTTTTGAAAACTGTGATTTAAATTAAGTGGTTTGAATCATGGTTTGCAATAACATGTTTTGAAGTGATTAATTTTAGTTTCCTTACATGCACAAACACACTAGCATAGTCTTATGGGGTATAGACTTTGGTTTTGAGTTATTGAGTTACATATGCTTGATATTAATTAGTATCTCTTGAGAATGAGTACCGATAATGTGTTACTTGACTTCAATGAAAAAGAAAAAAAAAGAAAAAAGAAAAAAAAAGAATGTGATGAATAAGCAAATCAATTTGATCCTTTTCATGAGTAACCGGGCCTCTATGCCTCAGGAAGCACGGAGTGTTCGCGTCAAAAGTGAAAGGGTGAGAAAAGAGGAGCATTGGTTGTCTTGATTTGTAGCCTGACTGATTCGAGTAATTAGGTCTTCAGGGTATCTTAAAGCCTAGTGCCCTAAAGCCATCTGGTTTGGGAGTCACTGACTGAAAGCTTGCTACATGGATCTTTCAGAAAGCTTAATAGATCAAGACATTGCACAACCAATAAAGCAATGGAAAAAAAAGAATGATGAAAAAAAAAATGAAAAAGTCATGTATGCATGTTGGGAAGTACGATTTCAATAAGGGGAGCTAGTGAGTTGAAGGGGTATGTGCCTTAATAGATTCAGAACTTGGTTATGCTACATGAGAGGACTGCTAGTTCACTTTACACGAGGGAGCTAGAGTTGATTACTTTGATATATGTTGATGTGAATTATGCATGGGAACCATTGATTTGAATTGTGGAATTTGAAAGTTTGAAATTATTCTTGAATGCAAGTTTGTAACTATGTATTGTAATCTTCTTATTGAATTAATGTTGAAACAGAATTTTTAATGTTTGTGGGTAACATTTCTGGAAACCCTCACGAGACTATACTCGTCCACTAGGGGGAACCTAGGGGTTTAAAGGCTTGTTGCATATGCTAAATGCAATCGTTTCTCCCACGAAAGTGGAGTTTGGTAGTTTAGTTAGTATTTGTTAGTTTCTTTATTTTAGTTTTGTTTTATTCTATTGCTAAGGGACTAGCAATATGTAAGTTTGGGGGTGTGATAGGCGTTGAATGTTACGCATTCTAGCCTCTTAACTTATGTATTTTATTCTCTTAGTGATAGATTATTTTGTTATTTTACTTTGTTTTAGTGTTTTCTGTATTTTCAGGGCCTTAATGATTATTTCAGTTAAAACCGTGATTTTGGGCTTTTAAAGATGACATCCAAGATGGTGAGATGAAGCCTACATCAAGGAGATTCACTCAACCATTTATTTCAACTCAAATCAGCCCAAGAAAGAGGTCCAAGAGAATTACAACTGTTTAAGAAGGTTTCGGGCCTGAAGCCCAAATCTGCGCATAATGCAGTCTTAATCCCGTTTTGGAAAACGGACCAGAAGTCTTATTTCCGAGCCTCAAATCGACATTATTTCCGCGTGGGGTTGAACGAAATTTGATTCTGCACACTTTTGTATTTCACGAAAATTCCGTAAATCGGACTTCTAGTGGGTCAAAAGTTGGGCCGAAGTCAGCAGGAAAAACCCACCTGATTAGTGCTGCGGGAAACCCTAATTAATTCCTAATTGGATTAGGACTTTGGTGAATTCTCTTGGGGAATAAAAGGAAGACTTGGAGGCTGAAGAGAGAGAGCTTACACAGAGATTGGAGAGTCTGAGAGGGCTGAAGAGAACAGAAACATATTGCAGAGCCATTGGAGAACGAAGTCATACGCGTAATTCAGAAAGATGATGTCTTCTTCCTCAACAGTTGAAGCTTCTTCTTCTACCATGAGCGGCTAGTTCATCCACTAGGGTTTTGATGTAGCCCTAACAAAGCATCAATGGTTTGATTGTTTTAATTATTGGGGACCTTTATATACATGCATAGATTGTGTAATTGTGAGGATTCTTATTAATGAATTGAGCAATAAAAGTCTTGTAAATTCAATCTCAATGATTTCTTATCTTGTCTTAGATATTTAGTTGTTGTTATTGAACTCAATCTCTTTTGTTTTCTGTGATCATGAGAGAGATTATTACACAATGGTAATCACTGAATATATTGTTATGAGCTTTGATGGATTATGCCTAGAGAAGATGAACCATACTGCACCCTAGATTAGAGTAGTTAGGCAGATGGCCCATGCCAATCGAAGATAGTCCATGGCTTAGCCTTAATCATATGTTATCTTCTTGACGGATGAAGGTGTGCTTGTAGCCACCGACACCACTTATGCATGATGTAATTCCCCTATAGTTGATTCAATTGACCATTGATTGTGGAGTTAGTGGTGAAGTCAAACACCCTAGGTTTCTCTCTTATTATCTTCATTATCTGTTTACCTTTGATTTATTTTATTTTATCTTTTTAATTAGTTAAAAATCAGAATTCTTTTCTTATAAATTTAATTAGAATTAGTTCTGTGTTCCAACTCGTCAGAACATAATCCCTGAGGTACGATACCCATTCCTTTCGATAGCCCTATTCTGCAAAGAATTCGTTCTATTGCGAAGTGTGGAAAATTTTAATTGGTATACTTTTTGAGTCACACTCACACACGAATCACACCACCACATCCTTGACAGGAAGGTAACCATCTTTTGTATTTTATTTTATTTTTAGTTTTTATTTTTCTTTTTCTTTTTCTTTTTAATTTTCTTTCTGTAGTTAGATTTGTCTTAATAAAATATATATATATATATATAATGAAAAAAATATTTGTTTTTTAGGATTTTTCTCTTTCATATTTATTTTCACCCATACTATTTCACTTGATCTTTGGGGTATAGTGGTTTGTTTTGACAGGTTGTAACATCCAAGTTTGGGGGTGTGCTTGCATTGCCTTCTTTTCCCTTCTCTTTGTTTTGATTGATAGTACATTGAGCACAATGTACAGTTTAAGTTTGGGGGTGAGGCGATGCCTATTTTTGTGCTTTATTGCATATGGGGGAAATTTGTGTGAAATTCTTTTTGTATTAGGATTTTATTTTATTTTATTTTCTTAGTTTGTTTATTATTTTCTTTTGTTTTATTTTTAGATAGAATGTTTTTACATTATTCAATGGATTAATACCTTATGTAGGTGCTTAACTTGCAATTTTTGAGTATGTTTTAAACTATTGGAAACTATGGTTTGAATTAAGTGGTTTTAATCATGGTTTGCAATAACATGCTTGATATTAATTAGTATCTCTTGAGAATGAGTACCGATAATGTGTTTTACTTGACTTCAATGAAAAAGAAAAAAAAAGAGAAGAAAAGAAAAAAAAAAGTGATGAATAAGCAAATCAATTTGATCCTTTTCATGAGTAACCGGGCCTCTATGCCTCTGGAAGCACGGAGTGTTCGCGTCAAAAGTGAAAGGGTGAGAAAAGATGAGTATTGGTTGTCTTGATTTGTAGCCTGACTGATTCGAGTAATTAGGTCTTCAGGGTATCTTAAAGCCTACTGCCCTAAAGCCATCTGGTTTGGGAGTCACTGACTGAAAGCTTGCTACATGGATCTTTCAGAAAGCTTAATAAATCAAGACATTGCATAACCAATAAAGCAATGAAAAAAAAAAAGAATGAAAAAAAAAATGGAAAAGTCATGTATGCATGTTGGGAAGTATGAGTTCAATAAGGGGAGCTAGTGAGTTGAAGGGGTATGTGTCTTAATATATTCAGAGCTTGGTTATGCTACATGAGATGACTGCTAGTTCACTTTACACGAGGGAGCTAGAGTTGGTTATTTTGAGATATGTTGATGTGAATTATGCATGGGGACCATTGATTTGAATTGTGGAATTTGAAAGTTTGAAATTATTCTTGAATGCAAGTTTGTAACTATGTATTGTAATCTTCTTCTTGAATTAATGTTGAAACAGAATTTTGAATGTTTGTGGGTAACATTTCTGGAAACCCTCACGAGACTATACTCGTCCACTAGGGGGAACCTAGGGGTTTAAAGGCTTGTTGCATATGCTAAATGCAATCGTTTCTCCCACGAAAGTGGAGTTGGGTAGTTTAGTTAGTATTTGTTAGTTTCTTTATTTTTGTTTTGTTTTATTCTATTGCTAAGGGACTAGCAATATGTAAGTTTGGGGGTGTGATAGGAGTTGAATGTTACGCATTCTAGTCTCTTAACTTATGTATTTTATTCTCTTAGTGATAGATTATTTTGTGATTTTACTTTGTTTTAGTATTTTCTGTATTTTCAGGGCCTTAATGATTATTTCAGTTAATACCAAGCTTTTGGGTATTTAAAGATGGTGAGATGAAGCCTACATTAAGGAGATTCACTCAACCATTTAATTTAACTCAAATCAGCCCAAGGAAGAGGTCCAAGAGAATTACAACTGCTTAAGAAGGTTTCGGGCCTGAAGCCCAAATCTGCGCATAATGCAGTCTTAATCCCGTTTTGGAAAACGGATCAGAAGTATTATTTCCGAGCCTCAAATCGACATTATTTTCACGTGAGGTTGAATGAAATTTGATTCGGCACACTTTTGTATTTCACTAAAATTCCGTAAATCAGACTTCTAGTGGGTCAAAAGTTGGGCCGAAGTCAGCAGGAAAAACCCACCTGATTAGTGCTGCGGGAAACCCTAATTTATTCCTAATTGGATTAGGACTTTGGTGTATTCTCTTGGGGAATAAAGTGAAGACTTGGAGGCTGAATTGAAAAGAGATTAGATAGAGAGAACAGAGATTGGAGAGTCTGAGAGGGCAGAGAAGAGAACAGAAACATATTGCAAAGCCATTGGAGAACAGAGCCATACGCAGAAGTCATGAAGATGATGCCTTCTTCCTCAATAGTTGAAGCTTCTTCTTCTACCATGAGCGGCTAGTTCATCCACTAGGGTTTTGATGTAGCCCTAACAAAGCATCAATGGTTTGATTGTTTTAATTATTGGGGACCTTTATATACATGCATAGATTGTGTAATTCAGAGGATTCTTGTTATAGAATTGAATAATAAAAGTCTTGTAAATTCAATCTATGATTTCTTATCTTATCTTAGATATTTAGTTGTTGTTATTGAACTCATTCTCTCTTATTTTCTGTGATTATGAGAGCGATTATTACACAATGGTAATCACTGAATATATTGTTATGAGCTTTGATGGATTATGCCTAGAGAAGATGAACCATACTGCACCCTAGATTAGAGTAGTTAGGCAGATGGCCCATGCCAATCGAAGATAGTCCATGGCTTAGCCTTAATCATATGTGACCTTCTTGACGGATGAAGGTGAGCTTGTAGCCACCGACACCACTTATGCATGATGTAATTTCCCATAGTTGATTCAATTGACCATTGATTGTGGAGTTAGTGGTGAAGTCAAATACCCTAGATTTCTCTCATATTATCTTCACTATCTATTTACTTTGATTTATTTTATTTTACTTTTTAATTAATTTAGTTTAAAAATCAGAATTCTTTTCTTATAAATTTAATTAGAATTAGTTCCGTATTCCAACTCATCAGACCATAATCCCTGAGGTACGATACCCCTTTCGATAGCCCTATTCTGCAAGGAATTCGTTCTATTGCGAAGTGTGGAAATTTATAATTGATATACTTTTTGAGTCACACTCACACACGAATCATGTAATGAAAAGAATTCGATCTCAAAGAGGCAGCTTGAGCGGATGCAACCGAAACGATGGGTCGTGGCTGCAAACCGTACAATAAGCATTCGAAGCAAAAAGAGTGTAATATCTCACCCGTACATGCATTCCTAACCCCCCCCCCCGCAAAATCTCATTACGAATATCGCAAATGCACCAGTCCAACCCAACATCAACTGTCCATGCTTATTACGCCGTAAAACTATCAAAACTAGCGAGAAAGTACGCAAAATGTAGCCATGCATCACTTACCTCAAGGTGAAGATGATGAACGGCACACAAAGATGAAAATCCAACTCGCAGTCGCGAAGAGAAAGGCGTGAATGTGCTCGCGGCGATCTCGGACTATGTCGAACGGCGGTGGATGGTAGATCAGGTGCGCAACAGTGCTCGGGGAAAGCCTTGGATTGCTCGTAGGAAGGGAAGAAGTCGGATGGTCTTTTGAAATGAGAGGGAAGCCCAACGGTTTAAATACTAATTCGGCTCACGTGCATGCATCGCGTGCATCTCGATTGATCGAGATGTGCATCTCGATCAATCGAGATTTTGATTGATCGAAATCCCACTTCGATCAATCGAGATCAGTTTCGCTCAATCGAGATTTACTTCGATTAATCGAGATTTTATTTCGATCAATCGAAATCCCATTTTGATCAATCGAAATTTCGATCGATCGAGGACCTATCAAAGTGCTATCGAAGAATACTACCTCTAGGTCAATTAGCCACTGTTGTAGGAGAGAGAGAGAAGGAAAAGTTTCCTAGTCACCCAAAGGGCCAGTTTCATATTAATGATCAGTCCACTTCTAGTTCACATAAGCAGGTTCAATCTATCACAACCCTAAGGTTAGGTAGGAAAGTTGATAATGGAGTCCAAATGCCTATACATAATGAGAAAATTAAAAAGGACCATGTTAGCGGTTTAGGAAGGGAGGACAAAACTATATCTGAAGTTGAGTCAGAAATTCAAGTCCCTAGTCTTGAACCACCATCTCCAATAAGTCCACCAGTTAGGAACTTTGTTCCTACTGCACCATATCCTCAAAGACTTCAAAAGCCTAGGAAGGGGAATCATTATAATGAGATTATAGAAGTGTTTAAACAAGTCAAAATTAATATTCCATTTCTCGATGCGATTCAACAGATCCCCTATTATGCAAAATTCTTAAAGGACTTGTGTACGGTCAAACGTGGTTTGAATGTGCCCAAGAAAGCCTTCCTTGCTGAGCAAGTTAGCTCAATCATCCAACATCGCACTCCACCTAAATTTAAGGATCCTAGATGACCTACAATTTCATGTACCATAGGTGATCAAAAAATTGAGCAAGTTTTGCTTGACTTGGGTGCGAGTGTCAACTTGTTACCTTACTCTATTTAAGAGTAATTAGGTCTTGGTGAGTTGAAACCCATGAAGGTGGTTCTTTAATTAGCAGATCGCTCAGTTAAGGTACCTCGTGGTGTTATTGAGGATGTGCTCATTCAGGTTGATAAATTCTTCTTCCCTGTAGACTTTATTGTCTTAGACATTCAACCTATAGCTAATCCTAATAACCAGATTTCTATCATCTTAGGTCATCCATTCCTAGCCACTTCGAATGCTCTAATCAACTGTAGGAATGGTGTTTTGAAACTTTCTTTTGGAAATATATCGGTTGAGCTTAATGTTTTTAATGTAAGCCGACAACCACTAGACTCTGAAGATATTTGCGAGTTAAATTTAATAGAGAGTCTAGTTTAAAAACACCTCCCAAACATGTTCCCACACTCGAAACATGTTAAACATCACTCAAAATGCATTTATGGCAATTATAATGCGAAAAATGTAAAACCGGCCAAAATTGGTCACGGTCCTTACAACCTCCCCCCTTAAGGGAATTTCGTCCCCGAAATTAGAAACATACCTCAAGTAGAAAACAACTTTGGATATTTTGAGTGGACTTCTTGTTCTCGTTCGCACGTAGCCTCCTCGACTCCGTGATGTCTCCAAAGGACTTTAACCAATGGAATAGTCTTGCCCCGAAGCAATTGCTCCCTAGTATCCAAAACCTATACCGGTCTCTCCTCGTAAGACACATCCTCCTCCACCTCAAGATCTGTCCAATCTAATATATGTGAAGGATCTGGCTCATACTTTCTCAACATCGAAACGTGGAAAGTATTGTGCACACTTGACAATTGCGGTGGCAATGCCAAGCGGTACGCAACCTCACCCACACGATCCAATATCTCGAATGGACCGATAAATCGTGGGGCTAGCTTTCCGCTATGCCCAAACCTCATCAAACCCCGTCGTGGCGAGACTTTCAAGAAGACATGGTCCCCCACCTCAAATGCCAAAGGCCTCCGCCTTTTGTCAGCATAGCTTTTCTGACGACTCTGAGCCGTAAGCAAATGCTGCCGTATAATCTTAATCTTTTCTGTAGTCTCTCTGACTATATCTGTGATAGGCGTTGAATGTTACGCATTCTAGCCTCTTAACTTATGTATTTTATTCTCTTAGTGATAGATTATTTTGTGATTTTACTTTATTTTAGTGTTTTCTGTATTTTCAGGGCCTTAATAATTATTTCAGTTAAAACCGTGATTTTGGGCTTTTAAAGAAGACATCCAAAATGGTGAGATGAAGCCTACATCAAGGAGATTCACTCAACCATTTATTTCAACTCAAATCAGCCCAAGAAAGAGGTCCAAGAGAATTACAGCTGCTTAAGAAGGTTTCGGGCCTGAAGCCCAAATCTGCGCATAATGCAGTCTTAATCCCGTTTTGGAAAACGGACCATAAGTCTTATTTCCGAGACTCAAATCGACATTATTCTCTCGTAGGGTTGAACGAAATTTGATTCTGCACACTTTTGTATTTCACGAAAATTCCGTGAATCGGACTTCTAGTGGGTCAAAAGTTGGGCCGAAGTCAGCAGGAAAAACCCACCTGATTAGTGCTGCGGGAAACCCTAATTAATTTCTAATTGGATTAGGACTTTGGTGAATTCTCTTGGGGAATAAAAGGAAGACTTGGAGGCTGAAGAGGGAGAGCTTACACAGAGATTGGAGAGTCTGAGAGGGCTGAAGAGAACAAAAACATATTGCAGAGCCATTGGAGAACGAAGTCATACGCGTAATTCAGAAAGATGATGTCTTCTTCCTCAACAGTTGAAGCTTCTTCTTCTACCATGAGCGGCTAGTTCATCCACTAGGGTATTGATGTAGCCCTAACAAAGCATCAATGGTTTGATTGTTTTAATTATTGGGGACCTTTATATACATGCATAGATTGTGTAATTGTGAGGATTCTTATTAATGAATTGAGCAATAAAAGTCTTGTAAATTCAATCTCAATGATTTCTTATCTTGTCTTAGATATTTAGTTGTTGTTATTGAACTCAATCTCTTTTGTTTTCTGTGATCATGAGAGAGATTATTACACAATGGTAATCACTGAATATATTGTTATGAGCTTTGATGGATTATGCCTAGAGAAGATGAACCATACTGCACCCTAGATTAGAGTAGTTAGGCAGATGGCCCATGCCAATCGAAGATAGTCCATGGCTTAGCCTTAATCATATGTTATCTTCTTGACGGATGAAGGTGAGCTTGTAGCCACCGACACCACTTATGCATGATGTAATTCCCCTATAGTTGATTCAATTGACCATTGATTGTGGAGTTAGTGGTGAAGTCAAACACCCTAGGTTTCTCTCTTATTATCTTCATTATCTGTTTACCTTTGATTTATTTTATTTTATCTTTTTAATTAGTTAAAAATCAGAATTCTTTTCTTATAAATTTAATTAGAATTAGTTCTGTGTTCCAACTCATCAGAACATAATCCCTGAGGTACGATACCCATTCCTTTCGATAGCCCTATTCTGCAAGGAATTCGTTCTATTGTGAAGTGTGGAAATTTTGAATTGATATACTTTTTGAGTCACACTCACACACGAATCAATCTGGCCCCAAAGCCACTGTCTCACCAACCTCTGTCCAACAAACTGGTGACCTACAAGGTCTACCGTACAAGGCCTCAAATGAAGCCATCTCAATACTAGCTTGATAGCTATTATTGTATGCAAACTCCACTAATGGAAGGTGATCCTCCCAACTGCCTCAAAAATCAAGTGCACATGCTCTAAGCATATCCTCCAAAATCTGTATAGTACACTCTGACTGACCATCTGTCTGGGGATGGAAAGCCGTACTGAAATGGAGGTCCGTATCAAGTGCAACCTGAAAACTCTGCCAAAATTGTGATGTGAATCTCGGATCTCTATCAGACACAATGGAAACTGGCACTCCATGCAGTCTCACAATCTGATCAATATACAACCGACTAAGGGTATTCACATCATCTGTCACTCGAATAGGAAGGAAATGAGCCACCTTGGTCAACCTATCCACAATGACCCAAACTGCATCATGACTTTTCCTTGTCCTAGGTAACCCCGTCACAAAGTCCATAGTAACGTGTTCCCACTACCACATAGCTACCGGTAAGGGCTGTAACAAACCTGCCGGTCTCTGATGCTCGACCTTCACTTGTTGACAAGTGAGGCACCTCGCCACAAACTGTGCCACGTCATTTTTCATGCCCTTCCACCAATACTGTCTATGAAGGTTGTGGTACATTTTGGTACCACTGGGATGTACTGCAAGTCTGGAGCTATGAAACTCCCTTAGGACCTCATCCCTACAAGCCAATGGAACAACCATTCTGCCTTTAAACCTCAGACCTCCGTCTGAATGGATAACCCAATCCTCCACTGCCTCGCCACCCGTAATCCGAGTGCGAATGCTCTCTAACTCTGTGTCATGCCTCTACTCCTCAACCACCCTACTCACTAGAGTTGGTTGCGCTATGAGTGTGAACAAATTGACATGTCCATCACTCTCACTAAAGCATAATCCCATTTCTGAGATGTCTTCCATCATCTTCCATTCACGAATGGCAATGCTAGCCAAAGTACCATGTGATTTCCTGCTCAATGCATCGGCAACCACATTAGCCTTCCCCGGGTGATACTCAAGATCAAAGTTGTAGTCTTCCATGTATTCAACCCATCTCCTCTGTCTCATATTCAAGTCCTTTTGAGTAAAAAGGTACTTCAAACTCTTATGATCGAAGAAAACCTCAAACTTCTCTCCGTAGAAATAATGCCTCCACGTTTTCAAAGCAAAAATTACCGCCGCCAACTCCAAGTCATGAGTCGGGTAATTCTGCTTGTGGATCTTCAACTGTCGGGAACCATATGCAACAACCCTCTCGGTCTGCATCAATACACATCCTAAATCATCCCGTGAAGCATCACAGTAGATGACATAACCCAAACCGTGCTCGGGAATAATCAATATTGGAGCACTAGTCAATCTACGCTTCAATTCCATAAAGGAATGCTCACAAGCCTCGTTCCACTCAAACTTAACTCCTTTACGAGTAAGTTTGGTCATTGGCACCGCTAACTTCGAAAAGTCCTTCACGAAACACCGGTAATATCCTGCCAATCCCAAGAAGCTACGTATATCGAATACGTTCTTAGGCCTCTCCCAATCCATTACCGCTTCTATCTTAGAAGGGTCTACCGATACTCCTCCTTCCGACACCACGTGTCCTAGGAACTTCACCTCCGTTAGCCAAAATTCACATTTTTTGAATTTGGCATACAAATGGTGCTCTCTCAATGTCTGTAACACTATCCTCAAACCGATCTCATGCACTTCCATAGAAGAAGAATACACAAGAATGTCGTCCACGAAGACCACCACAAACCTATCCAAGTAAACCCTGAATATCCGGTTCATCAAATCCATGAACGTTGCCGGTGCGTTCGTCAAACCAAATGGCATCGCTAGAAACTCATAGTGGCCATATCTAGTCCGAAAATCTGTCTTCGGAATGTCCTCTTCCCTTACCCTCAACTGGTAATACCCCGACCTCAAGTCGATCTTCGAAAAATAAGTCGAACCCTTAAGCTGATCAAACAAGTCATCTATCCTTGGCAAAGGATACTTGTTCTTAATCATTGCTTGGTTCAACTTACGGTAGTCTATGCATAACCGTAAAGATCCGTCCTTCTTTTTAGCAAATAGGACCGGAGCTCCCCAAGGCGATATACTAGGTCGTACAAATCCCTTTTCCAACAATTCTTGCAATTGATCTTTCAACTCCATCAACTCTGTCGGTACCATCCAGTACGATGCCATGGAGATAGGCGCGGTACCAGGAGCAAGATCAATGCTAAACACAACATCTCTCATCGGAGGTAACTCTGTTAAGTCCTCCGGAAACACATCCACAAACTCTCTAACCACCGGTGGAAATCCTCCACTAGTCACAATCTCACCCTCCTCGGCTAACAAGCTAGCTAGGAAGTATCCAACCCCGTCCCTCACACCGGAACCAAACAGAGACGGAACATAGAAATCATCCCGTTCTCCCACAAAATAAAAGCAATCACCCTCGGGTGTGCACACTGTCACTCTCCTACGGAGACAATCAATCGTGGCTCTAAATGTAGATAACCAATCCATACCTAGAATGACATCAAAAGTGGTCATGTCTAGTAACACAAAGTCGAATACCAATCGACGCCCCGCAACCTCGATCTCGCAAGACCGACACACTCTATCTAGGGTAACCCTACCCCCAACCAGTGTATCAATGGACAATGGTGACTCCAGTGATGACACCCGTAGCCCCAAGGCACAAGCAAATGCAATAGATATGAATGAATGTGATGCACCCGAATCTATCAACACCCTAGCCCACGAGCTAGAAACCAGGAAAATACCTCTGACCACTGACGGTCCCGGTACATCCTCTGCCTGAGTAAGCGTGAACACACTGCCCCCTGACTGCTGACCAGTCCCCTGTAAGCCTGACTGTTGACTAGAAGCAGGCGTGGGACCCCTCGCTACCCGTGATCCCTATACTGACTGTGCTGGCTGCGGTGGCGGTAATGCCTTGAAACCAGACTGAACTGTAGTCATCTGCCCAGCTCTCTGCTGAGTCCCTGTACCACTCTGCATCACCTACCTCCGTGGGTAGTTAGCTTTCACATGTCCGGGTTGTTTACAAGAGAAACACACCCTTTCCCCCACTATCCCTGTTGGCACTGGTGCCACTATATATCCCTGTGGGCACTCCTTGCTGAAATGGCCAATCTGATGGCAATTATAGCACACCACAGAAGATCGTGAAGATCCAGAAGGCAAGGCCAAGGAAGGTACCAGGCGAGCTTGTTGCTGCCCCTGGAAACCTGACTTGCCCTCCCTATTCCTCTTCCGTCCTTGACTACCCAAAGATGCCCCCGCATTCTTCGCTTGCTGTTTAGACTCCCATATTCTTTGGGTGTCTCTGTCATCTTCCTCAGCCACTAAGGCTCTGTTAACCACTTCATTGTAGGCCCTTAGACCTAAAATGGATACCCTCTTTCTGATAGAGGTCTTGAGTCCCTTCACGAACCTTTTCACTTTTAGCTCTTCATTAGCTACCATCTCCGGGGCGAAGCGAGCCAAAGATGTAAATTTGGTCTCGTACCCCATCACATCCAAGTCCCCTTGGACTAAGTCTATGAACTCTTGCCTCATCCGGTCTCTCACTGAAGTCGGAAAGAATTTGTCAAAGAATAAACCCTTAAAGGTTTCCCAGTCCATAGTCTCGGTATTGTGGACATTCCCGATGAATTGCCACCACCGATCAGCTTCTCCTTGTAAGTGAAGTGCCGCTACCCCCACTTTCAAATCCTCATCGATTGCAAGAGCAACCATGAGTTTGTGAGTTTGGTCTATCCAACTCTCAGCCACAAGAGGATCACGCGCGCCATCAAAGGTAGGTGGCTTAAATTTCACATATTCCTTCATTGCCACCATTTGTCGACTCAAGGCAACCCTAGGCAATGCCTGAACCTCCTCTTCCCTGGCTTCCCTAGCCATTCTTCTCATAGTGTCCGCCATATCACGCATAAACTGCATTCCATCTGTTGGCTCCTGAGGAGCATCAGCGCCAATGTCTCGCGCTCTTCTTGGAGGCATTTCTTTCCATGTGCACAACAAGAAAAATTTTAAGTCCAACAAATTTACACTTCTCACACATATCCATCATGCTTACATATGCCATGTCAATTTAATCCACAAAAGCATGTTAAGAAATCGTAAGCATAAATAAAGTTCCACATAAGAAATTTATAATCTCAAGTTCAAATCCTTATGTTCCACTCCTTAACCTCAAGTGACTACAAAATCAAGTTTCACCCTTCGTCCCTAGGTATTCCAACCTAGGGCTCTGATACCATTCTGTCACGCCCCGAAACACGGACCACCGGGACTCCCACGGACCGATCCCGAATCTCGAGTGTGAACCCATCCACTTAACCCCATGAACAATCTCATTTACACTCAATGCATTAGTATCAAGATTTGATACCATGCTATGACACCCCGATTTCCAACTCTCGGAGAACCAGAGGTTAAACTGTCTATTTAGCCCAATAGACCCTCATTACCCTCATTCCCCGTGGAAGCTTAACCTAATTATTGCATATGAATGCACACAAATCCATCTTAACCAACCCCCATGGGCCCTACATCAAATCACACACCTTAGTGAACATTTACACGCCCACATTTTTAAGAATCACTCACTTTCGAGCCTCAAAACTTTCTTTGTTTGGAATATGGAACTTAGGCTTACACCATTGGATATAGAATCCAAAAATACTCAAGTTCAAAAAAAACCACGCTCAATTCCGATCTAAAATGAAGAAATTACGTCGAAATGAAGTTTTGGAAAAAGTTGTGAATAGTAATCTCGATTGATCGAGATTAAATCTCGATTAATCAAAATTCAAGCGAGATTTTCACCCTCTCGGGACCCCAGACCTGCAATATCTCGATTGATCGAGATGGGGGTCTCGATTGATCGAAATTCCTCTTTCCTGGACTCTAAAAATCACCATAAATCATCACCCTTTCGATCAATCGAAATGGGGGTTTCGATTGATCGAAATAGGCATCTCGATTGATCGAAATGCACTACCCGGGACCTCCAACAACCCTATACATGGTTCATTTGAAGCCCAATTAACATCCTATCATCCTAGAACCCCTCAAACAAGATTAATAACATAAATGAAAGGTTCCAACATCAATTTCACTCTCAAGATCACATCCATAATTGAATCCATACACCAAAATGAATCATTTTCTTTCACAAACACCATTCATTCATAAGGGAAACATCATCAAATGAATCAAGTGCCGCCATGGGCATTACATAAATTAAACCGTTGTCTTTTCACACCCAACAAGTTTAAAATCCCATACATACATCCAAATTACATATGTCCAAAGTACAACCACAACTAAAAGGGAAGTCACATGCCACAAGCCGGCATGGATAGCCACAAAAATGCTCAAAACTCCAAAAGATAGCAAAACCACCACTAGTGTTCCACTTGGACACTCATGTCCCATCCGTCATCGGCGCTTTATCTGTAAAATATTTAGAATAAAGGGGTGAGCACCACTATGGCTCAGTAGAGATACCCCAACCCACCTAAGTGCCGACCCGACACGACCTACATGGATGCATGTCACAACATTTCACATATCATTCAACATACATCATGTTCATTCACAACAATGCATATATACATATAGGGATGCATTAAACACTTATCATGCTTCATAATTCAAATGAAGGCAATAATCATACACTTTTCTCTCCCTCGGACTCAACCCGACATCCCAACATAATTCTTGACCGAATCATGAAACCGAGACACTTTTCCACACCATTCCAATTCTGCCACCGAGTATTTACCTACTCCAAGGTGGATAGACCACCGTCACCGAGTATTTATCTACTCCAAGGTGACTTGGCCCCCTTTCTTTGAATTCTCACCGAGTATTTACCTACTCCAAGGCGATTGGACAACCTTTTTAGAATCTCCACCGAGTATTTACCTACTCCAAGGTGAGTAAACCACCGTCTCCGAGTATCTACCTACTCCAAGGTGACGCAACCACTCCAACGCCCTCTCTGAGTATTGACCTACTCTAGGCAATTCAACCACACTTCCCCGTTTCCTTACAACGGCCCCAATATATGCATTTCGAACATATAAACATCAAGCATTTAATTTCATGCCTCACAATGCACATGTTAATTGATAAAATATGTAGCATGCATTTCATCTCCATTACACCACACATATATTTACCTATACATGCAAAACCTAGCATAATATCCACATATGCTCACAAAACTTCACTTAAGCACATTTTAATCATGCTTCACAAATGCACACATTTTCTATACAAATATAGCATGCATTTAACTCACTTACAACATATAACACATATATGCCCAATATAACACATTTCCACATATATGCACTAAAGCTAACATATAAGCATTCATGCTCTCATTCTCCCACATTCTCATGCATTTGTCACTCACATCATGCATACTAGGAGATACACATCTATTGCACACAAGAGACTTAAGAGAAGAATAAAAACACCTTATCCCACTCCTCTTACATCTCTAAAACATGCAATACTCAACCTTAGCTCTCACCACTTCACCCGAAATCCTATAATCGACAAGTAGATGAGAAAGAAGACCCCTACCTCGAAAATGAAGGCCTTCCAAGCACTTCTCAAATTTCCAGCAATGTCAACCTTGCCAAACCACGACTTTGATCGGTTCAAAGGGAAGCCCTAGCCGTCCCCTACGTATCTCCCTCCTTCGGCAAGCCTTGAATCCAAGCCGAAGACCTCCAAAATCTAGAGAGAAGGAAGAGAGAAGAAGTGTGAGCAATATAGAGAGAGAAGCAGCCATGAGATATGAAATATCTCTACAGATTTTGACCATTTAAGGTCCCTAGGTCACGAAAAGACCAAAATACCCTAGGCCACTTAACGCACCTTCCTGGACTCCTTTTTCGATTCCGAAAACTCATATGGAATCGAAATCACTTCCTCTACTCTCTAAACATTTCATCTCAGCCATTCCCAAAAATAAATATTTTTGGGAATTTTTCGGATTCCCGGACCCACTTAAGTCGCATCCCGGGCCCCGGTTTGACCAAAAAGTCAAACTTCTCCAATTCTCCCGAAAACTTTCCAAAACCTTAAAAACACCTCCCAAACATGTTCCCCACACTCGAAACATGTTAAACATCACTCAAAATGCATTTATGGCAATTATAATGCGAAAAATGCAAAACCAGCCAAAATTGGTCACGGTCCTTACACAATCCTCAACTGGTCCAACCAGATTTCCGAAAGTGCATGAAATATTTACTCTCTAAGTCTTATAGCTGATTATTGGATCCTCTCAATCCCACCAGTACCGTAAGGTACAATCCATAGGAAATTTGTTTTAGCAAAAATCTCACTACTTACACATCACGTCCTTTCCTCAATTAATGGGTATTCCTGTTGTCATCCTCTCAAAACATCATAACTAGTCGTGTCCCACAACTAATGCAAATCCCAGGTGACAATCAAAACTTCGATCTCTCAAGGTCATACCACCTATAATGATACATTTATCAACCAGACTATGTCTAGGAATGAATCCTATTTCAACAATGTGTCACTGGAAATTGCGTCTAAAATGACAACAAGTATACCCTCGGGTGTGTCAAATGGGCAAAATTGCTCCTCACTGAAAATCATCAAGTCCAAGGGTTGTGCCCACTTATAAGATTACGTCTACAATGACAACAACCAGCAACAATTGTGTTTATAGACTGAATTGTGCCTATATTGAAAACCACCAATATTGATGTGGCTAAACTTGATTGTAATTGTAAGCTTATTTTTGCCCTTTTTTGAAATATAATTTAACCACTCGCAAGAGCTCGAATCTTTGTAGATACGGTTCTATATAGAGGGTATCAATCCCACGAGGACTAGTTGTTAATTGTCTTGAAGAGAGATTAATTCCACTTTAATTCTAAAAATAAGGTTTTGATTTTTGTTTTAAAACTATTAAATGAAATGTAAAAACACTAAATTTAAAGAGTTGTAAGTTGGGAGAGAGAACTAGGGGTGATTTCCACCACTAGCCATTCACATGTCCATAAATGTAGCAAGCTTGGGATTTATAAAATGAAATGCCTAACAATGTCATTAGGCTTGTGACCTCAATAACATATCAAAAGATCAATGTGTTTCCCAACCTATCATAACCCATCTTCAACAAGCATAGTTCTTCAACCTAACTAATTACCCTACTCTCTAAGTGAACTTAAATGCATTCAAACTACCTCATCTTGGCATAGTTTATACAAGCAAGAACAACACATTCCATTTAAACACCATTGCTTAGCCATCACTTAAACTTTTTGTAGAAGATGCAAGTGTTATGCATTCATAAGATGGATTCTACTCTAAGACAAGAATAAAAATAATATCATATGAATATATATAAGAAATGTATAAGTGTATATCATCACTAGACTAAGTAATCAACATTTAAATACAAATCCCAAATAATGCTACAAAAATGAACAAGTTTACATGGCTAGGGGTTTCACCCACACCCTAGTAGAAAAGTTAGTTGATCATGGCAGCCTTGCACTCTTCCATTGATGGGGAAAATGAAGCTTCAAAGTCTGGTTCAACTTCTCCTTCTCCTCTCCCGAAAGTCTCTAATGTATGGTATGTGATATATGAGAGAAATGGCTCTATTTGTGCATTTTTGGCTACTTTCCATCCTTGGGACCCACCATGTATATATATAGCAATATATATACCAACTAAATCAATAATATCTACATGTGTCTTCTTCAAGTCAGAAAATCCATCCAAGTCGTGCAAAAAGGTGGCTTTTGTTGCAAGTGGGAGAGTAGCTGAGCAAGTGGGCAAGTGGGTCTGCAGAATCTCGATTGATCGAGATTAGAATCTCGATTGATTGAGATTTCGATTAATCGAAATGCATGTCTCGATCAATTGAGATCTCGATTGATCGAGATCAACATCTCGATTGATCGAGATGCCTTAGATTCATTTTTGAATTATGCATTTTAACTTCCTTTTGGTACAAAACCTGTAATACATCAAAAACACAAAAATACCATAAACGTACCTCGGTAAACGTAATAACGGGACTAACATATGCAATAAAGAGGGTTCAAATGCATAGTATTGAACACTTATGACTCCCCAAAACTTACACATTACTAGTCCCTTAGCAATGCAATGTTACGAAAATGAAATGAACTATCTTATACAAAAATTGAATCATGCTCAGTTATCAACTAGATAAAGGATAATTATCCGTTCATTTCACACCTGACAAATGCAAGAAGTATTATAGAACTATGCGGTCATTAGAAAAAAATGGACCTTCACAAACTACAAACAGACGACAATCCCCACATAATGGCCAGTCCGAACAAAAATACCGATTCCAACCCCAAAATCCTCTTTGAAAAGTGAACATGCATTCTAACACGTGGCTTTGTTATATTTGGAGAAAAATAAGAACAAATCTGTTTTTAAAAGAAAAACTCATTGAAAAAGCTCGACACTGTTGTTCATTACCGTAAAATATACATGAATGCTCATGTGCGGATGACTGTGCAATGCTTAGCTCTTTTGCTTTCTTGCAAGCCCATGTATCGGCGTTGGGCCAATGACTCCCAAACCAATTAGTTTTAGGGCATTAGGTGAAGAAACACCCCTCGGACTTAATAACTGAGCTTACAAGGCGATGAGCTTAAACAAGCCACCTACTTATTATTGCTCAACCTTGCACACTTATACGCGAATACTCTATACTTAATGAGGCAAAGAGATCCAGTTTATTGAGTGAGAAGGCTTATGGCATATTTTTCTCTTTTCTTTTTTATTTTTATTTTAAAACAACTGAAAGAACTAATTCTTTAAGCTATTCAAATAAAAACAGAAATTTACAAAATTCTCCATCAGACTTATACCCCACAATTTAAAATGCATGTGTGCGAATTTGTGCAGTTAAGGACAAATTTAGGGCAAGAACCATACATATTCATATTTGAACAAAAATGTGGACCGTTCTAACCTATTATATAGCTTGGAAAAGTGTGGGTATTTACAATTTTAAAGCTCTTAACTACCTACTGCATTTACCTCGGACATTTATTCGAATGATCTTCCCTTAAAAAGCAAGACATCATAGCAAGCATGCAAAAATATCAAGAAAAAACTACTCTACAATGACAATCAATACAAAGATTGAACATTTGCATGCATATGCAAGTGGTATAGCATACTGCACCCCCAAACTTAGATGCAACATTATCCTCAATGCTTGAATATGAAGAACAAGGAAATAAATTATCGGGACTGCAGAACTCGACAAAAATGGCATTCTAACACGGCTGGTCATCCTGTAAATGAGAAAAACCTACATGGAACACCAACTGGATACCACGAGGATTAAATGGAACAAAAAGTACATGAAAAGAATATGATAAAAGAATTATGTACAAGTTGACAATGTTGAGATCACTGCACATCCAAGGCTCTGAACTGGTGTTTCCCAATTGACTAAGAGGTCTATGCGATCAGATATTCATTATTTAGGCACGCTAACGTATAGCATGCAAAGGGGCTACTTTTCTTTATTAACGCCATACTGCTTGAAGCAATCTCAACTATATTGGGAATTGAAACCAGGCGGTAATAACAGGAAATCATCAACTGAATCGCATATAACAATTAGGTAAGTGGTACTACATACATAGTCAAAGTATAGAGAGTAGAGATATTGGCAGAAAGTAAAAAGAAAGACAGTAAATAGAACACATGCTATAAAAGAAATGACAACTTATTCCATATATGTCAAAATGAGTTTCAGTACAAAAGGGTACATGCATTTGGAATACACAAAAACTAACATGGCCAACATTGCCCATCAAAAAGCAAAGAAAGAAAAACAACAAAAAGTAAAGCAGAAAATACAAAAAGATAAAGCTACTCTAGGGTGGGTGGTGGTGGAGGTGGCTCAGTGGGTGGAGTAGAGGTGGAGGTGGAAGCTTGGCTGGCAAACATGAACTGCAGGTGCTGTCAGAAAGCCCAAAACTCATCTAAAAGCATCCTCTGACTCTGCGTTAGAGACGTAATGTCCGTCCTCATAGCTGCCAGCTGACTCTTCGTCAGCTGGATATGCTCCTCAAAACCTTGCTGGAGACGCTAAACGTCAGCTGCTAGACAAGAATAGCCCGTACCTAAAATCTCATGCTGCTCTACGGCGATATCAGTCTCTCCCTTCTCCAACTCCTCATCGGATGCCTCACCCTCTGTGGGCGCATCCTCAGCCATCTCCACTGGAGCATCCATGTCCATGTCCTCTGGTGGATCGCCCTAATGGTCCTGGCACTCCAAGTGCCTCCTCACCTGCACCCACTGAGTATGCATGAAGCGGGAGGGTGGTGCCAACTGGATGTCAGTGTCACTGACTGGTATACTGGCATAGCTGAGGAAAACTGCGACTAGGAAAGGGAAGGGAAGCCGCCAACTCGACGTTCGACTCATCTTCTTCTTGATGAGCCCGTCCTAGACTTTGTACATTTGTCCCCAAATCAGTGACGAGACAGAAAACCATGTGCCTGTGTGAAAAGTGTACAGGCAACGAAGAAGGTCGCCCCGACGCTCTACCATATGCTATAAAGGACACGCGTTCTTGATAAGAATGGTGTCCAGAAACCATAAAATGCTCGGGCACATCGATTTTGACGTGCAGTTATGACTGGGAGTGTAAACACCCCGCCACACTTGTCCATAATGATGGAGAAAAGGGTAATGTCGGTCAAAAACTCGGGCCTGTAGAGCGGCTGACCATCCTGGTCAACCATGTCCGGGGGCTGCTGGTGTGGAATACCGATCATCTGTGCTATCTGACTCAGCATAATGGTAATCATCGAGGCCCCCACGACTGTCTCTAAGGTGTAAGGCTTGGTGCATGAATAGGTTATGCGCTCGTAGAAAACGCGCACCAATTGCTCATACGCCACATCGGTGGGTGGCACACATAGTCGATCGAGCCGGTGCCGCCAGAGCTCTGCTACTGTCCACGAGCTATCGGGATGGCTCTCGAACTCTGCCAAATCAATCGGTGCTCCGGGTAGAACTTTCGACTCCGGAAGGCTCGCCCAGGCACATCTCGAATAACAACGGTGGGATTTTTCACACGCGCCATAATCCGGAATAGTCTGCACTTATTCCAAAAATAAAGTAAATAAAAATAAAATAAAATGAATACTAAAATAAAAATAAAAAGTAAAAGGAATTATTAGTACATGATGCCAAGACATGCACGCCAAAACTTGCTCAAATCAACTCGATTAGGCCTACGAGGAATCAAAAACATGCAACCCGTGTAATGCATATGATGTACAATGCAACTCAAAAGCTAACACGACCCGTACAAATATATCCCTCATTCTGCTCTCAACCAAGCGGCGATAAGGGGATGCAACTGAACAATGAAGTCATGGTTGCAAACCGAACATCAAGCACCTGAAACAAAAACAATATACAGGATCTCAATCGCTCTTGCACACCTATCCCTATAACCCGCAAGTTCCCATTATGAACATAGTGAATGCAAGCCACTCCAACCCAACATCATATATCTATGCTTATTAAGTCGGTAAACTAATAAAAATAGCGGCAAATCAAACAAAATAAAGCATGCATCAACTTACATCAAGGCGAAGATGATGAACGGTGCAAGAAAATGAAACCCAACATACAGTCGCGAGGATACAAACTCGTGCGAATATGCGGAAGGCTCAGACAACGGAGAATGAAGGAGGAGGGCCGAGAATGATCGAAAAAGGTTGGAAGGTGATCGAGGATGGCTTTGGAGCTCTCAGACTGGAGGAAGAAGTTGGATGGTCACGAGAAGAAATGGAGAAATGAGAGGGAGCCGACAGTTTCAAATATGTAAGTGAAACACGTGCAGTCAGCGTGGCAATCTCGATTGATCGAGTACCTATCAAAGTGCTATCGAGAAAAAACACCTCTTGGTACTTTGCAAAATGTTCCAAAATATCTGCATTATTTCGATCAATCGAGACCAAAATCTCGATTAATTGAGATCTCGATTGATTGAGATCTTTGTTTCGATCAATCGAGATTTTGAAAAACAGCTTTGTTGACCAGCTTGATTTAGAACCTCATGGACTTGAACTTATGGGACTTAGATACAAAATTGCTTTGGATTAGAGGGAATCATAGAAGCATGATAGCTACCATGGCCGCGCCAAATTATACGTCTATGGTATGACATTGGAATCGGTTCACAAGTAAAAATAAACGGGATCCGTCAAATTGACGACATCCACATACTCCATGGTAACTTGGTCATCCACGCACGATTTTACGCACTGCCCGTCCACTTTGAACAATGTTCCATCTTTCAAGTCCTTCAATTCCACCACTCCATGGGGAGCAACGGAATCAACCAAATATGGACCATCCCAACGGGAGTGAAGTTTATAGGGAAACAAACGGAAGTGATAAGTGTTCAATTCTATGCATTTGAACCCTATTTATTGTATATGCTAGTCCTATTTCGACGTTTACCGAGATATATTTACTGTATTTTTGTGTTTTTGATGTATTGCAGGTCTTGTAGTAAAAGGAGCAAAGTTTGAGGTTTTTTACAGCTGAAGAGAAAAGTCAGAATTGCAGCCAAGGCATCTCGATCAATCGAGATGTTGATCTCGATCAATCGAGATCTCGATTGATTGAGATCTTATTTCGATTGATCAAAATCTCGATCAATCGATATCCAATCTCGATTGATCGAGATTCTGCAGAGCCACTTGCCCACTTGCTCACCTGCTCTCCCACTTGTAACAAAATCCCTCTTTTTTGCACGACTTAGGGGGATTGTCTGACTTGAACAAAACCCTTGGGGACCTTATTGATATAATGGATATATATATTGATATATATATATATATATATATATATATATGGTGGGCCCCAAGGTTGAAAAAGGTGGCAATAAAGCACAAAAAGGAGCCATTTCTCACATATCTCTCACACACATCAGAATATACAAGGAGAGACATTCAGCAGAGGAGAAGAGGGAGCTAAACCAGACCTTGAAGCTCCATTTTCTTCATCAATAGAAGAGTGCAAGGCAGCCATGAGCAAGTAACTTTTTTACTAGGGTGCTGGTGAAACCCCTAGCCATGTAAACTTGTTCATTTTTGTAGCATTTTGGGATTTGTAATTAAATGTTGATTATCTAGTCTAGTGACAATGTACACTTATACATTTCTTATATATATTCATTTGATGTGCAGTTTATTCTTGTCTTAGAGTAGATTTTGTCATATGAATGCACAACATTTGCATATTCCACAAGAAATGCAAATGATGGCTAGGTAATGGTACTTTAAATGAATTTGTTGTGCTTGCTTGTATAAACCATGCCAAGATAAGGTAGTTTGGATGCATTTAGTTTTAGGTTCACTGAGAGAGTAGGGTAACTAGTTAGGTTGAAAAACTATGCTTGTTGAAGATAGATTATGATAGGTGGCACACACATTAATCTTTTGATATGTCATTGAGGTCACATGCCTAATGACATTGTTAGGCATTTAATTTATGAATCCCAAGCTTGCTACACTTATGAACATATGAATGGCTAATGGTGGAAACCACCCCTAGTTCTGTTTCCCATCCTTTACTCTTTAAATTTATTGTTATTACATTCATGCAATAGTTTTATAAACATAAACTCAAAACCTTGTTTTTAGGATTAAAGTGGAAGTAATCTTTCTTTAAGAGAATTATGACTAGTCCTCGTGGGATCGATAGCCTCTATATAGAACCGTATCTACAAAGATTCGTGCTCTTGCGAGTGGTTAAATTATATTTTGATAAAAGGACCAAAAATAAGCTTACAATATAATTCAAGTTCCAACCACATCAGGAGGCGTGAGTTGTACAACCATACTTTCTGTCTCGGAGAAAATGTTTTGACGTGAATATTGCAATCATGAAAGGTTTTAGACTTTGCCTTATAGATTTTAGCGTTCTCATATGCGTCATGTCACAATTCTTCCAATTCATTCAATTGAAGCTTTCGATTAGAGCCGGCCATTTGCATGTCAAAATTGAACGTTTTGGTGGCCCACATAGCTTTGTGCTCCTATTCAACCGGAAGATGGCATGCTTTACCATAAACCAACCAGTATGGTGACATTCCAATGGGAGTCTTATAAGCAGTTCGATAAGCCGATAATGCATCATTTAGTTGCAATGACCAATCTTTCCGGTCAGGTCGAACTATTTTCTCAAGGATGTTCTTTATCTCCCTATTGGATACTTCTACTTGTCCACTAGTTTGAGGATGGTATGGGGTGGCTACTTTGTGTGTGACAGAGTATTTGGTAAGCAAGGTTCGAAGGAACCGATTACAGAAATGTTTACCTCTGTCACTGATGAGGGCCTGAGGCGTACCAAAACGGCTAAAGATATTAGCTTGAATGAACTTAATCACGACTGCATGGTCATTGGTTCTGGTAGCAACGACCTCTATCCATTTAGAAACATAGTCCATTGCCACAAGTATGTACTCATGACATGTAGATGGTGGAAAAGGTCCCATGAAGTCGATGCCCCACACATCAAATATCTCAACAATAAGAATAGGGTTGAAAGGTATCATGTCCTTCCGAGACATCACGCCAAGGTGCTGACATCGCTCACACGACCGATAAAATGAGTATGCATCCTGATTAAGTGTTGGCAAAAAAAAACCTGCATTGAAGAAACTTTGTTGTAGTTTTCTTAGCACTAAAGTGTCCCCCACAAGTAAGTGTATGACAGAATTTTAGAATGCTTTGAAATTCACTGTTGGGTACAAATTTTTGGATTATTTGATCAGCGTAATATTTGAACAATTGAGGATCGTCCCAATAATATGATCGTGATTGGGAGAAAAATCGATCCTTCTCTTGCTTGGTCCAAGAAGACGGTATTTTGCCAGTTGACAATGTCCGCATACCAAGGGATACTCTCTTGAGAGATTACAAAAAGTTGTTCATTCAGGAAGGATTCACAAACTGGAATGGAATCATTAAGGGATTCAACAAGAATTTTAGAGAGGTGGTCAGCCACCACATTTTCGATTCCCTTTTTATCTCTAATCTCAAAATTAAACTCTTGCAACAAGAGTATTTATCGGATCAATCTAGGCTTAGTGTCCTCTTTGGCCAAAGGATGCCGGAGGGCAGCATGGTCCGAATAGACAATGACCTTGGAACCTAATAGATAAGCTCGAAATTTGTCTAAGGCAAATACTACCTCAAACAACTCCTTTTCCGTTGTGGTATAATTGATTTGAGCCTCAAAAAGGGTTTTACTTACATAGTAGATAACATGTGGTAATTTGTCTACCTGTTGCCCTAAGATCGCACCCATAGCATAATCGGATGCATCACACATGATCTCAAATGGGAGGGATGAGAATTGGAGCGGTTGTAAGCATGGTGCGGAGCTTTTCAAAAGCGTTAAGGCATGCTTCATCAAAGGCAAAACAAGACTTTTTTTTAAGAAGGTGACACAAAGGCCAAGAGATCTTGCTAAAGTCTTTGGTGAAACGGCGATAAAAGTACGCATGCCCAAGGAATGAATGAATCTCTCTCACCGTTGATGGTGGAGGAAGTTTGGAAATAAGTTCAACCTTGGATTTGTCAACCTCAATTCCTCTCTTAGACACAATGTGCCCTAGGACAATGCCCTCTTAAACCATAAAATGACTCTTTTCCCAACTAAGGATTAGATTGATTTCTTGACATCGTGTGAGAACACGGGATAGATTTTTTAGGCATGATTCGAATGAAGGTCCAAACACGGAGAAATCATCCATGAACACTTCCAAGAAATTTTCCACTATGTTCGAAAAGATAGACATCATACACCATTGAAAAGTCGTCAGTGCATTACACAACCCAAAGGGCATGCGTCTATATGCGAATGTGCCAAAAAGACATGTAAAGGTGGTTTTCTCTTGGTCGCTCGGGTCTATAGCAACCTGATTATAGCTGGAATATCCATCTAAGAAGCAATAAAAACATTGACCAGCTAATCTCTCTAAGATTTGATCAATAAATAGATGAGGTAACTGATCTTTCCAAGTTGCTGAATTTAGTTTCCGATAATCTATGCAAACTCTCCATCCCGTGGTGGTGCGTTGGGGAACCAATTCACCCTTATCATTTGGTTGCACCGTAATACCGGACTTCTTAGGAACCACTTGAGTGGAACTAACTGATGTGGTCGGAACTAAATTATATTATAAGCTTAATTTTTGCCCTTTTTATCAAAATATAATTTAACCACTCGCAAGAGCACGAATCTTTGCAGATAGGGTTCTATATAGAGGGTATCGATCCCACGAGGACTAGTCGAAATTGCCTTAAAGGAAGATTAATTCTACTTTAATTCTAAAAATAGATTTTTAGAATTTTGTTTATAATCTATTGCATGAATGAAATGACAATAAAATTAAAGAGTTTGAGTTGGGAGAGAGAGCTAGGGGTGGTTTCCACCACTAGCCATTCACATGTTCATAAGTGTAGCAAGCATGGGATTCATAAATTAAATGCCTAACAATGTCATTAGGCTTGTGACCTCAATGACATATCAAAAGATCAATGTGTGTGCTAACCTATCATAATCCATCTTCAACAAGCATAGCTCTTCAACCTAACTAACTACCTAATTACCCTACTCTCTAAGTGAACACTACATGCATCCAAACTACCTTGTCTTGGCATGGTCTATACAAGCAAACATCACACATTCATTTAAACACCATTATCTAGCCATCATTTGCACTTTTTGTGGAACATGCAAATGTTGTGCATTCAAGTGACAAAATCTACTCTAAGACAAGAATAAATTCCAAATCAAATGAATATATATAAGAAATGTATTTGTGTACATATTCACTAGGCTAAATAATCAACATTTAAATAAAAATCCCCAAGTGCTACAAAAATGAACAAGTTTACATGGCTAGGTGTGTTAACCACACCCTAGTGGAGGAGTTAGTTGGTCATGGCAGCCTTGCACCCTTCCATTGATGAAGAAAGTGAAGCTTCTTGGTCTGGTTCAGCTCCTCTTCTTCCTCTCCCGAAGGTTTCTCCTTCGATGGTTTGATGTATATTGAGAGTATATGAGATATGAGAGATATGGCCCTTTTTGTGCTTTTTGGCTCCTTTTTCTACCTTGGGGCCCACCATATATATATATATATCAATATATATATCCCTTGTATCAAGAAGGTCCCCAAAAGTCTTGTTCAAGTCAGACAATCCCCCTAAGTCGTGCAAAAAGGGGGATTTTGTTGCAAGTGGGAGAGTAGGTGAGCAAGTGGCCAAGTGGGTTCTGCAGAATCTCGATCAATCGAGATTGGATCTCGATTGATCGAGATTTCAATCAATCGAAATGAGATCTCGATGAATCGAGATTTCGATTAATCGAGATCAACATCTCGATTGATCGAGATGCCTTTGGCTGCAATTCTGATTTTTCCTCTTCAGCTGCAAATAGCTTCAAACTTTGCTCCATTTACTCTAATACCTGCAATACATCGAAAACACAAAAATACCGTAAACATATCTCGGTAAACGTAAAAACGGAACTAACATAAGCAATAAAGAGGGTTCAAATGCATAGAATTGAACACTTATCACACCCCAAAACTTACATATTGCTAGTCCCTTAGCAATACGATATTACAAAAATGAAACTAACTATATTATATAAAAGTTGAATCATGCTCAGTCATCACTAGATAAAGGGCGATCATCCGTTCTGTCACGCCCCGATTCCCAAGGCCCAGAAACCGAGGTGTTAACCCCGTGAGCTCACCCTCACGCTATAACCATCACCCGATCATGCAACCTCAATTTCCTATTATTTTCACGAAAATTAGGCATGACCCATTCTAAATAATCAGCTCCTGGCATGATATACATGCTTTACAATTTATATGGACACATCTGGGCACGTGTCCCCCCAACATCTCTACAACATGCATACTACAATCATGAATATACATGCCTCAATCCTTGAATGTCCGTATTAAATACATACATCACATGAATAAATACAATTGAAGGAATTGAATCAATATAATCACTTTATACATTTAATCCAAATGTAAAGCATCTATCTATCCACTATCCTGGACATACATTAGATTCTAAGGAATCTACTTACCACCTTTGTAACTGGGACTACTGATCCCCCTAACTGACTTCGAAATCAGCAATACCTGCAAAACCTGGGAGGGGGTGAGCTCAAAGGCCCAACAAGGTAAGTAGAACCATACTATCACCGCTGCAGCAGGTCGATCCTAACATATTCTCAAAAATATACATGCACTTAAATATATCACAATATTTAAGACCATGCTCTACTTAGCATGCATGAACCAATGATGTATATGGCTACTCTAGCACATATGAACATACAAAATCCACAACACATGAGTTTTGAAATCATTCTCAACATGCTTAAAAGCAGTAAACATTCAGCACCAATATGTATATAGAACATATATATATATATATATATATATATATATATATATCAACACATTTACATAAACGATGTAAATGAACTATCACATCTCCTACTCGTCAAGTAGCACATCCCAAATGCAATAAAGATGCATTTAAACCATATAGCATACGTAAAAGCAATAGATATCCAACATATATCATGTTCTGTCACAAACCACGTATATATAAGAATGCGTTTAACACATAGCATGCTTCACAATCGATAATGTAAGCAAGTTCACACACTTGTCTCTCTCTCGGCTCAACCCGATATCCTAACATGATTCTCAACCAATCATGTGACCTGGAACGCCTCCCACAACCATCTCACGACCTTAACCTACTCCGCCAACGTCATACTTCCGGGGCAATATTTTGGTTTGCCTATTGGTGATTAGACCATATCAGCACCGTCACCAATTATTTGTTTACTCAAGGTGATTATACCATATTAGCACCGTCACCGAGTATTAGGTGGCTCAAAGTGGTTAGACCATATCAGCACCGCCACTGAGCTTATTTTGACTCAAGATGATTAGACCATATCAGCAGTGTCACCGAGTCTTAAATGGTTCAAGGTGGTTAGACCATATCAGCACCGCCACCAATTATTTACCTACTCTTGGTAATTCAACCACACTTCCCTGTTTCCTCACAACGGCACCATATATGCATTTCGAACATATAATAACTAAACATTTCAATGTTCACGCCTCACAATGCCTAAGCTAGTTAAGAGTACATAGCATGCGTTTCATCTCCATATAAACCCACATATAACCACATATGTGTCATTTCCCTCCTATACATGCAATATGGATGCATATATACACAGCATAATACTTTCATGCTTCAACCCATGCTTATGAATACTAAAAAGAAGTATTTAGCATGCCTCTCATCACATTCCAACACATATAGCACATACATGTTCAAAACCCGCATAATACCTCACATATGCAAACACTTCAACTTAGCACATTTTTATCATGCTATAACCAATGCATACTTTCGATATATGTAAATATAGCTAGCATGCATCTCATATCCACATTCCCACATATAGCCACGTATATGTCAAATCATGCATATAAATCACATATACACCTACGCTAGCATAAATACAGTCATTCTCTCATTCAATGCATGTATTCACTACAAGTGGCTAACATGCATTCCAATTACTATATATATATACACATATATATTACGTCACCCACATATGTATCAAGAACATATAAAACATATAGCACATTTCATGCTTTTCAAATGCTCGCCAAAAGTTATGTTCAACTTAGCATGCATTTCTACCACTGTAACCATATATATAATCACCTATATATATACTGAACCTCATGCATAAGAGCCACATATGCATACAAGATAACACATAGCTACTCATGTATTATTTAGCATGCTTTCTACATGATTTCAATCAATACAATACATGCATATCTCGATGCAATTAGGCGATGAATTTTAAACATGCCATCGCTCCCCAAACCCCACATATATAGATATATACACATATATATATACATTCTCTCACATCCCATGTACATACCACATCCCCCTATACACATACATATATAAGCGCCTACATATATATGTATATACACATTACCACATATGATTAAATTGAGACATATGTAAATTACTCAACGTACATAAAATATATGTATGAGATAGAGGCAAGAATCAACTTGCCTGAGGTCCCGCTTTCGCCAAGTCCGCGCTTGCAAAGCGGCCTATTTCCATGCTTGACCCGGTCCTATGTCGAAGTCACATGAGAACTCGCTCTCTTTCCTTCTAATTTCCATACTTGGTCCAACCCATAAATTTGTAGATCTCCAACATTGCAGCCCAAAAATATGGTTGCTCAAACAAACCCAACAACTACATCCTAGACAGTCCACAACCAAATACAACCCAGCTATCTGCCGAGTCTCATCCCGAATCCCAATTGAGAAATACCACCATAGAAGCCCAACCAAAACGTGATCAAAGGTGAGCCAAACGGCCCCCAACCGAGCCACCAAACTGAACTCAAAACTAGTCACTATCCAAAACCCAATTCTGAAATTTAGCTGGAACCAACAACCACAAGGACCGAACCCACAGCCGGCCACAATCGAACCCAAATCCGCAAGCTACAACCACAAAGGCCACCCCTTTGAAGCCTCTCTAACCGAACCCAGCCGAGCTCAGTCTAAACCCGGACCAAACACCACCTGCTACCATGAACCCCTCAAACCGTGGCTAGCCTATGAACACTAACAAAAACTCAACTCAAAATCAACCATTGCAACACCAACCATAACCAAATCAGACAAAGAACTACAACCGTGGAAGCCCAAACAGTGACCATCCTCATCACCAAAGTAGGCTGTCTGAACAGCCATCGGAACCCAGCCCCCACTGCCGGAAAACCACCACCATCAACGACCCTCACAGCCAGTCGCTGCCACCTGTGCACCCGCGGCAAGCCATGATCCAAATTTCAATCGAACCCAACGACCACTGTCAAGGTCTTAACAGCCGAAGCCAAACACCAAGAAGTACCATGGGCCACCTCTGTCACAAGCCCCAAACAACCTCACACCGCCGTCCGAAGCCACCACCGTGAACCCAAACCCACGACAGCCCCCTTCGCGAATGGCTCGGCCGAACCGAGCCACCACGCTCACCTCCTCTAACCCGTGAGCTCCACTGCCGGAGACGGTCCCCGTCGCCGCTGATCGGGCCGCCGGAGCCGATCCCACCTGCCGCCGTCGCGGCCCCTCTCTCTTTCCCCGATCTCCTTCCTCGGCTTTTCTCTCTCTCTCCCCGATTCTCTTTCTCTTCTTCCTTCTTTTTTCTTTTTTTCTGTTCTTTTCTTTTTCCTTTTCTTCTTTTCCTTTTCTTTTCTTTTCTTTCTTCTTTTCCTTCTCTTCGGCTGACCACATATTCCTACTACTAATCTCCTCCACATATTACATATATATTATATATATATATAATACACTACACCATCCACAAAATACATGTATCCCATGTATTTTTTTCCCACAACTACCTACAATCATGTATATGCACCCACATTTCTTTATAATTGCATATGAGCCCACCCTATATTTATAATTTAATATAAATATAGGCACCATATATATATATATATAGAGATATATATATATATATACATATACACACACCTTCCACTTGTATGGAAACATAAATGTCCATACCCTTTCCGGAATTTTAATTAATCCGAAAACAATCAATTCGGCCCAAAATCATCCGGGACCGGTCAAAAAACATTTCGGTCCTTACAACCTCCCCTCCTTCAAGGAATTTCATCCTCGAAATTAGCATAGTCATGGTCTTTCCAAAACTAATTCTTCCCAGACGTCATTCTCGCCAATGATCGTCACTTTCCCTTTCCACGTACCCTAGGCGCTACACTTGCAACACCTAACTCATAACACTCAAGTCTTGCACAATCAGTGCGTCTCAACTGCCGTAAGGCAATAGAACCACTTCCGTGACATGGCTGAGTGACTCCTAAGCCAATGTAATCCTCCGAAGCACTTGCTTCCTAGAGTCCACAGTCTCTATCTCGAGACTTATCAAGCCCATCTCTATCTCTAGTCTAAGGCAACACCTTTGACTAATCGTTCCAATCACTCACAGTGATACTTCCCTATAATCCGGAATCATCAATACTCAAAGTCATTCTTGTAATATCCAACATGACTTTCAATCTCTGGCATACCATTCCCGGGCTTAGTCCAATATCCTGGGCATTATCACAACACAAACCACATCAATTCAGTGCACATCAAAAGTGCACTCACCAGCAAGGCACATGACAGTGTACTCGCCGATAAAATAACATAAACGGTGTACTTGCCGCAGCAAGCCACATAATCCTGCCCAGTCTCATAGACTACAACCCACTGGAATCCAATGCCAAGTCCAGGATCTCACATCCCACTGGTTTCACAATCTCATTATTCAAGAGGAGAACCATTTCCCACTTTCGTCTTTCACACCAAGGAATCAGTTGATAGTTAGAGAGAATTCCTTTCATATCAGCACTTCACTTTAGACAACCATTACCAATGAAAGTTTGAGGTCACCTACAGTGGCCAAACAGCAGCCATACAGTGGCCGCAGCCCACTGCATCTACACGTCCACTACGTCCACCTCTCCCCTTTACGGTAAGAAATTATCCTCACTTCAGATACCATATGTCAGTATCCTCATCTACTATCAACCCATCCTTCTCTTAACATTATATCCACACCACTGAGGTCAAGGCACATAAGAAGTGCACTTGTCAAAACAAATCATCCAGTCCTGTCCACTTTTGTGGACTACATTCCATTGGCATTTAGCGCCAAAATTAGGGTTTTTCATGCCCTTAACTTCACAATCTCATTCCTCGACGAATGAATCTCACTTTCCCATCCATTAATCCTAATGGACGTTTTCGGCTTCCCGGGTATTTATCCATTCCTTTCCAGCATCTCATTTAAGACTCCAAGATCCTGACTGCTTCGTCTAGGACCCCACAAATCTTTCCATTACATTAATCAGTACCTAGGCATTACGATGCATCGCCAATGCATTGTCAAAGTCATCACCTGTCCACTGACTCCAAGAATTTGGTCAATTCCGAGTCCTCATCATTGTGCAATGATTACAACACAAATCTAAATCACCAAACTCTTGGTTTGGGAAACTACAAGGTAATCTATACCTACCTTTCTCCACAATTTCAGACTCATACTCTCAAAGTCTATCACTACATGTCACTACTAGCCATGCAACGCAAAATGAAACACTAAGGTGCAATGTTCAGTTACATGAGTCCTATATACCACATAGCATATAACACATAACATGCTAATCAAATAAACACATAACATGCACGATATGACATATGATGCATAAGTCAATACCTTAGCCCTCGGGCTAAAACTAGGAAAATACCCCTGACCATACACGGTCCCGGTACTTCCTCTGCCTGAGCAAGTGATAAGTGTTCAATTCTATGCATTTGAACCCCTTTATTGCATATGTTAGTTCCGTTTTTGTGTTTACCGAGATATGTTTACGGTATTTTTGTGTTTTTGATGTTTTGCAGGTATTGGAGTAAATGGAGCAAAGTTGGAAGCTTTCTGCAGTCAAGAGAAGAAATCAGAAAATGCAGCCCAAGGCATCTCGATCAATCGAGATGTTGATCTCGATTAATCAAAATCTTGATTGATTGAGATCTCATTTCGATTGATCAAAATCTAGATCAATCGAGATTCTGCAGAGCCCACTTGGCCACTTGCTCACCTGCTCTCCCACTTGCAACAAAATCCCCCTTTTTGCATGACTTAGGGGGATTATCTGACTTGAACAAGACTTTTGGGGGCCTTCTTGATACAAGAGATATATATAATGATATATATATATATATGGTGGGCCCCAAAGGAGAAAAGGAGCCAAAAAGCACCAAAAGCCACACATATCTCATATCTCTCAACACACATCAGATTACTTGAAGAGAGACCTTCGGGAGAAGAAGAGGAGAAGCTGAACCAGACCAAGAAGCTTCATTTTCTTCATCAATGGAAGGGTGCAAGGCAACCATGAGCAACTAACTCTTCTACTAGGGTGTTGGTTTCAACCCCTAGCCATATAAACTTGTTCATCTTTGTAGCTCTTGGGATTTGTAATTAAATGTTGATTATTTAGCCTAGTGATTATGTACACAAATACATCTCTTATATATATTCATTTGATTTGGAATTTATTCTTGTCTTAGAGTAGATTTTGTCACTTGAATGCACAACATTTGCATATTCCACAAGAAGTGCAAATGATGGCTAGATAATGGTGTTCAAATGAATGTGTGATGTTAGTTTGTATAGACCATGCCAATACAAGGTAGTTTGGATGCATGTAGTGTTCACTTAGAGAGTAGAGTAATTAGGTAGTTAGTTAGGTTGAAGAGCTATGCTTGTTGAAGATGGATTATGATAGGTTAGCACACACATTGATCTTTTGATATGTCATTGAGGTCACAAGCCTAATGACATTGTTAGGCATTTAATTAATGAATCCCATGCTTGCTACACTTATGAACATGTGAACGGCTAGTGGTGGAAACCAACCCTAGTTCTCTCTCCCAACTTTAAACTCTTTACTTTTCTCGTCATTTCATTTATGCAATAGTGTATAAACAAAACTCAAAAACCTGTTTTTAGAATTAAAGTTGAATTAATCTTCCTTTAAGATAATTGCGACTAGTCTTCGTGGGATCGATACCCTCTATATAGAACCTTATCTACAAAGATTCGTGCTCTTGCGAGTGGTTAAATTATATTTTGATAAAAAGGGCAAAATTAAGCTTACAATATAATTTAGTTCCGACCACATCAGCAAGTGTGATACACGGCCCAGTCCCCCTAGTATACACACATACTAGAACACAAAATCTAGAGTGGTTCAAACCAACCTACTCTCATCCTCTACATTCATTGGCAAACACCTACCAATCTATCCACATCTGCAGTCATGGGTAGCAACCTTGACTGTTTACACCAATCACTTTCAGTGACATATCCCTACTATTGGGAATTCTTTATCTGTCGTCATCCAGGCGAAACAACTCAACATCCACAAGAACCAGCGTATTGTAAGAGAAATGCTAATCTAAGAAAAATGTCTGGCCAGACCACTTTTCCCAGTTAGCCCAACTCCGGCAATATGCCTTCCTTGTATCCCATCTCAATTGCCAACCCCGGCAATACACTTGCCAACCACACATCATAAGCCCCTAAGTATCTCTAAGGACTTAAACACTCGCAATATCCCTTGCGGTATCTGTTCGTTACCCACTAACTAGACTCAGTCGCCAAGTCTAAGCTCTAAACTCAACCAATTCTAGGAGTTATCACCAATCAAAACCAGTTTCACACACCAATAGTTTGATCTTTCATTAGGATTGCTCAAGCCGAGTAAATCATTCCACTATCATCCATAGGTAATCAAACCTATCATCTAGACAACTATCAACCATTGCTTATCTCCAAACCACCACGTGATTTGATCCCCCGTCCTTAGGTATTCGAACCTATGACTTTGATACCCTAGGTCATCAAACCTAATGCTTTAACAGAAATCCAGAGTTCCTCAACCCTTACCCGTCGCCCCTAGGTGTTCCAACCTAGTGCTCTTATAGCATTCTGGTATTAGGTACATAATCCAACTTTCTCAACCATACACATGATATGTCCATCACCCGTCGTCCCTAGGTATTCCAACCTAGAGCTCTGATACCATCCTGTCACGCCCCGATTCCTGAGGCTCGGAAACCGAGGTGTGAACCCCGTGAGCTCACCCTCAAGCTATAACCATCACCCGATCATGCAACCTCAATTTTCTATTATTTTCACCAAAATCGGGCATGACCCATTCTAAATAATCAGCTCCTGGCATGATATACCTACTTTACAATTTATATGGACACTTCTGGGCACGTGTCCCCCCAGCATTTATATCTAAACAATAAAAATGGACACTTCTGGGCCCTTGTCCCCCAACATCTCTACAACATGCATACTACAATCATGAATATACATGCCTCAATCCTTGAATGTCCGTATTAAATACATACATCACATGAATAAATACAATTGAAGGAACTGAATCAATATAATCACTTTATACATTTAATCCAAATGTAAAGCATCTATCTATCCATTATCCTGGACATACATTAGATTCTAAGGAATTGTAACGCCCCGATCCCCGACTCCCAGGAAACCGGAGGTTAACCCGCCCATTAATCCCAATGGACCCTTTCGACCCTTTATAAAGTATCATGCTCTGATACCATGTTGTTACGCCCCGGTGTCCGCCACTTGGTTAGGAGCGAGGGACCTCAAGTTCCAACACCTTAATCTCATTTTAATCTATTCCATTGCGGAAGCATTCTATATGTACACCCTTCAGGTGACATAAGATCATCAATAGCCCTTGCAAATGATTTTCACGAAAATCGGGCATGACCCATTCTAAATAATCAACTCCTGGCATGTTACACCTGCTTTACAATTCATATGGACACTTCCGGGCACGTGTCCCCCCAATATTTATATCTAAACAATAAAAATGGACACTTCTGGGCACGTGTCCCCCCAGCATTTCTACAACATGCATAATAGAATCAAAAATATACATGCCTCAGTCCTTGAATGTTCGTATTACACCTATACATCACATGAATGAAAAACATCTGAAGGAACTGAATCACCATAATTGCTCCATACATCTAATCCAAATGTCCTAGTTATACATTAAATTCTAAAGAATTTAACTACTACCTCTGCCACCGGTACTATGAGTCCTCTAACCGACTCCGTAATCAGCAATACCTGCAAAACCTGGGAGGGGGTGAGCTCAAAGGCCCAACAAGGTATGTAGAACCATACTATCATCGCAGCAGCAGGTCGATCCTCACATATTCTCAAAAATATACATGCACTTAAATATATCACAATATTTAAAGTCATGCCCCTCCTAGCATACATGAACCAACAATGCACATGGCAGTTCTAGCATTTATGAACATTTAAATCAACTATACATGACTTATGAAAATCAGTTACAACATGTTCAAGGCGGTACACATCCAACATCATTATGTATAGAAAACATATATGAACAGAAGCATTCACATGAAGAATATAAATCAAATATCACGTCACCTACTCAACAAGATCCATTGAATCATGCATAAATGCACATGCTCATGCATTTTTACCCAAACATCCACATTTCTCAATCATGCATGACGCTTCACATAAAGTGCAAATACATACGTATATAACTCACACCAAACTAATTCATAGGGGGCTTTCTCATCAATCCAATAGTAAGGGTCTCTTCGGCACACAAACTCTGCTTGTGCTTTATCGGGTTACTAACCCGAAGGGAGCACCTCCTCTTGGCCAAGTTTTGGGTCTTTCACCCTAGGGGCCATCCCCTTATCTTAATTTCACACTCCTGCCCCAAAATCATATATATAGTGCATATAATCACACCCATGCACTTATCCACACCATGAATGCATTTTTGTCAAATCAATGCATTTTCCTTTCACATCAAGATTGTCACAATGTCATCACACTCATACCATGGAAATCATCATGCTTATGCATTTTCAGGAAAGTCACATCTCTCATGCATAAATCTATAAACACCACATCTTCACATTTTCACCAATGAACACAATTTTCATCGAAATCATTCATAATCACATTTGCACATACACCACATATATATGGATGTCACATCTTGCATATAATCACATACATACGTATATTAGCATAAATATAATCATGCTTTCATTCCAATCATGCATTCACTACGAGCAACCAACATACATTCTTACAACCATATGCAATCACGCAATTATATATATGTATATATCATGTCGCCCATATAGGTAGCAAAAACATACATAACACCTCACATACTTCATGCTTTTCCAATGTCCTTCCATGCCATAATCAATTTAGCATGCATTTCTATTACTGCACCACATATATATAATCACGTATATACTTACATATATTCAACTCATGTATAAAAACCACATATGCATGCAAGGCAACATCTAGCTAAGTATACATATATAATTTAGCGTACTTTACATGGTTCAGTCCCTAAACATGCACATAACAAAGCAAATCAGCATTTGAATTTAACAATGCTCTTACTCTCCAAGCCCACACATATATATACCCATATGTATTTATCCTCACATCCCACGTATATATATATATATATAAACACCTTTATATACATATATATGCACATATATATATGCAAACGCCACATATGACTAAATTAAGCATATATATAAAATTAATCAATATAGTCAAATATACATAGAGATAGAGGCAAGAATCAACTCGCCTTAGGTCCCGCTTTTTCTGTGTCCGCGCCAGCCAAGCGGCCTATTTCCATGCTCAGTCCAGTCCTGTGCCGAAGTCCACACGAACAATCCCATGAACCACTTTATCTCCTTTTGTTTCCATGCTTGGTCTAACCCTCGTCTTGTTTCCAATCCAATCCGGCTCCATTTCAAATCTAAAGCCCAATTGATCTCAAGGAAGCCCAATATGGCAGCCCACTCTAAAAATTTAAAATTTGAGGCCCAAACTACTCGCCTAGGTCCAACCCACAAACAATTTCCCATGGTTGTCTCTCTTAACCAATACTCACCATATACCTTCATCATCCATACATATACATATTTATATATGTATATATACATATCACCTTCATTACAAAACCAAGCTGCCAAATTCATAACCCTCATCTCCAAAGCCACAACCAAATACTAGCTAAATGCCACAAAACAGGCTGTCCAACGGCCGGGAGAATGCCACCATCTATCACTTCAAGTCACCATTATCAAAACCCAATGAAATTCACAAACCAGCCATGATGAGCCCTACAAACCTGAGCTAAAGTAGCCCCTAACCGAGCCTTCATCTTGCTGCCAAACAGTCCAAACCAGACCCTATTTTGCTGCCGTTGGACCACCTTCGACACAGCCATCAACAACCTTCAATACTCCACCATATCACCATTGAAATCGGCTACGATAAGCTATGGTCCAGCCATGAACCCAGCCAAGAAACCAACCTCTGCCGCTGTCCACCACAGTCAGCATAACTAACCCACACGGCCAGCCCACGATGGCCACACCGAGACCACCCAAACAGGCCATTCCCGGCCACCACCACAGAACCCACCTGTTGAAGCAACACCAAAAAATCCGAAGGCTTCAACCCATTCAACTTGAAGACCCATAGCCGAACCCAAATCCACCATGAACAACATTGAAATTGAACCCACCTGGAACAACCTATCAGCCGAAACCCATCTCTTCCTCGCGACCCTCACGACCGTGAGAACCACCGTCGACACCATCCGAAGCCAGCCCAAACACGACCCACCGCCGACCACTACCACGGCCGGAACCCACCTGCCGAAGACCCTTCCGAGCCCCTGTTATAGTCGTCGAAACTAACAAAACCCAGCCGTGAGAACCCAGCCGAACAGCGCCTTGCCGGCAGTGAATCCTCCTGTCGGACGAGCGTACCAGCTGCCGGACAGACCCCCGCCGCCGCTGATCGGGCCACCGGAGCTGATCCCCCCTGCCGCCGTCGCGGCCTCTCTCTCTTTCCCCGATCTCTCCTTCTCTCTTCTCGGTTTTCTCTCTTCTCCTTTTCTTTTCTTTTCTTTTTCTTTTCTTCTTTTTCCTTTTCTTTTCTTTTCTTTTCTTTTCTTCCCAGCCGAGACCACTTGTGGTCTCTTTTCTTCTTATCCTTATTCTTTCTTTAATTGTAAACCACTAGTCTTCAAATAATTCTCCTCCATATGTCTTATATCTACATATATAATATATATATAATACACCACATGGGAACCCACTAACACATATACACCTATACGTAAATACTTTACACATATACTTGTAAATATATATGCCCATACATATACACAATTTTATGTGTATATATAATAATATAGGTACTTAATAGATATATTTATAATTTAATACAAATATATCCCTTATATATATATATATTCATATATATATATATATATATATCTATACACGTATCCTCGGGCATTACTATAATTTCATGTACAAAATCTTCTCCATCTCTTTATCAATATATAATTCCATGTATATATATCCATATTGTTCCGAATTTAACTTATTCGAAAAAATAAATTCGGTCAAAATTCACCCAAAATCGGTCAAAATTATTCCAGTCCTTACAGGAATCTACTTACCACCTTTGTAACTGGGACTACCGATCCCCCTAACTGACTTCGAAATCAGCAACACCTACAAAACCTGGGAGGGGGTGAGCTCAAAGGCCCAACAAGGTAAGTAGAACCATACTATCACCGCTGCAGCAGGTCGATCCTCACATATTCTCAAAAATATACATGCACTTAAATATATCACAATATTTAAGACCATGCTCTACTTAGCATGCATGAACCAATGATGTATATGGCTACTCTAGCACATATGAACATACAAAATCCACAACACATGATTTTTGAAATCATTCTCAACATCCTTGAAAGCAGTAAACATTCAGCACCAATATGAATATAGAACATATATATATATATATCAACACATTTACATAAACGATGTAAATGAACTATCACATCTCCTACTCATCAAGTAGCACATCCCAAATGCAATAAAGATGCATTTAAACCATATAGCATGCGTAAAAGTAATAGATATCCAACATATATCATGTTTTGTCACAAACAACGTATATATAAGAATGCGTTTAACACATAGCATGCTTCACAATCGATAATGTAAGCAAGTTCACACACTTGTCTCTCTCTCGGCTCAACCCGATATCCTAACATGATTCTCAACCAATCATGTGACCTGGAACGCCTCCCACAACCATCTCACGACCTTAACCCACTCCGCCAACATCATACTTCTGGGGCAATATTTTGGTTTGCCCATTGGTGAATAGACCATATCAGCACCGTCACCAATTATTTGTTTACTCAAGGTGATTAGACCATATCAGCACCGTCACTGAGTATTAGGTGGCTCAAAGTGGTTAGACCATATCAGCACCGCCTGATCGGCGTTGAATGTTACGCATTCTAGCCTCTTAACTTATGTATTTTATTCTCTTAGTGATAGATTATTTTGTGATTTTACTTTGTTTTAGTGTTTTCTGTATTTTCAGGGCCTTAATGATTATTTCAGTTAAAACCGTGCTTTTGGGTTTTTAAAGAAGACATCCAAGATGGTGAGATGAAGCCTACATCAAGGAGATTCACTCAACCATTTAATTTAACTCAAATCAGCCCAAGGAAGAGGTCCAAGAGAATTACGGCTGCTTAAGAAGGTTTCGGGCCAGAAGCCCAAATCTGCGTTTAATAAAGTCTTAATCCCGTTTTGGAAAACGGACCAGAAGTCTTATTTCCGAGCCTCAAATCGACATTATTTCCGCTTGGGGTTGAACGAAATTTGATTCTGCACACTTTTGTATTTCACGAAAATTCCGTAAATCGGACTTCTAGTGGGTCAAAAGTCAGGCCGAAGTCAGCAGGAAAAACCCACCTGATTAGTGTTGCGGGAAACCCTAATTAATTCCTAATTGGATTAGGACTTTGGTGTATTCTCTTGGGGAATAAAGTGAAGACTTGGGGGCTGAATTGACAGAGCTTACATAGAGAGATTGGAGAGTCTGAGGGGGCTGAGAAGAGAACAGAAACATATTGCAGAGCCATTGGAGAATGAAGTCATACGCATAATTCAGAAAGATGATGTTTTCTTCCTCAACAGTTGAAGTTTCTTCTTCTACCATGAGCGGCTAGTTCATCCACTAGGGTTTTGATGTAGCCCTAACAAAACATCAATGGTTTGATTGTTTTAATTATTCGGGACCTTTATATACATGCATAGATTGTGTAATTGAGAGGATTCTTATTATAGAATTGAGCAATAAAAGTCTTGTAAATTCAATCTCAATGATTTCTTATCTTGTCTTAGATATTTAGTTGTTATTATTGAACTCAATCTCTCTTGTTTTCTGTGATCATGAGAGAGATTATTACACAATGGTAATCACTGAATATATTGTTATGAGCTTTGATGGATTATGCCTAGAGAAGATGAACCATACTGCACCCTAGATTAGAGTAGTTAGGCAGATGGCCCATGCCAATCGAAGATAGTCCATGGCTTAGCCTTAATCATATGTTATCTTCTTGACGGATGAAGGTGAGCTTGTAGCCACCGACACCACTTATACATGATGTAATTCTCCTATAGTTGATTCAATTGACCATTGATTGTGGAGTTAGTGGTAAAGTCAAACACCCTAGATTTCTCTCCTATTATCTTCACTATCTTGTTTACTTTGATTTATTTTATTTTATCTTTTTAATTAGTTTAAAAATCAGAATTCTTTTCTTATAAATTTAATTAGAATTAGTTCTGTGTTCCAACTCATCAGACCATAATCCCTGAGGTATGATACCCATTCCTTTCGATAGCCTTATTCTGCAAGGAATTCGTTCTATTGCGAAGTGTGGAAAATTTTAATTGATATATTTTTGAGTCACACTCACACACGAATCAATTTTTGGCGCCATTGCCGGGAATTATCTATTTGATTGATTGGATTTTACAGAATTAGTTTTAATTGGATTTTTAGTTTAGGAAATTTTTATATTTTATATTTTATTTTTCATTTTGTTTTTGTTTTCTTTTCAGGTGCTTTCGGTAAATATATGCAAGGTCGTCGTTCTGTGGCTGATCCTTTGATACCTCTTGATCCTGAGCCTGAACGTACTCTTAGACAACAGAGGAACATCCCTGTTGAAACCATTGTGCAAGAGGAAGAATTAATTGAAGACATGGCAGAAGAGAGGAATAACAACCTTGTTCCTAATGCTGATGGAGAAAGAGCTAGATTGCTTAGGGACTACTATGTTCCTGAGACATATACCTCGCCAACAGGTTTTCAACTGCCCAATGTCACAGCACAGAATTATGAGATCAAGTCCAGCATTATTCAGATGCTACCATCTTATTTTGGGCTGACTCAAGAAGACCCTTACAAGCATCTGGATGACTTCATTGAAGTGTGCTTAACTACAAAAATTCACAACTTCTCTGAAGATGCTTTCAGAATGAGACTTTTTCCATTCTCTTTGAAAGACAAAGCAAAGTATTGGTTCAACTCTCTACCGGCTGGTTCTATCACGACTTGGACTCAGATGCAACATGAGTTTCTCAAGAAGTATTTTCTGATAGGGAAGACCAATCAGTTCAGACGTACTATCACTGGTTTCTCCCAACATGAGGGGGAACAATTTTATGAGACATGGGAAAGATTCAAGGACCTTCTTAGGAAGTGTCCCCATCATCAAGTTCCTAAGTGGCAACTAGTGCAGAGTTTTCATGAAGGGCTCACAGAAGCCAACAGACAGATGGTTGATGCGTCATGTGGATGTACTTTTATGTTGAAGAGTGAAGAAGAGGCATGGACCTTATTTGAAAATCTTAGTGACAACTCTCTGCAACATGTGTCCTCTACTCGTTCTAGCAGACCTGCCACTACCAGGAAGACTGATGGGATTTTTGAGGTTGGTGCTTCAGAAGCTATGCCAACTGATATTGATTTAATTGCACAGAAGGTAGCAGCAATTATGGCTGCCAATCAAACTCCTTCTGCTTCAAATTCTTCATTACTAGGCCCTTGTGAATTTTGCTCTAGTCCTATGCATAATGTGAGCAATTGTCGTTCAATGGGGTAATTTTCTGAAATTCAACATGAGCAAGTTCAAGCTACTTTCACTGGACCAATGAATCCGCCACGAGGTAATACTTACAATCCCACATGGAGGAATCATCCTGGTTTTTCTTACAGTAACAAAGGGGCAGCAATGCAACCATTATATCAACCTAGGACTTTTGTTCCTTAACAGCAATATCAAACACAAAGCCCTATGGCCCAAAGAATTTCTGCTAATGAAGACAAGCTGACTCTTACCTTGTCAAAATTTGACAAGCTTGATTCTCTTATAGAGACAGTGCAAGCTACTGCAGCAACAGTACAATCTATAGTTCAGCTAGTGCACTCACATTCTCAATCCATTGCCAAACTGGAATCTCAGTTTGGACAGCTTGCTACTTCATTGAGTAGAAGAGAAGAAGGGAAGCTCCCTAGTCAACCAATTGCTAATCCAAGAGGGATGCAAGCTTCCACAAGCAACCCACACCATGAGCAAGTTCAAGCCATTACCACTTTGAGAAGTGGGAAAATAATTGACAATAAGGTGGGTGAAAAGAAAGAAGAAGAAAAAGTGACCACAAGTCCAAGTGCTAAAATTCCTTATGAGCCCAAGGCTCCTTTCCCACAACATTTTCTTGAAGCATCTAAATTGGGGAAGCAAGGGGACAAGCTGCATGACATGATGGAGGTGTTTCGCCAAGTGAAGATTAATTTGCCACTCCTTGATGCAATCAAGCAAATTCCTCCTTATGCAAAATTTTTGAAGGACTTGTGCACTCAGAAAAGGCGTTCTAAAAGCCATGTGCCAAAGAAAGTAATGCTGCCACAACAAGTAAGTTCAATAATTCAGCAGTGTACTCCTCCCAAGTACAAAGATCCTGGTGCTCCAACTATCTCATGCATTATTGGGGAGCACCATGTGGATAAAGCTCTTCTTGATTTGGGTGCAAGTGTGAACTTGCTACCCTATTCAGTTTACTTACAATTGGGCTTGGGAGAATTGAAGCCTACCTCGGTGGTATTACAATTTGCAGACAGATCAACAAAGCAACCCCGAGGAATCATAGAAGACGTGCTCATTAAAGTAGACAAGTTTTACTTTCCTGTTGATTTCATTGTACTTGACACTGAGCCGGTTCACAATCCGAAGAGGCACATTCCTGTGATCCTTGGTCGACCTTTCTTAGCTACTGCTGATGCTTGCATAAATTGTAGGTCGGGGATCATGGATATTTCCTTTGGCAACATGAAGGTTAAACTTAATATTTTCAATGCTGTTGAGAATTCTCCAGATCAGACTGATGTTTTCTTCATGGACTCTGAAGATGTGATTGAATCTACAGATGAAATAAGGGTGCAAGAAAAACAGAAGGAGAAGAAGGTGTTTGAAGATCAAATTTCTACCATGGTGGTAACTTCTGTATGCACTACACTTTCCAAAACACTTCAGAGGGAGCAATTATTTGGAGTGTCCGACAACTCCACACCATGGTATGCAGATATTGTGAACTATTTAGCCACGGGAAAAGTGCCAAGAGACTGGACCAAGCGAGAACGTGATCGATTCTTCTCTAAAGTTCATCATTACTTTTGGGAGGATCCAGAGTTATTTAAATATTGTCCAGATCAGATTATTCGGCGATGTGTCCCAGACCATGAGTTTTAAGATATTCTCAAGTTCTGCCATTCATTGGCATGTGGAGGCCACTTCAGTGCAAGAAAGACAGCAGCAAAGGTACTTCAATGTGGATTCTTTTGGCCTTCTCTGTTTCACGATGCATATGTTTTCTGTAAGACTTGTGATGGGTGTCAAAGATTGGGTTCAATGTCGAGGCGTGATATGATGCCAATGAGCCCCATTCTGGTGGTGGAGATTTTTGATGTTTGGGGAATTGATTTTATGGGACCCTTTCCATCTTCTTTTGGCTACGAATATATTCTAGTTGGAGTGGATTATGTCTCCAAGTGGGTGGAGGCCATTGCAACTCGAACCAATGATCACAAGGTGGTAATCAAATTCATGCATGAGAATATTCTGAGTCGATTTGGAATTCCTCGAGCCTTGATCAGTGATGGTGGTACTCACTTTTGCAATAAATTCTTGAGAGGTTTGCTTGCTAAATATTCAGTGACACATAAGGTGGCGACGCCTTATCATCCTCAAAGAAGTGGGCAAGTAGAGCTGTCCAATCGAGAAATTAAGCATGTTCTCGAGAAGACAGTGAGACCGGATAGAAGAGATTGGTCATTGCGACTGAGCGAAGCACTATGGGCGTATCGGACTGCTTATAAGACCCCTATCGGTATGTCACCATATCGGTTGGTCTATGGGAAAGCATGTCATCTTCCAGTAGAGATTGAGCACAAGGCACTTTGGGCAATTCAAAAATTCAATTTCGATGCAAAAAGAGCTGGGGAAGAGAGGAAGTTGCAATTGAATGAATTAGAAGAGTTTAGACGTGATGCTTATGAAAGTTCACGAATTTACAAGGAGAAGACGAAAGCATTTCATGATCGACATATCTCACGAAAGTCCTTCTCTCCAGGTGATAAAGTGTGGCTCTTCAATTCCAAGCTTCGGTTGTTTCCCGGAAAATTGCGTTCAAGGTAGGATGGACCATTCCAAGTGATTTCGGTTTTTCCTCATGGTGCCGTGGAAATTCAAAGCTTTCGAGATAATAATTTGATGAAAGTTAATGGCCAAAGGTTGAAACATTGTGTGGAAGGATGTGTGCCAAGAAGAGACGTGGAGTCCGTCGACTTGACGGATCCCGTCTATCTGACTTAATCCTTTCGGAGTGTCAATCGTCTCCTACGGACGTTAAATTGTAGGTTCTGTATGTATTCCTATACTTTATTTCTTTTAGTTTTCTTTAATTTTAATTTTTAGTTTTAGTTTTCTTAGGTTTTTCTTCAATTCTAGTTGCATTTTAATGTTTTTTCTATGAGTTTTTGATGTATAAATTGCTTCCGGAGGATGCCAAGAGGTGTACCGAGGTATTTGGACTCAAGACGGGTGAAAAATCGTGCTCTCGGTCGACCTTGGGCGATGGAGACTCAAAATTATCAAGGTTCGGTCGACCTTGGGCGATGGAGGGTCTAACAGGCATCCAGGGGGGGGATCGATCGCCCCAGCCAAGGGGGATCGATCGCCCCATGTTATTTCTTGAAGATCACCACCATCAGGTGGGCGATCGATCGCCCATCCTTGGGGGGATCGATCGCCCAAGGCTAAATGTGGGCTGCCCGAATTTTCTTGGTATTTAAAGCTTCCTTATCCTCCTATGTTGCTACCACTTGCATCCTAGACCTCTTTGAACTCCAATTCAAGTCCTACATCATCCGGAAAACTAATTTCTTCAATTAGTGATTATTATACAAGAATTCAACATTGATCATCATCAACTTCAACATCAAATTGGATCAAAAATTCACTAGTTCTCAAAGGAAGCTCACACTTTTTCAAGATTCAACATCAAAGTAAGTGAAGTCTTTCCTTGAAGAAATTGTTCAAATCTTTTTGAGGGCTTTTGAAGACCAAGTTTGGGGGATCAATTTGGTGCATTCACTTGTTCGATTTGGGTGGAAAAATTGCCGAAAAGAGGAGGTTGAAGATTACAAAAGAATTGTGCACACCAAGTGTTCGATTTAATTCCTCAACCACACTTTTTCTACTTTTATGTCACCAAAGAGAGCAAGTCACCAAGATGCTTCAAGTTCACGTAATCCTCATCGAGCGAGGAATGATCTGACCACAGGTTCTTCAAGATCTCACCGAGACGGTATTCAAGAGAGATGGCATCCAAGGGCGTTGAATTCTGAAACAACGTTTGACATAGGCGAACTTTATGGTATGTTTCCCGAGACACGGTGGGGGATTTCCGACATCCGTCGTCGTCGGTCGGCATCCATTTTTGTTCCACTCTCATCTACCATTTACCCGAGGCTTGTCAAGGTATTTTATCAGAACTTAATGCCGAAACCTGATGAGCGGGATGTGCTTACATCTTCCGTAGATGGAACAATAGTTCGAGTGGACATGTCATCCATTGCCATTGCCATGGGTTGTCCTCATGAATGCCCAGCTGATTTATCTCATATCTATACTCCATTACCTGACGAGTTGTCGGTGGGCAATGTGGTTGCACGATTGTGTGCCAACCAATTTTCTGGGCCAAAAAGGAATGCAGCTTCAAAGTCTTCAATGCCAAATCATTTATGGTTCCTTGACGCTGTGCTACTCAAGAATGTATGTCCAATTGGACATAAAACCTAAAGACGTCAAGAGTTCCTCAGAGCCTTATATGCTATACATTTTGGGCATTGGCTATCATTCCCACAGATTGTCTGGGGCCAGATGGAGAAATTCTATTCCAAAGTTGTGGCCAAGGCACCAGACTGTGCAAGTGACTGGGAGTTTCCATTCCCTACTATTATTCACCAGTTGCTTGTGGCACAGGGGTATGCAGTCCATGAGGACGAGCTTGCCTTTCCACGTGATCTTCATTATGGCACGCATGACTGGAACCTGAGTCGATCTCATATGCACCAGAGAGTCATAGCGGCGCCTGGTGAGGTATCTCGGTTGGCCCAGGGAGGAGAGCATGTAGATATACCACCACCGGTGGAAAGTCCAGAGGAGATGGAGGCAGAGGAAGAGGAAGTGCATGCACAGGCTGGTGGCCATGATTATCAATATTTAGAAGGGCAGATTGCTGGGTTGACAGCCCAGTTTGGCACCTTACAAACAGAGGTCTCCACACAATTTGGTGCAATGAGAGCAGAGATGGCGGATCACTTTCGTGACACTCGCCAAGAGCAACTAGAGATGAGGAGGATGATGCGTGCACTGATGCGCCAAGCAAACTTGGATCCGGATGCTCATTCACCACCACATCCTTGACAGGAAGGTAACCATCTTTTGTATTTTATTTTATTTTTAGTTTTTATTTTGCTTTTTATTTTTCCTTTTATAATTAGATTTTTATTTTGAAAAAAAAAATGAAAAAAAATATTTTATTTTTTTTTTTAGGATTTTTCTCTTTCATATTTATTTTCACCCATACTATTTTCACTTGATCTTTGGGGTATAGTGGTTTGTTTTGACAGGTTGAAACATCCAACTTTGGGGGTGTGCTTGCATTGCCTTCGTGCTAGTGATGTACTCTGTTTTCTTTCCACTACTCCATGATCCCGGTAATATCGTTCTTACTCTTCTCTATGCTTTAATTGGGTGTCCATTAAGGACAATGTACAGTTTAAGTTTGGGGGTGAGGCGATGCCTATTTGTGTGCTTTATTGCAATATGGGGGGAAATTTGTGTGAAATTCTTTTTGTATTAGGATTTTATTTTATTTTATTTTCTTAGTTTGTTTATTTTATTTTATTTTGTTTTGTTTTTAGATAGAATGTTTTGACATGATTCAATGGATTAATACCTTATGTAGGTGCTTAACTTGCAATTTTTGAGTATGTTTTAAATTTTTGAAAACTGTGATTTAAATTAAGTGGTTTTAATCATGGTTTGCAATAACATGTTTTGGAGTGATTGATTTTAGTTCCCTTACATGCACAGACACACTGGCATAGTCTTGTGGGGTATATACTTTGGTTTTGAGTTATTGAGTTACATATGCTTGATATTAATTAGTATCTCTTGAGAATGAGTACCGATGATGTGTTATACTTAACTTCAATGAAAAAAAAGAAAGAAAAGAAGTGAAAAAGAAAAAAAGTGTTGAATAAGCAAATCAATTTGATCCTTTTCATGAGTAACCGGGCCTCTATGCCTCAGGAAGCACGGAGTGTTCGCGTCAAAAGTGAAAGGGTGAGAAAAGATGAGCATTGGTTGTCTTGATTTGTAGCCTGACTGATTCGAGTAATTAGGTCTTCAGGGTATCTTAAAGCCTAGTGCCCTAAAGCCATCTGGTTTGGGAGTCACTGACTGAAAGCTTGCTACATGGATCTTTCAGAAAGCTTAATAAATCAATACATTGCACAACCAATAAAGTAATGAAAAAAAGAATTGAAAAAAAAAATGAAAAAGTCATGTATTCATGTTTGGAAGTATGATTTCAATAAGGAGAGCTAGTGAGTTGATGGGGTATGTGCCTTAATATATTCAGAGCTGGGTTATGCTACATGAGATGATTGCTAGTGCACTTTACACGAGGAAGCTAGAGTTGATTATTTTGAGATATGTTGATGTGAATTATGCATGGGGACTATTGATTTGAATTATGAAATTTGAAAGTTTGAAATTATTCTTGAATGCAAGTTTGTAACTATATATTGTAATCTTCTTCTTGAATTAATGTTGAAACAAAATTTTGAATGTTTGTGGGTAACATTTCTGGAAACCCTCACGAGACTATACTCGTCCACTAGGGGGAACCTAGGGGTTTAAAGGCTTGTTCCATATGCTAAATGCAATCGTTTCTCCCACGAAAGTGGAGTTAGGTAGTTTAGTTAGTGTTTAGTAGTTTCTTTGTTTTAGTTTTGTTTTATTCTATTGCTAAGGGACTAGCAATATGTAAGTTTGGGGGTGTGATCGGCATTGAATGTTACGCATTCTAGCCTCTTAGCTTATGTATTTTATTCTCTTAGTGATAGATTATTTTGTGATTTTACTTTGTTTTAGTGTTTTCTGTATTTTCAGGGCCTTAATGATTATTTCAGTTAAAACCGTGCTTTTGGGTTTTTAAAGAAGACATCCAAGATGGTGAGATGAAGCCTACATCAAGGAGATTCACTCAACCATTTAATTTAACTCAAATCAGCCCAAGGAAGAGGTCCAAGAGAATTACAGCTGCTTAAGAAGGTTTCGGGCCTGAAGCCCAAATCTGCGTTTAATAAAGTCTTAATCCCGTTTTGGAAAACGGACCAGAAGTCTTATTTCCGAGCCTCAAATCGACATTATTTTCGCGAAGGGTTGAACGAAATTTGATTCAGCACACTTTTGTATTTCATGAAAATTCCGTAAATCGGACTTCTAGTGGGTCAAAAGTCGGGCCAAAGTCAGCAGGAAAAACCCAGCTGATTAGTGCTGCGGGAAACCCTAATTAATTCCTAATTGGATTAGGACATTGGTGTATTCTCTTGGGGAATAAAGTGAAGACTTGGGGGCTGAATTGAGAGAGCTTACACAGAGAGATTGGAGAGTCTGAGGGGGCTGAGAAGAGAACAGAAACATATTGCAGAGCCATTGGAGAACGAAGTCATACGCGTAATTCAGAAAGATGATGTCTTCTTCCTCAACAGTTGAAGCTTCTTCTTCTACCATGAGCGGCTAGTTCATCCACTAGGGTTTTGATGTAGCCCTAACAAAACATCAATGGTTTACTAGATTAGAGTAGTTAGGCAGATGGCCCATGCCAATCGAAGATAGTCCATGGCTTAGCCTTAATAATATGTTATCTTCTTGATGGATGAAGGTGAGCTTGTAGCCACCGACACCACTTATACATGATGTAATTCCCCTATAGTTGATTCAATTGACCATTGATTGTGGAGTTAGTGGTGAAGTCAAACACCCTAGATTTCTCTCCTATTATCTTCACTATCTTGTTTACTTTGATTTATTTTATTTTATCTTTTTAATTAGTTTAAAAATCAAAATTCTTTTCTTATAAATTTAATTAGAATTAGTTCTGTGTTCCAACTCATCAGACCATAATCCCTGAGGTACGATACCCATTCCTTTCGATAGCCCTATTCTGCAAGGAATTCGTTCTATTGCGAAGTGTGAAAATTTTTAATTGATATATTTTTGAGTCACACTCACACACGAATCACCGCCACTGAGCTTATTTTTACTCAAGATGATTAGACCATATCAGCACCGTCACCGAGTCTTAAATGGTTCAAGGTGGTTAGACCATATCAGCACCACCACCAATTATTTACCTACTCTAGGTAATTCAACCACACTTCCCTGTTTCCTCACAACGGCACCATATATGCATTTCGAACTTATAATAACTAAACATTTCAATGTTCATGCCTCACAATGCCTAAGCTAGTTAAGAGTACATAGCATGCATTTCATCTCCACATAAACCCACATATAACCACATATGTGTCATTTCCCTCCTATACATGCAATATGGATGCATATATACACAGCATAATACTTTCATGCTTCAACCCATGCTTATGAATACTAAAAAGAAGTATTTAGCATGCCTCTCATCACTTTCCAACACATATAGCACATACATGTTCAAAACCCGCATAATACCTCACATATGCAAACACTTCAACTTAGCACATTTTTATCATGCTATAACCAATGCATACTTTCGATATATGTAAATATAGCTAGCATGCATCTCATATCCACATTCCCACATATAGCCACGTATATGTCAAATCATGCATATAAATCACATATGCACCTACGCTAGCATAAATACAGTCATTCTCTCATTCAATGCATGTATTCACTACAAGTGGCTAACATGCATTCCAATTACTATATATATATACACATATATATTACGTCACCCACATATGTATCAAGAACATATAAAACACATAGCACATTTCATGCTTTTCAAATGCTCGTCAAAAGTTATGTTCAACTTAGCATGCATTTCTACCACTGTAACCATATATATAATCACCTATATATATACTGAACCTCATGCATAAGAGCCACATATGCATACAAGATAACACATAGCTACTCATGTATTATTTAGCATGCTTTCTACATGATTTCAATCAATACAATACATGCATATCTCGATGCAATTAGGCGATGAATTTTAAACATGCCATCGCTCCCCAAACCCCACATATATAGATATATACACATATATATATACATTCTCTCACATCCCATGTATATACCACATCCCCCTATACACATACATATATAAGTGCCTACATATATATGTATATACACATTACCACATATGATTAAATTGAGACATATGTAAATTACTCAACGTACATAAAATATATGTATGAGATAGAGGCAAGAATCAACTTGCCTTAGGTCCCGCTTTCGCAAAGTCCGCGCTTACAAAGCAGCCTATTTCCATGCTCGACCCGGTCCTGTGTCGAAGTCACATGAGAACCCGCTCTCTTTCCTTCTAATTTTCATACTTGGTCCAACCTATAAATTTGTAGATCTCCAACATTGCAGCCCAAAAATATGGTTGCTCAAACAAACCCAACAACTACATACTAGACAGTCCACAACCAAATACAACCCAGCTATCTGCCGAGTCTCATCCCGAATCCCAATCGAGAAATACCACCATAGAAGCCCAACCAAAATGTGATCAAAGGTGAGCCAAACGGCCCCCAACCAAGCCACCAAACTGAACTCAGAACTAGTCACAATCCAAAACCCAATTCTGAAATTTAGCTGGAACCAACAACCACAAGGACCGAACCCACAGCCGGCCACAATCGAACCCAAATCCGCAAGCTACAACCACAAAGGCCACCCCTTTGAAGCCTCTCTAACCGAACCCAGCTGAGCTCAGTCTAAACCCGGACCAAACATGTAAGGACCGGAATTATTTTGACCGGTTCTGGGTGAATTTTGACTTGATTTAAAATTTTTGGATTAATTAAAATTTGAAAAAAGCATGGATATATTTCCACACAGGTGGAAAGTGTAAGAATATGTATATATATATCTAAATATATATATATACATAGTACCTATATTTATATTCAATTATAAATATATGGGGGCTTTATGCAATTATGAAGAAGTAGAGGTGCACATTCATAAATTTGTGCATGTAGAGGGGCAAGAGTATGTGGTGATGTATATACATATGTGTATATGTATTAAATTGCCCATGTGATATAAATATATATATATATGTATATATATATATATTATATGTGTTATACACAGATGTGGCTGTGAGTGACCCAAGTGGGTCGGCTGGTGGAGAAAAGAAAGAAGAAAAGAGAGAAAGAAAGAAAAGAAAGAAAAGAAGAAAAAGAAAAAGGAAGAGAGAAGAGAGAGAAATCGGGGAGAGAGAGAACCGAAGGAAAGAAGGGGGCCGCCGACTCCAGCGCCGACGGTGGCCGTGGCTGCCGACTGCTCGGGCGGTCCTTGCTGGGTCTGTTCATGGCGGTTGTGACTGGCCGTGATGGTGGCTTGCGGTGGATAGCAGCGACGAGGGTTCCACGGACTGGGGTTTCGGTCGCCGTTGGATTCGCTGGTTCGGTAGGAGCTTCAGCCGGCCGTCGGCGACGGTGGCGAGTGATGGTGGTTTCGGCAGTGGAGCTGGGTCCTCCACGGTTGGGGTTTGGGGTTGAGTTCAGCTGGGTTCGACTGTGGTACTGACAGGGTTTCAGTTTGGGATGTGGTGCTCGATTTTTGTGGGCTTGGTTGGGGTTACTCCGACCATGGTGGTGGCCAGAGATGGATTCTTTACTGGTTGGGTGGTGCACGACTCTCACGGCTGGGTTGTGTTCGGTCCGATTGGAGGCTCACGGCGGTGGAGGTAGCCGGAGATGGGATTGGCTGATCACAGTGTGGTGGTCGGTGGTCCTTAGGGGCCATTTTGGGTTCTCCTTCGGTGGGATCGGCTCGGCTATTGGTGTTTGGCTGGGTTCATGGCTGGGCTTTCTTGGGCCGGCCGTGGGTGAGGATGTTGATGCCATGGTGGTGCCCGACGGGGTTACAAGAGGGTCACGACAGGGGGTTTCTCGGTCAGTTTTGTGGCTGGATATTGGGCTGTCATAGTCTGTTTGTGGTAGACTTGGCTGAACATGGTGACTGATATGGTTCGTCGACGGTTGTGGACTGTTTGGCCATGGGATTGGCAGCCATTGTTGATATGGGGTCGATAATAGTGCCGAAGCTTAGAGCTTCGATTGGATGGTTTGATGATGCCGGCTTTGATGTTGGTTTGAGGGTCTTGCATAACAGGATGTTATGGCTCGTGTTTTGGGTTGATCCAAACATGGAAATTAAAAAGGGAATGAAGTGGCCCGATGGATTGTTCGGGTGGGTTTTGACACAGGACTGGACCAGACCGGACATGGAACAAGGATCGCTTTGCAAGCGCAGACCTGGCGAAAGCTGGACCTAAGGCAAGTTGATTCTTGCCTCTATCTCTTACGTACATTTTAATTACGTTGAGTAATTTACATATGTCTTAATTTAATCATATGTGGTATGTGTATATACATATATATGTAGGCGCTTATATATATATGTGTATAGGATGTGGTACATACATGGGATGTGAGAGGATATACATATGTGTGTGTGTATATATATGTATGTGCGGGTTTGGGAAGCGATAACATGTTAGATTTATCGCCTATTTGCATGGTGGTATGCATGTATGTATAGATTAATCTATGAAAAGTTTGCTAAATAATATCTGTTTAGCTATGTGTTATATTGTATGCATATGTGGCTCTTATGCATGAGGTTCAGTATATATATATATATAGGTGAATATATATATGGTTGCAACGGTAGAAATGCATGCTAAGTATGAATTTAACTTTTGGTGAGCATTTGAAAAGCATGAAATGTGCTAACTGTTTTATATGTTCTTGATACATATGTGGGTGACGTAATATACATATGTGTGTATATGTGTTGTGATTGGAATACATGTTAGCTACTTGTAGTGAACACATGTGTTGAATGAGATCATGACTGTATTTATGCTAGTGTGTGTGCATACGTGATTTATATGCATGATTTGACATGTACGTGTCTACATGTACGTTTATGTGAATGAAATGCATGCTATCTGTTATAGAAAATGTATGCATTGGTTATAGCATGATAAAAATATGCTAAGTTGGAATGGTGTGCATATGTGAGGTGTTATGCAAGTCTTGGAACATGTATGTAATATATGTGTTGGAATGTGAGGAAAAACATGCTATGTACTTCTTTTTAGTAGTCATAAGCATGAGTTGAAGCATGAAAGTATTATGTTGTGTATATATGCATCCATATTGCATGTATAGGAGGAAAATGACACATACGTGGTTATATGTGGGTTTGTGTAGAGAGAAATGCATGCTATGTACTTATATACTAGCTAGTGCATTGGGATAGCATAAAACGAAATGCTTGGTTACGTATGCATCCACATTGCATATATGGGAGGTTGCGGGAAAATTAAGGCAAAAAGAGGTGCACGGGACTTCGGAGTGGTCCAACCGTGTCACGAGAAGTGGTATAACTATCCACTGCGTATGGCCCTGATAGGCGTTGAATGTTACGCATTCTAGCCTCTTAACTTATGTATTTTATTCTCTTAGTGATAGATTATTTTGTGATTTTACTTTGTTTTAGTGTTTTCTGTATTTTCAGGGCCTTAATAATTATTTCAGTTAAAACCGTGATTTTGGGCTTTTAAAGAAGACATCCAAGATGGTGAGATGAAGCCTACATCAAGGAGATTCACTCAACCATTTATTTCAACTCAAATCAGCCCAAGAAAGAGGTCCAAGAGAATTACAGTTGCTTAAGAAGGTTTCGGGCCTGAAGCCCAAATCTGCGCATAATACAGTCTTAATCCCGTTTTTGAAAACGGACCAGAAGTCTTATTTTCGAGCCTCAAATTGACATAATTCTCGAGTTGGGTTGAACGAAATTTGATTCTGCACACTTTTGTATTTCACGAAAATTCTGTGAATCGGACTTCTAGTGGGTCAAAAGTCGGGCCGAAGTCAGCAGGAAAAACCCACCTGATTAGTGCTGCGGGAAACCCTAATTAATTCCTAATTGGATTAGGACTTTGGTGAATTCTCTTGGGGAATAAAAGGAAGACTTGGAGGCTGAAGAGGGAGAGCTTACACAGAGATTGGAGAGTCTGAGAGGGCTGAGAAGAGAACAGAAACATATTACAGAGCCATTGGAGAACGAAGTCATACGCGTAATTCAGAAAGATGATGTCTTCTTCCTCAACAGTTGAAGCTTCTTCTTCTACCATGAGCGGCTAGTTCATCCACTAGGGTTTTGATGTAGCCCTAACAAAGCATCAATGGTTTGATTGTTTTAATTATTGGGGACTTTTATATACATGCATAGATTGTGTAATTGTGAGGATTCTTATTAATGAATTGAGCAATAAAAGTCTTGTAAATTCAATCTCAATGATTTCTTATCTTGTCTTAGATATTTAGTTGTTGTTATTGAACTCAATCTCTTTTGTTTTCTGTGATCATGAGAGAGATTATTACACAATGGTAATCACTGAATATATTGTTATGAGCTTTGATGGATTATGCCTAGAGAAGATGAACCATACTGCACCCTAGATTAGAGTAGTTAGGCAGATTGCCCATGCCAATCGAAGATAGTCCATGGCTTAGCCTTAATCATATGTTATCTTCTGGACGGATGAAGGTGAGCTTGTAGCCACCGACACCACTTATGCATGATGTAATTCCCCTATAGTTGATTCAATTGACCATTGATTGTGGAGTTAGTGGTAAAGTCAAACACCCTAGATTTCTCTCATATTATCTTCACTATCTGTTTACCTTTGATTTATTTTATTTTATATTTTTAATTAGTTTAAAAATCAGAATTCTTTTCTTCTAAATTTAATTAGAATTAGTTCCGTATTCCAACTCATCAGACCATAATCCCTGAGGTACGATACCCCTTTTGATAGCCCTATTCTGCAAGGAATTCGTTCTATTGCGAAGTGTGGAAATTTGTAATTGATATATTTTTGAGTCACACTCACACACGAATCAATTTTTGGCGCCGTTGCCGGGGATTATCTATTTGATTGATTGGATTTTACAGAATTAGTTTTAATTGGATTTTTAGTTTAGGAAATTTTTATATTTTATTTTTAATTTTTTTTTTGTTTTCTTTTCAGGTGCTTTTGGCTAATATATGCAAGGTCGTCGTTCTGTGGCTGATCCTTTGATACCTCTTGATCCTGAGCCTGAACGTACTCTTAGACAACAGAGGAACATCCCTGTTGATACAATTGTGCAAGAGGAAGAATTAATTGAAGACATGGCAGAAGAGAGGAATAACAACCTTGTTCCTAATGCTGATGGAGAAAGAGCTAGACTGCTTAGGGACTACTATGTTCCTGAGACATATACCTCGCCAGCAGGTTTTCAACTGCCCAATGTCACAGCACAGAATTATGAGATCAAGTCCAGCATTATTCAGATGCTACCATCTTATTTTGGGCTGACTCAAGAAGACCCTTACAAGCATCTGGATGACTTCATTGAAGTGTGCTCAACTACAAAAGTTCACAACTTCTCTGAAGATGCTTTCAGAATGAGACTTTTTCCATTCTCTCTGAAAGACAAAGCAAAGTATTGGTTCAACTCTCTACCGGCTGGTTCTATCACGACTTGGACTCAGATGCAACATGAGTTTCTCAAGAAGTATTTTCCGATAGGGAAGACCAATCAGTTTAGACGTGCTATCACTGGTTTCTCCCAACATGAGGGGGAACAATTTTATGAGACATGGGAAAGATTCAAGGACCTTCTTAGGAAGTGTCCCCATCATCAAGTTCCTAAGTGGCAACTAGTGCAGAGTTTTCATGAAGGGCTCACAGAAGCCAACAGACAGATGGTTGATGCGTCATGTGGAGGTACTTTTATGTTGAAGAGTGAAGAAGAGGCATGGACCTTATTTGAAAATCTTAGTGACAACTCTCTGCAACATGTGTCCTCTACTCGTTCTAGCAGACCTGCCGCTACAAGGAAGACTGATAGGATTTATGAGGTTGGTGCTTCAGAAGCTATGCCAACTGATATTGATTTAATTGCACATAAGGTGGCAGCAATTATGGCTGCCAATCAAACTCCTTCTGCTTCAAATTCTTCATTGCTAGGCCCTTGTGAATTTTGCTCTAGTCCTATGCATAATGTGAGCAATTGTCCTTCGGTGGGGCAATTTTCTGATATTCAACATGAGCAAGTTCAAGCTACTTTCATTGGACCAATGAATCCTCCACGAGGTAATACTTACAATCCCACATGGAGGAATCATCCTGGTTTTTCTTATAGTAACCAAGGGGCAGCAATGCAACCATCATATCAACCTAGGACTTTTGTGCCTCAACAGTAATATCAAACACAAAGTCCTATGGCCCAAAGAATTTTTGCTATTGAAGACAAGCTGACTCTTACCTTGTCTAAATTTGACAAGCTTGATTCTCTCATAGAGACAGTGCAAGCTACTGCAGCAACAGTACAATCTACAGTTCAGCTAGTGCACTCGCATTCTCAATCCATTGCCAAACTGGAATCTCAATTTGGACAGCTTGCTACTTCATTATGCAGAAGGGAAGCTCCCTAGTCAACCAATTGCTAATCCAAGAGGGATGCAAGCTTCCACAAGTAACCCACACCATGAGCAAGTTCAAGCCATTACCACTTTGAGAAGAGGGAAAATAATTGACAATAAGGTGGGTGAGAAGAAAGAAGAAGAAAAAGTAACCACAAGTCCAAGTGCTGAAATTCCTTATGAGCCCAAGGCTCCTTTCCCACAACGTTTCCTAGAAGCATCTAAATTGGGGAAGCAAGGGGACAAGCTGCAGGACATGATGGAGGTGTTTCGCCAAGTGAAGATTAATTTGCCACTCCTTGATGCCATCAAGCAAATTCCTCCTTATGCAAAATTTTTGAAGGACTTGTGCACTCAGAAAAGGCGTTCTAAAAGCCATGTGCCAAAGAAAGTGATGCTGCCACAACAAGTAAGTTCAATAATTCAGCAGTGTACTCCTCCCAAGTACAAAGATCCTAGTGCTCCAACTATCTCATGCATTATTGGGGAGCACCATGTGGATAAAGCTCTTCCTGATTTGGGTGCAAGTGTGAATTTGCTACCCTATTCAGTTTACTTACAATTGGGCTTGGGAGAATTGAAGCCTACCTCGGTGGTATTGCAATTTGCAGACAGATCAACAAAGCAACCCCGAGGAATCATAGAAGATGTGCTCATTAAAGTGGACAAGTTCTACTTTCCTGTTGATTTCATTGTACTTGACACTGAGCCAGTTCACAATCTGAAGAGGCACATTCCTGTGATCCTTGGTCGACCTTTCTTAGCTACTGCTGATGCTTGCATAAATTGTAGGTCGAGGATCATGGATATTTCATTTGGCAACATGAATGTCAAGCTTAATGTGTTCAATGCTATCCAACACCCCCCAGATCAAAGTGATGTGTTCTGCATGGATGACATTGATGAATGTGTAGAGGAATTTGTTTCATCCTCTATATCTCGAAACTCCCTGGAGGTATGTAAGTCTTTTGATGACTTTGAGAACATTAATGATGAAGGGTTGTGTGAAGAAGTTCATGCTATGCTGGAAGTGGATGCTATTCAGAATACTTCACCATAGAGAATTCCAATTGAGCCACTACCTTCTCTCTCTAGCACTCCCCTAGTGCCTTCATTGGAGTCCCCTCTAGAATTAGAATTGAAGCCTTTGCCTGATAAATTAAAGTATGTATTCTTGGGGGCAAAGAAAACTCTTCCTGTTATAATTGCCTCTGATCTGACAGAAGTTCAAGAGAAGAGCTTAGTAGAGGTTTTATACCAACATCGTGAAGCAATTTGATGGAGTGTTGCTGATCTTAAGGGCATTGATCCCTCAGTTTGCATGCACAAAATCCATTTGGAAGAAGGATGTAAGCCAACTAGAGAGGCACAGAGGCGACTGAACCCCAACATGAAGGAGGTGGTAAAGAAAGAGGTTGTCAAATTACTTGATGTAGGAATCATTTATCCAATTTCTGACAGCACATGGGTGAGTCCGACACAAGTGGTTCCAAAGAAATCTGGTCTTACCATTGTCCCTAACTCTATGGGAGAGCTCGTTCCACAACGTACTGCCACAGGTTGGCGTGTTTGCATTGATTACAAAAAGCTCAATTCTATGACAAGGAAGGATCACTTCCCTCTTCCATTCATTGACCAAATACTTGAAAGGTTAGCTGGTTAGAGCTATTATTGCTTTCTGGATGGCTACTCTGGTTATAACCAAGTAGCTATGGATCCAGAAGATCAAGAGAAGACCACTTTCACTTGTCCCTTTGGTACTTTTGCGTATCGTCGTATGCCTTTTGGATTATGTAATGCTCCGGCTACATTCTAGAGGTGTATGATGGCCATCTTTTCTGACATGGTGGAAAAATTCTTGGAGGTGTTTATGGATGACTTCTCTATTTTTGGATCATCTTTTGAACATTGTTTGAGCAATTTATCACTTGTGCTTCAAAGGTGCCGAGAGCGCAATTTGGTACTTAGTTGGGAAAAGAGCCATTTTATGGTGAAAGAAGGTATTGTATTGGGCCATATTGTTTCAGAAAGGGGAATTGAAGTTGATAAAGCAAAGATCGATCTAATTGCAACTCTGCCTCATCCAACTTCGGTAAGGCAAGTTCGATCTTTCTTAGGCCATGCCGGGTTCTATAGAAGATTCATCAAGGATTTTAGTAAAGTGGCTCGACCATTGTGCCATTTGTTATCTAAAGATGTTCCCTTTATCTTTGATGAAGATTGTGTGAAAGCTTTTGAAAAGCTTCGGTCTCTGTTATCCTCTGCACCAATTATGCAGTCTCCAAAATGGGCTGTACTTTTTGAAATCATGTGTGATGCCTCTGATTATGCAGCGGGAGCCGTGTTGGGACAGAGAGAAGAGAAACGACCACATGTCATCTACTACGCTAGTAAGACTCTCTCTGATGCCCAACTCAATTATACAACCACAGAGAAAGAGCTTCTAGCTGTAGTGTTTGCCTTGGACAAGTTTCGTTCTTATTTATTGGGGTCCAAGGTGGTTGTCTACTATGATCATGCAGCATTGAGACACTTATTGGCAAAGAAAGAAACCAAACCGCGTCTTATTCGGTGGATTTTATTGCTGCAAGAATTTAATTTGGAGATAAAAGACAAAAAGGGGACGGAGAATGTGGTTGCGGATCATTTATCTCGAATCGAGTTTGAGCCGGTGATCGATGCATTACCTATTCGAGACTCATTCTCGGATGAGCAATTGTTTGAAATCACTTTGATGAAAGTTAATGGCCAAAGGTTGAAGCATTGTGTGGAAGGATGTGTGCCAAGAAGAGACGTAGAGTCCGTCGACTTGACGGATCCCGTCTATCCGACTTAATCCCTTCGAAGAGTCAATCGTCTCCTACGGATGTTAAATTGTAGGTTTTGTATGTATTTCTATCCTTTAATTTCTTTAGTTTTCTTTGATTTTAAGTTTTAGTTTTAGTTTTCTTACTTTTCCTTTCAATTCTAGTTGCGTTTTAATGTTTTTTTCTTTGAGTTTTTGATGTAAAAGTTGCTTCCGGAGGATGCCAAGAGGTGGACCGAGGTATTTGGACTCAAGACGGGTAAAAAATCGTGCTCTCGGTCGACCTTGGGCGATGGAGACTCAAAAATATCAAGTCTCGGTCGACCTTGGGCGATGGAGGGTCCAACAGGCTTCCAGGAGGGGGATCGATCGCCCCAGCCAAGGGGGATCGATCGCCCCATGCATTTTCTCAAGGATCCCCACCAGCAGGTGGGCGATCGATCACCCAATCCAAGGGGGATCGATCGCCCAAGGGTATTGAAGGGCTGGCCGAGAATCCTCCTTATATATGGACTCCCACTCCTCCTATGTTGCTACTACTTGCATCCTAGACCTCTTTGAACTCCAATTCAAGTCCTACATCATCCGGAAAACTAATTTCTTCAATTAGTGATTATTATACACGAATTCAACGTTGATCATCATCAATTTCAACATCAAATTGGATCAAAAATCACTAGTTCTCAAAGGAAGCTCTCACTTTTTCAAGTTCAACATCAAAGTAAGTGAAGTTTTTCTTTGAAGAAATTGTTCAAATCTTTTTGAGGGCTTTTGAAGACCAAGTTTGGGGGATCAATTTGGTGCATTCACTTATTCGATTTGGGTGGAAAAATTGCCGAAAAGAGGAGGTTGAAGGTTACAAAAGAATTGTGCACACCAAGTGTTCGATTTAATTCCTCAACCACACTTTTTCTACTTCTATGGCACCAAAGAGAGCAAGTCACCAAGGTGCTTCAAGTTCACGTAATCCACGCCGAGCGAGGCATGATCCGACCACAGGTTCTTCATGATCTCGCCGAGAAGGTATTCAAGAGAGATGGCATCCAAGGGCGTTGAACTCTGAAACAACGTTTGACATAGCTGAACTTTATGGTATGTTTCCCGAGACACGATGGGGGATTTACGACATCCGTTGTCGTCGGTCGGCATCCATTTTTGTTCCACTCTCATCTACCATTTACCCGAGGCTTGTCAAGGTATTTTATCAGAACTTAATGCCAAAACCTGATGAGCGGGATGTGCTTACTTCTTCCGTACATGGAACAATAGTTCAGGTGGACATGTCATCCATTGCCATTGCCATGGGTTGTCCTCATGAATGCCCAGCTGATTTATCTCATATCTATACTCCTTTACCCGATGAGTTGTCGATAGGCAATGTGGGTGCACGATTGTGTGCCAACCAATTTTCTGGGCTGAAAAGGAATGCAGCTTCAAAGTCCTCAATGCCAAATCATTTATGGTTCCTTGACGCTGTTCTACTCAAGAATGTATGTCCAATTGGACATAAAATCGAAGGACGTCAAGAGTTCCTTAGAGCCTTATATGCCATACATTTTGGGCATTGGCTGTCATTCCCATAGATTGTCTGGGGCCAGATGGAGAAATTCTATTCCAAAGTTGTGGCCAAGGCACCAGACAGTGCAAGTGACTGGGAGTTTCCATTCCCTACCATTATTCATCAGTTACTTGTGTCACAGGGGTATGCAGTCCATGAGGATGAGGTTGCCTTTCCACATGATCTTCATTATGGCACGCATGACTGGAACCTGAGTCGATCTCATATGCATCAGAGAGTCATAGCGGCGCCTGGTGAGGTATCTCGGTTGGCCCAGGGAGGAGAGCATGTAGATATACCACCACCGGTGGAAGATCCAGAGGAGATGGAGGCAGAGGAAGAGGAAGTGCATGCACAGGCTGGTGGCCATGATTATCAATATTTAGAAGGGCAGATTGCTGGGTTGACAGCCCAGTTTGGCACCCTACAGACAGCGGTCTCCACATAGTTTGGTGCAATGAGAATAGAGATGGCGGATCACTTTCGTGACACTCGCCAAGAGCAACTAGAGATGAGGAGGATGATGCGTGCACTGATGCGCCAAGCAAACTTGGATCCGGATGCTCAGTCACCACCACATCCTTGACAGGAAGGTAACCATCTTTTGTATTTTATTTTATTTTTAGCTTTTATTCTTCTTTTTATTTTTCTTTTTGTAGTTAGATTTTTGTTAGAAAAAAAAACAAAATAAAAAACAAAAAATGAAAAAATATTTTATTTTTTTTAGGATTTTTCTCTTTCATATTTATTTTCACCCATACTATTTTCACTTGATCTTTGTGGTATAGTGGTTTGTTTTGACAGGTTGAAACATCCAAGTTTGGGGGTGTGCTTGCATTGCCTTCATGCTCGTGATGTACTCTATTTTCTTTCCACTACTCTGAATTTTTGGTAACATCGTTCTTACTCTTCTCTATGCTTTAATTGGGTGTCCATTGAGGACAATGTACCGTTTAAGTTTGGGGATGAGGCGATGCCTATTTTTGTGCTTTATTGCATATGGGGGGAAATTGGTGTGAAAATCTTTTTGTATTAGGATTTTATTTTATTTTATTTTCTTAGTTTGTTTATTTTATTTTATTTTGTTTTATTTTTAGATAGAATGTTTTTACATTATTCAAGGGATTAATACCTTATGTAGCATATGGGGGGAAATTGGTGTGAAAATCTTTTTGTATTAGGATTTTATTTTATTTTATTTTCTTAGTTTGTTTATTTTATTTTATTTTGTTTTATTTTTAGATAGAATGTTTTTACATTATTCAAGGGATTAATACCTTATGTAGGTGCATAACTTGCAATTTTTGAGTAAGTTTGAAAATTTTGAAAACTGTGATTTAATTTATGTGGTTTTAATCATAGTTTGCAATAACATGCTTTGGAGTGATTAATTTTAGTTTCCTTACATGCACAGACACACTAGCATAATCTTGTGGGGTATAAACTGTGGTTTTGAGTTATTGAGTTACATATGCTTGATATTAATTAGTATCTCTTGAGAATGAGTACTGATGATGTGTTATCTTTGACTTCATTGAAAAAAAAAGAAAAGAAGTGGAAAAAGAATGTGATGAATAAGCAAATCAATTTGATCTTTTCCATGAGTAACCGGGCCTCTATGCCTCAGGAAGCACGGAGTGATCGCGTCAAAAGTGAAAGGGTGAAAAAAGATGAGCATTGGTTGTCTTGATTTGTAGCCTGACTGATTCGAGTAATTAGGTCTTCAGGGTATCTTAAAGCCTAGTGCCCTAAAGCCATCTGGTTTGGGAGTCATTGACTAAAAGCTTGCTACATGGATCTTTCAGAAAGCTTAATAGATCAAGACATTGCACAACCAATAAAGCAATGAAAAAAAAGATGAATGAAAAAGTCATGTATGCATGTTGGGAAGTATGATTTCAATAAGGGGAGCTAGTGAGTTGAAGGGGTATGTGCCTTAATATATTAAGAGCTGAGTTATGCTACATGAGATGACTGCTAGTTCACTTTACACGAGGGGACTAGAGTTGATTATTTTAAGATATGTTGATGTGAATTATGCATGGGGACCATTGATTTGAATTGTGGAATTTGAAAGTTTGAAATTATTCTTGAATGCAAGTTTGTAACTATATATTGTAATCTTCTTCTTGAATTAATGTTGAAACAGAATTTTGAATGTTTGTGGGTAACATTTCTGGAAACCCTCACGAGACTATACTCGTCCACTAGGGGGAACCTAGGGGTTTAAAAGTTTGTTGCATATGCTAAATGCAATCGTTTCTCCCATGAAAGTGGAGTTGGGTAGTTTAGTTAGTATTTAGTAGTTTCTTTTATTTTAGTTTTGTTTTATTCTATTGCTAAGGGACTAGCAATATGTAAGTTTGGGGGTGTGATCGGCGTTGAATGTTACGCATTAAGAAACTTATGTATTTTATTCTCTTAGTGATAGATTATTTTGTGATTTTACTTTGTTTTAGTTTTTTCTGTATTTTCAGGACCTTAATGATTATTTCAGTTAAAACCGTGCTTTTGGGTTTTTAAAGAAGACATCCAAGATGGTGAGATGAAGCCTACATCAAGGAGATTCACTCAACCATTTATTTCAACTCAAATCAGCCCAAGGAAGAGGTCCAAGAGAATTACAACTGCTTAAGAAGGTTTCGGGCCTGAAGCCCAAATCTGCGCATAATATAGTCTTAATCCCGTTTTGGAAAACGGACCAGAAGTCTTATTTCCGAGCCTCAAATTGACATTATTTTCACGTAAAGTTGAACGAAATTTGATTCTGCACACTTTTGTATTTCACGAAAATTCCGTAAATCGGACTTCTAGTGGGTCAAAAGTCGGGCCGAAGTCAGCAGGAAAAACCCACCTGATTAGTGCTGCGGGAAACCCTAATTTATTCCTAATTGGATTAGGACTTTGGTGTATTCTCTTGGGGAATAAAGTGAAGACTTGAAGGCTGAGATGAGGGGGACACAGAGATTGGAGAGTCTGAGAGGGCTGAAGAGAACAGAAACATATTGCAGAGCCATTGGAGAACGAAGTCATACGCGTAATTCAGAAAGATGATGTCTTCTTCCTCAACAGTTGAAGCTTCTTCTTCCACCATGAGCGGCTAGTTCATTCACTAGGGTTTTGATGTAGCCCTAACAAAGCATCAGTGGTTTGATTGTTTTAATTATCGGGGACCTTTAAATACATGCATAGATTGTCTAATTGTGAGGACTTGGGGGCTGAAGAGGGAGAGCTTACACAGAGATTGGAGAGTCTGAGAGGGCTGAAGAGAACAGAAACATATTGCAGAGCCATTGGAGAACGAAGTCATACGCGTAATTCAGAAAGATGATGTCTTCTTCCTCAACAGTTGAAGCTTCTTCTTCTTCCATGAGCGGCTAGTTCATCCACTAGGGTTTTGATCTAAACCCTAACAAAGCATCAATGGTTTGATTGTTTTAATTATTGGGGACCTTTATATACATGCATAGATTGTGTAATTGTGAGGATTCTTATTATAGAATTGGGCAATAAAAGTCTTGTAAATTCAATCTCAATGATTTCTTATCTTGTCTTAGATATTTAGTTGTTGTGATTGAACTCAATCTCTTTTGTTTTCTGTGATTATGAGAGAGATTATTACACAATGGTAATCACTGAATATATTGTTATGAGCTTTGATGGATTATGCCTAGAGAAGATGAACCATACTGCACCCTAGATTAGAGTAGTTAGGCAGATGGCCCATGCCAATCGAAGATAGTCCATGGCTTAGCCTTAATCATATGTTATATTCTTGATGGATGAAGGCGAGCTTGTAGCCACCGACACCACTTATGCATGATGTAATTCCCCTATAGTTGATTCAATTGACCATTGATTGTGGAGTTAGTGGTGAAGTCAAACACCCTAGGTTTCTCTCCTATTATCTTCACTATCTTGTTTACTTTGATTTATTTTATTTTATCTTTTTAATTAGTTTAAAAATCAGAATTCTTTTCTTATAAATTTAATTAGAATTAGTTCTGTGTTCCAACTCATCAGACCATAATCCCTGAGGTACGTTACCCATTCCTTTCGATAGCCCTATTCTGTAAGGAATTCGTTCTATTGCGAAGTGTGGAAATTTTTTAATTGATATACTTTTTGAGTCACACTCACACACGAATCAATTTTTGGCGCCGTTGCCGGGGATTATTTATTTGATTGATTGGATTTTACAGAATTAGTTTTAATTGGATTTTTAGTTTAGGAAATTTTTATATTTTATTTTTAATTTTGTTTTTGTTTTCTTTTCAGGTGCTTTCGGTAAATATATGCAAGGTCGTCGTTCTGTGGCTGATCCTTTGATACCTCTTGATCCTGAGCCTGAACGTACTCTTAGACAACAGAGGAACATTCCTGTTGAAACCATTGTGCAAGAGGAAGAATTAATTGAAGACATGGCAGAAGAGAGGAATAACAACCTTGTTCCTAATGCTGATGGAGAAAGAGCTAGATTGCTTAGGGACTACTATGTTCCTGAGACATATACCTCGCCAGCAGGTTTTCAACTGCCCAATGTCACAGCACAGAATTATGAGATCAAGTCCAGCATTATTCAGATGCTACCATCTTATTTTGGGCTGACTCAAGAAGACCCTTACAAGCATCTGGATGACTTCATTGAAGTGTGCTCAACTACAAAAATTCACAACTTCTCTGAAGATGCTTTCAGAATGAGACTTTTTCCATTCTCTCTGAAAGACAAAGCAAAGTATTGGTTCAACTCTCTACCGACTGGTTCTATCACGACTTGGACTCAGATGCAACATGAGTTTCTCAAGAAGTATTTTCCGATAGGGAAGACCAATCAGTTCAAACGTGCTATCACTGGTTTCTCCCAACATGAGGGGGAACAATTTTATGAGACATGGGAAAGATTCAAGGACCTTCTTAGGAAGTGTCCCCATCATCAAGTTCCTAAGTGGCAACTAGTGCAGAGTTTTCATGAAGGGCTCACAGAAGCCAACAGACAGATGGTTGATGCATCGTGTTTAGGTACTTTTATGTTGAAGAGTGAAGAAGAGGCATGGACCTTATTTGAAAATCTTAGTGACAACTCTCTACAAAATGTGTCCTCTACTCGTTCTAGCAGACCTGCCACTACAAGGAAGATTGATGGGATTTTTGAGGTTGGTGCTTCAGAAGCTATGCCAACTGATATTGATTTAATTGTACAGAAGGTGGCAGCAATCATGGCTGCCAATCAAACTCCTTCTGCTTCAAATTCTTCATTGCTAGGCCCTTGTGAATTTTGCTCTAGTCCTATGCATGACATGAGCAATTGTCCTTCGGTGGGGCAATTTTTTGATATTCAACATGAGCAAGTTCAAGCTACTTTCACTGGACCAATGAATCCTCCACGAGGGAATACTTACAATCCCACATGGAGGAATCATCCTGGTTTTTCTTACAGTAACCAAGGGGCAGCAATGCAACCATCATATCAACCTAGGACTTTTGTGCCTCAACAACAATATCAAACACAAAGTCCTATGGCTCAAAGAATTTCTGCTATTGAAGACAAGCTGACTCTTACCTTGTCTAAATTTGACAAGCTTGATTCTCTTATAGAGACAGTGCAAGCTACTGCAGCAACAGTACAATCTACAGTTTGGCTAGTGCACTCGCATTCTCAATCCATTGCCAAACTGGAATCTCAGTTTGGACAGCTTGCTTCTTCATTGAGTAGAAGAGAAGAAGGGAAGCTCCCTAGTCAACCAATTGCTAATCCAAGAGGGATGCAAGCTTCCACAAGCAACCCACACCATGAGCAAGTTCAAGCCATTACCACTTTGAGAAGTGGGAAAATAATTGACAATAAGGTGGGTGCAAAGAAAGAAGAAGAAAAAGTGACCACAAGTCCAAGTGCTGAAATTCCTTATGAGCCCAAGGCTCCTTTCCCACAATGTTTTCATGAAGCATCTAAATTGGGGAAGCAAGGGGACAAGCTGCATGACATGATGGAGGTGTTTTGCCAAGTGAAGATTAATTTGCCACTCCTTGATGCCATCAAGCAAATTCCTCCTTATGCAAAATTTTTGAAGGACTTGTGCACTCAGAAAAGGATTTCTAAAAGCCATGTGCCAAAGAAAGTAATGCTGCCACAACAAGTAAGTTCAATAATTCAGCAGTGTACTCCTCCCAAGTACAAAGATCCTGGTGCTCCAACTATCTCATGCATTATTGGGGAGCACCATGTGGATAAAGCTCTTCTTAATTTGGGTGCAAGTGTGAATTTGCTACCCTATTCAGTTTACTTACAATTGGGCTTGGGAGAATTGAAGCCTACCTCGGTGGTATTACAATTTGTAGACAGATCAACAAAGCAACCCCGAGGAATCCTAGAAGATGTGCTCATTAAAGTGGACAAGTTCTACTTTCCTGTTGATTTTATTGTACTTGACACTGAGCCGGTTCACAATCCGAAGAGGCACATTCCTGTGATCCTTGGTCGACCTTTCTTAGCTACTGCTGATGCTTGCATAAATTGTAGGTCGGGGATCATGGATATTTCATTTGGCAACATGAATGTTAAACTTAATATTTTCAATGCTGTTGAGAATGCTCCAGATCAGACTGATGTTTTCTTCATGGACTCTGAAGATGTGATTGAATCTACAGATGAAATAAGGGTGCAAGAAAAACAGAAGGAGAAGAAGGTGTTTGAAGATCAAATTTTTACCATGGTGGTAACTTCTGTATGCACTACACTTTCCAAAATGCTTCAGAGGGAGCAATTGTTTGGAGTGTCTGACAACTCCACACCATGGTATGCAGATATTGTGAACTATTTAGCCAATGGGAAAAGTGCCAAGAGACTGGACCAAGCGAGAACGTGATCGATTCTTCTCTAAAGTTCATCATTACTTTTGGGAGGATCCAGAGTTATTTAAATATTGTCCAGATTAGATTATTCGGTGATATGTCCCAGACCATGAGTTTCAAAATATTCTCAAGTTCTGCCATTCATTGGCATGTGGAGGCCACTTCAGTGCAAGAAAGACAGCAGCAAAGGTACTTCAATGTGGATTCTTTTGGCCTTCTCTATTTCACGATGCATATGTTTTCTGTAAAACTTGTGATCGGTGTCAATGATTGGGTTCAATGTCGAGGCGTGATATGATGCCAATGAGCCCCATTCTGGAGGTGGAGATTTTTTATGTTTGGGGAATTGATTTTATGGGACCCTTTCCACCTTCTTTTGGCTACGAATATATTCTGGTTGGAGTGGATTATGTCTCCAAGTGGGTGGAGGCCATTGCAACTCGAACCAATGATCACAAGGTGGTAATAAAATTCATGCATGAGAATATTCTGAGTCGATTTGGAATTCTTCGAGCCTTGATCAATGATGGTGGTACTCACTTTTGCAATAAATTCTTGAGAGGTTTGCTTGCTAAATATTCAGTGACACATAAGGTGGCTGTAAGGACCGGAATAATTTTAACCGGTTTCGGATTATTTTTGGACCGGGTTAATTTTTTCGAATTAATTAAATTCGAAAATGCGAATATATATATATGGATGGAATTATATATATATATACATACGAAGATGGAGGCTATAGTTATATATATATATGGGAGATATATATATATATGATAAGTATATCTATTTTTGAATATAGATAAATTTTATCACATGTATTATTAAACATGTGAGTGGGAAAAAGGAATACATGTGTATAGGGTGTATGTGTACAAGTGTTTAGTAATACACACATGTGATAATACATATATACATATTAGATTTTGTATGTATGTATAAATTATGTGTGGAGGAGAGTGGTTGATGAAACATGTGGTATAGATAAGAGAAGACCACATTCGGCTGAGAGAAGAAAGGAGAAAAAGAAAGAAAAGAAAAGAAAGAAAGAAGAAAAGAAAAGGAAAAAGAAAAAGAAAAGAAAAAGAAGAGAGAGAAGGGTGAGATCGGGGAGAGAGAGAGAAGCTGAGATCGGAAGAACCGAGAAGAGGGAAGAGGAGCCGCGACGACGGCAGGTGGTTTCTCACGGCGGGGCTTCGGCCGGCCGTCGGCAACGGCGGTGTCGTGGGGTGGTTCGGTCCGGATGGGCTGTTTGCGAAGGGGGTCCGACGGATGCTTGCGGTTGGGGTTTCTCCTTGGAGTTTCCGGTGGAGTTGGTGCCGGGAGTGGCTGAGGATGGCCGTTGATGTGGTACTCCGGCGGCGGCTGACAGCGACTCACCTTTAGAGGGAGAAGCAACGGCTTGATGGGGCTGGGTTTGGTCCAATTGATGGCTACGACTGGGGGTTTCGGTTATGGCTAGACGGTGCTTCGACGGCTGGGTTTTGCTCATGACTTGTGGCTGATCGTGGTGGTGTGGTCCGCGTCTTGGGCTTAATTGAGGTGGCCGGTTTGTGGGTTCCCTTTAGCTCGGTTGGTACGTGGTGGTTCGATCGTGAGGGAGCCGACGATGACGGTGGGCTGGGCGGCTATGGCTGAGGTAGTGTTGGGTCTAGGTTGCTACAGCCGTGTTGATGCCGTGGTGCTGCCCGACGGAGTCGCAAGAGAGTCTTCGACAGGTGGGTCGGTTTACAGAGGCTTCGGCTGATGGATCCATTACAGTGAGTTGGTTGGGTTTGGTTTTCAAATGGATTTCATTTGGGTATGGTGAGTGGTGGCCTTTGTGGTTGTAGCTTGCGGGTTGTTGACAGCGGCTGGGAATTCTTGGCCGAGGGTTGTGGATCTCCGGTTTGGGTTGGCTTCGGATGGCCCGACGATGGTGCGCACGGCTTGGTTAGGGGCTGTTTTAGCTTGGATTTGCAAAACTTATAATGGCTGATCATGGAGGTTGAATTTGGGTTCAGCTTTGGAGTCGACAATAGTACCGAAGCTTAGGGCTTTGATTGGGTGGTTTGGTGGTTTCGAATGGTGCCGAAACTTGTGGGTTGTGCATTGATATATGCATAGTAGTGGTGATACATATGTACACATATATAGATGTTGAGTTGTGCATTGGGCTTAGGCCTTGAGTTTGTGTTGGATTTCCAATGGAACTAGAAGTGGGCTGAACTTGATTTATTGATTGGGTTTGGTATGGCTTGAGATTGAACTTGGACAGTGGGTGGTTTGAAAAAGGAAGTGGATTGTGAGAAGACGGTGAACTTGGGCTGCCAACTTTGATTAAATTGGGTTAATTGAAAGTGGTTTATGAACTGGGCTCCTAGCATTAATTGGGCCAGTCATGGAAATTAAAAAGGGAACGAAGTGGCTCGATGGATTGTACGGGTGGGTTTTGACACAAGACTGGACCGGACCGGACATGGAAAAGGACCACTTTGCAAGCGTGGACTTGGCAAAACGGGACCTAAGGCAAGTTGATTCTTGCCTCTATCTCTATGTATTTTAGATATGCTGAGTAATTTTACACATGTTCTTAATTTGGTCATATGTGGTGTTTGCATATATATATGTGTATATATATATATATATATGTATATAAAGGTGTTTATATATATATATATGTGGGATGTGAGGACACTTATATATGTGGGTAGATATATCTATATATATATGCGGGCTTGGACGGTTAGAACATTGTTATACGCATGTTTAGAGATTGAGACATGTAAAGCATGCTAAATTATATATGTATATTTAGCTAGATGTTGCCTTGCATGCTCATATGATTCTTATGCAGGAGTTGAGTATACATAAATATATATGTGTTTATATATTTTTGGTGCAGTGGTATAAATGCATGCTAGATTGATTATAGCATAGAAGGACATTGGAAAAGCATGAAATATGTGAATTGTCCTGTATGTTTTTACTACCTATATGGGTGACATGTTATATATATATATGTATATATATATTTGCGTGATTGTATATGATTATAAGAATGCATGTTGGTTGCTCGTAGTAAATGCATGATTAGAATGAAAGCATGATTATATTTATGCTAATATACGTATACGTGTGATTATATGCAAGATGTGACATCTATATATATGTTGTGTACGTGCAAATGTGATTATGAATGATTTCCATGAAAAGTGCGTTTATTGGTGAAAATGTGAAGATGTGGTGTTTGCAGATTTATGCATGAAAGAAATGACTTTCTTGACAGATGCATAAGCATGATGGTTTCCATGATATGAGTGTGATGACATTGTGACAATCTTGGGGTGAAAGGAAAATGCATTGATTTGACAAAAATGCATTCATGGTGTGGATAAGTGCATGAGTGTGATTATATGCACTATATATATGATTTTGGGGCAGGAGTGTGAAAATTAAGATAAGGGGATGGCCCCTAGGGTGAAAGACCCAAAACTTGGCCAAGAGGAGGTGCTCCCTTCGGGTTAGTAACCCGATAAAGCACAAGCAGAGTTTGGGTGCCGAAGAGACCCTTACTATTGGAGTGATGAGAAAGCCCCCTATGAATTAGTTTGGTGTGAGTTATATACGTATGTATTTGCACTTTTTGTGAAGCATCATGCATGATTTGAGAAATGTGGATGTTTGGGTAAAAATGCATGAGCATGTGCATTCATGCATGATTCCATGGATCTTGTTGAGTAGGTGACGTGGTATTTGATTCACATTCTTCATGTAAATGCTTCTGTTCATATATGTTTTCTATACATAATGACGTTGGAAGTGTACTGCCTTGAACATGTCGTAAATGATTTTCATAAGTCATGTATAGTTGATTTAAATGTTCATAAGTGCTAGAACTGCCATGTGCATTGTTAGTTCATGTATGCTAGGAGGGGCATGACTTTAAATATTATGATATATTTAAGTGCATGTATAGTTTTGAGAATATGTGAGGATCGACCTGCTGCTGCGATGATAGTATGGTTCTACTTATCTTGTTGGGCCTTTGAGCTCACCCCCTCCCAGGTTTTGCAGGTATTGCTGATTACGGAGTCAGTTAGGGGACTCATGGTACCGGAGGCAGAGGTAGTAGTTAAATTCTTTAGAATTTAATGTATAACTAGGACATTTGGATTAGATGTATGGAGCGAATATGGTGATTTAGTTCCTTCAGATGTATTTCATTCATGTGATGTATAGATTTAATACGGACATTCAAGGACTGAGGCATGTATAATTATGATTGTTTTATGCATGTCGTAGAAAGTTTGGGGGGACACGGGCCCAGAAGTGTCCATTTTATTGTTTAGATATAAATGTTGGGGGGACACGTGCCCAGAAGTGTCCATATAAATTGTAAAGCAGGTACATCACACCAGGGGCTGATTATTTAGAATGGGTCATGCCCGATTTTCGTGAAAATCCTTTGCAAGGGCCATTGATGATCTTATGTCACCTGAATGGTGTACATATAGAATGCTTCCGCAATAGAATAGATTAAAATGAGATTAACGTGAGGTTGAGTAAACGGGCTCGTGACTCGGGGTTCGGGTGAAATTACGGATTCACCCCCGTTTCCCTCGCTCCTAACCGGGTGTCGGATTCCGGGGCGTGACAGTGGCGACGCCTTATCATCCTCAAACAAGTGAGCAAGTAGAGCTGTCCAATCGAGAAATTAAGCATGTTCTCGAGAAGACAGTGAGACCGGATAGAAGAGATTGGTCATTGCGACTGAGCGAAGCACTATGGGCGTATCGAACTGCTTATAAGACCCCTATCGGTATGTCACCATATCGGTTGGTGTATGGGAAAGCATGTCATCTTCCAGTAGAGATTGAGCACAAGGCACTTTGGGCAATTCGAAAATTCAATTTCGATGCAAAAAGAGCTGGGGAAGAGAGGAAGTTGCAATTGAATGAATTAGAAGAGTTTAGACGTGATGCTTATGAAAGTTCAAGAATTTACAAGGAGAGGATGAAAGCATTTCATGATCGACATATCTCACGAAAGTCCTTCTCTCCAGGTGATAAAGTGTGGCTCTTCAATTCCAAGCTTCGGTTGTTTCCCGGAAAATTGCGTTCAAGGTGGGATAGACCATTCCAAGTGATTTCGGTTTTTCCTCATGGTGCCGTGGAAATTCGAAGCTTTCGAGATAATACTTTGATGAAAGTTAATGGCCAAAGGTTGAAACATTGTGTGGAAGGATGTGTGCCAAGAAGAGACGTGGAGTCCGTCGACTTGACGGATCCCGTCAATCCGACTTAATCCTTCCGGAGAGTCAATCGTCTCCTACAGACGTTAAATCGTAGGTTCTGTATGTATTCCTATACTTTATTTCTTTTAGTTTTCTTTAATTTTAATTTTTAGTTTTAGTTTTCTTAGGTTTTTCTTCAATTCTAGTTGCGTTTTAATGTTTTTTCTTTGAGTTTTTGATGTATAAGTTGTTTCCGGAGGATGCCAAGAGGTGTACCGAGGTATTCGGACTCAAGACGGGTGAAAAATAGTGCTCTCGGTCGACCTTGGGCGATGGAGACTCAAAAATATCAAGTCTCGGTCGACCTTGGGCGATGGAGGGTCCAGCAGGGTATCAGAAGAGGGATCGATCACCCCATTTGAGGGGGATCGATCGCCCCATGGTTTTTCAAGAGACCACCCACCAGCAGGTGGGCGATCGATCGCCCATCCAAGGGGGGATCGATCGCCCAGGCCCATTGAAGGGCTGCCCGAATTTTTAAGGCCTATAAAGGCCACCTCTCATCCTTTGTTGCTACCACTTGCATCCTAAACCTCTTTGACCTCCAATTCAAGTCCTACATCATCCGGAAAATTAATTTCTTCAATTAGTGATTATTATACAAGAATTCAACATTGATCATCATCAACTTCAACATCAAATTGGATCAAAAATCACTAGTTCTCAAAGGAAGCTCACACTTTTTCAAGTTCAACATCCAAGTAAGTGAAGTTTTTCTTTGAAGAAATTGTTCAAATCTTTTTGAGGGCTTTTGAAGACCAAGTTTGGGGGATCAATTTGGTGCAATTACTTGTTCGATTTGGGTGGAAAAATTGCCGAAAAAAGGAGGTTTAAGGTTACAAAAGAATTGTGCACACCAAGTGTTCGATTTAATTCCTCAACCACACTTTTTCTACTTCTATGGCACCAAAGAGAGCAAGTCACCAAGATGCTTCAAGTTCACGTAATCCTCGCCGAGCGAGGAATGATCCGACCACAGGTTCTTCACGATCTCGCCGAGACGGTATTCAAGAGAGATGGCATCCAAGGGCGTTGAATTTTGAAACAACGTTTGATATAGCCGAACTTTATGGTATGTTTCCCGAGACACGATGGGGGATTTCCGACATCCGTCGTCGTCGTTCGGCATCCATTTTTGTTCCACTCTCATCTACCATTTACCCGAGGCTTGTCAAAGTATTTTATCAGAACTTAATGCCGAAACCTGATGAGCGGGATGTGCTTACTTCTTTCGTAGATGGAACAATAGTTCGAGTGGACATGTCATCCATTGCCATTGCCATGGGTTGTCCTCATGAATGCCCAGCTGATTTATCTCATATCTATACTCCTTTACCCGACGAGTTGTCGGTGGGCAATGTGGTTGCACGTTTGTGTGCCAACCAATTTTCTGGGCCAAAAAGGAATGCAGCTTCAAAGTCTTCAATGCCAAATCATTTATGGTTCCTTGACACTATGCTACTCTAGAATGTATGTCCAATTGGACATAAAATCGAAAGATGTCAAGAGTTCCTCAGAGCCTTATATGCCATACATTTTGGGCATTGGCTGTCATTCCCACAGATTGTCTGGGGCCAGATGGAGAAATTCTATTCCAAGGTTGTGACCAAGGCACCAGACAGTGCAAGTGACTGGGAGTTTCCATTCCCTACTATTATTCACCAGTTGCTTGTGGCACAGGGGTATGCAGTCCATGAGGATGAGCTTGCCTTTCCACGTGATCTTCATTATGGCACGCATGACTGGAACCTGAGTCGATCTCATATGCACCAGAGAGTCATAGCGGCGCCTGGTGAGGTATCTCGGTTGGCCCAGGGAGGAGAACATGTAGATATACCACCACCGGTGGAAGATCCAGAGGAGATGGAGGCAGAGGAAGAGGAAGTGCATGCACAGGCTGGTGGCCATGATTATCAATATTTAGAAGGGCAGATTGCTGGGTTGACAGCCCAGTTTGGCACCTTACAGACAGAGGTCTCCACACAATTTGGTGCAATGAGAGCAGAGATGGCGGATCACTTTCGTGACACTCGCCAAGAGCAACTAGAGATGAGGAGGAGGATGCGTGCACTGATGCGCCAAGCAAACTTGGATCCGGATGCTCAGTCACCACCACATCCTTGACAGGAAGGTAACCATCTTTTGTATTTTATTTTATTTTTAGCTTTTATTCTTCTATTTATTTTTCTTTTTGTAGTTAGATTTTTATTCTTATAAAAAAATAAAAAAAAAATTTGAAAAATGAAAAAATATTTTATTTTATTTTTTAGGATTTTTCTCTTTCATATTTATTTTCACCCATACTATTTTCACTTGATCTTTGGGGTATAGTGGTTTGTTTTGACAGGTTGAAACATCCAAGTTTGGGGGTGTGCTTGCATTGCCTTCGTGCTAGTGATGTCCTCTGTTTTCTTTCCACTACTCCATGATCCCGATAATATCGTTCTTACTCTTCTCTTTGCTTTGATTGATAGTACATTGAGGACAATGTACAGTTTAAGTTTGGGGGTGAGGCGATGCCGATTTGTGTGCTTTATTGCATATGGGGGAAATTTGTGTGAAATTCTTTTTGTATTAGAATTTTATTTTATTTTATTTTCTTACTTAATTTTATTTTAGTTTATTTTATTTTATTTTGTTTTGTTTTTAGATAAAATGTTTTGACATGATTCAAAGGATTAATACCTTATGTAGGTGCATAACTTGCAATTTTTGAGTATGTTTTAAATTTTTGGAAACTGTGATTTAAATTAAGTGGTTTTAATCATGGTTTGCAATAACATGTTTTGAGGTGATTAATTTTAGTTCCCTTACATGCACAAACACACTAGCATAGTCTTGTGGGGTATATACTTTGGTTTTGAGTTATTGAGTTACATATGCTTGATATTAATTAGTATCTCTTGAGAATGAGTACCGATGATGTGTTATACTTGACTTCAATGAAAAAAAAGAAAAGAAGGAAAAAGAATATGTTGAAGTAAATCAATTTGATCCTTTTCATGAGTAACCGGGCCTCTATGCCTCAAGAAGCACGGAGTGTTCGCGTCAACAGTGAAAGGGTGAGAAAAGATGAGCATTGGTTGTCTTGATTTGTAGCCTGACTGATTCGAGTAATTAGGTTCTTCGGGGTATCTTAAAGCCTAGTGCCCTAAAGCCATCTGGTTTGGGAGTCACTGACTGAAAGCTTGCTACATGGATCTTTCAAAAAGCTCAATAGATCAAGACATTGCACAACCAATAAAGCAATGAGAAAAAAAAGGAATGATGAAAAAAAAATGAAAAAGTCATGTATTCATGTTTGGAAGTATGATTTCAATAAGGGGAGCTAGTGAGTTGATGGGGTATGTGCCTTAATATATTCAGAACTGAGTTATGCTACATAAAATGATTGCTAGTTCACTTTACACGAGGGGACTAGAGTTGATTATTTTGAAATATGTTGATGTGAATTATGCATGGGGACCATTGATTTGAATGATAGAATTTGGAAGTTTGAAATTATTCTTGAATGCAAGTTTGTAACTATGTATTGTAATCTTCTTCTTGAATTGATGTTGAAACAGAATTTTGAATGTTTGTGGGTAACATTTCTGGAAACCCTCACGAGACTATACTCGTCCACTAGGGGGAACCTAGGGGTTTAAAGGCTTGTTGCATATGCTAAATGCAATCGTTTCTCCCACGAAAGTGGAGTTAGGTAGTTTAGTTAGTGTTTAGTAGTTTTCTATGTTTTAGTTTTGTTTTATTCTATTGCTAAGGGACTAGCAATATGTAAGTTTGGGGGTGTGATAGGCGTTGAATGTTACGCATTCTAGCCTCTTAACTTATGTATTTTATTCTCTTAGTGATAGATTATTTAGTGATTTTACTTTGTTTTAGTGTTTTCTGTATTTTCAGGGTCTTAATGATTATTTCAGTTAAAACAGGGCTTTTGGGTTTTTAAAGAAGACATCCAAGATGGTGAGATGAAGCCTACATCAAGGAGATTTACTCAAACATTTATTTCAACTCAAATCAGCCCAAGAAAGAGGTCCAAGAGAATTACAGCTGCTTAAGAAGGTTTCGGGCCTGAAGCCCAAATCTGCCCATAATACAGTTTTAGTCCCGTTTTGGAAAATGGACCAGAAGTCTTATTTCCGAGCCTCAAATCGACATTATTTTCGCGTTAGTTGAACGAAATTTGATTCTGCACACTTTTGTATTTCAGGAAAATTCCGTAAATCGGACTTCTAGTAGGTCAAAAGTCGGGCCGAAGTCAGCAGGAAAATCCCACCTGATTAGTGCTGCGGGAAACCCTAATTAATTCCTAATTGGATTAGGACTTTGGTGTATTCTCTTGAGGAATAAAGTGAAGACTTGGGGGCTGAAGAGGGAGAGCTTACATAGAGATTGGAGAGTTTGAGAGGGCTGAAGAGAATAGAAACATATTGCAGAGCCATTGGAGAACGAAGTCATACGCGTAATTCAGAAAGATGTCTTCTTCCTCAACAGTTGAAGCTTCTTCTTCTACCATGAGCGGCTAGTTCATCCACTAGGGTTTTGATGTAGCCCTAACAAAGCATCATTGGTTTGATTGTTTTAATTATTGGGGACTGATAGGCGTTGAATGTTACGCATTCTAGCCTCTTAACTTATGTATTTTATTCTCTTAGTGATAGATTATTTTGTTATTTTACTTTGTTTTAGTGTTTTCTGTATTTTCAGGGCCTTAATGATTATTTCAGTTAAAACCGTGATTTTGGGCTTTTAAAGATGACATCCAAGATGGTGAGATGAAGCCTACATCAAGGAGATTCACTCAACCATTTATTTCAACTCAAATCAGCCCAAGAAAGAGGTCCAAGAGAATTACAACTGTTTAAGAAGGTTTCGGGCCTGAAGCCCAAATCTGCGCATAATGCAGTCTTAATCCCGTTTTGGAAAACGGACCAGAAGTCTTATTTCCGAGCCTCAAATCGACATTATTTCCGCGTGGGGTTGAACGAAATTTGATTCTGCACACTTTTGTATTTCACGAAAATTCCGTAAATCGGACTTCTAGTGGGTCAAAAGTTGGGCCGAAGTCAGCAGGAAAAACCCACCTGATTAGTGCTGCGGGAAACCCTAATTAATTCCTAATTGGATTAGGACTTTGGTGAATTCTCTTGGGGAATAAAAGGAAGACTTGGAGGCTGAAGAGAGAGAGCTTACACAGAGATTGGAGAGTCTGAGAGGGCTGAAGAGAACAGAAACATATTGCAGAGCCATTGGAGAACGAAGTCATACGCGTAATTCAGAAAGATGATGTCTTCTTCCTCAACAGTTGAAGCTTCTTCTTCTACCATGAGCGGCTAGTTCATCCACTAGGGTTTTGATGTAGCCCTAACAAAGCATCAATGGTTTGATTGTTTTAATTATTGGGGACCTTTATATACATGCATAGATTGTGTAATTGTGAGGATTCTTATTAATGAATTGAGCAATAAAAGTCTTGTAAATTCAATCTCAATGATTTCTTATCTTGTCTTAGATATTTAGTTGTTGTTATTGAACTCAATCTCTTTTGTTTTCTGTGATCATGAGAGAGATTATTACATAATGGTAATCACTGAATATATTATTATGAGCTTTGATGGATTATGCCTAGAGAAGATGAACCATACTGCACCCTAGATTAGAGTAGTTAGGCAGATGGCCCATGCCAATCGAAGATAGTCCATGGCTTAGCCTTAATCATATGTTATCTTCTTGACGGATGAAGGTGTGCTTGTAGCCACCGACACCACTTATGCATGATGTAATTCCCCTATAGTTGATTCAATTGACCATTGATTGTGGAGTTAGTGGTGAAGTCAAACACCCTAGGTTTCTCTCTTATTATCTTCATTATCTGTTTACCTTTGATTTATTTTATTTTATCTTTTTAATTAGTTAAAAATCAGAATTCTTTTCTTATAAATTTAATTAGAATTAGTTCTGTGTTCCAACTCGTCAGAACATAATCCCTGAGGTACGATACCCATTCCTTTCGATAGCCCTATTCTGCAAAGAATTCGTTCTATTGCGAAGTGTGGAAAATTTTAATTGGTATACTTTTTGAGTCACACTCACACACGAATCAATTTTTTGGCGCCGTTGCCGGGGATTATCTATTTGATTGATTGGATTTTACAGAATCAGTTTTAATTGGATTTTTAGTTTAGGAAATTTTTATATTTTATTTTTATTCTTGTTTTTGTTTTCTTTTCAGGTGCTTTTGGTAATATATGCAAGGTCGTCGTTCTGTGGCTGATCCTTTGATACCTCTTGATCCTGAGCCTGAACGTACTCTTAGACAACAGAGGAACATCCCTGTTGACACCAGTGTGCAAGAGGAAGAAATAATTGAAGACATGGCAGAAGAGAGGAATAATAACCTTGTTCCTAATGCTGATGGAGAAAGAGCTAGATTGCTTAGGGACTACTATGTTCCTGAGACATATACCTCGCCAGCAGGTTTTCAACTGCCCAATGTCACAGCACAGAATTATGAGATCAAGTCCAGCATTATTCAGATGCTACCATCTTATTTTGGGCTGACTCAAGAAGACCCTTACAAGCATCTGGATGACTTCATTGAAGTGTGCTCAACTACAAAAATTCACAACTTCTCTGAAGATGCTTTCAGAATGAGACTTTTTCCATTCTCTTTGAAAGACAAAGCAAAGTATTGGTTCAACTCCCTACCGGCTGGTTCTATCACGACTTGGACTCAGATGCAACATGAGTTTCTCAAGAAGTATTTTCCGATAGGGAAGACCAATCAGTTCAGACGTGCTATCACTGGTTTCTCCCAACATGAGGGGGAACAATTTTATGAGACATGGGAAAGATTCAAGGACCTTCTTAGGAAGTGTCCCCATCATCAAGTTCCTAAGTGGCAACTAGTGCAGAGTTTTCATGAAGGGCTCACAGAAGCCAACAGACAGATGGTTGATGCGTCATGTGGAGGTACTTTTATGTTGAAGAGTGAAGAAGAGGCATGGACCTTATTTGAAAATCTTAGTGACAACTCTCTACAACATGTGTCCTCTACTCGTTCTAGCAGACCTGCCACTACCAGGAAGACTGATGGGATTTTTGAGGTTGGTGCTTCAGAAGCTATGCCAACTGATATTGATTTAATTGCACAGAAGGTAGCAGCAATTATGGCTGCCAATCAAACTCCTTCTGCTTCAAATTCTTCATTGCTAGGCCCTTGTGAATTCTGCTCTAGTCCTATGCATAATGTGAGCAATTGTCCTTCAATGGGGCAATTTTCTGATATTCAACATGAGCAAGTTCAAGCTACTTTCACTGGACCAATGAATCCTCCACGAGGTAATACTTACAATCCCACATGGAGGAATCATCCTGGTTTTTCTTACAGTAACCAAGGGGCAGCAATGCAACCATCATATCAACCTAGGACTTTTGTGCCTCAACAACAATATCAAACACAAAGTCCTATGGCCCAAAGAATTTCTGCTATTGAAGACAAGCTGACTCTTACCTTGTCTAAATTTGACAAGCTTGATTCTCTTATAGAAACAGTGCAAGCTACTGCAGCAACAGTACAATCTACAGTTCAGCTAGTGCACTCGCATTCTCAATCCATTGCCAAATTGGAATCTCAGTTTGGACAGCTTGCTACTTCATTGAGTAGAAGAGAAGAAGGGAAGCTCCCTAGTCAACCAATTGCTAATCCAAGAGGGATGCAAGCTTCCACAAGCAACCCACACCATGAGCAAGTTCAAGCCATTACCACTTTGAGAAGTGGGAAAATAATTGACAATAAGGTGGGTGAGAAGAAAGAAGAAGAAAAAGTGATCACAAGTCCAAGTGCTGAAATTCCTTATGAGCCCAAGGCTCCTTTCCCACAACGTTTTCTTGAAGCATCTAAATTGGGGAAGCAAGGGGACAAGCTGCATGACATGATGGAGGTGTTTCGCCAAGTGAAGATTAATTTGCCACTCCTTCATGCCATCAAGCAAATTCCTCCTTATGCAAAATTTTTGAAGGACTTGTGCACTCAGAAAAGGCGTTCTAAAAGCCATGTGCCAAAGAAAGTAATGCTGCCACAACAAGTAAGTTCAATAATTCAGCAGTGTACTCCTCCCAAGTACAAAGATCCTGGTGCTCCAACTATCTCATGCATTATTGGGGAGCACCATGTGGATAAAGCTCTTCTTGATTTGGGTGCAAGTGTGAATTTGCTACCCTATTCAGTTTACTTACAATTAGGCTTGGGAGAATTGAAGCCTACCTCGGTGGTATTACAATTTGCAGACAGATCAACAAAGCAACCCCGAGGAATCATAGAAGATGTGCTCATTAAAGTGGACAAGTTCTACTTTCCTGTTGATTTCATTGTACTTGACACTGAGCCGGTTCACAATCCGAAGAGGCACATTCCTGTGATCCTTGGTCGACCTTTCTTAGCTACTGCTGATGCTTGCATAAATTGTAGGTCAGGGATCATGGATATTTCCTTTGGCAACATGAATGTCAAGCTTAATGTGTTCAATGCTATCCAACACCCTCCAGATCAGAGTGATGTGTTCTCCATGGATGATATTGATGAATGTGTGGAGGAATTTGTTTCATCCTCTATATCTCGAAACTCCCTGGAGGTATGTAAGTCATTTTATAACTTTGAAAACACTAATGATGAAGGTTTATGTGAAGAGGTGCATGCTATGCTGGAAGTGGATGCTATTCAGAATACTCCACCATGGAGAATTCCAATTGAGCCACTACCTTTTCTCTCTAGCACTCCCTTAGTGCCTTCATTGGAGTCCCCTCCAGAATTAGAGTTGAAGCCTTTGCCTGACAAATTGAAGTATGTATTCTTGGGGGCACAGAAAACTCTTCCTGTTATAATTGCCTCTGATCTGACAGAAATTCAAGAGAAGAGCTTAGTAGAGGTTTTATACCAACATCGGGAAGCAATTGGATGGAGTGTTGCTGATCTTAAGGGCATTGATCCCTCAATTTGCATGCACAAAATCCATTTGGAAGAAGGATGTAAGCCAACTAGAGAGGCTCAGAGGCGGTTGAACCCCAACATGAAGGAGGTGGTAAAGAAAGAGGTGGTCAAGTTACTTGATGCAGGAATCATTTATCCAATTTCTGATAGCACATGGGTGAGTCCGACACAAGTGGTTCCAAAGAAATCTGGTCTTACCATTGCCCCTAACTCCATGGGAGAGCTTGTTCCACAACGTACTGCCACAGGTTGGCGAGTTTGCATTGATTACAGAAAGCTCAATTCTATGACAAGGAAGGATCACTTCCCTCTTCCATTCATTGATCAAATACTTGAAAGGTTAGCTGGTCAGAGCTATTATTGCTTTCTGGATGGCTACTCTGGTTATAACCAAGTAGCTATGGATCCAGAAGATCAAGAGAAGACCACTTTCACTTGTCCCTTTGGTACTTTTGCGTATCGTCGTATGCCTTTTGGATTATGTAATGCTCCGGCTACATTCCAGAGGTGTATGATGGCCATCTTTTCTGACATGGTGGAAAAATTCTTGGAGGTGTTTATGGATGATTTCTCTGTTTTTGGATCATCTTTTGAACATTGTTTGAGCAATTTATCACTTGTGCTTCAAAGATGCCGAGAACGGAATCTGGTACTTAGTTGGGAGAAGAGCCATTTTATGGTGAAAGAAGGTATTGTATTGGGCCATATTGTTTCAGAGAGGGGCATTGAAGTTGATAAAGCAAAGATCGACCTAATTGCAACTCTGCCTCATCCAACTTCGGTAAGGCAAGTTCGATCTTTCTTAGGCCATGCCGGGTTCTATAGAAGATTCATCAAGGATTTCAGTAAAGTAGCTCGACCATTGTGCCATCTGTTATCTAAAGATATTCCCTTTATCTTTGATGAAGATTGTGTGAAAGCTTTTGAAAAGCTTCGATCTCTGTTATCCTCTGCACCAATTATGCAGTCTCCAAAATGGGCTATACCTTTTGAAATCATGTGTGATGCCTCTGATTATGCAGTAGGAGCCGTGTTGGGACAGAGAGAAGAAAAACGACCACATGTCATCTACTACGCTAGTAAGACTCTCTCTGATGCCCAACTCAATTATACAACCACAGAGAAAGAGCTTCTAGCTGTAGTGTTTGCCTTGGACAAGTTTCGTTCTTATCTATTGGGGTCTAAGGTGGTTGTCTATTCTGATCATGCAGCATTGAGACATTTATTGGCAAAGAAAGAAACCAAACCGCGTCTTATTCGGTGGATTTTATTGCTGCAAGAATTTGATTTGGAGATAAAAGACAAAAAGGGGACGGAGAATGTGGTTGCAGATCATTTATCTCGAATCGAGTTTGAGCCGGTGATCGATGCACTACCAATTCGAGACTCATTCCCGGATGAGCAATTGTTTGGAATCACGTTGATGAAAGTCAATGGCCAAAGGTTGAAGCATTGTGTGGAAGGATGTGTGCCAAGAAGAGACGTGGAGTCCGTCGACTTGACGGATCCCATCTATCCGACTTAATCCCTTCGGAGAGTCAATCGTCTCCTACGGACGTTAAATAGTAGGTTTTGTATGTATTTCTATACTTTATTTCGTTTAGTTTTCTTTAATTTTAATTTTTGATTCTAGTTTTCTTAGGTTTTTCTTCAATTCTAGTTGTGTTTTAATGTTTTTTCTTTGAGTTTTTGATGTATAAGTTGCTTCCGGAGGATGCCAAGAGGTGTACCGAGGTATTCGGACTCAAGACGGGTGAAAAATCGTGCTCTCGGTCGACCTTGGGCGATGGAGACTCAAAAATATCAAGTCTCGGTCGACCTTGGGCGATGGAGGGTCCAACAGGGCATCAGAAGGGGGATCGATCGCCCCATTTAAGGGGGATCGATCGCCCCATTGTTTTTCAAGAAATCACCCACCAGCAGGTGGGCGATCGATCGCCCAAGCCCAAAACATGGGCTGGCCGAGAGTCCTCCTTATATATGGACACCCACTCCTCCTATATTGCTCCTACATGCATCCTAAGCCTCTTTGAACTCCAATTCAAGTCCTACATCATCCGGAAAACTAATTTCTTCAATTAGTGATTATTATACAAGGATTCAACATTGATCAACATCAACTTCAACATCAAAGAAGATCAAAAATCACTAGTTCTCAAAGGAAGCTCACACTTTTTCAAGTTCAACATCAAAGTAAGTGAAGTTTTTCCTTGAAGAAATTGTTCAAATCTTTTTGAGGGCTTTTGAAGACCAAGTTTGGGGGATCAATTTGGTGCAATTACTTGTTCGATTTGGGTGGAAAAATTGCCGGAAAAAGGAGGTTGAAGGTTACAAAAGAATTGTGCACACCAAGTGTTCAATTTAATTCCTCAACTACACTTTTTCTACTTCTATGGCACCAAAGAGAGCAAGTCACCAAGATGCTTCAAGTTCACGTAATCCTCGCCGAGCGAGGAATGATCCGACCACAGGTTCTTCACGATCTCGCCGAGACGGTATTCAAGAGAGATGGCATCCAAGGGCGTTGAACTATGAAACAACGTTTGACATAGCCGAACTTTATGGTATGTTTCCCGAGACACGATGGGGGGTTTCCGACATCCGTCGTCGTCGGTCTGCATCCATTTTTGTTCCACTCTCATCTACTATTTACCCGAGGCTTGTCAAGGTATTTTATCAAAACTTAATACCAAAACCTGATGAGCGGGATGTGCTTACTTCTTCCATAGATGGAACAATAGTTCGAGTTGACATGTCATCCATTGCCATTGCCATGGGTTGTCCTCATGAATGCCCAGCTGATTTATCTCATATCTACACTCCTTTACCCGACGAGTTGTCGGTGGGCAATGTGGTTGCACGATTGTGTGCCAACCAATTCTCCGGGCCGAAAAGGAATGCAGCTTCAAAGTCTTCAATGCCAAATCATTTATGGTTCCTTGACGCTGTGCTACTCAAGAATGTATGTCCAATTGGACATAAAACCGAAAGACGTCAAGAGTTCCTCAGAGCCTTATATGCCATACATTTTGGGCATTGGCTGTCATTCCCACAGATTGTCTGGGGCCAGATGGAGAAATTCTATTCCAAGGTTGTGGCCAAAGTACCAGACAGTGCAAGTGACTGGGAGTTTCCATTCCCCACTATTATTCACCAGTTGCTTGTAACACAGGGGTATGCAGTCCACGAGGACGAGCTTGCCTTTCCACATGATCTTCATTATGGCACGCATGACTGGAACTTGAGTCGATCTCATATGCACCAGAGAGTCATAGCAGCGCCTGGTGAGGTATCTCGGGTGGCCCAAGGAGGAGAGCATGTAGATGTGCCACCACCGGTAGATGATCCAGAGGAGATGGAGGCAGAGGAAGAGGAAGTGCATGCACAGACTGGTGGCCATGATTATCAATACTTAGAAGGGCAGATTGCTGGGCTGACAGCTCAGTTTGGCACCTTACAGACAGAGGTCTCCGCACAGTTTGGTGCAATGAGAGCAGAGATGGCGGATCACTTTCGTGACACTCGCCAAGAGCAACTAGAGATGCGGAGGATGATGCGTGCACTGATGCGCCAAGCAAACTTAGACCCGGATGCTCAGTCACCACCACATCCTTGACAGGAAGGTAACCATCTTTTGTATATTATTTTATTTTTAGTTTTTCTGTTTAGTTTTTTTAGTTAGATGTTTATAAAAAAAAAAAAAAAAAAAAAAAAAAAATAAAATTTGAAAAATGAAAAAATTTTATTATTTTTTTTTAGGATTTTTCTCTTTCATATTTATTTTCACCCATACTATTTTCACTTGATCTTTGGGGTATAGTGGTTTGTTTTGACAGGTTGAATCATCCAAGTTTGGGGGTGTGCTTGCCTTGCCTTCATGCTAGTGATGTGCTCTATTTTCTTGCCACTACTCCTTGGTCCTGGTACCATTGTTCTTACTCTTCTCTATGCTTTAATTGGGTAGTACATTGAGGACAATGTACAGTTTAAGTTTGGGGGTGAGGCGATGCCTATTTGTGTGCTTTATTGGAATATGGGGGGAAATTTGTGTGAAATTCTTTTTGTATTAGGATTTTATTTTATTTTCGTAGTTTGTTTATTTTATTTTATTTTGTTTTGTTTTTAGATAGAATGTTTTGACATGATTCAAAGGATTAATACCTTATGTAGGTGCTTAACTTGCAATTTTTGAGTATGTTTGAAATTTTTGAAAACTGTGATTTAAATTAAGTGGTTTGAATCATGGTTTGCAATAACATGTTTTGAAGTGATTAATTTTAGTTTCCTTACATGCACAAAGACACTAGCATAGTCTTATGGGGTATAGACTTTGGTTTTGAGTTATTGAGTTACATATGCTTGATATTAATTAGTATCTCTTGAGAATGAGTACCGATAATGTGTTACTTGACTTCAATGAAAAAGAAAAAAAAAAGAAAAAAGAAAAAAAAAGAATGTGATGAATAAGCAAATCAATTTGATCCTTTTCATGAGTAACCGGGCCTCTATGCCTCAGGAAGCACGGAGTGTTCGCGTCAAAAGTGAAAGGGTGAGAAAAGAGGAGCATTGGTTGTCTTGATTTGTAGCCTGACTGATTCGAGTAATTAGGTCTTCAGGGTATCTTAAAGCCTAGTGCCCTAAAGCCATCTGGTTTGGGAGTCACTGACTGAAAGCTTGCTACATGGATCTTTCAGAAAGCTTAATAAATCAAGACATTGCACAACCAATAAAGCAATGGAAAAAAAAGAATGATGAAAAAAAAAAAATGAAAAAGTCATGTATGCATGTTGGGAAGTACGATTTCAATAAGGGGAGCTAGTGAGTTGAAGGGGTATGTGCCTTAATAGATTCAGAACTTGGTTATGCTACATGAGAGGACTGCTAGTTCACTTTACACGAGGGAGCTAGAGTTGATTACTTTGATATATGTTGATGTGAATTATGCATGGGAACCATTGATTTGAATTGTGGAATTTGAAAGTTTGAAATTATTCTTGAATGCAAGTTTGTAACTATGTATTGTAATCTTCTTATTGAATTAATGTTGAAACAGAATTTTTAATGTTTGTGGGTAACATTTCTGGAAACCCTCACGAGACTATACTCGTCCACTAGGGGGAACCTAGGGGTTTAAAGGCTTGTTGCATATGCTAAATGCAATCGTTTCTCCCACGAAAGTGGAGTTTGGTAGTTTAGTTAGTATTTGTTAGTTTCTTTATTTTAGTTTTGTTTTATTCTATTGCTAAGGGACTAGCAATATGTAAGTTTGGGGGTGTGATAGGCGTTGAATGTTACGCATTCTAGCCTCTTAACTTATGTATTTTATTCTCTTAGTGATAGATTATTTTGTTATTTTACTTTGTTTTAGTGTTTTCTGTATTTTCAGGGCCTTAATGATTATTTCAGTTAAAACCGTGATTTTGGGCTTTTAAAGATGACATCCAAGATGGTGAGATGAAGCCTACATCAAGGAGATTCACTCAACCATTTATTTCAACTCAAATCAGCCCAAGAAAGAGGTCCAAGAGAATTACAACTGTTTAAGAAGGTTTCGGGCCTGAAGCCCAAATCTGCGCATAATGCAGTCTTAATCCCGTTTTGGAAAACGGACCAGAAGTCTTATTTCCGAGCCTCAAATCGACATTATTTCCGCGTGGGGTTGAACGAAATTTGATTCTGCACACTTTTGTATTTCACGAAAATTCCGTAAATCGGACTTCTAGTGGGTCAAAAGTTGGGCCGAAGTCAGCAGGAAAAACCCACCTGATTAGTGCTGCGGGAAACCCTAATTAATTCCTAATTGGATTAGGACTTTGGTGAATTCTCTTGGGGAATAAAAGGAAGACTTGGAGGCTGAAGAGAGAGAGCTTACACAGAGATTGGAGAGTCTGAGAGGGCTGAAGAGAACAGAAACATATTGCAGAGCCATTGGAGAACGAAGTCATACGCGTAATTCAGAAAGATGATGTCTTCTTCCTCAACAGTTGAAGCTTCTTCTTCTACCATGAGCGGCTAGTTCATCCACTAGGGTTTTGATGTAGCCCTAACAAAGCATCAATGGTTTGATTGTTTTAATTATTGGGGACCTTTATATACATGCATAGATTGTGTAATTGTGAGGATTCTTATTAATGAATTGAGCAATAAAAGTCTTGTAAATTCAATCTCAATGATTTCTTATCTTGTCTTAGATATTTAGTTGTTGTTATTGAACTCAATCTCTTTTGTTTTCTGTGATCATGAGAGAGATTATTACATAATGGTAATCACTGAATATATTATTATGAGCTTTGATGGATTATGCCTAGAGAAGATGAACCATACTGCACCCTAGATTAGAGTAGTTAGGCAGATGGCCCATGCCAATCGAAGATAGTCCATGGCTTAGCCTTAATCATATGTTATCTTCTTGACGGATGAAGGTGTGCTTGTAGCCACCGACACCACTTATGCATGATGTAATTCCCCTATAGTTGATTCAATTGACCATTGATTGTGGAGTTAGTGGTGAAGTCAAACACCCTAGGTTTCTCTCTTATTATCTTCATTATCTGTTTACCTTTGATTTATTTTATTTTATCTTTTTAATTAGTTAAAAATCAGAATTCTTTTCTTATAAATTTAATTAGAATTAGTTCTGTGTTCCAACTCGTCAGAACATAATCCCTGAGGTACGATACCCATTCCTTTCGATAGCCCTATTCTGCAAAGAATTCGTTCTATTGCGAAGTGTGGAAAATTTTAATTGGTATACTTTTTGAGTCACACTCACACACGAATCAGGGACCTTTATATACATGCATAGATTGTGTAATTGTGAGGATTCTTATTATAGAATTGAGCAATAAAAGTCTTGTAAATTCAATCTCAATGATTTCTTATCTTGTCTTAGATATTTAGTTGTTGTTATTGAACTCAATCTCTTTTGTTTTCTGTGATCATGAGAGAGATTATTACACAATGGTAATCACTGAATATATTGTTATGAGGTTGGATGGATTATGCCTTGAGAAGATGAACCATACGGCACCCTAGATTAGAGTAGTTAGGCAGATGGCCCATGCCAATCGAAGATAGTCCATGGCTTAGCCTTAATCATATGTTATCTTCTTGACGGATGAAGGTGAGCTTGTAGCCACCAACACCACTTATGCATGATGTAATTCCCCTATAGTTGATTCAATTGACCATTGATTGTGGAGTTAGTGGTGAAGTCAAACACCCTAGGTTTCTCTCCTATTATCTTCATTATCTTGTTTACTTTGATTTATTTTATTTTATCTTTTTAATTAGTTTAAAAATCAAAATTCTTTTCTTATAAATTTAATTAGAATTAGTTATGTGTTCCAACTCATCAGACCATAATCCCTGAGGTACGATACCCATTTCTTTCGATAGCCCTATTCTGCAAGGAATTCGTTCTATTGCGAAGTGTGAATTTTTTTTAATTGATATACTTTTTGAGTCACACTCACACACGAATCAACCATTGATTGTGGAGTTAGTCGTGAAGTCAAACACCCTAGATTTCTCTCCTATTATCTTCATTATATGTTTACCTTTGATTTATTTTATTTTATCTTTTTAATTAGTTTAAAAATCAGAATTCTTTACTTCTAAATTTAATTAGAATTAGCTCCGTATTCCAACTCATCAGACCATAATCCCTGAGGTACGATACCCCTTTCGATAGCCCTACTCTACAAGGAATTCGTTCTATTGCGAAGTGTGGAAATTTTTAATTGATATATTTTTGAGTCACACTCACACACGAATCAATCATCCGGGACCGGTCAAAAAAAATTCCGGTCCTTACAACCTCCCCTCCTTCAAGGAATTTCATCCTCGAAATTAGCATAGTCATGGTCTTTCCAAAATTAATTCTTCCCAGACGTCATTCTCGCCAATGATCATCACTTTCCCTTTCCACGTACCATAGGCGCTACACTTGCAACACCTAACTCATAACACTCAAGTCTTGCACAATCAGTGCGTCTCAACGGTCGTAAGGCAATAGAACCACTTCCGTGACATGGCTGAGTGACTCCTAAGCCCATGTACGGTTCACTCACGAAATCCTCCGAAGCACTTGCTTCCTAGAGTCCACAGTCTCTATCTCGAGACTTATCAAGCCCATCTCTATCTCTAGTCTAAGGCAACACCTTTGACTAATCATTCCAATCACTCACAGTGATACTTCCCTATAATCCGGAATCATCAATACTCAAAGTCATTATTGTAATATCCAACGTGACTTTCAATCTCTGGCATACCATTTCCGGGCTTAGTCCAATATCCTGGGCATCATCACAACACAAACCACATCAATCCAGTGAACATCAAGAGCGCACTCACCAGCAAGGCACATGACAGTGTACTCGCCGATAAAATAACATAAACGGTGTACTTGCCGCAGCAAGCCACATAATCCTGCCCATCTCATAGACTACAACCCACTGGAATCCAATGCCAAGTCCAGGATCTCACATCCCACTGGTTTCACAATCTCATTATTCAAGAGGAGAACCATTTCCCACTTTCGTCTTTCACACCAAGGAATCAGTTGATAGTTACAGAGAATTCCTTTCATATCAGCACTTCACTTTAGACAACCATTACCAATGAAAGTTTGAGGTCACCTACAGTGGCCAAACAGCAGCCATACAGTAGCCGCAGCCCACTGCATCTACACTTCCACTGCGTCCACCTCTCCCCTTCACGGTAAGAAATTATCCTCACTTCAGATACCATATGTCAGTATCCTCATCTACTATCAACCCATCCTTCTCTTAACATTATATCCACACCACTGAGGTCAAGGCACATAAGGAGTGCACTTGTCAAAACAAATCATCCAGTCCTGTCCACTTTTGTGGACTACATTCCATTGGCATTTAGCGCCAAAATTAGGGTTTTTCATGCCCTTAACTTCACAATCTCATTCCTCGACGAATGAATCTCACTTTCCCGTCCATTAATCCTAATGGACGTTTCCGGCTTCCCGGGTATTTATCCATTCCTTTCCAACATCTCATTTAAGACTCCAAGATCCTGACTGCTTTGTCTAGGACCCCACAAATCTTTCCATTGCATTAATCAGTACCTAGGCATTACGATGCATCGCCAATGCATTGTCAAAGTCATCACCTATCCACTGACTCCAAGAATTTGGTCAATTCCGAGTCCTCATCATTGTGCAATGATTACAACACAAATCTAAATCACCAAACTCTTGGTTTGGGAAACGACAAGGTAATCCATACCTTTCTCCACAATTTCAGACTCATACTCTCAAAGTCTATCACTACATGTCACTACTAGCCATGCAACGCAAAATGAAACACTAAGGTGCAATGTTCAGTTACATGAGTCCTATATACCACATAGCATATAACACACAACATGTTGATCAAATAAACACATAACATGCACGATATGACATATGATGCATGAATCAATACCCTAGCCCTCGGGCTAAAAGTAGGAAAATACCCCTGACCATACACGGTCCCAGTACTTCCTCTGCCTGAGCAAGTGTGACACACGGCCCAGTCCCCCTAGTATACACACATACTAGAACACAAAATCTAGAGTGGTTCAAACCAACCTACTCTCATCCTCTACATTCATTGGCAAACACCTACCAATCTATCCACATCTGCAGTCAAGGGTAGTAACCTTGACTGTTTACACCAATCACTTTCAGTGACATATCCCTACTATTGGGAATTCTTTATCTGTCATCATCCAGGCGAAACAACTCAACATCCACAAGAGCCAGCGTATTGTAAGAGAAACGCTAATCTAAGAAAAATGTCTGGCCAGGCCACTTTTCCCAGTTAGCCCAACTCCGGCAATATGCCTTCCTTGTATCCCATCTCAATTGCCAACCTCGGCAATACACTTGCCAACCACACATCATAAGCCCCTAAGTATCTCTAAGGACTTAAACACTCGAAATATCCCTTGCGGTATCTGTTCGTTACGCACTAACTAGACTCAGTCGCCAAGTTTAAGCTCTAAACTCAACCAATTCTAGGAGTTATCACCAATCAAAACCAGTTTCACACACCAACAGTTTGATCTTTCATTAGGATTGCTCAAGCCGAGTAAATCATTCCACTATCATCCATAGGTAATCAAACCTATCATCTAGACAACTATCAACCATTGCCTATCTCCAAACCACCACGTGATTTGATCCCCCGTCCTTAGGTATTCAAACCTATGACTTTGATACCCTAGGTCGTCAAACCTAATGCTTTAACAGAAATCCAGAGTTCCTCAACCCTTACCCGTCGCCCCTAGGTGTTCCAACCTAGTGCTCTTACAGCATTCTGGTATTAGGTACATAATCCAACTTTCTCAACCATACACATGATATGTCCATCACCCGTCGTCCCTAGGTATTCCAACTTAGAGTTCTGATACCATCCTGTCACGCCCCGATTCCTGAGGCCCGAAAACCGAGGTGTGAACCCCGTGAGCTCACCCTCACGCTATAACCATCACCCGATCATGCAACCTCAATTTCCTATTATTTTCACGAAAATCGGGCATGACCCATTCTAAGTAATCAGCTCCTGGCATGATATACCTGCTTTACAATTTATATGGACACTTCTGGGCACGTGTCCCCCCAGCATTTATATCTAAACAATAAAAATGGACACTTCTGGGCCCGTGTCCCCCCAACATCTCTACAATATGCATACTACAATCATGAATATACATGCCTCAATCCTTGAATGTCCGTATTAAATACATACATCACATGAATAAATACAATTGAAGGAACTGAATCAATATAATCACTTTATACATTTAATCCAAATGTAAAGCATCTATCTATCCACTATCCTGGACATACATTAGATTCTAAGGAATCTACTTACCACCTTTGTAACTGGGACTACCGATCCCCCTAATTGACTTCGAAATCAGCAATACTTGCAAAACCTAGGAGGGGGTGAGCTCAAAGGCCCAACAAGGTAAGTAGAACCATACTATCACCGCTGCAGCAGGTCGATCCTCACATATTCTCAAAAATATACATGCACTTAAATATATCACAATATTTAAGACCATACTCTACTTAGCATGCATGAACCAATGATGTATATGGCTACTCTAGCACATATGAACATACAAAATCCACAACACATGATTTTTGAAATCATTCTCAACATGCTTGAAAGCAGTAAACATTCAGCACCAATATGTATATTGAACATATATATATATATATATATATATCAACACATTTACATAAACGATGTAAATGAACTATCATATCTCCTACTTGTCAAGTAGCACATCCCAAATGCAATAAAGATGCATTTAAACCATATAGCATGCGTAAAAGCAATAGATATCCAACATATATCATGTTCTGTCACAAACAACGTATATATAAGAATGCGTTTAGCACATAGCATGCTTCACAATCGATAATGTAAGCAAGTTCACCCACTTGTCTCTCTCTCGGCTCAACCTGATATCCTAACATGATTCTCAACCAATCATGTGACCTAGAACGCCTCCCACAACCATCTCACGACCTTAACCTACTCCGCCAACGTCATACTTCCGGGGCAATATTTTGGTTTGCCCATTGGTGATTAGACCATATCAGCACCGTCACCAATTATTTGTTTACTCAAGGTGATTAGACCATATCAGCACTGTCACCGAGTATTAGGTGGCTCAAAGTGGTTAGACCATATCAGCACCGCCACTGAGCTTATTTTGACTCAAGATGATTAGACCATATCAGCAGTGTCACCGAGTCTTAAATGGTTCAAGGTGGTTAGACCATATCAGCACCGCCACCAATTATTTACCTACTCTAGGTAATTCAACCACACTTCCCTGTTTCCTCACAACGGCACCATATATGCATTTCGAACATATAATAACTAAACATTTCAATGTTCACGTCTCACAATGCCTAAGTTAGTTAAGAGTACAGCATGCATTTCATCTCCACATAAACCCACATATAACCACATATGTGTCATTTCCCTCCTATACATGCAATATGGATGCATATATACACAGCATAATACTTTCATGCTTCAACCCATGCTTATGAATACTAAAAAGAAGTATTTAGCATGCCTCTCATCACATTCCAACACATATAGCACATACATGTTCAAAACTCGCATAATACCTCACATATGCAAACACTTCAACTTAGCACATTTTTATCATGCTATAACCAATGCATACTTTCGATATATGTAAATATAGCTAGCATGCATCTCATATCCACATTCCCACATATAGCCACGTATATGTCAAATCATGCATATAATTCGCATATGCACCTACGCTAGCATAAATACAGTCATGCTCTCATTCAATGCATGTATTCACTACAAGTGGCTAACATGCATTCCAATTACTATATATATATACACATATATATTACGTCACCTACATATGTATCAAGAACATATAAAACACATAGCACATTTCATGCTTTTCAAATGCTCGCCAAAAGTTATGTTCAACTTAGCATGCATTTCTACCACTGTAACCATATATATAATCACCTATATATATACTGAACCTCATGCATAAGAGCCACATATGCATACAAGATAACACATAGCTACTCATGTATTATTTAGCATGCTTTCTATATGATTTCAATCAATACAATACATGCATATCTCGATGCAATTAGGCGATGAATTTTAAACATGCCATCGCTCCCCAAACCCCACATATATACATATATACACATATATATATACATTCTCTCACATCCCATGTATATACCACATCCCCCTATACACATACATATATAAGCGCCTACATATATATGTATATACACATTACCACATATGATTAAATTGAGACATATGTAAATTACTCAACGTACATAAAATATATGTATGAGATAGAAGCAAGAATCAACTTGCCTTAGGTCCCGCTTTCGCCAAGTCCGCGCTTGCAAAGCGGCCTATTTCCATGCTCGACCCAGTCCTGTGTCGAAGTCACATGAGAACCCGCTCTCTTTCCTTCTAATTTCCATACTTGGTCCAACCCATAAATTTGTAGATCTCCAACATTACAGCCCAAAAATATGGTTGCTCAAACAAACCCAACAACTACATACTAGACAATCCACAACCAAATACAACCCAGCTATCTGCCGAGTCTCATCCCGAATCCCAATCGAGAAATACCACCATAGAAGCCCAACCAAAACGCGATCAAAGGTGAGCCAAACGGCCCCCAACCGAGCCACCAAACTGAACTCAGAACTAGTCACAATCCAAAACCCAATTCCAAAATTTAGCTGGAACCAACAACCACAAGGACCGAACCCATAGCCGGCCACAATCGAACCCAAATCCGCAAGCTACAACCACAAAGGCCACCCCTTTGAAGCCTCTCTAACCGAACCTAGCCGAGCTCAGTCTAAACCCGGACCAAACACCACCTGCTACCATGAACTCCTCAAACCATGGCTAGCCTATGAAGACTAACCAAAACTCAACTCAAAATCAACCATTGCAACACCAACCATAACCAAATCAGACAAAGAACTACAACCGTGGAAGCCCAAACTGTGACCATCCTCATCACCAAAGTAGGCTGTCCGAACAGTCATGGGAACCCAGCCCCCACTGCCGGAAAACCACCACCGACCCTCACAACCAGTCGCTGCCACTTGTGCACCCGCGGCAAGCCATGATCCAAATTTCAATCGAACCCAACGACCACTGTCAAGGTCCTAATAGCCGAAGCCAAACACCACGATCCACTATGGGCCACCTCTGTCACATGCCCCAAACAGCCTCACACCGCCGTCCGAAGCCACCGCCGTGAACCCAAACCCACGACAGCCCCCTTCGCGAACGGCTCGGCCGAACCGAGCCACCACGCTCACCTCCTCTAACCCGCTAGCTCCACTGCCGGAGACGGTCCCCGTCGTCGCTGATCGGGCCGCCGGAGCCGATCCCACCTGCCGCCGTCGCGGCCCCTCTCTCTTTCCCCGATCTCCTTCCTCGGCTTTTCTCTCTCTCTCCCCGATTCTCTTTCTCTTCTTCCTTCTTTTTTCTTTTTTTTCTTTTCTTCTTTTCTTTTCTTTTTCCTTTTCTTCTTTTCCTTCTCTTCGGCTGACCACATATTCCTACTACTAATCTCCTCCACATATTACATATATATTATATATATATATAATACACTACACCATCCACAAAATACATGTATCCCATGTATTTTTTTCCCACAACTACCTACAATCATGTATATGCACCCACATTTCTTTATAATTGCATATGAGCCCACCCTATATTTATAATTTAATATAAATATAGGCACCATATATATATATATATAGATATATATATATACATATACACACACCTTCCACTTGTATGGAAACATAAATGTCCATACCCTTTTCGGAATTTTAATTAATCCGAAAAAAATCAATTCGGCCCAAAATCATCCGAGACCGGTCAAAAAAAATTCCGGTCCTTACACGTTCATTTCACATTTGGCAAATGCAAAAAGTATTACAGAACTATGTGGTCATTAGCAAAAATGGACTTGCACAAGCTATAAATAAACGCGGTCCCCACATAATGGCCAGTCCGAACAAACATACCAATTCCGACCCCAAAATCCTCTTTGAAAAGTGAACATGCATTCTAACGCGTGGCTTTTGTCAAATTTGGAGAAGAAAACAAACAAATTTGCTTTTAAAAGAAAAACTCATTGAAAACGCTCGCCACAGCCGTTCATTATCACAAAACCTTCATGATTGCTCATGTGCGGATGACCGTGCAATGCTTAGCTCTTTTTGCTTTCTTGTAAGCCCATGTAGCGGCATTGGGCCAATGACTCCCAAACCAATTGGCTTTAGGGCATTAGGTGAAGAAACACCCCTCGGACTTAATAACCGAGCTTACAAGGCGATGAGCGTAAGTAAGCCACCCACTTATTATTGCTCAACCTTGCACACTTATACGCGAATAATCCCTGCTTTGAGGCATAGGAATCCGGTTTATTGAGTGAGAAGGCTTATTGCAAATTTTTCTCTTTTTCTCTTTTTTTTTTTTTACAACAACCGGAAGAACTTATTCTTTAAGTTGTTCAGATAAAAATAGAAATTTACAAAATTCTCCCTCAGACTTATACCCCACAGTTAAAAATGCATGTGTGCGAATTTGTGCGTTTAAGGACAAATTTAGGGCAAGAACCATACGTGTTCGTATTTGGACAAAAATGTAGACCGTTCTAGCCTACTATATAGCTTGCAAAAGTGCGGGTATTTACAATGTTAAAATTCTTAATTACTTACTGCATTTACCTCGGACATTTATTCGAATGATCTTCCTTTAAAAAGCAAGACATCATAGCAAGCATGCAAAAATATCAAAAAAACTGCTCTACAATGACACTCAATATAACGACTGAACATTGCATGCATATGCAAGTGGTATAGCATACCGCACCCCCAAACTTATGTGCAACATTGTCCTCAATGTTTGGACAAGAAGAACAAGGAAAGAAATTACCGGGATTGCTGAATGCGACAAAAATGGTATTCTACAGTAGCGGTCAGCCTACAAATAAGAAAAACCTGCACAGAACACCAACTGGATACCACGAGCATTAAAAGGAACAAAAAGTAAATAAACAGAACATAATGAAATAATTATGCACAAACGGACAATGCCAATATCACTGTATATCTAAGGGTCTGAACTGGTGTTTCCCGATTGTCTAAGAGGTCTATGCGATAAGATATTGACTATCCAGGCATGCTAATGCATAGCACGCAAAGGGGCTGCCTTTATTTATTATCGCCATACTGTGTTGAAGCAATCTCAATAGTATTGGGAATTTAAACCAGGCGGTAATAAACGGAAATCATCAACTGAATCGCATATAACAATTAGACAAGTGGTACTACATACATAGTCAAAGTATAGAGAACAGAAATATTGACAAAAACCAAAAATAAGGACAGTAAAGAGAACACATGGGATAAAAGAAAAGACAACTGTATTCCATATATATATAATATGAGTTCAGTACAAAGCGTACATGCATCTGGAATACTCAAAAAGAAACTAAAAATGAAAGTAAACATGGCCAACATGGCCTATCAAACATAAAAAAAGAAAAATACAGAAAGTAAAACATAAAAGACAAGTAAATGCAGCTACTTGAGGGAGGGTGGTGGTGGTGGTGGCTCGGTGGGAGTAGAGGTGGATGTGGAGGCTCGGCCTGCGAACAGGAACTGCAGGTCCTGCCGGAAGGCTCGGAACTCATCGAGAATCGCCCTCTGACCCTATGCCAGAGAAGAAATGTCCGAACGAATGCCCTCCAACTGACTCTGCGTCACCTGGACGTGCTCGTCAAAACCCTGCTGGAGCCGCTCTACGTCAGCCGCCAGGCAGGAGTAGCCAGTTGCTAAGATGTCATGCCGCTCTGCAGCCATATCCATCTCCTCCTCCTCCATCTCCTCCTCCTCCATCTCCTCATCCTCGGACTCATCCCCTGTAGGCTCTCCCTCCTCCATCTCCACCGGGGCATCCATATCTACATCGTCTAGTGGATCACCCTGGTGGTCCTGTCGCTCTAAGTGTTGCCTCACTCGCTCCCAATGAGTAGATGTGAAGTGGGTGGGCGGTGCCAACTGGATGTCAGTATCACTGACCGGTATACTGGCACTACTGAGAAAAGCGGCGATCAGGAAAGGAAAGGGAAGCCGCCAACTCGCTGCTCACCTCATCCTCTTGTTGACGAGGCCGTCCCAGACTTTGTACATCTGCCCCAGATCAGCGACGGGACAGAAAACCAAGTGCCCGTGTGGAAAGCATAGAGGCAACGGAGGAGGTCGCCCTTGCGCTCTGCCACGTGCTACAAAGGACACGTGTTCTTGATGAGAACGGTGTCCAAGAACCAAAATCTGCTCGGGCACATCGATTTGGACGTGCAATTGTGACTGGGCGTGGTAAACGCCCCACCACACATGTCCATCACGATCGAGAACAGTGTCATGTCTGCTGGGATTGCGGCCCTGTAAAGTGGTCGACCGTCCTGGTCAACCATGTCTGGTGGCTGCTGGTGAGGGATGCCGAGCATCTGAGCAATCTGGCTCGGCGTAATCGTGATAGTGACGGTGTCCACGACCATCTTTAGTGTATCAGGCACGGTGCAGGGGTAGGTCATGTGATCGTAAAAGACCTGCACTAAGGGCTCGTGTGCCACGTCAGTGGGAGGCACACATAGCCGGTCAAGGCGACGCCTCCAGAGCTCGGCGACAGTCCACGCACTGTCGGGACGCCTCTCGAACTCTGCTAAGTCAAAAATCTACTCCGGGTGAAACTTTCGAGACCGAAAGACTCGCCTGGGCACGTCTCTAACTGCACTGGGGGCATTCTTCACCCTCGCCATAGCCTCGGAACAGTCTGCACTTTATTCCAAAAATTACGTAAATAAAAGATAAATAAGAAGAAAACTAAACTAAGGATAAACTAAAAGAAGAAAAGTGAAAATGAGGTCCTAGTCCATGATGCTGACGAGAATTCAAAAAGTCGCTCTCAAAGAGACAGTGCAAGCGGATGCAACCGAAACGATGGGCCACAGTTACAAACCGTACACTAAGCATTTGAAACATAGAGAGCACAAAATCTCAATCCTACATGAATTCCTACCCCCCCCCCGACACTCGCAAAATTTCATTACAAACACCGCAATTGCACCCATCCAACCCAATATCATCTAACCATGTTTATTACACAGTAAAACTATCAAAAATAGCGAGAGAGTACACAAAATGTAGCCATGCATCACTTACCTCAAGAGGAAGAAGATGAACGACTCAAACAGAAGAAGACCCACTCGCAGCCGCGAAGAGAAGAGCGCGCGAGTGCTAGCGGCGGCTTCGGATGATGTCGAACGGCGGGTGATGATCGGCGATGAAAGATCACGTGTGGAATGGTGTTTGGAGGGCTCTGGATCACTCGGAGAAGAGAAGGAAGTCGGATAGTTCTTTTGAAATGAGAGGGAAGCCCAACGGTTTAAATAGGATTTCGGCTCACGTGCAGGCATCGCGTGCATCTCGATTGATCGAGATTTCGATTAATTGAAATCCAACTTCGATCAATCGAGATCACCTTCGATCGATCGAAATCTCTCCTTCTATTAATCGAGACTTTCTTTGGTGAATCGAGACTTTTAATTCGATCAATCAAAAATTTATTTCGTTCAATCAAAATTTATTTTGATCAATCGAAATTTTCTCTTCGATTAATCGAAATGTTCAATCGATCGAAGACCAATCGAAATGTTATCGAAGAATACTACCTCTCGGGACTTTTGGATTTGCAATTCTCTGTTATTTCTCGATCAATCGAGACTGAAATCTCGATCAATCGAGATCTCGATTGATCGAGATCCTGGCTTCGATCAATCGAAATGCTCAAAAACAGTCAGCTTGACTTATGCTTCAGGGACTTGGATTTTTGGGAATTAGATACTACATTGCGTAGATACAAACTTTACTTTGGATTAAAGGGACATCATGGAGGCATGATAGCTACCATGGCCATGCCACCTTACACGTCTATGGCATGACGTTCGGATCGGCTCACGAGTCAAAATACACGGGATTCGTCAAAGTGATGACATCCACGTACTCGGTGGTAACTTGGTCATCCACACATACTTTTAAGCGCTGCCCATTTACTTTGAACAACGAGCCATCTTTCAAGTCCTTTAATTCCATCGCTCCGTGGGGAGCGACGGAATTAACCAACGGAGGAAAGGGTTCTATCAGAATTCTCCCTTTAGGCACATCCATGACAGTATTGACATCGAGCATTGAGTTGACTTCACAAATAGATTGCTCAATGTCAAAATCATCATAGTTGAAGTGATTTAAGCATGCCTCTAAAGGATCCTTGGAAAGAATAGAAGGAAGTGCTTCTTGAACAAGGTCTTCCACAACATCGACACAAAAGCATTCACTTTCGTCTTCGGATGGGTGGTGGGAAGCATTGAAGATGTTCAAGCGGACTTTCATATTCTCGAAAGAGATGTCCATCATTTCGGTACGGCAATTAATGCAAGCGTTTGTCGTGGCCAAAAATGGACGACCTAGAATGATAGGAATATGTCGATTTGGATTTTGGACCGGTTCCGTGTCAAGGACTATGAAGTCCACCGGAAAATAGAATTTGTCCACTTGAATGATTACATCCTCAATTATGCCACGTGGCTGCTTCACCGAGCGGTCGGCAAGTTGCAACACAACCGTGGTATGCTTAAGTTCCCCCAAACCTAGCTGTTGGTAAACTGAGAATGGAAGAAAATTGACACTAGCCCCTAAATCAAGAAGTGCCTTTTCAAAAGATTGATTTCCGATGGTGCACGAAATGGTCGGAGCACCCAGATCTTTGAATTTAGGAGGGGCTTGGTGTTGGAAAATGGAGCTTATATGCTCAGTTAAGAGGACTTTCTTAGAAACATTATTCCTAGATTTGCACTTTTGAGTGCACAAGTCCTTCAAATATTTAGCATAGGAGGGAATTTGTCGAATGGCATCAAGGAGAGGGAGATTGATCTTTACTTGTTTGAAGATCTCCATCATATCTTGGATTTTCTCTCCTTGCTTTCCAAAATGAGAAGGTTCCTTCAATCTTTGAGGAAAAGGAACCAGAGGTTCAAAAGAAGTGTCAAGATTTGGAATTGATGAAGGCACAACTTCACTTGCCTTTCCTTTTGGATTTAAATGGGATTCTTGCACATTTGGATTTGAAGGAAACAATTTTGGATTCAATTGGGATTCTTTTGGATTTTTGGGTTGCTCTTGGAATTCCTTCTTCTCTTCCTCCCCTACCCTGGAATTGATGATTTTACCACTCCTTAAGGTGGTGATTGATTGAACTTGCTCCGGAGGAGCATTGCAAGTTGAAGATGATGGATCCTCAATCATATGAACACCCTTAGGATTTGCCACCGGTTGACTCGGCAACTTACCTTCCTCCCTTCTATTTAAGGCATTAGCTAGTTGCCTGATTTGAGCTTCTAACCTAGCCATAGATTGAGCATTTGCTTCCAGCTTAGAGATTGATTGAGAATGAGTTTGCAATAATCGGGTATTAGCCTCAAGATTGCTTATCACTCTTTCTTCAAAGCCTTGGCTTCTCGGAAGAGGTGGTGGTTGTTGGTAATTGGATCTTTGATGGTAGGGTTGAGGATTCGGCCTATATTGAGGCTGTTGAGATTGGGAATTAAAAGAATTCTGCCCTTGGAAAGAGGGACTTGATTCTTGAGGTTTCCATGAAAAAGCCGGATGGTTCTTGTAACCAGGATTGTACGTGTTTGAATATGGATCATTCATTTGTTTAGAGTACAAGGCATTCGCTTGCTCTTGAGCATAATCAGGAGATTGCCCGGCAATAGGATAATCTCACACAAAATGTGAAGTACTGTAGCAAAACGAACACCCTTCCTGATTTTGAACAGGTTGGCTTGGAGTAGGCAGCCCATTTTTCATGCTTAGGTCCATTTTTCGGGATAAGGCTTCTACTTGCATGGCAACCTCATCTACCCGTGAAATTTCATGCACTCCTCTACAAGGTTGGGTGGCCTTCCCTTTCCTAGTGGAGGAGCGTTGAGTTGAATTGTTGCTTAGGGTTTGAAAAAGTTTCCATGCCTCATCAGGGCTTTTCAAAAGGTATCCTCCCCCACAAGCGGAGTCTATCATTTGTCTATGTTGCTCACTCACCCCATCGTAAAAACTTTGCACTAGCTGCCATTTTGGGACAGCATGATGCGGACAAGATTTTAAAAGATCTTTTAACCTCTCCCACGTCTCATGAAATTGTTCTTGGTCAATTTGGGTGAATTCGGTGATGGCTCTCCGAATGTCACTCGTCTTACCCATTGGGAAGTATTTTTTCAAGAACTCTATTTGCATCTCCGCCCAAGAATGGATTGAGTTAGGTTCTAAGGAATTGAACCAACTTCTAGCTTTATCTTTTAGGGAGAATGGGAACATACGCAACTTTAGATCATCCTCCGTAAAGTGTGGTACACGAATAGTGGAACACACAAAAAGGAAGTAATCTAAGTGCCGGTATGGATCCTCATTAGGGAGACCATGGAAGCTATTAAGAAGATTGGTGGTGGAGGACTTTATTTCGAATTGATTTTCCGCTACATCCGGAAATTGGATACATGAAGGTACTTCAAATGTAGTCGAAAGGTAAAAGTCTATAAGCAACTCTCCTTGAGGAGGTGGAGGTGGAGGTGGTTGTTCATGATTAAAAGGAGGTAGTCTAGTAGGTTGTCTTTCATTTGGATCCATGTTTTCAGTCCTAGGCAATATAGGGTCCCTAGAGGTTCCTCTACGTTGTCTAAGTGTTCTTTCAAGTTCAATATTACAAGGAAGCAAAGGAAGTGACAAGGACCGTCTACCTAGCATGCATTAATTATAGAACAACACCTCAATACAAAAAAAAATTATATAAATTAAACAATAATATATACAAAAAGAATGAAAGAACTCAAACCACTAATTTTAGATTTTATACTCACAAAGGGTTCCAACTTCAATTCTTTTCGACGCCCGCTATGTGGTATACCTAAAGTCAAGAAGTTTGAGCAATAAGAACAAAATATATACAAAAAAAAAATGAAAGAATTTATAGCCTAAGAATTAAACCAAATTTAATCTTCCAATGGCGACAATTAAACCGTAGTCCCCGGCAACGGCGCCAAAATTTTGATGTGGTCGGAACTAAATTATATTGTAAGCTTAATTTTTGCCCTTTTTATCAAAATATAATTTAACCACTTGCAAGAGCACGACTCTTTGCAGATAGGGTTCTATATAGAGGGTATCGATCCCACGAGGACTAGTCTAAATTGCCTTAAAGGAAGATTAATTCTACTTTAATTCTAAAAATAGATTTTTGGAATTTTGTTTATAATCTATTGCATGAATGAAATGACAATAAAATTAAAGTGTTTGAGTTGGGAGAGAGAGCTAGGGGTGGTTTCCACCACTAGCCATTCACATGTTCATAAGTGTAGCAAGCATGGGATTCATAAATTAAATGCCTAACAATGTCATTAGGCTTGTGACCTCAATGACATATCAAAAGATCAATGTGTGTGCTAACCTATCATAATCCATCTTCAACAAGCATAGCTCTTCAACCTAACTAACTACCTAATTACCCTACTCTCTAAGTGAACACTACATGCATCCAAACTACCTTGTCTTGGCATGGTCTATACAAGCAAACATCACACATTCATTTAAACACCATTATCTAGCCATCATTTGCACTTTTTGTGGAACATGCAAATGTTGTGCATTCAAGTGACAAAATCTACTCTAAGACAAGAATAAATTCCAAATCAAATGAATATATATAAGAAATGTATTTGTGTACATATTCACTAGGCTAAATAATCAACATTTAAATAAAAATCCCCAAGTGCTACAAAAATGAACAAATTTACATGGCTAGGTGTGTCAATCACACCCTAGTGGAGGAGTTAGTTGGTCATGGCAGCCTTGCACCCTTCCATTGATGAAGAAAGTGAAGCTTCTTGGTCTGGTTCAGCTCCTCTTCTTCCTCTCCCGAAGGTCTCTCCATGGATGGTCTGATGTATATTGAGAGATATATGAGATATGAGAGATATGGCCCTTTTTGTGCTTTTTGGCTCCTTTTTCTACCTTGGGGCCCACCATATATATATATATATCAATATATATATCCCTTGTATCAAGAAGGTACCAAAAAGTCTTGTTCAAGTTAGACAATCCCCCCAAGTCGTGCAAAAAGGGGGATTTTGTTGCAAGTGGGAGAGCAGGTGAGCAAGTGGCCAAGTGGGTTCTGCAGAATCTCGATCAATCGAGATTGGATCTCGTTTGATCGAGATTTCGATCAATCGAAATGAGATCTCGATCAATCGAGATTTCGATTAATCGAGATCAACATCTCGATTGATCGAGATGGCTTTGGCTGCAATTCTGATTTTTCCTCTTCAGCTGCAAATAGCTTCAAACTTTGCTCCATTTTGATTGTTAGATATAAATGCTAGGGGGACACGTACCCAGAAGTGTCCATATGAATTGTAAAGCAGGTGTAATATATCAGGAGCTGATTATTTAGAACGGGTCATGCCCGATTTTCATAAAAATAATTGGAAATTGAGATTGCATGATCAGGTAGTGGTTATAGCATGAGGTTGAGTAAACGGGTTCGCGACTCGGGGTTCGGGTCGGTCTGGGGGAGTCCCGATGGTCCGGATTTTGGGGCGTGACAATATGTGTAAACTTGTGAGGATGGTTGGGTTGTATATCAGTAAATTAAGGAGTATACATAATGAAAATAAGGATCAAAGTGTGTAGTTTGATATTTAGAAAAATTCTGGAGAGTATCAGCAAAAGGACATTTTGATCGTGGGAAATGCCCATTTCGCAGGATCAAAATGCCCTCGATTAAACAAATCGCAAAATTTTTTATGAAAGGTGGGTGAAATTCCAGTGGGATCTCGATATACTTCGCAAGTACTTTGATTGAGCATAAATTTTGACCATACAAAACTAAGATTTCAATTATGCGAACTATAGTTCGATTGTGCGAAATTGACTGGAACTAGGTGTGTGTTCAAGGTACCTATGCATGTATATCTTTAATAGATATTGTACATAGTGACCTTGAATTGATTATGTATGTATGCTATAATGGTATAAGAATGCTTCTGGTAGACTTTGAGATCATAACTTAAATTAATTGATCGATGTGAAATTCTAGTGAGGATTTCATATATATGTTAAGGCTTCCGCTAATTTATGAAATGATAACTTAGATTGTTGATCATTGTGATGTATCCCCTGAGCAATAGATGTATTGATAAGGTAAAGGTTTCCATGATAAGTTATGTCCTAGGAGTCAGGGTGTGATAGATGGTATCAAATCATCATATCAAAGTGAGATTGTAATTGAGATAATTCATGTGAATGAATGAATGGATTCACACTTGAAAATTTGGGCTCAGACTGGAGAAGTCCTGGCCGTCTAGATTTCAAGTCTTGACATCTTGGTATCAGAGCATAGCTTGTTGTTAGAGCTTAACTAGGTGAAATACCTAGGGACGACGGGTAAGGGTTGAACCACATTTTGACTTGAAAGGAATTGATGATAACTATTCCAAAGCTGGTAAAGGTTATATTACATGTAGTTTCATGATTGGTTAGAACCTTTGAGTTTGAAAACCTAGAAATACATGTAGGCATAGCATAGTTAATTAGAGAACTTATGTGCATGCGAAATGTGTTTACATGATAATATGATAAGTACTTATATGATACTATGTCTTATATATTATGTGTTAATTTGAAAACATGTTTATGTAATTAAATGTGTGTTGAAAAGTATGTCTATGTGTTACGTGAGAAAGTGATAACATATTGTTATGTTATGTAATAGTTTGATCATGTTTAGTAAATGGCATGAGATAACTTGATTTGTTGTCCTATATCTTGAACTGATAGAGATATGCCACCTAGACGTCGATGAGGGGCAGTTGGGGGCAAAGTTCCCGAGGGAGACAACATGATTAGGCATTACCCATAACAAAGTGGCAATGCTAAGTGTGGACAGAATTTTTAGTAGAGATCAGCACAGACCGTGACTGCACAATTGAGCTACAGAGTAGTGCCTCTACTGCAGCTAGCTATGTCTGCTCAGAGTGTGAGACTAGTGAGGAGATCTACCCCTAGTCCATCCACATAGAAGTCAGATTTTTAGGCTAGTAGAGTACAGGATCAGAGGGCACAGGGCAAGGTATACGCTGTTACACCAGCAAACAGCTCAGTAAGACCTTCAGTGGTTAGAGGTATATTTCTATAGTACAGTTCCTAGGCCCGTGTATTGATTGATTCTAGTGCATCATACTCATTTATTGTTTCATCATTTATATAGGCATTGGGGCAGCTAGAGGTTAGTCCATTGGGTAGAGCTATTTTTGTTGATACGCCTATGGGGGGTACAGTGATCTTTGATAAAGTGTGTCGGGAATCTACTATTGAGATAGCCAGGAGAACACTTGATTTTGATTTCAATCTCCTAGATATCAGTAGTTTTGATATCATCCTTGTAAGGGCCGGAATTATTTTGACCGGTTCCGGGCAATTTTGGACCGGATCAAATTTTTTTCGGATTAATTCAATCCCGGAAAGGGTGTGGGTATATTTTCATATAAGTGGAAAGTGTATGTATATGTATATATATATATATGTATATATATATATATGGTGCCTATATTTATATTTAATTATAACTACAGGGTGGGCTCATATGCAATTATGAAGAAATGTGGGTTAAGTATGTATATATATATAATATATGTACATAAATAATGAGTGGACCTTATTTGGTAGAAGAAAAGAGGATAAGAAATGAGAGGAGGAGAAAGAATCAGCCGAAAGAAGAGAAAAAGAAGGAGAAAGAAAAGAAGAAAAAGAAAAGAAAAGAAAAGAGAAAGAAAAGAAAAGAAAAATAAAAAGAAGGAAAAAGAGAGAGAGAAGGAGAAGTCGGGGAGAGAGAAAGAAGAACCAAGAAGAGGGATCGGGAGAGAGGAAAGAGAAGCCGCGACGGCGGCAGGTGGGTTCTCACGGTGGGGCTTCGGCTGGCCGTCGGTAGCGGTGGTGACGGGGGGTGAAGTTGCCCAGTGTCGCGTGGTGCTCGGACCGAAGGGGGTTGTTTGCAGCTGGGGTTTCTGGGTCGTGTTGGTTTCAGTTGAGTACGGCTGTTGAGGTGGCACTCCGGCGATGGTAGAGGCTTCAGATGGGGCTGGGTTAGTCCAATTTTTGGGTTGAGCACAACTGGTTCGCTGGTTCGATGGGGGTTTTGATGGTTGGTTCGATCTTGGGTCGAGCTTGGTGGTGTTTGGCTGGGTTCACGGCTGGGTTTTCTTGGGCCGGCTGTGGGTGAGGGTGTTGATGCCGTGGTGGTGCCCGGTCTTCGACAGGTGGGTCAGTTTACAGAGGCTTCAGTTGATAGATCCATTACAGTGAGTTGGTTGGGTTTGGTTTTCAAATGGACTTCGTTTGGGTATGGTGAGTGGTGGACTTTGTGGTTGTAGCTTGTGGGTTGTTGACAGCGGCTGGGACTTCTTGACTGAGGGTTGTGGATCTCCAGTTTGGGTTAGCTTCAGATGGCCCGACGATAGTGCGCTCGACTTGGTTAGGGGCTGTTTTAGCTTGGATTTGCAAAACTTATGGTGGCTGATCATGGAGGTTGAATTTGGGTTCGGCTTTGGAGTCGACAATAGTGCCGAAGCTTAGGGCTTTGATTGGGTGGTTTGGTATGGCTTGAGATTGAACTTGGATAGTGGGTGATTTGAAAAAGGAAATGGATTGTTAGAAGATGATGAGCTTGGGCTGCCAACTTGGATTAAATTGGGTCAATTGAAAGTGGTTTATGAACTGGGCTCCTAACATTAATTGGGCCAAACCTGGAAATTAAAAAGGGAACGAAGTGGCCCGATGGATTCTATGGGTGGGTTTTGACACAAGACTGGACCAGACCGGACATGGAAAAGGACCGCTTTGCAAGCGCGGACTTGGCAAAACGGGACCTAAGGCAAGTTGATTCTTGCCAATATCTTTATGTATATTTTAATTATGCTGATTAATTTTACATATGTGCTTAATTTAGTCATATGTGGCGTTTGCATATATATAGGTGCATATGTATATATATAAAGGTGTTTATATATATATATATATATATATATATATATATATATATATATATATATATATATACGTGGGATGTGAGGATATATATATGTGGGTAGATATATATATATATATATATATGTGTGTGGGCTTGGAGGGTAAGAGCATTGTTAAACTCAAATGCTGATTTGCATTGTTATATGCATGTTTAGGGATTGAGCCATGTAAAGCATGCTAAATTATATATGTATAGTTAGCCAGATGTTGCCTTGCATGCATATATGATTCTTATGCATAGTTGAGTATACATAAATATATATGTGATTACATATTTGGTGCAATAGTAGAAATGCATGCTAAATTGATTATAGCATAGAAGCGCATCGTAAAAGCATGAAATGTGTGAAGTGTTATGTATGTTTTTACTACCTATATGGATGACATGATATATACATATATATTTACGTGATTGTATATGGTTGTAAGAATGCATGTTGGTTGCTCGTAGTAAAATGCATGATTGGAATGAAAGCATGATTATATTTATGCTAATATACGTATATATGTGATTATATGCAAGATGTGACATCTATGTATATTTTGTGTATGTGCGAATGTGAAAATGTGGTGTTTATAGATTTATGCATGAGAGATGTAATTTTCCTAAAAATCCATAAGCATGATGATTTCCATGATATGAGTGTGATGACATTGTGACAATCTTGAGGTGAAAGGAAAATGCATTGGTTTGACAAAAATGCATTCATGGTGTGGATAAGTGCATAAGTGTGATTATATGCACTATATATGATGATTTTGGGGCAGGAGTGTGAAATTAAGATAAGGGGAAGGCCTCTAGGGTGAAAGACCCAAAACTTGGCCAAGAGGAGGTGCTCCCTTCTAGTTAGTAACTCGATAAAGTACAAACAGAGTTTGGGTGCCGAAGAGTCCCTTACTATTGGAGTGATGAGAAAGCCCCCTATGAATTAGTTTGGTGTGAGTTATATACATATGTATTTGCACTTTATGTGAAGCATCATGCATGATTTGAAAAATGTGGATGTTTGGGTAAAAATGCATGAGCATGTGCATTTATGCATGATTCAATGGATCTTGTTGAGTAGGTGACGTGGTATTTGAATTACATTGTTCATGTAAATGCTTCTACTTAAATATGTCTTCTATACATATTGATGCTGGATGTGTATTGCTCTTGAACAAGTTGTAAATGATTTTCATAAGTCATGAGGAGTAGATTTAAATGTTCATAAGTGCTAGAACTGCCATGTGCATTGTTGGTTCATGTATGCTAGGAGGGGCATGACTTTAAATATTGTGATATATTTAAGTGCATGTATATTTTTGAGAATATGTGAGGATCGACCTGCTGCTGCGATGATAGTATGGTTCTTCATACCTTGTTGGGCCTTTGAGCTCACCCCCTCCCAGGTTTTGTAGGTGTTGCTGATTACGGAGTCAGTTAGGGGACTCATAGTACCGGTCGCAGAGGTAGTAGTTAAATTCTTTAGAATTTAATGTTTAACTAGGACATTGGATTGATGTTTCTCATTTGGATTAGATGAATGGAGAGATTGTGTTGATTCAGCTCCTTCAGTTGTATTTTATTCATGTGATGTATGTATTTAATACGGACATTCGAGGACTGAGGCATGTATTTTTTATTATATTATGCATGTTGTAGAAATGCTGGGGGGACACGTGCCCAGAAGTGTCCATTTTTATTGTTAGAAATAAATGCTGGGGGGGACACGTGCCCAGAAATGTCCATATGAATTGTAAAGCAGGTGTAACATGTCACGAGCTAATTATTTAGAATGGGTCATGCCTGATTTTCGTAAAAATAATTGGGAATTGAGATTGAATGATCAGGTGGTGGTTATAGCGTGAGGTTGAGTAAACGGGTTCGCGACTCGGGGTCCGGGTCGGTCCGGGGGAGTCTCGGTGGTCCGGATTTCGGGGTGTGACAATCCTTGGGATGGTTTAGTTGTCAGAGTTTCATGCGATGATAGACTGTTTTATAGGGAAAGAAATAATTTGTACGCCCGAGGGCAAGTGTTTTTATTTTGTTGGGGATAGGAATGATTCCTATACTTCTCCATGATATAGCATTAGTAGCGGGGAGCGACATAGTTTTATCTTGGCTCGTCTTTTGGTCAAAAAAGAGAGATCCCGAGAAAAATATATCCAACAGTAGTGTGTGACTTTTTAGATGTATTTTTGAAGGATTTAATGGAGTTACATCCCAAGAGAGAAGTAGAGTTTGGCGTTGATCTTATAACTGGTACGACACCTATTTCTATGGCACCATATCGGATGGCACCAGCAGAGTTGGCAGAATTAAAATGTCAATTAGATTATTTGAAAGTTAAAGGCTTTATTAGACCGAGTGCATCACCGTGGGGAGCACCGATGTTGTTTGCTAAAAAGAAATATGGTTCTTTGAGATTATACATTGATTATCGAAAGTTAAATCATGTGACAATTAAGAACAAGTATTCGTTACCGAGGATAGATGACTTATTTGATCAATTGAATGGAGCTCACTACTTCTCAAAATTTAACTTAAGGTCGGGTTATTATCAATTGAGAGCAAAGGATGAGGATATCCATAAAATGGCTTTTTGTATGCAGTATGGACGCTATGAGTTCCTGGTAATGCCATTTAGTTTAATTAATGAACCGGTGACATTTATGGATTTGATGAATAGCGCATTTCATGAGTATCTAGACACTTTTGTGGTGGTGTTTGTAGATGACATACTTGTGTACTTATCTTTGGAGGAGGAGCATGAATTACATTTGAATATAGTTTTCCAAATCTTTAGAGAGCACCAATTGTATGTAAAGTATGAAAAATGTGAGTTTTGGCTCCAATAGGTGAAATTCCTTAGGCATGTTACTTTTTGAGGTGGAGTTTCTGTCGATCCATCTAAGATTGAGGTCATGATGAGTTGGAAAAGTTTGAAAAGTGTCTTCAAGATTTGGAGTTTTCTTGGTTTAGCGAGCTACTATAAGAGGTTTGTGAAAGACTTCTCTAGTATTACAGCCTTTATGACACAACTCACTTGTAAGGATGTGAAGTTTGTGTGGAACGAGGCATGTGAGTAGGCTTTCCGTGAGTTAAAGAAACGGTTAACAACAGCTTCTATTTTAGTGATACTCGAGCATGGCTTGGGGTATGTGATTTATTGTGATGCTTCAAGGAATGGGCTAGGTTAGTATTGATGCAATGTGATGGAGTAGTTGCTTATGGGTCTAGGCAATTAAAGACTCACAAGCACAACTATCCTACACATGATTTGGAGTTAGCGGTAGTTATTTTTTATTGAAGTGGTGGAGACACTACTTATATGGTGAGAAATTCGAGATGTATTCGGATCACAAAAGTCTCAAGTAACTTTTCTCCCAAAAGGACTTGAACATGAGACAGAGGCAATGGGTTGAGTATATAGAGGATTACAACTTTGATTTGCAATACCATCCGGGAAAAGCAAATGTAGTGGTGGATGCCTTGAGTAGAAAGTCTCATGGGACTATAACTAGCATAGCCATATAGAAATGGAAAATAATGAAACATTTCTCAGAGTTAGGATTATATTTCAGTGATGATAGTGAGTCACCTACATTATTTAGCTTGGTAGTTCAACCTATGCTTATGAGCAAGGTGATTGAGGCATAGAAATGAGATAGTGAGTTAGAGACCATTCACTCACAGATTGTTAGTAATATGACAGTGGAGGATTGGACCGTACATTCAGATGGGGGTCTATGATTCAAAGGATTGATGGCAGTTCCTTTTTATTATCGTGATGATGTATTATAGGAATTCATCATTCTCGTTTTACAATTCATCCTGGTAGAACCAAAATGTACCATAATGTGAGATGCCAATATTGGTAGCGAGGTATGAAAATAGAAGTGGCACAATTTGTGGTGAGGTGCCTTACTTATCAACAAGTAAAGGCAGAACATCGAAAGCTAGTTGGGTTGTTGCAGCCATTACCAGTGGTGGAGTGGCAATGAGAACATATTACCATGGATTTTGCAACGAGTTTTCCGAGATCAAACAAAGGCAATGATACAGTTTGGGTCGTCATGGACAGATTGACCAAAGCAGCACACTTTTTGCGTATGAGGTTGACAAATGATGTGAGAAGGCTTAGTAAGCAATATGTAGAGCAGATTATGAGATTACATGGGGCTCTAGTACCATTGTATCGGATAGGGATCCACGATTTACTATAAGATTATGGCAGGGATTCCAAATAGTATCGAACATAGAGTTGCACTTTAGCATAACATTTCATCCTTAGACCAATGGACAATTGGAGCATACTATACAGATATTAGAGGATATGTTTGTGCTTGTATTTTGGACTTTGGCAATGGTTGGGAGGACCATTTTCTACTTGTAGACTTTGAGGACAATAACAGCTATCAGGCTAGTATTCAGATGGCACCATTTGAGGCATTGTACGACAGACCTTGTAGCTCTCTAGTCTGTTGGACTGAGGTTGGCAAGACAATAGTCTTAGGACCAGATGTTGTACATGAGACTATAGAGAAAATCAAGTTGATTAAGCAGCAATTGTTGACAGTTCAAAGTCAACAAAAGAGCAATACCGATAGGAGACGGCGACCGCTATCCTTGAGGTGGGAGACTGTGTGTTTCTTAAGGTGTCACCATGGAAAGGATTGATGCTTTTTGGGCCGAATGGCAAATTGTCACCTGGATACATTGAGTCATTTGAGATCCTTGAGTGTGTTAATAAGGTGGCTTACAGATTGGCTTTGCCACCACAATTGGAAAAGGTTCACAATGGATCCCTAGGGTGAAAGACCCAAAACTTGGTCAAATGTGTGTCGCATCCGTTGAAATAGTGAACTAAGAAGTGAAAGCAGAGTTTGGGTGCCAATGGGACCCTTACTATTGATTTGATAAGAACGCCCCCCTTTGAATTGATTTTTGAACTTATGTGGCGTGAGTTATATATTGAATTGTGACTTGCTCAATTTGCTATATGTATGTATACATTGGAATGTGAAGCATCACAAATGATTTATAAAACATGATTGTTTATGGGTAAAAAGGATGAATATTTCTCATATAGAATATAAAGATTTCATATGCATTCATGCATAGCCGCCTAAGTTAGAGTAGAGTTGGGTGTATCATTCCTACTAAGTGAGAGAGGATAAGCTCACCCCCTATTTACAAAATTTTTATAGAAAAGGCCCCAATGGAGAATGAATTATGAATGGCTCAATGGACCTTGTTGAGTTCCATTTTTGGACTTTTAACCTTTTGAGATGTAAATAGATGTTTGTAGAGACTGTGCTCAATTTTGGTCGGTTTTTCAATTTTTGTCATTTATTGCTTTAAACACATTTTAAATGATATTTAACATGCTTTAAATTCGGGGAACATGTTTAGAAGGTTAGAATGTGGTTTCGAAAAGTTTTGGCAACTTTTGAAAAAGTTTGACTTTTTGGTCAACTGGAGCCCCGGGATGAGGTTAAGTGGGTCCGAAAAATTTAGAAAATTTTACTTTTGGTTATGGACTAAATGAAATGTTTAGAGTGTTGAGGAAGTAATTTCGAGTCCAACAGAGTTTTCAGGAATTAATTCCGAGGTCGGGAAGGTACATTAAGTGGTCGGGGGTAAAATGGTCATTTCGCGCCCCTAGGATTGAGATAAATATCAAAAAGGGTCTGAAATATTTCATTTTATAGATCTCTCTCTCTCTCTACGTCTCCCACTTCATCTCTCTCCCTTCTCTCTAGATTTTAGGTCACTTGAAGTGTGATTTGGAAGATCCCGAAGAAGGGAAGTGTGTAGAGGGCGTTGAGGGCTTCGGTTTGAACGGATCAAAGTCCACATTTCGTGAAGTTGAGAAAGTTGGGATTTCTGATAGGCGTTGAATGTTACGCATTCTAGCCTCTTAACTTATGTATTTTATTCTCTTAGTGATAGATTATTTTGTTATTTTACTTTGTTTTAGTGTTTTCTATATTTTTAGAGCCTTAATGATTATTTCAGTGAAAACCAAGCTTTTGGGGTTTTAAAGAAGACATCCAAGAGGGTTAGATGAAGCCTATATCAAAGGAAACCATTCAACCATTTATTTCAACTCAAAACAGCCCAAGGAAGAAGTCCAAGAGAATTACAACTGCTTAAGAAGGTTTCGGGCCTGAAGTCCAAATCTGCGCATAATACAATCTTAATCCTGTTTTGAAAATCGGACCAGAAGTCTTATTTTTGAGCCTCAAATTGATATAATTTGATTTTGCACACTTTTGTATTTCACAAAAATTCTGTAAATCGGACTTCTAGTGGGTCAAAAGTTGGGCCAAAGTTAGCAGGAAAAACCCACCTGATTAGTGCTGCGAGAAACCCTAATATATTCCTAATTGGATTATGACTTTGGTGTATTCTCTTGGAGAATAAAGTGAAGAATAAGAGGCTGAGTTGGGGGAGAGATTACAGAGATTGGAGAGTCCGAGAGGGGTGAGAAGATAACAGAAACATATTTACAGAGCCATTGGAGAACAAAGTCATACGCATAATTCATGAAGATAATGCCTTCTTCCTCAACAGTTGAAGCTTCTTCTTCTACCATGAGCGGCAAGTTCATCCACTAGGGTTTTGATGTAGCCCTAACAAAGCATCAATGGTTTGATTGTTTTAATTATTGGGGACCTTTATATACATGCATAAATTGTGTAATTTAGAGGATTCTTATTATAGAATTGAACAATAAAATTCTTGTAAATTCAGTTTCAATGATTTCTTATCTTGTCTTAGATATTTAGTTGTTGTTATTGAATTCAATCTCTCTTGTTTTATGTGATTATGGGAGCGATTATTACACAATGGTAATCACTGAATATATTGTTAAGAGCTTTGATGGATTATGCCTAGAGAAGATGAACCATACTACACCCTAGATTAGAGTAGTTAGGCAGATGGCCCATGCCAATCGAAGATAGTCCATGGCTTAGCCTTAATCATATGTTATCTTCTTGATGGATGAAGGTGAGCTTATAGCCACCGACACCACTTATGCATGATGTAATTCCCCTATAGTTGATTCAATTGACCATTGATTGCGGAGTTAGTGGTAAAGTCAACCACCCTAGATTTCTCTCTTATTATCTTCAAAATCTATTTTACTTTGATTTATTTTATTTTAATTTTTAATTATTTTAGTTTAAAAATTAGAATTCTTTTCTTATAAATTTAATTATAATTAATTTCGTATTCCAACTCATCAGACCATAATCCCTGAGGTACGATACCCCTTTCGATAGCCCTATTCTGCAAGGAATTCGTTCTATTGCGATGTGTGAAAATTTTTAATTGATAGACTTTTTTGAGTCAGACTCACACACGAATCAATTTTTGGCGCCGTTGCCGGGGATTATCTATTTGATTGATTGAATTTTACAGAATTAATTTTAATTGGATTTTTAGTTTAGGAAATTTTTATATTTTATTTTTAATTTTGTTTTTGTTTTCTTTTCAGGTGTTTTGGTTAATATATGTAAGGTCGTTGTTCTGTAGCTGGTCCTTTGATACCTCTTGATCATGAGCCTGAACGTACTCTTAAACAACAGAGAAATATCCCTGTTGATACCATTGTGCAAGAGAAAGAATTAATTGAAGACATGGTAGAAGAGAGGAATAACAACCTTCTTCCTAATGCTGATGGATAAAGAGCTAGATTGCTTAGGGACTATTATGTTCCTGAGACATATACCTCACTAGCAGGTTTTCAACTACCTAATGTCACAGCACAAAATTATGAGATCAAGTCTAGCATTATTCAGATGCTACCATCTTATTTTGGGCTGACTCAAGAAGACCCTTACAAGCACCTGGATGACTTCATTGAAGTGTGCTCAACTACCAAAATTCACAACTTCTCTGAAGATGCTTTCAGAATGAGACTTTTTCCATTCTCCTTGAAAGACAAAGCAAAATATTGGTTCAATTCTCTACCGGCAGGTTCTATCACGACTTGGACTCAGATGCAACATGAGTTTCTCAAGAAGTATTTTTCGATAGGGAAGACCAATCAGTTCAGATGTGCTATAACTGGTTTCTCCCAACATGAAGGGGAATAATTTTATGAGACATGGAAAAGATTCAAGGACCTTCTCAGGAAGTGTCCCCATCATCAAGTTCCTAAGTGGCAACTAGTGCAAAGTTTTCATGAAGGGTTGACAGAAGCTGATAGGCGTTGAATGTTACGCATTCTAGCCTCTTAACTTATGTATTTTATTCTCTTAGTGATAGATTATTTTGTGATTTTACTTTGTTTTAGTGTTTTCTGTATTTTCAGGGCCTTAATAATTATTTCAGTTAAAACCGTGATTTTGGGCTTTTAAAGAAGACATCCAAGATGGTGAGATGAAGCCTACATCAAGGAGATTCACTCAACCATTTATTTCAACTCAAATCAGCCCAAGAAAGCGGTCCAAGAGAATTACAGCTGCTTAAGAAGGTTTCGAGCCTGAAGCCCAAATCTGCGCATAATGCAGTCTTAATCCCGTTTTGGAAAACGGACCACAAGTCTTATTTCTGAGACTCAAATCGACATTATTTTCGCGTAGGGTTGAACGAAATTTGATTATGCACACTTTTGTATTTCACGAAAATTCCGTGAATCGGACTTCTAGTGGGTCAAAAGTTGGGCCGAAGTCAGCAGGAAAAACCCACCTGATTAGTGCTGCGGGAAACCCTAATTAATTCCTAATTGGATTAGGACTTTGGTGAATTCTCTTGGGGAATAAAAGGAAGACTTGGAGGCTGAAGAGTGAGAGCTTACACAGAGATTGGAGAGTCTGAGAGGGCTGAAGAGAACAGAAACATATTGCAGAGCCATTGGAGAACGAAGTCATACGCGTAATTCAGAAAGATGATGTCTTCTTCCTCAACAGTTGAAGCTTCTTCTTCTACCATGAGCGGCTAGTTCATCCACTAGGGTTTTGATGTAGCCCTAACAAAGCATCAATGGTTTGATTGTTTTAATTATTGGGGACCTTTATATACATGCATAGATTGTGTAATTGCGAGCATTCTTATTAATGAATTGAGCAATAAAAGTCTTGTAAATTCAATCTCAATGATTTCTTATCTTGTCTTAGATATTTAGTTGTTGTTATTGAACTCAATCTCTTTTGTTTTCTGTGATCATGAGAGAGATTATTACACAATGGTAATCACTGAATATATTGTTATGAGCTTTGATGGATTATGCCTAGAGAAGATGAACCATACTGCACCCTAGATTAGAGTAGTTAGGCAGATGGCCCATGCCAATCGAAGATAGTCCATGGCTTAGCCTTAATCATATGTTATCTTCTTGACGGATGAAGGTGAGCTTGTAGCCACCGACACCACTTATGCATGATGTAATTCCCCTATAGTTGATTCAATTGACCATTGATTGTGGAGTTAGTGGTGAAGTCAAACACCCTAGGTTTCTCTCTTATTATCTTCATTATCTGTTTACCTTTGATTTATTTTATTTTATCTTTTTAATTAGTTAAAAATCAGAATTCTTTTCTTATAAATTTAATTAGAATTAGTTCTGTGTTCCAACTCATCAGAACATAATCCCTGAGGTACGATACCCATTCCTTTCGATAGCCCTATTCTGCAAGGAATTCGTTCTATTGCGAAGTGTGGAAATTTTTAATTGATATATTTTTGAGTCACACTCACACACGAATCAATTTTTGGCGCCGTTGCCGGGGATTATCTATTTGATTGATTGGATTTTACAGAATTAGTTTTAATTGGATTTTTAGTTTAGGAAATTTTTATATTTTATTTTTAATTTTGTTTTTGTTTTCTTTTCAGGTGCTTTTAGTAATATATGCAAGGTCGTCGTTCTGTGGCTGATCCTTTGATACCTCTTGATCCTGAGCCTGAACGTACTCTTAGACAACAGAGGAACATCCCTGTTGATACCATTGTGCAAGAGGAAGAAATAATTGAAAACATGGCAGAAGAGAGGAATAATAACCTTGTTCCTAATGCTGATGGAGAAAGAGCTAGATTGCTTAGGGACTACTATGTTCCTGAGACATATACCTCGCCAGCAGGTTTTCAACTGCCCAATGTCACAGCACAGAATTATGAGATCAAGTCCAGCATTATTCAGATGCTACCATCTTATTTTGGGCTGACTCAAGAAGACCCTTACAAGCATCTGGATGACTTCATTGAAGTGTGCTCAACTACAAAAATTCACAACTTCTCTGAAGATGCTTTCAGAATGAGACTTTTTCCATTCTCTCTGAAAGACAAAGCAAAGTATTGGTTCAACTCTCTACCGGCTGGTTCTATCACGACTTGGACTCAGATGCAACATGAGTTTCTCAAGAAGTATTTTCCGATAGGGAAGACCAATCAGTTCAGACGTGCTATCACTGGTTTCTCCCAACATGAGGGGGAACAATTTTATGAGACATGGGAAAGATTCAAGTACCTTCTTAGGAAGTGTCCCCATCATCAAGTTCCTAAGTGGCAACTAGTGCAGAGTTTTCATGAAGGGCTCACAGAAGCCAACAGACAGATGGTTGATGCGTCATGTGGAGGTACTTTTATGTTGAAGAGTGAAGAAGAGGCATGGACCTTATTTGAAAATCTTAGTGACAACTCTCTACAACATGTGTCCTCTACTCGTTCTAGCAGACCTGCCACTACCAGGAAGGTTGATGGAATTTTTGAGGTTGGTGCTTCAGAAGCTATGTCAACTGATATTGATTTAATTGCACAGAAGGTAGCAGCAATTATGGCTGCCAATCAAACTCCTTCTGCTTCAAATTCTTCATTGCTAGGCCCTTGTGAATTTTGCTCTAGTCCTATGCATAATGTGAGCAATTGTCCTTCAATGGGGCAATTTTCTGATATTCAACATGAGCAAGTTCAAGCCACTTTCATTGGACCAATAAATCCTCCACGAGGTAATACTTACAATCCCACATGGAGGAATCATCCTGGTTTTTCTTACAGTAACCAAGGGGCAGCAATGCAACCATCATATCAACCTAGGACTTTTGTGCCTCAACAGCAATATCAAACACAAAGTCCTATGGCCCAAAGAATTTCTGCTATTGAAGACAAGCTGACTCTTACCTTGTCTAAATTTGACAAGCTTGATTCTCTTATAGAGACAGTGCAGGCTACTGCAGCAACAGTACAATCTACAGTTCAGCTAGTGCACTCGCATTCTCAATCCATTGCCAAACTGGAATCTCAGTTTGGACAGCTTGCTACTTCATTAAGTAGAAGAGAAGAAGGGAAGCTCCCTAGTCAACCAATTGCTAATCCAAGAGGGATGCAAGCTTCCACAAGCAACCCACACCATGAGCAAGTTCAAGCCATTACCACTTTGAGAAGTGGGAAAATAATTGACAATAAGGTGGGTGAAAAGAAAGAAGAAGAAAAAGTGATCACAAGTCCAAGTGCTGAAATTCCTTATGAGCCCAAGGCTCCTTTCCCACAACGTTTTCTTGAAGCATCCAAATTGGGGAAGCAAGGGGACAAGCTGCATGACATGATGGAGGTGTTTCGCCAAGTGAAGATTAATTTGCCACTCCTTGATGCCATCAAGCAAATTCCTCCTTATGCAAAATTTTTGAAGGACTTGTGCACTCAGAAAAGGCGTTCTAAAAGCCATGTGCCAAAGAAAGTAATGCTGCCACAACAAGTGAGTTCAATAATTCAGCAATGTACTCCTCCCAAGTACAAAGATCCTGGTGCTCCAACTATCTCATGCATTATTGGGGAGCACCATGTGGATAAAGCTCTTCTTGATTTGGGTGCAAGTGTGAATTTGCTACCCTATTCAGTTTACTTACAATTGGGCTTGGGAGAATTGAAGCCTACCTCGGTGGTATTACAATTTGCAGACAGATCAACAAAGCAACCCCGAGGAATCATAGAAGATGTGCTCATTAAAGTGGGCAAGTTCTACTTTCCTGTTGATTTCATTGTACTTGACACTGAGCCGGTTCACAATCCGAAGAGGCACATTCCTGTGATCCTTGGTCGACCTTTCTTAGCTACTGCTGATGCTTGCATAAATTGTAGGTCAGGGATCATGGATATTTCCTTTGGCAACATGAAGGTTAAACTTAATATTTTCAATGCTGTTGAGAATCCTCCAGATCAGACTGATGTTTTCTTCATGGACTCTGAAGAGGTGATTGAATCTGTAGATGAAGTAAGGGTGCAAGAAAAACAGAAGGAGAAGAAGGTGTTTGAAGATCAAATTTCTACCATGGTGGTAACTTCTGTATGCACTACACTTTCCAAAACACTTCAGAGGGAGCAATTGTTTGGAGTGTCCGACAACTCCACACCATGGTATGCAGATATTGTGAACTATTTAGCCACGGGAAAAGTGCCAAGAGACTGGACCAAGCGAGAACGTGATCGATTCTTCTCTAAAGTTCATCATTACTTTTGGGAGGATCCAGAGTTATTTAAATATTGTCCAGATCAGATTATTCGGCGATGTGTCCCAGACCATGAGTTTCAAGATATTCTCAAGTTCTGCCATTCATTGGCATGTGGAGGCCACTTCAGTGCAAGGAAGACAGCGGCAAAGGTACTTCAATGTGGATTCTTTTGGCCTTCTCTGTTTCACGATGCATATGTTTTCTGTAAGACTTGTGATCGTTGTCAAAGATTGGGTTCAATGTCGAGGCGTGATATGATGCCAATGAGCCCCATTCTGGTGGTGGAGATTTTTGATGTTTGGGGAATTGATTTTATGGGACCCTTTCCACCTTCTTTTGGCTACGAATATATTCTGGTTGGAGTGGATTATGTCTCCAAGTGGGTGGAGGCCATTGCAACTCGAACCAATGATCACAAGGTGGTAATCAAATTCATGCATGAGAATATTCTTAGTCGATTTGGAATTCCTCGAGCCTTGATCAGTGATGGTGGTACTCACTTTTGCAATAAATTCTTGAGAGGTTTGCTTGCTAAATATTCAGTGACACATAAGGTGGCAACGCCTTATCGTCCTCAAACAAGTGGGCAAGTAGAGCTGTCCAATCGAGAAATTAAGCATGTTCTCGAGAAGACAGTGAGACCAGATAGAAGAGATTGGTCATTGCGACTGAGCGAAGCACTATGGGCGTATCGGACTGCTTACAAGACCCCTATCGGTATGTCACCATATCGGTTAGTGTATGGGAAAGCATGTCATCTTCCAGTAGAGATTGAGCACAAGGCACTTTGGGCAATTCGAAAATTCAATTTCGATGCAAAAAGAGCTGGGGAAGAGAGGAAGTTGCAATTGAATGAATTAGAAGAGTTTAGACGTGATGCTTATGAAAGTTCACGAATTTACAACGAGAGGACGAAAGCATTTCATGATCGACACATCTCACGAAAGTCCTTCTCTCCAGGTGATAAAGTGTGGCTCTTCAATTCCAAGCTTCGGTTGTTCCCCGGAAAATTGCGTTCAAGGTGGGATGGACCATTCCAAGTGATTTCGGTTTTTCCTCATGGTGCCGTGGAAATTCGAAGCTTTAGAGATAATACTTTGATGAAAGTTAATGGCCAAAGGTTGAAACATTGTGTGGAAGGATGTGTGCCAAGAAGAGACGTGGAGTCCGTCGACTTGACGGATCCCGTCTATCCGACTTAATCCCTTCGGAGAGTCAATCGTCTCCTACGGACGTTAAATAGTAGGTTTTGTATGTATTTCTATACTTTATTTCCTTTAGTTTTCTTTAATTTTAATTTGTGATTTTAGTTTTCTTAAGTTTTTCTTCAATTCTAGTTGCGTTTTAATGTTTTTTCTTTGAGTTTTTGATGTATAAGTTGCTTCCGGAGGATGCCAAGAGGTGTACCGAGGTATTTGGACTCAAGACGGGTGAAAAATCGTGCTCTCGGTTGTCCTTGGGTGATGGAGACTCAAAATTATCAAGGTTCGGTCGAACTTGGGCGATGGAGGGTCAAACAGGTCTACAGGAGGGGGATCGATCGCCCCAATTGAGGGGGATCGATCGCCCCTCCATATTTTGGAAGGAGGAGCATCATCAGGTGGGCGATCGATCGCCCATCCTTGGGGGGATCGATCGCCCAAGGCAAAAATGTGGGCTGCCCGAATTGTTTTGGTATTTAAAGCTTCCTTATCCTCCTATGTTGCTACTACTTGCATCCTAAGCCTCTTTGAACTCCAATTCAAGTCCTATATCATCCGGAAAAATAATTTCTTCAATTAGTGATTATTATACAAGGATTCAACATTGATCAACATCAACTTCAACATCAAAGTGGATCAAAAATCACTAGTTCTCAAAGGAAGCTCACACTTTTTCAAGTTCAACATCGAAGTAAGTGAAGTTTTTCCTTGAAGAAATTGTTCAAATCTTTTTGAGGGCTTTTGAAGACCAAGTTTGGGGGATCAATTTGGTGCAATTACTTGTTCGATTTGGGTGGAAAAATTGCCGGAAAAAGGAGGTTGAAGGTTACAAAAGAATTGTGCACACCAAGTGTTCGATTTAATTCCTCAATTACACTTTTTCTACTTCTATGGCACCAAAGAGAGCAAGTCACCAAGATGCTTCAAGTTCACGTAATCCTCGCCGAGCGAGGAATGATCCGACCACAGGTTCTTCACGATCTCGCCGAGACGGTATTCAAGAGAGATGGCATCCAAGGGCGTTGAACTATGAAACAACGTTTGACATAGCCGAACTGTATGGCATGTTTCCCGAGACACGATGGGGGATTTCCGACATCCGTCGTCGTCGGTCGGCATCCATTTTTGTTCCACTCTCATCTACTATTTACCCGAGGCTTGTCAAGGTATTTTATCAAAACTTGATGCCGAAACCTGATGAGCGGGATGTGCTTACTTCTTCCGCAGATGGAACAATAGTTCGAGTGGACATGTCATCCATTGCCATTGCCATGGGTTGTCCTCATGAATGCCCAGCTGATTTATCTCATATCTATACTCCTCTACCCGACGAGTTGTCGGTGGGCAATGTGGTTGCACGATTGTGTGCCAACCAATTTTCTGGGCCAAAAAGGAATGCAGCTTCAAAGTCTTCAATGCCAAATCATTTATGGTTCCTTGACGCTGTGCTACTCAAGAATGTATGTCCAATTGGACATAAAACCGAAAGACGTCAAGAGTTCCTCAGAGCCTTATATGCCATACATTTTGGGCATTGGCTGTCATTCCCACAGATTGTTTGGGGCCAGATGGAGAAATTCTATTCCAAGGTTGTGGCCAAGGTACCAGACAGTGCAAGTGACTGGGAGTTTCCATTCCCTACTATTATTCACCAGTTGCTTGTATCACAGGGGTATGCAGTCCACGAGGACGAGCTTGCCTTTCCACATGACCTTCATTATGGCACGCATGACTAGAACTTGAGTCGATCTCATATGCACCAGAGAGTCATAGCGGCGCCTGGTGAGGTATCTCGGTTGGCCCAAGGAGGAGAGCATGTAGATGTACCACCACCGGTGGACGATCCAGAGGAGATGGAGGCAGAGGAAGAGGAAGTGCATGCACAGGCTGGTGGCCATGATTATCAATACTTAGAAGGGCAGATTGCTGGGTTGACAGCCCAGTTTGGCACCTTACAGACAGAGGTCTCCACACAGTTTGGTGCAATGAGAGCAGAGATGGCGGATCACTTTCGTGACACTCGCCAAGAGCAACTAGAGATGAGGAGGATGATGCGTGCACTGATGCGCCAAGCAAACTTAGATCCAGATGCTCAGTCACCACCACATCCTTGATAGGAAGGTAACCATCTTTTGTATATTATTTTATTTTTAGTTTTTATTTTTCTTTTTATTTCTCTTTTTGTAGTTAAATTTTTATTATGAACAAAAAAATTAAAAAATGAAAAAAAATATTTTATATTTTATTTTATTTTATTTTTTTTTTTTGGGATTTTTATCTTTCATATTTATTTTCACCCATACTATTTTCACTTGATCTTTGGGGTATAGTGGTTTGTTTTGACAGATTGAAACATCCAAGTTTGGGGGTGTGCTTGCATTGCCTTCTGACGAATGTAGAATAATGGATGTTTGTCGTTGCTTTTCTACACTTCGTACAAAAAATAATAAAACCTGCAAAAACTTTACTAAAAACTGTATAGTAGTAAGCAGGGTCGAACCACTCTCAAGTGAGAATCAATAACAAGTCTAAACTTCAAAACCTAATTCTCTTGAGATGAAAAATGAATATTTAAAAAAATAAAATTCTGATTTTTTATTTAATAATAAAAACTAATATTAAATGTCTTAGATCAAATGATGGAAAAAATCTCAAGGAAAGAGAATTCACCACCATGGATCCATATAAATAAAGTTTTTTTTTATATTCTTATCTAGTTTTTCCTCCAATAACCAATACACTTCACCAATCCAATTAGAACTTGGAAAGATGAAGGAAAATATGGAATAAAAAAGAATGACTTGATTATATATGAGAGAGACATTCTTTTACTTAATCTGATGCACATTGGCTAGGTAAACAGAGGTAGGCATTCTTCGAATTACCATTATTTGGCAAACACGAAGAATCCTTCCTCTACTTTTAGAAAATAAAATCCAGAATAGAAGAGTAGAAGAATGCTCTTGGGAGGAAAAAGTAGACAAGAAAATAAAACAACTTACCTATACTTCAGCCATGGTGGCTTCATCACTCCCTTGAGAAGGATGTTTACGCTTGCATATTAATAAAAAACAAACAAATATAAATGAAACTACTACTCATCATTGAATCAATAAAATAAATACACTATTTTTTTCTATAATTTTTCTACAATTTCTAACTCCCCTCACCATCCCCTAAGACCCCCTATTTATAGAGTTAGAGGGGAATGGTTTAGGTGGGAAAAATTTAAAATACAAAAATTCAAAATACAAATTTGAAATTCAAAATTCAAAATTCAAAAACAAAAATTCAAAATACAAAATTTTGAATTTGAATATCTAAAATTTGATTTCCATATCTTTAATTTCAATTCTGGACTGCAGACGTGGCCGTGTACAAAATATTTGGCAAAGTTTTGAACTTGAGACCTCTTGTGAAGTAGATTGCACAGAATACCATCTCTCCTACAATTCTTCTTATGTTCATCTTTGGCTTTATATATCCTTTTTAGCCCTCTTTTGCTGCTTTTCTTCTTCTTTGGAAATCAACCCCTATAAAACATAAAATGCAAAGATAAAAACCTTTAAATAAAATAAAAGATGAATTAAAAACTTATTTTAGGATATAAAATAGCAAGTTTTGTGCACTTATCACCTTCGTGCTCGTGATGTACTCTATTTTCTTTCCACTACTCCATGATCCTGGTAATATCGTTCTTACCCTTCTCTATACTTTGATTGGGTGTACATTGAGGACAATGTACAGTTTAAGTTTGGGGGTGAGGCGATGCCTATTTTTGTGCTTTATTGCATTATGGGAGAAAATTTGTGAAATTCTTCTTGTATTAGGATTTTAGTTTATTTTATTTTCTTAGTTTATTTCTTTATTTTCTTTTGTTTTGTTTTTAGATAGAACGTTTTAACATTATTCAAGGGATTAATACCTTATGTAGGTGCTTAACTTGCAATTTTTGAGTATGTTTTAAATTCTTGAAAACTATGGTTTAAATTAAGTGGTTTTAATCATGGTTTGCAATAACATATTTTGAAGTGATTAATTGTAGTTTCCTTATATGCACAAACACACTAGCATAGTCTTGTGGGGGTATAAACTTTGGTTTTGAGTTATTGAGTTACATATGCTTGATATTAATTAGTATGTCTTGAGAATGAGTACCGATGATGTGTTTTACTTGACTTCAATGAGAAAAGAAAAAAAAAAGAAAAGAAAAAAGTGATGAATAAGCAAATCAATTTGATCCTTTTCATGAGTAACCGGGCCTCTATGCCTCAGGAAGCACGGAGTGTTCGCGTCAAAAGTGAAAGGGTGAGAAAAGATGAGCATTGGTTGTCTTGATTTATAGCCTGACTGATTCGAGTAATTAGGTCTTCGGGGTATCTTAAAGCCTAGTGCCCTAAAGCCATCTGGTTTGGGAGCCACTGACTGAAAGCTTGCTACATGGATCTTTCAGAAAGCTTAATAGATCAAGACATTGCACAACCAATAAAGCAATGAAAAAAAAAGAATGATGAAAAAAAAAAATAGAAAAAGTCATGTATGCATGTTGGGAAGTATGAGTTCAATAAGGGGAGCTAGTGAGTTGAAAGGGTATGTGTCTTAATATATTCAGAGCTGGGTTGTGCTACATGAGATGACTGCTAGTTCACTTTACACGAGGGAGCTAGAGTTGGTTATTTTGAGATATGTTGATGTGAATTATGCATGGGGACCATTGATTTGAATGATGGAATTTAGAAATTTAAAATTATTCTTGAATGCAAGTTTGTAACTATGTATTGTAATCTTCTTCTTAGATTAATGTTGAAACAGAATTTTGAATGTTTGTGGGTAACATTTTTGGAAACCCTCACGAGACTATACTCGTCCACTAGGGGGAACCTACGGGTTTAAAGGCTTGTTGCATACGCTAAATGCAATCGTTTCTCCCACGAAAGTGGAGTTGGGTAGTTTAATTAGTATTTAGTAGTTTCTTTTGTTTTAGTTTTGTTTTATTCTATTGCTAAGGGACTAGCAATATGTAAGTTTGGGGGTGTGATAGGCGTTGAATGTTACGTATTCTAGCCTCTTAACTTATGTATTTTATTCTCTTAGTGATAGATTATTTTGTGATTTTACTTTGTTTTAGTGTTTTCTGTATTTTCAGGGCCTTAATAATTATTTCAGTTAAAACCGTGATTTTGGGCTTTTAAAGAAGACATCCAAGATGGTGAGATGAAGCCTACATCAAGGAGATTCACTCAACCATTTATTTCAACTCAAATCAGCCCAAGAAAGAGGTCCAAGAGAATTACAGCTGCTTAAGAAGGTTTCGGGCCTGAAGCCCAAATCTGCGCATAATGCAGTCTTAATCCCGTTTTGGAAAACGGACCAGAAGTCTTATTTCTGAGACTCAAATCGACATTATGTTTGCGTAGGGTTGAACGAAATTTGATTCTGCACACTTTTGTATTTCACGAAAATTCCGTGAATCGGACTTCTAGTGGGTCAAAAGTTGGGCCGAAGTCAGCAGGAAAAACCCATCTGATTAGTGCTGCGGGAAACCCTAATTAATTCCTAGTTGGATTAGGACTTTGGTGAATTCTCTTGGGGAATAAAAGGAAGACTTGGAGGCTGAAGAGGGAGAGCTTACACAGAGATTGGAGAGTCTGAGAGGGCTGAAGAGAACAGAAACATATTGCAGAGCCATTGGAGAACGAAGTCATACGCGTAATTCAGAAAGATGATGTCTTCTTCCTCAACAGTTGAAGCTTCTTCTTCTACCATGAGCGGCTAGTTCATCCACTAGGGTTTTGATGTAGCCCTAACAAAGCATCAATGGTTTGATTGTTTTAATTATTGGGGACCTTTATATACATGCATAGATTGTGTAATTGTGAGCATTCTTATTAATGAATTGAGCAATAAAAGTCTTGTAAATTCAATCTCAATGATTTCTTATCTTGTCTTAGATATTTAGTTGTTGTTATTGAACTCAATCTCTTTTGTTTTCTGTGATCATGAGAGAGATTATTACACAATGGTAATCACTGAATATATTGTTATGAGCTTTGATGGATTATGCCTAGAGAAGATGAACCATACTGCACCCTAGATTAGAGTAGTTAGGCAGATGGCCCATGCCAATCGAAGATAGTCCATGGCTTAGCCTTAATCATATGTTATCTTCTTGACGGATGAAGGTGAGCTTGTAGCCACCGACACCACTTATGCATGATGTAATTCCCCTATAGTTGATTCAATTGACCATTGATTGTGGAGTTAGTGGTGAAGTCAAACACCCTAGGTTTCTCTCTTATTATCTTCATTATCTGTTTACCTTTGATTTATTTTATTTTATCTTTTTAATTAGTTAAAAATCAGAATTCTTTTCTTATAAATTTAATTAGAATTAGTTCTGTGTTCCAACTCATCAGAACATAATCCCTGAGGTACGATACCCATTCCTTTCGATAGCCCTATTCTGCAAGGAATTCGTTCTATTGCGAAGTGTGGAAATTTTTAATTGATATATTTTTGAGTCACACTCACACACGAATCAATTTTTGGCGCCGTTGCCGGGGATTATCTATTTGATTGATTGGATTTTACAGAATTAGTTTTAATTGGATTTTTAGTTTAGGAAATTTTTATATTTTATTTTTAATTTTGTTTTTGTTTTCTTTTCAGGTGCTTTTAGTAATATATGCAAGGTCGTCGTTCTGTGGCTGATCCTTTGATACCTCTTGATCCTGAGCCTGAACGTACTCTTAGACAACAGAGGAACATCCCTGTTGATACCATTGTGCAAGAGGAAGAAATAATTGAAAACATGGCAGAAGAGAGGAATAATAACTTTGTTCCTAATGCTGATGGAGAAAGAGCTAGATTGCTTAGGGACTACTATGTTCCTGAGACATATACCTCGCCAGCAGGTTTTCAACTGCCCAATGTCACAGCACAGAATTATGAGATCAAGTCCAGCATTATTCAGATGCTACCATCTTATTTTGGGCTGACTCAAGAAGACCCTTACAAGCATCTGGATGACTTCATTGAAGTGTGCTCAACTACAAAAATTCACAACTTCTCTGAAGATGCTTTCAAAATGAGACTTTTTCCATTCTCTCTGAAAGACAAAGCAAAGTATTGGTTCAACTCTCTACCGGCTGGTTCTATCACGACTTGGACTCAGATGCAACATGAGTTTCTCAAGAAGTATTTTCCGATAGGGAAGACCAATCAGTTCAGACGTGCTATCACTGGTTTCTCCCAACATGAGGGGGAACAATTTTATGAGACATGGGAAAGATTCAAGGACCTTCTTAGGAAGTGTCCCCATCATCAAGTTCCTAAGTGGCAACTAGTGCAGAGTTTTCATGAAGGGCTCACAGAAGCCAACAGACAGATGGTTGATGCGTCATGTGGAGGTACTTTTATGTTGAAGAGTGAAGAAGAGGCATGGACCTTATTTGAAAATCTTAGTGACAACTCTCTACAACATGTGTCCTCTACTCGTTCTAGCAGACCTGCCACTACCAGGAAGGTTGATGGAATTTTTGAGGTTGGTGCTTCAGAAGCTATGCCAACTGATATTGATTTAATTGCACAGAAGGTAGCAGCAATTATGGCTGCCAATCAAACTCCTTCTACTTCAAATTCTTCATTGCTAGGCCCTTGTGAATTTTGCTCTAGTCCTATGCATAATGTGAGCAATTGTCCTTCAATGGGGCAATTTTCTGATATTCAACATTAGCAAGTTCAAGCCACTTTCACTGGACCAATGAATCCTCCACGAGGTAATACTTACAATCCCACATGGAGGAATCATCCTGGTTTTTCTTACAGTAACCAAGGGGCAGCAATGCAACCATCATATCAACCTAGGACTTTTGTGCCTCAACAGCAATATCAAACACAAAGTCCTATGGTCCAAAGAATTTCTGCTATTGAAGACAAGCTGACTCTTACCTTGTCTAAATTTGACAAGCTTGATTCTCTTATAGAGAGAGTGCAAGCTACTGCAGCAACAGTACAATCTACAGTTCAGCTAGTGCACTCGCATTCTCAATCCATTGCCAAACTGGAATCTCAGTTTGGACAGCTTGCTACTTCATTAAGTAGAAGAGAAGAAGGGAAGCTCCCTAGTCAACCAATTGCTAATCCAAGAGGGATGCAAGCTTCCACAAGCAACCCACACCATGAGCAAGTTCAAGCCATTACCACTTTGAGAAGTGGAAAAATAATTGACAATAAGGTGGGTGAAAAGAAAGAAGAAGAAAAAGTGATCACAAGTCCAAGTGCTGAAATTCCTTATGAGCCCAAGGCTCCTTTCCCACAATGTTTTCTTGAAGCATCTAAATTGGGGAAGCAATGGGACAAGCTGCATGACATGATGGAGGTGTTTCGCCAAGTGAAGATTAATTTGCCACTCCTTGATGCCATCAAGCAAATTCCTCCTTATGCAAAATTTTTGAAGGACTTGTGCACTCAGAAAAGGCGTTCTAAAAGCCATGTGCCAAAGAAAGTAATGCTGCCACAACAAGTGAGTTCAATAATTCAGCAATGTACTCCTCCCAAGTACAAAGATCCTGGTGCTCCAACTATCTCATGCATTATTGGGGAGCACCATGTGGATAAAGCTCTTCTTGATTTGGGTGCAAGTGTGAATTTGCTACCCTATTCAGTTTACTTACAATTGGGCTTGGGAGAATTGAAGCCTACCTCGGTGGTATTACAATTTGCAGACAGATCAACAAAGCAACCCCGAGGAATCATAGAAGATGTGCTCATTAAAGTGGACAAGTTCTACTTTCCTGTTGATTTCATTGTACTTGACACTGAGCCGGTTCACAATCCGAAGAGGCACATTCCTGTGATCCTTGGTCGACCTTTCTTAGCTACTGCTGATGCTTGCATAAATTGTAGGTCAGGGATCATGGATATTTCCTTTGGCAACATGAAGGTTAAGCTTAATGTGTTCAATGCTATCCAACACCCTCCAGATCAGAGTGATGTGTTCTGCATGGATGATATTGATGAATGTGTGGAGGAATTTGTCTCATCCTCTATATCTCGAAACTCCCTGGAGGTATGTAAGTCTTTTTATGACTTTGAGAACATTAATGATGAAGGGTTGTGTGAAGAAGTGCATGCTATGCTGGAAGTGGATGCTATTCAGAATACTCCACCATGGAGAATTCCAATTGAGCCACTACCTTTTCTCTCTAGCACTCCCTTAGTGCCTTCATTGGAGTCCCCTCCAGAATTAGAGTTGAAGCCTTTCCCTGACAAATTGAAGTATGTATTCTTGGGGGCACAGAAAACTCTTCCTGTTATAATTGCCTCTGATCTGACAGAAATTCAAGAGAAGAGCTTAGTAGAGGTTTTATACCAACATCGGGAAGCAATTGGATGGAGTGTTGCTGATCTTAAGGGCATTGATCCCTCAGTTTGCATGCACAAAATCCATTTGGAAGAAGGATGTAAGCCAACCAGAGAGGCACAGAGGCGGTTGAACCCCAACATGAAGGAGGTGGTAAAGAAAGAGGTTGTCAAGTTACTTGATGCAGGAATCATTTATCCAATTTCTGACAGCACATGAGTGAGTCCGACACAAGTGGTTCTAAAGAAATCTAGTCTTACCATTGTCCCTAACTCCATGGGAGAGCTTGTTCCACAACGTACTGCCACAGGTTGGCGAGTTTGCATTGATTACAGAAAGCTCAATTCTATGACAAGGAAGGATCACTTCCCTCTTCCATTCATTGATCAAATACTTGAAAGGTTAGCTGGTCAGAGCTATTATTGCTTTCTGGATGGCTACTCTGGTTATAACCAAGTAGCTATGGATCCAGAAGATCAAGAGAAGACCACTTTCACTTGTCCCTTTGGTACTTTTGCGTATCATCGTATGCCTTTTGGATTATGTAATGCTCCGGCTACATTCCAAAGGTGTATGATGGCCATCTTTTCTGACATGGTGGAAAAATTCTTGGAGGTGTTTATGGATGATTTCTCTATTTTTGGATCATCTTTTGAACATTGTTTGAGCAATTTATCACTTGTGCTTCAGAGGTGTCGAGAACGGAATCTGGTACTTAGTTGGGAGAAGAGCCATTTTATGGTGAAAGAGGGTATTGTATTGGGCCATATTGTTTCAGAGAGGGGCATTGAAGTTGATAAAGCAAAGATCGACCTAATTGCAACTTTGCCTCATCCAACTTCGGTAAGGCAAGTTCGATCTTTCTTAGGCCATGCCGGGTTCTATAGAAGATTCATCAAGGATTTCAGTAAAGTAGCTCGACCATTATGCCATTTGTTATCTAAAGATGTTCCCTTTATCTTTGATGAAGATTGTGTGAAAGCTTTTGAAAAGCTTCGATCTCTGTTATCCTCTGCACCAATTATGCAGTCTCCAAAATGGGCTATACCTTTTGAAATCATGTGTGATGCCTCTGATTATGCAGTAGGAGCCGTGTTGGGATAGAGAGAAGAGAAACGACCACATGTCATCTACTATGCTAGTAAGACTCTCTCTGATGCCCAACTCAATTATACAACCACAGAGAAAGAGCTTCTAGCTGTAGTGTTTGCCTTGGACAAATTTCGTTCTTATTTATTGGGGTCCAAGGTGGTTGTCTACTCTGATCATGCAGCATTGAGACACTTATTGGCAAAGAAAGAAACCAAACCGCGTCTTATTCGGTGGATTTTATTGCTGCAAGAATTTGATTTGGAAATAAAAGACAAAAAGGGGATGGAGAATGTGGTAGCGGATCATTATCTCGAATCGAGTCTGAGCCGGTATTCGGTGCATTACCTATTCGAGACTCATTCCCGGATGAGCAATTGTTTGAAACTACTTTGATGAAAGTTAATGGCCAAAGGTTGAAACATTGTGTGGAAGGATGTGTGCCAAGAAGAGACGTGGAGTCCGTCGACTTGACGGATCCCGTCTATCCGACTTAATCCCTTCGGAGAGTCAATCGTCTCCTACGGACGTTAAATAGTAGGTTTTGTATGTATTTCTATACTTTATTTCCTTTAGTTTTCTTTAATTTTAATTTGTGGTTTTAGTTTTCTTAAGTTTTTCTTCAATTCTAGTTGCGTTTTAATGTTTTTTCTTTGAGTTTTTGATGTATAAGTTGCTTCCGGAGGATGCCAAGAGGTGTACCGAGGTATTTGGACTCAAGACGGGTGAAAAATCGTGCTCTCGGTCGACCTTGGGCGATGGAGACTCAAAATTATCAAGGTTCGGTCGAACTTGGGCGATGGAGGGTCAAACAGGTCTACAGGAGGGGGATCGATCGCCCCAATTGAGGGGGATCGATCGCCCCTCCATATTTTGGAAGGAGGAGCATCATCAGGTGGGCGATCGATCGCCCATCCTTGGGGGGATCGATCGCCCAAGGCAAAAATGTGGGCTGCCCGAATTGTTTTGGTATTTAAAGCTTCCTTATCCTCCTATGTTGCTACTACTTGCATCCTAAGCCTCTTTGAACTCCAATTCAAGTCCTATATCATCCGGAAAAATAATTTCTTCAATTAGTGATTATTATACAAGGATTCAACATTGATCAACATCAACTTCAACATCAAAGTGGATCAAAAATCACTAGTTCTCAAAGGAAGCTCACACTTTTTCAAGTTCAACATCGAAGTAAGTGAAGTTTTTCCTTGAAGAAATTGTTCAAATCTTTTTGAGGGCTTTTGAAGACCAAGTTTGGGGGATCAATTTGGTGCAATTACTTGTTCGATTTGGGTGGAAAAATTGCCGGAAAAAGGAGGTTGAAGGTTACAAAAGAATTGTGCACACCAAGTGTTCGATTTAATTCCTCAATTACACTTTTTCTACTTCTATGGCACCAAAGAGAGCAAGTCACCAAGATGCTTCAAGTTCATGTAATCCTCGCCGAGCGAGGAATGATCCGACCACAGGTTCTTCACGATCTCGCCGAGACGGTATTTAAGAGAGATGGCATCCAAGGGCATTGAACTATGAAACAACGTTTGACATAGCCGAACTGTATGGCATGTTTCCCGAGACACGATGGGGGATTTCCGACATCCGTCGTCGTCGGTCGGCATCCATTTTTGTTCCACTCTCATCTACTATTTACCCGAGGCTTGTCAAGGTATTTTATCAAAACTTGATGCCGAAACCTGATGAGCGGGATGTGCTTACTTCTTCCGTAGATGGAACAATAGTTCGAGTGGACATGTCATCCATTGCCATTGCCATGGGTTGTCCTCATGAATGCCCAGCTGATTTATCTCATATCTATACTCCTCTACCCGACGAGTTGTCGGTGGGCAATGTGGTTGCACGATTGTGTGCCAACCAATTTTCTGGGCCAAAAAGGAATGCAGCTTCAAAGTCTTCAATGCCAAATCATTTATGGTTCCTTGACGCTGTGTTACTCAAGAATGTATGTCCAATTGGACATAAAACCGAAAGACGTCAAGAGTTTCTCAGAGCCTTATATGCCATACATTTTGGGCATTGGCTGTCATTCCCACAGATTGTCTGGGGCCAGATGGAGAAATTCTATTCCAAGGTTGTGGCCAAGGTACCAGACAGTGCAAGTGACTGGGAGTTTCCATTCCCTACTGTTATTCACCAGTTGCTTGTATCACAGGGGTATGCAGTCCACGAGGACGAGCTTGCCTTTCCACATGACCTTCATTATGGCACGCATGACTGGAACTTGAGTCGATCTCATATGCACCAGAGAGTCATAGCGGCGCCTGGTGAGGTATCTCGGTTGGCCCAAGGAGGAGAGCATGTAGATGTACCACCACCGGTGGACGATCCAGAGGAGATGGAGGCAGAGGAAGAGGAAGTGCATGCACAGGCTGGTGGCCATGATTATCAATACTTAGAAGGGCAGATTGCTGGGTTGACAGCCCAGTTTGGCACCTTACAGACAGAGGTCTCCACACAGTTTGGTGCAATGAGAGCAGAGATGGCGGATCACTTTCGTGACACTCGCCAAGAGCAACTAGAGATGAGGAGGATGATGCGTGCACTGATGCGCCAAGCAAACTTAGATCCAGATGCTCAGTCACCACCACATCTTTGATAGGAAGGTAACCATCTTTTGTATATTATTTTATTTTTAGTTTTTATTTTTCTTTTTATTTCTCTTTTTGTAGTTAAATTTTTATTATGAACAAAAAAAATTGAAAAATGAAAAAAAATATTTTATATATATATTTTTTTTTTTTGGGATTTTTATCTTTCATATTTATTTTCACCCATACTATTTTCACTTGATCTTTGGGGTATAGTGGTTTGTTTTGACAGATTGAAACATCCAAGTTTGGGGGTGTGCTTGCATTGCCTTCGTGCTCGTGATGTACTCTATTTTCTTTCCACTACTCCATGATCCTGGTAATATCGTTCTTACCCTTCTCTATGCTTTGATTGGGTGTACATTGAGGACAATGTACAGTTTAAGTTTGGGGGTGAGGCGATGCCTATTTTTGTGCTTTATTGCATATGGGGAAAATTTGTGAAATTCTTCTTGTATTAGGATTTTTATTTATTTTATTTTCTTATATTTATTTTGTTTTCTTAGTTTGTTTTTTATTTTATTTTGTTTTATTTTTAGATAGTATGTTTTGACATGATTCAAAGGATTAATACCTTATGTAGGTGCATAACTTGCAATTTTTGAGTATGTTTTAAAATTTTGAAAACTGTGATTTAAATTAAGTGATTTTAATCATGGTTTGCAATAACATGTTTTGAAGTGATTAATTTTAGTTTCCTTACATGCACAAACACACTAGCATAATCTTGTGGGGTATAAACCTATGTTTTGAGTTATTGAGTTACATATGCTTGATATTAATTAGTATCTCTTGAGAATGAGTACCGATGATATGTTTTACTTGACTTCAATGAAAAAAGAAAAAAAAAAGAAAAGAAAAAAGTGATGAATAAGCAAATCAATTTGATCCTTTTCATGAGTAACCGGGCCTCTATGCCTCAGGAAGCACGGAGTGTTCGCGTCAAAAGTGAAAGGGTGAGAAAAGATGAGCATTGGTTGTCTTGATTTGTAGCCTGACTGATTCGAGTAATTAGGTCTTCGGGGTATCTTAAAGCCTAGTGCCCTAAAGCCATCTGGTTTGGGAGCCACTGACTGAAAGCTTGCTACATGGATCTTTCAGAAAGCTTAATAGATCAAGACATTGCACAACCAATAAAGCAATGAAAAAAAAAGAATGATGAAAAAAAAAATAGAAAAAGTCATGTATGCATGTTGGGAAGTATGAGTTCAATAAGGGGAGCTAGTGAGTTGAAAGGGTATGTGTCTTAATATATTCAGAGCTGGGTTGTGCTACATGAGATGACTGCTAGTTCACTTTACACGAGGGAGCTAGAGTTGGTTATTTTGAGATATGTTGATGTGAATTATGCATGGGGACCATTGATTTGAATGATGGAATTTAGAAATTTAAAATTATTCTTGAATGCAAGTTTGTAACTATGTATTGTAATCTTCTTCTTAGATTAATGTTGAAACAGAATTTTGAATGTTTGTGGGTAACATTTTTGGAAACCCTCACGAGACTATACTCGTCCACTAGGGGGAACCTAGGGGTTTAAAGGCTTGTTGCATACGCTAAATGCAATCGTTTCTCCCACGAAAGTGGAGTTGGGTAGTTTAATTAGTATTTAGTAGTTTCTTTTGTTTTAGTTTTGTTTTATTCTATTGCTAAGGGACTAGCAATATGTAAGTTTGGGGGTGTGATAGGCGTTGAATGTTACGTATTCTAGCCTCTTAACTTATGTATTTTATTCTCTTAGTGATAGATTATTTTGTGATTTTACTTTGTTTTAGTGTTTTCTGTATTTTCAGGGCCTTAATAATTATTTCAGTTAAAACCGTGATTTTGGGCTTTTAAAGAAGACATCCAAGATGGTGAGATGAAGCCTACATCAAGGAGATTCACTCAACCATTTATTTCAACTCAAATCAGCCCAAGAAAGAGGTCCAAGAGAATTACAGCTGCTTAAGAAGGTTTCGGGCCTGAAACCCAAATCTGCGCATAATGCAGTCTTAATCCCGTTTTGGAAAACGGACCAGAAGTCTTATTTCTGAGACTCAAATCGACATTATGTTTGCGTAGGGTTGAACGAAATTTGATTCTGCACACTTTTGTATTTCACGAAAATTCCGTGAATCGGACTTCTAGTGGGTCAAAAGTTGGGCCGAAGTCAGCAGGAAAAACCCACCTGATTAGTGCTGCGGGAAACCCTAATTAATTCCTAATTGGATTAGGACTTTGGTGAATTCTCTTGGGGAATAAAAGGAAGACTTGGAGGCTGAAGAGTGAGAGCTTACACAGAGATTGGAGAGTCTGAGAGGGCTGAAGAGAACAGAAACATATTGCAGAGCCATTGGAGAACGAAGTCATACGCGTAATTCAGAAAGATGATGTCTTCTTCCTCAACAGTTGAAGCTTCTTCTTCTACCATGAGCGGCTAGTTCATCCACTAGGGTTTTGATGTAGCCCTAACAAAGAATCAATGGTTTGATTGTTTTAATTATTGGGGACCTTTATATACATGCATAGATTGTGTAATTGTGAGCATTCTTATTAATGAATTGAGCAATAAAAGTCTTGTAAATTCAATCTCAATGATTTCTTATCTTGTCTTAGATATTTAGTTGTTGTTATTGAACTCAATCTCTTTTGTTTTCTGTGATCATGAGAGAGATTATTACACAATGGTAATCACTGAATATATTGTTATGAGCTTTGATGGATTATGCCTAGAGAAGATGAACCATACTGCACCCTAGATTAGAGTAGTTAGGCAGATGGCCCATGCCAATCGAAGATAGTCCATGGCTTAGCCTTAATCATATGTTATCTTCTTGACGGATGAAGGTGAGCTTGTAGCCACCGACACCACTTATGCATGATGTAATTCCCCTATAGTTGATTCAATTGACCATTGATTGTGGAGTTAGTGGTGAAGTCAAACACCCTAGGTTTCTCTCTTATTATCTTCATTATCTGTTTACCTTTGATTTATTTTATTTTATCTTTTTAATTAGTTAAAAATCAGAATTCTTTTCTTATAAATTTAATTAGAATTAGTTCTGTGTTCCAACTCATCAGAACATAATCCCTGAGGTACGATACCCATTCCTTTCGATAGCCCTATTCTGCAAGGAATTCGTTCTATTGCGAAGTGTGGAAATTTTTAATTGATATATTTTTGAGTCACACTCACACACGAATCACTTCTTCATGTAAATACTTCTGTTCATATATGTTTTCTATACATAATGACGTTGGATGTGTACTGCCTTGAACATGTCGTAAATGATTTTCATAAGTTATGTATGGTAGATTTAAATGTTCATAAATGCTAAAACTACCATGTGCATTGTTAGTTCATGTATGCTAGGAGGGGCATGACTTTAGATATTGTGATATATTTAAGTGCATGTATATTTTTGAGAATATGTGAGGATCGACCTGCTGCTGCGATGATAGTACGGTTCTACTTACCTTGTTGGGCCTTGGAGCTCACCCCCTCCCAGGTTTTGCAGGTATTGCTGATTACGGAGTCAGTTAGAGGACTCATAGTACCGGAGGCAGAGGTAGTAGTTAAATTCTTTAGAATTTAATGTATAACTAGGACATTTGGATTAGATGTATGGAGCAATTATGGTGATTCAGTTCCTTCAGATGTATTTCATTCATGTGATGTATATGTATATAATACGGACATTCAAGGACTGAGACATGTATTCTTTTGATTATATTATGCATGTAGTAGAAATGCTGGGGGGACACGAGCCCAGAAGTGTTCATTTTGATTGTTTAGATATAAATGCTGGGGGGACACGTGCCCAGAAGTGTCCATATGAATTGTAAAGCAGGTGTAACATGCCAGGAGCTGATTATTTAGAATGGGTCATGCCCGATTTTTGTGAAAATCATTTGCAAGGGCCATTGATGATCTTATGTTACCTGAATGGTGTACATATAGAATGCTTCCGCAATAGAATAGATCAAAATGAGATTAAGGTGTGGGAACTTGAGGTGAAATTACGGATTCACCCCCGTTTCCCTCGCTCCTAACCGGGTGTCGGGAAACCGGGGCGTGACAACATGGTATCAGAGCTCTATGTCAGAATACCTAGGGACGACGGGTGGTGTTCAGATAACATTTGGAATTATGAGGGTTAGATCAAGTCTCTGATACCAACAATATGGTATCAGAGCTCTAGGTTGGAATACCTAGGGATGAAGGGAATGGACATATCACGTGTATGGTTTGAGAATATTGGATTATGTACCTGATGCCAGAATGGTATCTAACGGAGCGCTAGGTTGGAATACCTAGGGGCGACGGGTAAAGGTTGAGGAATTGAGGAACTCTGGATTGCTATTAAAGCATTAGGTTTGAAAACCTAGGTTATCAAAGTCGTAGGTTCGAGCACCTAAGGACGTAGAGAAATGGTCAAATCACATGTTCGTTTGGAGATAGGCAATGTTGATAGTTGTCTAAATGATAGGTTTGATTACCTATGGATGGTAGTGGAATTATTTGCTCGGTATGAGCAATCCAAATGAAAGAACAAAGTGTTGGTGTGTGAAACTAGTTTTGATTGGTAATAACTCCCAGAATTGGTTGAGTTTAGACCTTTGATTTGGTGATTAAGTCTCATTACTGAGCAATGAAGATGTACGACAAGGAAGTTTGCGAGTGTTTAAGTCCTTAGAGATACTTAGGGACTTATGATGTGTTGTTGGTAAATGTATTACCGAGGATGGCAATTGGGATTGAGATGGGATACAAGGAAGGCATATTGCCGGAGTTGGGCTAACTGGGAAAAGTGGCCTAGCTAGACAATTTTTCTTGGATTAGCGCTTCTCTTACAATACGCTGGCTCTTGTAGTTGTTGAGTTGTTTCGTCCAGATGACGATGGATAAAGAATTCTCGATAGTAGGGAGATGTCACTGAAGGTGATTGGTATTGATAGTCAAGGTTGCTACCTGAGACTACAGATGTGGATAGATTGGTAGGTGTTTACCAATGAGTACAGAGAATGAGAGTAGGTTGGTTTGAACCATTCTAGATTTTGTGTTCTAGTATGTATGTGTAATAGGGGGACGGGGCCGTGTTTCACACTTGCTCAAGCAGAGGAGGTACCGAGACCGTGTATGGTCAGAGGTATTTTCCTAGTGTTAGCCCGAGGGCTAGGGTTTTGATTTGATTTGATGCATCATATTTCATATCATTCATGGTATGTGTTTATTGGATTAACATGTTGTATGTTATGTGCTATGTGCTATACGTGATTCATATGACTGTGCATTACCCCTTTTTCGTTACATTTGGCGTCACATGGCTATTAGTGACATGTAGTCACCTAGAAATTTCAGTCTTGAGAATTGGCAAACCTAGGTAGAGGTTTGGAGTTGAACGAACTGTGATGTTGAAATAGACATGTTGTGATAGACTTTGGAGTAAGAGTCTAGTGTGGATGAAGAAGGGCATGATTTGCCTTAGGACTTTCCAAACCGAGAGTTTGGTAATGATTTGCATTACCGTTACAATCAATACACGATTATTGAGGACTCGGAATTGACCTAATTCTTGGAGTCAGCGGACACGTGATGACTTGGACGATACATTGGCGATGCATCGGCGATGCATCGTAATACCTAGATGTTGATTAATGCAATAGTAATGCATGGAAGGATTTGTGGAGTCCTAGACGAAGAAGTCAGGATCTTGGGGTGTCAAGTGAGATGCTGGAAAGGAATGAATAAATACCCAGGAAGTCGAAAACGTCCGTCAGGATCAATGGACGGGTAAATGAGATTGTGAAGTTAAGGGCGTGTAAAACCCTAATCTTGGCGCTAAATGCCAATGGAATGTAGTCCACAAAAAATGGACAGGACTAGATGATTTGTTTTGACAAGTGCACTCCTCATGTGCCTTGACCTTGGTGGTGTACTGTGATATGCGCATGATTGATGCAGTTGGATTAAAGTGTGGATCTGATGTTAAGAGAAGGATAAGTTGATAATGGATGAGAATCCTGACATATGGTATCTGAAGTGAGGATAGTTTCTTACAGTGAAGGGGAGAGGTGGACGCAGTGGATGTGTAGATGCAGTGGGCTGCGGCCACTGTATGGTTTGGCATTTGGTTACTGTAGGCGACCTCAAACTTTCATTGGTAAGGGTTGTCTAAAGTGAAGTGCTAATATGAAAGGAATTCTCTCTAGTTGTTAATTGATTCCTTGGTGTGAACGATGAAAATGGGAAATAGTTCTCTTGAGTAATGAGAGTGTGAGATCAGTGGGATGTAAGATCCTGGACTTGGCATTGGATTCCAGTGGGTTGTGGTCTATGAGACTGGGCAGAGTTATGTGGCTTGCTACGGCAAGTACACTGCTTATGTGGTTTGTATCGGCAGGTGCACTGTCATGTGCCTTGCTGGTGAGTGCGCTTGTGATGTGCACTGGATTGATATGGTTTGTGTTGTGATGATGCCCAGGATATTGGACTGAGCCCGGGAATGGTATGCCAGGAATTGAAAGTCATGTTGGATATTAAATGAATGACTTTGAATATTGATGATCCCGGAGTATAGGGAAGTATCACTGTGAGTGATTGATATGATTAGTCAAAGGTGTTGCCTTAGACTAGAGGTAGAGATGGACTGGATAGGTCTTGAGGTAGAGACTGTGGACTCTAGGAAGCAAGTGCTTCGGAGGATTTCGTGAGTGAACCGTACATGGGCTTAGGAGTCACTCAGCCATGTCACGGAAGTGGTCATAGTGCCTTACGGCAGTCGAGATGCACTGATTGTGCAAGACTTGAGAGTTGTGAGTTAGGTGTTACAAGTGTAGCGCCTAAGGTATGTGGAAAGGGAGAGTGACGATCATTGGCGAGAATGACGTCTGGTAAGGATTGGTTCTGGAAAGGCCATGACTATGCTAATTTCGAGGACAAAATTCCTTGAAGGAGGGGAGGTTGTAAGGACCGGAATTATTTTGACCGGTTCTGGGTAAATTTTGACCGAATTTATTTATTTATTTTTTTTTTTTCTTTCGAATAAGTTAAATTCGGAACAAAGGTAGATGTATATATACATGGGATTATATATTTATAAAGAGATGGAGAAGATTTTGTACGTGGAATTATAATAATGCCAGAGGATACATGTATATATATATATGGATATATATATATAGGGGATATATTTATATTAAATTATAAATATATCTATTAGGTACCTACATTATTATATATACACATAAAATTGTGTATATGTATGGGCATATATATGTACAAGTATATGTGTTAGTGGGTTCCCATGTGGTGTATTATGTATGTAGATATAAGACATGTGGAGGAGAATTATTTGAAGACTAGTGGTTTACAATTAAAGAAAGAATAAGGATAAGAGGAGAAGACCAACTGTCGGCTGGGAAGAAAGAAGAAAAGAAAAGAGAAAAAGGGGAAGAAAAAGAAAAGAAAAGAAAAAGAAAAAGAAGGAAGAAGAGAGAAGAAAGAGAATCGGGGAGAGAGAGAACCGAGAGGGGAAGAGGAGGCCATGGCTGGCGGCGCTCACGGCGGGGCTTCGCCTGGGCTCTGGCGAACTCCGGCGACGGCTGGGGCGGCGGTTGACGCGGGCCGACGGCAGGTGGTGAGTGCTGGCCGCGACTGGGGGTTTCGCAGCTGGGCCGTTCGCGAAGGGGGGGTTTCGACTGGTTCGACGGGTGCTCCGGTGGCGGCTGGAATAGCGGCTGGTGGTGGCTGAAGGCGGTCGTGACGGCGGGAAGAGGCCGGGGTTGGTTCTGTTTTGGACTGGACTCGGCTGGGTTCAGCGTGGCTCGGCCGTGGCGGTCTGGTTGGGCAACGGTGGTCACGACAGTGGCTGTCCCGGCGTGGTGGTGGCTGGGAACGGTTGGATCTGTTCACGGCGGTAGCGGCTGGCCGTGATGGTGCCGATGGGACTGATTGGCTTGGATCATAGGGTCCATTGAGGTGGGTCTCTGATTTGGTTTCTAGTTGGCTGGGTTCGGTTGGAGCTGTGATGAAGGGTGGCTCGGTTTGTGACTATTTTGGCCATGGTTTCTGGCATCGACAGTGCTGGTGGCCGGAAGTGGCCTGTTTAGATGGTCTCAGGTGACTGGTCACGGGTTGGCCGTGTGTGGAGCATCTCATGGTGGCATTGGCTGTTTGAGTTTATTGATTGGCTGGATTTTGAGTTGAGTTTGGTTAGTGATGAAGCTGTTCGACAGTGGAACTTCGGGTTCGGTTTGGACAGCCTGTTTGGTGGCCGGGTTCAATGGTGTTCGGTGAGATTGGTTTGAACAACTATGATGTTTCGACGGTGGAGTTGGTTGGCCACGTATGGGGCTATTTTTGGTTTGGGGGTTACAACTCCCATGGAGGTTCGGCCATGGTGATGGGTTGACTTGCTTGCGATTTAGACTGATGGCCACAGTTATGGCTATGGCTGGGTGCAACCATAGGTAGTTGGTGTTGGTTAGGCTGCCGGTTGCACATCTAATTAGATTTGTATACATGAGTGGGGCATGATTTGTGGTTTTGTGAAATGGATAGTCTAATGGAAATGAGCTGCACATGTATAAGAATTGGGTTAAAGCCAATTGGGCTTTAGATTTGAAAGGGAGCCGGATTGGATTGGAAACAAGACGTGGGTTGGACCAAGCATGGAAACAAAAGGTGATGAACTAGTCCAGTGGATTCGTTCGTGTGGGCTTCGACACAGGACTGGACCGGGACTTGGAGATGGACCGCCTTGCAGGCGAGGGCACAGTAAACGCGGGACCCAAGGCAAGTTGATCCTTGCCTCTATCTCTATGTATATTTGACTATATTGATTAATTTTACATATGTTCTTAATTTAGTCATATGTGGCGTTTGCATATATATATATATATATAAAGGTGTTTATATATATATACACGTGGGATGTGAGGACAGATATATATGTGGGTAGATATATATATATATATATATATATGTGGGCTTGGAGGGTTAGAGCATTATTATTTGCATGTTCAGAGATTGAGACATGTAAAGCATGCTAAATTATATATGTATATTTAGCTAGATGTTGCCTTGCATGCATATGTGATTCTTATGCATGAGTTGAGTATACGTAAAAATATATTTGTGATCATATATGTGGTGCAGTGGTATAAGTGCATGGTAGATTGATTATAGCATAGAAGGGCATTGGAAAGCATGAAATATGTGAAGTATTATGTATGTTTTTACTACCTGTATGAGTGACCTGATGTACATATACATATATATTTGCGTGATTGTATATGGTTGTAGGAATGCATGTTGGTTACTCGTAGTAAATGCATGATTAGAATGAAAACATGATTATATTTATGCTAATATACGTATATATGTGATTATATGCAAGATGTGACATCTATGTATATGTTGTGTATGTGCAAATGTGATTATGAATGATTCCGATGAAAAGTGTGTTTGTTGGTGAAAACGTGAAGATGTGGTGTTTATAGGTTTATGCATGAGAGATGTGATTTTCCTGAAAATGCATAAGCATGATGAATTCCATGATATGAGTGTGATGACATTGTGACAATCTTGAGGTGAAAGAAAAATACCCTAGGTTAGAGTAGTTAGGCAGATGGTCCATGCCAATCGAAGATAGTCCATGGCTTAGCCTTAATCATATGTTATCTTCTTGACGGATGAAGGTGAGCTTGTAGCCACCGACACCACTTATGCATGATGTAATTCCCCTATAGTTAATTCAATTGACCATTGATTGTGGAGTTAGTGGTGAAGTCAAACACCCTAGGTTTCTCTCCTATTATCTTCACTATCTTGTTTACCTTTGATTTATTTTACTTTTTAATTAATTTAGTTTAAAAATCAGAATTCTTTTCTTCTAAATTTACTTAGAATTAGTTCTGTGTTCCAACTCATCAGACCATAATCCCTGAGGTTCGATACCTATTCCTTTCGATAGCCCTATTCTGCAAGGAATTCGTTCTATTGCGAAGTGTGGAAAATTTTAATTGATATACTTTTTGAGTCACACTCACACACGAATCAATTTTTGGCGCCGTTGCCGGGGATTATCTATTTGATTGATTGGATTTTACAGAATTAGTTTTAATTGGATTTTTAGTTTAGGAAATTTTTATATTTTATTTTTAATTTTGTTTTTGTTTTCTTTTCAGGTGCTTTTAGTAATATATGCAAGGTCGTCGTTCTGTGGCTGATCCTTTGATACCTCTTGATCCTGAGCCTGAACGTACTCTTAGACAACAGAGGAACATCCTTGTTGATACCATTGTGCAAGAGGAAGAAATAATTGAAGACATGGCAGAAGAGAGGAATAATAACCTTGTTCCTAATGCTGATGGAGAAAGAGCTAGATTGCTTAGGGACTACTATATTCCTGAGACATATACCTCGCCAGCAGGTTTTTAACTGCCCAATGTCACAGCACAGAATTATGAGATCAAGTCCAGCATTATTCAGATGCTACCATCTTATTTTGGGCTGACTCAAGAAGACCCTTACAAGCATCTGGATGACTTCATTGAAGTGTGCTCAACTACAAAAATTCACAACTTCTCTGAAGATGCTTTCAGAATGAGACTTTTTCCATTCTCTCTGAAAGACAAAGCAAAATATTGGTTCAACTCTCTACCAGCTGGTTCTATCACGACTTGGACTCAGATGCAAAATGAGTTTCTCAAGAAGTATTTTCCGATAGGGAAGACCAATCAGTTCAGACGTGCTATCACTGTTTTCTCCCAACATGAGGGGGAACAATTTTATGAGACATGGGAAAGATTCAAGGACCTTCTTAGGAAGTGTCCCCATCACCAAGTTCCTAAGTGGCAACTAGTGCAGAGTTTTCATGAAGGGCTCACAGAAGCTAACAGACAGATGGTTGATGCGTCATGTGGAGGTACTTTTATGTTGAAGAGTGAAGAAGAGGCATGGACCTTATTTGAAAATCTTAGTGACAACTCTCTACAACATGTGTCCTCTACTCGTTCTAGCAGACCTGCCACTACCAGGAAGACTGATGGAGTTTTTGAGGTTGGTGCTTCAGAAGCTATGCCAACTGATATTGATTTAATTGCACAGAAGGTAGCAGCAATTATGGCTGCCAATCAAACTCCTTCTGCTTCAAGTTCTTCATTGCTAGGCCCTTGTGAATTTTGCTCTAGTCCTACGCATAATGTGAGTAATTGTCCTTCAATGGGGCAATTTTCTGATATTTAACATGAGCAAGTTCAAGCCACTTTCACTGGACCAATGAATCCTCCACGAGGTAATACTTACAATCCCACATGGAGGAATCATCCTGGTTTTTCTTACAGTAACCAAGGGGCAGCAATGCAACCATCATATCAACCTAGGACTTTTGTGCCTCAACAGCAATATCAAACACAAAGTCCTATGGCCCAAAGAATTTCTGCTATTGAAGACAAGCTGACTCTTACCTTGTCTAAATTTGTCAAGCTTGATTCTCTTATAGAGAGAGTGCAAGCTACTGCAGCAACAGTACAATCTACAGTTCAGCTAGTGCACTCGCATTCTCAATCCATTGCCAAACTGGAATCTCAGTTTGGACAGCTTGCTACTTCATTGAGTAGAAGAGAAGAAGGGAAGCTCCCTAGTCAACCAATTGCTAATCCAAGAGGGATGCAAGCTTCCACAAGCAACCCACGCCATGAGCAAGTTCAAGCCATTACCACTTTGAGAAGTGGGAAAATAATTGACAATAAGGTGGGTGAAAAGAAAGAAGAAGAAAAAGTGATCACAAGTCCAATTGCTGAAATTCCTTATGAGCCCAAGGCTCCTTTCCCACAACGTTTTCTGGAAGCATCTAAATTGGGGAAGCAATGGGACAAGCTGCATGACATGATGGAGGTGTTTCGCCAAGTGAAGATTAATTTGCCACTCCTTGATGCCATCAACAAATTCCTCCTTATGCAAAATTTTTGAAGGACTTGTGCACTCAGAAAAGGCGTTCTAAAAGCCATGTGCCAAAGAAAGTAATGCTGCCACAACAAGTAAGTTCAATAATTCAGCAGTGTACTCCTCCCAAGTACAAAGATCCTGGTGCTCCAACTATCTCATGCATTATTGGGGAGCACCATGTGGATAAAGCTCTTCTTGATTTGGGTGCAAGTGTGAATTTGCTACCCTATTCAGTTTACTTACAATTGGGCTTGGGAGAATTGAAGCCTACCTCGGTGGTATTACAATTTGCAGACAGATCAACAAAGCAACCCCGAGGAATCATAGAAGATGTGCTCATTAAAGTGGATAAGTTCTACTTTCCTGTTGATTTCATTGTACTTGACACTGAGCCGGTTCACAATCCGAAGAGGCACATTCCTGTGATCCTTGGTCGACCTTTCTTAGCTACTGCTGATGCTTGCATAAATTGTAGGTCAGGGATCATGGATATTTCCTTTGGCAACATGAAGGTTAAACTTAATATTTTCAATGCTGTTGAGAATCCTACAGATCAGACTGATATTTTCTTCATAGACTCCGAAGAGGTGATTAAATCTACAGATGAAATAAGGGTGCAAGAAAAACAGAAGGAGAAGAAGGTGTTTGAAGATCAAATTTCTACCAGGGTGGTAACTTTTGTATGCACTACACTTTCCAAAACACTTCAGAGGGAGCAATTGTTTGGAGTGTCCGACAACTCCACACCATGGTATGCAGATATTGTGAACTATTTAGCCACGGGAAAAGTGCCAAGAGACTGGACCAAGCGAGAACGTGATCGATTCTTCTCTAAAGTGCATCATTACTTTTGGGAGGATCCAGAGTTATTTAAATATTGTCCAGATCAGATTATTCGGCGATGTGTCCCAGACCATGAGTTTCAAGATATTCTCAAGTTCTGCCACTCATTGGCATGTGGAGGCCACTTCAGTGCAAGGAAGACAGCGGCAAAGGTACTTCAATGTGGATTCTTTTGGCCGTCTCTATTTCACGATGCATATTTTTCTATAAGACTTGTGATCGTTGTCAAAGATTGGGTTCAATGTCGAGGCGTGATATGATGCCAATGAGCCCCATTCTGGTGGTGGAGATTTTTGATGTTTGGGGAATTGATTTTATGGGACCCTTTCCACCTTCTTTTGGCTACGAATATATTCTGGTTGGAGTGGATTATGTCTCCAAGTGGGTGGAGGCCATTGCAACTCGAACCAATGATCACAAGGTGGTAATCAAATTCATGCATGAGAATATTCTGAGTCGATTTGGAATTCCTCGAGCCTTGATCAGTGATGGTGGTACTCACTTTTGCAATAAATTCTTGAAAGGTTTGCTTGCTAAATATTCAGTGACACATAAGGTGGCAACGCCTTATCATCCTCAAACAAGTGGGCAAGTAGAGCTGTCCAATCGAGAAATTAAGCATGTTCTCGAGAAGACAGTGAGACCGGATAGAAGAGATTGGTCATTGCGACTGAGCGAAGCACTATGGGCGTATCGGACTGCTTACAAGACCCCTATCGGTATGTCACCATATCGGTTGGTGTATGGGAAAGCATGTCAGAAAATTGTGGCTCTTCAATTCCAAGCTTCGGTTGTTTCCCAGAAAATTGCGTTCAAGGTGGGATGGACCATTCCAAGTGATTTCGATTTTTCCTCATGGTGCCATGGAAATTCGAAGCTTTCGAGATAATACTTTGATGAAAGTTAATGGCCAAAGGTTGAAACATTGTGTGGAAGGATGTGTGCCAAGAAGAGACGTGGAGTCCGTCAACTTGACGGATCCCGTCTATCCGACTTAATCCCTTCGGAGAGTCAATCGTCTCCTACGGACGTTAAATTGTAGGTTTTGTATGTATTTCTATCCTTTATTTCTTTTAGTTTTCTTTAATTTTAATTTTTAGTTGTAGTTTTCTTAAGTTTTTCTTCAATTCTAGTTGCGTTTTAATGTTTTTTCTTTGAGTTTTTGATGTATAAGTTGCTTCCGGATGATGCCAAGAGGTGTACCGAGGTATTCAGACTCAAGACGGGTGAAAAATCGTGCTCTCGGTCGACCTTGGGCGATGGAGACTCAAAAATATCAAGTCTCGGTCGAACTTGGGCGATGGAGGGTCAAACAGGCCTTCAGAAGGGGGATCGATCGCCCCTTTGAAGGGGGATCGATCGCCCCATGTGTTTTTTAGAAATTCCCCACCATCAGGTGGGCGATCGATCGCCCACCCTAGGGGGGATCGATCGCCCAAGCCCATGGGTGGGCTGGCCGAAAATTTATGTTATAAATGGACTCCTTATCCTCCTATGTTGCTACTACTTGCATCCTAAGCCTCTTTGAACTCCAATTCAAGTCCTACATCTTCCGGAAAACTAATTTCTTCAATTAGTGATTATTATACAAGGATTCAACATTGATCAACATCAACTTCAACATCAAAGTGGATCAAAAATCACTAGTTCTCAAAGGAAGCTCACACTTTTTCAAGTTCAACATCAAAGTAAGTGAAGTTTTTCCTTGAAGAAATTGTTCAAATCTTTTTGAGGGCTTTTGAAGACCAAGTTTGGGGGATCAATTTGGTGCAATTACTTGTTCGATTTGGGTGGAAAAATTGCCGAAAAGAGGAGGTTGAAGGTTACAAAAGAATTGTGCACACCAAGTGTTTGATTTAATTCCTCAACCACACTTTTTCTACTTCTATGGCACCAAAGAGAGCAAGCCACCAAGATGCTTCAAGTTCACGTAATCCTCGCCGAGCAAGGAATGATCCGACCACAGGTTCTTCACGATCTCGCCGAGACGGTATTCAAGAGAGATGGCATCCAAGGGCGTTGAATTATGAAACAACGTTTGACATAGCCGAACTGTATGGTATGTTTCCCGAGACACGATGGGGGATTTCCGACATCCGTCGTCATCGGTCGGCATCCATTTTTGTTCCACTCTCATCTACCATTTACCCGAGGCTTGTCAAGGTATTTTATTAGAACTTAATGCCGAAACCTGATGAGCGGGATGTGCTTACTTCTTCCGTAGATGGAACAATAGTTCGAGTGGACATGTCATCCATTGCCATTGCCATGGGTTGTCCTCATGAATGCCCAGCTGATTTATCTCATATCTATACTCCTTTACCCGACGAGTTGTCGGTGGGCAATGTGGTTGCACGATTGTGTGCCAACCAATTTTCTGGGCCGAAAAAGAATGCAGCTTCAAAGTCTTCAATGCCAAATCATTTATGGTTCCTTGACGCTGTGCTACTCAAGAATGTATGTCCAATTGGACATAAAACCGAAAAACGTCAAGAGTTCCTCAGAGCCTTATATGCCATATATTTTGGGCATTGGCTGTCATTCCCACAGATTGTCTGGGGCCAGATAGTGCAAGTGACTGGGAGTTTCCATTCCCTACTATTATTCACCAGTTGCTTGTAGCACAGGGGTATGCAGTCCACGAGGACGAGCTTGCCTTTCCACATGACCTTCATTATGGCACGCATGACTGGAACTTGAGTCAATCTCATATGCACCAGAGAGTCATAGCGGCGCCTGGTGAGGTATCTCGGTTGGCCCAAGGAGGAGAGCATGTAGATATACCACCACCGGTGGATGATCCAGAGGAGATGGAGGTAGAGGAAGAGGAAGTGCATGCACAGGCTGGTGGCCATGATTATCAATATTTAGAAGGGCAGATTGCTGGGTTGACAGCCCAGTTTGGCACCTTACAGACAGAGGTCTCCACACAGTTTGGTGCAATGAGAGCAGAGATGGCGGATCACTTTCGTGACACTCGCCAAGAGCAACTAGAGATGAGGAGGATGATGCGTGCACTGATGCGCCAAGCAAACTTAGATCCGGATGCTCAGTCACCACCACATCCTTGACAGGAAGGTAACCATCTTTTGTATGTTATTTTATTTTTAGCTTTTATTTTGCTTTTTATTTTTCCTTTTGTAGTTAGAATAATGAAAAAAAAAAATTTGAAAAATGAAAAAAATATATATATTTTTTTTAGGATTTTTCTCTTTCATATTTATTTTCACCCATACTATGTTCACTTGATCTTTGGGGTATAGTGGTTTGTTTTGACAGATTAAAACATCCAAGTTTGGGGGTGTGCTTGCATTGCCTTCGTACTCGGGATGTACTCTATTTTCTTTCCACTACTCCATGATCCCGGTAATATCGTTCTTACTCTTCTCTTTGCTTTGTTTGATAGTACATTGGGGACAATGTACAGTTTAAGTTTGGGGGTGAGGCGATGCCTATTTTTGTGCTTTATTGCAATATGGGGGGAAATTTGTGTGAAATTCTTCTTGTATTAGGATCTTTATTTTCTTAGTTTGTTTTTTATTTTATTTTTTTTTATTTTTAGATAGAATGTTTTGACATCATTCAAAGGATTAATACCTTATGTAGGTGCATAACTTGCAATTCTTGGGTATGTTTTAAATTTTTGGAAACTGTAATTTAAATTATGTGGTTTTAATCATGGTTTGCAATAACATGTTTTGAAGTGATTAATTTTAGTTTCCTTACATGCACAAACACACTAGCATAGTCTTGTGGGGTATAAACCTATGTTTTGAGTTATTGAGTTACATATGCTTGATATTAATTAGTATCTCTTGAGAATGAGTACCGATGATGTGTTATACTTGACTTCAATGAAAAAAAGAAAGAAAAGAAGTGAAATGAAAAAAAAGAAAAAGAAAAAAAAGTGATGAATAAGCAAATCAATTTGATCCTTTTCATGAGTAACCGGGCCTCTATGCCTCAGGAAGCACGGAGTGTTCGCGTCAAAAGTGAAAAGGTGAGAAAAGATGAGCATTGGTTGTCTTGATTTGTAGCCTGACTGATTCGAGTAATTAGGTCTTCGGGGTATCTTAAAGCCTAGTGCCCTAAAGCCATCTGGTTTGGGAGCCACTGACTGAAAGCTTGCTACATGGATCTTTCAGAAAGCTTAATAGATCAAGACATTGCACAACCAATAAAGCAATGAAAAAAAAAAGAATAAAAAAAAAAATGGAAAAGTCATGTATTCATGTTGGGAAGTATGATTTCAATAAGGGGAGCTAGTGAGTTAAAAGGGTATGTGCCTTAATATATTCAGAGCTTGGTTATGCCACATGAGATGATTGCTAGTTCACTTTACACGAGGGAGCTAGAGTTGATTATTTTGAGATATGTTGATGTGAATTATGCATGGGGACCATTGATTTGAATTATGGAATTTGAAAGTTTGAAATTATTCTTGAATGCAAGTTTGTAACTATGTATTGTAATCTTCTTCTTGAATTAATGTTGAAACAGAATTTTGAATGTTTGTGGGTAACATTTCTGGAAACCCTCACGAGACTATACTCGTCCACTAGGGGGAACCTAGGGGTTTAAAGGCTTGTTGCATATGCTAAATGCAATCGTTTCTCCTACGAAAGTGGAGTTGGGTAGTTTAGTTAGTATTTAGTAGTTTCTTTTGTTTTAGTTTTGTTTTATTCTATTGCTAAGGGACTAGCAATATGTAAGTTTGGGGGTGTGATAGGCGTTGAATATTACGCATTCTAGCCTCTTAACTTATGTATTTTATTCTCTTAGTGATAGATTATTTTGTGATTTTACTGTGTTTTAGTGTTTTCTGTTTTCAGGGCCTTAATGATTATTTCAGTTAAAACCAGGATTTTGGGCTTTTAATGAAGACATCCAAGATGGTGAGATGAAGCCTACATCAAGGAGATTCACTCAACCATTTATTTCAACTCAAATCAGCCCAAGAAAGCGGTCCAAGAGAATTACAGCTGCTTAAGAAGGTTTCGGGCCTGAATCCCAAATCTGCGCATAATGCAGTCTTAATCCCGTTTTGGAAAACGGACCAGAAGTCTTATTTCCGAGCCTCAAATCGACATTATTTTCACGTAAGGTTGAACGAAATTTGATTCTGCACACTTTTGTATTTCACGAAAATTCCGTCTATCGGACTTCTAGTGGGTCAAAAGTCGGGCCGAAGTCAGCAGGAAAAACCCACCTGATTAGTGTTGCGGGAAACCCTAATTAATTCCTAATTGGATTAGGACTTTGGTGTATTCTCTTGGGGAATAAAGTGAAGACTTGGGGGCTGAATTGGGGGAGCTTACACAGAGATTGGAGAGTCTGAGAGGGCTGAAGAGAACAGAAACATATTGCAGAGCCATTGGAGAACGAAGTCATACGCGTAATTCAGAAAGGTGATGTCTTCTTCCTCAACAGTTGAAGCTTCTTCTTCTACCATGAGCAGCTAGTTCATCCACTAGGGTTTTGATGTAGCCCTAACATAGCATCAATGGTTTGATTGTTTTAATTATTGGGGACCTTTATATACATGCATAGATTGTGTAATTGTGAGGATTCTTATTATAGAATTGAGCAATAAAAGTCTTGTAAATTCAATCTCAATGATTTCTTATCTTGTCTTAGATATTTAGTTGTTGTTATTGAACTTAATCTCTCTTGTTTTCTGTGATCATGAGAGAGATTATTACACAATGGTAATCACTTAATATATTGTTATGAGCTTTGATGGATTATGCCTAGAGAAGATGAACCATACTGCACCCTAGATTAGAGTAGTTAGGTAGATGGCCCATGCCAATCGAAGATAGTCCATGGCTTAGCCTTAATCATATGTTATCTTCTTGACGGATGAAGGTGAGCTTGTAGCCACCGACACCACTTATGCATGATGTAATTCCCCTATAGTTAATTCAATTGACCATTGATTGTGGAGTTAGTGGTGAAGTCAAACACCCTAGGTTTCTCTCCTATTATCTTCACTATCTTGTTTACCTTTGATTTATTTTACTTTTTAATTAATTTAGTTTAAAAATCAGAATTCGTTTCTTCTAAATTTAATTAGAATTAGTTCTGTGTTCCAACTCGTCAGACCATAATCCCTGAGGTTCGATACCCATTCCTTTCGATAGCCCTATTCTGCAAGGAATTCGTTCTATTGCGAAGTGTGGAAAATTTTAATTGATATACTTTTTGAGTCACACTCACACACGAATCAGCTATGCTTGTTGAAGATGGATTATGATAGGTGGACAAACACATTAATCTTTTGATATGTCATTGAGGTCACAAGCCTAATGACATTGTTAGGCATTTATCTACAAATATTCGTGCTCTTGCGAGTGGTTAAATTATATTTTGATAAAAAGGGCAAAATTAAGTTTACAATATAATTCGAGTTTAGCCACATCAAAATTTTGGCAGGACTACGGTGTAATTGTCGCCATTGGAAGATTAAATCTGGTTTAATTCTTAGGCTAGAAATTCTTTCATTCTTTTTGTATATATCTTGTTCTTATTTCTCAAATTTCTTGATTTTAGGTATACCACATAGCGGGCATCTCAAAGAATTGAAGTTGGAACCCTTTCTGAGTATAAAGTCTAAAATTGGTGGGTTTGAGTTGATTCATTTTTCTTTGTATATATTATTGTTTATTTTGCATATTGAGGTGTTGTTCTACTATTAAGGCATGCTAGGTAGACGGTCATTGTCACTTCCTTTGCTTCCTTGTAATATTGAACTTGAAAGAACACTTAGACAACGTAGAGGAACCTCTAGGGACCCTATATTGCCTAGGACCAAAAACATGGACCCAAATGAGAGACAACCTCCCGGACTACCTCCTTTTAATCATGAACAACCACCTCCACCTCCACCTCCTCAAGGAGAGTTGCTTATGGACTTTTATCTTCTGACTACATTTGAAGTACCTTCATGTATTCAGTTTTCGGATGTAGGGGCAAATCAATTCGAAATAAAGTCCTCCACCATCAATCTTCTTAATAGCTTCCATGGTCTCCCTAATGAGAATCCATACCGACACTTAGATTACTTCCTTTCTGTGTGTTCCACTATTCGTGTACCACACTTTACGGAGGATGATCTAAAGCTGCGTATGTTTCCCTTCTCCCTAAAAGATAAAGCTAGAAGTTGGTTCAATTCCTTAGAACCTAAATCAATCCATTCTTGGGCGGAGATGCAAATAGAGTTCTTAAAAAAATACTTCCCAATGGAAAAGACAAGTGATATTCGGCGAGCAATCACCGGATTCACCCAAATTGATTAAGAACAATTTCATGAGACGTGGGAGAGATTAAAAGACCTTCTTAAATCTTGTTCGCATCATGCTGTCCAAAAATGGCAGCTAATGCAAAGTTTTTATGATGGGGTGAGTGAGCAATATAGACAAATGATAGACTCCGCTTGTGGAGGTGGATACCTTTTGAAAAGCCCCGATGAGGCATGGAAACTTTTTCAAACCCTAAGCAATAATTCAGCTCAACACTCCTCCACTAGGAAAGGGAAGGCCACCCAACCTTGTAGAGGAGTGCATGAAATTTCACGGGTAGATGAGGTTGCCATGCAAGTAGAAGCCTTATCCTGAAAAATGGACCTAATCATGAAAAATGGACTGCCTACTCCAAACGAACCTGTTCAAAATCAGGAAGTGTGTTCGTTTTGCTATAGTACTTCCCATTTTGTGCGAGATTGTCCTATTGCCGGTCAATCTCCCAATTATGCTCAAGAGTAAACGAATGCCTTGTACTCTAAACAAATGAATGATCCATATTCAAACACGTACAATCCTGGTTACAAGAATCATCCGGCTTTTTCATGGAAACCTCAAGAATCAAGTCCCTCTTTTCAAGGGCAAAATTCTTTCAATTCCCAATCTCAACAGCCTCAATATAGGCCAAATCCTCAACCTTACCATCAAAGATCCAATTACCAACAACCACCACCTCCTCTGAGAAGCCAAGGCTTTGAGGAAAGAGTGATAAGCAATCTTGAGGCCAATACTCGCTTATTGTAAACTCACTCTCAATCAATCTCTAAGCTTGAAGCCAATGCTCAATCTATGGCTAGGTTAGAAGCTCAAATCGGGCAACTAGCCAATGCCTTAAATAGAAGGGAGGAAGGTAAGTTGCTGAGGCAACCGGTGGTGAATCCTAAGGGTGTTCATATGATTGAGGATCCATCATCTTCATCTTGTAATGCTCATTCGGAGCAAGTTCAATCAATCACCACCTTAAGGAGTGGTAAAGTCATCAATTCCAAAGTAGGGGAGGAAGAGAGAAAGGAATCCCAAGAGCAACCCAAAAATCCAAAAGAATCCAAAATTGTTTCCGTTAAATCCAAATGTGAATAGCATCCCATTACATCCAAAAGGAAAGGCAAGTGAAGTTGTGTCGTCATCAATTCCAAATCTTGACACTTCATTCGAACCTCCGGTTCCTTTCCCGCAAAGACTGAAGGAACCTTCTCATTTTGGGAAGCAATGAGAGAAAATCCAAGACATGATGGAGATCTTCAAACAAGTAAAGATCAATCTCCCTCTCCTTGATGCTATCTAGTAAATTCCCTCCTATGCTAAATTCTTGAAGGACTTGTGCACTCAAAAGCGCAAATCTAGGAATAATGCTCCTAAGAAAGTCTTCTTAACTGAGCACATAAGCTCCATTTTCCAACACCAAGCCCCTCCTAAATTCAAAGATTAGGGTGCTCCGACTATTTCGTGCACCATCGGAAATCAATCTTTTGAAAAAGCACTTCTTGATTTAGGGGGCTAGTGTCAATTTTCTTCCATTCTCAGTTTACCAACAACTAGGTTTGGGGGAAATTAAGCATACCACGGTTGTGTTACAACTTGCCAACTGATCGGTGAAGCAACCACGTGGCATAAATGAGGATGTAATCATTCAAGTGGACAAATTCTACTTTTCGGTGGATTTCATAGTCCTTGACACGGAACCGGTCCAAAATCCAAATCGACATATTCCTATCATTCTAAGTCGTCCATTCTTGGCCACGGCAAACGCTTGCATTAATTGCCGTACCGGAGAGATGGACATCTCTTTCAGGAATATGAAAGTCCGCTTGAACATCTTCAATGCTTCCCACCACATATCCGAAGACGAAAGTGAGTGCTTTTGTGTCAATGTAGTGGAAGACCTTGTTCAAGAAGCACTTCCTTCTATTCTTTCCAAGGATCCTTTAGAGGCATGCCTAAATCACTTCAACTGTGACCATTTTGACATTGAGCAATCCTTTTGTGAAGTCAACTCAATGCTCGATGTCACTACTGTCATGGATTTGCCTAAATGGAGAGTTCTTAGAGAACCCTTGCCTCCATTGTCCAAAACTTCCCAAACTCCTTATCTAATTTCCCCACCATAACTTGAGCTCAAGCCTCTACCGGTTACACTCAAGTATGTTTTCTTGGGCGCTAATGAGACTCTTCCAATCATTATTGCTTCCAATCTTACCAATGATCAAGAGATGAAACTCATAAAAGTGCTAAAAGAGCACAAGGAAGCAATAGGATGGAGTGTGGCAGATCTTAAGGGAATAGACCCTTCTATTTGTATGCACCGCATACACTTGGAAGAGGATGCAAAGACCTCAAGAGAGGCACAACGTCGATTGAATCCAAATATGAAGGACGTTGTAATGAAGGAGGTGGTGAAGTTACTAGATGCGGGAATTATTTACCCCATCTCAGATAGCAAGTGGGTTAGTCCCACTCAAGTGGTTCCAAAGAAGTCCGGCATTACGATGCAACCAAACAATAAGGGTGAATTAGTTCCCCAACACACCACCACGGGATGGAGAGTGTGCATTGATTATAGGAAATTAAATTCAGCCACTAGGAAATATCACTTCCCCCTCCCATTTATTGATCAAATATTGGAGAGATTAGCCGGGCAAAGTTTTTATTACTTTTTAGATGGATATTCCAGCTATAATCAAGTTGTTATAGACTTGAGGGACCAAGGAAAAACCACCTTTACATGTCCTTTTGTCACATTTGCTTATAGACACATGCCCTTTGGGTTATGCAATGCATCGGCGACTTTTCAACGATGTATGATGTCTATCTTTTCGGACATGGTGGAAAAATTCTTGGAAGTGTTCATGGATGATTTTTTCGTTTTTGGGCCTTCATTTGAATTATGCCTCCAAAATCTATTCCGTGTTCTCAAACGATGTCGAGAGACCAACCTGATTCTTAGTTGGGAAAAAAGCCATTTTATGGTTCAAGAGGGTATTGTCCTAGGGGACATTGTGTCTAAGAGAGGAATCAAGGTTAACAAAGCCAAGGTTGAACTCATTTCCAAACTTCCTCCACCATCAACGGTGAGAGAGATTTGTTCATTCCTTGGGCATGTGGGCTTTTATCGCCGTTTCATCAAAGACTTTAGCAAGATCTCTCAGCCTTGGTGTCGCCTTCTTGAAAAAGAGTTTTGCTTTACCGTTGATGAAGCGTGCCTTAACGCTTTTGAAAAACTCTGCACCATTCTTACAACTGCTCCAATTCTTATCCCTCCAAATTGGGCTCTCCCATTTGAGATTATGTGTGATGCATCTGATTATGCCATGGGTGCGGTCTTAGGGCAACGAGTAGACAAATTGCCACATGTCATCTACTACGCAAGTAAAACCCTTTTCGATGCTCAAATCAATTATACCACAATGGAAAAGGAGTTGCTTGTGGTAGTATTTGTATTAGACAAATTTTGAGCTTATTTGTTAGGTTCAAAGGTCATTGTCTATTCGGACCATGCTACCCTCCGGCATCTTTTGGCCAAAAAGGACACCAAGCCTAGGTTGATCTGATGGATACTCTTGTTGCAAGAGTTTGATTTTGAGATTAGAGACAAAAAGGGAATTGAAAATGTGGTGGCTGACCACCTTTCTAGAATTCTTGTTGAATCCCTCCATAACTCCATTCCAGTTTGTGAATCCTTCCCGGATGAACAACTCTTTGTCATTTCTCAAGAGAGTATCCCTTGGTATGCGGATGTGGTTAATTACTTGGCGACCGGTAAAATACCATCTTCTTGGACCAAATAAGAGAAGGATCGTTTTCTCTCCCAATCACGATGATTCGTGTGTGAGTGTGACTCAAAAAGTATATCAATTAAAATTTTCCACACTTCGCAATAGAACGAATTCCTTGTAGAATAGGGCTATCGAAAAGGGTATCGTACCTCAGGGATTATGGTCTGATGAGTTGGAATACGGAATTAATTCAAATTAAATTTATAAGAAAAGAATTCTGATTTTTTAAACTAATTAAAAAGATAAAATAAAATAAATCAAAGGTAAATGGATAATGAAGATAATAAGAGAGAAATCTAGGGTGTTTGACTTCACCACTAACTCCACAACCAATGGTCAATTGAATCAACTATAGGGGAATTACATCATGCATAAGTGGTGTCGGTGGTTACAAGCTCACCTTCATCCGTCAAGAAGATAACATATGATTAAGGCCAAGCCATGGACTATCTTCGATTGGCATGGGTCATCTGCCTAACTACTCTAATCTAGGGTGCAGTATGGTTCATCTTCTCTAGGCATAATCCATCAAAGCTCATAACAATATATTCAGTGATTACCATTGTGTAATAATCTCTCTCATGATCACAGAAAACAAGAGAGATTGAGTTCAATAACAACAACTAAATATCTAAGACAAGAAAAGAAATCATTGAAATTGAATTTACAAGACTTTTATTGCTCAATTCTATAATAAGAATCCTCTGAATTACACAATCTATGCATGTATATAAAGGTCCCCAATAATTAAAACAATCAAACCATTGATGCTTTGTTAGGGCTACATCAAAACCCTAGTGGATGAACTAGCCGCTCATGGTAGAAGAAGAAGCTTCAACTGTTGAGGAAGAAGACATCATCTTTCTGAATTATGCGTATGACTTCGTTCTCCAATGGCTCTACAAATATGTTTCTGTTCTCTTCTCAACCCTCTCAGACTCTTCAATCTCTCTGTGTCCTCCCTCAACTCAGTCTCTTAGTCTTCACTTTATTTCCCAAGAGAATACACCAAAGTCCTAATCCAATTAGGAATAAATTAGGGTTTCCCGTAGCACTAATAAGGTGAGTTTTTCCTGCTGACTTCGGCCCAACATTTGACCCACTAGAAGTCCGATTTACAGAATTTTTGTGAAATACAAAAGTGTGCAGAATCAAATTTTGTTTTACTTTACATGAAAATAATGTCGATTTGAGGCTCAGAAATAAGACTTCTGATCCATTTTCCAAAATGGGATTAAGACTGTATTATGCGCAGATTTAGGCTTCAGGCCCGAAACCTTCTTAAGCATCTGTAATTCTCTTGGACCTCTTTCTTGGCTGATTTGAGTTGAAATAAATGGTTGAGTGAATCTCCTTGGTGTAGGCTTCATCTAACCATCTTGGATGTCTTCTTTAAAAGCCCCAAAGCTTGGTTTTAACTGAAATCTGAAATAATCATTAAGGCCCTGAAAATACAGAAAACACTAAAATGAAGTAAAATAACAAAATACTCTATCACCAAGAGAATAAAATACATAAGTTAAGAGACTAGAATGCGTAACATTCAACGTCGATCACACGATCATATTATTGGGACGATCCTCAATTGTTCAAATATTGCCCCGATCAAATAATTCGGAAGTGTGTACCCAACAGTGAATTCCAAAGCATTCTAAAATTTTGTCATACACTCGCTTATGGGAGACACTTTAGTGCTAAGAAAATCACAGCAAAAATTCTTCAATGCGGAATTTTCTGGCCAACACTTCATCGGGATGCATATTCATTTTGCTGCTCTTCTGAGCGATGTCAGCGCCTCGGCACGATGTCTCGGAAGGACATGATGCCTCTTAACCCTATTCTTATTATTGAGATATTTGATGTGTGGGGCATTGACTTCATGGGACCATTTCCACCCTCTACTGGTCATGAGTACATACTTGTGGCGGTGGACTACGTATCTAAATGGATAGAGGCCGTTGCTACCAAAACCAATGATCACGCAGTCGTGGTTAAGTTTATTCAAGTGAATATCTTTAGCCGATTTGGTACACCTCGAGCCCTCATCAATGACGGAGGTAAACATTTCTGTAACCAGTTCTTTCGAACTTTGCTTACTAAATACTCTGTCACACACAAAGTAGCCACCCCATACCATCCTCAAACTAGTGGCCAAGTAGAGGTATCCAATAGGGAGATTAAGAACATTCTTGAGAAAACCGTTCGGCCTGACCGGAAAGATTGGTCATTGCGACTAAATGATGCATTATGGGCATACTGAACCGCATATAAGACTCCCATTGGAATGTCACCTTACCGGTTAGTTTATGGCAAAGCGTGCCATCTTTCGGTTGGATTGGAGCATAAAGCTATGTGGGCCACCAAAACTTTCAATTTTGACATGCAAACGGCCAGATCTAATCAAAAGCTTCAATTGAATGAATTAGAAGAATTGCGACATGATGCGTATGAGAACGTTAAAATATATAAGGTAAAGTCCAAAACCTTTCATGATCGTAATATTCGAGTCAAAATGTTTACTCCGGGCCAAAAAGTATGGTTGTACAACTCACGCCTCCATTTGTTTCCCAAAAAACTTCGCTTCCATTGGGATGGTCCATTTTTTGTTAATTCCGTTGCTCCCCACGGAGTGGTGGAGTTGAAGGACTTGAAAGATGGCTCATTGTTCAAAGTAAACGGACAGCGCTTAAAAATGTGCGTGGATGACCAAGTTACCACCGAATATGTGGATGTCGTCGCTTTGATGGATCCCGTGTATTTTGACTCGTGAGCCAATTCAAACGTCATACCATAGACGTGTAAGGTGGCAAAGCCATGGTAGCTATCATGCTTCCATGATGTCCCTTTTAATCCAAGGTAGGTTTTGTATCTAAGTCCCATAAATCCAAGTCCATGAAGCATAACTTAAGCTGGCTGTTTTTGAGCATCTCGATTGATTGAAGTTGAGATCTTGATCAATCGAGATTTTGATTGATCAAGATTTTGGTCTCGATTGATCAAAATATTGCAGAGAATTTGCCAAGTCTAAAGTCCCGAGAGGTAATATTCTTCGATAGCACTTCGATAGGTCCTCGATTGATCGAAACTTCGATTGATCGAAATGGGATTTCGATTGATCGAAGTAAAATTCTGATTGATCAAATTAAAATCTTGAGTGATCGATGAAGGAATCTCGATTGATCGAAGTTGATTTCAATTGATCAAGGCTGATCTCGATTGATCGAAGTAGGATTTCGATTAATCGAAATCTCGATCAATCGAGATGCATGCGATGTTTGCACGTGAGCCAAATTATTATTTAAACCGTTGGGCTTCCCTCTCATTTCGAAAGACCATCCGACTTCTTCCTTCTCTCCGAGTGATCCAAAGCTTCTCTAGCCACCATCCCGCGCTTGATCTACCATCCCCCGCCATTCGCCGTAGTCCGAGATCCCTGCAGCACTCGCGCGTCCCTCTCTTCGTGGCTGCGAGGGGGCTTTCATCTTTGTGTGTCGTTCATCATCTTCACCCTGAGGTAAGTGATGCATGGCCATCTTTTGCGTACTTTCTCACTATTTTTGATAGTTTTACGGCATAATAAACATAGACAGTTGATGTTGGGTTGGAATGGTGCATTTGCGGTATTCATAATGGGATTTTGCGGGTTTCAGGGGGGTAGGAATTCATTTATGGGAGAAATATTGCGTTATTTTTTTGCTTCGAATGCTTACTGTACGGTTTGTAACCGCAGCACCTTCGTTTCGGTTGCATCCGCTTACGTTGCCTCTTTGAAAGTGAATTTTTTTTGAATTCATGAGTCAGCACCATGGACTAGGACCTTATTTTCATTTTTATTCTTTTATTTTTAGTCTTAGTTTATTATTCCTTTTATTTTCTTTTTATTTACGTAATTTTTGGAATAAAGTGCAGACTGTTCCGAGATCATGGCGAGGGTGAAGAATGCCCCCGGTTCTGTTCCAGACGTGCCCGGGCGAGCCTTCCAGTCTTGGAAGTTTCACCCGGAGTAGATATTTGACCTGGGCGAGTTCGAGAGGCGTCTCGACAGCGCATGGACTGTCACCGAGCTCAGGAAGCGTCGCCTCGAACGATTGTGTGTGCCTCCTACTGATGTGGCCCACAAACGCTTAGTGCAGGTCTTCTACGAGCGCATGACCTACTCCTGCACAACACTGGACATATTAGAGAAGGTCGTGGCCACCACGATGATCACGATTACGCCGAGCTGGATTACGCAGATGCTCGGCATCCCTCACCAGCAGCCGCCAGATATGGTTGATCAGGACGGTCGACCGATTTATAGGGCCGCACTTCCAGTAGACTCGACACTATTTTCCATCGTGATGGACATGTGTGGTGGGGTGTTTACCATGCCCAGTCACAATTGCACGTCCAAATCGATGTGCCTGAGTAGATTATGGTTCCTGGACACTGTTCTCATCAAGAACGCGTGTCCTCTCCAGCATGTGGCAGAGCGTAGAGGCGACCTCCTCCGTTGCCTTTACGCTTTCCACATGGGCACATGGTTTTCTGTCCCGTCGCTGATATGGGGGCAGATGTTCAAGGTCTAGGACGGCCTCGTCAACAAGAGGATACGGCGAGCAGTGAGTTGGCGGCTTCCCTTTCCTTTCCTGGTCGCCGCTTTTCTCAATCGTGCCAGTACACCGGTCAGTGATACTAACATTCAGTTGGCACCGCCCACCCGCTTCACATCTACTCAGTGGGAGAGGGTGCGGTGACATTTAGAGCGACAGGACCACTAGGGTGATCCGCCAGACGATGTAGATATGGATGCCCCGGTGGAGATGGATGAGGGAGAGCCTGCTGAGGGTGAGTCCGATGATGAGGAGATGGAGGAGGAGGAGATGGATATTGCTGTAGAGCGGCATGACATCCTGGCGACTGACTATTCCTACCTCGAAGCTGATGTTGAGCGGCTCCAGTAGGGTTTTGAGGAGCACGTCCAGGTGACGCAGAGTCAGCTAGAGGGCATTCGATCGGACATTTCTTCTCTGGCACAGGATCAGAGGGCGATTCTAGACGAGTTCCGAGCCTTCCGGTAAGACGTGAAGTTCCTGTTCGCAGGTTGAGCTTCCACCTCCACTTCTACAACCACCAAGCCACCACCACCATCACCCACCCTCGAGTAGCTCTATATATATTTGCACTTACTATTTTACTTTCTGTATTTTCTTTTCTTTTTCTTCTTTCTTTATGTTTAATAGCCCATGTTGGCCATGTTTTCTTTCTTTTTATGAGTATTCCAGATGCATGTACGCTTTGTAATGAACTCATTTTCATATATATGGAATACATTTATCTCTTCTTTTATACCATGTGTTATCTTTTCTGTCTTTATTTTTGCTTTCTGTCAATATTTCTGTTCTCTATACTTTGATTATGTATGTAGTACCACTTGCCTAATTGTTATATGCGATTCAGTTGATGATTTTCGTTTATTACCACCTGGTTTAAATTCCCAATACTGTTGAGATTGCTTCAACGCAGTATGGTGTTAATAAAGAAAGGCAGCCCCTTTGCATGCTATACGTTAGCGTGCCTGGATAGTCAATATCTTATCACATAGACCTCTTAGACAATTGGGAAACACCAGTTCAGACCCTTAGATGTACAGTGATCTTGGCATTGTCCGTTTGTGCATAATTATTTTATTATGTTCTGTTTATCTAATTTTTGTTCCTTTTAATGCTCGTGGTATCCAGTTGGTGTTCCGTGCAGGTTTTTCTTATTTACAGGATGACCGTTACTATTGGAATACCATTTTTGTCGCATTTTGCAGTCCCGGTACTTTCTTTCCTTGTTCTTCTTGTTCAAACATTGAGGACAATGTTGCATATAAGTTTGGGGGTGCAGTATGCTATACCATTTGCATATGCATGCAATGTCAATCGTTATATTGATTGTCATTGTAGAGCAAGTTTCTTTTCTTGATATTTTTGCATGCTTGCTATGATGTTTTTTTTTTTAAAGGCAGATCATTCGAATAAATGTCCGAGGTAAATGCAGCAGGTAGTTAAGAACTTTAACATTGTAAATACCCGCACTTTTGCAAGCTATATGGTAGGCTAGAACGGTCTACATTTTTGTCCAAATATGAGCACGTATAGTTCTTGCCCTAAATTTGTCCTTAATCGCACAAATTCGCACACATGCATTTTAAATTGTGGGGTATAAGTCTGATGGAGAATTTTGTAAAATTCTATTTTTATCTGAACAACTTAAAGAATAAGTTCTTCCGGTCGTTGTAAAAAAAAAACATTATAAAATAAATGCAATAAGCCTTCTCACTCAATAAACTGAATTTCTATGCCTCAAAGCATGGAGTGTTCGCATATAAGTGTGCAAGGTTGAGAAGTAATAAGCGGGTGGCTTGCTTAAGTTCATCGCCTTGTAAGCTCGGTTATTAAGTCCGAGGGGTGCTTCTTCACCTAATGCCCTAAAACCAATTGGTTTGGGAGTCATTGGCCCAATGCCGCTACATGGGCTTACAAGAAAGCAAAAAGAGCGAAGCATTGCACGGTCAGCCGCACATGAGCAATCATGAATGTTTTGAGATAATGAACGACAGTGTCGAGCTTTTTCAACGAGTTTTTTCTCGTAAAAACAGATTTGTTCTTGTTCTTCTCGAAATATGACAAAAGCCACGCGTTAGAATGCATGTTCACTTTTCAAAGAAGATTTTGGGGTCGAAATTGGTATGTTTGTTCGGACTGGCCATTATCTGGGGACCGTCATTTATCTATAGCTTGTGAAAGTCCATTTTTGCTAATGACCACATAGTTTTGTAATACTTGTTTCATTTTCCAAATGAGAAAAGAACGGATGATCGCCCTTTATCTAGTTGATGACTGAGCATGATTAAATTTTTGTATAAGATAGTTCATTCCATTTTTGTAATATTGCATTGCTAAGGGACTAGCAATATGTAAGTTTGGGAGTGTGATAAGTGTTCAATTCTATGCATTTGAACCCTCTTTATTACATATATTAGTTTCGTTTCTACGTTTACCGAGATATGTTTACGGTATTTTTGTGTTTTTGATGTATTGCAGGTCTTGTAGTGAAAGGAGAAAAGTTTGAGGCTATTGCAGCCGAAGAGAAAAGTTAGAAATTACAGCCAAGGCATCTCGATCAATCGATATGTTGATCTCGATCAATCGAGAATCGAGATCTCGATTGATCGAGATCACTTTTTGATTGATCAAAATCTCGATCAATCGAGATTCTACAGAATCCACTTGCCCACTTGCTCACCTGCTCTCCCACTTGCAACAAAATCTCCCTTTTTTGCACGACTTAGGGGAATTGTCTGACTTGAACAAGACCCTTGGGGACCTTCTTGAAATAAAGGGTGTATATATTGATATATATATATATATATATATGGTGGGCCCCAAGGGTGAAAAAGGAGCCTTAAAAGCATAAAGAAGCCACACATCTCTCATATCTCTCAACGCACATCAGATTATCAAAGGAGAGACATTCGGGAAAGGAGAAGGAGGAGCTGAACCAGACCAAGAAGCTTCATCTTCTCCTTCAATGGAAGAGTGCAAGGCAACCTGATTCATGTGTGAGTGTGACTCAAAAAGTATATCAATTAAAATTTTCCACACTTCGCAATAGAACGAATTCCTTGCAGAATAGGGCTATCGAAAGGGGTATCGTACCTCAGGGATTATGGTCTGATTAGTTTGAATACGGAATTAATTCTAATTAAATTTATAAGAAAGAATTCTGATTTTTTTTAAACTAATTAAAAAGATAAAATAAAATAAATCAAAGTAAACAAGATAGTGAAGATAATAGGAGAGAAACCTAGGGTGTTTGACTTCACCACTAACTCCACAATCAATGGTCAATTGAATCAACTATAGGGGAATTACATCATGCATAAGTGGTGTCGGTGGCTACAAGCTCACCTTCATCCGTCAAGAAGATAACATATGATTAAGGCTAAGCCATGGACTATCTTCGATTGGCATGGGCCATCTGCCTAACTACTCTAATCTAGGGTGCAGCATGGTTCATCTTCTCTAGGCATAATCCATCAAAGCTCATAACAATATATTCAGTGATTACCATTGTGTAATAATCTCTCTCATGATCACAGAAAACAAGAGAGATTGAGTTCAATAACAACAACTAAATATCTAAGACAAGATAAGCAATCATTGAGATTGAATTTACAAGACTTTTATTACTCAATTCTATAATAAGAATCCTCTGAATTACACAATCTATGCATGTATATAAAGGTCCCCAATAATTAAAACAATCAAACCATTGATGCTTTGTTAGGGCTAAATCAAAACCCTAGTGGATGAACTAGCCGCTCATGGTAGAAGAAGAAGCTTCAACTGTTGAGGAAGAAGACATCATCTTTTTGAATTACGCGTATGACTTCGTTCTCCAATGGCTCTGCAATATGTTTCTGTTCTCTTCTCAGCCTTCTCCAAGCTCTGTTCTCTCTTTCTCTAATCTCCCTTTAATTCAGCATCCAAGTCTTCACTTTATTCCCCAAGAGAATTGATTCGTGTGTGAGTGTGACTCAAAAATATATCAATTAAAAATTTCCACACTTCGCAATAGAACGAATTCCTTGCAAAATAGGGCTATCGAAAGGAATGGGTATCGTACCTCAGGGATTATGGTCTGACGAGTTGGAACACAGAACTAATTCTAATTAAATTTATAAGAAAATAATTCTGATTTTTAAACTAATTAAAAAGATAAAATAAAATAAATCAAAGATAAACAGATAATGAAGATAATAGGAGAGAAACCTAGGGTATTTGACTTCACCACTAACTCCACAATCAATGGTCAATTGAATCAACTATAGGGGAATTACATCATGCATAAGTGGTGTCGGTGGCTACAAGCTCACCTTCATCCGTCAAGAAGATAACATATGATTAAGGCTAAGCCATGGACTATCTTCGATTGGCATGGGCCATCTGCCTAACTACTCTAATCTAGGGTGCAGCATGGTTCATCTTCTCTAGGCATAATCCATCAAAGCTCATAACAATATATTCAGTGATTACCATTGTGTAATAATCTCTCTCATGATCACAGAAAACAAAAGAGATTGAGTTCAATAACAACAACTAAATATCTAAGACAAGATAAGAAATCATTGAAACTGAATTTACAAAACTTTTATTGCTCAATTCCTTAATAAGAATCCTCACAATTACACAATCTATGCATGTATATAAAGGTCCCCAATAATTAAAACAATCAAACCATTGATGCTTTGTTAGGGCTACATCAAAACCCTAGTGGATGAACTAGCCGCTCATGGTAGAAGAAGAAGCTTCAACTGTTGAGGAAGAAGACAACATCTTTCTGAATTACGCGTATGACTTCGTTCTCCAATGGCTCTGCAATATGTTTCTGTTCTTCTTAGCCCTCTCAGACTCTCCAATCTCTGTGTAAGCTCTCTCTCTTCAGCCCCCAAGTCTTCACTTTATTCCCCAAGAGAATACACCAAAGTCCTAATCCAATTAGGAATTAATTAGGGTTTCCCGCAACACTAATCAGGTGGGTTTTTCCTGCTGACTTCGGCCCAACTTTTGACCCACTAGAAGTCCGATTTACGGAATTTTCGTGAAATACAAAAGTGTGCAGAATCAAATTTCGTTCAACCCATCGCGGCAATAATGTCGATTTGAGGCTCGGAAATAAGACTTCTGGTCCGTTTTCCAAAATGGGATTAAGACTGTATTATGTGCAGATTTGGGCTTCAGGCCCGAAACCTTCTTAAGCAGCTGTAATTCTCTTGGACCTCTTTCTTGGGCTGATTTGAGTTGAAATAAATGGTTGAGTGAATCTCCTTGATGTAGGCTTCATCTCACCATCTTGGATGTCTTCTTTAAAAACCCTAAAAGCACGGTTTTAACTGAAATAATCATTAAGGCCCTGAAAATACAGAAAACACTAAAACAAAGTAAAATCACAAAATAATCTATCACTAAGAGAATAAAATACATAAGTTAAGAGGCTAGAATGCGTAACATTCAACGCCTATCAAGAATACACCAAAGTCCTAATCCAATTAGGAATAAATTAGGGTTTCCCGCAGCACTAATCAGATGGGTTTCTCCTGCTGACTTTGGCCCAACTTTTGACCCAGTAGAAGTCCGATTTATGAAATTTTCGTGAAATACAAAAGTGTGCAGAATCAAATTTCGTTCAACCTTTCGTGAGAATTATGTCGATTTGAGGCTCGAAAATAAGACTTCTGGTCTATTTTCCAAAACGGGATTAAGACTGTATTATGTGCAGATTTGGGCTTCAGGCCCGAAACCTTCTTAAGCAGTTGTAATTCTCTTGGACCTCTTTCTTGGGCTGATTTGGGTTAAAATAAATGGTTGAGTTAATTTCCTTGATGTAGGCTTCATTAACCATCTTGGATGTCTTCTTTAAAGGCCCAAAAGCTTGGTTTTAACTGAAATAATCATTAAGGCTCTGAAAATACAGAAAATACTAAAACAAAGTAAAATCACAAAATAATCTACCACTAAGAGAATAAAATACATAAGTTAAGAGGCTAGAATGCATAACATTCAACGCCTATCACAACCATGAGCAACTAACTCTTCTACTAGGGTGTTGGTTTCAACCCCTAGCCATGTAAACTTGTTCATCTTTGTAGCACTTGGGATTTGTAATTAAATGTTGATTATTTAGCCTAGTGACCATGTACACTAATATATTTCGTTTATATATTCATTTGATGTTGAGTTTATTCTTGTCTTAGAGTAGATTCTTTCATGTGAGTGCACAACATTTGCATATTCCACAAGAAGTGCAAATGATGGCTAGATAATGGTGTTTAAATGAATGTGTGATGTTTGTTTGTATAAACCATGCCAAGACAAGGTAGTTTGGATGCATGTAGGTTCACTTAGAGAGTAGGGTAATTAGATAGTTAGTTAGGTTGAAGAGCTATGCTTGTTGAAGATGGATTATGATAGGTGGACAAACACATTAATCTTTTGATATGTCATTGAGGTCACAAGCCTAATGACATTGTTAGGCATTTAATTTATGAATCCCATGCTTGCTACACTTATGAACATGTGAATGGCTAGTGGTGGAAACCAACCCTAGTTCTCTCTCCCATCCTTTACCCTTTAATTTTATTGTTATTTCATTCATGCAATAGTCTTATAACCAAAAACTCAAAAACCTATTTTTAGGATTAAAGTGGAATTAATCTTTCTTTAAGACAATTGCGACTAGTCCTCGTGGGATCGATACCCTCTATATAGAACCTTATCTATAAAGATTCGTGCTCTTGCGAGTGGTTAAATTATATTTTGATAAAAAGGGCAAAATTAAGCTTACAATATAATTCGAGTTTAGCCACATCATAAGCCAACTAGAGAGGCACAAAGGCGACTAAACCCCAACATGAAGGAGGTGGTAAAGAAAGAGGTTGTCAAGTTACTTGATGCAGGCATCATTTATCCAATTTATGACAGCACATGGGTGAGTCCAACACAGGTGGTTCCTAAGAAGTCTGGTCTTACCATTGTCCCTAACTCTATGGGAGAGCTTGTTCCACAACGTACTGCCACAGGTTGGCATGTTTGCATTGATTACAGAAACTCAATTCTTTGACAAGGAAGGATCACTTTCCTCTTTCATTCATTGATCAAATACTTGAAAGGTTAGTGGGTCAGAGTTATTATTCTGGATGGCTACTCTGGTTACACCAAGTGGCTACGAATCCAGAAGATCAAGAGAAGACTAGTTTCACTTGTCCCTTTGGTACTTTTGCTTATCGTTGTATGCCATTTGGATTATGTAATGCTCCAGCGACATTCCAGAGGTGTATGATGGCTATCTTTTCTGATATGGTGGAAAAATTCTTGGAGGAGTTCATGGATGACTTCTCTGTTTTTGGATCATCTTTTGAAAACTGTCTGAGTAATTTATCACTTATGTTTCAAAGGTGCCGAGAACGTAATTTGGTACTTAGTTGGGAGAAGAGCCATTTTATAGTAAAAGAGGGTATAATGTTGGGCCATATTGTTTCAGAGAGAGGCATTGAAGTTGATAAAGCAAAGATCGACCTAATTGCAACTCTGCCTCATCCAACTTCAGTAAGGCAAGTTCAATCTTTCTTAGGCCATGATGGGTTCTATAGAAGATTCATCAAGGATTTCAGTAAAATTGCTCGACCATTGTGCCATTTGTTATCTAAAGATGTTCCCTTTATCTTTGATGAAGAATGTGTGCAAGCTTTTGAAAAGCTTCAATCTTTGTTATCCTCTGCACCAATCATGCAATCTCCAAAATGGGATTTTCCTTTTGAAATCATGTGTGATGCCTCTGATTATGTAGTAGGAGCGGTGTTGGGACAAAGAGAAGAGAAATGGCCATATGTCATCTATTACGCTAGTAAGACTCTCTCTGATGCCCAACTCAATTATACAACCACATAGAAAGAGCTTCTAGCTGTAGTATTTACCTTGGACAAGTTTCGTTCTTATTTATTGGGGTCCAAGGTGGTTGTCTACTCTGATCATGCAGCATTGAGACATTTATTGGCGAAGAAAGAGACCAAATCGCGTCATATTCGATGGATTTTATTGTTGCAAGAATTCAATTTGGAAATAAAAGACAAAAAGGGGACTGAGAATGTGGTTGCGGATCATTTATCTTGGATTGAGTTCGAGCCGATGATTGATGCATTACCTATTTGAGACTCATTTTTGGATGAACAATTGTTTGGAATTGGTGAGATGGAAGTTAATGAGCAACGGTTGAAGCATTGTGTGGAAGGATGTGTGCCAAGAAGAGATGTAGAATCCGTCGACTTGATGGATCCCGTCTATCCGACTTAGTCCCATCGGAGAGTTAATCATCTCCTATGGATGTTAAATTATAGGTTTTGTATGTATTTCTATCCCTTAATTTATTTAGTTTTCTTTGATTTTAATTTTTAGGTTTAGTTTTCTTAAGTTTTCTTTCAATTCTAGTTGCGTTTTAATGTGTTTTCTTTGAGTTTTTGATGTATATGTTGCTTCCCGAGGATGCCAAGAGGTGTACCGAGGTATTTGGACTCAAGACGGGTGAAAAAACGTACTCTCGGTCGACCTTGGGCAATGGAGACTCAAAAATTACAAGTCCCGGTCGACCTTGGGCGATGGAGGGTCAAACAGGCTTCTAAGAGGGGGATCGATCGCCCCAGCCAAGGGGGATCGATCGCCCCATGAGTTTTTAAGAAGATACCCACTAGCAGGTGGGTGATCGATCGCCCACCCTAAGGGGGATCGATCGCCCAGGCCCATGGGTGGGCTGGCCGAGACTCCCTCCTATAAATGGGCCACCTCTCCTCTTTTGTTGCTACCACTTGCATCCTTGACCTCTTTGAGCTCCAATTCAAGTCCTACTTCAACCGAAAAATTATTTTCTTCAATTGGTGATTATTAAACAAGAATTCAACATTGATCATCATCAACATCAACTTCAAACCGGATCAAAAATCACTAGTTCTCAAACAAAGCTCTCACTTTTTCAAGTTCAACATCAAAGTAAGTGAAGTTTTTCTTTGGTGATATTGTGCAAATCTTTTTGAGGCTTTTTGAAGACCAAGTTTGGGGGATCAATTTGGTGCATTTAATTGTTCAATCTGGGTGGAAAAATTGCCAAAAAGCAAAGGTTGAAGGATACAACTTTATTGTGTATGCCAAGTGTTCGATTTAATTCCTCAACCAAACTTTTTCTACTTCTATGGCACCAAAGAGAGCAAGTCACCAAGGTACTTCAAGTTCACATAATCCTCACCGAGCGAGACATGATCCAACCACCGATTCTTTACGATCTCGCCGAGAAGATATTCAAGAGAAATGGCATCCAAGGGCTTTGAACTTTGAAACTATGTTTGACATAGCTGAACTCTATGGTATGTTTCCCGAGATACGATGGGGGATTTTAGACATCTGTCATCGTCGATCGGCATCCATTTTTGTTCCACTCTCGTCTACTATCTACCCGAGGCTTGTCAAGGTATTTTATCAGAACTTAATGCCGACACCTGATGAGCGGGATGTACTCATTTCTGCAGTAGATGGAACAATAGTTCGAGTGGATATGTCATCCATTGCCATTGCCATGGGTTGTCCTCATGAGTGCCTAGATGATTTGTCTCATATTTATACTCCTCTACCCGATGACTTGTCAGTAGGTAATTTGATTGCACGTTTGTGTGCTAATTAGTTTTTTGGGCTGAAAAGGAATACAGCTTCCAAGTCTTCAATGCCAAATCATTTATGGTTCCTTGACGCTATTCTACCCAAGAATGTATGTCCCATTGGATATAAGACTGAGAGACATCAAGAGTTCCTCAGAGCTTTATATGTTATACATTTTGGGCATTGGCTGTCGTTCCCACAGATTGTCTGGAACCAGATGGAGAAGTTTTATTCCAAGGTTGTGGCTAAGGCACCAGACAGTGCAAGTGATTGGGAGTTTCCATTCTCGACTATCATTAATCAGTTGCTTGTTGCACAGGGGTATGCAGTCCATGAGGACGAGCTTGCCTTTCCACATGATCTTCATTATGGCACGCATGACTAGAACCTGAGCCAATCTCATATGCACTAGAGAGTCATAGCGGCACCTGGTGAAGTGTCTCGGTTGGCCCAGGGAGGAGAACATATAGATATACAACCACCGGTGGAAGATTCAGAGGAGATGGAGGTAGAGGAAGAGGAGGTGCATGCACAGGTTGGTGGCCATGATTATCAGTATTTAAAGGGGCAGATTGCTGGGTTGACAGACTAGTTTGGCACCTTACAGATAGAGGTATCCACACAGTTTGGAGCAATGAGGACAGAGATGGTAGATCACTTTCGTGATACTCGCCAAGACCAACTAGAGATGAGAAGAATGCTACGTGCACTGATGCGCCAAGCGAACTTGGATCCGGATGCTCAGTCACCACCACATCTTTGATAGGAAGGTAACCATCTTTTGTATTTTATTTTTGTTTTAGTTTTTATTTTTGTTTTTCGTTTATCTTTCTTTATGTAGTTAGGATTTTTCTCTTTCATTTTTATTTTCACCCATACTATTTCACTTGATCTTTGGGGAATAGTGGTTTGTTTTGACAGGTTGTAACATCCAAGTTTGGGGGTGTGCATGTATTACCTTCTTACAACTTGGGGTGCTCTATTTTCTTACCACTCATTCTTTGGATTTCTGGTACCATCGTTCTTACTCTTCTCTATGCTTTATATGGGTGTACATTGAGGACAATGTACAGTTTAAGTTTGGGGGTGAGGCGATGCCTATTTTTGTGCTTTATTGCATTATGGGGGGAAATTTGTGTGAAATTCTTCTTATTTTAGGATTTTATTTTCTTTTATTTTCTTAGTTTATTTTATTTTATTTTGTTTTGTTTTATTTTTAAATAGAATGTTTTGACATTATACAAGGGATTAATACCTTATGTAGGTGCGTAACTTGCAATTTTTGAGTATGTTTTAAATTTTTGGAAACTGTGGTTTTAATCATGGTTTGCAATAACATGTTTTGAAGTGATTAATTTTAGTTTCCTTACATGCACAGACACACTAGCATAATCTTGTGGGGTATAAACTTTGGTTTTGAGTTATTGAGTTAGATATGCTTGATATTAATTAGTATCTCTTGAGAATGAGTACCGATAATGTGTTTTACTTGACTTCAATGAAAAAGAAAAAAAAAAGAGAAGAAGGAAAAAAAAAGTGATGAATAAGTAAATCAATTTGACCCTTTTCATGAGTAATCGGGCCTCTATGCCTCAGGAAGCACGGAGTGTTCGCGTCAAAAGTGAAAGGGTGAGAAAAGATGAGCATTGTTTGTCTTGATTTGTAGCCTGAATGATTCAAGTAATTAGGTTCTTCGGGGTATCTTAAAGCCTAGTACCCTAAAGCCATCTGGTTTGGGAGTCACAGAATGAAAGCTTGCTACATGGATCTTTCAGAAAACTTAATAGATCAAGACATTGCACAACCAATAAAGCAATGAAAAAAGAATTGAAAAAAAAATGAAAAAAGTCATGTATTCATGTTTGGAAGTATGATTTCAATAAGGGGAGCTAGTGAGTTGAAAGGGTATGTGCCTTAATATATTCAGAGCTTGGTTATGCTACATGAGATGACTACTAGTTCACTTTTCATGAGGGAGCTAGAGTTGATTATTTTGAGATATGTTGATGTGAATTATGTGTGAGGACCATTGCTTTGAATAGTGGAATTTGAAAGTTTGAAACTAATCTTGAATGCAAGTTTGGAACTATATATTGTAATCTTCTTCTTGAATTAATGTTGAAACAGAATTTTGAATGTCTGTGGGTAACATTTCTGGAAACCCTCACGAGACTATACTCGTCTACTAGGGGGAACCTAGGGGTTCAAAGGCTTGTTGCATACGCTAAATGCAATCGTTTCTCCCACGAAAGTGGAGTTGGGTAGTTTAGTTAGTGTTTAATAGTTTCTTTTGTTTTAGTTTTCTTTTATTCTATTGCTAAGGGACTATCAATATGTAAGTTTGGGGGTGTGATAGGCGTTTAATATTACGCATTCTAGCCTCTTAACTTATGTATTTTATTCTCTTAGTGATAGATTATTTTGTTATTTTACTTTGTTTTAGTGTTTTCTGTATTTCAAGGGGCTTAATGATTATTCAGTTAAAACTAAGCTTTTGGGCTTTTAAAGAATACATCCAAGAGGGTTAGATGAAGCCTACATCAAAGGGAACCATTCAACCATTTATTTCAACTCAAAACAGCCCAAGGAAGAGGTCCAAGAGAATTACCGCTGCTTAAGAAGGTTTCGGGCCTGAAGCCCAAATCTGCACATAATACAATCTTAATCCCATTTTGGAAATTGGATCAGAAGTCTTATTTTTGAGCCTCAAATCAAAATTTGAACGAAATTTGATTCTGCACACTTTTGTATTTCACGAAAATTCTGTAAATCGGACTTCTAGTGGGTCAAAAGTTGGGCCAAAGTCAGCAGGAAAAACCCACCTAATTAGTGCTGTAGGAAACCCTAATATATTCCTAATTGGATTAGGGCTTTGGTGTATTCTCTTGGAGAATAGAGTGAAGAATAAGAGGCTGAGTTGGGGGAGAGATTACAGAGATTGGAGAGTCTGAGAGGGCTGAGAAGAGAACAAAAACATATTTGCAGAGCCATTGGAGAACGAAGTCATACGCATAATTCATGAAGATGATGCCTTCTTCCTCAATAGTTGAAGCTTCTTCTTCTACCACGAGCGGCTAGTTCATCCACTAGGGTTTTGAAGTAGCCCTAACAAAACATCAATGGTTTGATTGTTTTAATTATTGGGGACCTTTATATACATGCATAGATTGTGTAATTGTGAGGATTCTTATTATAGAATTGAGCAATAAAAATCTTGTAAATTCAGTTTCAATGATTTCTTATCTTGTCTTAGATATTTAGTTGTTGTTATTGAACTCAATCTCTCTTGTTTTCTGTGATTATGAGAGCGATTATTACACAATGGTAATCATTGAATATATTGTTAAGAGCTTTGATGGATTATGCCTAGAGAAGATGAACCATACTGTACCCTAGATTAGAGTAGTTAGGCAGATGGCCCATGCCAACCGAAGATAGTCTATGGCTTAGCCTTAATCATATGTTATCTTCTTGACGGATGAAGGTGAGCTTGTAGCCACCGACACCACTTATGCATGATGTAATTCCCCTATAGTTGATTCAATTGACCATTGATTGTGGAGTTAGTGGTAAAGTCAACCACCCTAGATTTCTCTCTTATTATCTTCAATATCTATTGTACTTCGATTTATTTTGTTTTACTTTGTAATTATTTTAGTTTGAAAATCAGAATTCTTTTCTTATAAATTTAATTAGAATTAATTCTGTATTCCAACTCGTCAGACCATAATCCCTGTGGTACGATACCCCTTTTGATAGCCCTATTCTGCAAGGAATTTGTTCTATTGCGAAGTGTGAAAATTTTTAATTGATATACTTTTTTGAGTCACACTCACACACGAATAAATTTCTCAAATTTGGGTTCAAAGCATAGGATTTGAGGTAGGGGTGCTAGACTCATCTTTACTTTGATTCTATAGGTCACATATTTGTTACATAAAAGATAGATTGGAATTTCTTGAATTAGGATTTTGTGTATATGTATATATGTACAAAAATGTGATTTATGCACATGGATATGTCTAATATGTTAGTTAGGGCTTATGTATGTTGTGTATGTGCAAATGAGACAATGAATGTTCTTGATAAAAAAATGTATTCATTTAGTGAAAACATAAAAAATGTGAGTTTTTATAGGCTTGTGCATGAAAAATATGATTTTTCTTGTGAAATACATAAGCATGATGATTTTCATGATATGAGTGTGATGACATTGTAACAATCTGGAGATGAAAGGAAAATACATTGATTTGACAAAAATGCATTCGTGGTGTGGAATAAGTGCATTGATGTGATTATGTCCACTATATGAAAAATGAGTTTTTGGGATGTGACAACATTGAGAATTAAGGTGAGGGAATGGTCCCTAGGGTGAAAGACCCAAAACTTGGCCAAGAGGAGGTGCTCCCTTCGGGTTAGCAACCCGATAAAGCGTAAGTAGAGTTTAGGTGCCGAAGAGACCCTTACTATGGATGGTGTGATAAGCTAGTCCCCATTAAAGTGATTTCCCAATTTATGTGGCGTTAGTTATATATATATATATATATATATATGTATTGTAAGGACTAGAATAATTTTGACCAGTTCCGGGTGGATTTTGGACCAGATTAAATTTTTTTTAGAATTAATTAAATTCCGAAAAGGGTGTGGATATATTTTCATATAAGTGGAAAGTGTATGTATGTATATATATATATATGTAGGTGTCAGGAAATATAAACACGTAGAAAAATTATATAATAATATCAAATGTTGATAAGCAAAGAACAGATGTAATAGATAGAATAATTTCTTGTTTTATTTCATTCTTTCCAGAAAATTCTCTCCTCTTTACAATGGGGGTCTCTCTCCTTTTATACTACTTCCCCGAGCATGAGGTGGTATGATAACGATGACTTCGTCTTTAATCCTTATCCTCGGTTGTCTTTATCTTGATCCTTGATGAGTAGATCGTTCAAATCCTACGAAGCAAGAGGTGGTTGTACGGGTGTTGTGTCATAATGTTATTGGTCTATATTGTATGTTTAGGTTTGTTCTGCCCTTTATCATTCTGGCCCAGTCCATCATTTGTATGTTCAGGTTTGGTTGGGCCTGTTCAGTCTTTTTTATCCTGGCCCAGCCCATCATTTGTATGGTTGGGTCTGATTTGGGCCTGGTCACTCCTTTTATTTATTTTGGGCTGTTATTTTGGCCCACACTTTGCCCCTAAATTTACCTTGCATTTTGGAAGGTAAAAAATGAAAGGAAATTTATATTTAATGTGTCGCCTAACAAGTTGGAACAATGTGTATGTTTGGGTTTTCGAGGAGATCTCGGATATTACGCAGGGTGGCGTGATACGTTAGAATAATCTGGACGTTTGGGTTTTCGAGGAAGTCTTGGAATTGATGCGGGGTGGTGTTATATAAAGGCAGGAAGGTTTTACCATTTTATTTTGGCCCGAACGCTCTGTAAATCAGAAATATCATTCAACATCATTTGCAGAGGTCAGTGTTTGTTTTGATTGGTTTGTTTATTAATCGTTCAGATTCAGATAGTGCTGATACAATAGGGGATGGGTGAAGATGATAGTTCTCGGAGTGGTAGTGAATCTACCAGCGGTAGTAATAGCGAGTCTAGGTCAGTTTCGGGGGATGGAGGTGAGGCAGGTACAACTTCTAAATCAGTGGAACAGATTGGAAGTGTAAGACCTGAAGATCTGGTGCCATCTGATTCAGAAGGTAGGAATAATCGGTTTAGTTTAGTGAAACTTCAGAGGGATAGGGAAATTCCCGGTAATATGTCATTACGTCATTATCTGAGTACCTATAACTTTTGTTCGGGTGAAGGTGTGAACGAGGGAGAAATTCTTCTGTCTGTAGGTCACTTGCCTGCTCTGCATTTTCCTCTTCATCCCTTATATCATTTGGTTTTGAATACCCTCGGTCTGGCACCTTTGCAAGTTAACCCAAACTTTTTTAGGGTAGTGTCCTGTTTATTAGCTTTAAACTGTACTCGTTCTTTAAATTTAGATTTTGATGACTTGATGATATGTTATCGGGTAGTGAGAATAAAGGATGAACGAAATAGATATCACTTATTTCCTAAGTCCCATAGGGTGATATGTACTGACAAACCTTCTTCGGATAAGGGGTGGAAAGGGAAATTAGTAGTAGTAGGAGGGGATTGGAGTGTGCCCAGCTCAGAAAAGTTCCCTATTCCGAAGAAGTTTGGTCATTTAGGTACTATTTCTGCTTATAATCTATGTGTTTTTAACTAATAATGTATGTGCAATATTAATCATATGACTGGCTCGTGCATATTACGATTTTGCTATACCAGCGGCGGAAGAAAGTAGCCGAGCGAAGACTTTACAGTTTAAGGTTTGGTCTGATCGTCCGAGCGCTAAAGATCTTATAGTTTCTAGTATTTTACAGTTAATAGCTCATCAAGCAAGTGAGGCTACAGATATGAGTATCCCAATCACAGTCAGAACCTCTAAGAACAAGAAGGTGGCAGAACAGGACTGCAGCACATTTATTCCTGTTGCTACAGATCGAGCGGATCCGGCAGCAAAGCGAAAGGGGGTGATGGGTGAGGCGCACCAGATAAGCGAATAGCCTGAAGGACATGTTCAAAAGCGTACCAAAGTGAGCGAGGTTATTACCGGAGTTACTTCTCGATCGATCACTCAAGGATCTGGCAGTTCATTGCATGTACCAATAATTTCGTCTTCGGGATCGGGTAGGACCCATGCATCAGATCCCTGGGTGCCTCATTTGACTAAATCAAATGGAGCTGTATTGACTGTGAACGATTCCAGTTTCTGGGACATTCATACTTGCCGTTCGCTCGCTCAAGGGATGTGGCCTCCGTTGGACTTAATGGCTATGGATGATATTAGCCTGACCGAGCTTTTGGAAATGGCACCTCTTCGTTCTCTAAAGGTTTTGCCTAATTTTTGAATTTTGACTTGTGTATGCATTTTATTGTTATCGTCCTTTCACTGAACACTTGTGTTACTGTTGGTACTGGAATTTGCGCAGAGTCATTTTGCTACGATGACATTATGCCGTAGATTAGAGATTACATCCGCTCAATTGGATAGTGTCAAAGAAGAGAAGAAGAAGATGACGGAAGAGAATGCCAAATTGACTGAACGGTTGGGGACGGCAATGGGGGCAGTCACGACCGAACAAGCCAAGCTCAAATAATCAGATGAAAAATTGAGATGGTATTCCAATGCCTATGGCAAAGCAAAAAAGGAAAGGGAAGTGGCTGAAGCTCGAGTAACTCAACTTACTGTAGTTAATCAATCCCTCGTTGAAGCTAATCAAAAATTAGAAGTGGCTGTTCAAGCCCTTTTCCGAAGGATGTTTCGTGTTTGTCAAGTAACGAATGCTATGGCTTATAGGACTGGTTATGAAGACCGTGTATCTGAAAGTCCTGTCTACAAAGGTGGTCCTACAGAATGTGACCAGGAATCAGGGGTGGTAGGTGGTCATTATGATAATTGAGAAATAACTGCAGAGAAGGGGGTTATTGGTGACTTACTGAAGCCCATATTAGCAGATTTATCAGCTAAAGCAGCTCAGGAGGTATTAAATGAGGGTACAAAAGGGGCAATGCCGATCGAGCGAGCGACCGATGGGGTTACTAACGATCCACCAGTTCCTGATGTCCCAGCAATTGCTGAAGATCAAGAGACGGTGCAACCGCAAGCCTGAAATACTGGAGGAATTATGTAATCATTTAAGTTTATTGTATTACACACTTGAAAATTTTGAATTTTGGGGATATTTGCCGAATGTAAAAACTCTTTTTGTTCAAGTTATAAATACCATCAGTGTGTGATATGAAATGTCAAGAAATTATTGCTCTAAGACCTTTTACATAATGTTGTGTTCATGTTCGATACTGTTCTTTATTCGATATGAGTTTGTTCTAAGAGCAAGAAGTTCAACCTTTCAACTTCGATCGGTTATCCCGTTGGTGCATCATTCCTTCGGGCAGTTTTGCTCTTTGATGTTCAATATGGATGACAAAATATCAACATATGTTCAACTTCGATATACATGTATATGTTCATAATTTACATATAATATCGTCTCAATTTAGACGCATTCCATGGGAGTTTAACATTTGCTCTGTCTTCGATACGTCATAAACGATATGCTCCTCTACCAATCTCTTCTGTAACTTCGTATGGTCCCTCCCAATTGGATGCTAACTTCCCAGCATTTTGCTCTTTAGTATCTATCTCTGTTTTCCTGAGTACCAAGTCTCCTTCTAAAAATGATCGTGGTTTGACCCTCTTGTTGTAATTGTTGGCAATCATCTGGTGATACGACGCCAATCGTATCAAGGCTGTCTCTCTTCGTTCATCTAGTAAATCTAGATTTTGTTCTAACGCTCGGTCATTGTATTCTTCTTGATAACTGTCCAACCGAAGTGTAGGCAGATTAATTTCGATCGGTATGACGGCTTCGGTACCATATGTAAGACTGAACGGGGTTGCCCCTGTGGGTCTTCTTGGGGTTGTTCGATATGCCGACAAAACTTTGGGAAGTTCTTCAAGCCATTTTCCTTTGCGGTCTGTCAATTTTTTCTTGAGGCACTGGTAGATAGTACGATTGGTTATTTCCGCTTGTCCGTTGCCCTGAGGGTACGACCGAGAAGATTTCTTCTGATTGATTCCATACTTCTTTAGAAATGCCTATATATCTGACCCAGCAAGATTGGTACCATTGTCTGTTGTAATTGAATCAGGAAGTCCAAATCTGCAGATAATATGAGACCATATAAAGTTCTGTACTTCCATTTGTGAGATGGTGACATAAGCCTTGCCTTCTATCCATTTGGTGAAATAATCGGTGGCCAACAGTACATATCTTTTATTTCTTGGAGCTCGTGGCAGGGGACCCACTATATCCATAGCCCACCTCGCGAAAGGCCATGGGCTGGTCATCAAATTAAGCTCCTCTAGAGGTTGATGTGGAGTAGGAGAGTACCTTTGACATTTGTCACATTTCAGAATATGGTTTTATGCATCTTTGGCAAGATATGGCCAAAAATACCCTTGAAGAAAAATTTTGTGAGCAAGGGATCTAGACCCTGAATGATTTCCGCATTCACCGTTATGAACTTCACTAAGGACTTGTTGGGCCTCCTGAGGGGTTATACATCGCAAATAGGGCCCGGAATGTGAACGCCTATATAATCGGTCGTAAATTATGGCGTATTTAGGAGCAGTGAGACGTATCCTTTTAGCCTCTTCTTTGGACGGGGGTAACAAGCCCTCTTCAAGATATATCCGCAAAGGATCCATCCAACTTGGCTCTGTAGGGATGCATAGAACTTGTATCGGAGATGATATGCTAGGTTCAAGCACAACCTCCAAAAGAATTGAACGAACCAGATCACTATTAGCATGAGAGGCTGCATAGGCTAAACTGTCAGCATGTAGGTTGTCTGATCGAGGGATATGAACTATGGTAAATGTAGGTATATGGGCTATGATTGACCGAGCCATATCCTGATAAGCACGCATTCGTTCATCTCTTATAGCATATTCTTCAATCAGTTGCTTGACTACTAATTGAGAGTCACAACTAACATGGAGGTTGCGTATTTGTAATTCTCGGGCGAGTTTCAGACCGTGTATAAGGGCCTCATACTCAGCTTCATTATTTGACACAAGGAAATCTAATCGAAGCGATTGCTGCAATACGGATCCCTCGGGACCCTGTATTTCAATTCCGATGCCTACCCCCTTTTGATTGGTGGACCCATCAATGTGAATTTTCCATTCGGGCTCTTTTGTTTTTTCAATAAGCTTTTCGTCATCATACTCAAGGAGAAAATCAGCAACAGCCTGTCCTTTAATGGATGTTCGAGGAACATAAGTGATGTTAAAGGAACTAAGCTCTATGGCCCATCTAGACAAGCGGCCAGACATATTCGGTTTGCTCAATATGTTGCGGATGGGACAGTTAGTCACTACTGTAATGGGGTGTGATTCGAAATAATGCCATAATTTCTTTTTTTCCTGAACGAGAGCTAAAATAACCTTTTCGGTTGGATTGTATCGTTGCTCAGGATCAGTCATTGACCTACTGGAATAGTAAACTGGATATTGCTTGTGGCCTTCTTCCCTTAGGAGTACCGCGCTGGTAGATGTGGAGGAAACTGCCAAGTAAAGATATAATCGCTCGCCTTCGGATGCCATTGTGAGAATAGGGGGATGGGCCATATACTTTTTGAGGTTGGACAAAGCGATTCGTTGTTCATCCTGCCAAACGGTCCTTCATTTGGATCAGATTGCCTCAAAGAAGGGTTTACACTTATCCGATAACTTGGAAATAAACCGGCTTAATGCAACGACTCTGCCTGTTAGTACTTCTAAATCCTTGAAGGTTTTGGGTTCAGGATGTGATAGGCGTTGAATGTTATGCATTCTAGCCTCTTAACTTATGTATTTTATTCTCTTAGTGATAGATTATTTTGTGATTTTACTTTGTTTTAGTGTTTTCTGTATTTTCAGGGCCTTAATGATTATTTCAGTTAAAATCAAGTTTTTGGGCTTTTAAAGAAGACATCCAAGATGGTTAGATGAAGCCTACATCAAGGAGATTCACTCAACCATTTATTTTAACCCAAATCAGCCCAAGAAAGAGGTCCAAGAGAATTACAGCTGCTTAAGAAGGTTTCGGGCCTGAAGGCCAAATCTGCGCATAATACAGTCTTAATCCCGTTTTGGAAAACGGACTAGAAGTCTTATTTCTGAGCCTCAAATCGATATAATTCTCTTGAAGGGTTGAACGAAATTTGATTCTGCACACTTTTGTATTTCATGAAAATTCCGTAAATCAGACTTCTAGTGGGTCAAAAGTTAGGCCGAAGTCAGCAGGAAAAACCCACCTGATTAGTGCTGCGGGAAATCCTAATTTATTCCTAATTGGATTAGGACTTTGGTGTATTCTCTTGGGGAATAAAGCGAAGACTTGGATGCTGAATGAAGAGGAAATTAGACAGAGAGAACAGAGTCTGAGAGGGCTGAGAAGAGAACAGAAACATATTTATAGAGCCATTGGAGAATGAAGTCATACGCGTAATTCAGAAAGATGATGTCTTCTTCCTCAACAGTTGAAGCTTCTTCTTCTACCATGAGCGGCTAGTTCATCCACTAGGGTTTTGATGTAGCCCTAACAAAGCATCAATGGTTTGATTGTTTTAATTATTGGGGACCTTTATATACATGCATAGATTGTGTAATTTAGAGGATTCTTATTATAGAATTGAGCAATAAAAGTCTTGTAAATTCAGTTTCAATGATTTCTTATCTTGTCTTAGATATTTAGTTGTTGTTATTGAACTCAATCTCTCTTGTTTTCTGTGATAATGAGAGAGATTATTACACAATGGTAATCACTGAATATATTATTATGAGCTTTGATGGATTATGCCTAGAGAAGATGAACCATACTGCACCCTAGATTAGAGTAGTTAGGCAGATGGCCCATGCCAATCGAAGATAGTCCATGGCTTAGCCTTAATCATATGTTATCTTCTTGACGGATGAAGGTGAGCTTGTAGCCACCGATACCACTTATGCATGATGTAATTCCCCTATAGTTGTTCAATTGACCATTGATTGTGGAGTTAGTGGTGAAGTCAAACACCCTAGGTTTCTCTCCTATTATCTACACTATCTTGTTACTTTGATTTATTTTATTTTATCTTTTTAATTAGTTTAAAAATCAGAATTCTTTTCTTCTAAATTTAATTAGAATTAATTCTGTATTCCAACTCATCAGACCATAATCCCTGAGGTACGATACCCCTTTCGATAGCCCTATTCTGCAAGGAATTCGTTCTATTGCGAGTGTGGAAATTTTTAATTGATATATTTTTGAGTCACACTCACACACGAATCAATTTTTGGCGCCGTTGCCGGGGATTATCTATTTGATTGATTGGATTTTACAGAATTAGTTTTAATTGGATTTTTAGTTTAGGAAATTTTTATATTTTATTTTTAATTTTGTTTTTGTTTTCTTTTCAGGTGCTTTTGGCTAATATATGCAAGGTCGTCGTTCTGTGGCTGATCCTTTGATACCTCTTGATCCTGAACCTGAACGTACTCTTAGACAACAGAGGAACATCCCTGTTTATACAATTGTGCAAGAGGAAGAATTAATTGAAGACATGGCAGAAGAAAGGAATAATAACCTTGTTCCTAATGCTGATGGAGAAAGAGCTAGATTGCTGAGGGACTACTATGTTCCTGAGACATATACCTCGCCAGCAGGTTTTCAATTGCCTAATGTCACAGCACAGAATTATGAGATCAAGTCCAGCATTATTCAGATGCTACCATCTTATTTTGGGCTGACTCAAGAAGACCCTTACAAGCATCTGGATGATTTCATTGAAGTGTGCTCAACTACAAAAATTCACAACTTCTCTAAAGATGCTTTCAGAATGAGACTTTTTCCATTCTCTCTGAAAGATAAAGCAAAGTATTGGTTCAACTCTCTACCGGCTGGTTCTATCACGACTTGGACTCAGATGCAACATGAGTTTCTCAAGAAGTATTTTCCGATAGGGAAGACCAATCAGTTCAGACATGCTATCACTGGTTTCTCCCAACATGAGGGGGAACAATTTTATGAGACATGGGAAAGATTCAAAGACCTTCTTAGGAAGTGTCCCCATCATCAAGTTCCTAAGTGGCAACTAGTGCAGAGTTTTCATGAAGGGCTGACAGAAGCCAACAGACAGATGGTTGATGCGTCATGTGGAGGTACTTTTATGTTGAAGAGTGAAGAAGATGCATGGACCTTATTTAAAAATCTTAGTGACAACTCTCTACAACATGTGTCCTCTACTCGTTCTAGCAGACCTGCCACTACAAGGAAGACTGATGGGATTTTTGAGGTTGGTGCTTCAGAAGCTATGCCAACTGATATTGATTTAATTGCATAGAAGGTGGCAGCAATTATGGCTGCCAATCAAACTCCTTCTACTTCAAATTCTTCATTGCTAGGCCCTTGTGAATTTTGCTCTAGTCCTATGCACAATGTGAGCAATTGTCCTTCAGTGGGGCAATTTTCTGATATTCAACATGAGCAAGTTCAAGCTACTTTCACTGGACCAATGAATCCTCCACGAGGTAATACTTACAATCCCACATGGAGGAATCATCCTGGTTTTTCTTACAGTAACCAAGGGGCAGCAATGCAACCATCATATCAACCTAGGACTTTTGTGCCTCAACAGCAATATCAAACACAAAGTCCTATGGCCCAAGAATTTCTGCTATTGAAGACAAGCTGACTCTTACCTTGTCTAAATTTGACAAGCTTGATTCTCTAATTGAGATAGTGCAAGCTACTACAGCAACAGTACAATCTACAGTTCAGCTAGTGCACACGCATTCTCAATCCATTGCCAAACTGGAATCTCAGTTTGAACAACTTGCTACTTCATTATGCAGAAGAGAAGAAGGGAAGCTCCCTAGTCAACCAATTGCTAATCCAAGAGGGATGCAAGCTTCCACAAGCAACCCACACCATGAGCAAGTTCAAGCCATTACCACTTTGAGAAGTGGGAAAATAATTGACAATAAGGTGGGTGAGAAGAAAGAAGAAGAAAAAGTGACCACAAGTCCAAGTGCTGAAATTCCTTATGAGCCCAAGGCTCCTTTCCCACAACGTTTCCTAGAAGGATCTAAATTGGGAAAGCAAGTGAACAAGCTGCATGACATGATGGAGGTATTTCGCCAAGTGAAGATTAATTTGCCACTGCTTGATGCCATCAAGCAAATTCCTCCTTATGCAAAATTTTTGAAGGACTTGTGCACTCAAAAAAGGCGTTCTAAAAGCCATGTGCCAAAGAAAGTGATGCTGCCACAACAAGTAAGTTCAATAATTCAGCAGTGTACTCCTCCCAAGTACAAAGATCCTGGTGCTCCAACTATCTCATGCATTATTGGGGAGCACCATGTGGATAAAGCTCTTCTTGATTTGGGTGCAAGTGTGAATTTGCTACCCTATTCAGTCTACTTACAATTGGGCTTGGGAGAATTGAAGCCTACCTCAGTGGTATTACAATTTGCAGATAGATCAACAAAGCAACCCCGAGGAATCATAGAAGATGTGCTCATTAAAGTGGACAAGTTCTACTTTCCTGTTGATTTCATTGTGCTTGACACTGAGCCGGTTCATAATCCGAAGAGGCACATTCCAGTGATCCTTGGTCGACCTTTCTTAGCTACTGCTGATGCTTGCATAAACTGTAGATCAGGGATTATGGATATTTCATTTGGCAATATGAATATCAAGCTTAATGTGTTCAATGCTATCCAACACCCTCCAAATCAGAGTGATGTGTTCTGTATGGATGATATTGATGAATGTGTAGAGGAATTTATTTCATCCTCTATATCTTGAAAATCACTGGAGGTATGTAAGTCACTTTATGACTTTGAGAACATTAATGATGAAGGGTTGTGTGAAGAAGTGCATGCTATGCTGGAAGTGGGTGCTATTCAGAATACTCCACCATGGAGAATTCCAATTGAGCCACTACCTTCTCTATCTAGCACTCCCTTAGTGCCTTCATTGGAGGCCCCTCCAGAATTAGAATTGAAGCCTTTGCCTGACAAATTGAAGTATGTATTCTTAGGGGCACAGAAAACTCTTCCTGTTATAATTGCCTCTGATCTGACAGAAATTCAAGAGAAGAGCTTAGTAGAGGTTTTATACCAACATCGTGAAGCAATTGGATAGAGTGCTGCTGATCTTAAGGGCATTGATCCCTCAATTTGCATGCACAAAATTCATCTGGAAGAAGGATGTAAGCCAACCAGAGAGGCACAGAGGTGACTGAACCCCAACATGAAGGAGGTGGTAAAGAAAGATGCAGGAATTATTTATCCAATTTCTGACAGCACATGGGTGAGTCCGACACAAGTGGTTCCAAAGAAATCTGGTCTTACCATTGTCCCTAACTCTGTGGGAGAGCTTATTCCATAACGTACTGCCACAGGTTGGCGTGTTTGCATTGATTACAGAAAGCTTAATTCTATGACAGGGAAAGATCACTTCCCTCTTCCATTCATTGATCAAATACTTGAAAGGTTAGCTGGTCAGAGCTATTATTGCTTTTTGGATGGCTACTCTGGTTATAACCAAGTAGCTATGGATCCGGAAGATCAAGAGAAGACCACTTTCACTTGTCCCTTTGGTACTTTTGCTTATCGTCGTATGCCCTTTGGATTATGTACTGCTCCGGCTACATTCCAGAGGTGTATGATGGCCATCTTTTCCGACATGGTGGAAAAATTCTTGGAGGTGTTCATGGATGACTTCTCTGTTTTTGGATCATCCTTTGAACACTGTTTGAGCAATTTATCACTTGCGCTTCAAAGGTGCCGAGAACGGAATTTGGTACTTAGTTAGGAGAAGAGCCATTTTATGGTGAAAGAAGGTATTGTATTCGACCTAATTGCAACTCTGCCTCATCCAACTTCGGTAAGGCAAGTTCGATCTTTCTTAGGCCATGTCGGGTTCTATAGAAGATTCATCAAAGATTTCAGTAAAGTGGCTCGACCATTGTGCCATTTGTTATCTAAAGATGTTCCCTTTATCTTTGATGAAGATTGTGTGCAATCTTTTGAAAAACTTCGATCTCTATTATCTTTTGCACCAATTATGCAATCACCAAAATGGGCTCTACCTTTTGAAATCATGTGTGATGCCTCTGATTATGCAATGGGAGCCGTGTTGGGACAGAGAGAAGAGAAACGACCACATGTCATCTACTATGCTAGTAAGACTCTCTCTGATGCCCAACTCAATTATACAACCACAGAGAAAGAGATTCTAGCCGTAGTGTTTGCCTTGGACAAGTTTCATTCGTACTTACTGGGGTCTAAGGTGGTTGTCTACTCTGATCATGCAGCATTGAGACACTTATTGGCAAAGAAAGAAACCAAACCGCGTCTTATTCGATGGATTTTATTACTGCAAGAATTTGATTTGGAGATAAAAGACAAAAAGGGGACGGAGAATGTGGTTGCGGATCATTTATCTCGGATTGAGTTGAGCCGGTGATCGATGCATTACCTATTCGAGACTCATTCCCGGATGAGCAATTGTTTGGAATTGCTTTGATGAAAGTTAATGGCCAAAGGTTGAAGTATTGTGTGGAAGAATGTTTGCCAAGAAGAGACGTAGAGTCCGTCGACTTGACGGATCCCGTCTATCCGACTTAATCCCTTCGAAGAGTCAATCGTCTCCTACGGACGTTAAATTGTAGGTTCTGTATGTATTTCTATACTTTATTTCTTTTAGTTTTCTTTAATTTTAATTTTTAGTTTTAGTTTTCTTAGGTTTTTCTTCAATTCTAGTTGCGTTTTAATGTTTTTTCTTTGAGTTTTTGATGTATAAGTTGCTTGCGGAGGATGCCAAGAGGTGTACCGAGGTATTCGGACTCAAGACGGGTGAAAAATAGTGCTCTCGGTCGACCTTGGGCGATGGAGACTCAAAAATATCAAGTCTCGGTCGACCTTGGGCGATGGAGGGTCCAACAGGCATCCAGGGGGGGGATCGATCGCCCCAGCCAAGGGGGATCGATCGCCCCATGTTATTTCTTGAAGATCACCACCATCAGGTGGGCGATCGATCGCCCATCCTTGGGGGGATCGATCGCCCAAGGCAATTTTTTGGCTGGCCGAGACCATCTTCTATATAAAGACTCCTTCTCCAAGTTTAAAGTTACTCCATGCATCCTAAGCCTCTTTGAACTCCAATTCAAGTCCTACATCATCCGGAAAACTAATTTCTTTAATTAGTGAGTATTAAACAAGAATTCAACATTGATCATCATCAACTTCAACATCAAATTGGATCAAAAATCACTAGTTCTCAAAGGAAGCTCTCACTTTTTCAAGTTCAACATCAAAGTAAGTGAAGTTTTTCTTTGAAGAAATTGTTCAAATCTTTTTGAGGGCTTTTGAAGACCAAGTTTGGGGGATCAATTTGGTGCATTCATTTGTTCTATTTGGGTGGAAAAATTGCCAAAAAGAGGAGGTTGAAGGGTACAAGTTAATTGTGCACGCCAAGTGTTCGATTTAATTCCTCAACCACACTTTTTCTACTTCTATGGCACCAAAGAGAGCAAGTCACCAAGGTGCTTCAAGTTCACGTAATCCTCACCGAGCGAGGCATGATCCGACCACAGGTTCTTCACGATCTCGCCGAGAAGGCATTCAAGAGAGATGGCATTGATAGGCGTTGAATGTTACGCATTCTAGCCTCTTAACTTATGTATTTTATTCTCTTAGTGATAGATTATTTTGTGATTTTACTTTGTTTTAGTGTTTTCTGTATTTTCAGGGCCTTAATAATTATTTCAGTTAAAACCGTGATTTTGGGCTTTTAAAGAAGACATCCAAGATGGTGAGATGAAGCCTACATCAAGGAGATTCACTCAACCATTTATTTCAACTCAAATCAGCCCAAGAAAGAGGTCCAAGAGAATTACAGCTGCTTAAGAAGGTTTCGGGCCTGAAGCCCAAATCTGCGCATAATGCAGTCTTAATCCCGTTTTGGAAAACGGACCAGAAGTCTTATTTCCGAGCCTCAAATAGACATAATTCTCGCTTAAGGTTGAACGAAATTTGATTCTGCACACTTTTGTATTTCACGAAAATTCCGTGAATCGGACTTCTAGTGGGTCAAAAGTCGGGCCGAAGTCAGCAGGAAAAACCCACCTGATTAGTGCTGCGGGAAACCCTAATTAATTCCTAATTGGATTAGGACTTTGGTGAATTCTCTTGGGGAATAAAAGGAAGACTTGGAGGCTGAATTGGGGGGAGCTTACACAGAGATTGGAGAGTCTGAGAGGGCTGAGAAGAGAACAGAAACATATTGCAGAGCCATTGGAGAACAAAGTCATACGCGTAATTCAGAAAGATGATGTCTTCTTCCTCAACAGTTGAAGCTTCTTCTTCTACCATGAGCGGCTAGTTCATCCACTAGGGTTTTGATGTAGCCCTAACAAAGCACCAATGGTTTGATTGTTTTAATTATTGGGGACCTTTATATACATGCATAGATTGTGTAATTGTGAGGATTCTTATTAATGAATTGAGCAATAAAAGTCTTGTAAATTCAATCTCAATGATTTCTTATCTTGTCTTAGATATTTAGTTGTTGTTATTGAACTCAATCTCTTTTGTTTTCTGTGATCATGAGAGAGATTATTACACAATGGTAATCACTGAATATATTGTTATGAGCTTTGATGGATTATGCCTAGAGAAGATGAACCATACTGCACCCTAGATTAGAGTAGTTAGGCAGATGGCCCATGCCAATCGAAGATAGTCCATGGCTTAGCCTTAATCATATGTTATCTTCTTGACGGATGAAGGTGAGCTTGTAGCCACCGACACCACTTATGCATGATGTAATTCCCCTATAGTTGATTCAATTGACCATTGATTGTGGAGTTAGTGGTGAAGTCAAACACCCTAGGTTTCTCTCTTATTATCTTCATTATCTGTTTACCTTTGATTTATTTTATTTTATCTTTTTAATTAGTTAAAAATCAGAATTCTTTTCTTATAAATTTAATTAGAATTAGTTCTGTGTTCCAACTCATCAGAACATAATCCCTGAGGTACGATACCCATTCATTTCGATAGCCCTATTCTGCAAGGAATTCGTTCTATTGCGAAGTGTGGAAAATTTTAATTGATATACTTTTTGAGTCACACTCACACACGAATCAGGCATCCAAGGGCGTTGAATTTTGAAACCACGTTTGACATAGCCAAACTTTATGGTATGCTTCCCGAGACACGATGGGGGATTTCTGACATCCGTCGTCGTCGGTCGGCATCCATTTTTGTTCCACTCTCATCTACCATTTACCCGAGGCTTGTCAAGGTATTTTATTAGAACTTCATGCGGACACCTGATGAGCGGGATGTGCTTACTTCTTCCGTAGATGGAACAATAGTTCGAGTGGACATGTCATCCATTGCCATTGCCATGGGTTGTCCTCATGAGTGCCCAAATGATTTATCTCATATCTATACTCCTCTACCCGACGAGTTGTCAGTGGGCAATGTGGTTGCACGTTTGTGTGCCAACCAATTTTCTGGGCCGAAAAGGAATGTAGCTTCCAAGTCTTCAATGCCAAATCATTTATGGTTCCTTGACGCTGTTCTACTCAAGAATGTATGTCCAATTGGACATAAAACCGAAAGACGTCAAGAGTTCCTCAGAGCCTTATATGCCATACATTTTGGGCATTGGCTGTCATTCCCACAGATTGTCTGGGGCCAAAATGAGAAGTTCTACTCCAAGGTTGTAGCTAAGGCACCAGACAGTGCAACTGACTGGGAGTTTCCATTCCCTACCATTATTCACCAGTTGCTTGTGGCACAAGGGTATGCAGTCCATGAGGACGAGCTTGCCTTTCCACATGATCTTCATTATGGCACGCATGACTGGAACTTGAGTGGATCACATATGCACCAGAGAGTCATAGCGGCGCCTGGTGAGGTATCTCGGTTGGCCCAGGGAGGAGAGCATGTAGATATACCACCACCGGTGGAAGATCCATAGGAGATGGAGGCAGAGAAAGAGGAGGTGCATGCACAGGCTGGTGGCCATAATTATCAATATTTAGAAGGGCAGATTGCTGGGTTGACAGCCCAGTTTGGCACCCTACAGACAGAGGTCTCCACACAGTTTGGAGCAATGAGAACAGAGATGGCGGATCACTTCCGTGACACTCGCCAAGAGCAACTAGAGATGAGGAGGATGATGCGTGCACTGATGCGTCAAGCAAACTTGGATCCGGATGCTCAGTCACCACCACACCCTTGACAGGAAGGTAATCATCTTTTGTATTTTATTTTATTTTTAGTTTTTATTTTTCTTTTTATTTTTATTTTTGTAGTTAGATTCTTATTATAAAAAAAAATTGAAAAATGATAAAAATATTTTATTTTTTAGAATTTTTCTCTTTCATATTTATTTTCACCCATACTATTTTCACTTGATCTTTGGGGTATAGTGGTTTGTTTTGACAGGTTTTAACATCCAAGTTTGGGGAGTGCTTTCATTGCCTTAATGCTAGTGATGTACTATATTTTCTTTCCACTACTCCGGATTTCTGGTAACATCGTTCTTATTCTTCTCTATGCTTTCATTGGGTGTACATTGAGGACAATGAACAATTTAAGTTTGGGGGTGAGGCGATGCCTATTTGTGTGCTCTATTGCATTATGGGGGGAAATTTGTGTGAAATTCTTTTTGTATTAGGATTTTATTTTATTTTATTTTCTTAGTTTGTTTATTTTGCTTTATTTTGTTTTGTTTTTAGATAGAATGTTTTGACATTATTCAAGGGATTAATACCTTATGTAGGTGCTTAACTTGTAATTTTTTAGTATGTTTTAGATTTTTGAAAACTGTGATTTCAATTATGTGGTTTTAATTATGGTTTGCAATAACATGTTTTGGAGCGATTAATTTTAGTTTCCTTATATGCACAAACACACTACCATAGTCTTATGGGGTATAATCTTTGGTTTTGAGTTATTGAGTTACATATGCTTGATATTAATTAGTATCTCTTGAGAATGAGTACCGATAATGTGTTTTACTTGACTTCAATGAAAAAGAACAGAAGTGAAAAAAAGAAAAAAAATGTGATGAATAAGCAAATCAATTTGATCTTTTTCATGAGTAACCGGGCCTCTATGCCTCAGGAAGCACGGAGTGTTCGCGTCAAAAGTGAAAGGGTGAGAAAAGATGGGTATTGGTTGTCTTGATTTGTAGCCGGACTGATTCGAGTAATTAGGTTCTTCGGGGTATCTTAAAGCCTAGTGCCCTAAAGCCATCTGGTTTGGGAGTCACTAACTGAAAGCTTGCTACATGGATCTTTCAGAAAGCTTAATAGATCAAGACATTGCACAACCAATAAAGCAATAAAAAAAAAAGAAAAAAAAAAGAATGAAAAGTCATGTATGCATGTTGGGAAGTATGATTTCAATAAGGGGAGCTAGTGAGTTGAAAGGGTATGTGCCTTAATATATTTAGAGCTTGGTTATGCCACATGAGATGATTGCTAGTTCACTTTTCACGAGGAAGCTAGAGTTGATTATTTTGAGATATGTTGATGTGAATTATGTGTGGGGACCATTGATTTGAATTATGGAATTTGAAAGTTTAAATTATTCTTGAATGCAAGTTTGTAACTATGTATTGTAATCTTCTTCTTGAATTAATGTTGAAACAAAATTTTGAATGTTTGTGGGTAACATTTCTGGAAACCCTCACGAGACTATACTCGTCCACTAGGGGGAACCTAGGGGTTTAAAGGCTTGTTGCATATACTAAATGCAATCGTTTCTCCTACGAAAGTGGAGTTGGGAAATTTAGTCAGCATTTAATAGTTTCTTTTGTTTTAGTTTTGTTTTATTCTATTGCTAAGGGACTAAAAATATGTAAGTTTGGGGGTGTGATAGGCGTTGAATGTTACGCATTCTAGCCTCTTAACTTATGTATTTTATTCTCTTACTGATAGATTATTTTGTGATTTTACTTTGTTTTAGTGTTTTCTGTATTTTCAGGGCCTTAATGATTATTTCAGTTAAAACCAAGTTTTTGGGCTTTTAAAGAAGACATCCAAGATGGTTAGATGAAGCCTACATCAAGGAGATTCACTCAACCATTTATTTTAACCCAAATCAGCCTAAGAAAGAGGTCCAAGAGAATTACAGCTGCTTAAGAAGGTTTTGGGCCTAAAGCCCAAATCTGCGCATAATACAGTCTTAATCCCGTTTTGGAAAATGGACCAGAAGTCTTATTTCTGAGCCTCAAATCGACATAATTGTCGCGATAGGTTGAACAAAATTTGATTCTGCACACTTTTGTATTTTACGAAAATTCTGTAAATCGGACTTCTAGTGGGTCAAAAGTTGGGCCGAAGTCAGCAGGAAAAACCCACCTGATTAGTGCTGCGGGAAACCCTAATTTATTCCTAATTGGATTAGGACTTTGGTGTATTCTCTTGGGGAATAAAGTGAAGACTTGGATGCTGAATGAAGAGGAAATTAGACAGAGAGAACAGAGTCTGAGAGGGCTGAGAAGAGAACAGAAACATATTTGCAGAGCCATTGGAGAACGAAGTCATACGCGTAATTCAGAAAGATGATGTCTTCTTCCTCAACAGTTGAAGCTTCTTCTTCTACCATGTGCGGCTAGTTCATCCACTAGGGTTTTGATGTAGCCCTAACAAAGCATCAATGGTTTGATTGTTTTAATTATTGGGGACCTTTATATACATGCATAGATTGTGTAATTTAGAGGATTCTTATTATAGAATTGATTAATAAAAGTCTTGTAAATTCAGTTTCGATGATTTCTTATCTTGTCTTAGATATTTAGTTATTGTTACTGAACTCAATCTCTCTTGGTTTCTGTGATCATGAGAGAGATTATTACACAATGGTAATCACTGAATATATTGTTATGAGCTTTGATGGATTATGCCTAGAGAAGATGAACCATACTGCACCCTAGATTAGAGTAGTTAGGAAGATGGCCCATGCCAATCGAAGATAGTCCATGGCTTAACCTTAATCATATGTTATCTTCTTGACGGATGAAGGTGAGCTTGTAGCCACCGACACCACTTATGCATGATGTAATTCCCCTATAGTTGATTCAATTGACCATTGATTGTGGAGTTAGTGGTGAAGTCAAACACCCTAGGTTTCTCTCCTATTATCTTCACTATCTTGTTACTTTGATTTATTTTATTTTATCTTTTTAATTAGTTTAAAAATCAGAATTCTTTTCTTCTAAATTTAATTAGAATTAATTTCGTATTCCAACTCATCAGACCATAATCCCTGAGGTACGATACCCCTTTCGATAGCCCTATTCTGCAAGGAATTCGTTCTATTGCGAAGTGTGGAAATTTTTAATTGATATATTTTTGAGTCACACTCACACACGAATCAGGATGTTCTACAATTGCCTTAGCTTGTTCTGGACTGGCAGATATTCTGGAACGACTGACAATATGACCCAAAAACTTGCCTTTGGTAACCCCAAACGTACACTTGGTGGGATTCAACTTGATGCGATGTCTTCGGAGCACATCGAAGATTTCTTGCAAATCTTTGCTATGATCCTCTTTCTTTCGACTTTTGACAACAATATCGTCTATGTAAGCTTCGATCGTGTGCCCCAGTTGTTTGGAAAATACTTTATTAACCATACGTTGAAATGTTGCCCCAGCATTCTTTAACCCAAAGGGCATTACCTTGTAACAATATGTGCCTCGTTCGGTAATAAAAGACGTTCGCTCTTCATCATTGGAATTTATCAAAATTTGATTATAACCGGAATAAGCGTCCAGGAAACTTAACTTCTCATAACCGGTAGTGGCATCTATCATTTGATCAATTTTCGATAGTGGGTAACTATCCTTTGGACAAGCTTTTTTCAAGTTAGTAAAATCAATGCACACCCTCCACTTTCCATTTTTCTTCTGAACGACAACCACATTAGAAATCCATTCAGGATAGTATAGTTCCCGAATTAAACCGACGTTAAGTAGTTTCTACACCTCTTCATCAATGATACGATTGCGTTCAGGTGCAAATCGTCGTTGGCGTTGTTTGACAGGTTTAACATTCGGATCGACGTTCAAACTGTGACATGCTGTGTTGGGATGAATTCCTATCATTCCTATATGATCCCACGCAAAAACATCTAAATTGCGATGAAGCAATTGTGTGAGTTCTTCTTGCTCTATCCGGGTAGCATGAGACCCTATCCGGCTCGTTCGGGTCAAGTCAATGGGATCTATCTGCACTTCTAACAGATCTTCAGGTGTGTGACCTGGGCAGTCATTCTCGTTGTCCTTCTCTTCCTCGTATGTTGTTAATTGCTATTGAGAAGGACCTTGAGTATCTGGAATTACTTCGATAGGTTCAATACCCTTTAATGCAACAACGTAACACATACGCTCTGCCTCTTGATCACCCCATATATTTTCAATGCTTTGTCCATTGACGGACAAACATTTCATCACTTGGTGGAGTGTCGAAGGAACCCCTCTCATTCTATGAATCCATCCTCTGCTAAGGATAACATTGTAGGGTGAATTGACCTCAATGATTACAAAGACTTCATTGAGAGTTCTATGCGCTGTTTCTATTAGAAGGAGGGTAGTTCCGAAAGGAGTTACTCGATTCCTGTCAAACCCAACAAGGGGATTGTGGGTTTGGATAGCTTGAGCTGCTGTGAAACCTAATTGTTCAAAGGTTGACAAGATCATCACATTGGCACTAGATCCTGTATCAACAAGGATGCGTCAAACGAGGCACCCTGCTATTATCAAAGTCAGGACCAATGGGTCTTCGTGAGGTGTCTGCACTTTTAACATGTCCCATCGATGGAAAGTGATATCGGCAGATACACGCTCTTCCAAAAAATTGCATATTGTCATTGCTTTTTTCACGTTCGTTCTTCGCCCTCCCTTAACGGTGTGAACATTAGATTTCCATTGTTGGGCGTGTCCATGAATAGTATCAATGATTTTTGCTGGTGGCCCTTCATTTACCTTCCGTGTGGAATAAGGTGTAGTGGTCCAAGAAGGAGTATTAGACAATATATAATCGGACAGTTCTCCTCTAGATATGAGGAGTTCTACCTGATTACGTAAATTCCGGCAATCATCTGTGGTGTGCCCCACATCCTTGTGGAAAGAACAGTGCTTAGTTCTGTCTCTCAATTCAATTGGAGCTGTCAAAGGAGGAGGATTCCTAAAAATGCCCCGACCGACCGTTTCTTGAAACAAACGGCTCAAAGTTACTTTTAGAGGGGTTTCCTTTCGATTAATCCCGGGTCTTTTGTCAGAGGTGAAGTTTAGAGGAGTCGATCGATTTACGTTCGGCAAGTTCCCTAACGGCCTATTTCTTGGAGGGGCAACAGTGATGAGAGATGAGGGTTGACTCTGACGAGATTTGTCCTCTTCAATGGCAATATATCCCTGAGCTTTGCTATTCAATATGCCCATATTCTTCGGGGGTTTTCTTAGCAATGCTCGGTAAAACTCAGTGCCATTGTTCATAGTTACTCGGAAGGCTTCTACTGCTGTAAACTGATCACATCCGTCGATCAGAGATATTTCGAGATTAAACCGAGCAAGGAAAGCTTTTAATGGTTCCCCATTAACTTGTTTAAGGGTGAACAAAGAGGACATGGTCTTTTTGGGTCGCCTATTACCCACATATTGAGTGATGAATTGCTCACAAAGAGCTTGGAAGTTATCAATTGTTCTTGGGGGTCGCTGTTTGAACCATATCAGTGCTGAACCGCAGAGAGTAGTTGAAAACATTCGACACATTAGATTATCATCATCGGTATTTAAAGTCATCCGTTGCTGAACATGATAAATATGTTCGATGGGATCAGTTCGTCCATCGAAGCTGGTGAACGAAGGTATTTTGAACTTTGCAGGAATATTTGATTGCAATATATGATTTACAAAAGGCGATTGCAGAACATTTCTTACTGCTTGCGCAGCCAAGTCTGAGGGAGATTCGGTTCAGAAATCACGTCTGATCATGTCTACTTCTCTTTGAATTTGATCATGTATTGTCTTCTGTTCCTCCGCTCGCACCGGATAGACCCCCAAACTCGGCTCAGCACGTACAGGATACCTTGCGGGCTCTTCATTCACCATATCCCTCTCAAAGCGTTTATATGCTCTTGCTCGATGTTCCATGTCTTCAGGCTGTTGGTTGGAATGGTTAACAGGTTCTGAGGGTACATGTCTATCTTCTTGCATTTCATCACGGAGTCGTGCATTTTCTTGCTGTAACATCTCTACTTGTCGTCTTAACGCATTGTTACTATCACGGTCTTCATCCTCCTTAATTGGCGGGGAGTCATCAGTGTAAATGGCCGCTCAAGTTGACCCAACCATTACTCTCTGAATGGCATGTTTCAGTGATTATGTGGACCTTTTCGTCAAGATTCCCACAGACGGCGCCAAAGTGTAGGTGTCAGGAAATATAAACACATAGAAAAATTATATAATAATATCAAATGTTGATAAGCAAAGAACAGATGTAATAGATAGAATAATCTCTTGTTTCATTTCATTCTTTCCGAAAAATTCTCTCCTTTTTACAATGGGGGTCTCTCTCCTTTTATACTACTTCCCCGAGCATGAGGTGGTATGATAACGATGACTTCGTCTTTAATCCTTATCCTCGGTTGTCTTTATCTTGATCCTTGATGAGTAGATCGTTAAAATCCTATGAAGCAAGAGGTGGTAGTACGGGTGTTGTGTCATAATGTTATTGGTCTATATTGTATGTTTAGGTTTGTTCTGCCCATTATCATTCTGGCCCAGTCCATCATTTGTATGTTCAGGTTTGATTGGGCCTGTTCAGTCTTTTTTATCCTGGCCCAGCCCATCATTTGTATGGTTAGGTCTGATTTGGGCCTGGTCACTCCTTTTATTTATTTTGGGCCGTTATTTTGGCCCACAATATATATATGGTGCCTATATTTATATTTAGTTATAAATATAGGGTGGGCTCATATGCAATTATGAAGAAATATGGGTTAAGTATGTATATATATATAATATATGTACATAAATAATGAGTGGACCTCATTTGGTAGGAAAAAAGAGGATAAGAAATGAGAGGAGGAGAAAGAATCAGCCGAAAGAAGAGAAAAAGAAGGAGAAAGAAAAGAAGAAAAAGAAAAGAAAAGAAAAGAGAAAAAGAAGGAAAAAGAAAAAGAAAAAGAAAGAGGAAAAGGAGAGAGGAGAAGTAGGGGAGAGAGGGAAACCGAGAAGAGGGAGAGGGAGATCGGGAGATCGAGAGAGAGACCGGGGGAAGGAGGGGCCACCGATCCGGCGCCGACGGTGGCCATGGCTGCCGACCGCGAAAGGCGGAACTTTGGCCTGGACGACGGTGGCGGCTTGCTCACGGGTGGATAGCAGCGACGAGGGTTGTTTGGCCGGGGTTTCTAGATCTGTCGGTGATGGATTCGGTTCACGACGGCAGTGGTAGTTCCCGGCAGGGGTTTTGGCTCATGGTGGTGGGCTGGTGGTGAGGAAATGGGCCTTCTCGGTGCTTCGGCAAGATCGTGCCGAGGGGGGGTGCGCACGGCTTGATTGGGGCTGTGTTTGGTTTCATTTTTGGGGTTGTTCTAGTTGGGTTGTAAGTGGTTGTTTGGTGATGGAAATGAAGGCTGACGGTGGGCAGCAGAAGTGGCTGAGTGGTGATCGATGAGTGGCTATGACAGCTGAGTTTCTGCCAGTTTGGTTGGCGGACATTGATGGCCGTCTTGGTTACGATGGTGGCTTCAGAATTGGGTTTTCTTGGTTTTGGTTAGGGCCGAAGATGGTTGCTTGTTTGGTTTTCTGCTGGTGCTTCGGGGTAGAAGTAGTTGCTTATATTTCTGGTGGTTTTATGATGAGCTTTGATTGATCCTCCATGAACGAGGGTGTAGCCGATATGCTCATGAAGTTTGGAGGGCGGTTCGTCGAGGAAGGTGGAGGTTCGATTGGGTTAACGGCTGATGGTGGTTAGCCGTGGGATGGTGAATGGTGGAGGTTGGTCTAGCGAGCTTCGGATAGTATAACGATGGCTCCACACGTGTGTTGGACAGCCTATTTTAGTGGCCATTGGAGGATGGGCTTAGGCCTTGAGTTTGTGTTGGATTTCCAATGGAACTAGAAGTGGGCTGAACTTGATTTATTGATTGGGTTTGGTATGGCTTGAGATTGAACTTGGACAGTGGGTGATTTGAAAAAGGAAATAGATTGTGAGAAGATGGTGAGCTTGGGCTGCCAACTTGGATTAAATTGGGTCAATTGAAAGTGGTTTATGAACTGGGCTCCTAACATTAATTAGGCCAAACATGGAAATCAAAAAGGGAGCGAAGTGGCCCGATGGATTGTACAGGTCAGTTTTGACACAGGACTTGACCGAGCATGGAAATAGGCCGCTTTGCTGGCGTGGACACAGTAAAAGCGGGACCTAAGGCAAGTTGATTCTTGCCTCTATCTCCTATGTGTATTTAAGTTATACTGATTAATTTTACACGTCTTAATTTGATCGTATATTGTGTTGTATATATATATATATGTGTATATATATATAAAGGTGGATTATATATATGTACGTGGGATGTGAGGATATATATATATATATATATATATGTGTGGGTAGATATATATATGTGTGTGTGGGCTTGGAGGGTAAGAGCATGGTTATATGCATATTTAGGGATTAAGCTATGTAATGTATGCTAAATTACATATGTATATTTGGTTAGATGTCGCCTTGCATGCATATGTGGATTTTATACACGAGTTGAATATATGTAAGTGTATACGTGATCATATATGTGGTGCAGTAGTAGAAATGCATGATAAATTGATTATGGCATAGAAGGACATTGGAAAAGCATGAAGTATGTGAGGTGTTATGTATGTTTTGCTACCTATGTGGGTGACATGATATATACATATATATAATTGCGTGATTGCATATGGTTGTAAGAATGCATGTTGGTTGCTCGTAGCAAATGCATGATTAGAATGAAAGCATGATTATATTTATGCTAATATACGTATATATGTGATTATATGCAAGATGTGACATCTATGTATATGTTGTGTATGTGCAAATGTGATTATGAATGACTTCGATGAAAAGTGTGTTTATTGGTGAAAACGTGAAGATATGATGTTTATAGATTTATGCATGAGAGATGTAATTTTCCTGAAAATGCATAAGCATGATGATTTCCATGATATGAGTGTGATGACATTGTGACAATCTTGAGGTGAAAGGAAAATGCATTGATTTGACAAAAATGTATTCATGGTGTGGATAAGTGCATGGGTGTGATTATATGCACTATATATATGACTTTGGGGCAGGAGTGTGAAATTAAGATAAGGTGAAGGCCCCTACGGTGAAAGACCCAAAACTTGGCCAAGAGGAGGTGCTCCCTTCGAGTTAGTAACCCGATAAAGCACAAGCAGAGTTTGGGTGCCGAATAGACCCTTACTATTGGAGTGATGAAAAAGCCCCCTATGGATTAGTTTGGTGTGAGTTATATACATATGTATTTGCACTTTATGTGAAGCATCATGCATGATTTGAAAAATGTGGATGTTTGGGTAAAAGTGCATGAGCATGTGCATTTATGCATGATTCAATGGATCTTGTTGAGTAGGTGACATGGTATGTGATTTTCGTTGTTCATGTAATGCTTCTATATATATATGTTTTCTACAGATATGAATGCTGGATGTGTATTGCTCTTGAACATGTTGTAAACGATTTTCATAAATCAAGTGTATTAGATTTAAATGTTCATAAGTGCTAGAACTGCCATATGCATTGTTGGTTCATGTATGCTAGGAGGGGCATGACTTTAAATATCGTGATATATTTAAGTGCATGTATATTTTGAGAATATGTGAGGATCGACCTGCTGCTGCGATGATAGTATGGTTCTACATACCTTGTTGGGCCTTTGAGCTCACTCCCTCCCAGGTTTTGCAGGTATTGCTGATTACGGAGTCAGTTAGGGGACTCATTGTACCTGTTGCAGAGGTAGTAGTTAAATTCTTTAGAATTTAATGTATAACTAGGACATTGGATTGATGTTTCGCATTTGGATTAGATGTATGGAGCGATTATGTAGATTCAGTTCCTTCAAATGTATTTCATTCATGTGATGTATGTATATAATACGGACATTCAAGGACTCAGACATGTATATTTTTGATTCTATTATGCATGTTGTAAAAATGCTGGGGGGACACGTTCCCAGAAGTGTCCATTTTTATTGTTAGATAGAAATACTAGGGGGACACGTGCCCAGAAGTGTCCATGTGAATTGTAAAGTAGGTGTAATATGCCAGGAGCTGATTATTTAGAATGGGTCATGCCTGATTTTCGTAAAAATAATTGGAAATTGAGATTGTATGATCAGGTGGTGGTTGTAGTGTGAGGTTGAGTAAACGGGTTCGCGACTCGGGGATTCGGGTCGGTCCGGGGGAGTCCCGGCGGTCTGGATTCTGGGGCGTGGCAACATGGTATCAGAGCTCTAGGTTAAAATACCTAGGGATGATGGGAATGGACATATCACGTGTATGGTTGGGAATATTGGATTATGTACGTGGGGCCAGAATGGTATCTATCAGAACACTAGGTTGGAATAGCTAGGGGCGACGGGTAATGGTTGAGGATTTGTGGAACTCTGGATTGCTGTTAAAGCATTAAGTTTGAAAAACCTAGGGTATCAAAGTCATAGGTTCGAATACCTAAGGACGGATGGTCAAATCACGTGATTGATTTGGAGATAGGCAATGGTTGATAGTTGTCTAAATGAAAGGTTTGATTACCTATGGATGATAGTGGAATGATTTGCTCGGTTTGAGCAATCCAAATGAAAGAATAAAGTGTTGGTATGAAATTGAATTCAGTTGGTATAACTCCCTGAATTGGTTGAGTTTAGACTTTTGATTTGGTGATTAAGTCTCATTAGTGAGCAATGAAGAGATACCGCAAGGAAGTTTGCGAGTGTTTAAGTCCTTATAGATACTTAGGGACTTATGAAATTGATGAATGTTTTGCCGAGGTTGGCAATTGGGATTGAGATGGGATACAAGGAAGGCATATTGCCGGAGTTGGGCTAATTGGGAAAAATGGCCTGATCAAACATTTTTCTTGGATTAGTGTTTCTCTTACGATACGCTGGCTCTTGTGGATGTTGAGTGTTTCGTCTGGATGACGACAAATAAAAGATTCCCTATAGTAGGGATATGTCACTGAGAGTGATTGGTATTGACAGTCAAGGATATTACCTTCGACTACAGATGTGGATAGATTGGTTGGTGTTTACCAATGAGTACGGAGGATGAGAGTAGGTTGGTTTAAACTACTCTAGATTTTGTGTTCTAGTATGTGTGTATACTAGGGGAGATTGGGCCGTGTTACACACTTGCTCAGGCAGAGGAAGTACCGAGACCGTGTATGGTCAGGGGTATTTTTCTAGTGTTAGCCGAGGGCTAGGATTTTGATTTGATTTGATGCATCATATTTCATATCATTCATGGTATGTGTTTATTTGATTAGCATGTTGTGTGTTATATGTTATGTGGTATATATGATTCATGTGACTAAGCATTGCATTTTTGTGTTGCATTTTGTGTCACATGGTTAGTAGTGACATGCAGTCACCTAGAGAGTTCTGGTTTTGGGGATTGGTAAACCTTGGTGGAGGTTTGAACCCGAGTGAATTATGATGTTGAAATAGACATGTAGTGATAGACTTTGAAAGTATAAGTCTGGAATTGTGGAGAAAGGTATGGTTTACCTTGTAGTTTCCCAAACCAAGAGTTTGGTGGTCCAGATTTGCGTTGCAATCTTACACGATTATTGAGGACTCAGAATTGACCTAATTCTTGGAGTCAGCGGACATGTGATGACTTTGACGATGTATTGGCAATGAATCGCAATACCTAGGTTCTGATTAATGCAGTAGTGATGCATGGAAAGATTTGTGGGGTCCTAGACGAAGCAGTTAGGATCTTGGGGTGTCAAGTGAGATGCTGGAAAGGAATGGATAAATACCCGAGAAGTCAAAAACGTCCGTTAGGATTAATGGACGAGTAAGTCGGATTCATTCCTTAGGAAATGAGATTGTGAAGTTAAGGGCATGTAAAACCCTAATCTTGGCACCAAATGCGAATGGAATGTAGTCCACAAAAATGGACAGGACTAGACGATTTGTTTTGACAAGTGCACTCCTTATGTGCCTTGACCTCAGTGGTGTACTGTGGTATGCGCATGATAGATGCAATTGGATCATAGTGAGGATATGATATTAAGAGAAGGATAAGTTGATAATGGATGAGGATCCTGACATATGGTATCTGAAGTGAGGATAGTTTCTTACCATGAAGGGGAGAGGTGGACGCAGTGGATATGTAGATGCAGTGGGCTGCGGCCACTGTATAATTGTTGATTGGTTATTGTAGGCGACCTCAAACTTTCATTGGTAAGGGTTGTCTAAAGTGAAGTGCTGATATGAAAGGAATTCTCTCTAACTGTCAACTGACTCCTTAGTGTGAACGATGAAAGTGGGAAATAGTTCTCTTGAGTAATGAGAGTGTGAAATCAGTGGGATGTAAGATCCTGGACTTGGCATTAGATTCTAGTGGGTTGTGGTCTATGAGACTGGGCAGAGTTATGTGGCTTGCTGCGGCAAGTACACTGCTTATGTGGTTTGTATCGGCAAGTGCACTGTCATGTACCTTGTTGGTGAGTGCGCTTGTGATGTGCACTAGATTGTTATGGTTTGTGTGGTGATGATGCCCAAGATATTGGACTAAGCCCGGGAATAGTATGCCAGAGATTGAAAGTCATGTTTGATAATGAAAAAAATGACTGGAGTATTGATGATCCCGGATTACAGGGGATGTATCACTCTGAGTGATTGGGATGATTAGTCGAAGGTGTTGCCCTAGACTAGAAATAGAGATGGGCTAGATAGGTCTCGAGATAGAGACTGTAGACTCTACGAAGCAAGTGCTTTAGAGGGTTTCGCGAGTGAATCGTACATGGGCTTAGGAGTTGCTCAGCCATGTCACGGAAGTGGTTATATTGCCTTACGGCAGTTGAGACACATTGATTGTGCCAGACTTGAGTGTTATGAGTTAGGTGTTACAAGTGTAGCGCCTAAGGTATGTGAAAAAAGAAAAATGACGATCATTGGCGAGAATGACGTCTGGTAAGGATTGGTTTTGGAAAGACCATGACTATGCTAATTTCGAGGACGAAATTCCTTGAAGGAGGGGAGGTTGTAAGGACCGGAATAATTTTGACCGGTTCCGGGTGGATTTTGGACCGGATTAAATTTTTTTTTCGAATTAATTAAATTCTGGAAAGGGTATGGATATATTTTCATATAAGTGGAAAGTGTATGTATGTATATATGTATATATATGGTGCCTATATTTATATTTAATTATAAATATAGGGTGGGCTCATATGCAATTATGAAGAAATGTGGGTTAAGTATGTATATATATATATAATATATGTACATAAATAATGAGTGGACCTCATTTGGTAGAAGAAAAGAGGATAAGAAATGAGAGGAGGAGAAAGAATCAGCCGAAAGAAGAGAAAAAGAAGGAGAAAGAAAAGAAGAAAAAGAAAAGAAAAGAAAAGAGAAAAAGAAGGAAAAAGAAAAAGAAAGAGGAAAAGGAGAGAGAGGAGAAGTAGGGGAGAGAGAGAAAATTGAGAAGAGGGAGAGGGAGATCGAGAGAGAGACCGGGGGAAAGAGGGGCCGCCGATCCGGCGCCGACGGTGGCCATGGCTGCCGACCGCGAACGGCGGAACTCCGGCCTGGACGACGGTGGCGGCAGGCTCGCGGGTGGATAGTAGTGATGAGGGTTGTTTGGCCTCGGTGATGGATTCGGTTCACGGCGGTAGTGGTAGTTCCCGGCAGGGGTTTTGCCTCACGGTGGTGGGCTGGTGGTGAGGAGATGGGCCTTCTCGGTGCTTCGGCGAGATCGTGCCGAGGGGGGGTGCGCACGGCTTGATTGGGGCTGTGTTTGGTTCCATTTTTGGGGTTGTTCCAGTTTGGTTTTAAGGGGTTGTTTGGTGATGGAAATGAAGGCCGACGATGGGCGGCGGCAGTGGCTAAGTGGTGATCGGTGTGTGGCTATGACAACTGGGTTTCTGCCAGTTTGGTTGGCGGACATTGATGGCCGTCTTGGTTACGATGGTGGCTTCAGAATTAGGTTTCCTTGGTTTTGGTTGGGGCCGAAGATGGTTGCTTGTTTGGTTTGCTACTGGTGCTTCGGGGTAGAAGTAGTTGCTTATATTTCTGGTGGGTTTATGATGAGCTTTGATTGATCCTCCATGAATGAGGGTGTAGCCGAAATGCTCATGAAGTTTGGAGGGCGGTTCGTCAAGGAAGGTGGAGGTTCGATTGGGTTAACGGCTGATGGTGGTTAGCCGTGGGATGGTGAATGGTGGAGGTTGGTCTAGCGAGCTTCGGATAGTATAACGATGGCTCCACACGTGTGTTGGACAGCCCATTTTAGTGGCCATTGGAGGATGGGCTTAGGCCTTGAGTTTGTGTTGGATTTCCAATAGAACTAGAAGTGGGCTGAACTTGATTTATTGATTGGGTTTGGTATGGCTTGAGATTGAACTTGGACAGTAGGTGATTTGAAAGAGGACGTGGATTGTGAGAAGATGGTGAGTTTGGGCTGCTAACTTGGATTAAATTGGGTCAATTGAAAGTGGTTTATGAACTGGGCTCCTAACATTAATTAGGCCAAACATGGAAATCAAAAATGGAGCGAAGTGGCCCGATGGATTGTACAGGTGGGTTTTGACACAAGACTGGACCGAGCATGGAAATAGGCCGCTTTGCTGGCGCGGACACAGTAAAAGCGGGACCTAAGATAAGTTGATTCTTGACTCTATCTCCTATGTGTATTTTAGTTATACTGATTAATTTTACACATCTTAATTTGATCGTATGTGGTGTTGTATATATATATGTGTGTATATATATATAATGGTGGATTATATATATGTACGTGGGATGTGAGGATATATATATATGTGGGTAGATATATATATATATATATATATATATATATATATATATATATGTGTGTGTGTGTGGGCTTGGAGGGTAAGAGCATGGTTATATGCATATTTAGGGATTAAGCTATGTAATGTATGCTAAATTACATATGTATATTTGGTTAGATGTCGCCTTGCATGCATATGTGATTTTTATACACGAGTTGAATATATGTAAGTGTATACGTGATCATATATGTGGTGCAGTAGTAGAAATGCATGATAAATTGATTATGGCATAGAAGGACATTGGAAAAGCATGAAGTATGTGAGGTGTTATGTATGTTTTGCTACCTATGTGGGTGACATGATATATACATATATATAATTGCGTGATTGCATATGGTTGTAAGAATGCATGTTGGTTGCTCGTAGCAAATGTATGATTAGAATGAAAGCATGATTATATTTATGCTAATATACGTATATATGTGATTATATGCAAGATGTGACATCTATGTATATGTTGTGTATGTGCAAATGTGATTATGAATGACTTCGATGAAAAGTGTGTTTGTTGGTGAAAACGTGAAGATGTGATGTTTATAGATTTATGCATGAGAGATGTAATTTTCCTGAAAATGCATAAGCATGATGATTTTCATGATATGAGTGTGATGACATTGTGACAATCTTGAGGTGAAAGGAAAATGCATTGATTTGACAAAAATGCATTCATGGTGTGGATAAGTGCATGGGTGTGATTATATGCACTATATATATGATTTTGGGGCAGGAGTGTGAAATTAAGATAAGGGGAAGCCTCCTAGGGTGAAAGACCCAAAACTTGGCCAAGAGGAGGTGCTCCCTTCGGGTTAGTAACCCGATAAAGCACAAGCAGAGTTTGGGTGCCGTATAGACCCTTACTATTGGAGTGATGAAAAAGCCCCCTATGAATTAGTTTGGTGTGAGTTATATACATATGTATTTGCACTTTATGTGAAGTATCATGCATGATTTGAAAAATGTGAATGTTTGGGTAAAAATGCATGAGCATGTGCGTTTATGCATGATTTAATGGATCTTGTTGAGTAGGTGACGTGGTATGTGATTTTCATTGTTCATGTAGTGCTTCTATATATATATGTTTTCTACAGATATGAATGCTAGATGTGTATTGCTCTTGAACATGTTGTAAACGATTTTCATAAATCAAGTGTATTAGATTTAAATGTTCATAAGTGCTAGAACTGCCATATGCATTGTTGGTTCATGTATGCTAGGAGGGGCATGACTTTAAATATCGTGATATATTTAAGTGCATGTATATTTTGAGAATATGTGAGGATCGACCTGCTGCTGCGATGATAGTATGGTTCTACATACCTTGTTGGGCCTTTGAGCTCACTCCCTCCCAGGTTTTGCAGGTATTGCTGATTACGGAGTCAGTTAGGGGACTCATTGTACCTGTTGCAGTGGTAGTAGTTAAATTCTTTAGAATTTAATGTATAACTAGGACATTGGATTGATGTTTCGCATTTGGATTAGATGTATGGAGCGATTATGTAGATTCAGTTCCTTCAGATGTATTTCATTCATGTGATGTATGTATATAATACGGATATTCAAGGACTAAGACATGTATATTTTTTATTCTATTATGCATGTTGTAGAAATGCTGGGGGGACACGTGCCCAGAAGTGTCCATTTTTATTGTTAGATAGAAATGCTGGGGGGACACGTGCCCAGAAGTGTCCATGTGAATTGTAAAGCAGGTGTAATATGCCAGGAGCTGATTATTTAGAATGGGTCATGCCCGATTTTCGTAAAAATAATTGAAAATTGAGATTGTATGATCGGGTGGTGGTTGTAGTGTGAGGTTGAGTAAAAGGGTTCGCGACTCGGGGATTCGGGTCAGTCCGGGGGAGTCCCAGCGGTCCGAATTCCGGGGCGTGACATATATATATATATATATATATTGTGGCTTGCTCAATTGGATATATAAATATATATATATATATGTATGCTAATGCATTGAGATGTGAAGCATCACACATGATTTGAAAAATGTGATTGTTTATGGGTTAAAAGCATATATACTTGTCATGTAGGCATGTAGTAATTTTATATGCTTCTATTCATGGACGCCTGAGTTAGAGTAGGATTGGGTGGATCATTCCTATTGAGCCGCAGTGGTGCTCACCCCCTACTTATATAAACATTTTCAGATAAGGCGCCAATGGAGGATGAAGCATAATTAGCTCAATGGACCTTGTTGGATTCCTTCTTAGATTTTGATCTTTTAGGATGTAGATAAATTTCCATGCCGGCTTGTGGCATGTTGACCATAGTTTGAGTGTTGCCTACATTTGTATCTTTTTTTGTTTATGAAGTCCAAATGTAAATGCCACACTTGTAGGAAGGAGACTTTTTGAGAAATACATGTATAATGGCTTCCTTCATTTGAGACTTGATGAATGTATGCTTAAGGGGCCATTTGATTTCTTATATGTATGGTGTTATGGAAATGAATTTTGGGAATCAAAGATGGTTTATTCACTTGAGTTTTAGGTGTATTGTGAACTTAGGAAATTTCTATGATTATGAAAGATTTGAGATTTAAACGCATATGTTGGTGTGTGTGTGTATGATGTTATATCATTTGTAAATGGTGTTGGAATCTTTCATTTATGTTATAGACCATGTGTGAGAGATTCTAGGATGATAGAAGGTGGATTGGTGTCACGCCCTGACTTTCGACACTCGGTTAGGAGCGAAGGAAGAGGGGTGTGAACGGGTGAAATCACACATCAAAGCCTCGGTCACCGAAGATTCCATCACCGTGTCGAGGTCTCAACCCTTAAGTCAATGCGGAAGCGTAAAACATACATACTCTAAATCATCAATTTATATCTCAACACTCTCATAATCCTTATACAAGTTTTTGCACAATGTATAAACACTAACTCACATTTCTAATGTCCATGGATCCATATAAAAAAATAAGTTAGATCAATGTAATTGTAATCTCATATCAATATAATCCACATGCCACATGCCGGCATGGATAGCCAAATATACAATTCATAACACTATATTCAAAAGAAATTCTAAAGTATTCTTTCGATCACTCTAGCACTCTAAGTCTCATCCTCCGGTGATGCTTTATCTGAAAAAAATTTGTATATAGGGGGTGAGCATCTCAACGGCTCAGTAGAAATGATCCACCCATCCCCACTCTAACCCGTAAGCCATGTATGAATGCATATGCTCATGCATTTTTTACCCAAACATCCACGTTTTTCAAATCATGCATGATGCTTCACATAAAGTGCAAATACATATGTATATATATATATATATATATATATATATATATCAAATTGGACAAGTCACAACTTATATATATATAACTCACACCATATCAATCCAAATGGGCTTTCTCATCACTCCAATAGTAAGGGTCTCTTCGGCACCCAAACTCTGCTTGTGCTTTATCGGGTTACTAACCCGAAAGGTTTCACCCTAGGGGCCTTCCCTTTATCTTAATTTCACACTCATGCCCAAAAATCATCATATAGTGCATATAATCACACCAATGCACATAGTCACACAATGCATGCATTTTTCATCAAATCAATGCATTTTTCCTTCCAACTCAAGATTGTCACAATGCTATCACACTCACATCATGAAAATCACTATGCTAATGGATTTTGCTAGAAAATCATATTTTTCATGTTTTCATCAAACAAACACATTTTTCACCAAAAGCATTATAGTCACATTTGCACATATATACCATGCATAAGCCTTAACTAACATGTTGGACACTTATACATGCATAAATCATCATGGTATATATATATATATATAGACCTAGGTTCAAGAAATCAAAAGCTATCTCTTATGATATTTAGAAAGGGACCACAAGATCAAAGTAGAAGTGAGTCTAGCACCCCTACCTCAATTTGGAGTGAGAACTCCAAAAATCTCCAATTCCCGAGAAGGCTAAAAAGATCGTCTTCCACTGCTTTGTCAAATTTATGTTACACGGTCACGAGTATCCAAAGTCTAAGGAAAGTCCACATTTTAATCCAAGTCTCAGGCCCAACCCGTCTTCAAGTCCATTGAACTAGTCCATTACTTTAAATCAATTACTGTCAAGGCTCAATTTCAAGTTTCCAAATGCCAAACACAGCTTATACCCATTTCCTTATTGTTGGACTTGTCCATTTTATTGTCCCAATTGATTTTCCTCCCAAACAATAAACCAAATCCAAATGGCAGCCCATCATTCTTCACTAACCCAATTCAGCCCAATTTATTTTATGTAACCCAATTTCATGTCCAAGCCCAAACAATATCCAGTAACCAACTATCATGCAGTCCACATCAATGGGCCCAAATCACACTCCAAGCTAGCCCAAACAGTGAACCCGTTTCTCACTGCCCAATCAGTCCACTTTAATTTCAACTTCATCGTCACCTTCACTACCATAAACTGAACCACCATCTTCCATTTTGTGCAACCCACATGGCCAGCACCACCTCCACCGTGATCACCAATCATTGCCACTATGCAGCAGTAGAACCCAGCATCGACATCACTCTCACTGCAATAACCATCATAACAGCCTCATAACTGCTACTACTATTCATCAAAGACCCACCACTGGCCAAAACCCCGCTCATGGCCACCAAGTTCACCCCCTACATCAGCTGCCGAAAACACATGAACCTGTCTCCACCACCTGCTGCGGTGAGCCAATAGCCCACGAGTTCACCACCTGTGACCACCACCAAACCCACCAAGCTACAGCCGAGACCACCAAGACCCAGCCAACTCCATCAACCCGAGCTACCTCAACCTCCATTAACAGCCATGGAACCCAAAACCACCTCAACTGAGTTCAACCATCTCACTACCACCTGCCGAGCCTAGACAGGCCATTCCCGACCACCATCGGCCAAGCCAAAGCACCACAACAGGCTGTCCAAACAGCCGTGAATCGCCCAAACTGAGTCCCAACTCTGAAACTCTCCGACGGACTCTCCGAACCCACCAAAGCAGTCCCTTCGGCACCACCATAAGAAACCGAACAGACCACCCCTTCCTTGGCCGGAACCGTCCAGCAACAAGGTAGACCCAGCCTTCAATGTCCACCAATTTCCACTACCGGTACCACCTCCAATGGCAGCCAAGACGCAGCTGAAACTGCCACTTTCAGTCATGAAAACCGAACCCACATGGTCAGCTCAGCCGAGACATCCATAGCCTCCACAGCCACCATAACCGTGTACCATCTTCATCCTCCTTGGCACCATCATTTTCCTCACAAAACTAGCCGTTATCGTAGCCCGAATAGCCACCATTCACCATTGATGTCGAGCACCAAAACAGGTTGTCCAAACAGCCGTGAGAACCAGCCCCACCATCTATGAAACCACCTTCATCCTCCCAGTTTCTCTCTCTAGAAACCCTCTCTTTCTCTCTCTACATTCTCTCTCTAGAAATCCCTCTGGAGCTCTCGGTTCTCTTTCTCTCTCTAAAAATCTCTCACTCTGCAAGACATTTCTCCTTTCTCCCTTTCCTTCTTTTTCTTTCTTTCTTTTCTTTCTTTTTCTCCTTCTCAGCCGACCACTACACTTGGTCTTCCTCATTTTCAGCCGACCCACCTATCTCATCTCATTTCAATCTCACCCACTTTAATTATACACCAAATACTTCAAATTTCACACTCCCTCCTCAGCCACCTAAAATATATATATATATATATACACATACGTATATCCATATATATGCACACTCTCCCAGCCGGCCACCTATGGCTTTCTTACTCTCATAATCAATTAAAATATTCACCACCTTTTTTTTTTTTTTACACTTCATTCTATAATATATATGTATATGAAAGTATTTATAATTAAATACACTCATTATACACATACATATGTGCATATATATATCTTTCCTTCAACAATATATATATTCTCACATGTATATATATATATATATATATAATTCCATTTATATATATATATATATATATATTCGCACTTTCGAAGTCAATCACATACATATGTGCATATATATATCTTTCCTTCAACAATATATGTAGAGACTGGAACCAAATTTGACCGGTTTTCAAAAATTTTCATCATTTTCGCTATAAATGCATTTTAGATGATGTTTTGGATGTTTCGAGAGTGGAAAACATGTTTGAAAATATGTTATGAGGTTTTTGGAAGTTTTCGGAAAATTTAGAGAAGTTTGACTTTTTGGTCAAACAGGGGCCCGGGATGCGGTCCACGTGGGCCCGGAAATCTAGAAAATTTCCAAAAAATAATTATTTTTGATTTTGAGTGTAACGAAATGTTTAATGAGTTAAGGAAGCGATTCGAGGCCGTAGGAGTTTTTGAAATCGAAAAAGTAGCCCGGGAAGGTACGTTAAGTGACTTGGAGGCGTTTTGGTCATTTTGCACCCCTAGGACTGGAATAAATATCCTAGGGAGATCTGGGATCTCATTTCTCACGGTTCCCTCTCTCTCTAAACATTTCCCTCTTCATCCCTCCACCTTCTCTCTACATTTCGGGTGCATTCGGCTTGGATTCGTGATTTGCCGAAGAAGGAAAGTGTGTAGGGGACGGCTAGGGCTTCGGTTTGAACCGAACAAACTCATATTTCAGTAAGGTAGAACCTGCTGGAAATTTTGATAAGTACTTGGAAGGTCTTCAATCTTGAGGTAGGGGTGTTTCTTCTCTTCTAGTTGTCGATTCTAGGGTTTTGGGTGGTTCGGAGAGGTTTTCGGTTGAGTTTGTAGGTGAGAGAGATGGGCAAGGGTGATAGGCGTTGAATGTTACGCATTCTAGCCTCTTAACTTATGTATTTTATTCTCTTAGTGATAGATTATTTTGTGATTTTACTTTGTTTTAGTGTTTTCTGTATTTTCATGGCCTTAATAATTATTTCAGTTAAAACCGTGATTTTGGGCTTTTAAAGAAGACATCCAAGATGGTGAGATGAAGCCTACATCAAGGAGATTCACTCAACCATTTATTTCAACTCAAATCAGCCCAAGAAAGAGGTCCAAGAGAATTACAGCTGCTTAAGAAGGTTTCGGGCCTGAAGCCCAAATCTGCGCATAATGCAGTCTTAATCCCGTTTTGGAAAATGGACCAGAAGTCTTATTTCCGAGCCTCAAATCGATATAATTCTCGCGAAAGGTTGAACGAAATTTGATTCTGCACACTTTTGTATTTCACGAAAATTCCGTGAATCGGACTTCTAGTGGGTCAAAAGTCGGGCCGAAGTCAGCAGGAAAAACCCACCTGATTAGTGCTGCGGGAAACCCTAATTAAATCCTAATTGGATTAGGACTTTGGTGAATTCTCTTGGGGAATAAAAGGAAGACTTGGAGGCTGAATTGTGAGAGCTTACACAGAGATTGGAGAGTCTGAGAGGGCTGAGAAGAGAACAGAAACATATTGCAGAGCCATTGGAGAACAAAGTCATACGCGTAATTCAGAAAGATGATGTCTTCTTCCTCAACAGTTGAAGCTTCTTCTTCTACCATGAGCGGCTAGTTCATCCACTAGGGTTTTGATGTAGCCCTAACAAAGCATCAATGGTTTGATTGTTTTAATTATTGGGGACCTTTATATACATGCATAGATTGTGTAATTGTGAGGATTCTTATTAATGAATTGAGCAATAAAAGTCTTGTAAATTCAATCTCAATGATTTCTTATCTTGTCTTAGATATTTAGTTGTTGTTATTGAACTCAATCTCTTTTGTTTTCTGTGATCATGAGAGAGATTATTACACAATGGTAATCACTGAATATATTGTTATGAGCTTTGATGGATTATGCCTAGAGAAGATGAACCATACTGCACCCTAGATTAGAGTAGTTAGGCAGATGGCCCATGCCAATCGAAGATAGTCCATGGCTTAGCCTTAATCATATGTTATCTTCTTGACGGATGAAGGTGAGCTTGTAGCCACCGACACCACTTATGCATGATGTAATTCCCCTATAGTTGATTCAATTGACCATTGATTGTGGAGTTAGTGGTGAAGTCAAACACCCTAGGTTTCTCTCTTATTATCTTCATTATCTGTTTACCTTTGATTTATTTTATTTTATCTTTTTAATTAGTTAAAAATCAGAATTCTTTTCTTATAAATTTAATTAGAATTAGTTCTGTGTTCCAACTCATCAGAACATAATCCCTGAGGTACGATACCCATTCATTTCGATAGCCCTATTCTGCAAGGAATTCGTTCTATTGCGAAGTGTGGAAAATTTTAATTGATATACTTTTTGAGTCACACTCACACACGAATCAATTTTTGGCGCCGTTGCCGGGGATTATCTATTTGATTGATTGGATTTTACAGAATTAGTTTTAATTGGATTTTTAGTTTAGGAAATTTTTATATTTTATTTTTAATTTTGTTTTTGTTTTCTTTTCAGGTGCTTTTAGTAATATATGCAAGGTCGTCGTTCTGTGGCTGATCCTTTGATACCTCTTGATCCTGAGCCTGAACGTACTCTTAGACAACAGAGGAACATCCCTGTTGATACCATTGTGCAAGAGGAAGAAATAATTGAAAACATGGCAGAAGAGAGGAATAATAACCTTGTTCCTAATGCTGATGGAGAAAGAGCTAGATTGCTTAGGGACTACTATGTTCCTGAGACATATACCTCGCCAGCAGGTTTTCAACTGCCCAATGTCACAGCACAGAATTATGAGATCAAGTCCAGCATTATTCAGATGCTACCATCTTATTTTGGGCTGACTCAAGAAGACCCTTACAAGCATCTGGATGACTTCATTGAAGTGTGCTCAACTACAAAAATTCACAACTTCTCTGAAGATGCTTTCAGAATGAGACTTTTTCCATTCTCTCTGAAAGACAAAGCAAAGTATTGGTTCAACTCTCTACCGGCTGGTTCTATCACGACTTGGACTCAGATGCAACATGAGTTTCTCAAGAAGTATTTTCCGATAGGGAAGACCAATCAGTTCAGACGTGCTATCACTGGTTTCTCCCAACATGAGGGGGAACAATTTTATGAGACATGGGAAAGATTCAAGGACCTTCTTAGGAAGTGTCCCCATCATCAAGTTCCTAAGTGGCAACTAGTGCAGAGTTTTCATGAAGGGCTCACAGAAGCCAACAGACAGATGGTTGATGCGTCATGTGGAGGTACTTTTATGTTGAAAAGTGAAGAAGAGGCATGGACCTTATTTGAAAATCTTAGTGACAACTCTCTACAACATGTGTCCTCTACTCGTTCTAGCAGACCTGCCACTACCAGGAAGGTTGATGGAATTTTTGAGGTTGGTGCTTCAGAAGCTATGCCAACTGATATTGATTTAATTGCACAGAAGGTAGCAGCAATTATGGCTGCAAATCAAACTCCTTCTGCTTCAAATTCTTCATTGCTAGGCCCTTGTGAATTTTGCTCTAGTCCTATGCATAATGTGAGCAATTGTCCTTCAATGGGGCAATTTTCTGATATTCAACATGACCAAGTTCAAGCCACTTTCACTGGACCAATGAATCCTCCACGAGGTAATACTTACAATCCCACATGGAGGAATCATCCTGGTTTTTCTTATAGTAACCAAGGGGCAGCAATGCAACCATCATATCAACCTAGGACTTTTGTGCCTCAACAGCAATATCAAACACAAAGTCCTATGGCCCAAAGAATTTCTGCTATTGAAGACAAGCTGACTCTTACCTTGTCTAAATTTGATAAGCTTGATTCTCTTATAGAGACAGTGCAAGCTACTGCAGCAACAGTACAATCTACAGTTCAGCTAGTGCACTCGCATTCTCAATCCATTGCCAAACTGGAATCTCAGTTTGGACAGCTTGCTACTTCATTAAGTAGGAGAGAAGAAGGGAAGCTCCCTAGTCAACCAATTGCTAATCCAAGAGGGATGCAAGCTTCCACAAACAACCCACACCATGAGCAAGTTCAAGCCATTACCACTTTGAGAAGTGGGAAAATAATTGACAATAAGGTGGGTGAAAAGAAAGAAGAAGAAAAAATGATCACAAGTCCAAGTGCTGAAATTCCTTATGAGCCCAAGGCTCCTTTCCCACAACGTTTTCTTGAAGCATCTAAATTGGGGAAGCAAGGGGACAAGCTGCATGACATGATGGAGGTGTTTCGCCAAGTGAAGATTAATTTGCCACTCCTTGATGCCATCAAGCAAATTCCTCCTTATGCAAAATTTTTGAAGGACTTGTGCACTCAGAAAAGGCGTTCTAAAAGCCATGTGCCAAAGAAAGTAATGCTGCCACAACAAGTAAGTTCAATAATTCAGCAGTGTACTCCTCCCAAGTACAAAGATCCTGGTGCTCCAACTATCTCATGCATTATTGGGGAGCACCATGTGGATAAAGCTCTTCTTGATTTGGGTGCAAGTGTGAATTTGCTACCTTATTCAGTTTACTTACAATTGGGCTTGGGAGAATTGAAGCCTACCTCGGTGGTATTACAATTTGCAGACAGATCAACAAAGCAACCCCGAGGAATCATAGAAGATGTGCTCATTAAAGTGGACAAGTTCTACTTTCCTGTTGATTTCATTATACTTGACACTGAGCCGGTTCACAATCCGAAGAGGCACATTCCTGTGATCCTTGGTCGACCTTTCTTAGCTACTGCTGATGCTTGCATAAATTGTAGGTCAGGGATTATGGATATTTCCTTTGGCAACATGAAGGTTAAACTTAATATTTTCAATGCTGTTGAGAATCCTCCAGATCAGACTGATGTTTTCTTCATGGACTCTGAAGAGGTGATTGAATCTGTAGATGAAGTAAGGGTGCAAGAAAAACAGAAGGAGAAGAAGGTGTTTGAAGATCAAATTTCTACCATGGTGGTAACTTCTGTATGCACTACACTTTCCAAAACACTTCAGAGGGAGCAATTATTTGGAGTGTCCGACAACTCCACACCATGGTATGCAGATATTGTGAACTATTTAGCCACGGGAAAAGTGCCAAGAGACTGGACCAAGCGAGAACGTGATCGATTCTTCTCTAAAGTTCATCATTACTTTTGGGAGGATCCAGAGTTATTTAAATATTGTCCAGATCAGATTATTCGGCGATGTGTCCCAGACCATGAGTTTCAAGATATTCTCAAGTTCTGCCATTCATTGGCATGTGGAGGCCACTTCAGTGCAAGGAAGACAGCGGCAAAGGTACTTCAATGTGGATTCTTTTGGCCTTCTCTGTTTCACGATGCATATGTTTTCTGTAAGACTTGTGATCGTTGTCAAAGATTGGGTTCAATGTCGAGGCGTGATATGATGCCAATGAGCCCCATTCTGGTGGTGGAGATTTTTGACGTTTGGGGAATTGATTTTATGGGACCCTTTCCACCTTCTTTTGGCTACGAATATATTCTGGTTGGAGTGGATTATGTCTCCAAGTGGGTGGAGGCCATTGCAACTCGAACCAATGATCACAAGGTGGTAATCAAATTCATGCATGAGAATATTCTTAGTCGATTTGGAATTCCTCGAGCCTTGATCAGTGATGGTGGTACTCACTTTTGCAATAAATTCTTGAGAGGTTTGCTTGCTAAATATTCAGTGACACATAAGGTGGCAACGCCTTATCATCCTCAAACAAGTGGGCAAGTAGAGCTGTCCAATCGAGAAATTAAGCATGTTCTCGAGAAGACAGTGAGACCAGATAGAAGAGATTGGTCATTGCGACTGAGCGAAGCACTATGGGCGTATCGGACTGCTTACAAGACCCCTATCGGTATGTCACCATATCGGTTAGTGTATGGGAAAGCATGTCATCTTCCAGTAGAGATTGAGCACAAGGCACTTTGGGCAATTCGAAAATTCAATTTCGATGCAAAAAGAGCTGGGGAAGAGAGGAAGTTGCAATTGAATGAATTAGAAGAGTTTAGACATGATGCTTATGAAAGTTCACGAATTTACAAGGAGAGGACGAAAGCATTTCATGATCGACACATCTCACGAAAGTCCTTCTCTCCAGGTGATAAAGTGTGGCTCTTCAATTCCAAGCTTCGGTTATTCCCCGGAAAATTGCGTTCAAGGTGGGATGGACCATTCCAAGTGATTTCGGTTTTTCCTCATGGTGCCGTGGAAATTCGAAGCTTTAGAGATAATACTTTGATGAAAGTTAATGGCCAAAGGTTGAAACATTGTGTGGAAGGATGTGTGCCAAGAAGAGACGTGGAGTCCGTCGACTTGACGGATCCCGTCTATCCGACTTAATCCCTTCGGAGAGTCAATCGTCTCTTACGGACGTTAAATTGTAAGTTTTGTATGTATTTCTATCCTTGATTTCTTTTAGTTTTCTTTTATTTTAATTTTTGATTTTAGTTTTCTTAAGTTTTTCTTCAATTCTAGTTGCGTTTTAATGTTTTTTCTTTGAGTTTTTGATGTATAAGTTGCTTCCGGAGGATGCCAAGAGGTGTACCGAGGTATTCGGACTCAAGACGGGTGAAAAATCGTGCTCTCGGTCGACCTTGGGCGATGGAGACTCAAAAATATCAAGTCTCGGTCGACCTTGGGCGATGGAGGGTCCAGCAGGGCATCAGAAGGGGGATCGATCGCCCCATTTAAGGGGGATCGATCGCCCCATTTAAGGGGGATCGATCGCCCCATTGTTTTTTAAGAAATCACCCACCAGCAGGTGGGCGATCGATCGCCCATCCTTGGGGGGATCGATCGCCCAAGCCCATGTGTGGGCTGGCCGAATATTTTTGCTATAAATGGACTCCTTATCCTCCTATGTTGCTACTACTTGCATCCTAAGCCTCTTTGAACACCAATTCAAGTCCTATATCATCCGGAAAACTAATTTCTTCAATTAGTGATTATTATACAAGGATTCAACATTGATCAACATCAACTTCAACATCAAAGTGGATCAAAAATCACTAGTTCTCAAAGGAAGCTCACACTTTTTCAAGTTCAACATCGAAGTAAGTGAAGTTTTTCCTTGAAGAAATTGTTCAAATATTTTTGAGGGCTTTTGAAGACCAAGTTTGGGGGATCAATTTGGTGCAATTACTTGTTCGATTCGGGTGGAAAAATTGCCGGAAAAAGGAGGTTGAAGGTTACAAAATAATTGTGCACACCAAGTGTTCGATTTAATTCCTCAATTACACTTTTTCTACTTCTATGGCACCAAAGAGAGCAAGTCACCAAGATGCTTCAAGTTCACGTAATCCTCGCCGAGCGAGGAATGATCCGACCACAGGTTCTTCACGATCTCGCCGAGACGGTATTCAAGAGAGATGGCATCCAAGGGCGTTGAACTATGAAACAACGTTTGACATAGCCGAACTTTATGGTATGTTTCCCGAGACACGATGGGGGATTTCCGACATCCGTCGTCGTCGGTCGGCATCCATTTTTGTTCCACTCTCATCTACCATTTACCCGAGGCTTGTCAAGGTATTTTATCAAAACTTGATGCCGAAACCTGATGAGCGGGATGTGCTTACTTCTTCCGTAGATGGAACAATAGTTCGAGTTGACATGTCATCCATTGCCATTGCCATGGGTTGTCCTCATGAATGCCCAGCTGATTTATCTCATATCTACACTCCTTTACCCGACGAGTTGTCGGTGGGCAATGTGGTTGCACGATTGTGTGCCAACCAATTTTCTGGGCCAAAAAGGAATGCAGCTTCAAAGTCTTCAATGCCAAATCATTTATGGTTCCTTGACGCTGTGCTACTCAAGAATGTATGTCCAATTGGACATAAAACCGAAAGACGTCAAGAGTTCCTCAGAGCCTTATATGCCATACATTTTGGGCATTGGCTGTCATTCCCACAGATTGTCTGGGGCCAGATGGAGAAATTCTATTCTAAGGTTGTGGCCAAGGTACCAGACAGTGCAAGTGACTGGGAGTTTCCATTCCCTACTATTATTCACCAGTTGCTTGTATCACAGGGGTATGCAGTCCACGAGGACGAGCTTGCCTTTCCACATGACCTTCATTATGGCACGCATGACTGGAACTTGAGTCGATCTCATATGCACCAGAGAGTCATAGCAGTGCCTGGTGAGATATCTCGGTTGGCCCAAGGAGGAGAGCATGTAGATGTACCACCACCGGTAGATGATCCAGAGGAGATGGAGGCAGAGGAAGAGGAAGTGCATGCACAGGCTGGTGGCCATGATTATCAATACTTAGAAGGGCAGATTGCTGGGTTGACAGCCCAGTTTGGCACCTTACAGACAGAGGTCTCCACACAGTTTGGTGCAATGAGAGCAGAGATGGCGGATCACTTTCGTGACACTCGCCAAGAGCAACTAGAGATGAGGAGGATGATGCGTGCACTGATGCGCCAAGCAAACTTAGATCCGGATGCTCAGTCACCACCACATCTTTGACAGGAAGGTAACCATCTTTTGTATATTATTTTATTTTTAGTTTTTATTTTTCTTTTTATTTTTTTTTTTTGTAGTTAGATGTTTACAATTTCTTAAAAAAAAAAAAAAAAAAAAACAATTGAAAAATGAAAAAAAAATATTTTATTTTTTATTTTTTAGGATTTTTCTCTTTCATATTTATTTTCACCCATACTATTTTCACTTGATCTTTGGGGTATAGTGGTTGTTTTGACAGATTGAAACATCCAAGTTTGGGGGTGTGCTTGCATTGCCTTCGTGCTCATGATGTACTCTATTTTCTTTCCACTACTCCATGATCCCGGTAATATCGTTCTTACTCTTCTCTATGCTTTGATTGCTTGTCCATTGAGGACAATGTACAGTTTAAGTTTGGGGGTGAGGCGATGCCTATTTTTGTGCTTTATTGCAATATGGGGGAAAATTTGTGTGAAATTCTTCTTGTATTAGGATTTTATTTTATTTTATTTTCTTAGTTTGTTTATTTTATTTTATTTTGTTTTATTTTTAGATAGTATGTTTTGACATGATTCAAAGGATTAATACCTTATGTAGGTGCATAACTTGCAATTTTTGAGTATGTTTTGAATTTTTGAAACCTGTGATTTAAAGTATGTGGTTTTAATCATGGTTTGCAATAACATGTTTTGGGATGATTAATTCTAGTTTCCTTACATGCACAAACACACTAGCATAGTCTTATGGGGTATAATCTTTGGTTTTGAGTTATTGAGTTACATATGCTTGATATTAATTAGTATCTCTTGAGAATGAGTACCGATGATGTGTTATACTTGACTTCAATGAAAAAAAAAAAAAGAAAAGAAAAAATGATGAATAAGCAATCAATTTGATCCTTTTCATGAGTAACCGGGCCTCTATGCCTCAGGAAGCACGGAGTGTTCGCGTCAAAAGTGAAAAGGTGAGAAAAGATGAGCATTGGGTGTCTTGATTTGTAGCCTGACTGATTCGAGTAATTAGGTCTTCAGGGTATCTTAAAGCCTAGTGCCCTAAAGCCGTCTGGTTTGGGAGTCACTGACTGAAAGCTTGCTACATGGATCTTTCAGAAAGCTTAATAGATCAAGACATTGCACAACCAATAAAGCAATGAAAAAAAGGAATGATAAGAAAAAAAAAATGAAAAAGTCATGTAATCATGTTGGGAAGTATGATTTCAATAAGGGGAGCTAGTGAGTTGAAAGGGTATGTGCCTTAATATATTCAGAACTGAGTTATGCTACATAAGATGATTGCTAGTTCACTTTACACGAGGGGACTAGAGTTGATTATTTTGAGATATGTTGATGTGAATTATGCATGGGGACCATTGGTTTGAATTATAGAATTTGAAAGTTTGAAATTATTCTTGAATGCAAGTTTGTAACTATATATTGTAATCTTTTTCTTGAATTAATGTTGAAACAGAATTTTGAATGTTTGTGGGTAACATTTCTGGAAACCCTCACGAGACTATACTCGTCCTCTAGGGGGAACCTAGGGGTTTAAAGGCTTGTTTTAGTTTTGTTTTATTCTATTGCTAAGGGACTAGCAATATGTAAGTTTGGGGGTGTGATAGGCGTTGAATGTTACGCATTCTAGCCTCTTAACTTATGTATTTTATTCTCTTAGTGATAGATTATTTTGTGATTTTACTTTGTTTTAGTGTTTTCTGTATTTTCAGGGCCTTAATAATTATTTCAGTTAAAACTGTGATTTTGGGCTTTTAAAGAAGACATCCAAGATGGTGAGATGAAGCCTACATCAAGGAGATTCACTCAACCATTTATTTTAACTCAAATCAGCCCAAGGAAGAGGTCCAAGAGAATTATAGCTGCTTAAGAAGGTTTCGGGCCTGAAGCCCAAATCTGCGCATAATGCAGTCTTAATCCCGTTTTGGAAAACGGACCAGAAGTCTTATTTCCGAGCCTCAAATCGACATAATTCTCGAGTAGGGTTGAACGAAATTTGATTCTGCATACTTTTGTATTTCACGAAAATTCCGTGAATCGGACTTCTAGTGGGTCAAAAGTCGGGCCGAAGTCAGCAGGAAAAACCCACCTGATTAGTGCTGCGGGAAACCCTAATTAATTCCTAATTGGATTAGGACTTTGGTGAATTCTCTTGGGGAATAAAAGGAAGACTTGGAGGCTGAATTGTGAGAGCTTACACAGAGATTGGAGAGTCTGAGAGGGCTGAAGAGAACAGAAACATATTGCAGAGCCATTGGAGAACGAAGTCATACGCGTAATTCAGAAAGATGATGTCTTCTTCCTCAACAGTTGAAGCTTCTTCTTCTACCATGAGCGGCTAGTTCATCCACTAGGGTTTTGATGTAGCCCTAACAAAGCATCAATGGTTTGATTGTTTTAATTATTGGGGACCTTTATATACATGCATAGATTGTGTAATTGTGAGGATTCTTATTAATGAATTGAGCAATAAAAGTCTTGTAAATTCAATCTCAATGATTTCTTATCTTGTCTTAGATATTTAGTTGTTGTTATTGAACTCAATCTCTTTTGTTTTCTGTGATCATGAGAGAGATTATTACACAATGGTAATCACTGAATATATTGTTATGAGCTTTGATGGATTATGCCTAGAGAAGATGAACCATACTGCACCCTAGATTAGAGTAGTTAGGCAGATGGCCCATGCCAATCGAAGATAGTCCATGGCTTAGCCTTAATCATATGTTATCTTCTTGACGGATGAAGGTGAGCTTGTAGCCACCGACACCACTTATGCATGATGTAATTCCCCTATAGTTGATTCAATTGACCATTGATTGTGGAGTTAGTGGTGAAGTCAAACACCCTAGGTTTCTCTCTTATTATCTTCATTATCTGTTTACCTTTGATTTATTTTATTTTATCTTTTTAATTAGTTAAAAATCAGAATTCTTTTCTTATAAATTTAATTAGAATTAGTTCTGTGTTCCAACTCATCAGAACATAATCCCTGAGGTACGATACCCATTCATTTCGATAGCCCTATTCTGCAAGGAATTCGTTCTATTGCGAAGTGTGGAAAATTTTAATTGATATACTTTTTGAGTCACACTCACACACGAATCAAAGGGGCTGAATTTTTATATTTCCTCTTCCCTTGTGATTATGCATGCTATATAGATCCATCTTGATGAATATATGATGTGTGGGTTGAATATGTGCAAAGTGTGCAAAATGAGAGCATGATTAGCTATATTGTGTATTATATGCATATGTGGGTTATGTGTATTTTGGGGTGCAATCATATGATTATATGTTGGTTGTATTTGTGTATAAATGTTGAATGCATGCTAGGTTATTTTATATAAAGTGTGTGCATTGTTGAAGCATGATCAAAATATGCTAGGTTGTGGTTTGTAGGCATATGAGAGTGATATGCATGCCTTATGACATATATGTGACCATGTGTTGTTTTGAATGTTAGAATGTATGCTAGGCTTGTTATAGAAATGATATGCATTGAAAAACACGATATATGAGTGAGTGCATTCATACTTGAATTGTATGTTGTCGTGTGCATGAAAGCATTTTACATGCCATGTAGTGAGGGACATGTAGGTCGATGTCGGGTCGGCACCTAGGATGGGAGGGGCATCTCTACTGAGCCGCAGTGTTGCTCACCCCGCTCCCCCAAACATTTTTTTCAGGTAAGAAGCCGAGAATGGATGAAAAGAGCTTGCTTCCTTACTTGGAGCATTTTGGTGCATTTTGGGGATCTTTTGAGATATATGTATGGATTATGTTTTTGGCTATCCATGATGACATGTGGCATGTGGATTATGTTGATTTATAGTTACATTCACGGTATATGTAACTTGTATATTCATTTGAATCTTTATGTGTATGGTTTCATGGATTTTATATGAATTTGGAGCTTAAATGGATGAATGTATCCTTTTTGTCTTTTATATCTTGAACTCTTGGATATGAAGGTTTTGAAGAGTGGATTTATATTGGAATCACGGTTGTAGGATTTCGATGTGTGAGTTAGGTTGTGTGTATGAGTTGATGACTATGATCTTTGGAAAATGAGGATGGTTTATGCACTTGAATTTTTTTGTGCATTGAGAAATTAGGATGAGTTTTCTATGATTATACAAGATTTGAGATTCAAATGTGTAGGTTGATGTGTGAGTATGATATTATATCATTAGGGGATGATTTATATGTTTTATAAATGATCCAAGGTGGTTTGGTTGAGATTTGAGTTCAAATAGATCATATATAGGGCTGTTGGAAGTCCCAGGAGGTGCATTTCGATCAATCGAGATTTAATCTCGATCAATCGAGATGCCCATTTTGATCAATCGAAGTCCCCATTTCGATTGATCGAAGGGGTGATGATTTATGGTGATTTTTAGAGTCCAGAGAAGAGAAATTTCGATCAATCGAAGTCCCATTTTTGATCAATTGAGATATTGCAGGTCTGGGGTCCCGAAAGTAGGAATATCTCGCTAGAATTTTGATTAATCGAGATTTAATCTCGATCAATCGAGATCCCATCTCGATCAATCGAGATTACTATTCACAACTTTTTCTAAAACTTCGTTTCGACGTAATTTCTTCGTTCTAGATCGGAATTGAGTGTGATTTTTTTTGAACTTGAGTATTTTTGGATTCTCTATCCAATGGTGTAAGCCTCAGTTTCATATTCCAAACACAGAAAATTTTGAGGCTCGAAAGTGAGTGATTTTCAAAGGTGTGGATAAGTAAATGTTCTTTAAAGTGTGATTCGAAGTAGGGCCCATGGGGATAGGTTGAGGTAGTGTTGTGTGAATTTATACGCAACAATTAAGTTAAGCTTCCGCTGAAAATGAGTGTAATGAGGGTTCACTGGGTTTAAATAGACGTTTAACCTCCGGTTCTCCGAGAATTAGAAATCGGGGCATTATAGCTTGGTATTAGACCTTGATACTATCGCATGAGTGTGATTGAGATAGTTCATGGGGTCGAGTGAATGGGTTCACACTCGGGATTCGGGGTCGGTCCGGGGGAGTCCCGGCGGTCCGGGTTTCGGGGCGTGACAATATATATATTCTCACATGTATATATATATATATATATATATATATATATAATTCCATTTATATATATATATATATATATATTCGCACTTTCAAAGTGAATTTATTCGGAAAGAAAAAAAAAAGAAAATTAATCCGGTCCAAAAATAATCTGAAACCGATGAAAATAACCCGGTCCTTACAACCTCCCCACCTTTAAGGAATTTCGTCCCCGAAATTAGAAACATACTCCAAGTCTCAGAATTTTCAATTGCCTAATGTCACAGCATAGAACTATGAAATCAAACCCAGTATCATTCATATGTTGCCATTCTATTTTGGGTTGACTCATGAGGATCCGTACAAGCACTTGGATGAATTTATAGAAGTTTGCTCATTAACGAAAATTCATAACTTCTCAGAAGATGCTTTTCGGATGGGACTCTTTCCATTCTCTTTGAAGGAAAAGGCCAAGTATTGGTTCAGATCTCTACCGGCGAGCTCTATCACTACATGGACGCAAATACAACATGAGTTCTTGAAGAAATATTTTCCAATAGGGAGGACCAATCAATTCAGACGAGCTATCATTGGTTTCTCTCAATTTGAGGGGGAACAATTTTTCGAGACATGGGAGAGATTCAAGGACCTTCTTAGGAAGTGTCCTCATCATCAAGTTCCAAAGTGGCAGTTAGTGCAATGTTTTTATGAGGGACTGACAGAAAGTAACAGACAGATGGTGGATGCATCAAGTGGGGGCACTTTTATGTTAAAAAGTGAAGATGAAGCATGGACTTTGTTCGAGAATCTTAGTGACAATTCTTTGCAACATGTATCTTCATCTCGTTCGAGTAGACCATCCAATACAAGGAGGACAGACGATATTTTTAAGATTGGTTCTGCGGATGCTATGTCTACCATTGTGGATGCTGTGTCACAGAGAGTGGTGCAACTCATGGCGGCTGATCAAGTTCCTAATCCATCTCCATACCCTCTTATATTTGAGACATGTGCTTTTTGCTCGAGTCCTATGCACCATGTGAATAATTGTCCTTCACTTGGGCAATTTTTCAATCTTCCACAAGAGCAAGGGGCAGCAATTTAGCCCACTTTTCAACCTTAGAACTATGTGCCTTCACAATCATATCAAGAACAAGTTCTTATGGCACAGAGGTATTCAGCCATTGAGGATAAGATGACAATTGTCCTAGAAAAACTTGAGAAGCTTGACTCTATTGTTGAGATGGTGGAAGCTAATGCAGCAACACTTCAATCCACTGTTCAACTGGTCCACTCTCACTCTTAGTCGATTGCCAAACTGGAATCTCAGTTTGGACAACTTGTCAATGCCTTGAGTAGAAGAGAGGAGGGGAAACTACCAACTCAACTAGTTGCTAACCCAAGAGGGGTTCATGTCCTTAACAATATTTCTTCTTTGAGCAACCCACACCATGAACAATTTCAAGCCATCACCACTCTTAGAAGTGGAGAAATGAGTGACAACAAGGTAAGGGAGAAGAAGCTTGATGAAGAAGAGGTGCCAAAGAGTCCAAATGTTGAAATTTCTCATGAGCCTAAGGTGAACTTGAATAATTTTAATGTCATTCAACATCCTCTAGATGAGAGTGATTGTTTCTTCATGGATGGCGTTGATGATTATGTTGAAGAAGTTGATCCAGTTGCTCTATCACATGATGTTGAGAAGTCCATTGAGGGGGTGAATGATTTATTTGATGTAGTGGCCATGAAAAATACTCCACCTTGGAGGATTCCGATTGAGCCATTGCCTATTCTTTCTAGCACTCCTCCGATTCCATCATTAGAGTCTCCTCCACGGGTAAAATTGAAACATGTTCCGTCAATGGAGAGAGATGTGTTTTTCAAAGCCAATGACACCATTCCAATTTCTTTGGGTTTGGTACAAAGAAGTGAGGATCATATAGGAGGGAAGAAAATAAATCTCCTCAAGAGATGTGGCATTGGGTGAGCTTTCAATTGAAGTCGATGTGTCACGCCCCGATTCCTGAGGCCCGGAAACCGAGGTGTGAACCCCGTGAGATCACCCTCACGCTATTACCATCACCTGATCATGCAATTCAATCTCGTATCATTTTTACGAAAATCGGGCATGACCCATTCTAAATAATCAGCTCCTGGCACGATACACCTGTTTCACAATTTATATGGACACTTCTGGGCACGTGTCCCCCCAGCATTTATATCTAAACAATAAAAATGGACACTTCTGGGCCCGTGTCCCCCCAACATTTCTACAACATGCATAAACAATTATAAATATACATGCCTCAGTCCTTGAATATCCGTATTAAATACATACATCACATGAATAAATACAATTGAAGGAACTGAATAAATATAAATCGCTTTATACATTTAATCCAAATGTAAAGCATCTATCTATCCACTATCCTGGATATACACTAGATTCTAAGGAATCTAGATACTACCTCTGCAACCGGTGCTGTCAGTCCCCTAACTAACTCCAAAACCAGCAATACCTGCAAAACCTGGGAGGGGGTGAGCTCAAAGGCCCAACAAGGTATGTAGAACCATACTATCACCGCTGCAGCAGGTCGATCCTCACATATTCTCAAAAATATACATGCACTCAAATATATCACAATATTTAGGACCATGCCCCACCTAGCATGCATAAACCAATGATGTGTATGGCTACTCTAGCACATATGAACATACAAAACCCACAACACATGATTTTTGAAATCGTGTTCAACATGCTTGAAAGCAGTAAACATCAGGCATCAATATGTATATAGAACATATATATATATATATATATTAACACATTTACATAACCAATGTAAATCCATCACCACGTCTCCTACTCAACAAGTAGCACAACTCAAATGCAATAAAAATGCATTTAAACAGAAAAACATGTTTAACAGATAAACACATAAGCATAAAGGTATTTTCACCTTCCACGGTCATAATCCGATACGTAATACAAGCATCAAAGCTTGCACATACTCTCACTCTCGGTCCTCATCCGATACCCCACATGATTGGCCCGCTCCGAGGATCATGTGACCTAGGACAACTCCGATAACCATCCTATGACCTGGACCACTCCGAAAGGTCATTCTACCCTGGCAATGTATAGGATTGCCACTATGTGAGGGGACAGCTCTGAGGTTCACATTCATTGGACATACTCCGATTTCCAGGCTTTAAGCCTTAGCATGGCGGGTCCACTCCGAGGGCCATACTTACTAGACATACTCCGATGGCAATATATTGGTTTGCCAAATTGTGAGGGGGCAACTCCGAAGCTCACAGATGTTGGACACACTCCGATTCTAGGCGTAAAGCCTTTGTATGGTGGGTCCACTCCGAGGGCCATACGTAGTGGATAGCTATACCACTTCTCGTGACACGGTTGGACCACTCCGAAGTCCCGTGCACCACTTTTTGCGTTAATTTTCCCGCAACCTCCCATATATGCAAAATGAATGCATACGTAATCAAGCATTTCATTTTATGCTGTTCCAATGCACTAGCTAGTATATAAGTACATAGCATGCATTTCTCTCTACACAAACCCACATATAACCACGTATGTGTCATTTCCCTCCTATACATGCAATATGGATGCATATACACACAGCATAATACATTCATGCTTCAACCCATGCTTATGAATACTAAAAGAAGTATTTGGCATGCTTTTCATCACATTCCAACACATATAGCACATATATGTTCAAATACTTGCATAACACCTCACATATGCAAACAATTCCAACTTAGCATATTTTTATCAAGCTATAACCAATGCATACATTTTCTATAAACAGATAGCATGCATTTCATTCACGTAAACCTACATGTAAACACGTACATATCAAATCATGCATATAAATCACATATGCACACACACTAGCATAAATACAGTCATGCTCTCATTCAACACATGTATCCACTACAAGAAGCTAACATGCATTCCAATCACAACACATATACACACATATGTATATTACGTCACCCACGTATGTATCAAGAACATATAAAACAGTTAGCACATTTCATGCTTTTCAAATGCTCGCTAAAAGTTATGTTCAACTTAGCATGCATTTCTACCACTGCAACCATACATATATATAATCACATACATATATATACTTCCTGAACACCATGCATAAGAACCACATATGCATACAAGACAACACAGAGCTAAACAGGTATTATTTAACATGCTTTACATAGACTTTAATCTATACATACATGCATATCACAATGCAATCAGGCGATTAATCTAACATGTTATCGCTTCCCAAACCCGCACATACATATATATACACCCACGCACATGTATATCCTCTCACATCCCATGTATGTACCACATTCCCTATACACATATATATATAAGCGCCTACATATACATGTATATACACATACCACATATGATCAAATTAATAACATATGTAAATTACTCAACGTAAATAAAATGTACGTAAGAGATAGAGGCAAGAATCAACTTGCCTTAGGTCCCGCTTTCGCCAAGTCCGCGCTTGCAAAGCGATCCTTTTTCTATGTCCGGTCCGGTCCAGTCCCTCAAGCCAACACCAAGGCCGGCATCACCAAACCATCCAATCGAAGCTCCCAGCTTCGGCACTTTTGTCGACCCCAAAGCCGAACCCCTTGACTACCGTTGTCAACCTCAAGCATCAATCGAACCCATATCAACAATGGCTGCCAATCCCCAACCCACTCTAGCTATGGGAAACCCCTATGGAAGAACCCATTAAATAGTCCTTAACCGCCACTTCAATTAAACCAACTGAGCACCATGACGCTCGAATAAACCAACCAAATCAACTCAAGACTCAACTTCAGTCCACTATCCATGCTGACACCACAAGGCCGCCATTCCCATGGCCAAACAATCCACAACCGTCGACGAACCATATCAGTCACCATGTTCAGCCAAGTCTACCACAAACAGACCATGACAACCCAATATCCAGCCACAAAACTGACCGAGAAACCCCCTGTCGTGACCCTCTTGTAACCCGTCGGGCACCACCATGGCATCAACATCCTCACCCACAGCAGGCCCAAGAAAGCCCAGCCGTGAACCCAGCCAAACACCAATAGCCGAGCCGATCCCACCGAAAGAGAACCCAAAACGGCCCCTAAGGACCACCGACCACCACACTGTGATCAGCCACTCCCATCTCCGGCTACCTCCACCGCCGTGAGCCTCCAATCGGACCGAACACAACCCAGCCGAACTCACCGTGCTCAACCCAAAGTTGGAAAAACACCACCTGCTGCCAAACGGCCCACAAGTTCCTCGTCGGAAGCACCTGAAACTGACCCAAACCGAAGACCCATCGTCGAAACCAAACAGGGCCATTTCGACCCCGCACCACTGCCGCTATTCGCCGCCGGAGCTCACCGAGACAGATCCAGCACGGCCCGAGCACCAGCCGAAGCCAAACGGACCCCCGTCGCTGCTATCCACCCGCAAGCCACGGACGAGCTGAGCGTCGCCGCCCGAGCCGAAGCCCCTCCGCGAGCGTCCCAGCCGTCGCCGTCGCCAGGCCGAAGCTGGTCGGCCGTCACGGCCACCGTCGGCGCCGGACCGCCCCTCTCTCTCTCTTCTCTCTCCCCGACTTCTCCTTCTCTCTCCTCTTTTCTTTTCTTTCTTTCTTCTTTTCTTTTCTTTTTTCTTTTTCTTTTCTTCTTTTCCTCTTCTCGGCTGAAGCTTCTCTCAAATATACACCACACACTTTTCTTACTCTCCTCCACATATTACATATATATTATATATATATATATAATACACTACACTATCCACAAAATACATGTATCCCATGTATTTTTTCCCACAACTACCTACAATCATGTATATGCACCCACATTTCTTTATAATTGCATATGAGCCCACCCTATATTTATAATTTAATATAAATATAGGCACCATATATATATATATATATAGATATATATATACATAAACTCACCTTCCACTTGTATGGAAATGCATCCACACCCTTTCCGGAATCTAATTAATCCGAAAAAATTTAAACCGGTCAAAATTCACCCGGAAACAGTCAAAATAATTCCGGTCCTTACACGATGACCATCACCTATGGACGTTAAATTGTGGGATTTGTATGTATTTCTATCCTTTAATTTCTTTAGTTTTCTTTTATTTTTATTTTATTATTTTTAGTTTATATTTTTTTTTCTTTATTAGGTGTGTTTAAATGTGTTTTCTTTGAGTTTTTGATGTATAAGTTGCTTCTGGGGGATGTCAAGAGGTGTACCGAGGTATTTGGACTAAAAATGGGTGAAAAAGAGAGGTCTCAGTCGACCTTGGGCGATGGACCCTCCAAAAATTCCCTTCCCGGTCGACCCTTGGCGATAGAGACTCAACAGGCTCCAGCAGGGGGGATCGATCGCCCCTTTGAAGGGGGATCGATCGCCCCCATTATTTGGCAAAAAGAGGAGACCACCAGCTGGGCGATCGATCGCCCCAGCCCCTGAATGCCCAATCTGATCCGTTTTGTCTATTTTGAGACCCTCTTTCATGCCCTACTTCCTCTAACCCAAAATTTTAAGCTTTGGTGCCTCTTTGTGCCTCTCCAACATCAAAATACACTCTAAAAATCTTTCATAACACTACTTGATCATCATCATCCATTCCAATCTATTTTTCTCCATCCTCAAGGAGAGTTGCTTATGGACTTTTACCTTTCGACTACATTTGAAGTACCTTCATGTATTCAATTTTCGGATGTAGCGGCAAATCAATTCAAAATAAAGTCCTCCACAATCAATCTTCTTAATAGCTTCCACGGTCTTCCTAATGAGGATCCGTACCGGCACTTAGATTATTTCCTTTCCGTGTGTTCCACTATTCGTGTACCACACTTTACGGAGGATGATCTAAAGCTGCGTATGTTCCCCTTCTCCCAAAAGTAAAAAGCTAGAAGTTGGTTCAACTCCTTAGAACTGAACTCAATCCATTCTTGGGCGGAGATGCAAATAGAGTTCTTGAAAAAATACTTCCCAATGGGTAAGACAAGTGATATTCGACGAGCAATCACCGGATTCACCCAAATTGACCAAGAATAATTCCATGAGACGTGGGAGAGGTTAAAGGATCTTTTAAAATCTTGTCCGCATCATGCTGTCCCAAAATGGCAGCTAGTGCAAAGTTTTTATGATGGGGTGAGTGAGCAACATAGACAAATGATAGACTCCACGTGTGGGGGTGGATATCTTTTGAAAAGCCTCGATGAGGCATGGAAACTTTTTCAAACCCTAAGCAACAATTCAGCTCAACGCTCCTCCACTAGGAAAGGGAAGGCCACCCAACCTTGTAGAGGAGTGCATGAGATTTCACGGGTAGATGAGGTTGCCATGCAAGTAGAAGCCCTATCCCGAAAAATGGATTTAATCATGAAAAATGGGCTGCCTACTCCAAACCAATCTGTCCAAAATCAGGAAGGTTGTTCGTTTTGCTATAGTACTTCACATTTCGTGCAAGATTGGCCTATTGCCGGGCAATCTCCCGATTATGCTCAAGAGCAAGCGAATGCCTTGTACTCTAAACAAATGAATGATCCATATTCAAACACGTACAATCCTGGTTACAAGAACCATCCGGCTTTTTCATGGAAACCTCAAGAATCAAGTCCCTCTTTCCAAGGGCAAAACTCTTTTAATTCCCACTCTCAACAGCCTCAATATAGGCCAAATCCTCAACCTTACAATCAAAGATCTAATTACCAACAACCACCACCTCCTCCGAGAAGCCAAAGCTTTGAAGAAAGAGTGATAAGCAATCTTGAGGCCAATACCCGCTTATTGCAAACTCACTCTCAATCAATCTCTAAGCTTGAAGCCAATGCTCAATCTATGGCTAGGTTAGAAGCTCAAATCGGGTAACTAGCTAATGCCTTAAATAGAAGGGAGAAAGGTAAGTTGCCGAGTCAACCGGTGGCGAATCCCAAAGGTGTCCATATGATTGAAGATCCATCATCTTCAACTTGTAATGCTCCTCCGGAGCAAGTTCAATCAATCACAACCTTGAGGAGTGGTAAAATCATTAACTCCAAGGTAGGGGAGGAAGAGAGAAAGGAATTCCAAGAGCAACCTAAAAATCCAAAAGAATCCCAATTAAATCCAAAATTATTTCCGTTAAATCCAAATTTGCAAAATACCCCTTCAAATCCAAAAGGAAAGGCAAGTGAAGTTGTGTCGTCATCGATTCCAAATCTTGACACCTCTTATGAACCTCCGGTTCCTTTTCCTCAAAGATTGAAGGAACCTTCTCATTTCGGGAAGCAAGGAGAGAAAATCCAAGACATGATGGAGATCTTCAAACAAGTAAAGATCAATCTCCCTCTCCTTGATGCTATTCGACAAATTCCCTCCTATGCAAAATTCTTGAAGGACTTGTGCACTCAAAAGCGCAAATCTAGGAATAATGTTCCTAAGAAAGTCCTCTTAACTGAGCACATAAGCTCCATTTTCCAACACCAAGCCCCTCCTAAATTCAAAGATCCGGGTGCTCCGACCATTTCGTGCACCATCAGAAATCAATCTTTTGAAAAGGCACTTCTTGATCTAGGGGCTAATGTCAATTTGCTTCCATTCTCAGTTTACCAACAACTAGGTTTGGGGGAACTCAAGCATACCACTGTTGTGTTGCAACTTGCCAACCGTTCGGTGAAGCAACCACGTGGCATTATTGAGGATGTCATCATTCAAGTGGACAAATTCTATTTTCCGGTGGACTTCATAGTCCTTGACACGAAACTGGTCCAAAATCCAAATCGTCATATTCCTATCATTCTAGGTCCTCCATTCTTGGCCACGGCAAACGCTTGCGTTAATTGCCGTACCGGAGTGATGGACATCTCTTTTGGGAATATGAAAGTCCGCTTGAACATCTTCAATGCTTCCCACCACACATCCGACGACGAAAGTGAATGCTTTTGTGTCGATGTTGTCGAAGACCTTGTTCAAGAAGCACTTCCTTCTATTCTTTCCAAGGATCCTTTAGAGGCATGCCTAAATCACTTCAACTGTGATGATTTTGACATTGAGCAAGCCATATGTGAAGTCAATTCCATGCTCGATGTTAATACTATCATGGATTTGCCTAAATGGAGATTTCTGAGAGACCCCTTTCCTCCACTGATTAATTCCGTCGCTCCCCACAGAGCGGTGGAATTGAAGGACTTGAAAGACGGCTCGTTGTTCAAAGTAAACGGGCAGCGCTTAAAAGTGTGCGTGGATGACCAAGTCACCACCAAATACGTGGATGTCGTCACTTTGACGGATCCCGTGTATTTTGACTCATGAGCCGATCCGAACGTCGCGCCATAGACGTGTAAGGTGGCGAAGCCATGGTAGCTATCATGCTTCCATGATGTCCCTTTAATCCAAATAGGTTTGTATCTAAGCAATGTAGTATCTAATTCCCAAATATCCAAGTCCTTGAAGCATAACTCAAGCTGACTGTTTTTGAGCATCTCGATTGATTGAAACCAGGATCTCGATCAATCGAGATTTCGATTGATCGAGATTTCAATCTCGATTGATCAAAAAGTTACAGAGATTTGCCAAGTCCAAAGTCCCGAGAGGTAGTATTCTTCGATTGCACTTCGATAGGTCTTCGATCGATCGAAAATTTTGATTGATCGAAATGGGATTTCGATTGATCGAAATAAAATTTCGATTGAATGAATTAAATGTTCGATTGATCGAAGTAAAAACTTAATTTAGTGAAGGAATTTTTGATTGATCGAAGAGACAATCTCGATCGATCGAAGCTGATTTCGATTGATCGAAGCGAGATTTCGATCAATCAAAATCTCGATTGATCGAAAGACAAATCTCGATCAATCGAGATGCACGCAGGGCCTGCACGTGAGCCGAAAGTCTATTTAAATCGTTGGGCTTCCCTCCCATTTTTAAAAGACCATCCAAATTCTTCTCTTCCTCCGTGCGATCCAAGCCTTCTCCAAGCACTCCCGAGCACTCGATCTACCATTCCCGATCATCCGCCACCATCCGACGCAGTCCGAAGCCACCGCTAGGACTCTCGCGATCTTCTCTTCGCGGCTGCGAGTGGATCTTCTTCGGTTGAGCCGTTCATCTTCTTCCTCTCGAGGTAAGTGATGCATGGCTACATTTTGCGTACTCTCTCACCATTTTTGATAGTTTTACGGCGTAATAAACATAGTTAGATGATGTTGGGGTGGATGGATGTGATTGCGATATCTGTAATGAGATTTTGTGGGTTTCGGGGGGTAGGAATTCATGTAGGAGTGAGATTTGGCATTCTTTTTGTTTAAAATGCTAAGTGTACGGTGTGTAACTGCGGCACCTTCGTTTCGGTTGCATCCGTTCACATTGCCTCTTTAAGAGCGATTTTTTTTTTTTTTTGCATTCTTGTCAGTACCATGGACTAGGACTTCATTTTTATTTTTATTCTTTTAGTTTATTCGTAGTTTAGCTTTCTTCTTATTTATCTTTTATTTACGTAATTTTTGGAATCAAGTGCAGACTGTTCCGAGACTATGGCGAGGGTGAAGAACGCCGCTGGTTCTGTTCGCGACGTGCCCGGGCGAGCCTTCCGGTCTCAAAAGTTCCACCCGGAGCAAATTTTTGACTTAGCCGAGTTCGAGAGGCGTCCCGACACCGCGTGGATGGTTGCCGAGCTCAGGAGGCGTCGCCTCGACCGGCTATGTGTGCCTCACCGACGTAGCACACGAGCGCCTCGTGCAGGTCTTTTACGATCGCATGACCTACTCCTGCACCGTGCCAGATACACTACAGACGGTCATGGGCACCGTCATGATTACGATTACACCCAGCCGGATTGCGCATATGCTCGGCATCCCTCACCAGCAGCCCCCGGACATGGTTGGCCCGGACGGTCAGCCACTTTACAGTGCCGCACTCCCAGCAGACACGACACTGTTCTCGATCGTGATAGACATGTGTGGTGGGGCGTTTACCACGCCCAGTCACAACTGCACATCCAAATCGATGTGCCCGAGCAGATTCTGGTTCCTAGACACCGTTCTCATCAAGAATGCGTGTCTGCTGTAGCACGTGGCAGAGCGCAGGGGCGACCTTCTCCATTGCCTCTATGCTTTCCACACGGGCACTTGGTTTTCTGTCCCATCACTGATCTGGGGGCAGATATACAAAGTCTAGGACGGCCTCGTCAACAAGAGGATGAGGCGAGCAGCTAGTTGGCGGCTTCCCTTCCCTTTCCTGATCGCCGCTTTTCTCAGCAGTGCCAGTATACCGGTCAGTTAGACTGACATCCAGTTGGCACCGCCCACCTGTTTCACATCTACTCAGTGGGAGCGGGTGAGGCGACACTTAGAGCGAAAGGACCACCAGGGTGATCCACCAGACGATGTAGATATGGATGCCCCGGTGGAGGCGGATGAGGGCGAGCCAGCAGAGGGTGAGTCCGATGACGAGGAGATAGAGGAGGAGGAGATGGATGTGGCTGCAGAGCGGCATGATATTTTAGCGACAGGCTACTCCTGCCTGGCGGCTGACGGACATTTCTTCTCTGGCACAGGGTCAGAGAGCGATCTTAGACGAGTTCCGAGCCTTCCGGCAGGACCTGCAGTTCCTGTTCGCAGGTCGAGCCTCCACCTCCACTTCTACTCCCACCGAGCCTCCACCACCACCACCCGCCCTCGAGTAGCTGTATTTTATTCATCTTTTATGCTTTACTTTCTGTATTTTTCTTTCTTTATTTTTAATAGGTCATGTTGGCCATGTTTAGTTTCTTTCTGAGTATTCCACCTCCATGTACACTTTGTACTCAAACTCATTTTCCTCTATATGGAATACATTTATATTTTCTTCTATGCCATGTGTTCTCTTTACTGTCTTTATTTTTGCTTTCTGTCAATCTATCTGTTCTCTATACTTTGACTATGTATGTAGTACCACTTGTCTAATTGTTATATGCGATTCAGTTGATGATTTCCGTTTATTACCGCCTGATTTCGATTTCCAATACTGTTGAGATTGCTTCAACACAGTATGACGTTAATAAAGAAAGGCAGCCCCTTTGCGTGCTATACGTTAGCGTGCCTGGATAGTCAATATCTTATCGCATAGACCTCTTAAACAATTGGGAAACACCAGTTCAGACCCTTAGATATACAGTGATAATTGCATTATCTGTTTGTGCATAATTATTTCATTATGTTCTCGTTATCTATTTTTTGTTCCTTTTAATGCTCGTGGTATCCAGTTGGTGTTCTGTGCAGGTTTTCCTTATTTACAAGATGACCGCTGCTGTGGAATACCATTTTTCTCGCATTCTGCCATCCCGGTAACTTATTTCCTTGTTCTTCTTGTCCAAACATTGAGGACAATGTTGCATATAAGTTTGGGGGTGCGGTATGCTATACCACTTGCATATGCATGCAATGTTCGGTCATTATTTTGAGTGTCATTGTAGAGCAGTTTTTTTTTTCTGCTTGATATTTTTGCATGCTTGCCATGATGTCTTGCTTTTTAAAGGAAGTCATTCGAATAAATGTCCGAGGTAAATGCAGCAGGTAGTTAAGAACTTTAACATTGTAAATACCCGTACTTTTGCAAGCTTTATAGTAGGCTAGAACGGTGTACATTTTTGTCTAAATTCGAGCACGTACAATTCTTGCCCTAAATTTGTCCTTAACTGCACAAATTCGCACACATGCATTTTAAATTGTGGGGTATAAGTCTGAGGGAGAATTTTTGAAAATTTCTGTTTTTATCTGAACAACTTAAAGAATAAGTTCTTCCGGTTGTTGTAAAAAAAAAAGAAAAATAAAAAAAAAATAAAAAGAGAAAAATATGCAATAAGCCTTCTCACTCAATAAACTGGATTTCTATGCCTCAAAGCAGGGAATATTCGCGTAAAAGTATGTAAGGTTGAGCAATAATATGCGGGTGGCTTGTTTACGCTCATCGCCTTGTAAGCTCGGTCATTAAGTCCAAGGGGTGCTTCTTCACATAATGCCCTAAAATCAATTGGTTTGGGAGTCATTGGCCCAACACCTCTACATGGGCTTGCAAGAAAGCAAAAAGAGCTAAGCATTGCACGATCATCCGCACATGAGCAATCATGAATGTTTTGTGATAATGAACAGTCATGTCGAGCATGTTCAATGAGTTTTTCTCTTAAAAACAGATTTGTTCGTTCTCTTCTCTAAATATGACAAAAGCCACACGTTAGAATGCATGTTCACTTTTCAAAGAGGATTTTGGGGTTGGAATTGTTATATTTGTTCGGGCTGGCCATTATGTGGGGACTGTTGTTCATTTATAGCTTGTGAAAGTCCATTTTTGCTAATGACCACATAGTTCTGTAATACTTGTTGCATTTGCCAAATGTGAAATGAACGGATGATCGCTCTTTATCTAGTTGATGACTGAGCATGATTAAACTTTGGTATACGATAGTTGATTTCATTTTTGTAATATTGTATTGCTAAGGGACTAGCAATATGTAAGTTTGGGGGTGTGATAAGTGTTCAATTCTATGCATTTGAACCCCTTTATTGCATACGTTAGTTCCGTTTTTGCGTTTACCGAGATATGTTTACGGTATTTTTGTGTTTTTGATGTTTTGCAGGTATTGGAGTAAATGGAGCAAAGTTTGAAGCTTTCTGCAGTCAAGAGAAGAAATCAGAAAATGCAGCCCAAGGCATCTCGATCAATCGAGATGTTGATCTCGATTAATCGAAATCTCGATTGATCGAGATTGAATCTCGACAAGGCATCTCGATCAATCGAGATGTTGATCTCGATTAATCGAAATCTCGATTGATCGAGATTCAATCTCGATCAATCGAGATTCAATCTCGATCAATCGAGATTCTGCAGAGCCCACTTGGCCACTTGCTCACCTGCTCTCCCACTTGCAACAAAATCCCCCTTTTTGCACGACTTGGGGGGATTGTCTGACTTGAACAAGACTTTTGGGGGCCTTCTTCATACAAGAGATATATATATTGATATATATATATATGGGGGGCCCCAAGGTAGAAAAAGAAGCCCAAAAGCACCAAAAGCCACATATATCTCATATCTCTCAACACACATCAGGAGACTTGAAGAGAGACCTTCGGGAGAGGAAGAGGAGAAGCTGAACCAGACCAAGAAGCTTCACTTTCTTCATCAATGGAAGGGTGCAAGGCAACCATGAGCAACTAACTCTTCTACTAGGGTGTTGGTTTCAACCCCTAGCCATGTAAACTTGTTCATCTTTGTAGCTCTTGGGATTTGTAATTAAATGTTGATTATTTAGCCTAGTGATTATGTGCACAAATACATCTCTTATATATATTCATTTGATTTGGAATTTATTCTTGTCTTAGAGTAGATTTTGTCACTTAAATGCACAACATTTGCATATTCCACAAGAAGTGCAAATGATGGCTAGATAATGGTGTTTAAATGAATGTGTGATGTTAGTTTGTATAGACCATGCCAAGACAAGGTAGTTTGGATGCATGTAGTGTTCACTTAGAGAGTAGATTAATTAGGTAGTTAGTTAGGTTGAAGAGCTATGCTTGTTGAAGATGGATTATGATAAGTTAGCACACACATTGTTAGGTCACAAGCCTAATGACATTGTTAGGCATTTAATTAATGAATCCCATGCTTGCTACACTTATGAACATGTGAACGGCTAGTGGTGGAAACCAACCCTAGTTCTCTCTCCCAACTTTAAACTCTTTACTTTTCTTGTCATTTCATTTATGCAATAGTGTATAAACAAAACTCAAAAACTTGTTTTTAGAATTAAAGTAGAATTAATCTTCCTTTAAGACAATTGCGACTAGTCCTCGTGGGATCGATACCCTCTATATAGAACCTTATCTACAAAGATTTGTGCTCTTGCGAGTGGTTAAATTATATTTTGATAAAAAGAGCAAAATTAAGCTTACAATATAATTTAGTTTCGACCACATCAACTAATTTAACCACGAGGGAAGCTCATTTCCACTTGAAATTTAAAACCCAAGTGTATTCTGTCTCTAAAAGGTTACCTAAATCTTTTTAGAATTTTCTAGAATTTAAAAAAAATTTTAAAAATTATTTTCCCTATTTTTACAATTTAAAAAATAATTTTTAAAAAAATTTAAAAATATAAAAATATTCCGAACTAGGCCCAAAATGGGCCTTGACGAGTGGGGCCCGTGGCTACCTTCCCCTGTGCCAGCGGCATGGGCCCCCACACACCGACAGTGTGCGTGGGGGGCGCTGCCCCCCACTTCTTCTTCCTTCTTCTTGTTTTTTCTTTTCTTCTTTCCTGCAACTCACGAAGAGCCATGTTCCCAAAACTTTCCAGTCATTTTCCTGCCACCTCCGAACACCGAATCTCGAATATGAATATACCACTCAACTCGTCTCAATCTAAGTGATAAGTGTTCAATTCTATGCATTTAAACCATCTTTATTGCATATGTTAATTCCGTTTTTGCGTTTACCGAGATATGTTTACGGTATTTTTGTGTTTTTGATGTTTTGCAGGTATTGGAGTAAATGGAGCAAAGTTGGAAGCTTTCTGCAGTCAAGAGATGAAATCAGAAAATGTTGCCAAGGCATCTCGATCAATCGAGATGTGGATTTCGATCAATCGAGATTTCGATTGATCGAAATCTCATTTCGATTGATCGAAATCTCGATCAATCGAAATGCAATTTCGATCAATCGAAATGCTGTAGAGCCCACTTGGCCACTTGCTCACTTGCTCTCCCACTTGCAACAAAATCCCCCTTTTTGCACGACTTAGGGGGATTGTCTGACTTGAACAAGACTTTTAGGGGCCTTCTTGATACAAGAGATATATATAATGATATATATATATATATATGGTGGGCCCAAAGGAGCCAAAAAGCATACAAAAAGCACCAAAAGCCACATATCTCATATATCTCTCAACACACACATTAGAAGACAAGAAGAGAGACCTTCGGGAGAGGAAGAGGAAAGGCTGAACCAGACCAAGAAGCTTCATTCTCTTCATCAATGGAAGGGTGCAAGGCAACCATGAGCAACTAACTCTTCTACTAGGGTGTTGGTTTCAACCCCTAGCCATGTAAACTTGTTCATCTTGGTAGCTCTTGGGATTTGTAATTAAATGTTGATTATTTAGCCTAGTGATTATGTACACAAGTACATTTCTTTTATATATTCATTTGATATGGAATTTATTCTTGTCTTAGAGTAGGTTTTGTCACTTGAATGCACAACATTTGCATATTCCACAAGAAGTGCAAATGATGGCTAGATAATGGTGCTTAAATGAATGTGTGATGCTAGTTTGTATAGACCATGCCAAGACAAGGTAGTTTGGATGCATGTAGTGTTCACTTAGAGAGTAGAGTAAGTAGGTAGTTAGTTAGGTTGAAGAGCTATGCTTGTTGAAGATGGATTATGATAGGTTAGCACACACATTGATCTTTTGATATGTTATTGAGGTCACAAGCCTAATGACATTGTTAGGCATTTAATTAATGAATCCCATGCTTGCTACACTTATGAACATGTGAATGGCTAGTGGTGGAAACCAACCCTAGTTCTCTCTCCCAACTTTACTCTTTAATTTTATTGTCATTTCATTTATGCAATAGCTTTAAACACAAAACCAAAAAACCTGTTTTTAGAATTAAAGTAGAATTAATCTTTCTTTATGACAATTAACGACTAGTCCTCGTGGGATCGATACCCTCTATATAGAACCTTATCTACAAAGATTCGTGCTCTTGCGAGTGGTTAAATTATATTTTGATAAAAAGGGCAAAATTAAGCTTACAATATAATTTAGTTCCGACCACATCAAAATTTTGGCGCCGTTGCCGGGGACTATGGTTTAATTGTCGCCATTGGAAGATTAAATCTGGTTTAATTCTTAGGCTAGAAATTCTTTCATTCTTCTTGTATATATTATTGTTCTTATATCTCAAACTTCTTGATTTTAGGTATACCACATTGCGGGCATCTAGAAGAATTCAAATTGGAACCCTTTGTGAGTATAACTTCAAAAATTGGTGGTTTGAGTTCATTCACATTCTTTTGTATATATTATTGTTACTTTGTGTATAGAGGTGTTGTTCAATTGTTAATGCATGCTAGGTAGACGGTCATTGTCACTTCCTTTGCTTCCTTGTAATAGTGAACTTGAACGAACACTTAGACAACGTAGAGGAACCTCTAGGGACCCTATTTTGCCTAGGACTGAAAACATGGATCCAAATGAGAGACAACCTCCCGGTCTACCTCCTTTTAATCATGAACAACCACCTCCACCACCACCTCCTCAAGGAGAGTTGCTTATGGACTTTTACCTTCCGACTACATTTGAAGTGCCTTCATGTATTCAATTTCCGGATGTAGCGGCAAATCAATTCGAAATAAAGTCCTCCACCATCAATCTTCTTAATAGCTTCCACGGTCTTCCTAATGAGGATCCATACCGGCACTTAGATTACTTCCTTTCCGTGTGTTCCACCATTCGTGTACCACAATTTACTGAGGATGATCTAAAGCTACGTATGTTTCCTTTTTCCCTAAAAGATAAGGCTAGAAGTTGGTTCAATTCCCTAGAACCCAACTCAATCCATTCTTGGGCGGAGATGCAAATAGAGTTCTTGAAAAAATACTTCCCAATGGGTAAGACAAGTGATATTCGGCGAGCAATCACCGGATTCACCCAAATTGACCAAGAACAATTCCATGAGACGTGGGAGAGGTTAAAAGATCTGTTAAAATCTTGTCCGCATCATGCTGTCCCAAAATGGCAGCTAGTGCAAAGTTTTTATGATGGGGTGAGTGAGCAACATAGACAAATGATAGACTCCGCATGTGGGGGTGGGTACCTTTTGAAAAGCCCCGATGAGGCATGGAAACTTTTTCAAACCCTAAGCAACAATTCAGCTCAACGCTCCTCCACTAGGAAAAGGGAAGGCCACCCAACCTTGTAGAGGAGTGCATGAGATTTCACGGGTAGATGAGGTAGCCATGCAAGTAGAAGCCTTGTCCCGAAAAATGGATTTAATCATGAAAAATGGGTTGCCTACTCCAAACCAATCTGTCCAAAATCAGGAAGGGTGTTCGTTTTGCTATAGCACTTCGCATTTTGTGCGAGATTGTCCTATTGCCGGGCAATCTCCCGATTATGCTCAAGAGCAAGCGAATGCCTTGGACGCTAAACAAATGAATGATCCATATTCGAACACGTACAATCCTGGTTACAAGAACCATCCGGCTTTTTCATGGAAGAATCAAGAATCAAGTCCCTCTTTCCAAGGGCAAAATTCTTTTACTTCCCAATCTCAATAGCCTCATTATAGGCCAAACCCTCAACCTTACAATCAAAGATCTAATTACCAACAACCACCACCTCCTCCGAGAAGCCAAAGCTTTGAAGAGCGAGTGATGAGCAATCTTGAGGCCAACACCCGCTTATTGCAAACTCACTCTCAAGCAATCTCTAAGCTTGAAGCCAATGCTCAATCTATGACTAGGTTAGAAGCTCAAATCGGGCAACTAGCTAATGCCTTAAATAGAAGGGAGGAAGGTAAGTTGCCGAGTCAACCGGTGGCGAATCCCAAGGGTGTGCATATGATTGAAGATCCATCATCTTCAACTTGTAATGCTCCTCCAGAGCAAGTTCAATCAATCACAACCTTGAGGAGTGGTAAAATCATTAACTCCAAGGTAGGGGAGGAAGAGAGAAAGGAATTTCAAGAGCAACCTAAAAATCCAAAAGAATCCCAATTAAATCCAAAATTGTTTCCGTTAAATCCAAATTTGCAAAATACCCCTTCAAATCCAAAAGGAAAGGCAAGTGAAGTTGTGTCATCATCGATTCCAAATCTTGACACCTCTTATGAACCTCCGGTTCCTTTTCCTCAACGATTGAAGGAACCTTCTCATTTCGGGAAGCAAGGAGAGAAAATCCAAGACATGATGGAGATCTTCAAACAAGTAAAGATCAATCTCCCTCTCCTTGATGCTATTCGACAAATTCCCTCTTATGTGAAATTCTTGAAGGACTTATGCACTCAAAAGCGCAAATCTAGGAATAATGTTCCTAAGAAAGTCCTCTTAACTGAGCACATAAGCTCCATTTTCCAACACCAAGCCCCTCCTAAATTCAAAGATCCGGGTGCTCCGACCATTTCGTGCACCATCGGAAATCAATCTTTTGAAAAAGCACTTCTTGACCTAGGGGCTAGTGTCAATTTGCTTCCATTCTCAGTTTACCAACAACTAGGTTTAGGGGAACTCAAGCATACCACAGTTGTGTTGCAACTTGCCGACCGTTCGGTGAAGCAACCACGTGGCATCATTGAGGATGTCATCATTCAAGTGGACAAATTCTATTTTCCGGTGGACTTCATAGTCCTTGACACGGAACTGGTCAAAAATCCTAATCATCATATTCCTATCATTCTAGGTCGTCCATTCTTGGCCACGGCAAACGCTTGCGTTAATTGCCGTACTGGAGTGATGGACATCTCTTTTGGGAATATGAAAGTCTGCTTGAACATCTTCAATGCTTCCCACCACACATCCGACGACGAGAGTGAGTGCTTTTGTGTCGATGTTGTGGAAGACCTTGTTCAAGAAGCACTTCCTTCTATTCTTTCCAAGGACCCTTTAGAGGCATGCCTAAATCACTTCAACTATGATGATTTTGACATTAAGCAATCCATACGTGAAGTCAATTCCATGCTCGATGTTAATACTGTCATGGATTTGCCTATGTGGAGAGTTCCGAGAGACCCTTTTCCTCCGTTGGTTAATTCCGTCGCTCCCCACGGAGCGGTGGAATTGAAGGACTTGAAGGATGGCTCGATGTTCAAAGTAAACGGGCAGCGCTTAAAAGTGTGCGTGGATGACCAAGTCACCACCGAATACGTGGATGTCGTCACTTTGACGGATCCCGTGTATTTTGACTCGTGAGCCGATCCGGACGTCGCGCCATAGACGTGTAAGGTGGTGAAGCCATGGTAGCTATCAGGCTTCCATGGTGTCCCTTTTATCCAAAGTAAGTTTGTATCTAAGCAATGTAGTATCTAATTCCCAAATATCCAAGTCCCTGAAGCATCTTTTAAACTGACTATTTTTGAGCATTTCGATTGATCGAAACCAAGATTTCGATCAATCGAAAATTTCGATTGATCAAAATTTTGGTTTCGATTGATCGAAAAATTGCAGAGATTTGCCAAGTCCAAAGTCCCGAGAGGTGGTATTCTTCGATTGCACTTCGATAGGTCTTCGATCGATCGAAACTTTCGATTGATCGAAATGGGATTTTGATTGATCGAAATAAAAGTTCGATTGCATCAATTAAATGTTCGATTGATCGAAGTAAAAATGTGATTCAGGGAAGAAATTTTCGATTGATCGATGAGACAATCTCGATCCATCGAAGCTGGTTTCGATTGATCGAAGCAAGATTTTGATCAATCGAAATTTCGATTGATCGAAATGCACATTTCGATCAACCGAAATGCACGCGGAGCCTGCACGTGAGCCGAAAATCTATTTAAACCGTTGGGCTTCCCTCCCATTTTAAAAGACCATCCGAATTCTTCTCTCCCTCTGTGCGATCCAAGCCTTCTCCAAGCACTCCCGAGCACTCGATCTTCCATTCCCGATCATCCGCCGCCATCCGACGCAGTCCGAAGCCACCGCTAGCACTTGCGCGATCTTCTCTTCGCGGCTGCGAGTGGAGTTTTCTTTGGTTGAGCCGTTCATCTTCTTCCTCACGAGGTAAGTGATGCATGGCTACTTTTTGTTTACTCTCTCGCCATTTTTGATAATTTTACGGCGTAATAAACATAGTTAGATAATGTTGGGATGGATGGTTGCGATTACGATATGTATAACGAGATTTTGTGGGTTTCGGGGGGTAGGAATTCATGTAGGAGTGGGATTTGGCATTTTCTTCGTTTCAAACGCTTAGTGTACGGTGTGTAACCGCGGCACCTTCGTTTCGGTTGCACCCGTGCACATTGCCTCTTCGAGAGCGCCTTTTTGCATTCTTGTCAGTACCATGGACTAGGACTTCATTTTTATTTTTATTCTTTTAGTTTAGTAGTAGTTTCACTTTCTTCTTATTCATCTTTTATTTACGTACCTTTTGGAATCCAGTGCAGACTGTTCCGAGGCCATGGCGAGAGTGAAGAACGCCGCCGGTGCTGTTCGCGACGTGCCCGGGCGAGCCTTCCGGTCTCGGAAGTGCAACCCGGAGCAGGTTTTCGACTTAGCCGAGTTCGAGGGGCGTCCTGACACAGCATGGACCGTTGCCGAGCTCAGGAGGCGTCGCCTCGACAGGCTATGTGTGCCTCCCACCGACGTGGCACACGAGCGCCTAGTGCAGGTCTTTTACGAGCATATGACCTACTCCTGCACCGCGCCAGATACGCTCGAGACGGTCGTGGCCACTGTCACGATCACGATTACGTCGAGCCGGATTGCTCATATGCTCGGCATCCCTCACCAGCAGCCGACGGATATGGTTGGCCCGGACGGTCAGCCACTTTATAGAGCCGCGCTCCCAGCCGACACTACGCTCTTCTCGATGGTGAGGGACATGTGTGGCGGGGAGTTTACCACACCCCGTCGCAACTGCACGTCCAAATCGATGTGCCTGAGCAGATATTGGTTCCTGGACACCGTTCTCCTCAAGAACGCGTGTCCGCTGCAGCACGTGGCAGAGCGCAAGGGTGACCTCCTCCGTTGCCTCTATGCTTTCCATACGGGCACTTGGTTTTCTGTCCCATCGCTTATCTGGGGGCAGATGCACAAAGTTTGGGATGGCCTCGTCAACAAGAGGAAGAAGAGAGCAGCGAGTTGGCAGCTTCCCTTTCCGTTCCTGATCGCCGCTTTTCTCAGCAGTGCCAGTATACCGGTCAGTCGGACTGACATTCAGTTGGCACCGCCCACCCGCTTCACATCTACTCAGTGGGATCGGGTGAGGCGACACTTAGAGCGACAGGACTATCAGGGTGATCCACCAGACGATGTCGATATGGATGCCCCGGTGGAGATGGATGAGGGAGAGCCTGCAGGGGCGGACTCAGAGGACGAGGAGATGGAGGAGGAGGAGATGGATGTCGCTGCAAAGCGGCATGATATCTTAGCGACGGGCTATTCCTGCCTGGCGGCTGACGTAGAGCGGCTCCAGCAGGGTTTTGACGAGCACGTCCAGGTGACGCAGAGTCAGCTGGCAGGTATTCGGATGGACATTTCTTCTCTGGTACAGGGCCAGAGAGCGATCGTAGATGAGTTCCGAGCCTTCCGGCAGGATCTGCAGTTCCTGTTCGCAGGACGAGCCTCCACCTCCACTTCTGCTCCCACCGAGCCACCACCACCACCACCCGCCCTCGAGTAGCTGCACTTTATTCACCTTTTATGCTTTACTTTCTGTATTTTTCTTTCTTTATTTTTGATAGGCCATGTTGGCCATGTTTAGTTTCTTTTTGCGTATTCCACCTATATGTACACTTTGTACTGAAACGCATTTTCATCTTTATGGAATACATTTATATTTTCTTTTATGACATGTGTTATCTTTACTTTCTTTTCTTTTTGCTTTCCGTCAATTTATCTGTTCTCTATACTTTGACTATGTATGTAGTACCACTTGTCTAATTGTTATATGAGATTCAGTTGATGATTTCCGTTTATTACCGCCTGGTTTTAATTCCCAATACTGTTGAGATTGCTTCAACACAGTATGGCGGTAATAAAGAAAGGCAGCCCCTTTGCGTGCTATACGTTAGCGCGCCTGGATAGTCAATATCTTGTCGCATAGACCTCTTAGACAATTGGGAAACACCAGTTCAGACCATTAGATATACAGTGATATTGGCATTGTCTGTTTGTGCGTAATTATTTCATTATGTTCTATTTAGCTACTTTTTGTTCCTTTTAATGCTCGTGGTATCCAGTTGGTATTCTGTGCAGGTTTTTCTTATTTACAGGATGACCGCCGCAGTGGAATACCATTCTTCTCATTCTGCCATCCCGGTAACTTCTTTCCTTGTTCTTCTTGTCCACACAATGAGGACAATGTTGCATATAAGTTTGGGGGTGCGGTATGCTATACCACTTGCATATACATGCAATGTTCAGTCATTATATTGAGTGTCATTGTAGAGCAGTTTTTTTTTTCTTTGATATTTTTGCATGCTTGCTATGATGTCTTACTTTTTAAAGGAAGATCATTCGAATAAATGTCCGAGGTAAATGCAGCAGGTAGTTAAGAACTTTAACATTGTAAATACCCGCACTTTTGCAAGCTTTATAGTAGGCTAGAACGGTCTACATTATTATCCAAATTCGAGCACGTACAGTTCTTGCCCTAAATTTGTCCTTAACCGCACAAATTCGCACACATGCAGTTTAAATTGTGGGGTATAAGTCTGAGGGAGAATTTTTGAAAATTTCTATTTTTATCTGAACAACTTAAAGAATAAGTTCTTCCGGTTGTTGTAAAAAAAAAAAATAAAGAAATAAAAAGAGAAAAATATGCAATAAGCCTTCTCACTAAATAAACCGAATTTCTATGCCTCAAAGCAGGAAATATTCGTGTAAAAGTGTGTAAGGTTGAGCAGTAATAAGCGGGTGGCTTGCTTACGCTCATCGCCTTGTAAGCTCGGTTATTAAGTCCGAGGGGTGCTTCTTCACCTAATGCCCTAAAACCAATTGGTTTGGGAGTCATTGGCCCAATGCCGCTACATGGGCTTGCAAGAAAGCAAAAAGAGCTAAGCATTGCACGGTCATCCGCACATGAGCAATCATGAATGTTTTGTGATAATGAAACAGCCGTGTTGAGCATTTTCAATGAGTTTTTCTCTTAAAAACAGATTTGTTCGTTTTCTTCTCCAAATATGACAAAAGCCACATGTTAGAATGCATGTTCACCTTTCAAAGAGGATTTTGGGGTTGGAATTGTTATAGTGTTCGGGCTGGCCAGTATGTGGGGACTGTCGTTCATTTATAGCTTGTGAAAGTCCATTTTTGCTAATGACCACATAGTTCTGTAATACTTGTTGCATTTGCCAATTGTGAAATGAATGGATGAGCGCCCTTTATCTAGTTGATGACTGAGCATGATTAAACTTTTGTATAAGATAGTTGATTTCATTTTTGTAATATTGTATTGCTAAGGGACTAGCAATATGTAAGTTTGGGGGTGTGATAAGTGTTCAATTCTATGCATTTGAACCCTCTTTATTGCATATGTTAATTCCGTTTTTTACGTTTACCGAGATATGTTTACGGTATTTTTGTGTTTTTGATGTTTTGCAGGTATTGGAGTAAATGGAGCAAAGTTGGAAGCTTTCTGCAGTCAAGAGATGAAATCAGAAAATGTTGCCAAGGCATCTCGATCAATCGAGATGTGGATTTCGATCAATCGAGATTTCGATTGATCGAAATCTCATTTCGATTGATCGAAATCTCGATCAATCGAAATGCAATTTCGATCAATCGAAATGCTGCAGAGCCCACTTGGCCACTTGCTCACCTGCTCTCCCACTTGCAACAAAATCCCCCTTTTTGCACGACTTAGGGGGATTGTCTGACTTGAACAAGACTTTTGGGGGCCTTCTTGATACAAGAGATATATATAATGATATATATATATATATGGTGGGCCCAAAGGAGCCAAAAAGCATACAAAAAGCACCAAAAGCCACATATCTCATATATCTCTCAACACACACATTAGAAGACAAGAAGAGAGACCTTCGGGAGAGGAAGAGGAAAGGCTGAACCAGACCAAGAAGCTTCATTCTCTTCATCAATGGAAGGGTGCAAGGCAACCATGAGCAACTAACTCTTCTACTAGGGTGTTGGTTTCAACCCCTAGCCATGTAAACTTGTTCATCTTTGTAGCTCTTGGGATTTGTAATTAAATGTTGATTATTTAGCCTAGTGATTATGTACACAAATACATTTCTTTTATATATTCATTTGATATGGAATTTATTCTTGTCTTAGAGTAGGTTTTGTCACTTGAATGCACAACATTTGCATATTCCACAAGAAGTGCAAATGATGGCTAGATAATGGTGCTTAAATGAATGTGTGATGCTAGTTTGTATAGACCATGCCAAGACAAGGTAGTTTGGATGCATGTAGTGTTCACTTAGAGAGTAGAGTAAGTAGGTAGTTAGTTAGGTTGAAGAGCTATGCTTGTTGAAGATGGATTATGATAGGTTAGCACACACATTGATCTTTTGATATGTCATTGAGGTCACAAGCCTAATGACATTGTTAGGCATTTAATTAATGAATCCCATGCTTGCTACACTTATGAACATGTGAATGGCTAGTGGTGGAAACCAACCCTAGTTCTCTCTCCCAACTTTACTCTTTAATTTTATTGTCATTTCATTTATGCAATAGCTTTAAACACAAAACCAAAAAACCTGTTTTTAGAATTAAAGTAGAATTAATCTTTCTTTATGACAATTAACGACTAGTCCTCGTGGGATCGATACCCTCTATATAGAACCTTATCTACAAAGATTCGTGCTCTTGCGAGTGGTTAAATTATATTTTGATAAAAAGGGCAAAATTAAGCTTACAATATAATTTAGTTCCGACCACATCACTAAGCTACGTATTGGTACCAAAATCGCCCCCTCTTGTGGCCTAAATGAAAATGGCCCAAATTCAAGTTTTAAAATTCTAAAAATTCATACTCAATTTCCCGTCCATCTACCCAATAGTTCGCAACCAAACTTTCAAGGATTGTTCGGGAGAACAAGAACAACCTATTAATCGGAACAAAAACCTTCAAAATTGATAATTACATTAACACAAATTTCATATATATATATATATATCCACATATCCGCCTGTACAGTCATATATACATGCATATACACGTGAAAAATAACCCCAAAGTTATACCAAACCCATAGATTCTTTATGTTTAATCCACATAAACACCCTTAGCATGCACACTCATACAATTTCATAATTATATACATAAATACATATTCAAGCAACATATATATATAAAATTGTAATTATATCTACAGGTTCAAAGGGGAAGAGAAGAGTTCAAACTTGCCTTTTTGACAAACAAGAACTCATCCCTATGACTCGCTCATTCTCTCCCTTCACTCTTGCATCTACATTCTTTCTGTCTTTTTGCGTGTAAATGACAGAAACCCTAACTCTCTTTTCTTTTCTTTTATCTTTTTTTTTTCTAGAAAACTAATTAAACTCCAAAATAATAAAAATAAACCCTATCCATAAAAATAAGTATACACCTAGCCTAACCATTTTAGCCCAACTCAACCCAAATTCCTCCCTAGCCCAATCTAAAATTAAAATAAAGAAAAATACAAAGACCCAGTCCAAATAAAATAAAATAAAATAAACTACACCAAAATATTTAAAGCACTCAAATAAATTTAATTCAACCAATAAAGCAATTTAAAGCACTCAAAGAAATTTAATTCAACCAATAAAGCAATTAAAAAAAATATAAAGCATTTAGATTGAAATTAAATGACCTCAAAATTATGGGGTATTACCCAATTAACCTTAATAATGCATCTGCTTTCCATCACTCTACTATTTTTTCATCTCAAGTTCCTCATCTTTTCTCATTCTTTACACATTCTTTTTTGTCCCCCCCCCTTTTTGTCTTTTTATTGCACAATTAATTTCCCGATTTTGTGTTTCTTTTATTGATTTTTTTCATGTTTAATTTTCACAAATATTTTTCATCTGATTTAACCCCTCTCTCTCACTCCTTCTGTTCTTCTTTTATCTTATTTTTATATCTTATCTTACTTCTTTTCTTTCACATCCAACAATTCTCCCCCCACTTTTTATGGATTCCTTTTTAGCCCTTTTCACTTGTTCATCTAAGGAGTAACCTTAAACATAAACAGATTGACTTTAGATAAAGTTCATAACATGCCAAGATCATCAAACAAGAGTTAGATCACCACAACACAAGGCATAATAGTGTATGCTTTGGGGGCCTCATTTTTCATCATTATTTCTTTGCTATTTTTGCTCTTATTTTATATTTTTTCTTTTCTCAAAACTTTCTTCTTTTTTCTACATCTCATATCACTTCTTTTTTGAACATCTTACCATCTCCATCCCACTTTTTTATTTTCTCTTTTATCTCCTAACTATCCTCTGTCTAAAAGGTAACCTGAAACACATAAGAAATTACATTAAAGAAATATATAAGCACATAAATTGATATGGAAATTATGACTCTTCAGTAAACCTAAAAATAATAAGAAGAACAACAACAAATGATATCCAACTAAGAGTCAAGTGACTAACACTAATAACTACTAAAAATTAAAAATACCAACTTGGATCATATAAATCAGTTTCGTCTATTTACCTTCCAAAAAGAAAAAGCATATCGAAGCAGTATTCCTTTATTAGAAATAAAAGATAAAGCATAAGAGAAATATAAACCATATACAAGAAACAAAAGATTAAAAAAAGAAAAAAAAAAACCTACCAGATAATGATTTGAGCCAAGTGCATAAAAAACAATAGGAATGAAGTTATAAAAGAAATGAGAAATCATAAAGTTGAATTACCAAAGGCTAACCCACCCATGACTGTGCACTTGGTTTTTTTGCTTTTAGTGCTGGTGAGTTTATGGCTAAAGAAAAAGGCAGTGAAGAGATAAGAAGGTCAGTGCTTAACCAAAGAAAAGAAGCTACGGATGTGTAGAGACCGTGCCCAATTTTGGTCGATTTTCATTTTTTTTATTATCATTTATTGCTTTACATGCATTTTAAATGATATTTAATGTGTTTTGAATATTAGAAACATGTTTGGAGAGTTGTTTTAGCGTTTTGGAAAGTTTTAGAAACTTTTGAAAAAGTTTGACTTTTTGGTCAACTGGGGTTCCGGGATGAGGTCTAATGAGTCCGGGAATTCGGATAATTTTCTTGAAAATTTTATTTTTGATTATAGACCGATTGGATATTTAGAGAGACGTGGAAGTGATTTTGAGTCCATACCTTCTTTCGGATTCAAAACGGAGATTGGAAAGATACGTTAAGTGAACTAGGGGCATTTTGGTCTTTTGTGTCCTAGGGCTTATAAATATTGATAAGTGTTCAATTCTATGCATTTGAACCCTCTTAATTGCATATGTTAGTTCCGTTTTTATGATTACCGATATATGTTTACGGTATTTTTGTGTTTTTGATGTATTGCAGCTCTTGTAGTGAAAGGAGCAAAGTTTGAGGCTAATTGCAGTTGAAGAACAAAAATCAGAAATGCAGCCAAAGGCATCTCGATCAATCGAGATGTTGATCTCGATCAATCGAGATCTCGATTGATCGAGATCTCATTTTGATTGATCAAAATCTCGATCAATCGAGATCCAATCTCGATTGATCGATATTCTGCAGAATCCACTTGCCCACTTGCTCACCTGCTCTCCCACTTGCAACAAAATCCCCCTTTTTGCACGACTTAGGGGGATTGTCTAACTTGAACAAGACCCTTGGGGACCTTTTTGATACAAGGGATATATATATTGGTATATATATATATATGGTGGGCCCCAAGGTTGAAAAAGGAAGCCTTAAAGCACCAAAAAGCCACATATCTCACGTATATCTCTTAACACACATCAGACCATCAAGGGGAGACTTTCAGGAGAGAGGAGAAGGAGCTGAACCAGACCAAGAAGCTTCATCTTCTCCATCAATGGAAGAGTGCAAGGAAACCATGAGCAACTAACTTCCATACTAGGGTGTTGTTGAAGCCCCTAGCCATGTAAACATGTTCATTTTTGTAGCACTTGGGATTTATAATTAAATGTTGATTATGTAGCCTAGTGATCATGTACACTAATACATTTCTTCTATATATTCATGTGATTTTGGTTTTATTCTTGTCTTAGAGTCTAATCTTCATGTGAATGCACAACATTTGCATATTCCACAAGAAGTGCAAATGATGGCTAGATAATGGTGTTTAAATGAATGTGTTGTGTTTGTTTGTATAAACCATGCCAAGATAAGGTAGCTTGGATGCATGTAGGATCAGTTAGAGAGTAGGGTAATTAGATAGTTAGTTAGGTTGAAGAGTTATGCTTATTGAAGATGGATTATGATAGGTGGACAAACACATTGATCTTTTGATATGTCATTGAGGTCACAAGCCTAATGACATTGTTAGGCATTTAATTAATGAATCCCATGCTTGCTATGATAGTGGCTAAACTCGGATTAAATTGTAAGCTTAATTTTGCCCTTTTTATCAAAATATAATTTAACCACTCGCAAGAGCACGAATCTTTGTAGATAAGGTTCTATATAGAGGGTATCGATCCCACGAGGACTAGTCAAAATTGCCTTAAAGGAAGATTAATTCTAGTTTAATTCTAAAAACAGGTTTTTGAATTTTTGTTTATAATCTATTGCATGAATGAAATGACAATAAAATTAAAGAGTGGAGTTGGGAGAGAGAGCTAGGGGTGGTTTCCACCACTAGCCATTCACATGTTCATAAGTGTAGCAAGCATGGGATTCATAAGTTAAATGCCTAACAATGTCATTAGGCTTGTGACCTCAATGACATATCAAAAGATCAATGTGTGTGCTAACCTATCATAATCCATCTTCAACAAGCATAACTCCTCAACCTAACTAACTACCTAATTACCCTACTCTCTAGATGAACCCTACATGCATCCAAACTACCTTGTCTTGGCATGGTCTATGCAAGCAAACATCACACATTCATTTAAACACCATTATCTAGCCATCATTTGCACTTCTTGTGGAATATACAAATGTTGTGCATTCAAGTGACAAAATCTACTCTAAGACAAGAATAAATTCCAAATCAAATGAATATATATAAGAAATGTATTTGTGTACATATTCACTAGGCTAAATAATCAACATTTAACTACAAATCCCCAAGTGCTACAAAAATGAACAAGTTTACATGGCTAGGTGTGTCAACCACACCCTAGTGGAGGAGTTAGTTGGTCATGGCAGCCTTGCACCCTTCCATTGATGAAGAAAGTGAAGCTTCTTGGTCTGGTCATCTCCTCTTCTTCCTCTCCCGAAGGTCTCTCCTTGGATGGTCTGATGTATGTTGAGAGATATCTGAGATATGAGAGATATGGGCCTTTTTGTGTGTTTTTTGGCTTCCTTTTCAACCTTGGGGCCCACCATATATATATATATCCCTTGTATCAAGAAGGTCCCCAAGGGTCTTGTTCAAGTCAGACAATCCCCCTAAGTCGTGCAAAAAGATGGATTTTGTTGCAAATGGGAGAGCAGGTGAGCAAGTGGCCAAGTGGGTTCTGCAGAATCTCGATTAATCGAGATTGAGATTGGATCTCGATTGATCGAGATTTTGATCAATCGAAATGAGATCTCGATCAATCGAGATTTCGATTAATCGAGATCAACATCTCGATTGATCGAGATGCCTTTGGTTGCAATTCTAACTTTTCCTCTTCGGCTGCAAATAGCTTCAAACTTTGCTCCATTTACTCTAATACCTGCAATACATCAAAAACACAAAAATACCGTAAACATATCTCGGTAAACGCAAAAACGGAACTAACATAAGCAATAAAGAGGGTTCAAATGCATAGAATTGAACACTTATCATGCTACACTTATGAACATGTGACTGGCTAGTGGTGGAAACCAACCCTAGTTCTCTCTCCCAACTTTACTCTTTAAATTTATTGTCATTTCATTTATGTAATAGTTTCATAAACAAAAATTCAAAAACCTATTTTTAGGATTAAAGTGGAATAAACCTTTCTTTAAGATAATTGCGACTAGCCCTCGTGGGATCGATACCCTCTATATAGAACCGTATCTACAAAGATTCGTGCTCTTGCGAGTGGTTAAATTATATTTTGATAAAGAGGGCAAAATTAAGCTTACAATTTAATCCGAGTTTAGCCACATTAAAATTTTGGCGCTGTTGCTGGGGACTACGGTGTAATTGTCGCCTTTGGAAGATTAAATCTGGATTAATTCTTAGGCTAGAAATTCTTTCATTCTTTTCGAATATATCTTGTTCTTATCTCTCAAATTTCTTGATTTTAGGTATACCACATAGCAGGCATCTAAAATGATTAAAGTTGGAACCCTTTGTGAGTATAAAGTCTAAAATTGGTGGTTTGAGTTCATTCAAATTTTTTTTTATATATATATTATTGTTATTTTTCGTATTGAGGGGGTATTGTTCTACTATTATTGCATGCTAGGTAGACGGTCATTGTCACTTCCTTTGCTTCCTTGTAATATTGAACTTGAACGAACACTTAGACAACATAGAGGAACCTTTAGGGACCCTATATTGCCTAGGACTGAAAACATGGATCCAAATGAGAGACAACCTCCCATACTACCTCCTTTTAATCATGAACAACCACCTCCACCTCCACCTCCGCAAGGAGAGTTGCTTATGGACTTTTATCTTCCGACTACATTTGAAGTACCTTCATGTATTCAATTTCTAGATGTAGCGGCAAATCAATTCGAAATAAAGTCCTCCACCATTCATTCGTGTGTGAGTGTGACTCAAAAAGTATACCAATTAAAAATTTCCACACTTCGCAATAGAACGAATTCCTTGCAGAATAGGGCTATCGAAAGGGGTATCGTACCTCAGGGATTATGGTCTGATGAGTTGGAATACGGAACTAATTCTAATTAAATTTATAAGAAAAGAATTCTGATTTTTAAAATAATTAAAAAGATAAAATAAAATAAATCAAAGTAAACAAGATAATGAAGATAATAGGAGAGAAACCTAGGGTGTTTGACTTCACCACTAACTCCACAATCAATGGTCAATTGAATCAACTATAAGGGAATTACATCATGCATAAGTGGTGTCAGTGGCTACAAGCTCACCTTCATCCGTCAAGAAGATAACATATGATTAAGGCTAAGCCATGGACTATCTTCGATTGGCATGGGCCATCTGCCCAACTACTCTAATTTAGGGTGCAGTATGGTTCATCTTCTCTAGGCATAATCCATCAAAGCTCATAACAATATATTCAGTGATTACCATTGTGTAATAATATCTCTCATGATCACAGAAAACAAAAGAGATTGAGTTCAATAACAACAACTAAATATCTAAGACAAGATAAGAAATCATTGAGATTGAATTTACAAGACTTTTATTGCTCAATTCTATAATAAGAATCCTCTGAATTACATAATCTATGCATGTATATAAAGGTCCCCAATAATTAAAACAATCAAACCATTGATGCTTTGTTAGGGCTACATCAAAACCCTAGTGGATGAACTAGCCACTCATGGTAGAAGAAGAAGCTTCAACTGTTGAGGAAGAAGACATCATCTTTCTGAATTATGCGTATGACTTTGTTCTCCAATGGCTCTGCGAATATATTTCTGTTCTCTTCTCAGCCTTCTCAGACTCTCCAATCTCTGTGTCAGCTCTCCTAACTCAGCCTCCAAGTCTTCACTTTATTCTCCAAGAGAATACACCAAAGTCCTAATCCAATTAAGAATAAATTAAGGTTTCCCGCAACACTAATCAGGTGGGTTTTTCCTGCTGACTTCGGCCCAACTTTTGACCCACTAGAAGTCCGATTCACGGAATTTCTGTGAAATACAAAAGCGTGCAGAATCAAATTTCGTTTAATCCAAAGTGGGAATAATGTCAATTTGAGGCTCGAAAATAAGACTTCTGGTCCGTTTTCCAAAATAGGATTAAGACTGCATTATGCGCAGATTTGGACTTCAGGCCCGAAACCTTTTTAAGCAGCTGTAATTCTCTTGGACCTCTTTTTTGGGCTGATTTGGGTTAAAATAAATGGTTGGCTTTGTAGTATCCCCTCCTCTCTTCTACTCACGACATTGACAAGTTGTCCAAACTGAGATTCCAGTTTGGCAATCGACTGAGAGTGAGAGTGAACCAGTTGAACAGTGGATTGAAGTGTTGCTGCAGTAGCTTCCACCATCTCAACAATAGAGTCAAGCTTCTCTAGTTTTTCTAGGACAATTGTCATCTTATCCTCAATGGCTGAATACCTCTGTGCCATAGGAACTTGTTCTTGATATGATTGTGAAGGCACATAGTTCTGAGGTTGAAAAGTGGGCTGAATTGCTGCCCCTTGCTCTTGTGGAAGATCAAAAAATTGCCCAAGTGAAGGACAATTATTCCCATGATGCATAGGACTCGAGCAAAAATCACATGGCTCAAAAATAGAAGGATATGAAGATTGATTAGGAACTTGACCAGCCGCCATGAGTTGCACCACTCTCTGTGACACAACATCCACAATGGTAGACATAGCATCTGAAGAACCACTCTCAAAAATACTATCAACCTTCTTTGAATGGGTTGGTCTGCTTGAATGAGATGAAGACACATGTTGTAAAGAATTGTCACTGAGGTTCTCGAACAAAGTCCAAGCTTCCTCTTCACTTTTTAACATAAAAGTGCCCCCACATGATGCATCTACCATCTGTCTGTTACCTTCAGTTAGCCCTTCATAAAAACACTGCACTAACTGCCACATTGGAACTTGATGATGAGGACACTTCCTAAGAAGGTCCTTGAATCTCTCCCATGCCTCAAAAAATTGTTCCCCCTCAAATTGAGAGAAACCAGTGATAGCTCGTCTGAATTGATTGGTCCTCCCTATCGGAAAATATTTCTTCAAGAACTCATGTTGTATTTGAGTCCATGTAGTGATAGAACTCGCCGGTAGAGATCTGAACCAATACTTGGCCTTTTCCTTCAAAGAGAATGGAAAGAGTCGCATCCGAAAAGCATCTTCTGAAAAGTTATGAATTTTCGTTAATGAGCAAACTTCTAAAAATTCATCCAAGTGCTTGTACGGATCCTCATGAGTCAACCCAAAATAGGATGGCAACATATGAATGATACTGGGCTTGATCTCATAGTTCTGTGCTGTGACATTAGGCAATTGAAAATCAGCTGGTGAATTATAAGTCTCTGGGACATAGTAGTCTCTGATCAATCTCGCTTTTTCCACAATAGCATTAGGCACAATATTGTTGTCCTCATTATTACCACGCACACCATCCATGATATCAATATTCTCTTCCTCTTGCTCAATGGTATGGTGATTGAAGTACCGGAAAAGAAAAGAAAAGAAAAAAATAAATAAAAATAAAAAAAATAAATTAGGTTAGTAGCAAATAAAAAAAATTTCTAAACTAAAAAATAAAATAAAAATAATTAGTAATTGAAAAGGAAACAAAAAAAATAAAATAAATAAAAGAAAAATAATAATAAAAAAAATTCCTAAACTAAAAATCCAATTAGAACTAATTCTAAAAATCCAAACAATCAAATAGACAGTCCCCGGCAACGGCGCCAAAAATTGATTCGTGTGTGAGTGTGACTCAAAAAGTATATCAATTAAAAATTACCACACTTCGCAATAGAACGAATTACTTGCAGAATAGGGCTATCGAAATGAATGGGTATCGTACCTCAGGGACTGTGGTCTGACTGTGTTGGATGTAAGGAATTAATTCTAATTAAATTTAAAAGAAATAAATTCTGATTTTTAATTCTAAATTAACTAATGAAGCAATTGAACAAAAGCAAGAAAAACTAAGGAGTGTAGAGAATATAAGATAAGTCTAGGGTAATTGATTTCACCACTAACTTCACAATCAATGGTCAATTGAGCTAACTATGGGGCATCATATCATGCATAAGTGGTGTCGGTGGCTACAAGCTCACCTCCATCCGTCAAGAAGATAACATATAATTAAGGCTAAGTCATGGACTATCTTCGATTGGCATGGGCCATCTGCCTACTACTCTACTCTAGGGTGCAGTATGGTTCATCTTCTCTAGGCATAATCCATCAAAGCTTTTAATGATATATTCAATGAAAACCATTGTGTAATAATCACTCTCATGATCACAGAAAACAAGAGGGACGAGTTCAATAACAACAATCAAATATCTAAGACAAGATAAGAAATTATTGAAACTGAATTTATAAGACTTTTATTGCTCAATTCTATAATAAGAATCCTCTAAATTACACAATCTATGAATGAATACAAAAATCCCCAATAATTAGAACAATCAAACCAGTGATGTTTAGTTAGGGCTCCATCAAAACCCTGGTGGCTGAACTAGCCGCTCATGATACGCCTTGTTCTCCAATGATTCTCTATTCCAAAAGCTCTTCAAAGCTGCTGCCAAGCCTCCTCAATACAGCCCTAATTTGTCACTTTAAATAGCCAAGAGAATACATCAAAGTCCTAATCCAATTAGGAATTAATTAGGTTTTCCCGCAGCACTAATCAGGTGGGTTTTTCCTGCTAACTTCGGCCCAACTTTTGACCCACTAGAAGTCCGATTTATGGAATTTTCGTGAAATACAAAAGTGTGCAGAATCGAATTTCGTTCAACCCTTGCGAGAATTATGTCGATTTGAAGCTCGGAAATAACACTTCTGGTCCGTTTTCCATAACGGGATTAAGACTTTATTAAACGCAGATTTGGGCTTCAGGCCCGAAACCTTCTTAAGCAGCTGTAATTCTCTTGGACCTCTTTCTTGGGCTGAGTTGAGTTAAAATATGGAGTTCAATGGATCCCTTTGATGTAGGCTTCATCTAACCATCTTGCATGTCATCTTTGAAAGCCCAAAATCACGGTTTTAACTGAAATAATCATTAAGGCCCTGAAAATACAGAAAACACTAAAACAAAGTAAAATCATAAAATAATCTATCACTACGAGAATAAAATACATAAGTTAAGAGGCTAGAATGCGTAACATTCAACGCCTATCACCTAAGAAAGATTGAACTTGCCTTACCGAAGTTGGATGAGGCAGAGTTGCAATTAGGTCGATCTTTGCTTTATCAACTTCAATGCCCCTCTCTGAAACAATATGGCCCAATACAATACCTTCTTTCACCATAAAATGGCTCTTCTCCCAACTAAGTACCAAATTCCGTTCTCGGCACCTTTGAAGCACAAGTGATAAATTGTTCAAATAGTGTTCAAAGGATGATCCAAAAATAAAGAAGTCATCCATGAACACCTCCAAGAATTTTTCCACCATGTCAGAAAAGATGGCCATCATACACCTCTGGAATATAGCCGGAGCATTACATAATCCAAAGGACATACGACGATAAGCAAAAGTACCAAAGGGACAAGTGAAAGTGGTCTTCTCTTGATCTTCTGGATCCATAGCTACTTGGTTATAACCAGAGTAGCCATCCAGAAAGCAATAATAGCTCTGACCAGCTAACCTTTCAAGTATTTGATCAATGAATGGAAGAGGGAAGTGATCTTTCCTTGTCATAGAATTGAGCTTTCTGTAATCAATGCAAACACGCCAACCTGTGGCAGTACGTTGTGGAACAAGCTCTCCCACAGAGTTAGGGACAATGGTAAGACCAGATTTCTTTGGAACCACTTGTGTTGGACTCACCCATGTGCTGTCAGAAATTGGATAAATGATTCCTGCATCAAGTAACTTGACAACCTCTTTCTTTACCACCTCCTTCATGTTGGGGTTCAGTCGCCTCTGTGCCTCTCTAGTTGGCTTACATCCTTCTTCCAAATGGATTTTGTGCATGCAAATCGAGGGATCAATGCCCATAAGATCAGCAACACTCCATCCAATTGCTTCACGATGTTGGTATAAAACCTCTACTAAGCTTTTCTCTTGAATTTCTGTCAGATCAGAGGCAATTATAACAGGAAGAGTTTTCTGTGCCCCCAAGAATACATACTTCAATTTGCCAGGCAAAGGCTTCAATTCTAATTCTGGAGGGGACTCCAATGAAGGCACTAGGGGAGTGCTAGAGAGAGAAGGTAGTGGCTCAATTGGAATTCTCCATGGTGGAGTATTCTGAATAGCATCCACTTCCAACATAGCATGCACTTCTTCACACAACCCTTCATCATTAATGTTCTCAAAGTCATAAAGTGACTTACATACCTCCAGGGAGTTTCGAGATATAGAGGATGAAACAAATTCCTCTACACATTCATCAATATCATCCATACAGAATACATCACTCTGATCTGGGGGGTGTTGGATAGCATTGAACACATTAAGACATTCATGTTGCCAAATGAAATATCCATGATCCCCGACCTACAATTTATGCAAGCATCAGCAGTAGCTAAGAAAGGTCGACCAAGGATCACTGGAATGTGCCTCTTCGGATTATGAACCGGCTCAGTGTCAGGCACAATGAAATCAATAGGAAAGTAGAACTTATCCACTTTAATGAGCACATCTTCTATGATTCCTCGAGGTTGCTTTGTTGATCTATCTGCAAATTGTAATACCACTGAGGTAGGCTTCAATTCTCCCAAGCCTAATTGTAAGTAGACTGAATAGGGTAGCAAATTCACACTTGCACCCAAATCAATAAGAGTTTTATCCACATGGTGCTCCCCAATAATGCATGAGATAGTTGGAGCACCAGGATCTTTGTACTTGGGAGGAGTACACTGTTGAATTATTGAACTTGTTGTGGTAGCATCACTTTCTTGGGCACATGGCTTTTAGAACGCCTTTTCTGAGTGCACAAGTCCTTCAAAAATTTTGCATAAGGAGGAATTTGCTTGATGGCATCAAGGAGTGGCAAATTAATCTTTACTTGGCGAAAGACCTCCATCATGTCATGTAGCTTGTCCCCTTGCTTTCCCAATTTAGATGCTTCTAGGAAACGTTGTGGGAAAGGAGCCTTGGGCTCATAAGGAATTTCAGCACTTGGACTTATGGTCACTTTTTCTTCTTCTTTCTTCTCACCCACTTTATTGTCAATTACTTTCCCACTTCTCAAAGTGGTAATGGCTTGAACTTGCTTATGGTGTGGGTTGCTTGTGGAAGCTTGCATCCCTCTTGGATTAGTAATTGGTTGACTAGGGAGCTTCCCTTCTTCTCTTCTGCATACTGAAGTAGCAAGCTGTCCAAACTGAGATTCCAGTTTGGCAATGGATTGAGAATGCGAGTGCACTAGCTGAACTGTAGATTGTACTGTTGCTGCAGTAGCTTGCACTGTCTCTGTAAGAGAATCAAGCTTGTCAAATTTAGACAAGGTAAGAGTCAGCTTGTCTTTAATAGCAGAAATTCTTTGGGCCATAGGACTTTGTGTTTGATATTGCTGTTGAGGCACAAAAGTCCTAGGTTGATACGATGGTTGCATTGCTGCCCCTTGGTTACTGTAAGAAAAACCAGGATGATTCCCCCATGTGGGATTGTAAGTATTACCTCGTGGAGGATTCATTGGTCTAGTGAAAGTAGCTTGAACTTGCTCATGTTGAATATCAGAAAATTGCCCCACCGAAGGACAATTGCTCACATTGTGCATAGGACTAGAGCAAAATTCACAAGGGCCTAGCAATGAAGAATTTGAAGTAGAAGGAGTTTGATTGGCAGCCATAATTGCTGCCACCTTCTGTGCAATTAAATCAATATCAGTTGGCATAGCTTCTGAAGCACCAACCTCAAAAATCCCATCAGTCTTCCTTGTAGTGGCAGGTCTGCTAGAACGAGTAGAGGACACATGTTGTAGAGAGTTGTCACTAAGATTTTCAAATAAGGTCCATGCCTCTTCTTCATTCTTCAACATAAAAGTACCTCCACACGACGCATCAACCATTTGTCTGTTGGCTTCTGTGAGCCCTTCATGAAAACTTTGCACTAGTTGCCACTTAGGAACTTGATGATGGGGACACTTCCTAAGAAGGTCCTTGAATCTTTCCTATGTCTCATAAAATTGTTCGCCCACATGTTGGGAGAAACCAGTAATAGCATGATAAGTGTTCAATTCTATGCATTTGAACCCCTTTATTGCATACGTTAGTTCTATTTTTGCGTTTACCGAGATATGTTTACGGTATTTTTGTGTTTTTGATGTTTTGCAGGTATTGGAGTAAATGGAGCAAAGTTGGAAGCTTTCTGCAGTCAAGAGAAGAAATCAGAAAATGCAGCCTAAGGCATCTCGATCAATCGAGATGTTGATCTCGATTAATCGAAATCTAGATTGATCGAGATCTCATTTCGATTGATCAAAATCTCGATCAATCGAGATCCAATCTCGATTAATCGAGATTCTGTAGAGCCCACTTGGCCACTTGCTCACCTGCTCTCCCACTTGCAACAAAATCCCCCTTTTTGCACGACTTAGGGGGATTGTCTGACTTGAACAAGACTTTTGGGGGCCTCCTTGATAAAAGAGATATATATAATGATATATATATATATGGTGGGCCCCAAAGGAGAAAAAGGAGCCAAAAAGCACCAAAAGCCACACATATCTCATATCTCTCAACACACATCAGAAGACGAGAGGAGAGACCTTCGGGAGAGGAAGAGGAGAAGCTGAACCAGACCAAGAAGCTTCACTTTCTTCATCAATGGAAGGGTGTAAGGCATCCATGAGCAACTAACTCTTCTACTAGGGTGTTGGTTTCAACCCCTAGCCATGTAAACTTGTTCATCTTTGTAGCTCTTGGGATTTGTAATTAAATATTGATTATTTAGCCTAGTGATTATGTACACAAATACATCTCTTATATATATTCATTTGATTTGGAATTTATTCTTGTCTTAGAGTAGATTTTGTCACTTGAATGCACAACATTTGCATATTCCACAAGAAGTGCAAATGATGGCTAGATAATGGTGTTTAAATGAATGTGTGATGTTAGTTTGTATAGACCGTGCCAAGACAATGTAGTTTGGATGCATGTAGTGTTCACTTAGAGAGTAGAGTAATTAGGTAGTTAGTTAGGTTGAAGAGCTATGCTTGTTGAAGATGGATTATGATAGGTTAGCACACACATTGATCTTTTGATATGTCATTGAGGTCACAAGCCTAATGACATTGTTAGTGTCACGCCCCGATTCCCGAGGCCCGGAAACCGAGGTGTGAACCCCGTGAGATCACCCTCACGCTATTACCATCACCTGATCATGCAATTCAATCTCCTATCATTTTTACGAAAATCGGGCATGACCCATTCTAAATAATCAGCTCCTGGCATGATATACCTGCTTTACAATTTATATGGACACTTCTGGGCACGTGTCCCCCCAATATTTCTACAACATGCATAATTCAATCATAAATATACATGCCTCAGTCCTTGAATGCCCGTATTAAATACATACATCACATGAATAAATACAAGTGAAGGAACTGAATCAATATACATCTCTCCATACATTTAACTCAAATGTAATACATCTATCTATCCAAAATCCTGGACATAAATTAGATTCTAAGGAATCTAATTACTACCTCTGCAACTGGTGCTATCAGTTTTCCCAACTGACTCCAAAACCAGCAATACCTGCAAAACTTGGGAGGGGGTGAGCTCAAAGGCCCAACAAGGTAAGTAGAACCATACTATCACCGCTGCAGTAGGTCGATCCTCACATATTCTCAAAAATATACGTGCACTTAAATATATCACAATATTTAAGACCATGCCCCACCTAGCATGCATGAACCAATGATGTATATGGCTACTCTAGCACATATGAACATACATCATCCGCTATACATGATTTTAGAAATCATTTTCAACATGCTTGAAAGCAGTAAACATCATGCATCAATATGTATATAGAACATATATATATATATCAACACATTTACATAAACAATGTAAATCGACTACCACATCTCCTACTCGTCAAGTAGCACATCTCAAATGTAATAAAGATGCATTTAAACAGGAAAACATGCTTAACAGATAGACACATAAGCATAAAGGTATTTTCACCTTCTACGGTCATAATCCGATACATAATACAAGCATCAAAGCTTGCACATACTCTCACTCTCGGTCCTCATCCGATACCCCACATGATTGGCCCGCTCCGAGGATCATGTGACCTAGGACCACTCCGATAACCAACCTATGACCTGGACCACTCCGAAAGGTCATCCTACTCTGGCAATGTATAGGATTGCCATTATGTGAGGGGACAGCTCCGAGGCTCACATTCATTGGACATACTCTGAATTCTCAGGCTTTAAGCCTTAGCATGGCGGGTCCACTCCGAGGGCCATACTTATTGGACATACTCCGATGGCAATATAATGGTTTGCCAAATTGTGAGGGGGCAACTCCGAAGCTCACTAATGTTGGACATACTCCGATTCTAGGCATCAAGCCTTCGTATGGCGGGTCCACTCCGAGGGCCATACGCAGTGGATAGTTATACCACTTCGCGTGACACGGTTGGACCACTCCGAAGTCCCGTGCACCTCTTTTTGCGTAAATTTTCCCGCAACCTCCCATATATGCAATATGGATGTATACGTAACTAAGCATTCTATTTTATGCTATCCCAATGCACCAGCTAGTGTATAAGTACTTAGCATGCATTTCTCTCTACCTAAACCCACATATCACCACGTATGTGTCATTTCCCTCCTATGCATGCAATATGGATGCATATATATATACAACATAGTACATTCATGCTTCAACCCATGCTTATGAATACTAAAAAGAAGTACATAACATGTTTTTCCTCACATTCCAACACATATAGCACATATATGTTCAAAACCCGCATAAAACCTCTTATATGCAAACAACTTCAACTTAGCACATTTTTATCATGCTATAACCAATGCATGCGTTCAAAATATATATATATATGAAGCTTGCATGCATCTCACATTCACCTTCCCACATATAAACACATATATGTCCAATCTTGCATATAAGTCCTATATGCACGTACACTAGCATAAGTACAGTCATGCTCTCATTCAATGCATGTATTCACTACAAGTAGCTAACATGCATTCCAATAACAATATATACACACACATATATATATTACATCACCCACATATGTATCAAGAACATATAACGCACTTAGCACATTTCATGCTTTTCAAATACTCGCCAGAAGTTAAATTCATACTTAGCATGCATTTCTACCGCTGCAACCATATATATAATCACCTATATATATATATACTGAACCTCATGCATAAGAGCCACATATGCATACAATATAACACATAGCTAAACAGATATTATTTAGCAAACTTTTCATAGATTAATCTATACATACATGCATACCACCATGCAAATAGGCGATAAATCTAACATGTTATCGCTTCCCAAACCCGCACATACATATATACACACACACACATATGTATATCCTCTCACATCCCATGTATGTACCACATCCTATACACATATATATATAAGCGCCTACATATATATGTATATACACATACCACATATGATTAAATTAAGACATATGTAAATTACTCAACGTAATTAAAATGTACGTAAGAGATAGAGGCAAGAATCAACTTGCCTTAGGTCCAGCTTTCGCCAGGTCTGCGCTGGCAAAGCGATCCTTGTTCCATGTCCGGTCTGGTCCAGTCCTGTGTCAAAACCCACCCGAACAATCCATCGGGCCACTTCATTCCCTTTTTAATTTCCATGTTTGGATCAACCCAAAACACGAGCCATAACATCCTGTTATGCAAGACCCTCAAACCAACATCAAAGCTGGCATCATCAAACCATCCAATCAAAGCTCTAAGCTTCGGCACTATTATCGACCCCAAAGCCGAACCCATTGACTACCGTTGTCAATCTCAAGCATCAATCGAACCCATATCAACAATGGCTGCCAATCCCATGGCCAAACAGTCCACAACCATCGACGAACCATATCAGTCACCATGTTCAGCCAAGTCTACCACAAACAGACCATGACAGCCCAATATCCAGCCACAAAACTGACCGAGAAACCCCCTGTCGTGACCCTCTTGTAACCCCGTCGGGCACCACCATGGCATCAACATCCTCACCCACGGCCGGCCCAAAAAAGCCCAGCCGTGAACCCAGCCAAACACCAATAGCCGAGCCGATCCCACCGAAAGAGAACCCAAAACGGCCCCTAAGGACCACTGACCACCACACTGTGATCAGCCACTCCCATCTCTGGCTACCTCCACCGCCGTGAGCCTCCAATCGGACCGAACACAACCTAGCCGTGAGAGTCGTGCACCACCCAACCAGTAAAGAATCCATCTCTGGCCACCACCATGGTCGGAGTAACCCCAACCAAGCCCACAAAAATCGAGCACCACAGCCCGAACTGAAACCCCGTCAGTACCACGGTCGAACCCAGCAGAACTCAACCCCAAACCCCAACCGTGGAGGACCCAGCTCCACCGCCGGAACCACCATCACTCGCCACCGTCGCCGACGGCCGGCTGAAGCTCTTACCGAACCAGCGAATCCAACGGCGACCGAAACCCCAGTCCGTGGAACCCTCATCGCTGTTATCCACCGCAAGCCACCATCACGGCCAGTCACAACCGCCGTGAACAGACCCAGCAAGGACCGCCCGAGCAGTCGGCAGCCACGGCCACCGTCGGCGCTGGAGTCGGTAGCCCCCTTCTCTCCTTCGGTCTCTCTCTCTCCCCGATTTCTCTCTCTTCTCTCTTCCTTTTTATTTTTCTTTTTCTTTCTTTCTCTCTTTTCTTCTTTCCTTTCTCCACCAGCCGACCCACTTGGGTCACTCACAGCCACATCTGTGTATAACACATATAATATATATATATACATATATATATATATTTATATCACATGGGCAATTTAATATATATACACATATGTATATACATCACCACATACTCTTGCCCCTCTACATGCACAAATTTATGAATGTGCACCTCTACTTCTTCATAATTGCATAAAGCCCCCATATATTTATAATTGAATATAAATATAGGTACTATGTATATATATATATTTAGATATATATATACATATTCATACGCCTTCCACCTGTGTGGAAATATATCCATGCTTTTTTTTTTAATTTTAATTAATCCGAAAATTTTAAATCCGGTCAAAATTCACCCAGAACCGGTCAAAATAATTCCGGTCCTTACAGTTAGGCATTTAATTAATGAATCCCATGCTTGCTACACTTATGAACATGTGAACGGCTAGTGGTGGAAACCAACCCTAGTTCTCTCTCCCAACTTTAAACTCTTTACTTTTTTTGTCATTTCAATTATGCAATAGTGTATAAACAAAACTCAGAAACCTATTTTTAGAATTAAAGTAGAATTAATATTCCTTTAAGACAATTGCGACTAATCCTCGTGGGATCGATACCCTCTATATAGAACCTTATCTACAAAGATTCGTGCTCTTGCGAGTGGTTAAATTATATTTTGATAAAAAGGGCAAAATTAAGCTTACAATATAATTTAGTTCCGATCACATCAAAATTTTGGCGCCGTTGCCGAGGACTACGGTTTAATTGTCGCCATTGGAAGATTAACTCTGGTTTAATTCTTAGGCTAGAAATTCTTTCATTCTTTTTGTATATATCTTGTTCTTATTTCTCAAATTTCTTGATTTTAGGTATACCACATAGCGGGCATCAAAGAGAAGTAAACCTGGAACCCTTTGTGAGTATAAAGCCTAAAATTAGTGGTTTGAATTCATTCATTTTTTTTTTTTTTGTAAAGAATATTGTTACTTTGTGTTTTGAGGTGTTGTTCGATTGTTAATGCATGCTAGGTAGACGGTCCTTGTTACTTCCTTTGCTTCCGTGTAACATTGAACTTGAACGAACACTTAGACAACGTAGAGGAACCTCTAGGGACCCTATATTGCCTAGGACTGAAAACATGGATCCAAATGAGAGACAACCTCCCGGACTACCTCCTTTTAATCATGAACAATCACCTCCACCACCACCTCCTCAAGGAGAGTTGCTTATGGACTTTTACCTCCCGACTACATTTGAAGTACCTTCATGTATTCAATTTCCAGATGTAGCGGCAAATCAATTCGAAATAAAGTCCTCCACCATCAATCTTCTTAATAGCTTCCACGGTCTTCCTAATGAGGATCCGTACCGGCACTTAGATTATTTCCTTTCCGTGTGTTCCACTATTCGTGTACCACACTTTACGGAGGATGATCTAAAGCTGCGTATGTTCCCCTTCTCCCTAAAAGATAAAGCTAGAAGTTGGTTCAATTCCTTAGAACCGAACTCAATCCATTCTTGGGCGGAGATGCAAATAGAGTTCTTGAAAAAATACTTCCCAATGGGTAAGACAAGTGATATTCGGCGAGCAATCACCGGATTCACCCAAATTGACCAAGAACAATTCCATGAGACGTGGGAGAGGTTAAAGGATCTTTTAAAATCTTGTCCGCATCATGTTGTCCCAAAATGGCAGCTAGTGCAAAGTTTTTATGATGGGGTGAGTGAGCAACATAGAAAAATGATAGACTCCGCGTGTGGGGGTGGATATCTTTTGAAAAGCCCCGATGAGGCATGGAAACTTTTTCAAACCCTAAGCAACAATTCAGCTCAACGCTCCTCCACTAGGAAAGGGAAGGCCACCCAACCTTGTAGAGGAGTGCATGAGATTTCACGGGTAGATGAGGTTGCCATGCAAGTAGAAGCCCTATCCCGAAAAATGGATTTAATCATGAAAAATGGGCTGCCTACTCCAAACCAATCTGTCCAAAATCAGGAAGGTTGTTCGTTTTGCTATAGTACTTCACATTTCGTGCGAGATTGGCCTATTGCCGGGCAATCTCCCGATTATGCTCAAGAGCAAGCGAATGCCTTATACTCTAAACAAGTGAATGATCCATATTCAAACACGTACAATCTTGGTTACAAGAGCCATCCGGCTTTTTCATGGAAACCTCAAGAATCAAGTCCCTCTTTCCAAGGGCAAAACTCTTTTAATTCCCACTCTCAACAGCCTCATTATAGGCCAAACCCTCAACCTTACAATCAAAGATCTAATTACCAACAACCACCACCTCCTCCTAGAAGCCAAAGCTTTGAAGAAAGAGTGATAATCAATCTTGAGGCCAATACCCGCTTATTGCAACCTCACTCTCAATCAATCTCTAAGCTTGAAGCCAATGCTCAATCTATGGCTAGGTTAGAAGCTCAAATCGGGCAACTAGCTAATGCCTTAAATAGAAGGGAGGAAGGTAAGTTGCCGAGTCAACCGGTGGCGAATCCCAAAGGTGTCCATATGATTGAAGATCCATCATCTTGAACTTGTAATGCTCCTCCGGAGCAAGTTCAATCAATCACAACCTTGAGGAGTGGTAAAATCATTAACTCCAAGGTAGGGGAGGAAGAGAGAAAGGAATTCCAAGAGTAACCTAAAAATCCAAAAGAATCCCAATTAAATCCAAAATTATTTCCGTTAAATCCAAATTTGCAAAATACCCCTTCAAATCCAAAAGAAAAGGCAAGTGAGGTGGTGTTGTCATCGATTCTGAATCTTGACACCTCTTATGAACCTCCGGTTCCTTTTCCTCAAAGATTGAAGGAACCTTCACATTTCGGGAAGCAAGGAGAGAAAATCCAAGACATGATGGAGATTTTCAAACAAGTAAAGATCAATCTCCCTCTCCTTGATGCTATTCGACAAATTCCCTCCTATGCAAAATTCTTGAAGGACTTGTGCACTCAAAAGCGCAAATCTAGGAATAATGTTCCTAAGAAAGTCCTCTTAACTGAGCACATAAGCTCCATTTTCCAACACCAAGCCCCTCCTAAATTCAAAGATCCGGGTGCTCCGACCATTTCGTGCACCATCAGAAATCAATCTTTTGAAAAGGCACTTCTTGATCTAGGGGCTAGTGTCAATTTGCTTCCATTCTCAGTTTACCAACAACTAGGTTTGGGGGAACTCAAGCATACCACTGTTGTGTTGCAACTTGCCGACCGTTCGGTGAAGCAACCACGTGGCATCATTGAGGATGTCATCATTCAAGTGGACAAATTCTATTTTCTGGTGGACTTCATAGTCCTTGACACGGAACCGGTCCAAAATCCAAATCGTCATATTCCTATCATTCTAGGTCGTCCATTCTTGGCCACGGCAAACGCTTGCGTTAATTGCCGTACCGGAGTGATGGACATCTCTTTTGGGAATATGAAAGTCTGCTTGAACATCTTCAATGCTTCCCACCACACATCCGACGACGAAAGTGAATGCTTTTGTGTCGATGTTGTCGAAGACCTTGTTCAAGAAGCACTTCCTTCTATTCTTTCCAAGGATCCTTTAGAGGCATGCCTAAATCACTTCAACTGTGATGATTTTGACATTGAGCAAGCCATATGTGAAGTTAATTCCATGCCCGATGTTAATACTGTCATGGATTTGCCTAAATGGAGATTTCAGAGAGACCCCTTTCCTCCGTTGGTTAATTCCGTTGCTCCCCACAGAGCGGTGGAATTGAAGTACTTGAAAGATGGCTCGTTGTTCAAAGTAAACGGGCAGCGCTTAAAAGTGTGCGTGGATGACCAAGTCACCACCGAATACGTGGATGTCGTCACTTTGACGGATCCCGTGTATTTTGACTCGTGAGCCGATCCGAATGTCGCGCCATAGACGTGTAAGGTGGTGAAGCCATGGTAGCTATCATGCTTCCATGATGTCCCTTTAATCCAAAGTAGGTTTGTATCTAAGCAATGTAGTATCTAATTCCCAAATATCCAAGTCCCTGAAGCATAACTCAAGCTGACTGTTTTTTAGCATCTCGATTGATCGAAACTAGGATCTCGATCAATCGAGATTTTGATTGATCGAGATTTCAATCTCGATTGATCAAAAAATTGCAGAGATTTGCCAAGTCCAAAGTCCCGAGAGGTAGTATTCTTGGATTGCACTTTGATAGGTCTTCGATCGATCGAAAATTTCGATTGATCGAAATAAAATTTTGATTGAATGAATTAAATGTTCGATTGATCGAAGTAAAAATGTGATTCAGTGAAGGAATTTTTGATTGATCGAAGAGACAATCTCGATCGATCGAAGCTGATTTCGATTGATCGAAGCGAGATTTCGATAATCTCAATTGATCGAAATGCACATCTCGATCAATCGAGATGCACGCGGGGCCTGCACGTGCGCAATCTTCTCTTCGCAGCTGCGAGTGGATCTTCTTCGGTTGAGCCGTTCATCTTCTTCCTCACGAGGTAAGTGATGCATGGCTACATTTTGCGTACTCTCTTGCCATTTTTGATAGTTTTACGGCATAATAAACATAGTTAGATGATGTTGGGGTGGATGGGTGCGATTGTGACATCTATAATGGGATTTTGTGGGTTTCAGGGGGTAGGAATTCATGTAGGAGTGAGATTTGGCATTCTTTTTGTTTAAAATGCTTAGTATCCGGTGTGTAGCCATGGCACCTGATAAGTGTTCAATTCTATGCATTTGAACCCTCTTTATTGCATATGTTAGTTCCGTTTTTGCGTTTACCGAGATATGTTTACGGTATTTTTGTGTTTTTGATGTATTGCAGGTATTAGAGTAAATGGAGCAAAGTTGGAAGCTTTCTGCAGTCAAGAGATGAAATCAGAAGCTGTTACCAAGGCATTTTGATTGATCGAAATGTGGATTTCGATCAATCGAAATTTCGATTGATCGAAATCTCATTTCGATTGATCGAATATAACAATTAGACAAGTGGGAAACACCAGTTCAGACTATTAGATTTACAGTGATATTGACATTGTCTGTTTGTGCGTAATTATTTCATTTTGTTCTATTTATCTACTTTTTGTTCCTTTTAATGCTCGTGGTATCCAGTTGGTATTCTGTGCAGGTTTTTCTTATTTACAGGATGACCGCCGCAGTGGAATACCATTTTTTCTCGCCTTCTGCCATCCCGGTAACTTCTTTCCTTGTTCTTCTTGTCCAAACATTGAGGACAATGTTGCATATAAGTTTGGGGGTGCGGTATGCTATACCGCTTGCATATGCATGCAATGTTCAGTCATTATATTGAGTGTCATTGTAGAGCAGTTTTTCTTTGATATTTTTGCATGCTTGCTATGATGTCTTGCTTTGTAAAGGAAGATCATTAGAATAAATGTCCGAGGTAAATGCAGTAGGTAGTTAAGAACTTTAACATTGTAAATACCCGCACTTTTGCAAGCTTTATAGTAGGCTAGAACGGTCTACATTATTGTCCAAACTCGAGCACGTACAATTCTTGCCCTAAATTTGTCCTTAACCGCACAAATTCGCACACATGCAGTTTAAATTGTGGGGTATAAGTCTGAGGGAGAATTTTTGAAAATTTCTGTTTTTATCTGAACAGCTTAAAGAATAAGTTCTTCCGGTTGTTGTAAAAAAAAAAAAAAAAAAAAAAAAGAGAAAAATATGCAATAAGCCTTCTCACTAAATAAACCGGATTTCTATGCCTCAAAGCAGGAAATATTCGTGTAAAAGTGTGTAAGGTTGAGCAGTAATAAGCGGATGGCTTGCTTACGCTCATCGCCTTGTAAGCTCGGTTATTAAGTCCGAGGGGTGCTTCTTCGCCTAATGCCCTAAAACCAATTGGTTTGGGAGTCATTGGCCCAATGCCGCTACATGGGCTTACAAGAAAGCAAAAAGAGCTAAGCATTGCACGGTCATCCGCACATGAGCAATCATGAATGTTTTGTGATAATGAAACAGCCGGGTTGAGCATTTTCAATGAGTTTTTCTCTTAAAAACAGATTTGTTCGTTTTCTTCTCCAAATATGACAAAAGCCACACGTTAGAATGCATGTTCACTTTTCAAAGAAGATTTTGGGGTTGGAATTGTTATAGTTGTTCGGGCTGGCCAGCATGTGGGGACTGTCGTTCATTTATAGCTTGTGAAAGTCCATTTTTGCTAATGACCACATAGTTCTGTAATACTTGTTGCATTTGCCAATTGTGAAATGAATGGATGAGCGCCCTTTATCTAGTTGATGGCTGAGCATGATTAAACTTTTGTATAAGATAGTTGATTTCATTTTTGTAATATTGTATTGCTAAGGGACTAGCAATATGTAAGTTTGGGGGTGTGATAAGTGTTCAATTCTATGCATTTGAACCCTCTTTATTGCATATGTTAGTTCCGTTTTTGCGTTTACCGAGATATGTTTACGGTATTTTTGTGTTTTTGATGTATTGCAGGTATTAGAGTAAATGGAGCAAAGTTGGAAGCTTTCTGCAGTCAAGAGATGAAATCAGAAGCTGTTACCAAGGCATTTCGATTGATCGAAATGTGGATTTCGATCAATCGAAATTTCGATTGATCAAAATCTCATTTCGATTGATCGAAATCTCGATCAATCGAAATGCTGCAGAGCCCACTTGGCCACTTGCTCACCTGCTCTCCCACTTGCAACAAAATCCCCCTTTTTGCACGACTTAGGGGGATTGTCTGACTTGAACAAGACTTTTGGGGAGCCTTCTTGATACAAGAGATATATATAATGATATATATATATATGGTGGGCCCAAAGGAGCCAAAAAGCATACAAAAAGCACCAAAAGCCACATATCTCATATCTCTCAACATAGACATCAGAAGACAAAAGGAGAGACCTTCGGGAGAGGAAGAGGAAGGGCTGAACCAGACCAAGAAGCTTCATTCTCTTCATCAACCCCTAGCCATGTAAACTTGTTCATCTTTGTAGCTCTTGGGACTTGTAATTAAATGTTGATTATTTGGCCTAGTGATTATGTACACAAATATATTTCTTTTATATATTCATTTGATATGGAATTTATTCTTGTCTTAGAGTAGGTTTTGTCACTTGAATGCACAACATTTGCATATTCCACAAGAAGTGCAAATGATGGCTAGATAATGGTGTTTAAATGAATGTGTGATGCTAGTTTGTATAGACCATGCCAAGACAAGGTAGTTTGGATGCATGTAGTGTTCACTTAGAGAGTAGAGTAAGTAGGTAGTTAGTTAGGTTGAAGAGCTATGCTTGTTGAAGATGGATTATGATAGGTTAGCACACACATTGATCTTTTGATATGTCATTGAGGTCACAAGCCTAATGACATTGTTAGGCATTTAATTAATGAATCCCTTGCTTGCTACACTTATGAACATGTGAATGACTAGGGGTGGAAACCAACCCTAGTTCTCTCTCCCAACTTTACTCTTTAATTTTATTGTCATTTCCTTTATGCAATAGCTTTAAACACAAAACCAAAAACCTGTTTTGTTTGAATTAAAGTAGAATTAATCTTTCTCTATGACAATTAACGACTAGTCCTCGTGGGATCGATACCCTCTATATAGAACCTTATCTGCAAAGATTCGTGCTCTTGCGAGTGGTTAAATTATATTTTGATAAAAAGGGCAAAATTAAGCTTGCAATATAATTTAGTTCCGACCACATCAGCACCTTCGTTTCGATTGCATCCGTTCACATTGCCACTTTGAGAGCGATTTTTTTTGCATTCTTGTCAGTACCATGGACTAGGACTTCATTTTTATTTTTATTCTTTTAGTTTATTCATAGTTTAGCTTTCTTCTTATTTATCTTTTATTTACGTAATTTTTGGAATCAAGTGCAGACTGTTCTGAGACTATGGCGAGGGTGAAGAACGCCGCCGGTTCTGTTCGCGACGTGCCAGGGCGAGCCTTCCGGTCTCGGAAGTTCCACCCGGAGCACATTTTTGACTTAGCCGACTTCGAGAGGCGTCCCGACACCACGTGGACGGTTGCCGAGCTCAGGAGGCGTCCCCTCGACCGGCTATGTGCGACTCCCACCGACGTGGCACACGAGCGCCTAGTGCAGGTCTTTTACGATCACATGACCTACTCCTGCACCGCCACGATTGTGGGCACCGTCACGATTACGATTACACCGAGTCGGATTGCGCATATGCTCGACATCCCTCACCAGCAGCCACCGGACATGGTTGGCCCGGACGGTCAGCCACTTTACAGTGCCGCACTCCCAGCAGACACGACGCTATTCTCGATCGTGATGGACATGTGTGGCGGGGCGTTTACCACGCCCAGTCACAACTGCACGTCCAAATTGATGTGCCCGAGCAGATTCTGGTTCCTGGACACCGTCCTAATCAAGAACGCGTGTCCGCTGCAGTACGTGGCAGAGCGCAGGGGCGACCTTCTCCGTTGCCTCTATGCTTTCCACACGGGCACTTGGTTTTCTGTCCCATCACTGATCTGGGGGCAGATGTACAAAGTCTGGGATGGCCTCGTCAACAAGAGGATAAGGCGAGCAGCTAGTTGGCGGCTTCCCTTCCCTTTCCTGATCGCTGCTTTTCTCAGCAGTGCCAGTATACCGGTCAGTCAGACTGACATCCAGTTGGCACCGCCCACCCGCTTCACATCTACTCAGTGGGAGCGGGTGAGGCGACACTTAGAGCGACAGGACCACCAGGGTGATCCACCAGACGATGTAGATATGGATGCCCCGGTGGAATCGGATGAGGGCGAGCCAGCAGAGGGTGAGTTCGATGACGAGGAGATGGAGGAGGAGGAGATGGATGTGGCTACAGAGCGGCATGATATCTTAGCGACGGGCTACTCCTGCCTGGCGGCTGACGTAGAGCGGCTCCAGCAGGGTTTTGATGAGCACGTCCAGGTGACGCAGAGTCAGCTGGCAGGCATTCGGACGGACATTTCTTCTCTGGCACAGGGTCAGAGAGCGATCTTAGATGAGTTCCGAGCCTTCCGACAGGACCTGCAGTTCCTGTTCGCAGGTCGAGCCTCCACCTCCACTTCTACTCCCACCGAGCCTCCACCACCACCACCCGCCCTCGAGTAGCTGCATTTTATTCATCTTTTATGCTTTACTTTCTGTATTTTTCTTTCTTTATTTTTGATAGGCCATGTTGGCCATGTTTAGTTTCTTTCTGAGTATTCCACCTGCATGTACACTTTGTACTCAAACTCATTTTCCTCTATATGGAATACATTTATATTTTCTTCTATGCCATGTGTTCTCTTTACTGTCTTTATTTTTGCTTTCTGTCAATCTATCTGTTCTCTATACTTTGACTATGTATGTAGTACCACTTGTCTAATTGTTATATGCGATTCAGTTGATGATTTCCGTTTATTACTGCCTAGTTTCGATTCCCAATACTATTGAGATTGCTTCAACACAGTATGGTGTTAATAAAGAAAGGCAGCCCCATTGCGTGCTATACGTTAGCGTGCCTGGATAGTCAATATCTTATCGCATAGACCTCTTAGAAAATTGGGAAATACCAGTTCAGACCCTTAGATATACAGTGACATTGGCATTGTCTGTTTGTGCATAATTATTTCATTATGTTCTATTTATCTACTTTTTGTTCCTTTTAATGCTCGTGGTATCCAGTTGGTGTTCTGTGCAGGTTTTCTTTATTTACAAGATGACCGCTACTGTGGAATACCATTTTTCTCGCATTCTGCCATCCCGGTAACTTCTTTCCTTGTTTTTCTTGTCCAAACATTGAGGACAATGTTGCATATAAGTTTGGGGTTGCGGTATGCTATACCACTTGAATACGCATGCAATGTTCGGTCATTATTTTGAGTGTCATTGTAGAGCAGTTTTTTTTTTCTTCTTGATATTTTTGCATGCTTGCCATGAAGTCTTGCTTTTTAAAGGAAGTTATTCGAATAAATGTCCGAGGTAAATGCAGCAGGTAGTTAAGAACTTTAACATTGTAAATACCCCGCACTTTTGCAAGCTTTATAGTAGGCTAGAACGGTCTACATTTTTGTCTAAATTCGAGCACGTACAATTCTTGCCCTAAATTTGTCCTTAATCGCACAAATTCGCACACATGCATTTTAAATTATGGGGTATAAGTCTGAGGGAGAATTTTTGAAAATTTCTATTTTTATCTGAACAACTTAAAGAATAAGTTCTTCCGGTTGTTGTAAAAAAAAAAAAAGAAATAAAAAGAGAAAAATATGCAATAAGCCTTCTCACTCAATAAACCGGATTTCTATGCCTCAAAGCAGGGAATATTCGCGTAAAAGTGTGTAAGGTTGAGCAATAATAAGCGGGTGGCTTGCTTACGCTCATCGCCTTGTAAGCTCGGTCATTAAGTCCGAGGGGTGCTTCTTCACCTAATGCCCTAAAATCAATTGGTTTGGGAGTCAATGGCCCAACGCCGCTACATGGGCTTGCAAGAAAGCAAAAAGAGCTAAGCATTGCACGGTCATCCGCGCATGAGCAATCATGAATGTTTTGTGATAATGAATAGCCGTGTCGAGCATTTTCAATGAGTTTTTCTCTTAAAAATAGATTTGTTCGTTCTCTACTCCAAATAGGACAAAAGCCACACGTTAGAATGCATGTTCACTTTTCAAAGAGGATTTTGGGGTTGGAATTGTTATATTTGTTCGGGTTGACCATTATGTGGGGACTGTCGTTCATTTATAGCTTGTGAAAGTCCATTTTTGCTAATGACCACATAGTTCTGTAATACCTATTGCATTTGCCAAATGTGAAATGAACGGATGATCGCCCTTTATCTAGTCGATGACTCAGCATGATTAAACTTTGGTATACGATAGTTGATTTCATTTTTGTAATATTGTATTGCTAAGGGACTTGTAATATGTAAGTTTGGGGGTGTGATAAGTGTTCAATTCTATGCATTTGAACCCCTTTATTGCATACGTTAGTTCCCTTTTTGCGTTTACCGAGATATGTTTACGGTATTTTTGTGTTTTTGATGTTTTGCAGGTATTGGAGTAAATGGAGCAAAGTTGGAAGCTTTCTGCAGTCAAGTGAAGAAATCAGAAAATGCAGCCCAAGGCATCTCGATCAATCGAGATGTTGATCTCGATTAATCGAAATCTCGATCAATCGAGATTCTGCAGAGCCCACTTGGCCACTTGCTCACCTGCTCTCCCACTTGCAACAAAATCCCCCTTTTTGCACGACTTAGGGGGATTGTCTAACTTGAACAAGACTTTTGGGGGCCTCCTTAATACAAGAGATATATATAATGATATATATATATATATGGTGGGCCCCAAATGAGAAAAAGGAGCCAAAAAGCACGAAAAGCCATACATATCTCATATCTCTCAACACACATCAGAAGACGAGAGGAGAGACCTTCGGGAGAGGAAGAGGAGAAGCTGAACCAGACCAAGAAGCTTCACTTTCTTCAGCAATGGAAGGATGCAAGGCAACCATGAGCAACTAACTCTTCCACTAGGGTGTTGGTTTCAACCCCTAGCCATGTAAACTTGTTCATCTTTGTAGCTCTTGGGATTTGTAATTAAATGTTGATTATTTAGCCTAGTGATTATACACACAAATATATCTCTTATATATATTCATTTGATTTGAAATTTATTCTTGTCTTAGAGTAGGTTTTGTCACTTGAATGCACAACATTTGCATATTCCACAAGAAGTGCAAATGATGGCTAGATAATGGTGTTTAAATGAATGTGTGATGTTAGTTTGTATAGACCATGCCAAGACAAGGTAGTTTGGATGCATGTAGTGTTCACTTAGAGAGTAGAGTAATTAGGTAGTTAGTTAGGTTGAAGAGCTATGCTTGTTGAAGATGGATTATGATAGGTTAGCACACACATTGATCTTTTGATATGTCATTGAGGTCACAAGCCTAATGGCATTGTTAGGCATTTAATTAATGAATCCCATGCTTGCTACACTTATGAACATGTGAACGGCTAGTGGTGGAAACCAACCCTAGTTCTCTCTCCCAACTTTAAAATCTTTACTTTTCTTGTCATTTCAATTATGCAATAGTGTATAAACAAAACTCAAAAACCTGTTTTTAGAATTAAAGTAGAATTAATCTTCCTTTAAGACAATTGCGACTAGTCCTCATGGAATCGATACCCTCTATATAGAACCTTATCTACAAAGATTCGTGCTCTTGCGAGTGGTTAAATTATATTTTGATAAAAAGGGCAAAATTAAGCTTACAATATAATTTAGTTCCGACCACATCATAGCACGTCTGAACTGATTGGTCTTCCCTATCGGAAAATACTTCTTGAGAAACTCATGTTGCATCTGAGTCCAAGTCGTGATAGAACCAGCCGGTAGGGAGTTAAACCAATACTTTGCTTTATCTTTCAGAGAGAATGGAAAAAGTCTCATTCTGAAAGCATCTTCAGAGAAGTTGTGAATTTTTGTAGTTGAGCACACTTCAATGAAGTCATCCAGATGCTTGTAAGGGTCTTCTTGAGTCAGCCCAAAATAAGATGGTAGCATCTGAATAATGCTGGACTTGATCTCATAATTCTGTGCTGTGACATTAGGCAATTGAAAACCTGCTGGCGAGGTATATGTCTCAGGAATATAGTAGTCCCTCAGCAATCTATCTCTTTCTCCATCAGCATTAGGAACAAGATTGTTATTCCTCTCTTCTGCCATGTCTTCAATTAATTCTTCCTCTTGCACAATTGTATCAACAGGGATGTTCCTCTGTTGTCTAAGAGTACGTTCAAGTTCAGGATCAAGAGGTATCAAAGGATCAGCCACAGAACGACGACCTTGCATATATTCACCGAAAGCACCTGAAAAGAAAACAAAAACAAAATTAAAAATAAAATATAAAAATTTCCTAAACTAAAAATCCAATTAAAACTAATTCTGTAAAATCCAATCAATCAAATAGATAATCCCAGGCAATGGCGCCAAAAATTGATTCGAGTGTGAGTGTGACTCAAAAAGTATACCAATTAAAAATTTCCACACTTCGCAATAGAACAAATTCCTTGCAGAATAGGGCTATCGAAAGGGGTATCGTACCTCAGGGATTATGGTCTGATGAGTTGGAATACGGAACTAATTCTAATTAAATTTATAAGAAAAGAATTCTGATTTTTAAACTAATTTAAAAGATAAAATAAAATAAATCAAAGTAAACAAGATAGTGAAGATAATAGGAGAGAAACCTAGGGTGTTTGACTTCACCACTAACTCCACAATCAATGGTCAATTGAATCAACTATAAGGGAATTACATCATGCATAAGTGGTGTCAGTGGCTACAAGCTCACCTTCATCCGTCAAGAAGATAACATATGATTAAGGCTAAGCCATGGACTATCTTCGATTGGCATGGGTCATCTGCCTAACTACTCTAATCTAGGGTGCAGTATGGTTCATCTTCTCTAGGTATAATCCATCAAAGCTCATAACAATATATTCAGTGATTACCATTGTGTAATAATCTCTCTCATGATCACAGAAAACAAAAGAGATTGAGTTCAATAACAACAACTAAATATCTAAGACAAGATAAGAAATCATTGAGATTGAATTTACAAGACTTTTATTGCTCAATTCTATAATAAGAATCCTTTGAATTACACAATCTATGCATGTATATAAAGGTCCCCAATAATTAAAACAATCAAACCATTGATGCTTTGTTAGGGCTACTTCAAAACCCTAGTGGATGAACTAGCCACTCATGGTAGAAGAAGAAGCTTCAACTGTTGAGGAAGAAGACATCATCTTTCTAAATTATGCGTATGACTTGGTTCTCCAATGGCTCTGCGAATATGTTTCTGTTTTCTTCTCAGCCTTCTCAGACTCTCCAATCTCTATGTCAGCTCTCCCAACTCAGCCTCCAAGTCTTCACTTTATTCTCCAAGAGAATACACCAAAGTCCTAATCCAATTAGGAATAAATTAGGGTTTCCCGCAACACTAATCAGGTGGGTTTTTCCTGCTGACTTTGGCCCAACTTTTGACCCACTAGAAGTCCGATTCACGGAATTTCAGTGAAATACAAAAGTGTGCAGAATCAAATTTCGTTCAACCCAATGCGAGAATAATGTTGATTTGAGGCTCAGAAATAAGACTTCTGGTCCGTTTTTCAAAATGGGATTAAGACTGCATTATGCGCAGATTTGGGCTTCAGGCCCGAAACCTTCTTAAGCAGCTGTAATTCTCTTGGACCTCTTTCTTGGGCTGATTTGGGTTAAAATAAATGGTTGAGTGAATCTCCTTGATGTAGGCTTCATCTCACCATCTTGGATGTCTTCTTTAAAAGCCCAAAATTACGGTATTAACTGAAATAATCATTAAGGCCCTGAAAATACAGAAAACACTAAAACAAAGTAAAATCACAAAATAATCTATCACTAAGAGAATAAAATACATAAGTTAAGAGGCTAGAATGCGTAACATTCAATGCCGATCAACCATCAATCTTCTTAATAGCTTCCATGATCTCCCTAATGAGGATCCATACCGGCACTTAGACTATTTCCTTTCCGTGTGTTCCACTATTCGTGTACCACAATTTACGGAGGATGATCTAAAGCTGCGTATGTTTTCATTCTCCTTAAAAGATAAAACTAAAAGTTGGTTCAATTCCTTAGAACCTAACTCAATCCATTATTGGGCGGAGATGCAAATAGAGTTCTTAAAAAAATACTTCCCAATGGGAAAGACGAGTGATATCCGGAGAGCAATCACCAGATTCACCCAAATTGATCAAGAACAATTTCATGAGACATGGGAGAGATTAAAAGATCTCCTTAAATCTTGTCTGCATCACGCTGTCCCAAAATGACAGCTAGTGCAAAGTTTTTATGATGGGGTGAGTGAGCAACATAGACAAATGATAGACTCCGCTTGTGGAGGTGGATACCTTTTGAAAAGCCCCGATGAGGCATGGAAACTTTTTCAAACCCTAAGCAATAATTCAGCTCAACGCTCCTCCACTAGGAAAGGGAAGGCCACCCAACCTTGTAGAGGAGTGCATGAAATTTCACGGGTAGATGAGGTTGCCATACAAGTAGAAGCCTTATCCCAAAAAATGGACCTAATCATGAAAAATGGGCTGCCTACTCCAAGCCAACCTGTTCAAAATTAGGAAGGATGTTCGTTTTGCTATAGTACTTCACATTTCGTGCGAGATTGTCCTATTGCCGGGCAATCTCCCGATTATGCTCAAGAGCAAGCGAATACCTTGTACTCTAAACAAATGAATGATCCATATTCAAACACGTACAATCCTGGTTATAAGAATCATCCGGCTTTTCCATGGAAACCTCAAGAATCAAGTCCCTCTTTTCAAGGGCAAAATTCTTTCAATTCCCAATCTTAACAGCCTCAATATAGGCCAAATCCTCCACCTTACCATCAAAGATCCAATTACCAACAACCACCACCTCCTCCGAGAAGCCAAGGCTTTGAAGAAAGAGTGATAAGCAATCTTGAGGCTGATACCCACTTATTGCAAACTCACTCTTAATCAATCTCTAAGCTTGAAGCAAATGCTCAATCTATGGCTAGATTAGAAGCTCAAATAGGGCAACTAGCTAATGCCTTGAATAGAAGGGAGGAAGGTATGTTGCCGAGTCAACCGGTGGCGAATCCTAAGGGTGTTCATGTGATTAAGGATCCATCATCTTCATCTTGTAATGCTCCTCCGGAGCAAGTTCAATCAATCACCACCTTAAGGAGTCGTAAAGTCATCAATTACAAGGTAGGGGAGGAAGAGAGAAAGGAATCCCAAGGGCAACCCAAACATCCAAAAGAATCCCATTTAAATCCAAATGTTTTTCCTTTGAATCCAAATGTGAATACCATCCCATCAAATCTGAAAGGAAAGGAAAGGCAAGTGAAGTTGTGTCATCATCAATTCCAAATCTCGACACTTCTTTTGAACCTCCGGTTCCTTTTCCTCAAAGATTGAAAGAACCTTCTCATTTTGGGAAGCAAGGAGAGAAAATCCAAGACATGATGGAGATCTTCAAACAAGTAAAGATCAATCTCCCTCTCCTTGATGCTATTCGGCAAATTCCCTCCTATGCTAAATTTTTGAAGGACTTGTGCACTCAAAAGCGCAAATCTAGGAATAATGTTCCTAAGAAAGTCCTCTTAACTGAGCACATAAGCTCCATTTTCCAACACCAAGCCCCTCCTAAATTCAAAGATCCTGGTGCTCCGACCATTTCGTGCACCATCGAAAACCAATCTTTTGAAAATGCACTTCTTGATTTAGGGGCTAGTGTCAATTTGCTTCCATTCTCAATTTACCAACAACTAGGTTTGGGGGAACTCAAGCATACCACGGTTGTGTTGCAACTTGCCGACCGCTCGGTGAAGCAACCACGTGGCATCATTGAGGATGTAATCATTCAAGTGGAAAAATTCTACTTTTCGGTGGACTTCATTGTCCTTGACACAGAACCAGTTCAAAATCCAAATTGACATATTCCTATCATTCTAGGTCATCCATTCTTGGCTACGGCAAATGCTTGCGTCAATTGCCATACCGGAGTGATGGACATCTCTTTCGGGAATATGAAAGTCCGCTTGAACATCTTCAATGCTTCCCACCACACATCCGAAGATGAAAGTGAGTGCTTTTGTGTCGATGTAGTGGAAGACCTTGTTTAAGAAGCACTTCCTTCTATTCTTTCCAAGGATCCTCTAGAGGCATGCCTAAATCACTTCAACTGTGACGATTTTGACATTGAGCAATCCATAAGTGAAGTCAACTCAATGCTCGATGTCAATACTGTCATGGATGTGCCTAAATGGAGAGTTCCAAGAGAACCCTTGCCTCCTTTGTCCAAAACTTTCCAAACTCCTTCTCTAATTTCCCCACCACAACTTGAGCTCAAGCCTCTACCGGCTACACTCAAGTATGTTTTCTTGGGCGCTAATGAGACTCTCTCAGTTATTATTACTTCCAATCTCACCAATGATCAAGAGATAGAACTTATAAAGGTGCTAAAAGAGCACAATGAGGCAATAGGATGGAGTGTGGCAAATCTTAAGGGAATAGACCCTTCTATTTGTATGCACCGCATACACTTAGAAGAGGATGCAAAGACCTCAAGAGAGGCACAATTTCGATTGAATCCAAAAACGAAGAACGTTGTAATGAAGGAGGTGGTGAAGTTACTAGATGCGAGAATTATTTACCCCATCTCAGATAGCAAGTGGGTTAGTCCCACTCAAGTGGTTCCAAAGAAGTCAGGTATTACGGTGCAACCTAATGATAAGGGTGAATTAGTTCCCCAACGCACCACCACGGGATGGAGAGTGTGCATTGATTATCGGAAATTAAATTCAGCCACTCGGAAAGATCACTTCCCCCTCCCATTTATTGATCAAATATTGGAGAGATTAGCCGGGCAAAGTTTTTATTACTTTTTAGATAGATACTCCGGCTATAATCAGGTTGCTATAGACCCGAGGGACCAAGAAAAAACCACCTTTACATGTCCTTTTGGTATTACGGTGTATGATGTCTATCTTTTCGGACATGGTGGAAAAATTTTTGGAAGTGTTCATGGATGATTTTTCCATTTTTGGACCTTCATTTGAATCATGCCTCCAAAATCTAGCCTGTGTTCTCAAACGATGTCAAGAGACCAACCTAATTCTTAGTTGGGAAAAGAGCCATTTTATGGTTCAAGAGGGTATTGTCCTAGGGCACATTGTGTCTAAGAGAGGAATCGAGGTTGACAAAGCCAAGGTTGAACTCATTTCCAAACTTCCTCCACCATCAACGGTGAGAGAGATTCGTTCATTCCTTGGGCATGCGGGCTTTTATCGCCGTTTCATCAAGGACTTTAGCAAGATCTCTCGGCCTTTGTGTCACCTTCTTGAAAAAGAGTCTTACTTTACCTTTGATGAAGCGTGCCTTAACGCTTTTGAAAAACTCCGCACCATGCTCACAACCGCCCCAATTCTAATCCCTCCAAATTGGGCTCTCCCATTTGAGATCATGTGTGATGCATCCGATTATGCCATGGATGCGGTCTTAGGGCAACGAGTAGACAAACTGCCACATGTCATCTACTATGCAAGTAAAACCCTTTTCCGAGGCTCAAATCAATTATACCACAATGAAAAAGGAGTTGCTTGCAGCAGTGTTTGCATTAGACAAGTTTCGAGCTTATTTATTAGGTTCAAAGGTCATTGTCTATTTGGACCATGCTGCCCTCCGGCATCTTTTGGCCAAAAAGGACACCAAGCCTAGGTTGATCTGATGGATACTCTTGTTGCAAGAGTTCAATTTTGAGATTAGAGACAAAAAGAGAACTGAAAATGTGGTGGCTGACCACCTTTCTAGAATTCTTGTTGAATCCCTCCATAATTCCATTCGAGTTTGTGAATCCTTCCCAGATGAACAACTCTTTGTCATTTCTCAAGAGAGTATCCCTTGGTATGCGGATGTGGTTAATTACTTGGCAACTGGTAAAATACCTTCTTCTTGGACCAAACAAGAGTAGGATTGTTTTCTCTCCCAATCACGATCATATTATTGGGACGATCCTCAATTGTTCAAATACTGCCCCGATCAAATAATTCGTAAGTGTGTACCCAACAGTGAATTCCAAAGCATTCTCAAATTTTGTCACACACTTGCTTGTGGGGGACACTTTAGTGCTAAGAAAACCGCAACAAAAATTCTTTAATGCGGATTTTTTTGGCCAATGCTTCATCGGGATGCATATTCATTCTGCCGCTCTTATGAGCGATGTTAGCGCCTCGGCGCGATGTCTCGGAAGGACATGATGCCTCTTAACCCTATTCTTATTATTGAGATATTTGATGTGTGGGGCATTGACTTCATAGGACCATTTCCACCCTCTACTGGTCATGAGTACATACTTGTGGCGGTGGACTACGTATCTAAGTGGATAGAGGCCGTTGCTACCAAAACCAATGATCACGCAGTCGTGGTTAAGTTCATTCAAACGAATATCTTTAGCCGGTTTGGTACACCTCGGGCCCTCATCAGTGACGGAGGTAAACATTTCTGTAACCGGTTCCTTCGAACCTTGCTTACCAAATACTCTGTCACACACAAAGTAGCCACCCCATACCATCCTCAAACTAGTGGCCAAGTAGAGGTATCCAATAGGGAGATTAAGAACATTCTTGAGAAAAACGTTCGGCCTGACCGGAAAGATTGGTTATTGCGACTAAACAATGCATTATGGGCATACCGAACCGCGTATAAAACTCCCATTGGAATGTCACCCTACCGGTTGGTTTATGGTAAAGCGTGTCATCTTCTGGTTGAATTGGAGCATAAAGCTATGTGGGCCACTAAAACTTTCAATTTTGACATTCAAAAGGCCGGAGCTAATCGAAAGCTTCAATTAAATGAATTGGAAGAATTGCGACATGACGTGTATGAGAATGCTAAAATCTATAAGGCAAAGTCCAAAGCCTTTCATGATCGTAATATTCGGTTGGGATGGTCCATTTTTGGTTAATTCCGTCGCTCCCCATGGAGCGGTGGAATTGAAGGACTTGAAAGATGGATCGTTGTTCAAAGTAAACGGGCAGCGCTTAAAAATGTGTGTGGATGACCAAGTCACCATCGAATACGTGGATGTCGTCACTTTGACGGATCCCGTATATTTTGACTCGTGAGCCGATCTGGACATCATGCCATAGACGTGTAAGGTGGTGAACTCGTGGTAGCTAACATGCTTCCATGATGTCCTTTTAATCCAAGTTAAACTTTGTATCTAACCAATTTAGTATCTAAGTCCCAAAAATCCAAGTCCATGAAAGCAAAACTTAAGCTTGCTGTTTTTGAGCATCTCGATTGATCGAGACCAAGATCTCGATCAATCGAGATTTCGATTGATCGAGATCTCAGTCTCGATTGATCGAGATATTGCAGAGAGTTGCCAAATCCAAAGTCCCGAGAGGTAGTATTGTTCGATAGCACTTCGATAGGTCCTCGATCGATCGAAATTTTGATTGATCGAAATGGGATTTCGATTGATCGAAGTAAAATCTCGATTGATTCAATTAAAGTTTCGATTGCTCGAAATAAAATCTCGATTCAGTGAAGAAATTTCGATTGATCGAAGGAAGAATCTCGATTGATCGAGATGCACATCTCGATCAATCGAGATGCACGCGATGCCTGCACGTGAGCCGAAGTCTTATTTAAATCGTTGGGCTTCCCTTTCCTTTCAAAAGACCATCCGACTTCTTCCCTTTCTCCTAACGATCCAGACCTTCTCCAAGCACCATCCTGCACATGATCTTCCATCCCTGACCATCCACCGCCGTTCGACAAAGTCCGAGATCGCCGTGAGCACACTCACGCTCTTCTCTTCGCGGCTGCGAGTGGGTTTTCATCTTCGTGTGCCGTTCATCTTCTTCACCTAGAGGTAAGTGATGCATGGCTACATTTTGTATACTTTCTCGCTATTTTTAGTAGTTTTACGGCGTAATAAACATAGGCAGATGATGTTGGGTTGGAATGGTGCATTTGTGATATTCATACTGGGATTTTGCGGGTTTCGGGTTTAGGAATTCATGTAGGAGTGAGATATGGCATTCTTTTTGTTTCGAATGCTTAGTGTACGGTTTGTAACCGCGGCCCCTTCATTTCGGTTGCATCCGCTCGCGCTGCCTCTTTAAGAGCGACTTTTTGAATTCTTGTCAGCATCATGGACTAGGACCTCATTTTTATTTTTCTTCTTTTAGCTTATTCTTAGTTTAGCTTTCCTCTTATTTTCTTTTTATTTATGTAATTTTTGGAATAAAGTGCAAACTGCTCCGAGATCATGGCGAGGGTGAAGAATGCCCCCGGTTCTGTTCGAGACGTGCCCAGGCGAGCCTTCCAGTCTCAGAAGTTTCACCCGGAGCAGACTTTTGACTTGACAGAATTCGAGACGCGTCTAGACAGCGCATGGACTGTCATCGAGCTCAGGAGGCATCGCCTCGATCGACTATGTGTGCCTCCCACTGACGTGGCACACGAGCGCTTAGTGCAGGTTTTCTACGAGCGCATAACTTACTCCTGCATAGCGCCAGACACATTAGAGACGGTCGTGGGCACCACAACGATTCCGATTACGCCGAGCCAGATTGCGCAGATGCTCGGCATCCCTCACCCGCAGCCTCCAGATATGGTTGACCATGACGGTCGACCGCTTTATAGGGCCGCACTTCCAGCAGACTCGACACTGTTCTCCATCGTGATGGACATGTGTGGCGGGGCGTTCACCATGCCCAGTCACAATTGCACGTCCAAATCGATGTGCCAGAGCAGAATGTGGTTCCTAGACACCGTTCTCATCAAGAACACGTGTCCCATGCAGCACGTGGCAGAGCGCAGGGGCGACCTCCTCCATTGCCTCTACGCTTTCCACACGGGCACGTGGTTCTCTGTCCCGTCACTGGTATGGGGGCAAATGTCCAAGGTCTAGGACGGCCCCATGAACAAGAGGATGAGGCGAGCAGCGAGCTGGCGGCTTCCCTTTCTTTTCCTCGTCGCCGCTTTTCTTAATCGTGCTAGTATACCAGTCAGTGATACTGACATTCAGTTGGCGCCACCCACCCGTTTCACATCTACTCAGTGGGAGCTGGTGAGGCGACACTTAGAGCGACAGGACCACTAGGGCGATCCACCAGCTGATGTAGATATGGATGCCCCGGTGGAGATGGAGGAGGGAGAGCCTGCAGGGGATGGGTCCAATGATGAGGAGATGGAGGAGGAGGAGATGGATATTGCTGTAGAGCGGCATGACATCCTAGTGACTGGCTACTCCTGCCTGGCGGCTGACGTAGAGCGGCTCCAGCAAGGTTTTGACGAGCATGTCCAGGTGACACAGAGTTAGCTAGCAGGCATTCGGACGGACATTTCATCTCTGGCACAGGGTCAGAGGGCTATTTTAGACGAGTTCCGTGCCTTCCGGCAGGACCTGCAGTTCCTGCTTGCCGAGCGAGCTTCCACCAAGCCACCACCACCACCACCCGCCCTCGAGTAGCTGCTTTTATTTCTCCTTTATGCTTTACTTTCTGTATTTTTCTTTCTTTATGTTTGATAGGCCATGTTGGCCATGTTTTCTTTTATTTTTAGTTTTTATTTTATTTTATGAGTATTCCAGATGCATGTACACTTTGTACTAAACTCATTTTCACATTTATGGAATACATTCATCTTTTCTGTTATACCATGTGTTATCTTTCCCGTCTTTATTTTTGCTTTCTGTCAATATATCTGTTCTCTATACTTTGACTATGTATGTAGTACCACTTGTCTAATCGTTATATGCGATTCAGTTGATCATTTCCGTTTATTACCGCCTTGTCTAAATTCCCAATATTGTTGAGATTGGTTCAACGCAGTATGGCGGTAATAAAGAAAGGCAGCCCCTTTGCATGCTATACGTTAGCGTGCCTGGATAATCAATATCTTATCGCATAGACCTCTTAGACAATTGGGAAACACCAGTTCAGACCCTTAGATATGCAGTGATCTTGACATTGTCCGTTTGTGCATAATTATTTTAGTATGTTCTATTTATCTACTTTTTGTTCCTTTTAATGCTCGTGGTATCCAGTTGGTGTTCTGTGCAGGTTTTTCTTATCTGCAGGATGACCGCTACTATGGAATACCATTTTTGTCGCATTTTCCAATCCCGGTAACTCCTTTCCTTGTTCTTCTTGCCCAAACATTGAGGACAATGTTGCATATAAGTTTGGGGGTGCGGTATGCTATACCACTTGCATATGCATGCAATGTTCAGTCGTTATATTGATTGTCATTGTAGAGCAAGTTTTTTCTTGATATTTTTGCATGCTTGCCATGATGTCTTGCTTTTTAAAGGCAAATCATTTGAATAAATGTCCGAGGTAAATGAAACAGGTAGTTAAGAACTTTAATATTGTAAATACCCGTACTTTTGCATGCTATGTAGTAGGCTAGAACGATCTACATTTTTGTCTAAATTTGAACACGTACAGTTCTTGCCCTAAATTTGTCCTTAACCTCACAAATTCGCAGGCATGTATTTTAAACTGTGGGGTATAAGTCTGAGGGAGAATTTTGTAAATTTCTGTTTTTATCTGAACAACTTAAAGAATAAGTTCTTCCGGTTGTTGTAAAAAAAAATGAGAAAAAGAGAAAATTTTGCAATAAGCCTTCTCACTCAATAAACCGGATTTCTATGCCTCAAAGCAGGGAGTATTCGTGTATAAGTATGCAAGGTTGAGCAATAATAAGCGGGTGGCTTACTTACGCTCATCGCCTTGTAAGCTCGGTTATTAAGTCCGAGGGGTGTTTCTTCACCTAATGCCCTAAAACCAATTGGTTTGGGAGTCATTGGCCCAATGCCGCTACATGGGCTTACAAGAAAGCAAAAAGAGCTAAGCATTGCACGGTCATCCGCACATGAGCAATCATGAATATTTTGTGATAATGAACAACAGTGTCGAGCGTTTTCAATGAGTTTTTCTATTAAAAACAGATTTGTTCTTTTTCTGCTCCAAATATAACAAAATCACGCGCTAGAATGCATGTTCACTTTTCAAAGAGGATTTTGGGGTCGGGATTGGTATGTTTGTTCGGACTGGCCATCATGTGGGGACTGTCGTTTATTTATAGCTTGTGGAAGTCCATTTTTCCTAATGACCACATAGTTTTGTAATACTTGTTGCATTTGCCAAATGTGAAATGAACGGATGATCGCCCTTTATCTAGTTGATGACTAAGCATGATTAAACTCTTGTATAAGATAGTTAATTTTACTTTTGTAATATTGCATTGCTAAGGGACTAGCAATATGTAAGTTTGGGGGTGTGATAAGTGTTCAATTCTATGTATTTGAACCCTCTTTATTGCATATGTTAGTTCCGTTTTTATGATTACCGAGATATGTTTACGGTATTTTTGTGTTTTTGATGTGTTGCAGGTCTTGTAGTGAAAGGAGCAAAGTTTGAGGCTAATTGCAGCTGAAGAACAAAAATTAGAAATGCAGCCAAAGGCATCTCGATCAATCAAGATGTTGATATCGATCAATCGAGATCTCGATTGATCGAGATCTCATTTCGATTGATCGAAATCTCGATCAATCGAGATCCAATCTCGATTGATCGAGATTCTGCAGAATCCACTTGCCCACTTGCAACAAAATCTCCCTTTTTGTAGGACTTAGGTGGATTGTCTAACTTGAACAAGACCCTTGGGGACCTTCTTGATACAAGGGATATATATATTGGTGTATATATATATATATATGGTGCGCCCCAAGGTTGAAAAAGGAAGCCTTAAAGCACCAAAAAGCCACATATCTCACATATATCTCTCAACACACATCAGACCATCAAGGGGAGACTTTCGGGAGAGAGGAGAAGGAGCTGAACCAGACCAAGAAGCTTCATCTTCTCCATCAATGGAAGAGTGCAAGGCAACCATGAGCAACTAACTTCCATACTAGGGTGTTGTTGAAGCCCCTAGCCATGTAAACATGTTCAGTTTGGTAGCACTTGGGATTTGTAATTAAATGTTGATTATGTAGCCTAGTGATCATGTACACTAATACATTTCTTCTATATATTCATGTGATTTTGGTTTTATTCTTGTCTTAGAGTCTAATCTTAATGTGAATGCACAACATTTGCATATTTCACAAGAAGTGCAAATGATGGCTAGATAATGGTGTTTAAATGAATGTGTTGTGTTTGTTTGTATAAACCATGCCAAGATAAGGTAGCTTGGATGCATGTAGGATCAGTTAGAGAGTAGGGTAATTAGATAGTTGATGTGGTCGGAACTAAATTATATTGTAAGCTTAATTTTGCCCTTTTTATCAAAATATAATTTAACCACTCGCAAGAGCACGAATCTTTGTAGATAAGGTTCTATATAGAGGGTATCGATCCCACGAGGACTAGTCGCAATTGTCTTAAGGGAAGATTAATTCTACTTTAATTCAAAAAAAATAGATTTTTGGTTTGTGTTTTAAAACTATTGCATAAATGAAATGACAATGAAATTAAAGAGTAAAGTTGGGAGAGAGAACTAGGGTTGGTTTCCACCACTAACCATTCACATGTTCATAAGTGTAGCAAGCATGGGATTCATTAATTAAATGCCTAACAATGTCATTAGGCTTGTGACCTCAATGACATATCAAAAGATCAATGAGTGTGCTAACCTATCATAGTCCATCTTCAACAAGCATAGCTCTTCAACCTAACTAACTACCTAATTACTCTACTCTCTAAGGGAACACTACATGCATCCAAATTACCTTGTCTTGGCATGGTCTATACAAACTAGCATCACACATTCATTTAAACACCATTATCTAGCCATCATTTGCACTTCTTGTGGAATATGCAATTGTTGTGCACTCAAGTGACAAAATCCATTCTAAGACAAGAATACATTCCAAATCAAATGAATATATAAAAGAGATGTATTTGTGTACATAATCACTAGGCTAAATAATCAACATTTAAGTATAAATCCCAAGAGCTACAAAGATGAACAAGTTTACATGGCTAGGGGTTGAAACCAACACCCTAGTGGAAGAGTTAGTTGATCATGGTTGCCTTGCACCTTTCCATTGATGAAGAGAATGAAGCTTCTTGGTCTGGTTCAGCTCTCCTCCTCCTCTCCCGAAAGTCTCTCCTCTGATATTCTAGTGTGTCTTGAGAGATATATGAGATATGAGAGATATGGCCCTTTTTGTGTGCTTTTTGGCTCCTTTTTCAACCTTGGGCCCACCATATATATATATATATATTATTATATATATCTCTTGTATCAAGAAGGCCCCCAAAAGTCTTGTTCAAGTCAGACAATCCCCCTAAGTCGTGCAAAAAGGGGGATTTTGTTGCAAGTGGGAGAGCAGGTGAGCAAGTGGCCAAGTGGGTTCTACAGAATTTCGATTGATCGAGATTGAATCTCGATTGATCGAGATTTCGATCAATCGAAATGAGATCTCGATCAATCGAGATTTTGATTAATCGAAATCAACATCTCGATTGATCGAGATGCCTTGGCTGCATTTTCTGATTTCTTCTCTTGACTGCAGAATGCTTCCAACTTTGCTCCATTTACTCCATTACCTGCAAAACATCAAAAACACAAAAATACCGTAAACATATCTCGGTAAACGCAAAAATAGAACTAACGTATGCAATAAAGAGGGTTCAAATGCATAGAATTGAACACTTATCAATAGTTAGTTAGGTTGAAGAGTTATGCTTATTGAAGATGGATTATGATAGGTGGACAAACACATTGATCTTTTGATATGTCATTGAGGTCACAAGCCTAATGACATTGTTAGGCATTTAATTAATGAATCCCATGCTTGCTACACTTATGAACATGTGAATGGCTAGTGGTGGAAACCAACCCTAGTTCTCTCTCCCAACTTTACTCTTTAAATTTATTGTCATTTCATTTATGCAATAGTTTCATAAACAAAAATTCAAAAACCTGTTTTTAGGATTAAAGTGGAATTAACCTTTCTTTAAGACAATTGCGACTAGTCCTCGTGGGATCGATACCCTCTATATAGAACCGTATCTACAAATATTCGTGCTCTTGCGAGTGGTTAAATTATATTTTGATAAAGAGGGCAAAATTAAGCTTACAATTTAATCCGAGTTTAGCCACATCAAATATCTGGGAGATAGATATTTATAGATTATTTTCACTCCCAAATCAGCCATGAACCTCTCTTCTCTCTAGAATTAGAAGGTGTTAGGGCTTGATTCGGAAGGCGTCGAAGAAGGGAAGTGAGTTCTATGTCAAAAGGGCATTGTTTTGAATCGAACAAAGCAAGAGTTTAAGATTTTTTAGTCTATTAGCTTTGGAGTTTTGTTAGATATTTCGTCTCTTGAGGTAGGGGTGTGTGTTGTGTCTTCTTATTCAAGTGATATTTCATGTCTAAGCATAAAGTAAATGTTTCTTTTCATGTGATATATGAAAGTGTATGTTTTGTGATGAAATTTATGTTCTAACGTGTGGCTTTTGTCTTATTTGGAGAGGAAAACGAACAAATCTGTTTTTAAGAGAAAAACTCATTGAAAATGCTCAACACGGCTGCTTCATTATCACAAAACATTCATGATTGCTCATGCGCGGATGACCGTGCAATGCTTAGCTCTTTTTGCTTTCTTGTAAGCCCCTGTAGCGGCGTTGGGCCAATGACTCCCAAACCAATTGATTTTAGGGCATTAGGTGAAGAAGCACCCCTCGGACTTAATGACCGAGCTTACAAGGCGATGAGCGTAAGCAAACCACCCACTTAAAATGCTCAACCTTACACACTTTTACACGAATATTTCCTGCTTTGAGGCATAGAAATCCGGATTATTGAGTGAGAAGGCTTATTGCATATTTTTCTCTTTTTTATTTCTTTTTTTTTTTTTTTACAACAACCAGAAGAACTTATTCTTTAAGTTGTTCAGATAAAAACAGAAATTTTCAAAAATTCTCCCTCAGACTTATACCCCACAATTTAAAATGCATGTGTGCGGATTTGTGCGGTTAAGGACAAATTTAGGGCAAGACTTGTACGTGCTCGAATTTAGACAAAAATGTAGACCGTTCTAGCCTACTATAAAGCTTGCAAAAGTGCGGGTATTTACAATGTTAAAGTTCTTAACTACCTGCTGCATTTTCCTCGGACATTCATTCGAATGACTTCCTTTAAAAAGCAAGACATCATGGCAAACATCAAAAAATATCAAGAAGAAAAAAAAAACTGCTCTACAATGACACTCAAAATAATAACCGAACATTGCATGCGTATGCAAGTGGTATAGCATACCGCACCCCCAAACTTATATGTAACATTGTCCTCAATGTTTGGACAAGAAGAACAAGAAAAGAAGTTACCGGGATGGCAGAATGCGAGAAAATTGGTATTCCACAGCAGCGGGCATCTTGTAAATAAGGAAAACCTGCATAGAACACCCACTGGATACCACGAGCATTAAAAGGAACAAAAAGTAGATACATAGAACATAATGAAATAATTATGCACAAACTGACAATGCCAATATCACTGTATATCTAAGGGTCTGAACTGGTGTTTCCCAACTGTCTAAGAGGTCTATGCGACAAGATATTGACTATCCAGGCACGCTAACGTATAGCACGCAAAGGGACTGCCTTTCTTTATTACCGCCATACTGTGTTGACACAATCTCAACAGTATTGGGAATTAAAACCAGGCGGTAATAAACGGAAATCATCAACTGAATCGCATATAACAATTAGACAAGTGGTACTACATACATAGTCAAAGTATAGAGAACAGATAAATTGACAGAAAGCAAAAAGAAAGATAGTAAAGATAACACATGACATAAAAGAAAATATAAATGTATTCCATAAAGATGAAAATGAGTTTCAGTGCAAAGTATACATGTAAGCGGAATACTCAAAAAGAAACTAAACATGGCCAACATGGCCTATCAAAAATAAAGAAAGAAAAATACAGAAAGTAAAGCATAAAAGAGGAATAAAATGCAGCTACTCGAGGGCTGGTGGTGGTGGTGGTGGCTCGGTGGGAGCAGAAGTGGAGGTGGAGGCTCGACCTGCGAACAGGAACTGCAGATCCTGCCGGAAGGCTCGGAACTCGTCTAAGATCGCTCTCTGGCCCTGTACCAGAGAAGAAATGTCCGTCCGAATACCTGCCAGCTGACTCTGCGTCACCTGGACGTGCTCGTCAAAACCCTGCTGGAGCAGCTCTACGTCAGCCGCCAGGCAGGAATAGCCCGTCGCTAAGATATCATGCCGCTCTGCAGCGACATCCATCTCCTCCTCCTCCATCTCCTCATCCTCTGACTCAGCTCCTACAGGCTCTCCCTCATCCTCCTCCACCGGGGCATCCATATCTACATCGTCTGGTGGATCACCCTGATGGTCCTGTCGCTCTAAGTGTCGCCTCACCCGCTCCCACTGAGTAGATGTGAAGCGGGCGGGCGGTGCCAACTGAATGTCAGTCCGACTGACCGGTATACTGGCACTGCTGAGAAAAGCGGCGATCAGGAAAGTAAAGGGAAGCCGCCAACTCGCTGCTCTCCTCTTCCTCTTGTTGACGAGGCCATCCCAGACTTTGTGCATCTGCCCCCAGATCAGCGATGGGACAGAAAACCAAGCGCCCGTGTGGAAAGCATAGAGGCAACGGAGGAGGTCGCCCCTGCGCTCGGCCACGTGCTGCAGCGGACACGCGTTCTTGAGGAGAACGGTGTCCAGGAACCAATATCTGCTTGGGCACATCGATTTGGATGTGCAGTTGTGACAGGGCGTGGTAAACGCCCCGCCACACATGTCCATCACTATCGAGAAGAGCGTAGTGTCTGCTGGGAGTGTGGCACTATAAAATGGCTGACCGTCCGGGCCAACCATGTCCAGCGGCTGCTGGTGAGGGATGCCGAGCATATGAGCAATCCGGCTCGGCGTAATCGTGATCGTGACAGTGGCCACGACAGTCTCGAGTGTATCTGGCGCGGTGCAGGAGTAGGTCATATTCTCGTAAAAGACCTGCACTAGGCGCTCGTGTGCCACGTCGGTGGGAGGCACACATAGCCGGTCGAGGCGACGCCTCCTAAGCTCGGCAACCGTCCACGGGGTGTCGGGACGCCTCTCGAACTCGGCTAAGTCGAAAACCTGCTCCGGTTGGAACTTTCGAGACCGGAAGGCTCGCCCGGGCACGTCGCGAACAGCACCGGCGGCGTTCTTCACCCTCGCCATGGTCTCGGAACAGTCTGCACTTGATTCCAAAAAGTACGTAAATAAAAGATGAGTAAGAAGAAAGCTAAACTACTAATAAACTAAAAGAATAAAAATAAAAATGAAGTCCTAGTCCATGGTACTGACAAGAATGCAAAAAGTCGCTCTCGAAGAGGCGATGTGAACGGGTGCAACCGAAACGAAGGTGCCGCGGTTACACACCGTACACTAAGTGTTTGAAACAAAGAAAATGCCAAATCTCACTCCTACATGAATTCCTACCCCCCGAAACTCACAAAATCTCGGTTCAGATATCGCAATCGCAACCACCCACCCTAACATTATCTAACTGTGTTTATTACGCCGTAAAACTATCAAAAATGGCGAGAGAGTAAACAAAAAGTAGCCATGCATCACTTACCTCGTGAGGAAGAAGATGAACGGCTCAACCGAAGAAAACTCCATTCGCAACCGCGAAGAGAAGATCGCGCAGGTGCTAGCGACGGCTTCGGACTGCGTCAGATGGCGGTGGATGATCGGGAATGGTAAATCGAGTGCTCGGGAGTGCTTGGAGAAGGCTGGGATCGCACAGAGGGAGAGAAGAATTCGGATGGTCTTTTAAACTGGGAGGGAAGCCCAACGGTTTAAATAGATTTTTGGCTCACGTGCAGGCTCCGCGTGCATCTCGATTGATCGAGATGTGCATTTTGATCAATCGAAATTTCGATTGATCGAAATCTTGCTTCGATCAATCGAAACCAGCTTCGATGGATCGAGATTGTCTCTTCGATCAATCGAAAATTCCTTCCCTGAATCACACTTTTACTTCGATCAATCGAACATTTAATTGATTCAATCGAAATTTTATTTCGATCAATCAAAATCCCATTTCGATCAATCGAAAGTTTCGATCGATCGAAGACCTATCGAAGTGCAATCGAAGAATACCACCTCTCGGGACTTTGGACTTGGCAAATCTCTGCAATTTTTCGATCAATCGAAACCAAAATCTCGATCAATCGAAATCTCGATTGATCGAGATTTTGGTTTCGATCAATCGAGATGCTCAAAAATAGTCAGTTTAAAGTATGCTTCAGGGACTTGGATATTTGGGAATTAGATACTACATTGCTTAGATACAACCCTACTTTGGATTAAAGGGACATCATGGAAGCTTGATAGCTACCATGGCTTCACCACCTTACACGTCTATGGCGCGACGTCCGGATTGGCTCACGAGTCAAAATACACGGGATCGATCAAAATGACGACATCCACGTATTCGGTGGTGACTTGGTCATCCACGCACACTTTTAAGCGCTGCCCATTTACTTTGAACATCGAGCCATCTTTCAAGTCCTTCAATTCCACCACTCCGTGGGGAGCGACGGAATTAACCAAAAATGGACCATCCCAACGGGAGCGAAGTTTCCCAGGAAACAAATATAGGCGTGAGTTGTACAACCAAACTTTTTGGCCCGGCGAAAATGTTTTGACTAGAATATTACGATCATGAAAGGCTTTGGACTTTGCCTTATAGATTTTCGCATTCTCATTCGCGTCATGTCGCAATTCTTTCAATTCATTTAATTGAAGCTTTCGATTAGAACCAGCCTTTTTCTTGTCAAAATTGAAAGTCTTGGTGGCCCACATAGCTTTATGCTCCAATTCAACTGGAAGATGGCACGCCTTGCCATAAACCAACCGATAAGGTGACATTCCAATGGGAGTTTTATATGCGGTTCGGTATGCCCATAATGCATCGTTTAGTCTCAATGACCAATCCTTCCGGTCGGGCCGAACAGTTTTCTGAAGAATGTTCTTAATCTCCCTATTGGATACTTCTACTTGGCCACTAGTTTGAGGATGGTATGGGGTGGCTACTTTGTGTGTGACGGAGTATTTGAGAAGCAAGGTTCGAAGGAACCGGTTACAGAAATGTTTACCTCCGTCACTAATGATGGCCTGAGGCGTACCAAACCGGCTAAAAATGTTAGCTTGAATGAATTTAACCACGACTGCGTGATCATTAGTTTTGGTAGGAACGGCCTCTATCCACTTAGATACGTAGTCCACCGCCACAAGTATGTACTCATGACCAGTAGAGGGTGGAAATGGTCCCATGAAGTCAATGCCCCACACATCAAATATTTCAATGATAAGAATAGGGTTAAAAGGCATCATGTCCTTCCGAGACATCGCGCCAAGGCGCTGACATCGCTCACAAGAGCGGCAGAATGAATATGCATCCCGATGAAGTGTCGGCCAGAAAAATCCGCATTGGAGAATTTTTGCTGCGGTTTTCTTAGCACTAAAGTGCCCCCCACAAGCGAGTGTATGACAAAACTGGAGAATGCTTTGGAATTCACTGTTGGGCACACACCTTCGAATTATTTGATCGGGGCAATATTTGAACAATTGAGGATCGTCCCAATAATATGATCGTGATTGGGAGAGGAAATGATCCTTCTCTTACTTGGTCCAAGAAGATGGTATTTTACCAGTTGCCAAGTAATTAACCACATCCGCATACCACGGGATACTCTCTTGAGAGATGACAAAGAGTTATTCATCCGGGAAGGATTCACAAACTGGAATGGAATTATGGAAGGATTCAGCAAGAATTCTAGACAGGTGGTCAGCTACCACATTTTCAGTTCCCTTTTTGTCTCTAATCTCAAAATTGAACTCCTGCAATAAGAGTATCCATCGGATCAACCTAGGCTTGGTGTCCTTTTTGGCCAAAAGATGCCGGAGGGCAGCATGGTCCGAGTAGACAATGACCTTTGAACCTAATAAATAAGCTCAAAATTTGTCTAATGCAAATACTACCGCAAGCAATTCCTTTTCCGTTGTGGTATAATTGATTTGAGCCTCGAAAAGGGTTTTACTTGCGTAATAGATGACATGTGGCAGTTTGTCTACTCGTTGCCCTAAGACAGCACCCATGGCATAGTCGGATGCATCACACATAATCTCAAATGGGAGAGCCCAATTTGGAGGGATTAGAATTGGAACGGTTGTAAGCATGGTGCGGAGTTTTTCAAAAGCGTTAAGGCACGCTTCATCAAAGGTAAAACAAGACTCTTTTTCAAGAAGGCGACACAAAGGCCGAGAGATCTTGCTAAAGTCTTTGATGAAACGACAATAAAAGCCCGCATGCCCAAGGAATGAACGAATCTCTCTCACCGTGGATGGTGGAGGAAGTTTGGAAATGAGTTCAACCTTGGCTTTATCAACCTCTATTTCTCGCTTAGACACAATGTGCCCTAGGACAATACCCTCTTGAACCATAAAATGACTCTTTTCCCAACTAAGAATTAGGTTGGTTTCTTGACATCGTTTGAGAACACAAGCTAGATTTTGGAGGCATGATTCATATGAAGGCCCAAAAACAGAAAAATCATCCATGAACACTTCCAAGAATTTTTCCACCATGTCCGAGAAGATAGACATCATACACCATTGAAAAGTTGCCGGTGCATTGCACAACCCAAAGGGCATGCGTCTATAAGCAAATGTGCCGAAGGGACATGTAAAGGTGGTTTTCTCTTGGTCCCTCAGGTCTATAGCAACTTGATTATAGCCGGAATATTGATAGGCGTTGAATGTTACGCATTCTAGCCTCTTAACTTATGTATTTTATTCTCTTAGTGATAGATTATTTTGTGATTTTACTTTGTTTTAGTGTTTTCTGTATTTTCAGGGCCTTAATGATTATTTCAGTTAAAACCGTGATTTTGGGCTTTTAAAGATGACATGCAAGATGGTTGGATGAAGCCTACATCAAAGGGATCCATTGAACTCCATATTTTAACTCAACTCAGCCCAAGGAAGAGGTCCAAGAGAATTACAGCTGCTTAAGAAGGTTTCGGGCCTGAAGCCCAAATCTGCGTTTAATAAAGTCTTAATCCCGTTTTGGAAACCGGACCAGAAGTATTATTTTCGAGCTTCAACTCGACATAATTCTCGCGTGGGGTTGAACGAAATTCGATTCTGCACACTTTTGTATTTCACGTAAATTCCGTGAATCGGACTTCTAGTGGGTCAAAAGTTGGGCCGAAGTCAGCAGGAAAAACCCACCTGATTAGTGCTGCGGGAAAACCTAATTAATTCCTAATTGGATTAGGACTTTGATGTATTCTCTTGGCTATTTAAAGTGACAAATTAGGGCTGTATTGGGAGGCTTGGCAGCAGCTTTGAAGAGCTTTTGGAATAGAGAATCATTGGAGAACAAGGCGTATCATGAGCGGCTAGTTCAGCCACCAGGGTTTTGATGGAGCCCTAACTAAACATCACTGGTTTGATTGTTCTAATTATTGGGGATTTTTGTATTCATTCATAGATTGTGTAATTTAGAGGATTCTTATTATAGAATTGAGCAATAAAAGTCTTATAAATTCAGTTTCAATAATTTCTTATCTTGTCTTAGATATTTGATTGTTGTTATTTGAACTCGTCTCTCTTGTTTTCTGTGATCATGAGAGTGATTATTACACAATGGTTTTCATTGAATATATCATTAAAAGCTTTGATGGATTATGCCTAGAGAAGATGAACCATACTGCACCCTAGAGTAGAGTAGTAGGCAGATGGCCCATGCCAATCGAAGATAGTCCATGACTTAGCCTTAATTATATGTTATCTTCTTGATGGATGGAGGTGAGCTTGTAGCCACCGACACCACTTATGCATGATATGATGCCCCATAGTTAGTTCAATTGACCAATGATTGTGAAGTTAGTGGTGAAATCAATTACCCTAGACTTATCTTATATTCTCTACACTCCTTAGTCTTTCTTGCTTTTGTTCAATTGCTTCATTAGTTAATTTAGAATTAAAAATCAGAATTTATTTCTTTTAAATTTAATTAGAATTAATCCTAACAATTCAACTCAATCAGACCACAGTCCCTGAGATACGATACCCATTCATTTCGATAGCCCTATTCTGCAAGGAATTCGTTCTATTGCGAAGTGTGGAAAATTTTAATTGATATACTTTTTGAGTCACACTCACACACGAATCAATTTTTGGCGCCGTTGCCGGGGACTGTCTATTTGATTGTTTGGATTTTTAGAATTAGTTCTAATTGGATTTTTAGTTTAGGAATTTTTTTTTATTTTTTTTAATTTTCTTTTATTTTATTTTATTTTTCTTTTGTTTTCTTTTCAGTTACTAATTAGTTTTATTTTATTTTTTTATTTTTTTTTTATTTGCTACTAACCTAATTTTTTTTATTTTTTTTCTTTTCTTTTCTTTTCCGGTACTTCAATCACCATACCATTGAGCAAGAGGAAGAGATTATTTACATCATGGATGTTGTGCGTGGTAATGCTGTTGTGGAAAGAGCGAGATTGATCAGAGACTACTATGTCCCAGAGACTTATAATTCACCAGCTGATTTTCAATTGCCTGATGTCACTGCAGAGAACTATGAGATCAAGCCCAGTTTCATTCATATGTTGCCATCCTATTTTGGGTTGACTCATGAGGATCCGTACAAGCACTTAGATGAATTTATAGAAGTTTGCTCATTAACGAAAATTCATAACTTCTCAGAAGATGCTTTTCGGATGCGACTCTTTCCATTCTCTCTAAAGGAAAAGGCCAAGTATTGGTTCAGATCTCTACCGATGGGTTCTATCACTACATGGACTCAAATGCAAAATGAGTTTTTGAAGAAATATTTTCCGATAGGGAGGACCAATCAATTCAGACGTGCTATCACTGGTTTCTCTCAATTTGAGGGAGAACAATTTTTTGAGGCATGGGAGAGATTTAAGGACCTTCTTAGGAAGTGTCCTCATCATCAAGTTCCAATATGGCAGTTAGTGCAGTGTTTCTATGAGGGGCTTACAGAAAGTAACAGACAGATGGCGGACGCATCATGTGGTGGTACTTTCATGTTAAAAAGTGAAGATGAAGCATGGACTTTGTTCGAGAATCTCAGTGACAATTCTTTGCAACATGTGTCTTCATCTCGTTCGAGCAGACCATCCAATACAAGGAAGGTAGATGATATTTTTAAGATTGGGTCTGCAGATGCTATGTCTACCATTGTGGATGCTGTGTCACAGAGAGTGGTGCAACTCATGGCGGTTGGTCAAGTGCCAAATCCATCTTCTTATCCTTCTATTTATGAGCCATGTGATTTTTGCTCTAGTCCTATGCACCATGTCAATAATTGTCCTTCACTTGGGCAATTTTTTGATCTTCCACAAGAGCAAGGGGCAGCAATTCAGCCCACTTTTCAACCTCAGAACTATGTGCCTTCACAATCATATCAAGAACAAGTTCCTATGGCACAGAGGTATTCAGCCATTGAGGACAAGATGACAATTGTCCTAGAAAAACTTGAGAATCTTGACTCTATTGTTGAGATGGTGGAAGCTACTGCAGCAACACTTCAATCCACTATTCAACTAGTTCACTCTCACTCTCAGTCGATTGCCAAACTAGAATCTCAGTTTGGACAACTTGTCAATGCCTTGAGTAAAAGAGAAGAGGGGAAACTACCAACTCAACCAGTTGCCAACCCAAGAGGGGTTCATGTCCTCAACAATATTTCTTCTTTGAGCAACCCACACCATGAACAATTTCAAGCCATCACCACTCTTAGAAGTGGAGAAATAAGTGACAACAAGGTGGGGGAGAAGAAGCTTGATGAAGAAGAGGTGACAAAGAGTCCAAATGTTGAAATTTCTCATGAGCCTAAGGTGAACTTGAATACTTTTAATGTCATTCAACATCCTCTAGATGAGAGTGATTGTTTCTTCATGAATGACTTTGATGATTATGTCGAAGAAGTTGATCCGGTTGCTCTATCACATGATGTTGAGAAGTCCATTAAGGGGGTGAATGATTTACTTGATGTAGTGGCCATGAAAAATACTCCACCTTGGAGGATTCCGATTGAGCCATTGCCTATTCTTTCTAGTACTCCTCCGATGCCATCATTAGAGTCTCCTCCATGGGTAAAATTGAAACATGTTCCGTCAATGGAGAGAGATGTGTTTTTCAAAGACAATGACACCATTCTAATTTCTTTGGGTTTGGTACAAAGAAGTGATGATCATATGAGGGGGACGAAGTTAAATCTCCTCAAGAGATGTGGCATTGGGTGAACTTTCAATTGAAGTCGATGACCGTCTCCTACGGACGTTAAATTGTAGGATTTGTATGTATTTCTATCCTTTAATTTCTTTAGTTTTCTTTTATTTTTTTTATTTTTTATTTTTTTTTTTTTTTTTAATTTTTAGTTTATGTTTTTCTTTATTTTTCTTCCATTATTAGGTGTGCTTTAATGTGTTTTCTTTGAGTTTTTGATGTATAAGTTGCTCCCGGGGGATGTCAAGAGGTGTACCGAGGTATTTGGACTCAAAATAGGTGAAAAAGAGAGGTCTCGGTCGACCTTGGGCGATGGACCCTCCAAAAATTGCACTCTCGGTCGACCTTGGGCGATAGACGCCCAAGGAGCATCAGCTGGGGCGATCGATCGCCCAGCCCAAGGGGGATCGATCGCCCCTTGAATTTTTGAAGTGCACCATACAGCAGCATGGGCGATCGATCGCCCATGCCTAGGGGGATCGATCGCCCAGTCCATGAATGCCCAAGCTGATCCGTTTTGCTTCAATTTCAAAGCCTTCTAGCTGCCCCCACTCGAATTTACATGTTTTGATGACTCTTTGTGCCTCTCCAACATCAAAATACACTCTAAAAATCTTTCATAACACTACTTGATCATCATCATTCATCACCATCATCATCTATTCCAATCTATTTTTCTCCATCCTCATTAAATGATCAATTTTCTCAAGCTTCTTCTTCACAAGGAAGTAGACTTTGTTTGAAAAATTGGTTAGATTTCTTTGAGAGGTTTTGTGCTACAAGTTTGAGGGAGGACATTGCACATTAAATGTGGGCTAGTTGGTTGATTTTGATGCTCCATTCCGGCCATGACTTAGATGCTTCGGCACCACCTTTTCCTTGATTTTTCGGAGTGGTTTGTTTTCACAGGTTATAACATCCAAGTTTGGGGGTGTGCTTGCCTTGCCTTCATACTATTGGTTTGCTATATTTTCTCGCCATTACTCCATGATCATGGTAATATCGTTCTTACTCTTCTCTATGCTTTAATTGATAGTACATTGAGGACAATGTACAGTTTAAGTTTGGGGGTGAGGCGATGCCTATTTGTTTGCTTTATTGCATATGGGGGAAAATTTGTGAAATTCTTCTTGTATTAGGATTTTATTTTATTTTATTTTCTTAGTTTATTTTTTATTTTCTTTTGTTTTGTTTTTAGATAGAATGTTTTGACATTATTCAAGGGATTAATAACTTATGTAGGTGCTTAACTTGCAATTTTTTAGTAGGTTTTAAATTTTTGGAAACTATGGTTTGAATTATGTGGTTTTAATCATGGTTTGCAATAACATGTTTGGAATGATTGATTTTAGTTCTCTTACATGCACAGACACACTAGCATAATTTTATGGGGTATAAACTTTAGTTTTGAGTTATTGAGTTACATATGCTTGATATTAGTTAGTATCTCTTGAGAATGAGTACCGATGATGTGTTATACTTGACTTCAATGAAAAAAAAGAAAGAAAAGAAGTGAAAAAAAGTGATGAATAAGCAAATCAATTTGATCTTTTTCATGAGTAACCGGGCCTCTATGCCTCAGGAAGCACGGAGTGTTCGCGTCAAAAGTGAAAGGGTGAGAAAAGATGAGCATTGGTTGTCTTGATTTGTAGCCTGACTGATTCGAGTAATTAGGTCTTCGGGGTATCTTAAAGCCTAGTGCCCTAAAGCCATCTGGTTTGGGAGCCACTGACTGAAAGCTTGCTACATGGATCTTTCAGAAAGCTTAATAGATCAAGACATTGCACAACCAATAAAGTAATGAAAAAAAAGAATGATGAAAAAAAAAAAAATGAAAAAGTCATGTATGCATGTTGGGAAGTATGAGTTCAATAAGGGGAGCTAGTGAGTTGAAGGGGTATGTGCCTTAATATATTCAGAGCTGAGTTATGCTACATGAGATGACTGCTAGTTCACTTTACACGAGGGAGCTAGAGTTGGTTATTTTGAGATATGTTGATGTGAATTATGTGTGGGGACCATTGATTTGAATGATGGAATTTAGAAATTTAAAATTATTCTTGAATGCAAGTTTGTAACTATGTATTGTAATCTTCTTCTTGGATTAATGTTGAAACAGAATTTTGAATGTTTGTGGGTAACATTTCTGGAAACCCTCACGAGACTATACTCGTCCACTAGGGGGAACCTAGGGGTTTAAAGGCTTGTTGCATATGCTAAATGCAATCGTTTCTCCCACGAAAGTGGAGTTGGGTAGTTTAGTTAGTATTTAGTAGTTTCTTTTGTTTTAGTTTTATTTTATTCTATTGCTAAGGGACTAGCAATATGTAAGTTTGGGGGTGTGATAGGCGTTGAATGTTACGCATTCTAGCCTCTTAACTTATGTATTTTATTCTCTTAGTGATAGATTATTTTGTGATTTTACTTTGTTTTAGTGTTTTCTGTATTTTCAGGGCCTTAATGATTATTTCAGTTAAAACCGTGATTTTGGGCTTTTAAAGATGACATGCAAGATGGTTGGATGAAGCCTACATCAAAGGGATCCATTGAACTCCATATTTTAACTCAACTCAGCCCAAGGAAGAGGTCCAAGAGAATTACAGCTGCTTAAGAAGGTTTCGGGCCTGAAGCCCAAATCTGCGTTTAATAAAGTCTTAATCCCGTTTTGGAAACCGGACCAGAAGTGTTATTTCCGAGCTTCAAATCGACATAATTCTCGCGTAGGGTTGAACAAAATTCGATTCTGCACACTTTTGTATTTCACGTAAATTCCGTGAATCGGACTTCTAGTGGGTCAAAAGTTGGGCCGAAGTCAGCAGGAAAAACCCACCTGATTAGTGCTGCGGGAAAACCTAATTAATTCCTAATTGGATTAGGACTTTGATGTATTCTCTTGGCTATTTAAAGTGACAAATTAGGGCTGTATTGGGAGGCTTGGCAGCAGCTTTGAAGAGCTTTTGGAATAGAGAATCATTGGAGAACAAGGCGTATCATGAGCGGCTAGTTCAGCCACCAGGGTTTTGATGGAGCCCTAACTAAACATCACTGGTTTGATTGTTCTAATTATTGGGGATTTTTGTATTCATTCATAGATTGTGTAATTTAGAGGATTCTTATTATAGAATTGAGCAATAAAAGTCTTATAAATTCAGTTTCAATAATTTCTTATCTTGTCTTAGATATTTGATTGTTGTTATTTGAACTCGTCTCTCTTGTTTTCTGTGATCATGAGAGTGATTATTACACAATGGTTTTCATTGAATATATCATTAAAAGCTTTGATGGATTATGCCTAGAGAAGATGAACCATACTGCACCCTAGAGTAGAGTAGTAGGCAGATGGCCCATGCCAATCGAAGATAGTCCATGACTTAGCCTTAATTATATGTTATCTTCTTGACGGATGGAGGTGAGCTTGTAGCCACCGACACCACTTATGCATGATATGATGCCCCATAGTTAGTTCAATTGACCAATGATTGTGAAGTTAGTGGTGAAATCAATTACCCTAGACTTATCTTATATTCTCTACACTCCTTAGTCTTTCTTGCTTTTGTTCAATTGCTTCATTAGTTAATTTAGAATTAAAAATCAGAATTTATTTCTTTTAAATTTAATTAGAATTAATCCTAACAATTCAACTCAATCAGACCACAGTCCCTGAGGTACGATACCCATTCATTTCGATAGCCCTATTCTGCAAGGAATTCGTTCTATTGCGAAGTGTGGAAAATTTTAATTGATATACTTTTTGAGTCACACTCACACACGAATCAAATATCCATCCAAAAAGCAATAAAAAATTTACCCGGCCAATCTCTCCAATATTTGATCAATGAATGGGAGGGGGAAGTGATCTTTCCGAGTGGCTGAATTTAATTTCCTATAATCAATGCACACTCTCCATCCTGTGGTGGTGCGTTGGGGAACTAATTCACCCTTATCATTAGGTTGCACCGTAATACCAGACTTCTTTGGAACCACTTGAGTGGGACTAACCCACTTGCTATCAGAGATGGGGTATATGATCCCCGCATCTAGTAACTTCACCACCTCCTTCATTACAACGTCCTTCATGTTTGGATTCAATCGACGTTGTGCCTCCCTTGAGGTCTTTGCATCCTCTTCCAAGTGTATGCGGTGCATACAAATAGAAGGGTCTATTCCCTTAAGATCTACCACACTCCATCCTATTGCTTCTTTGTGCTCTTTTAGCACCTTTATGAGTTCCAACTCTTGATCAATTGTGAGATTGGAAGCAATAATGACTGGAAGGGTCTCATTTACACCCAAGAAAACATACTTGAGTGTAGCCGGTAGAGGCTTGAGCTCAAGTAGTGGTGGGGAAATTAAGGAAGGAGTTTGGGAAGTTTTGGACAAAGGGGGCAAGGGTTCTCTCGGAACTCTCCACTTAGGCAAATCCATGACAGTATTAACATCGAGCATGGAATTGACTTCACATATGGATTGCTCAATGTCAAAATCATCATAGTTGAAGTGATTTAGGCATGCCTCTAAAGGGTCCTTGGAAAGAATAGAAGGAAGTGCTTCTTGAACAAGGTCGTCCACAACATCGACACAAAAGCACTCACTTTCGGCGTCGGATGTGTGGTGGGAAGCATTGAAGATGTTCAAGCGGACTTTCATATTCCCAAAAGAGATGTCCATCACTCCAGTACGGCAATTAACGCAAGCGTTTGCCATGGCCAAGAATGGACGACCTAGAATGATAGGAATATGATGATTCGGATTTTGAACCGGTTCCGTGTCAAGGACTATGAAGTCCACCGAAAAATAGAATTTGTCCGCTTGAATGATGACATCCTCAATGATGCCACGTGGTTGCTTCACCGAACGGTCGGCAAGTTGCAACACAACCGTGGTATGCTTGAGTTCCCCCAAACCTAGCTGTTGGTAAACTGAGAATGGAAGCAAGTTGACACTAGCCCCTAGATCAAGAAGTGCTTTTTCAAAAGATTGATTTCTGATGGTGCACGAAATGGTCGGAGCACCCGGATCTTTGAATTTAGGAGGGGCTTGGTGTTGAAAAATGGAGCTTATGTGCTCAGTTAAGAAGACTTTCTTAGGAACATTATTCCTAGATTTGTGCTTTTGAGTGCATAAGTCCTTCAAGAATTTCGCATAAGAGGGAATTTGTCGAATAGCATCAAGGAGAGGGAGATTGATCTTTACTTGTTTGAAGATCTCCATCATGTCTTAGATTTTCTCTCCTTGCTTCCCAAAATGAGAAGGTTCCTTCAATCGTTGAGGAAAAGGAACCGGAAGTTCATAAGAGGTGTCAAGATTTGGAATCGATGATGACACAACTTCACTTGCCTTTCCTTTTGGATTTGAAGGGGTATTTTGCAAATTTGGATTTAACGGAAGCAATTTTGGATTTAATTGGGATTCTTTTGGATTTTTAGGTTGCTCTTGGAATTCCTTTCTCTCTTCCTCCCCTACCTTGGAGTTAATGATTTTACCACTCCTCAAGGTTGTGATTGATTGAACTTGCTCTGGAGGAGCATTACAAGTTGAAGATGATGGATCTTCAATCATATGGACACCTTTGGGATTCACCACCGGTTGACTCGGCAACTTACCTTCCTCCCTTCTATTTAAGGCATTAGCTAGTTGCCCGATTTGAGCTTCTAACCTAGCCATAGATTGAGCATTGGCTTCAAGCTTAGAGATTGATTGAGAGTGAGTTTGCAATAAGCGGGTGTTGGCCTCAAGATTGCTTATCACTCATTCTTCAGAGCTTTGGCTTCTCGGTGGAGGTGGTGGTTGTTGGTAATTAGATCTTTGATTGTAAGGTTGAGGGTTTGGCCTATAATGAGGCTGTTGAGATTGGGAATTAAAAGAACTTTGCCCTTGGAAAGAGGGACTTGATTCTTGATTCTTCCATGAAAAAGCCGGATGGTTCTTGTAACCAGGATTGTACGTGTTCGAATATGGATCATTCATTTGTTTAGCGTACAAGGCATTCGCTTGCTCTTGAGCATAATCGGGAGATTGCCCGGCAATAGGACAATCTCGCACAAAATGCGAAGTGCTATAGCAAAACGAACACCCTTCCTGATTTTGGACAGATTGGTTTGGAGTAGGCAGCCCATTTTTCATGATTAAATCCATTTTTCGGGACAAGGCTTCTACTTGCATGGCTACCTCATCTACCCATGAAATCTCATGCACTCCTCTACAAGGTTGGGTGGCCTTCCCTTTCCTAGTGGAGGAGCGTTGAGCTGAATTGTTGCTTAGGGTTTGAAAAAGTTTCCATGCCTCATCGGGGCTTTTCAAAAGGTACCCACCCCCACACGCGGACTTTTAACCTCTCCCACGTCTCATGGAATTGTTCTTGGTCAATTTGGGTGAATCCGGTGATTGCTCGCCGAATATCACTTGTCTTACCCATTGGGAAATATTTTTTTAAGAACTCTATTTGCATCTCCGCCCAATAATGGATTGAGTTGGGTTCTAGGGAATTGAACCAACTTCTAGCCTTATCTTTTAGGGAAAAGGGGAACATACGTAGCTTTAGATCATCCTCCGTAAAGTGTGGTACACGAATGGTGGAACACACGGAAAGAAAGTAATCTAAGTGCCGGTATGGATCCTCATTAGGAAGACCGTGGAAGCTATTAAGAAGATTGATGGTGGAGGACTTTATTTCGAATTAATTTGCCGCTACATCCGGAAATTGAATACATGAAGGTACTTCTAATGTAGTCGGAAGGTAAAAGTCCATAAGCAACTCTCCTTGAGGAGGTGGTGGTGGAGGTGGTTGTTCATGATTAAAAGGAGGTAAACCGGGAGGTTGTCTCTCATTCGGATCCATGTTTTCAGTCCTAGGAAAAATAGGGTCCCTAGAGGTTCCTCTACGTTGTCTAAGTGTTCGTTCAAGTTCACTATTACAAGGAAGCAAAGGAAGTGACAATGACCGTCTACCTAGCATGCATTAACAATTGAACAACACCTCTATACACAAAGTAGCAATGATATATACAAAAGAATGTGAATGAACTCAAACCACCAATTTTTGAAGTTATACTCACAAAGGGTTCCAATTTGAATTCTTCTAGATGCCCGCTATGTGGTATACCTAAAATCAAGAAGTTTGAGATATAAGAACAAGATATATACAAAAAGAATGAAAGAATTTATAGCCTAAGAATTAAACCAGATTTAATCTTCCAATGGCGACAATTAAACCGTAGTCCCCGGCAACGGCGCCAAAATTTTGATGTGGTCGGAACTAAATTATATTGTAAGCTTAATTTTGCCCTTTTTATCAAAATATAATTTAACCACTCGCAAGAGCACGAATCTTTGTAGATAAGGTTCTATATAGAGGGTATCGATCCCACGAGGACTAGTCGCAATTGTCTTAAGGGAAGATTAATTCTACTTTAATTCAAAAAAAACAGATTTTTGGTTTGTGTTTTAAAACTATTGCATAAATGAAATGACAATGAAATTAAAGAGTAAAGTTGGGAGAGAGAACTAGGGTTGGTTTTCACCACTAACCATTTACATGTTCATAAGTGTAGCAAGCATGGGATTCATTAATTAAATGCCTAACAATGTCATTAGGCTTGTGACCTCAATGACATATCAAAAGATCAATGAGTGTGCTAACCTATCATAGTCCATCTTCAACAAGCATAGCTCTTCAACCTAACTAACTACCTAATTACTCTACTCTCTAAGGGAACACTACATGCATCCAAACTACCTTGTCTTGGCATGGTCTATACAAACTAGCATCACACATTCATTTAAACACCATTATCTAGCCATCATTTGCACTTCTTGTGGAATATGCAATTGTTGTGCACTCAAGTGACAAAATCCATTCTAAGACAAGAATACATTCCAAATCAAATGAATATATAAAAGAGATGTATTTGTGTACATAATCACTAGGCTAAATAATCAACATTTAAGTATAAATCCCAAGAGTTACAAAGATGAACAAGTTTACATGGCTAGGGGTTGAAACCAACACCCTAGTGGAAGAGTTAGTTGATCATGGTTGCCTTGCACCTTTCCATTGATGAAGAGAATGAAGCTTCTTGGTCTGGTTCAGCTCTCCTCCTCCTCTCCCGAAAGTCTCTCCTCTGATATTCTAGTGTGTCTTGAGAGATATATGAGATATGAGAGATATGGCCCTTTTTGTGTGCGTTTTGGCTCCTTTTTCAACCTTGGGCCCACCACATATATATATATATTATTATATATATCTCTTGTATCAAGAAGGCCCCCAAAAGTCTTGTTCAAGTCAGACAATCCCCCTAAGTCGTGCAAAAAGGGGGATTTTGTTGCAAGTGGGAGAGCAGGTGAGCAAGTGGCCAAGTGGGTTCTGCAGAATTTCGATTGATCGAGATTGAATCTCGATTGATCGAGATTTCGATCAATCGAAATGAGATCTCGATCAATCGAGATTTCGATTAATCGAAATCAACATCTCGATTGATCGAGATGCCTTGGCTGCATTTTTTGATTTCTTCTCTTGACTGCAGAATGCTTCCAACTTTGCTCCATTTACTCCATTACCTGCAAAACATCAAAAACACAAAAATACCGTAAACATATCTCGGTAAACGCAAAAACAGAACTAACGTATGCAATAAAGACGGTTCAAATGTATAGAATTGAACACTTATCAATAGTTAGTTAGGTTGAAGAGTTATGCTTATTGAAGATGGATTATGATAGGTGGACAAACACATTGATCTTTTGATATGTCATTGAGGTCACAAGCCTAATGACATTGTTAGGCATTTAATTAATGAATCCCATGCTTGCTACACTTATGAACATGTGAATGGCTAGTGGTGGAAACCAACCCTAGTTCTCTCTCCCAACTTTACTCTTTAAATTTATTGTCATTTCATTTATGCAATAGTTTCATAAACAAAAATTCAAAAACCTGTTTTTAGGATTAAAGTGGAATTAACCTTTCTTTAAGACAATTGCGACTAGTCCTCGTGGGATCGATACCCTCTATATAGAACCGTATCTACAAAGATTCGTGCTCTTGCGAGTGGTTAAATTATATTTTGATAAAGAGGGCAAAATTAAGCTTACAATTTAATCCGAGTTTAGCCACATCAAATATCTGGGAGATAGATATTTATAGATTATTTTCACTCCCAAATCAGCCATGAACCTCTCTTCTCTCTAGAATTAGAAGGTGTTAGGGCTTGATTCGGAAGGAGTCGAAGAAGGGAAGTGAGTTCTATGTCAAAAGGGCATTGTTTTGAATCGAACAAAGCAAGAGTTTAAGATTTTTTGGTCTATTAGCTTTGGAGTTTTGTTAGATATTTCGTCTCTTGAGGTAGGGGTGTGTGTTGTGTCTTCTTATTCAAGTGATATTTCATGTCTAAGCATAAAGTAGATGTTTCTTTTCATGTGATATATGAAAGTGTATGTTTTGTGATGAAATTTATGTTTTAAAGTGAGTTATATATGTTTCTCTTGCTAGAGATGGTTAGTATATATTTTATATTGCATAGATTATTTATATGTTCAATGTGGAGCTTAAATTGCATATATGGGATTTTGGAGGACAAATGATGAAAAACCTACTTTTGGAGGTTAAGTATCTATATATATTCTTATGATTCTTGTGTGACATACTAGGATTGAACTAGGACATATAATGGGTGCAATGAATCGAACTTGTGAATGTGTGTGCAAAATGTGAAATATTTTGTGTGAGTGTGGGGTGTGTCTCAGAAGTGGCTCAGGTGAAAGTAGTAGGGGAACATATCCTCTGAGGCTGAAAGACCTCAAACTTATGCAAGATAGGTTGGTTACCAGTGATTAGTAGCCCTAAAATAACTAGGAATTGGGATATGGAGCTTCGGCACGTATCTGGTGATGTGTGTGAGTGTGAACCAAATCCGAGAGTGTGTTGAGTCTTATGTGTAACTTAAGTGAATTACATGACTTGTGTGTATATTTATCCATTTTCGATCTTTGTCATATATTACATGTATGATAAAAATGTGTTATATGTATGAAATTCATTTTATATGGATGTCAAGTTATAATTGATGCGTATGCCATGACGTGAATGAATTGAGCTTTTAAGCTTGCAAGTAGAATGCTAGGGAGCATGACACATAATTGATAGACATGAGTTATGTTTTATGCATGGAATATGAAATGTGGCCTTGAATGAATTGCACAATACATTAACCTTGAGCCCGTTGAAAATTGCTCATCCCCCTACACTAATATTTTCAGGACATGGCAAGGAGGTGGTTGAGGATACACAACCATGAGTTTGACTTAAAGTAAAAGAATATCATTTTTTGACCTTTGCGTCTTTTGAGACATATATATGGACGTCCATGCCGACTTGTGGCATGTGGACTAGACTAGAAGTATTGTACCTATTTTTGGATAAGGAGCATGTATGAAACTTTTGATTATACGTGATAAGTTTGCTAACTCGTGAAGATTATGTAAAAATGATGTTTTATTGCAATAGATGTATGATAATCTGTGAATTATCATTTTTTTGTTGCAAGTGTATGTGGTGGTTTTAAATGGTGATGATTTATCACTTTGTGGATGTTTGGGAATTTGTTGGGAATATAATTATGTTATATGATTGTTTGTTAGAAGAATGGATTGCAAGGAGAATGGTGATTGTTATCACTTTGTGTTTTGTTAGTGTTCCAAGTTAGGTGAGTTCAATGCATCAAAGTCACCATTTCGATGCATCGAAGTGTGTCAATGCATTATAAAATACTTTGATGCATCATTAATTAAATATGAGGGTTCCGAACAAAAATCCAGTACACGTCGCAAGATACTTCGCATCTTGTTCGATGCATCAAAGTGTGTGGCTGAATGTGTTTGTTGAAATGAAATTGGAGAATTATTTAGGGAGGAAATATGGGACCACGTGTGATGTCATAAGTCATGATATGTATGAAATTATGATTCCACATTAGTTTAGTGATTGAGGTGATGTATTAGAGGTAAGTAGACGAAATTGCCCTTGTGATTACAAGTAAGCTCTAAGATTGGTCCAAACTTCAAATGGGCGTAACTTCTTCGTTTTAGACCAGAATTGAGCGTAGTTTCTTTTGAAATTGAGTATTTTTATATGGTATTTCCAATGGAATAATAATAAATCTAAAATCCCAAATATACAGGGAGTTAGGTTCTGGAATTGGGTAATTTATGAGTGTGAACCGGGTGAGACTTTCACTATTCACCTCCACTTTCTATATCAATCTTGGTATCAAAAAGTAGGTGTGTGACAACATGATACTAGAGCATAGTACTATATTGGGGATAATGGTCAAAAGTGATGATTTATTACATAATCACCCTTAGTTTTTGAGTATTAAAAATTGGGGCATGACAGGATGAGATTACAGTCATGCCACCCTGTAGTAAGGTGTGAAAGCTAGAAAATACTATTAGTGTGTTCTTTAATTTGATGGCAAAAGGGAATCTAAAAACCCTTAATGGATTGGAGACTCGTTGGATGTTGTAACTCTTCTTGGGGTTTGCCTATGGAATATAAGATGGAACCTTATATTTGAAATGTAAAATCCCTTTAGAAAACTTGACTCACTCCCACGAGGGTTATCAAATGGAGAGGAAGCGGGAAGCTTGACAACACACTACAACTTCAAAACCAGTGACATGGCAAATTCCTTAGCTAGGTCTAGGAAGGCAATTTCCATAAAGAACATTATTTCACTATACTATATTAATTATTTTCCCCTAGCTAACTGATGTGATTTCAATTATACTTAACCACTCGCAATAGAACGAGTCCTCGTAGGACAGGGCTATATAGAGGGTGTCGAACCTCAAGGACTTGCAAGGTTGAATTGTTATGTTACTCAGTCTTTGAATTAATTCTAAAATAATTGGAAAACAATTGTTGATGTTTGATCGTGAAATTAATTGAGCAAATTAAAGCTTTTAATTAATTGGTATTATGAAATTTAATCAGGAAGAGAAGGTCCTGGGAACTGACTTCACCACTAACCCTCTAACAATGATAATTGTACTAATTTGGGACGTTTACTCTATGCATTCAGAAAAGAATGGCTACAAGCCCAATTCAATTCTATCAAGAGAATTCGTTCAACATTCAATTAAGCATAACTCGTCTTCGCTTAGCATGGCCTATACATCTGACTAATTAATGATGTTATAACCCATCTTTGCTTAGTACGAATTATCAAAAATCTAAATTGAACGATATGTGAAAACTATTGTATAACCTGTCTTAACAAAATCACAGAAGTTGAAAAGAGCAAACCCTAATCATTGCAAATTTAGATCCATTCTACAAGAACAAGAATAAACATGCAATGAATCAATACATTCAATTTGAAAGCAATAGCACAGCTATTGTTTACGTCTCGGTTATACAATCAATGCATACAGTAAATCATTCCCAAATTAGTATACAACTTAAAACATTGAAAGATAGGTTAGGGTTACGTCACTTCCCCGGAATGGTGTTTAGCCACTCATGATCGGATGTCCAAGCTTGAACGATGATGAAATCGCCATCGTCTTGTCCGTATCGTCACGAATCGCCTCTGTATTTCTCTCTGTGTTCCTCCCTCTCCGAATACCCTAGTTTTTCTTCGTTTCCTCCTTTTTACTTCGCGGAAACAAACCAACGGGACACCTGGCCTACCCAAAGTGGCAAGTGCGCATAATAAAATGGCACTTGCTCCTCACAAAGTGGCATTTGCGTCTAAAAAGTGGCAGCTGCACAAATAGGGCAGAAAGTTGATGAAAACGTCCGTTTTAGGAAATTTTCGTGAAATATGAAATTGTGCAGAATTGAATTTCCTTCAACCCTCGCGGAGTTTGGGTCGTTTTGACAATCGTGTACGGAGTTATGGTCTGAATACCAACACGGGTGCAGGACTTTTTAGGCCTGAATTGGCCCAATCTTCTATGCGAATGGGCCCGTGCTCCTTTTCTTCATTTAAATTCATCTCCAGCCCATTTATTTAGTCCATTTAGTTTGGATCTTCAATATAAACATATCTCTAATGGGCCAAGCTTCAGTGATAACTAAATGAGCACCATTTGTAGCCCGATTTCACCATTCCTAATCAGAATTACCCTTAATCACCTGCAATCATAAAAATATTAAAATTATTAATAAAAATATGAAATAAATATTACTAAGACACTAATTCATATAATTTTAAGGGTATTGAATATGCAATATTCATTATTTATCACACCCCCAAACTTATATATTGCTAGTCTCTTAGCAATACACAACTAAAAATGAAATAAAACAACTAAACTACTTCCTCTTTCGTGGGAGATCCGATTGCATTTAGCATATGCAACAAGCCTTTTAAACCCCTAGGTTACCCCTAGTGGACGAGTGAAGTCTCGTGAGGGTTTCCAGAGATGTTACCCACAAACATGCCAAAATTCCTATTTCAAACATTAATCAAGACAAAGATTACAAAATGTAGTTAAAAGACTTGCATTGAAGAATACTTTCAAATCCCTAAACCTCATAATTCAAAACAATGGTTCTCACCCAAAATTTACATCAATCACAACTCAAAGAAACTAACTCTAGCCCCCTCATGAAAAGTGAACTAGCATTCATCAATGTGGTTTAACCCGGCCTTGAGTGAGCAATTACAAGTCCCTTCAATTTATTGGATCCCCTTATTGAATGTATCACTCAAAACATGAACACATGCAAAAAAAAAATTTTTATTTTTTTTATTATTATTTATTTTTTTTTATTTTTTTATGGTTGTGCAATGCCCAGGTTTATTAGGCTTTCGAATTGATCCATGTAGCGAGCTTTCAGCCTGTGACTCCCAAACCAAATGGCTTTAGGGCACCAGGTTTCAAGATACCTCGAGGGACCTAATAACTCGAATCAAAACGGCCACAAACCATAGACTAACCAATAACGCAATGCCTAGGTTTATTAGGCTTTCGAATTGGTCCATGTAACGAGCTTTCAGCCTGTGACTCCCAAACCAAATGGCTTTAGGGCACCAGGTTTCAAGATACCTCGAGGGACCTAATAACTCGAACCAAAACGGCCACAAACCATAGGATTATTCTTTTAAATTTTATTTTATTTTATTATTATTATTATTTTTTTTTTTAAGTGTAGCATGTTTAAAGTGTTTATTCTCAAGGGATACCGACTTATATTCAGCACATATAATTGATACTCAAAGCTAAGTAGAAACCCCACTAACTCTACTAGTGTGCGTGTGAATTGTGAAAAGAACCAGAGTCAACCACTCCAAGTCATGTCAATGCAAATAACGACTTAAACCACTGCATTCAAACCATAGTTTCTAGAAATTTTTCACATACTCTACAATTTCAAGTCAAGAACCTACATAAAGTATTAAACTCTTGATTGATGTTAAAACAAAACAACCTATCAAAAGAAATTACCAAACAATTCCTAAAAATCAATAAAAATAAAATAAAATAAAAAATGTCTAAAACGTGCCACTATTTCACCTTCATATTTAAAACACAAGAAATGTCTCGCCTTACCCCCAAACTTGAATGGTACAGTGTCCTCAATGTACAAGGAGAAAAATATAGATGAGAGTCAGAACGATATTACCATGAATAGGGGAGTGGACAGATGGCAAACCAGTAGCTGGAAGTTAACAATGGTGTGTCCCCCCAAACTTTGTTGCAACATCATGTCAAAAGACACCACTATACAAGCCAAGTGAAATGAATGGGTTCATAATAAGAAATATAAAGAACGAACATGGAGAAAAGAAGTAACGAAATTTTTTTTTTTTTTTTTTTTTTTGTGTCGTCATTCTCTGAACTGGTGGTTCCCAATTTTCCAAGATGCATATGTAATAAGATATTGATTATCCAGATACTCTAACGTATAGAGTACAAAGGGGCTGCCTTTCTTTAGTAAAGCCATACTGTGTTGAAGCAATCTCGACAGTATTGGGTATTAAAACCAGACTTTAAAAAACGAAAATCATCAACTTTATCAACATATGACAAAATAGATACTTGGTACTACATACATAGTCAGGAATGGACGGCAATTTTTTTTTTTTTTTTTTTTATTAGTTAAAGATGTATTGAATTTTAGTGTTTGTAACTATATAGAAATATATATAAATAAATTTTTATTGTTTATTTTTATTTTAATTTTAATTTTTTTATTTTTTATTTTTTTTTTTATTTTTTTTTTATATATATATTTTGTTTATTGAACTAATACACAAAATCATAAAAATAAAGGTTAACCGAAAAGAAGAAGAAGAAAGAAAACATAAAAAAAATTAATAAATAAATAAATAAATAAAACTAAAAATAAATAAATAAATAACGCAAAATAAAAATGTTCGACCTTACCCCCACCATGAAACCACCAAACCCAGATCGTCCTATTGCGGGGCAGACGTCGACGCTCCCCCAGAGGTTATACGCTCAACTTGCTTGGCGAACTCAGCAAGCATCTTTTGAGTTTGGAGCTGATCCTCATGTGCTTGACGAAAATGTGCATTCATGTCTGCACGCAATCTCTCTATATCACCAGTAAGATAATTATAGTGTGCCTGGGTCATAACAAAAGGTGCTGGCGGCTGTTCTGTTATAGGCACACCCACATTACCTCGTAGTGGAGTATCCTCAACTGCTGATTCTGCAACAGTGTTTAGCTGGGCTCCAACTGCTCTAGGTAACCGACTGGTGCTCCGTGTCCAATCTGTAAGAGAAAAAGCGACGATGCCTTTCTCTACTGGCTCGGAGGCAGAGATCGGGAAATCATGATGTTGCAATATTTTGGTGATTAAATAGGGAAATGGAAGCGTCCAATTCTTTGCCGACTCTTTACTTTTCTGAACCAACCCTTCATAAATGGTGTAGAATTGCCCCCAAATTATGGCAGGGATGGAGATCCACTGCTTCACATGAAAAGCATAGAGAGCTTCTAGAATTGCTCCTCGCCTCTGATTTGAATGCCCCATCGGATGAACGTTCCGGGACAATACAGAATCCACAAACCACAACTGTCTGGGAAGCCGAGAACGGGTTGTGGCATTCCTCTTATTATCAGCATACTGCCCGTTACACATGTTTTGGATCATATCATGAAGATCGATGTCCGAGAACTCCTTAAAAGTACTCCACAAACTGCTGGGTGTATCATCCCAAACCCCCAATGCTGCTTCAACAACATCTATCTCAACTCGAATTTCATGCCCATCTATCGAGGTAAACAATACCCCCTGTTCGTCTTTTGAAGATGTCATATTCTGATAAAATAGCCGGACAAGGCGAGGGTAATACACATTGGATGCCGGAGTGAACAATGGCTCCAAAAGTCTATCTCTGAATGCTTGCACTCCCCATTTTGTATCGTCATGATCGACGAAATCATCTACCATGAAAGTAGTCTCTGGAGTAATTTTTTGCGACGCCCATTCCGCTCGCACCACATCCTTAGAACTCCGGACACGCTTTGGAGGTGGTGGATTAGAGGAAAAGACACCTTTCCTAGCCATCGGTAGAAGGTAAAGGGATGGGTACTTTGTTCAAGCACTGGGTACGCACCGTAGGCCAATGCCAAAAATAAACTCACAAGGTGAGGCCGGGTGTTGAACAAAACAGAGTCGTCAGATGCGGATTAAATTATTTTTAGATGAACTGCAACTGGTGGAAGCAGTTGTGCAAGGAGGGGAAGGCTGATTGTTGCGCTCTGGGAGAGGCGCTGCGGTAGTGGGGCTGCGCTGGTGCACAGGTGATCGGAGCAGGTGCGGTAGAGGGTGCACGGGTGCACGCGAAAGGTGGCAGGTGCGCGCTTGCGCGCTGGCTGGTGCGCAGGTGCGCGCTGGCTGTGTCCTGCTGCGCTGGCTGGTGAGCAGGTGCGCTGGCTGTGCCCTGCTGCGCACGCTGTGCGTGGTGGGGCGCTGCTGCGCCGCTGCTGCGCGCTGGCTGGGGCAGCGGGACTGCGCTGATGTGCGGCTGAGGGATGCGCAGTTGCGCGCTGAGGGGTGCTGCGGGTGCTTCGGTGTGTCGGCGCGGCAGTGGGTACGCGGAGGGGTTGCGCAGGTGCCCGCGCTGGTGCGCGCGGCTGGTGCAGCGGCTGCGTGCCCTCCTGTGCTGCTGTGCACGGCTGCTGGTGCAGCGCTGAGGGAGAGGATGGGTTGGTGCTGGTGCAGGACTGCCGGCGACTGGATGCCCTTGCGATTTCTAGGGTTAGATGGTGGCTGTTGGTTGTGGAAGATGACGCAAGTTTTTGGAACAAAATGGGCTCCGGGCTTTTGTCATGGGCCGCAATAAAATGCGCATATGCGCAACTTTTAGTGATCTTCCTACGCAAGTGCGTCTTGTGGGCAGTAGGTCCAGGCAATTAGTGTCTTTAATTGCGCAAATGCGTTCCAGCAAGCGCTACTGCGCTTTTTGTCCAGTAGACTAGCTTTGAAAACCTGTAATTTCGCAGATGCGCTTTCGGAAACGCTTTTGCGCTTAGTAACCAATAGGTTTACCTGAACTCATCAGCAAACACATTACAAACGTCCATGTACAGATAAAATAAATAAAGAATTAAACACAATCAAATAATAAAGAAATAAAAATGAAACACTTTATACAAAATAATACTCGAGGGACCTAATAACTCGAACCAAAACGGCCACAAACCATAGGATTATTATTTTTATTTTTATTTTTATTTTTTTATTTTATTATATATATATTTTTTAAGTATAGCATGTTTAAAATGTTTATTCTCAAGGGATACCGACTTATATTCAACACACATAATTGATACTGAAAGCCAAGTACAAACCCCACTAACTCTACTAGTGTGCATGTGAATTGTGAAAAGAACTAGAGTCGACCACTCCAAGTCATGTCAATGCAAATAACGACTTAACCCACTGCATTCAAACCATAGTTTCTAGAAATTTTATACATACTCTATAATTGCAAGTCAAGAACCTACATAAAGTATTAAACTCTTGATTGGTGTTAAAATATCTAAACTGAAAACAAAACAACCTAAAATAAATAAACAAACAAAAGTGTTCTTCCTTACCCCCAAACTTGAATCACACATTGTCCTCAATGTATAATAAAAATATAAAGCGTATGGTAAGTGATAGAACAATATTACCGTAGTGGTAGAAATGTAAAGATTTGGCAAAGCATTCACATGAATAAGGGTTGGCCATTCCCCCAAACTTGGATGCAAGAACCTGTCATAAAAAATGCAACTACACACCACGCATATTAAAAGGAAAAAAAATAATAAAAAAATAAAAAATAAAAAAGAATGCAACAAAATGAAAAACAAACACAAATAATAACTAAAACAAATAAAAATTAACTCAAACAAAAGCAAAAATAAATAAAAATAAATGAAAAGAAAAACACACACTTCCTAACTACTACTTTTGATGGAAGGTTCACCCTATACCACATCTCTTGAGGAGCTCTAAGAGTGTCCCCCCTATTTTGTCCTCACTTTCTTGTGCCGGAATCCAAACAATTTTTAGGCACCTATTATCTATATCAATGTGAGGCTTTAAGAAAAATGAATCAATCGAATAAAATTCGACTAATTCAGGAAAACATGACCCTTTAACTTGTTCTTGACTAATTTTCTCATTGATGTCTAATTTGTCACTACTCAAGTCAAAAACAAAGGTAAAAAGTGGACTCTCATTAGGACTTAAGTGATCACACTTAAGTTCTTCATGTAATGTTTTGGAGTCCGGTATGAGTAATGGTTCCACAAAGGGGGCATGGTCTAACTCAATTGGTTGTGTGAGTTCAATATTAGTCATGGGCTGACTTGGAAGTTCCTCTTGATCTTCACAATTCAAAGCATTGGTTATTTCCTCGATTTGAACTTCTAGCCTAGCTATGGATTGTGAATGTGAATTTAACAATTTAGTTTGTTCTTCATGTTTGCCAATTTGTTCATCAAGTTTGCCAAGGGCAGCCAAAACTTTGTCCTCAAATCCCGGAGAATAAGTATGATAAAATGGATCATCACTCGGTATAGAAAAATTTTCATGTGTGTATTCAGGATAAAAATCATAATATTGTCCCGCAGTAGGACAATTTATCACATGATGAAAAGGACTAAAGCAACATGCACATGACTCATATGGTATGGACGAGTGAGTAGGAGTAGCATTACTAAAGGGCATAAATTGGTCCAATCTCCATGATAATATATCTAATTTTTTAGACACATCCATTGAATTTTCACTCACATTCTCCATAACACAACCAAATTGATCAAAACATGCCTCTGAAGGATACTCATACTGAAATGACATGTTTAAAAAAAAAATCAAAATTAAAAGAAACTAACAATCCTAAACATAAGTGAATGAATTAAAATACAAAAACTCACAAGACGTCCTGAAATTTCAACTTCTTTCCACTTGTGTAGTAGCTCTTGTACCTATATTCAAACACACAAAACACCTAAAACAAATTAAAAATAGAATATATACAAGTCCTAAATTATAATTAAACAAGACTTAATCTTTAAACTTAACAACGCAATCATGACCGCAATCCCTGGCAACGGCGCCAAAAATTGATGTGATTTCAATTATACTTAACCACTCGCAATAGAACGAGTCCTCGTAGGACAGGGCTATATAGAGGGTGTCGAACCTCAAGGACTTGCAAGGTTGAATTGTTATGTTACTCAGTCTTTGAATTAATTCTAAAATAATTGGAAAACAATTGTTGATGTTTGATCGTGAAATTAATTGAGCAAATTAAAGCTTTTAATTAATTGGTATTATGAAATTTAATCAGGAAGAGAAGGTCCTGGGAACTGACTTCACCACTAACCCTCTAACAATGATAATTGTACTAATTTGGGACGTTTACTCTATGCATTCAGAAAAGAATGGCTACAAGCCCAATTCAATTCTATCAAGAGAATTCGTTCAACATTCAATTAAGTATAACTCGTCTTCGCTTAGCATGGCCTATACATCTGACTAATTAATGATGTTATAACCCATCTTTGCTTAGTACGAATTATCAAAAATCTAAATTGAACGATATGTGAAAACTATTGTATAACCTGTCTTAACAAAATCACAGAAGTTGAAAAGAGCAAACCCTAATCATTGCAAATTTAGATCCATTCTACAAGAACAAGAATAAACATGCAATGAATCAATACATTCAATTTGAAAGCAATAGCACAGCTATTATTTACGTCTCGGTTATACAATCAATGCATACAGTAAATCATTCCCAAATTAGTATACAACTTAAAACATTGAAAGATAGGTTAGGGTTACGTCACTTCCCCGGAATGGTGTTTAGCCACTCATGATCGGATGTCCAAGCTTGAACGATGATGAAATCGCCATCGTCTTGTCCGTATCGTCACGAATCGCCTCTGTATTTCTCTCTGTGTTCCTCCCTCTCCGAATACCCTAGTTTTTCTTTGTTTCCTCCTTTTTACTTCGCGAAAACAAACCAACGGGACACCTGGCCTACCCAAAGTGGCAAGTGCGCATAATAAAATGGCACTTGCTCCTCACAAAGTGGCATTTGCGCCCAAAAAGTGGCAGCTGCGCAAATAGGGCAGAAAATTGATGAAAACGTCCGTTTTAGGAAATTTTCGTGAAATATGAAATTGTGCAGAATTGAATTTCCTTCAACCAACGCGGAGTTTGGGTCGTTTTGACAATCGTGTACGGAGTTATGGTCTGAATACCAACACGGGTGCAGGACTTTTTAGGCCTGAATTGGCCCAATCTTCTATGCGAATGGGCCCGTGCTCCTTTTCTTCATTTAAATTCATCTCCAGCCCATTTATTTAGTCCATTTAGTTTGGATCTTCAATATAAACATATCTCTAATGGGCCAAGCTTCAGTGATAACTAAATGAGCACCATTTGTAGCCCGATTTCACCATTCCTAATCAGAATTACCCTTAATCACCTGCAATCATAAAAATATTAAAATTATTAATAAAAATATGAAATAAATATTACTAAGACACTAATTCATATAATTTTAAGGGTATTGAATATGCAATATTCATTACTTATCACAAATGTCTAGCATGTTGGTTAGAACTTATATATGTTGTGTATGTGCAAATGAGACTATGAATGTTCTTGATGGAAAAATGTGATCTTTTGGTGAAAACATGAAAAGTGTGAATTTTTATAGACTTGTGCATTAAAGATATGATTTTCCTTGTTAAATGCATAAGCATGATGATTTTCATGATATGAGTGTGATGGCATTGTGACAATCTTGAGGGAAAGGTAAATGCATTGATTTGACAAAAAAAAATGCATTCATGGTGTGGAATAAGTGCATTGATGTGATTATGTGCACTATGTGAAAAGCGAGTTTTTGGGGTGTGACAACATTGAGAATTAAGGTGAGGGAATGGTCCCTAGGGTGAAAGACCCAAAACTTGGCCAAGAGGAGGTGCTCCCTTCGGATTAGTACCCCGATAAAGCACAAGCAGAGTTTGGGTGCCGAAGAGACCCTTACTATGGATGGAGTGATAAGCTAGTCCCCATTGAAGTGATTTCCGGACTTATGTGGCGTGTGTTATATATATATATTGTGGCTTGCTAAATTGGATATATACATATGTATATGTATGTAAATGCATTGAGATGTGAAGCATCACACATGATTTGAAAAACGTGTTTGTTTATGGGTTAAAAGCATGTATACTTGTCATGTAGACATGTAGGGATTTCATATGCATCCATGCATGGCCGCCTGAGTTGGAGTGGGGTTGGGTGGATCATTCCTACTGAGCTGCAGTGTTGCTCACCCCATATTTATATAAACATTTTCAGATAAGGCGCCAATGGAAGACGAAGCATGATTAGCCCTATGGATATGTTGAGCTTATTTTTGGACTTTTGCTCTTTTGAAATGTAGATAAATGTCCATGCCGGCTTGTGGCATGTAGACAATGGTTGTGGTGTTGCCTTTACATTTGTATCTTCTTTTGTATGTGAAATCCAAATGTAAGTGCCACACTTGTAGGAAAGTGATTTTTTTATAAATGTATGTATAATGGCTTCCTTTATTTAAGACTTGTAGAATGTATGCAAAAAGGGCCATTTGAATTCTTATATGTATGGTTCCATGGATTATGTATGGATTTGGAATTTAAATGGATGAATGCGTTCTTTTGTCTCTTGTATTTTAATTTCGTGGATATGAATGTTTAGAGTTGTGGATTTATGTTGGAATCATGGTTGTAGGATCTCAATGTATAAGTTAGATTGTATGGTTGAATTAATGAAGATCACCTTTGAAAAAAATGAGGATGTTTGGTTCACTTGAAATTTTATGTGCATGGTGGACTTTGGATGAATTTTCCATGATTATACAAGATTTGAGATTCAAATGTGTAGGTTGATGTGTGAGTATGATATTATATCAATGGTAGATGATTTATATGAGATATGAATGATCTAAGGTGGTTTGGTTGAGATTTGGGTTCAATTTGATATTGTATAGGTGTTTGAGAATTTCTGGGCAGTGCATTTCGATTAATCGAAATGGTTGTGAGATTTTATGATTTTTCAGGCTTAATTTTGATTAATCGAAGTCCCAATCTTGATCAATCAAAATATTGCAGGTCCAAGTTACCGAGAGGCTGTTTTCTTCGATTAAAGGGTTCAAAATCTCGATTAATCGAGATGAATCTCGATTGATCGAGATTACTATTCACAGCAAGGTTCAAAAATTGTCCAGACTTCGTTTCGATGTAATTTCTTTGTTTTAAATCGGAATTGAGCGTGCTTTTTTTTTAAATTGAGTATTTTTGAGTCCTCTATCCAATGGTAAAGGTTTCAGAATTAAGTTCCATTTGTGTAAAAAGTTGAGGTCCAGAACTTAGTGGTTTATATGTATGGAACCAAAGGTGAAAGTCATTTGCAAGGGCCTTTGATGATCTAATGCCACTTGAAGGGTGTGCATATAGAATGCTTCTGCAATAGAAATGATTATAATGATATTAAGGTGTGGGAACTTGCGGTGAAATTACAGATTCACCCCCACTTCCTTCGCTCCTAATCGGGTGTCGGAAACCGGGGCGTGACAACATGGTATCAGAGCGTAACCGGATTTGAATACCTAGGGACGATGGGAAATGGTTGGATCACATATGGAATTGTGAGGAGTAGGTTGAGTGCATATTGCATGGAAAATTTTTATGTGCTTATTTGTTTCATATGATATGCTACTTATGAAGTATAGAAGTATGTTGAGTACGCATGAAGTGAATTGGACATGACATTCATGTTTTGAATTTTTAAGTATCTTCTTGTCATCTATACAGAAGGATGCCACCAAGAAGAGCTCATGAAGTGACACCGGAAGTGGTCCCTATTGGAGGGGAGCAATTCATGCGCGACATGGTCGCTACTATGCGCCAAATTACGAGGGAAACACAACAAGAAACTCAAGAGGAGACCCAAGCTCCACCTAGAGCAGCTCCTCCTAGTCGGATGATAACGGCGTTGGGGCATGTTAAGAAACATAATCCGCCGTCGTATTCTGGGGGATCCGATCCAATGGTAACGGAAAGTTGGCTAGATGAGATGGTTACACTCCTTAATGTACTTGAAATTGAGGAGGAATTGAAGGTTAAGGTAGCCACTCACTATCTTAAGGATGACGCCAAACGTTGGTGGAAATTCTTGGGAGACTACCGTGACGTGGAGACAATGGAATGGGATACATTCCAAGTCCTTTTCTTCGAGAAGCACTTTCTAGTGACAATGAAAGATAGTATGAGGAGAGAATTCTTTAACCTTGTCCAAGGGACAATGACGGTGATGGAGTATGAGACGAAATTTACCTCATTGGCTCGGTTTGAAAAGGAGATGATCCCAACGGAAGAGCTTAAAATTAAGCAATTCGTAAGAGGTCTCCGAACCTACATACGGGACAAGGTTGGGATTTTAGGCTTGACCAACTATGCAGCAGTAGTGGAGAGAGCATTGATTTCTGAAGAGTTTAGCAATGATAATCAAAGAATAAGAGAAGCACAAAACTAAGCAAGAGGCACGGGATCCCTTACGGATAATCGTGCTAGAAAGAAGATGAAGATTGGTGGGTCATCCTCACAAAGGCAACAAACCCAATCAGTGAGTTCTGTGGCTATACCTTCTGGATCTTTCTGATCGAGGATAGTCTGTTTCAATTGCCAGAAACTGGGACACAGAATGGCTGAGTGTACTCAAGGGCAAGTTCCGTTAGTGGCAGATAAAAAGTGCTACCATTGTCATCAAATGGGGCATATTAGCTGGAATTGCCCACAGAAGAGTAGTGTGCAGGGTGGTACTGGTTCTCAGCAGCGTCCTGTGTAGCCTGTGATTTCACAGTCAGGTTTTAGGGCATTGCCACCACAGCAGACAGCGCCTTCAGTTCAGAGTTCACGGGCACCTACTAGAGGAGCCACGTCTAGTGCTCCCAGTCAACAGTCGGGATATCAGGGTGCAGGACAGCAGGGCCAGAGATCATAGGGCCGTGCTTTTACTCTTGTTCCGGCAGAGACCTCGGCAGGACCGTCAGTGGTCCGAGGTATATTTCTTGTATCTAGCTCGTGGGCTAGGGTTTTAGTAGATTCAGGTGCATCACATTCATTCATATCATATGCATTTTCTTGTGCTTTGGGGTTGGAGGTGTCATCTTTGGACTCGGTTTTATCCATTGATACGCCAGTTGGTGGTAGAGTGGTTTTGAGTGATGTGTGCCGATCTTGCAAGATCGAGATTTCGGGGCATCGACTAGTGTTTGATTTCATTCTCCTTGAGATGTCTAGCTTTGACGTGATCTTGGGTATGGATTGGCTATCGACCTATAGAGCCAATATTGATTGTCATCGGGGAAGAGTGACTTTGTGTACACCCTCTGGTGTTAGTATATGTTTTGTGGGGGAGCGGGATGACTTCTACTTGTCATTTTTGCATGGTTTGCGTGATCAGAGAGGGCTTGGGCATTTCTTAGCGAGCCTACTAGTTGATGGTGGTGATGAGACACTTGGAGAGCTTCCTCGTGTAGTGTGTGAGTTTATGGATGTATTTCTGGGGGACTTGACACAGTTGCCTCCAAAACGGGAAGTGGAGTTTGTGATAGATCTTGCTTCAGGTACCGCGCCCATTTCTATGGCACCGTACTGAATGGCACCGGTGGAGTTAAAAGAGCTAAAGGACCAATTACAAGAGTTACTAGACAAGGGATTTGTACGTCCTAGTACTTCACCTTGGGGAGCTCCGGTTCTTTTTGCTAAGAAGAAGGACGGGTCTTTGCGGCTTTGCATTGACTATAGGAAGTTGAATCGGGCAACGATCAAAAATAAATATCCCTTGCCAAGGATAGATGACTTGTGCGATCAACTTAAGGGTTCGAGGTGTTTCTCAAAGATAGACTTGAGATCGGGCTACTATCAGTTGGGGATTAGAGAGGCGGACATTCCAAAAACCACTTTTGGCACACGATACAGACATTATGAATTTTTGGTAATGCCATTTGGTTTGGCAAATGCACCGGCGGCATTCATGGATCTAATGCATAGAGTGTTCAATGCTTACTTGGACAAGTTTGTGGTCGTGTTCGTTGATTACATCCTAGTGTACTCGTCTTCGGAAGAGGAGCACGAGGGTCACTTGAGGATTGTGTTGCAACTCTTAAGAGAACATCAATTATATGCCAAATATGAGAAATGTGAAATTTGGCTAGCGGAAGTGAAATTCCTTGGGCATGTTGTGTCCAAAGGAGGGGTTTCAGTAGATCCATCCAAGATAGAAGCGGTGATGAGTTGGGAAAGACCTAAGAGCGTATTTGAGATACGTAGTTTCTTGGGATTGGCCGGGTATTATCGGAGGTTTGTGAAGGACTTTTCGCGGTTAGCAGCACCAATGACAAAGCTTACCCGAAAAGGAGTGAAATTTGTGTGGGATGATGCTTGCGAGCATGCATTCATGGAATTGAAGAGTCGGTTGACTTCGGCTCCAGTTTTGATCATTCCAGAACGTGGGTTGGGGTATACAATTTATTGTGACGCTTCACGATTCGATTTGGGATGTGTGCTAATGCAAACCGAACGAGTAGTGGCGTATGGTTCAAGGCAATTGAAAATACATGAACAGAATTATCCGGTACATGATTTGGAGTTGGCGGCGGTGATCTTTGCACTTAAGGTGTGGAGACATTATTTGTATGGCGAGAAGTTTGAAGTGTTCTCAGATCATAAAAGTCTCAAATACCTTTTCTCACAAAAGGATTTGAATATGAGGCAACGGAGGTGGATGGAGTATATGGAGGACAATGACTTCGACTTACAATATCATCCGGGAAAGGCCAATGTAGTGGCGGATGCATTGAGTAGGAAGTCACATGGTAGCTTAGCGAGCTTAGCCATACGGGAATGGAAGATGATGGAAGACATCTCAGAAATGGGATTATATTTCAGTGAGGATGATGGAGTGGCGGTGTTATTTACTCTTATCGCTCAACCAACTCTTGTGAGTAGAGTGATTGAAGAGCAGAGGAAGGATAGTGAGGTTGAGGCTATTCGCACGCAGATTTTGGGTGGCGAAGTAGTGGAAGGATGGACAGTTCATTCAGATGGGAGCATGAAATTCCAAGGGAAGATGTTTGTTCCCTTAGCTTATCGGGATGAGATTCTGAGAGAGTTTCACAACTCGAGGCTAGCAGTACATCCAGGTGGTACCAAGATGTACTATAACCTACGCCGACAGTATTGGTGGAAGGGTATGAAAAAGGATATAGCTCAGTTTGTGGCGAGGTGCCTCATTTGTCAACAAGTGAAGGCCGAGCATCAGAGACCAGCGGGGTTGTTGCAGCCATTGCCTGTGGCTATGTGAAAATGGGAGCATGTCACTATGGATTTTGTGATGGGGCTTCCAAAGTCGAGGAAGGGTCACGACGCAGTTTGGGTGGTCGTTGATAGATTAACGAAGGTAGCTCACTTTATTCCCATTAGAGTGACAGATGATGTGGATACTCTCAGTAGATTATATATTGAGCAGATCCTTAGGCTTCATGGCATGCCAGTTTCTATTGTTTCAGATAGAGACCCGCGATTTACATCTCGATTTTGGCAGAGTTTCCAGGCAGCACTTGATACGGACCTTCATTTTAGTACAGCTTTTCATCCTCAGACGGATGGTCAGTCTGAGCATACTATACAGATTTTGGAGGATATGCTACGGGCGTGTGTACTTGACCTTCGGGGTAGTTGGGAGGATCACCTTCCTTTAGTGGAGTTTGCATACAATAATAGCTATCAAGCTAGCATTGAGATGGCTCCATTCGAGGCTTTGTGTGGTAGACCATGTAGGTCACCCATTTGTTGGACTGAGGTTGGAGAGACAGTTTCTTTGGGACCAGATTTAGTTCGGGAAACTACGGAGAAGATCAAGTTGATTCGGCAAAGATTGCTTACTGCTCAGAGTCGTCAGAAAAGCTATGCTGATAGAAGACGGCGACCATTGGCATTTGAGGTGGGAGATCATGTTTTTTTGAAGGTCTCACCACGGAGAGGTTTGATGAGGTTTGGTCGTAGTGGCAAGCTAGTACCACGGTTCATCGGACCATTTGAGATTTTGGATCGGGTAGGAGAGGTTGCTTATCGCTTGGCATTGCCACCGCAATTGTCAGGTGTGCACAACACTTTCCATGTGTCTATGTTAAGGAGGTATGAGCCAGACCCTTCACATGTACTCGATTGGGCAGACCTTGAGGTGGAGGAGGATGTGTCATACGAGGAAAGACCAATTCAGATTTTGGACACTAGAGAGCAAGTGCTTCGGGGAAAGACCATCCCATTGGTTAAGGTGCTTTGGAGGCATCACGGGGTGGAAGAAGCTACATGGGAGCGAGAACAGGAAGTCCGCTCAAAGTATCCCGAATTGTTCACCACTTGAGGTACATTTTAATTTCGAGGACGAAATTCCTATAAGGTTGGGAGGTTGTAGAGACCGTGCCCAATTTTGGCCGGTTTTTCAATTTTTATCATTTACTACTTTAAATGCATTTTAAATGATATTTAACATGTTTTGGATGTGGGGAACATGTTTAGAAGGTTAGAATATGGTTTTGGGAAGTTTTGAGAACTTTTGAAAAAGTTTGACTTTTTGGTCAACGGGGGTCCCGGGATGAATTTAAGTGGGTCCGGGAAATCTGGGAAATTTTATTTTTGACTATAGACTAAACGAAATATTTATAGTGTTAAGGAAGTGATTTCGAGTCCAACGGAGTTTTCGAGAATTAATTCCGAGCTCGGGAAGGTACATTAAGTGGCTAGGGGTAAAATGGTCATTTTGCGCCCCTAGGGTTGAGATAAATATCAAAATGGGTCTGAGAAATTTCATTTTACAGATCCCTCTCTCTCTCTACGTATCCCACTTCATCTCTCTCCCTTCTCTCTAGAGTTTGAGGGCCTTAAGGTGTGATTTGGAAGATCTTGAAGAAGGAAAGTGTGTAGGGGACATCAAGGGCATCGGTTTGAACCGATCAAAGTGTCCATTTTGTGAAGTTGAGAAAGCTGGGATTTCTCAAAGTTGGATTCCAAGCTTGGGAATTTGAGGTAGGGGTGCTAGACTCATCTTTACTTTGATTCTATAGGTCACATACTTGTGACATGAAAGATAGATTGGGATTTCTTGAGTTTAGGGTTATGTATAGGTGTATATATGTATACCAATGTGATTATGCATGTATAAATGTCTAGCATGTTGGTTAGAACTTATATATGTTGTGTATGTGCAAATGAGACTATGAATGTTCTTGATGGAAAAATGTGATCTTTTGGTGAAAACATGAAAAATGTGAATTTTTATAGACTTGTGCATGAAAGATATGATTTTCCTTGTTAAATGCATAAGCATGATGATTTTCATGATATGAGTGTGATGGCATTGTGACAATCTTGAGGGAAAGGTAAATGCATTGATTTGACAAAAAAAAATGCATTCATGGTGTGGAATAAGTGCATTGATGTGATTATGTGCACTATGTGAAAAGCGAGTTTTTGGGGTGTGACAACATTGAGAATTAAGGTGAGGGAATGGTCCCTAGGGTGAAAGACCCAAAACTTGGCCAAGAGGAGGTGCTCCCTTCGGATTAGTACCCCGATAAAGCACAAGCAGAGTTTGGGTGCCGAAGAGACCCTTACTATGGATGGAGTGATAAGCTAGTCCCCATTGAAGTGATTTCCGGACTTATGTGGCGTGTGTTATATATATATATTGTGGCTTGCTAAATTGGATATATACATATGTATATGTATGTAAATGCATTGAGATGTGAAGCATCACACATGATTTGAAAAACGTGTTTGTTTATGGGTTAAAAGCATGTATACTTGTCATGTAGACATGTAGGGATTTCATATGCATCCATGCATGGCCGCCTGAGTTGGAGTGGGGTTGGGTGGATCATTCCTACTGAGCTGCAGTGTTGCTCACCCCATATTTATATAAACATTTTCAGATAAGGCGCCAATGGAAGACGAAGCATGATTAGCCCTATGGATATGTTGAGCTTATTTTTGGACTTTTGCTCTTTTGAAATGTAGATAAATGTCCATGCCGGCTTGTGGCATGTAGACAATGGTTGTGGTGTTGCCTTTACATTTGTATCTTCTTTTGTATGTGAAATCCAAATGTAAGTGCCACACTTGTAGGAAAGTGATTTTTTTATAAATGTATGTATAATGGCTTCCTTTATTTAAGACTTGTAGAATGTATGCAAAAAGGGCCATTTGAATTCTTATATGTATGGTTCCATGGATTATGTATGGATTTGGAATTTAAATGGATGAATGCGTTCTTTTGTCTCTTGTATTTTAATTTCGTGGATATGAATGTTTAGAGTTGTGGATTTATGTTGGAATCATGGTTGTAGGATCTCAATGTATAAGTTAGATTGTATGGTTGAATTAATGAAGATCACCTTTGAAAAAAATGAGGATGTTTGGTTCACTTGAAATTTTATGTGCATGGTGGACTTTGGATGAATTTTCCATGATTATACAAGATTTGAGATTCAAATGTGTAGGTTGATGTGTGAGTATGATATTATATCAATGGTAGATGATTTATATGAGATATGAATGATCTAAGGTGGTTTGGTTGAGATTTGGGTTCAATTTGATATTGTATAGGTGTTTGAGAATTTCTGGGCAGTGCATTTCGATTAATCGAAATGGTTGTGAGATTTTATGATTTTTCAGGCTTAATTTTGATTAATCGAAATCCCAATCTTGATCAATCAAAATATTGCAGGTCCAAGTTACCGAGAGGCTGTTTTCTTCGATTAAAGGGTTCAAAATCTCGATTAATCGAGATGAATCTCGATTGATCGAGATTACTATTCACAGCAAGGTTCAAAAATTGTCCAGACTTCGTTTCGATGTAATTTCTTTGTTTTAAATCGGAATTGAGCGTGCTTTTTTTTTAAATTGAGTATTTTTGAGTCCTCTATCCAATGGTAAAGGTTTCAGAATTAAGTTCCATTTGTGTAAAAAGTTGAGGTCCGTAACTTAGTGGTTTATATGTATGGAACCAAAGGTGAAAGTCATTTGCAAGGGCCTTTGATGATCTAATGCCACTTGAAGGGTGTGCATATAGAATGCTTCTGCAATAGAAATGATTATAATGATATTAAGGTGTGGGAACTTGCGGTGAAATTACAGATTCACCCCCACTTCCTTCGCTCCTAATCGGGTGTCGGAAACCGGGGCGTGACAACATGGTATCAGAGCGTAACCGGATTTGAATACCTAGGGACGATGGGAAATGGTTGGATCACATATGGAATTGTGAGGAGTAGGTTGAGTGCATATTGCATGGAAAATTTTTATGTGCTTATTTGTTTCATATGATATGCTACTTATGAAGTATAGAAGTATGTTGAGTACGCATGAAGTGAATTGGACATGACATTCATGTTTTGAATTTTTAAGTATCTTCTTGTCATCTATACAGAAGGATGCCACCAAGAAGAGCTCATGAAGTGACACCGGAAGTGGTCCCTATTGGAGGGGAGCAATTCATGCGCGACATGGTCGCTACTATGCGCCAAATTACGAGGGAAACACAACAAGAAACTCAAGAGGAGACCCAAGCTCCACCTAGAGCAGCTCCTCCTAGTCGGATGATAACGGCGTTGGGGCATGTTAAGAAACATAATCCGCCGTCGTATTCTGGGGGATCCGATCCAATGGTAACGGAAAGTTGGCTAGATGAGATGGTTACACTCCTTAATGTACTTGAAATTGAGGAGGAATTGAAGGTTAAGGTAGCCACTCACTATCTTAAGGATGACGCCAAACGTTGGTGGAAATTCTTGGGAGACTACCGTGACGTGGAGACAATGGAATGGGATACATTCCAAGTCCTTTTCTTCGAGAAGCACTTTCTAGTGACAATGAAAGATAGTATGAGGAGAGAATTCTTTAACCTTGTCCAAGGGACAATGACGGTGATGGAGTATGAGACGAAATTTACCTCATTGGCTCGGTTTGAAAAGGAGATGATCCCAACGGAAGAGCTTAAAATTAAGCAATTCGTAAGAGGTCTCCGAACCTACATACGGGACAAGGTTGGGATTTTAGGCTTGACCAACTATGCAGCAGTAGTGGAGAGAGCATTGATTTCTGAAGAGTTTAGCAATGATAATCAAAGAATAAGAGAAGCACAAAACTAAGCAAGAGGCACGGGATCCCTTACGGATAATCGTGCTAGAAAGAAGATGAAGATTGGTGGGTCATCCTCACAAAGGCAACAAACCCAATCAGTGAGTTCTGTGGCTATACCTTCTGGATCTTTCTGATCGAGGATAGTCTGTTTCAATTGCCAGAAACTGGGACACAGAATGGCTGAGTGTACTCAAGGGCAAGTTCCGTTAGTGGCAGATAAAAAGTGCTACCATTGTCATCAAATGGGGCATATTAGCTGGAATTGCCCACAGAAGAGTAGTGTGCAGGGTGGTACTGGTTCTCAGCAGCGTCCTGTGTAGCCTGTGATTTCACAGTCAGGTTTTAGGGCATTGCCACCACAGCAGACAGCGCCTTCAGTTCAGAGTTCACGGGCACCTACTAGAGGAGCCACGTCTAGTGCTCCCAGTCAACAGTCGGGATATCAGGGTGCAGGACAGCAGGGCCAGAGATCATAGGGCCGTGCTTTTACTCTTGTTCCGGCAGAGACCTCGGCAGGACCGTCAGTGGTCCGAGGTATATTTCTTGTATCTAGCTCGTGGGCTAGGGTTTTAGTAGATTCAGGTGCATCACATTCATTCATATCATATGCATTTTCTTGTGCTTTGGGGTTGGAGGTGTCATCTTTGGACTCGGTTTTATCCATTGATACGCCAGTTGGTGGTAGAGTGGTTTTGAGTGATGTGTGCCGATCTTGCAAGATCGAGATTTCGGGGCATCGACTAGTGTTTGATTTCATTCTCCTTGAGATGTCTAGCTTTGACGTGATCTTGGGTATGGATTGGCTATCGACCTATAGAGCCAATATTGATTGTCATCGGGGAAGAGTGACTTTGTGTACACCCTCTGGTGTTAGTATATGTTTTGTGGGGGAGCGGGATGACTTCTACTTGTCATTTTTGCATGGTTTGCGTGATCAGAGAGGGCTTGGGCATTTCTTAGCGAGCCTACTAGTTGATGGTGGTGATGAGACACTTGGAGAGCTTCCTCGTGTAGTGTGTGAGTTTATGGATGTATTTCTGGGGGACTTGACACAGTTGCCTCCAAAACGGGAAGTGGAGTTTGTGATAGATCTTGCTTCAGGTACCGCGCCCATTTCTATGGCACCGTACTGAATGGCACCGGTGGAGTTAAAAGAGCTAAAGGACCAATTACAAGAGTTACTAGACAAGGGATTTGTACGTCCTAGTACTTCACCTTGGGGAGCTCCGGTTCTTTTTGCTAAGAAGAAGGACGGGTCTTTGCGGCTTTGCATTGACTATAGGAAGTTGAATCGGGCAACGATCAAAAATAAATATCCCTTGCCAAGGATAGATGACTTGTGCGATCAACTTAAGGGTTCGAGGTGTTTCTCAAAGATAGACTTGAGATCGGGCTACTATCAGTTGGGGATTAGAGAGGCGGACATTCCAAAAACCACTTTTGGCACACGATACAGACATTATGAATTTTTGGTAATGCCATTTGGTTTGGCAAATGCACCGGCGGCATTCATGGATCTAATGCATAGAGTGTTCAATGCTTACTTGGACAAGTTTGTGGTCGTGTTCGTTGATTACATCCTAGTGTACTCGTCTTCGGAAGAGGAGCACGAGGGTCACTTGAGGATTGTGTTGCAACTCTTAAGAGAACATCAATTATATGCCAAATATGAGAAATGTGAAATTTGGCTAGCGGAAGTGAAATTCCTTGGGCATGTTGTGTCCAAAGGAGGGGTTTCAGTAGATCCATCCAAGATAGAAGCGGTGATGAGTTGGGAAAGACCTAAGAGCGTATTTGAGATACGTAGTTTCTTGGGATTGGCCGGGTATTATCGGAGGTTTGTGAAGGACTTTTCGCGGTTAGCAGCACCAATGACAAAGCTTACCCGAAAAGGAGTGAAATTTGTGTGGGATGATGCTTGCGAGCATGCATTCATGGAATTGAAGAGTCGGTTGACTTCGGCTCCAGTTTTGATCATTCCAGAACGTGGGTTGGGGTATACAATTTATTGTGACGCTTCACGATTCGATTTGGGATGTGTGCTAATGCAAACCGAACGAGTAGTGGCGTATGGTTCAAGGCAATTGAAAATACATGAACAGAATTATCCGGTACATGATTTGGAGTTGGCGGCGGTGATCTTTGCACTTAAGGTGTGGAGACATTATTTGTATGGCGAGAAGTTTGAAGTGTTCTCAGATCATAAAAGTCTCAAATACCTTTTCTCACAAAAGGATTTGAATATGAGGCAACGGAGGTGGATGGAGTATATGGAGGACAATGACTTCGACTTACAATATCATCCGGGAAAGGCCAATGTAGTGGCGGATGCATTGAGTAGGAAGTCACATGGTAGCTTAGCGAGCTTAGCCATACGGGAATGGAAGATGATGGAAGACATCTCAGAAATGGGATTATATTTCAGTGAGGATGATGGAGTGGCGGTGTTATTTACTCTTATCGCTCAACCAACTCTTGTGAGTAGAGTGATTGAAGAGCAGAGGAAGGATAGTGAGGTTGAGGCTATTCGCACGCAGATTTTGGGTGGCGAAGTAGTGGAAGGATGGACAGTTCATTCAGATGGGAGCATGAAATTCCAAGGGAAGATGTTTGTTCCCTTAGCTTATCGGGATGAGATTCTGAGAGAGTTTCACAACTCGAGGCTAGCAGTACATCCAGGTGGTACCAAGATGTACTATAACCTACGCCGACAGTATTGGTGGAAGGGTATGAAAAAGGATATAGCTCAGTTTGTGGCGAGGTGCCTCATTTGTCAACAAGTGAAGGCCGAGCATCAGAGACCAGCGGGGTTGTTGCAGCCATTGCCTGTGGCTATGTGAAAATGGGAGCATGTCACTATGGATTTTGTGATGGGGCTTCCAAAGTCGAGGAAGGGTCACGACGCAGTTTGGGTGGTCGTTGATAGATTAACGAAGGTAGCTCACTTTATTCCCATTAGAGTGACAGATGATGTGGATACTCTCAGTAGATTATATATTGAGCAGATCCTTAGGCTTCATGGCATGCCAGTTTCTATTGTTTCAGATAGAGACCCGCGATTTACATCTCGATTTTGGCAGAGTTTCCAGGCAGCACTTGATACGGACCTTCATTTTAGTACAGCTTTTCATCCTCAGACGGATGGTCAGTCTGAGCATACTATACAGATTTTGGAGGATATGCTACGGGCGTGTGTACTTGACCTTCGGGGTAGTTGGGAGGATCACCTTCCTTTAGTGGAGTTTGCATACAATAATAGCTATCAAGCTAGCATTGAGATGGCTCCATTCGAGGCTTTGTATGGTAGACCATGTAGGTCACCCATTTGTTGGACTGAGGTTGGAGAGACAGTTTCTTTGGGACCAGATTTAGTTCGGGAAACTACGGAGAAGATCAAGTTGATTCGGCAAAGATTGCTTACTGCTCAGAGTCGTCAGAAAAGCTATGCTGATAGAAGACGGCGACCATTGGCATTTGAGGTGGGAGATCATGTTTTTTTGAAGGTCTCACCACGGAGAGGTTTGATGAGGTTTGGTCGTAGTGGCAAGCTAGTACCACGGTTCATCGGACCATTTGAGATTTTGGATCGGGTAGGAGAGGTTGCTTATCGCTTGGCATTGCCACCGCAATTGTCAGGTGTGCACAACACTTTCCATGTGTCTATGTTAAGGAGGTATGAGCCAGACCCTTCACATGTACTCGATTGGGCAGACCTTGAGGTGGAGGAGGATGTGTCATACGAGGAAAGACCAATTCAGATTTTGGACACTAGAGAGCAAGTGCTTCGGGGAAAGACCATCCCATTGGTTAAGGTGCTTTGGAGGCATCACGGGGTGGAAGAAGCTACATGGGAGCGAGAACAGGAAGTCCGCTCAAAGTATCCTGAATTGTTCACCACTTGAGGTACATTTTAATTTCGAGGACGAAATTCCTATAAGGTTGGGAGGTTGTAGAGACCGTGCCCAATTTTGGCCGGTTTTTCAATTTTTATCATTTACTACTTTAAATGCATTTTAAATGATATTTAACATGTTTTGGATGTGGGGAACATGTTTAGAAGGTTAGAATATGGTTTTGGGAAGTTTTGAGAACTTTTGAAAAAGTTTGACTTTTTGGTCAACGGGGGTCCCGGGATGAATTTAAGTGGGTCCGGGAAATCTGGGAAATTTTATTTTTGACTATAGACTAAACGAAATATTTATAGTGTTAAGGAAGTGATTTCGAGTCCAACGGAGTTTTCGAGAATTAATTCCGAGCTCGGGAAGGTACATTAAGTGGCTAGGGGTAAAATGGTCATTTTGCGCCCCTAGGGTTGAGATAAATATCAAAATGGGTCTGAGAAATTTCATTTTACAGATCCCTCTCTCTCTCTACGTATCCCACTTCATCTCTCTCCCTTCTCTCTAGAGTTTGAGGGCCTTAAGGTGTGATTTGGAAGATCTTGAAGAAGGAAAGTGTGTAGGGGACATCAAGGGCATCGGTTTGAACCGATCAAAGTGTCCATTTTGTGAAGTTGAGAAAGCTGGGATTTCTCAAAGTTGGATTCCAAGCTTGGGAATTTGAGGTAGGGGTGCTAGACTCATCTTTACTTTGATTCTATAGGTCACATACTTGTGACATGAAAGATAGATTGGGATTTCTTGAGTTTAGGGTTATGTATAGGTGTATATATGTATACCAATGTGATTATGCATGTATAAATGTCTAGCATGTTGGTTAGAACTTATATATGTTGTGTATGTGCAAATGAGACTATGAATGTTCTTGATGGAAAAATGTGATCTTTTGGTGAAAACATGAAAAATGTGAATTTTTATAGACTTGTGCATGAAAGATATGATTTTCCTTGTTAAATGCATAAGCATGATGATTTTCATGATATGAGTGTGATGGCATTGTGACAATCTTGAGGGAAAGGTAAATGCATTGATTTGACAAAAAAAAATGCATTCATGGTGTGGAATAAGTGCATTGATGTGATTATGTGCACTATGTGAAAAGCGAGTTTTTGGGGTGTGACAACATTGAGAATTAAGGTGAGGGAATGGTCCCTAGGGTGAAAGACCCAAAACTTGGCCAAGAGGAGGTGCTCCCTTCGGATTAGTACCCCGATAAAGCACAAGCAGAGTTTGGGTGCCGAAGAGACCCTTACTATGGATGGAGTGATAAGCTAGTCCCCATTGAAGTGATTTCCGGACTTATGTGGCGTGTGTTATATATATATATTGTGGCTTGCTAAATTGGATATATACATATGTATATGTATGTAAATGCATTGAGATGTGAAGCATCACACATGATTTGAAAAACGTGTTTGTTTATGGGTTAAAAGCATGTATACTTGTCATGTAGACATGTAGGGATTTCATATGCATCCATGCATGGCCGCCTGAGTTGGAGTGGGGTTGGGTGGATCATTCCTACTGAGCTGCAGTGTTGCTCACCCCATATTTATATAAACATTTTCAGATAAGGCGCCAATGGAAGACGAAGCATGATTAGCCCTATGGATATGTTGAGCTTATTTTTGGACTTTTGCTCTTTTGAAATGTAGATAAATGTCCATGCCGGCTTGTGGCATGTAGACAATGGTTGTGGTGTTGCCTTTACATTTGTATCTTCTTTTGTATGTGAAATCCAAATGTAAGTGCCACACTTGTAGGAAAGTGATTTTTTTATAAATGTATGTATAATGGCTTCCTTTATTTAAGACTTGTAGAATGTATGCAAAAAGGGCCATTTGAATTCTTATATGTATGGTTCCATGGATTATGTATGGATTTGGAATTTAAATGGATGAATGCGTTCTTTTGTCTCTTGTATTTTAATTTCGTGGATATGAATGTTTAGAGTTGTGGATTTATGTTGGAATCATGGTTGTAGGATCTCAATGTATAAGTTAGATTGTATGGTTGAATTAATGAAGATCACCTTTGAAAAAAATGAGGATGTTTGGTTCACTTGAAATTTTATGTGCATGGTGGACTTTGGATGAATTTTCCATGATTATACAAGATTTGAGATTCAAATGTGTAGGTTGATGTGTGAGTATGATATTATATCAATGGTAGATGATTTATATGAGATATGAATGATCTAAGGTGGTTTGGTTGAGATTTGGGTTCAATTTGATATTGTATAGGTGTTTGAGAATTTCTGGGCAGTGCATTTCGATTAATCGAAATGGTTGTGAGATTTTATGATTTTTCAGGCTTAATTTTGATTAATCGAAATCCCAATCTTGATCAATCAAAATATTGCAGGTCCAAGTTACCGAGAGGCTGTTTTCTTCGATTAAAGGGTTCAAAATCTCGATTAATCGAGATGAATCTCGATTGATCGAGATTACTATTCACAGCAAGGTTCAAAAATTGTCCAGACTTCGTTTCGATGTAATTTCTTTGTTTTAAATCGGAATTGAGCGTGCTTTTTTTTTAAATTGAGTATTTTTGAGTCCTCTATCCAATGGTAAAGGTTTCAGAATTAAGTTCCATTTGTGTAAAAAGTTGAGGTCCGTAACTTAGTGGTTTATATGTATGGAACCAAAGGTGAAAGTCATTTGCAAGGGCCTTTGATGATCTAATGCCACTTGAAGGGTGTGCATATAGAATGCTTCTGCAATAGAAATGATTATAATGATATTAAGGTGTGGGAACTTGCGGTGAAATTACAGATTCACCCCCACTTCCTTCGCTCCTAATCGGGTGTCGGAAACCGGGGCGTGACAACATGGTATCAGAGCGTAACCGGATTTGAATACCTAGGGACGATGGGAAATGGTTGGATCACATATGGAATTGTGAGGAGTAGGTTGAGTGCATATTGCATGGAAAATTTTTATGTGCTTATTTGTTTCATATGATATGCTACTTATGAAGTATAGAAGTATGTTGAGTACGCATGAAGTGAATTGGACATGACATTCATGTTTTGAATTTTTAAGTATCTTCTTGTCATCTATACAGAAGGATGCCACCAAGAAGAGCTCATGAAGTGACACCGGAAGTGGTCCCTATTGGAGGGGAGCAATTCATGCGCGACATGGTCGCTACTATGCGCCAAATTACGAGGGAAACACAACAAGAAACTCAAGAGGAGACCCAAGCTCCACCTAGAGCAGCTCCTCCTAGTCGGATGATAACGGCGTTGGGGCATGTTAAGAAACATAATCCGCCGTCGTATTCTGGGGGATCCGATCCAATGGTAACGGAAAGTTGGCTAGATGAGATGGTTACACTCCTTAATGTACTTGAAATTGAGGAGGAATTGAAGGTTAAGGTAGCCACTCACTATCTTAAGGATGACGCCAAACGTTGGTGGAAATTCTTGGGAGACTACCGTGACGTGGAGACAATGGAATGGGATACATTCCAAGTCCTTTTCTTCGAGAAGCACTTTCTAGTGACAATGAAAGATAGTATGAGGAGAGAATTCTTTAACCTTGTCCAAGGGACAATGACGGTGATGGAGTATGAGACGAAATTTACCTCATTGGCTCGGTTTGAAAAGGAGATGATCCCAACGGAAGAGCTTAAAATTAAGCAATTCGTAAGAGGTCTCCGAACCTACATACGGGACAAGGTTGGGATTTTAGGCTTGACCAACTATGCAGCAGTAGTGGAGAGAGCATTGATTTCTGAAGAGTTTAGCAATGATAATCAAAGAATAAGAGAAGCACAAAACTAAGCAAGAGGCACGGGATCCCTTACGGATAATCGTGCTAGAAAGAAGATGAAGATTGGTGGGTCATCCTCACAAAGGCAACAAACCCAATCAGTGAGTTCTGTGGCTATACCTTCTGGATCTTTCTGATCGAGGATAGTCTGTTTCAATTGCCAGAAACTGGGACACAGAATGGCTGAGTGTACTCAAGGGCAAGTTCCGTTAGTGGCAGATAAAAAGTGCTACCATTGTCATCAAATGGGGCATATTAGCTGGAATTGCCCACAGAAGAGTAGTGTGCAGGGTGGTACTGGTTCTCAGCAGCGTCCTGTGTAGCCTGTGATTTCACAGTCAGGTTTTAGGGCATTGCCACCACAGCAGACAGCGCCTTCAGTTCAGAGTTCACGGGCACCTACTAGAGGAGCCACGTCTAGTGCTCCCAGTCAACAGTCGGGATATCAGGGTGCAGGACAGCAGGGCCAGAGATCATAGGGCCGTGCTTTTACTCTTGTTCCGGCAGAGACCTCGGCAGGACCGTCAGTGGTCCGAGGTATATTTCTTGTATCTAGCTCGTGGGCTAGGGTTTTAGTAGATTCAGGTGCATCACATTCATTCATATCATATGCATTTTCTTGTGCTTTGGGGTTGGAGGTGTCATCTTTGGACTCGGTTTTATCCATTGATACGCCAGTTGGTGGTAGAGTGGTTTTGAGTGATGTGTGCCGATCTTGCAAGATCGAGATTTCGGGGCATCGACTAGTGTTTGATTTCATTCTCCTTGAGATGTCTAGCTTTGACGTGATCTTGGGTATGGATTGGCTATCGACCTATAGAGCCAATATTGATTGTCATCGGGGAAGAGTGACTTTGTGTACACCCTCTGGTGTTAGTATATGTTTTGTGGGGGAGCGGGATGACTTCTACTTGTCATTTTTGCATGGTTTGCGTGATCAGAGAGGGCTTGGGCATTTCTTAGCGAGCCTACTAGTTGATGGTGGTGATGAGACACTTGGAGAGCTTCCTCGTGTAGTGTGTGAGTTTATGGATGTATTTCTGGGGGACTTGACACAGTTGCCTCCAAAACGGGAAGTGGAGTTTGTGATAGATCTTGCTTCAGGTACCGCGCCCATTTCTATGGCACCGTACTGAATGGCACCGGTGGAGTTAAAAGAGCTAAAGGACCAATTACAAGAGTTACTAGACAAGGGATTTGTACGTCCTAGTACTTCACCTTGGGGAGCTCCGGTTCTTTTTGCTAAGAAGAAGGACGGGTCTTTGCGGCTTTGCATTGACTATAGGAAGTTGAATCGGGCAACGATCAAAAATAAATATCCCTTGCCAAGGATAGATGACTTGTGCGATCAACTTAAGGGTTCGAGGTGTTTCTCAAAGATAGACTTGAGATCGGGCTACTATCAGTTGGGGATTAGAGAGGCGGACATTCCAAAAACCACTTTTGGCACACGATACAGACATTATGAATTTTTGGTAATGCCATTTGGTTTGGCAAATGCACCGGCGGCATTCATGGATCTAATGCATAGAGTGTTCAATGCTTACTTGGACAAGTTTGTGGTCGTGTTCGTTGATTACATCCTAGTGTACTCGTCTTCGGAAGAGGAGCACGAGGGTCACTTGAGGATTGTGTTGCAACTCTTAAGAGAACATCAATTATATGCCAAATATGAGAAATGTGAAATTTGGCTAGCGGAAGTGAAATTCCTTGGGCATGTTGTGTCCAAAGGAGGGGTTTCAGTAGATCCATCCAAGATAGAAGCGGTGATGAGTTGGGAAAGACCTAAGAGCGTATTTGAGATACGTAGTTTCTTGGGATTGGCCGGGTATTATCGGAGGTTTGTGAAGGACTTTTCGCGGTTAGCAGCACCAATGACAAAGCTTACCCGAAAAGGAGTGAAATTTGTGTGGGATGATGCTTGCGAGCATGCATTCATGGAATTGAAGAGTCGGTTGACTTCGGCTCCAGTTTTGATCATTCCAGAACGTGGGTTGGGGTATACAATTTATTGTGACGCTTCACGATTCGATTTGGGATGTGTGCTAATGCAAACCGAACGAGTAGTGGCGTATGGTTCAAGGCAATTGAAAATACATGAACAGAATTATCCGGTACATGATTTGGAGTTGGCGGCGGTGATCTTTGCACTTAAGGTGTGGAGACATTATTTGTATGGCGAGAAGTTTGAAGTGTTCTCAGATCATAAAAGTCTCAAATACCTTTTCTCACAAAAGGATTTGAATATGAGGCAACGGAGGTGGATGGAGTATATGGAGGACAATGACTTCGACTTACAATATCATCCGGGAAAGGCCAATGTAGTGGCGGATGCATTGAGTAGGAAGTCACATGGTAGCTTAGCGAGCTTAGCCATACGGGAATGGAAGATGATGGAAGACATCTCAGAAATGGGATTATATTTCAGTGAGGATGATGGAGTGGCGGTGTTATTTACTCTTATCGCTCAACCAACTCTTGTGAGTAGAGTGATTGAAGAGCAGAGGAAGGATAGTGAGGTTGAGGCTATTCGCACGCAGATTTTGGGTGGCGAAGTAGTGGAAGGATGGACAGTTCATTCAGATGGGAGCATGAAATTCCAAGGGAAGATGTTTGTTCCCTTAGCTTATCGGGATGAGATTCTGAGAGAGTTTCACAACTCGAGGCTAGCAGTACATCCAGGTGGTACCAAGATGTACTATAACCTACGCCGACAGTATTGGTGGAAGGGTATGAAAAAGGATATAGCTCAGTTTGTGGCGAGGTGCCTCATTTGTCAACAAGTGAAGGCCGAGCATCAGAGACCAGCGGGGTTGTTGCAGCCATTGCCTGTGGCTATGTGAAAATGGGAGCATGTCACTATGGATTTTGTGATGGGGCTTCCAAAGTCGAGGAAGGGTCACGACGCAGTTTGGGTGGTCGTTGATAGATTAACGAAGGTAGCTCACTTTATTCCCATTAGAGTGACAGATGATGTGGATACTCTCAGTAGATTATATATTGAGCAGATCCTTAGGCTTCATGGCATGCCAGTTTCTATTGTTTCAGATAGAGACCCGCGATTTACATCTCGATTTTGGCAGAGTTTCCAGGCAGCACTTGATACGGACCTTCATTTTAGTACAGCTTTTCATCCTCAGACAGATGGTCAGTCTGAGCATACTATACAGATTTTGGAGGATATGCTACGGGCGTGTGTACTTGACCTTCGGGGTAGTTGGGAGGATCACCTTCCTTTAGTGGAGTTTGCATACAATAATAGCTATCAAGCTAGCATTGAGATGGCTCCATTCGAGGCTTTGTATGGTAGACCATGTAGGTCACCCATTTGTTGGACTGAGGTTGGAGAGACAGTTTCTTTGGGACCAGATTTAGTTCGGGAAACTACGGAGAAGATCAAGTTGATTCGGCAAAGATTGCTTACTGCTCAGAGTCGTCAGAAAAGCTATGCTGATAGAAGACGGCGACCATTGGCATTTGAGGTGGGAGATCATGTTTTTTTGAAGGTCTCACCACGGAGAGGTTTGATGAGGTTTGGTCGTAGTGGCAAGCTAGTACCACGGTTCATCGGACCATTTGAGATTTTGGATCGGGTAGGAGAGGTTGCTTATCGCTTGGCATTGCCACCGCAATTGTCAGGTGTGCACAACACTTTCCATGTGTCTATGTTAAGGAGGTATGAGCCAGACCCTTCACATGTACTCGATTGGGCAGACCTTGAGGTGGAGGAGGATGTGTCATACGAGGAAAGACCAATTCAGATTTTGGACACTAGAGAGCAAGTGCTTCGGGGAAAGACCATCCCATTGGTTAAGGTGCTTTGGAGGCATCACGGGGTGGAAGAAGCTACATGGGAGCGAGAACAGGAAGTCCGCTCAAAGTATCCCGAATTGTTCACCACTTGAGGTACATTTTAATTTCGAGGACGAAATTCCTATAAGGTTGGGAGGTTGTAGAGACCGTGCCCAATTTTGGCCGGTTTTTCAATTTTTATCATTTACTACTTTAAATGCATTTTAAATGATATTTAACATATTTTGGATGTGGGGAACATGTTTAGAAGGTTAGAATATGGTTTTGGGAAGTTTTGAGAACTTTTGAAAAAGTTTGACTTTTTGGTCAACGGGGGTCCCGGGATGAATTTAAGTGGGTCCGGGAAATCTGGGAAATTTTATTTTTGACTATAGACTAAACGAAATATTTATAGTGTTAAGGAAGTGATTTCGAGTCCAACGGAGTTTTCGAGAATTAATTCCGAGCTCGGGAAGGTACATTAAGTGGCTAGGGGTAAAATGGTCATTTTGCGCCCCTAGGGTTGAGATAAATATCAAAATGGGTCTGAGAAATTTCATTTTACAGATCCCTCTCTCTCTCTACGTATCCCACTTCATCTCTCTCCCTTCTCTCTAGAGTTTGAGGGCCTTAAGGTGTGATTTGGAAGATCTTGAAGAAGGAAAGTGTGTAGGGGACATCAAGGGCATCGGTTTGAACCGATCAAAGTGTCCATTTTGTGAAGTTGAGAAAGCTGGGATTTCTCAAAGTTGGATTCCAAGCTTGGGAATTTGAGGTAGGGGTGCTAGACTCATCTTTACTTTGATTCTATAGGTCACATACTTGTGACATGAAAGATAGATTGGGATTTCTTGAGTTTAGGGTTATGTATAGGTGTATATATGTATACCAATGTGATTATGCATGTATAAATGTCTAGCATGTTGGTTAGAACTTATATATGTTGTGTATGTGCAAATGAGACTATGAATGTTCTTGATGGAAAAATGTGATCTTTTGGTGAAAACATGAAAAATGTGAATTTTTATAGACTTGTGCATGAAAGATATGATTTTCCTTGTTAAATGCATAAGCATGATGATTTTCATGATATGAGTGTGATGGCATTGTGACAATCTTGAGGGAAAGGTAAATGCATTGATTTGACAAAAAAAAATGCATTCATGGTGTGGAATAAGTGCATTGATGTGATTATGTGCACTATGTGAAAAGCGAGTTTTTGGGGTGTGACAACATTGAGAATTAAGGTGAGGGAATGGTCCCTAGGGTGAAAGACCCAAAACTTGGCCAAGAGGAGGTGCTCCCTTCGGATTAGTACCCCGATAAAGCACAAGCAGAGTTTGGGTGCCGAAGAGACCCTTACTATGGATGGAGTGATAAGCTAGTCCCCATTGAAGTGATTTCCGGACTTATGTGGCGTGTGTTATATATATATATTGTGGCTTGCTAAATTGGATATATACATATGTATATGTATGTAAATGCATTGAGATGTGAAGCATCACACATGATTTGAAAAACGTGTTTGTTTATGGGTTAAAAGCATGTATACTTGTCATGTAGACATGTAGGGATTTCATATGCATCCATGCATGGCCGCCTGAGTTGGAGTGGGGTTGGGTGGATCATTCCTACTGAGCTGCAGTGTTGCTCACCCCATATTTATATAAACATTTTCAGATAAGGCGCCAATGGAAGACGAAGCATGATTAGCCCTATGGATATGTTGAGCTTATTTTTGGACTTTTGCTCTTTTGAAATGTAGATAAATGTCCATGCCGGCTTGTGGCATGTAGACAATGGTTGTGGTGTTGCCTTTACATTTGTATCTTCTTTTGTATGTGAAATCCAAATGTAAGTGCCACACTTGTAGGAAAGTGATTTTTTTATAAATGTATGTATAATGGCTTCCTTTATTTAAGACTTGTAGAATGTATGCAAAAAGGGCCATTTGAATTCTTATATGTATGGTTCCATGGATTATGTATGGATTTGGAATTTAAATGGATGAATGCGTTCTTTTGTCTCTTGTATTTTAATTTCGTGGATATGAATGTTTAGAGTTGTGGATTTATGTTGGAATCATGGTTGTAGGATCTCAATGTATAAGTTAGATTGTATGGTTGAATTAATGAAGATCACCTTTGAAAAAAATGAGGATGTTTGGTTCACTTGAAATTTTATGTGCATGGTGGACTTTGGATGAATTTTCCATGATTATACAAGATTTGAGATTCAAATGTGTAGGTTGATGTGTGAGTATGATATTATATCAATGGTAGATGATTTATATGAGATATGAATGATCTAAGGTGGTTTGGTTGAGATTTGGGTTCAATTTGATATTGTATAGGTGTTTGAGAATTTCTGGGCAGTGCATTTCGATTAATCGAAATGGTTGCGAGATTTTATGATTTTTCAGGCTTAATTTTGATTAATCGAAGTCCCAATCTCGATCAATCGAAATATTGCAGGTCCAAGTTACCGAGAGGCTGTTTTCTTCGATTAAAGGGGTCAAAATCTCGATTGATCGAGATTACTATTCACAGCAAGGTTCAAAAATTGTCCAAACTTCGTTTCGATGTAATTTCTTCGTTTTAAATCGTAATTGAGCGTGGTTTTTTTTTAAATGGAGTATTTTTGAATCCTCTATCCAATGGTATAGGTTTCAGAATCAAATTCTATTTGTGTAAAAAGTTGAGGTCCGTAACTTAGTGGTTTATATGTATGGAACCAAAGGTGAAAATCATTTGCAAAGGCCTTTGATGATCTAATGCCACTTAAAGGGTGTTCATATAGAATGCTTCCACAATAGAAATGATTATAATAAGATTAAGGTGTGGGAACTTGAGGTGAAATTACGGATTCACCCCCACTTCCTTCGCTCCTAATCGGGTGTCGGAAACCGGGGCGTGACAGGCTAGTTCATCCACTAGGGTTTTGATGTAGCCCTAACTAAGTATCAATAGTTTAATTGTTCTAATTATTGAAGATTTTTATATTCATGCATATATTGTGTAATTTAGAGGATTCTTCTTATAGAATTGAGTAATAAAAGTCTTATAAATTCAGTTTCAATAATTTCTTATCTTGTCTTATATACTTGATTACTGTTATTGAATTAAACCTCTCTTGTTTTCTGTGATTGTGAGAGTGATTATTACACAATGGTAATTACTAAATATATCATTAAAAGCTTTGATGGATTATGCCTAGAAAAGATGAACCATACTGCACCCTAGAGTAGAGTAGTTAGGCAGATGACTAATGGCAATCAAAGATAGTCCATGACTAAGCTTTAATCATATGTTACCTTCTTGACGGATGAAGGTGAGATTGTAGCCACCAACACCACTTATGCATGATATAATTCCCCATAGTTAGTTCAATTGACCATTGATTGTGAAATTAGTGGTGAAATCAATAACCCTAGATTTATCTCATACTTTCTACTATCTTTAGTTTCTCCTGCTTTATTTTAATTGCTTCATTAGTTAATTAGAATATAAAAATCATCAACCTATTCTTTCTTAATTTAATTAAAATTAATTTCGGACATCCAACTCATTCAAACCATAGTCCCTGAGGTTCGACACCCCTTTCGATAGCCCTATTCTGCAAGGAATTCGTTCTATTGCAAAGTGTGGTAATTTATTTGATACTTTTACCAACGAATCAACTTGGTATTTATGAGGTTTAAATATATGGATTTTGTTGAGTTTATCCATGTTTAGAGTTGTGAAAGAATGTATGGAACTATAAAATGCATTTAGACTTGAGTTAAACAAGTTTTGAACATTTTGGGGAGTTTCAATTGCCTAATAGGACTGTATCGGCCGACCAAAAATATGAGATCCCAAGAGATTGTAAATTGGATACTTGTTTCGGTCGACCAGAAAAGGATTTCAACCGGTCGAAAGGATTCTTTCAGTTGACCAAAACCATTGGCTAACTAGCTAACTAAACTGGGATTGAATTCTAGTGTGTTGGCTAACTGGAGATCAGGTGAACCCAGGTTTCAACCGACTGAAGAGAGCGTCCAACCGACCGAAACTGGACTGGTTTGGAATTTCATAAATTTTGGATTGGGAATAGATATATATAAATGTATAGATCAATGTGGGGCCCATTAGGATGAATAGTGGTGAGTATATGCATATGTAATCATATGTATATGATTAGCTTCTGTAGTTGTAAGGTTTTAGGAATAGTTCATCTGCTTAAATGGACGGACTTACTCTCGAAAATTCGGGCCCATGAATGAGAATTCAAGTGACTCGAATTTTGGGGCATGACATATATAGTGGAGTTAAGTTATTGTTAATAGGCTATTTGAATTAGTTTATGAGATAACTAGTTCAACTAATAGTCCATTGGAGACAAAGAGATTTTGGGCCCAAATAAGATCCTCACCCCTAGCCCATAAATGGAAATTAAACAAGAGGGAGTGGAATAAGTGTATAGGGTGTAGAGAGTTCTTTGAGCACTCCAAGAGAGTGTAGGGATTACTAAGGGCACTCTAATGGGTTTTAATGAAACCTTGTTAAAAACCCTATTTCATGGTGTGCCTCCCTTTTCATTTTAGAGAGGCTTTCTTCTATATAGGATATACATTCTCATGTTTACACGCTTTCTCCCTCAAGGCTCCCATTAGCCTTGGCTTAGAGAACTCATCAAGAGGGTCATATAGGCTATTATTTGGGGGCAAGCACCAAGAAGGATTCATTGGAGGTGGAGATCTGGGAAGACAAAGCTTGAAGGATCTCAACCAAAATTGCCTTCAAGACTTGGAAGGAAGGAGGATATACATACTCCTTGAGGAATATGGTTTCTTATATTTTTGTGTGTGCATTATATGCATTAAATTTTAAAACTCCATGGATTAACAGAACACAAGTTTAATTACATGCTTCCGATTTAAAAACCCATTTTCCAACAATAAGATGGTCAATACTGTAAGAGAATCCATCAATTAGGGGCTCGACGAATACAGGAAAGATAACGAAATGTTTGTACAAGAGTAGTAGAAACCAAAGGGGTAGGAGAATTACCTGGACCTAGTGTGGAGAAAGGACCTGGAGGAGGAGATTGAGCATGATGGCAACATGAATAGACCTACAAAGGATGGGGAGAACTTTGTACAAGTGGAGCAAGAAATTCTGGTACAAAACAATCTTTAAAGATGGGAAGTGGACTGGCAATGGGAGAGGACGCATGCTCAAGAATACATGAGGTAAAGTCCTACATCACAGTGGGATCACCATAAAAAGGAAAAGTTTCATGGAAAGTCACATCCAGAAAATGGTACCTGTATTTAGCCACAAGATCATAACAATGATAGCCCTTAGACATAGCAAAATATCCTAAGAAGATGCACTGAACTAATTTATCATCAAATTTACCACGGGAGGGACTACGATTATGATGAACAAAACACGTACACCCAAACACATAAGGTAAGATGGAGAACAAAGTGTGATCAAGCTAAAGAATTTGAAGATGAGCTTTCCCACCAAGCATGCAACTTGGATTATAGTTTATAAAAAAAAAATTATAGTAAGAACAACCATGTGCCAATAGAATTTAAGCATCAGCATACCATGCAAAAGACACTAAACTACAAACATGAGGTGACAATTTTTATGTTCTGTTAAGGAGTATAGGAACAAGTGAGTTGATGTAAGATGCCTTTTTGATTGAGTTTAGAGTGAAAACCATTGAAAACATACTCATGCTCATTATCAGACTGGATATTATGTATAATAGTATTATGTTGGGGTTTAATGATTTGTAAGAATTAGGTAAATAAAGGGAGAACCTCAATTATTTTTTTTTGGTAAATAAACCCAAGTACAACGAGAGTAATCGTCAATAACTATCACATAATACTGATATCTAGAAAAAATAGTAACTAGAGATCTATTTGATGAGCATCAAATTTTCTACATTTGAACCCTAAAAGTTGCATATAATAATTCATTGGTAATACTTATTTAGTGTCTTTAATGCTAGTTTTGAGTTTACTTGCTTTTGAAGTGTTTAAGTGTAATTTCGACTGGAATTAGTACAATTAGGCCATTATTGATGCATTAATAGAGAGGAGATGAAGCATGATCCATTAAATGAATTCATATTGAAGATCCAAAGCCAAATGGATTGAAGAATTAGCCTAAAAATAAGTTGAATTGAAAAAAAATGTATCAGGCTTGCTTATACATGAGACTAGGCCAAATTGGACATTCTGCCAAAACAGCACACGTGTGCCTTTGAAAGGCGATCATACGCCTTTGCACCAGTAGTTGCATAAAACTCTTGTTTGACAGGATTCAAACCCTATTCTATTGGAGAGATGAGGCAGAGTTGAGAGTAACTAGAGTGGCAAATTTGGAGCTATTTTTCCAGAAAAGAAAAGACATGAAGACGACAATTTCATCTTGATCAAGTCTTGGATTCAAAACATACATGGCTAGATCTCTTTCTAGGGAGTTGATGTAACCCTAATATTTCCTTCAATGGTTTAATTGAATTTTAATTTTGGGAGGTTTATTCTATGTATTGATTGCATAATGAGGATAAGAACAATAGTTGTATTATTGCTTTCAAATTTTAATGGTTTACGTTCAATTCTTAATTGAATTTTATTCTTCTTTTAGTCTATATTTAGTTTTGGTTGACATAAATCCTTTTTATTTTCTGTGATTTTAAGGAGGAAATTATGCAATGGTATTTCATGATTGCTTAAGTTAGGGTTTGATAAACCATGCTAAGGGAAGATGAACTATGCTACATGTTAGTTTAGTTTGGTTAGTATAGTTAAGTAAATAGTTCAGGTTGACCAGCGATAGTTTATACTTAGTTTAACTTAAATGAACCTTTCCAATAATTTTGATGTGAGCTTGTAGCCACTCAACTTGAAAATACATAGATTAATTTTCCCAAGTTAAAAGAAATTGATCATTGTTGAGAAGTTGGTGGTAAAGTTAATTTTCATAAATTTCTCTCCTCTTGATTATTTTAATTTACTTAGTTTACACTTGGTTTTTATTTCATTTTTAATTAGTTTAAGTACACAAACAATCAATTAATCTCTTCAATTGGATTAGAATTAAACTTGAAAGTCAAGCAACATAACCGTTCTACTTAACACAAGTCCCTGAGGTTTGACAACCCTTTTCAATAGCCCTATTCTACAATGATTCATCCTATTGTGAAGTTATAATTTTAATTGACACACTTAACCACACATCAGTGTTTAAGATCTAAGTCTTGAGTGGTTCAAACTCCAGAAGTAATTTGTCACGCCCCAATTTTCCAACACCTGGAGAGGCATGAAAAATGGGGGTGATCGAATGAAATCTTAACACCTTGTAACTACAACAAACCCTGATACCAGATTTCACACCCTGATTTCCAACACCCAGTTAAGAGGGAGAGAAATGGGGTGAATAGTGAAGGTCAACCGTTTCTCACTCATGAATTCCTCAATTCTTGAGTTCGATATCATTATTGATTGGGATATCAACTTGAATCTTATCTTATTGGAAAGACGATTCAACGATAATCAATTTTAAAGAAAATAACCCTCAATTTTGATTTAAAACAACGAAACTAAACCCATTAGAAGTTTGGACTAATATTTGAACCTGCTGTGAAAAAGTAACTTCGATTAATCGAAGTGGGGCCTTCGATTAATCAAAGATACGATTAATCGTTGGTGTATTGAACCAACAATCATAACATGCTAGTTTTTGAGGTCCAATTTCTTCAGAATTACGATTAATCAAAGAGGGGTAGGTCTTCGATTAATTGAAGCTTTGCAATTAATCGAAAAGGAGTTTTCGATTAATCGTAGGCATTCGACATAAAATCCTATTGTTCCACACTTAGTCAATTTCACATTCACTTCTCATCACTTAACATGTATACATTTTCCTTAATTCGAAACACACCTAAAATGGTCCATAGCATGCATAACATGATCAAATTATAAAACTTTCATATCCAAAGGGATCCAGCCCACAACTAGACGTACACAATGGGATTCAAAATCACTTCTCATTCATTCATTAATTCTTCAAAAGCTATAAACATGCCAAACATGACTAATACATATGAAGTTCAACATTTCTAGAAAAGTTCACATGCTACAACCCAACATTGACATCAATATATATATATATATATATATATATATATCCAAAAGAACTCTAAAAACTTCTCTTGAGCACTCTAAACATTATCCTCCATCAGTGCTTTATCTGAAAAAAAGGTTTGGGAGAGGGAGATGAGTATACAACTAGCCTAGTAGAGATGATCCACCCAACTCAAGAATGCCTCGGGCAGCCATGCATAAATGCAAATAATACTTCTATACACTATATGGAATGCTTCAAGATTCTTATGCTCAATTCTTATCCAACAAGAAAAACAGAATGAAATCACATTCACAATTAAACTCAACACCCCATATACTCTGAAGTCAAACCATATGGGGACTTCTGATTATCACATCCATAGTAAGTGTCTGATAAGTGTTGAATGTTATACATTATTGCACCTTTACTTATGTATTTTGATCCCATAGCTGCATATATTGTATAGTTTTTACATATTTTTATGTATTTAATGATTTCGGCGTAATTCGACTCCTTTATTAGTTCGAGAATACATTCCTATGTCCTGTCATACTTCATGAAAAGTCTACATCAAGGAATAGTGAATGACGTGTCAAAATTGGAGTCAAAAAGTAAGAGAGTTGAAGATCTGCAGAAGAATGAGAGATCGATGCATCAAAGTCCCTACTTTGATGTATTGCCCAAACCTGTTGAAGATATTTTTTTGTAGATATTTTCTCCAGTTGGCACTTGTCCAATTTTGCTTGGATAAAGCCTTGCACATAATTTCTATGATATTTTGAGCCTCAGATCAGTTATATAGGTAGAAAATATGTAATAGAGAGAAATATCACAATTCTTGTAACAGAGAACATCTATAGAATTCTAGAGAGAGAAAGTGAAGTTCTAGAGATGGAAAGCTTCAAAGAGGGCTTCGTAAGGCCTTGAAGGCCATTTTGAGCATGGGATCATCTCTGTCTATAGAGTGCTTCTAGCCCACCATGATCAACTAATCCTTCTCTAGGGTTTTTACAAACCCTAGTTTTGTAAATATGTTCTAATTTCAATAAATTAGGAATTTTTAGGTATTTTGTGTATATGTCTCTTGCCTTGAGCCTTGTATTAATATAAGTTTACAAATTCTTCATATTCATGTGTTGTAATTTATCTTCTTGTCTTAGAAATGCTTAAATTTCTCACATGATCTTCAAACACTTGTAAGTTTCATAAGGACTACAAGTGATGGATTGAGACTAGTTTTCACTATAACATGCATAGCTGGATTTGCATAGTCCATACTTAAAGATGGTGATTTAGCTACATTAAGTAGTTAGCTAATTAGGTAAGTAGGTATGTAGAGAAATCACACTTATCAAAGATGAGTTATAGTATATTAAGGTGTATGCATTCTCTTGGTGACGTTGTTGTATGTGGGACTTGTCAACGCGTCATTTAGTACACATTTGCATGAATTTCCCCAATTTATTATAAGTGTGACATACTACGAGGCCAGTGGGGAAGTCTAACCCTAGTCCTTTATTCTTCTCTCAACTGATGTATTTAAATTATATTTTATGCTTTCAAAGTAGAGTAAGAAAACAACCCACACATGATTGTGATTTAAACAAGAACCAACCCTCGACCTTTAGCGAGTTATACCGACGTAGTCTCTATGGGATCGACACCCTCAACTTAGAGCCCTATCCTTCAAGGATTCGTTCTATTGTGAGTGGTAAATTTATATAGTGTGAGTAGCGCACTAGCGAAGCACAACATTGTCCCTAAGAGACCACATACTCTGCTTACGCCTTACGGGTTACTAATCCGACGGTAGCTGTAAGGACCGGAATAATTTTGACCGGTTCCGGGTGAATTTTGACCGGATTAAATCTTTTTTTTGGATTAATTTAAATTTCAGAAAGGTACTGAAATATATATATATAGATGGAGTATATATATATATAGTGGGCCTGTATGTGATTATACAATAAATGAGGTGCACATATATAATTAATTATATCTATATGGGAGAGTGTGAGTATATACATCCATATGTGTATTGTGTATGTATATCGGACTTAGGTGAAATAAAATACATGGGATACATGTATTGGGTGTATGGTGTAGTATATTATATATATATATATATATATATATAATATGTGTGGATCAAAAGATAAGAATAGGATAAGAAATGAGAGGAGGAGAGGGAATCTGCCGAAAAAGGGAAAGAAGAAAAGAAAGAAAATAAAAAGAAAAGAAAGAAAAGGAAAAGAAGAGAGAGAAGGAGAAATTGGTGAAATAGAGGGTGACACTGAGAGAGGAGAAGGAGCTTCAGTGCTCCGACGGCGGCTCGGTCGTGGGGCTGTTAGCGACTGTCCATGGTGGTGACAGCCCGATGATCGGCACTGGCGGTTGTGATCGGCGTAGGAGGCTAAAGATGTTACGAATGAGGCCTTGGTGGGTCTTACATGGTTCGGCTGGAGTGGTGGCTGAAGGCGGTCGCGACGGCTGGAGGAGGCCGAGGTTGGTTCAATTTTGGACTAAACTCAGCTGAGTTCAGCTTGGCTCGGCCGTAGCGGTCTGATTGGGCAACGGTGGTCATGACAGTGGCTGTTTCGGCGTGGTTGTGGCTAGGCACATCTGGGTCTATTCACGGCGGTAGCGGCTGGCCGTGATGGTGCCAATGGGACTGACTGGCTTGGATCGTTGGGTCCGTTGAGGTGAGTCGATTGGGTCCAATTGTTTTGAGATTTTTGGTGGTCGTGAAAGATGGGTTTGTTTCCATTTATTTTTGGGATGGTTGATGGCTTGGGGTGGTTTGGCCGAATATGATGGTGGTGATCGACTGATTGTTAAGGTTGCTTTATTGACAATTCTGGATAGTTTCGGTGAGGGATTTGCAGTCGTTTGGGTTGGTGTATGTGCTGAGAGGGAGCGGGTCAACCGTGGAGGGTGGTTGGTGGTTGCGAGTGGCTGCCATGGGAGGAATTGGGCACTCACGAATGTTCAGACAGCCTATTTTGGTGGTTCCACGAGTTGAGTTCATGGCTTTTCTTTGGTTCAGTTATGGTGTATGGTGGTTCCATAGGTGGGGTTCTATGATGGGTAATTCTGGCTAGAGAAGTGGGTTCCTTCATGGCAAGTGGTTGGGTATGGCCGCTAGTGGTCAACGTTGTGTGAGGTGGCTCATGGTGGCGTGGGCTGCTCAGTTTTGGTGTTGGGCTTTCGCAGCTGATGGTGGTGGTGGGTTGGTTGTTCAGTGCCAGTGATGGTGCTTGGATAATAATGGGACTCACTGCCATGAGAGGTATTAGTGTGACCGTGGTAGCTTCGGTTGGCTTTTGGTAGCAGTTTGACTCAGTTGTGGAGGTGTTTTTGGTAGTGGGTTCGGACGGTGGTATCAGGCTGTTCACGGTTGTTCGGACAGTCTGGTTTGGTGGTTTTGAATGGTGCCGAAACTTGTGGGACGTGCATTTGATATATATATATATATATATATATATAATGGTGGTGATACGTATGTACATATATATATGGATGATGGTTTGTGCATTGGGCTTAGGCCTTGAGTTTGTGTTAGATTTCCAATGGAACTAGAAGTGGGCCCAACTTGATTTATTGATTAGGTTTGGTATAGCTTGAGATTGAATTTGGACAGTGGGTGATTTGAAAAAGGAAATGGATTGTGAGAAGATGGTGAGCTTGGGCTGCCAACTTGGATTAAAACTGGGTCATTTGAAAATGGTTTTTGAACTGGGCTCCTAATATAAATTGGGCCAAGCATGGAAATTGAAAAGGAAGGGAAAATGGTTCAGTTGGATTAGTGGTGTGGACTACGACATTGGGCTGGATTGAGATCGGGTTTGGACCGCTTTGCAGATGCGGACTTAGCGAAAGCGGGACCTAAGGCAAGTTGATTCTTACCTCTATCTCCTATGTATATTTTAGTTATGTTGGTTAATTTTTACATATGTTCCTAATTTGATCATATGTGGTGTTTGTATATATTTATATACATGCATATATATACATAAAGGTGGATATGGTATATACGTGGGATGTAAGGATATATATATATATATGTGTGTGTGTGTGTGTGTGTGTGTGTGTGTATACATATATGTGGTGGGAAGGAAAGCATGTTATACTGTTTAAATGCATGTGCATTGTATCTAAAATTTGCTACTTGTTGAGTAGGTGATGTGGTATTTGATTTACATTGTTCATGTAATGCTTCTATTCATATATGTTTTCTATACATATTATTGTCGGATGTGTATTGCTTTTAAGCATGTTGTAAATGATTTTCATAAGTCATGTGTAGTAGATTTTGTATGTTCATATGTGCTAGAGAAGCCATATACATTGTTGGTTCGTGCATGCTAAGAGGAGCATGGTCTTAAATATTGTGATATATTTAAGTGCATGTATATTTTTGAGAATATGTGATACCTACTGCAGCGGTGATAGTATGGTTCTACATACCTTGTTGGGCCATTGAGCTCACCCCCTCCCAGGTTTTGCAGGTATTGCTGATTACGGAGTCAGTTGGAGAACTGATGGTATTGATGGTAGAGGTGGTGGTTAGATTCCTTATAATCTAGTTTATGTCCAAAATATTTGATGATGTTATACATTTGGATTAAATGTAAGGAGTGATTATGTAAATTCAGTTCCTTCAGTTGTATTTTATTCATGTGATGTATGTATATAATACGGACATTCAAGGACTGAAACCTCTATATGTTTTTTTACTGTATTATGTATATTGTAGAATTGTTGGGGGGACACGTGCCCAGAAGTGTCCATTTTGAATGTTAGATATAAATGTTGGGGGGGCACGTGCCCAGAAGTGACCATTTTTATTTTTAGATGTGAATGCTGGGGGGACACGTGCCCAGAAGTGTCCATTTGAATTTAAAGCAGGTATAACATGCCAGGATCTGATTATTTAGAATAGGTCATGCCCAATTTTTGTGAAAATAATAGAAATTTGAGGTTGTATGATCAGGTGATGGTTATATCGTTAGGGTGATCTCACGGAATTCACACCTCGGTTTTCGGGCCTCGGGAATTGGGGCATGATAGAATGGTATCAGAGCGCTAGGTTGGAATACCTAGGGACGACGGGTGATGGACATATCATGTGTATGGTTGAGAATGTTGGATTATGTACCTGATGCCAGAATGGTATCTATCAGAGCTTAACCAGGTTTGAATACCTATGGATGACGGGAAAGGGTTAAGCCACATGTTGGATTGGAAGGGTTTGATTATTTTCTGATTGCTATTCGAATATTAGGTTTAAGACCTTGGGTATCAAGTCATGGGTATGAATACCTAAGAACGAGGTGTAATAGTCCAGTTATGTGATAGATTGGAGTTATGAGATGACGTGTAAATTGTCAGGTCTATGGTATGGATACCTGGAATAAATGATGAGAGATGATTGTGAACTCATTGAGGGTGAGGATTGAGCCATCCTAGTGTGTACAAGAGTACTAGAGGAAACTGGGTCATGCATTCATGCTTGCTCAGGCAAGGGATGTACCGGAACCATGTGTGGTCAATGGTACTTTCCTAGTGTTAGCCCGAAGGCTAGGACATTGGGTTGTTTAGATGTATTACATCCCATATCATACATTCTATGCGCTTATTTGATTTAACATGCTATATGTTATATGTTATGTGGAATATGTGATTCATATGACTGAATATTTGCACTTGAGTGTTTCATTTTCGCATTGCATGACTTGTAGTGACATGTAGTCACACCTAGAAATTTTGGTTTTGAGAATTAGCAAACCTGGGCTTCGAGCGAGTTGTGACGCTGTGATGAACTTTTAGACTATGAGTCTAGGATTGATGTAGCTATGTTATAGTATTGCAATAAATTTTGGACTATGCCAGAATGGCATGCTAGTTGGGAAACCATGATTGACCGTGATGGAACCGAGGTTGGAAAGACAAGTATGGCACGTTGTCGAGGTTGGGCTAACGAGGGAAAATGGCCCGGTCGGACATTTTTCTTTGATTAGTACTTCTCTTACGATGTGTTAGGTCCAAGTGATTGTGGGATTGAGTCGATAAGGTTTGACAAATAAGGAAATGAAATTTGAGTATTGTGAGTATAGAAAATTTTGCTCATAAATGAGTGTATAATTGAGATTGTGATGACGAGAGTAGGTTAGTTTAAACCGCTCTTGAGGTTGTGAGTTCCTGTACATGATAGAGTACTTGAAGGAACATGTGATATTCTTGGAAGGGTTCAGACCCTAGGATGATAATTGTGATACCGTCATTGAGACGCAGTTTTGTCTACTGACACATCAATTAGAGGATCGATCTCATGTGGACGCAGTTTTGTCTGTTGACCTATCCATTGTGGAGACCCTTGTCATTGGGGCGCAGTTTTGTCTATTGATAAGGTGGTGGTGACTCTGGGCGAAGTTTTGTCCATTGTCCCATTTGGGTGGCGTTGTCAATTGGACGTAGTTTTGTCTATTGGCACACCAATTAAGGATTGGAGTCATATGGGCGCAGTTTTGTCTATCGACCTAATCATTGTCACTTAGACGCAGTTTTGTCTATTGACAAGTGGTGGTGACTCTGGGGGCAGTTTTGTCCATTGTCGCATATGAGTGATGTTTTCATTTAGACACAGTTTTATCTATTGACACAGGTGGTGACTTTGTGTAAGGACCGAAATATTTTGACCGGTTCCGGGTGATTTTGGACCAGACCGATTTTTTTTCGAATAAATAAAAAATTCGAAAATATGTTATAAATATATATATATGGAATTATATATATATTTATATGAAGTTGGAGAATATAGATATATATATATATATGGGAATATATATATATATGCACATGGTGGGTCTATATGTAATTATAGACAAGTATAGAGGGACCTATATATTTATATAAGTAAGTGTGGAAAAATACATGTGAATACATGTATTGTGTGATATTATGTATATATATATATATATATAAATAATATATATATATATATTTGTGTGGAGGAGGATAAGTAGGCAAAAGTTGTGGTTTACAATTAAAGAAAGAATAAGGATAAGAGGAGAGTGACCCAAGTGGGTCGGCTGACTAAGAGAAAAGAAGAAAGAAAAGAAAAGAAAAGAAAAGAAAAGAATGAAGAAAAAGGAACAAGAAGAGAAGAGAGAGAAACCGAGAGGAGAGAGAGAAGCCGAGATCGGGGAGAGGGAGGCGACGGTTCCAGCGCTGACAGTGGTTGCCGCCGTCCATGGTGGCCACGGCCCAGTGGCAGTGGGCTGTTGCGGAGCTCGGTTCCTCGATCCTTGGCTTTGCGGTTCGATGGAGGGCTGTTCGCGAAGGGGGTTGTTCGCGGCAGGGATTTGTGGGTTGGGTTCACTGGTGGTGGGCCGGCGACGGCGGTTGGTGGCAGCTGTTCGATGGTGGTTTGGATGCTCGGTTCGGTGGTCGAGCTTCTCGATGGTTGGGAATGGTGCTCAGACCATGTTGGGTATATTTTGGTGAGCTCCGGCAGCGGCTGGGGCTGGTTTCACGGTGGGTTGTGCCGAGGGTGGTGAACCCCGGCAGTGGTGGTGCTTGGTTGGGGTTATTCCAACCATGGTGGTGGCCGGAGATGGGTTCTTCGCTGGTAAGGTTAATATGGCTTGTTTGGGCTGTGGTTGGTCCGATTCTTTTTTTTGGGTTTGTTCCAGTTGGATTTTTGAAGCTTTTGATGTGGCTTCAGCAGGTGTGTCCCGGCGGTGGACAGCCGGGGAAGTTGGTGGAAATAGGCGGCTTCCGATGGGTTCTCCATGGGGGTTGCGGTTGATGTTTGGTCTCGGTTTGGGTTCGATTGTGGCCGGTTGTGGGTCTTTGGGTTCGAATGGATCTTTGTGTTGGGTGACCGAACGGTGGTTGGCTGTGGGTTTGGTCCTTGTAGTTGTTGGTTCTGACGGAGTTTCAGAATTAGGTTTTGGATGTAGTTGATGGTTTTAGTTTGGGGCATTGAGTGGCTCACGGCTGTTTGTGGCTGGTGGAGTTTGGTTGGCCGTACATAATGGCCGGTTTGGTTTTGATCTATGGTGGTTTCCGGCAGTGGTTGTTGAGTTCTGGAGATGGCCGGGCTCGTCCACGGTAACTTTGATAGTGGACTCGGGTGGGGCCATGGTAGCGGATTGATTTGGTTGCTAGTGGTTTTGATCGTGTGTGGGTGACACATGGGGTTCGGTTGGCAACTCAGGTTGTGGTTTGTTTTGGGTAGCCGAACGAGAGGGATTCACAACTGGTTATGATTTTGCCAGACTTTCCCCACAATGACAGCCATGGTGGGACTACCATGGGAGGATTGAGTTGGATCGGTTATGTGGGCTTTGACACGGGACTGGACCGGACTTGGAGATGGACCGCTTTGCAGGCACGGATCGGTTGAGAGCGGGACCTAAGGCAAGTTGATTCTTGCCTCTATCTCATACATATCTTTTACGTACGTTGAGTAATTTACATATGTCTTAATTTAATCATATGTGGTATGTGTATATACATATATATATATATAAGTGCTTATATATATGTGGGTGGATGTTGCATACGTGCGGGATGTGGGGATATATGTATATATGTATATATATATATATATACATATGTGTAGTTTTGGGAAGCGATGGCATGTTAAATTTAATCGCTTAATTGCATTGTGATATGCTGATTGAGATCATGTAAAAAGTATGCTAAATTACATGCACGTTTAGCTATGTGTTGTATTGTATGCATATGTGGTTTTTATGCATGGTGTTAAATATATATGTGATTATATATATGGTTGCAGTGATAGAAATGCATGATAAGTATGAATGTAACTTATGGCGAGCATTTGAAAAGCATGAAACGTGCTAAGTGTTTTATATGTTCTTGATACATATGTGGGTGATGTAATATATATGTGTATATATACATTGTGATTGGAATGCATGTTAGCTACTTGTAGTGAATACATGCATTGAATGAGAGCATGACTGTATTTATGCTAGCGTAGGTGCATATGTGACTTATACGCATAATTTGACATATATGTGCTATATGTGTTGGAATGTGATGAGAGGCATGCTAAATACTTCTTTTTAGTATTCATAAGCATGGGTTGAAGCATGAAAGTATTATGCTGTGTATATATGCATCCATATTGCATGTATAGGAGGGAAATGACACATATGTGGTTATATATAGGTTTATGTGGAGATGAAATGCATGTTATGTACTTTTAACTAGTTTAGGCATTGTGAGGCATGAACATTGAAATGTTTAGTTATTATATGTTCGAAATGCATATATGGTGCCGTTGTGAGGAAACGGGGAAGTGTGGTTGAATTACCTAGAGTAGGTAAATAATTGGTGGCGGTGCTGATATGGTCTAACCACCTTGAACCATTTAAGACTCGGTGACGGTGCTGATATGGTCTAATCATCTTGAGTCAAAATAAGCTCAGTGGCGGTGCTGATATGGTCTAACCACTTTGAGCCACCTAATACTCGGTGACAGTGCTGATATGGTCTAATCACCTTGAGTAAACAAATAATTGGTGATGGTGCTGATATGGTCTAATCACCAATGGGCAAACCAAAATATTGCCCCGGAAGTATGACGTTGGCGGAGTAGGTCAAGGTCGTGAGATGGTTGTGGGAGGCGTTCCAAGTCACATGATTGGTTGAGAATCATGTTAGGATATCGGTTGAGCCCGAGAGAGAGACAAGTGTGTGAACTTGCTTACATTATCGATTGTGAAGCATGCTATGTGTTAAACGCATTCTTATATATGCGTTGTTTGTGACAGAACATGATATATGTTGGATATCTATTGCTTTTACGCATGTTATATGGTTTAAATGCATCTTTATTGCATTTGGGATGTGCTACTTGACGAGTAGGAGATGTGGTAGTTGATTTACATCTGTTATGTAAATGTGTTGACATATATGTTCTATATACATATTGGTGCTGAATGTTTACTGCTTTCAAGCATGTTGATAATGATTTCTAAAATCATGTGTTGTGGATTATGTATGTTCATATGTACTAGAGTAGCCATATACATCATTGGTTCATGCATGCTAGGTGGGGCATGGTCTTAAATATTGTGATATATTTAAGTGCATGTATATTTTTGAGAATATGTGAGGATCGACCTGGTGCAGCGGTGATAGTATGGTTCTACATACCTTGTTGGGCCTTTGAGCTCACCCCCTCCCAGGTTTTGCAGGTATTGCTGAGTGCGGAGTTAGTTAGGGGACTGACAGCACCAGTTGCAGAGGTAGTAAGTAGATTCCTTAGAATCTAATGTATGTCCAGGATAGTGGATAGATAGATGCTTTACATTTGGATTAAATGTATAAAGCGATTTATGTTGATTCAGTTCCTTCAGTTGTTTTTATTCATGTGATGTATGTATTTAATACGGACATTCAAGGACTGAGGCATGTATATTCATAATTGTATTATGCATGTTGTAAAAATGTTGGGGGGACACGGGCCCAGAAGTGTAGAGACCGGAACCAAATTTGACCGGTTTTCAAAAATTTTCATCATTTTTGCTATAAATGCATTTTCAATGATGTTTTGGATGTTTCGAGAGTGGAAAACATGTTTGGACACATGTTAGGGGGTTTTTGGAAGTTTTCAGAAAATTTGGAGAAGTTTGACTTTTTGGTCAAACAGGGGCCCAGGATGCGGTCCACGTGGGCCCGGAAATCTGGAAAATTTCCGGAAAATAATTATTTTTGATTTTGAGTGTAATGAAATGTTTAATGAGTTAAGGAAGCGATTTCGAGGCCGTAGGAGTTTTCGAAATCGAAAAAGGAGCCCGGGAAGGTACGTTAAGTGACTTGGGGGCATTTTGGTTATTTTGCGCCCCTAGGACTGGAGTAAATATCCCAGGGAGATCTGAGATCTCATTTCTCACGGTTCCCTCTCGCTCTAAACATTTCCCTCTTCATCCCTCCACCTTCTCTCTACATTTCGGGTGCATTCGGCTTGGATTCGTGATTCGCCGAAGAAGGAAAGTGTGTAGGGGACGGCTAGGGCTTCGGTTTGAACCGAACAAACTCGATTTCCGGCAAGGTGGACATCGCTGGAAATTTTGGAGATTGCTTGGATAACTTCCAAATTCGAGGTAGGGGTGTTTCTTCTCTTCTAGTTGTCGATTCTAGGGTTTTGGGTGGTTCGGAGAGGTTTTCGGTTGAGTTTGTATGTGAGAGAGATGGGCAAGTGATCGGCATTGAATGTTGCACATTCTAACCTCTTAATTTATATATTTTATTCTCTTAGTGGTAGATTATTTTGTTATTTTACTTTGTTTTAGTGTTTTCTGTATTTTCAGGGCCTTAATGATTATTTCAATTAAAACCGTGATTTTGGGCTTTTAAAGATGACATGCAAAATGGTTAGATGAAGCCTACATCAAATGGATCCATTGAACTCCATATTTTAACTCAAATCAGCCCAAGAAAGAGGTCCAAGAGAATTACAGCTGCTTAAGAAGGTTTCGGGCCTGAAGCCCAAATCTGCGCATAATGCAGTCTTAATCCCGTTTTGGAAAACGGACCAGAAGTCTTATTTCCGAGCCTCAAATCGACATAATTCTCGCTTAGGGTTGAACGAAATTTGATTCTGCACACTTTTGTATTTCACGAAAATTCTGTGAATCGGACTTCTAGTGGGTCAAAAGTCGGGCCGAAGTCAGCAGGAAAAACCCACCTGATTAGTGCTGCGGGAAACCCTAATTAATTCCTAATTGGATTAGGACTTTGGTGAATTCTCTTGGGGAATAAAAGGAAGACTTGGAGGCTGAATTGGGAGAGCTTACACAGAGATTGGAGAGTCTGAGAGGGCTGAGAAGAGAACAGAAACATATTGCAGAGCCATTGGAGAACAAAGTCATATGCGTAATTCAGAAAGATGATGTCTTCTTCCTCAACAGTTGAAGCTTCTTCTTCTACCATGAGCGGCTAGTTCATCCACTAGGGTTTTGATGTAGCCCTAACAAAGCATCAATGGTTTGATTGTTTTAATTATTGGGGACCTTTATATACATGCATAGATTGTGTAATTGTGAGGATTCTTATTAATGAATTGAGCAATAAAAGTCTTGTAAATTCAATCTCAATGATTTCTTATCTTGTCTTAGATATTTAGTTGTTGTTATTGAACTCAATCTCTTTTGTTTTCTGTGATCATGAGAGAGATTATTACACAATGGTAATCACTGAATATATTGTTATGAGCTTTGATGGATTATGCCTAGAGAAGATGAACCATACTGCACCCTAGATTAGAGTAGTTAGGCAGATGGCCCATGCCAATCGAAGATAGTCCATGGCTTAGCCTTAATCATATGTTATCTTCTTGACGGATGAAGGTGAGCTTGTAGCCACCGACACCACTTATGCATGATGTAATTCCCCTATAGTTGATTCAATTGACCATTGATTGTGGAGTTAGTGGTGAAGTCAAACACCCTAGGTTTCTCTCTTATTATCTTCATTATCTGTTTACCTTTGATTTATTTTATTTTATCTTTTTAATTAGTTAAAAATCAGAATTCTTTTCTTATAAATTTAATTAGAATTAGTTCTGTGTTCCAACTCATCAGAACATAATCCCTGAGGTACGATACCCATTCATTTCGATAGCCCTATTCTGCAAGGAATTCGTTCTATTGCGAAGTGTGGAAAATTTTAATTGATATACTTTTTGAGTCACACTCACACACGAATCAGCAAGGGGCTGAATTTTTATATTTCCTCTTCCCTTGTGATTATGCATTCTAGATAGATCCATCTTGATGAATATATGATGTGTGGGTTGAATATGTGCAAAGTGTGCAAAAATGAGAGCATGATTAGCTATGTTGTGTATTATATGCATATGTAGGTTATGTGTATTTTGGGGTGCAATCATATGATTATATGTTGGTTATGTGTGTGTATAAATGTTGAATGCATGCTAGGTTATTTTATAGCAAGTGTGTGCATTGTTGAAGTATGATCAAAATATGCTAGGTTGTGGTTTGTAGGCATATGAGAGTGATATGCATGCCTTATGACATATATGTGACCATGTGTTGTTTTGAATGTTAGAATGCATGCTAGGCCTGTTATAGCATTGATATGCATTGAAAAACATGATATATGAATGAGTGCATTCATACTTGGATTGTATGTTGTCGTGTGCATGAAAGCATTTTACATGCCATGTAGTGAGGGACATGTAGGTCGGTGTCGGGTCGGCACCTAGGAGGGGAGGGGCATCTCTACTGAGCCGCAGTGTTGCTCACCCCGCTCCCCCAAACATTTTTTTTCAGGTAAGAAGCCGAGAATGGATGAAAAGAGCTTGCTTCCTTACTTGGAGCATTTTGGTGCATTTTGGGGATCTTTTGAGATATATGTATGGATTATGTTTTTGGCTATCCATGCCGGCATGTGGCATGTGGATTATGTTGATTTATAGTTACATTCACGATATATGTAACTTGTTTATTCATTTGAATCCTTATGTGTATGGTTTCATGGATTTTATATGAATTTGGAGCTTAAATGGATGAATGTATCCTTTTGTCTTTTATATCTTGAACTCTTGGATATGAAGGTTTTGAAGAGTGGATTTATATTGGAATCACGGTTGTAGGATTTCGATGTGTGAGTTAGGTTGTATGTATGAGTTGATGAATATGATCTTTGGAAAATGAGGATGGTTCATGCACTTGAATTTTATGTGCATTGAGAATTTAGGATGAGTTTTCTATGATTATACAAGATTTGAGATTCAAATGTGTAGGTTGATGTGTGAGTATGACTTTATATCATTGGGGGATGATTTATATGTTTTATGAATGATCCAAGGTGGTTTGGTTGAGATTTGAGTTCAAATGGATCTTGTATAGGTGTTTGAGAAATTCTGGGCAGTGCATTTCGATTAATCGAAATGCCCGTTTCGATTAATCGAGATGCCCATCTCGATTGATCGAAATGGTTGCGAGTTTTTATGGATTTTTAAGCTTTATTTCGATCAATCGAAGTCCCAACTTCGATCAATCGAAATATTGCAGGTCCAAAGTACCGAGAGGGTGTTTTCTTCGATTGATAGGGTCAAAATCTCGATTAATCGAGATGAATTTTGATTGATCGAGATCCAATTTCGATTGATCGAAATTACTATTCACAGTAAGGTTCAAAAATTGTCCAAACTTCGTTTCGATGCCATTTCTTCGTTTTAAATCGGAATTGAGCGTGGTTTTTTTTGAAATTGAGTATTTTTGAAAGCTCTATCCAATGGTGTAAGCCTCAGTTTCAGATTCCAAACACAGAAAGTTTTGAGGCTCGAAAGTGAGTGATTTTCAAAGGTGTGGACATGTAAATGTTCTTTAAAGTGTGTGAATCAATGTAGGACCCATGGGGATTGGTTGAGGAGTGGTTGTGTGCATTTATATGCAACAGTTAAGTTAAGCTTCCGCTGAAAATGAGTGTAATGAGGGTTCACTGGATTTAAATGGACGTTTAACCTCCGGTTCTCCGAGAATTAGAAGTCGGGGCATTATAGCTTGGTATTAGACCTTGATACTATCGCATGAGTATGCTTGAGATAGTTCATGGGGTTGAGTGAATGGGTTCACACTCGGGATTCGGGGTCGGTCTGGGGGAGTCCTGGAGGTCCGAATTTCGGGGCGTGACAGAATGGTATCAGAGCGCTAAGTCAGAATACCTAGGGACGACGGGTGGTGTTCAGATAACATTTGAAATTATGAGGGTTAGATCAAGTCTCTGATACCAACAGAATGGTATCAGAGCTCTAGGTCAGAATACCTAGGGACGACGGGTAATGGTTAGATCATGTAAGGAGTTGTGAGGCCAACAGGGAAGGTTAACCCACATTTTGAGTGGAAGGATTTGATGATTTATAGGCTTATGACTTTGAACTTATGATCCTAGAATTGATGTTGTGAGGGTAAGTTGAGACTAAGTGCAGGTTATCGGAAATTTTATGTGCTTAATTGTTGATACAACATGCTAGGTTACATGTGGTACGTGCATGAAGTGTAAGAACAATGTGTTGGTTTAGACATATGTAGTGATTTGAGGTTGTCTGAATAATTGGTTTGACTACCTTTGGACTATAGTGGAATGATTAACACAGTGTGAATGATCCTCATGAAAGTTCAATGAATTGGTGCGTGAAATTAATTTTTTCATTTGATAATACTCCCAGAGTTGGCTGAGTTGAAACATTTGACTTGAGATTTGTAGCGGATATACAACTTGTGTAGTGTCATATGGAATATGATTTTATGCTTCCATGTTTAGTATAAGCATACAGCTTTGAATGATTTGGTTTGGGATTTAAGAATCTTCTTGTTGTCTATATAGCAAGATGCCACCACGGATAGTTCATGAAAGGGGAGGTACAATCCCTATGAGTGGAGAGCAAGTTGTGCATGATATGGTTGCAACCATACGACAAATTGCTAGGGAAACACATGAGGAGACTCAGGCTCGACCTAGAGCAGCTCCTAGTAGGATGATGTTGACATTGGGGCATGTTAGGAAGCATAATCCGCCATCGTACACAGGAGGGGCTGACCCTATGGTGGCTGAGAATTGGATTGATGAGATGGTTGAACTCCTTACCATACTTGAGGTCGAGGAGAACTTAAAGGTGAAAGTGGCCACCCATTACCTTAAGGGTGAGGCCAAACGTTGGTGGAAATCTATTGGGAACCGCCATGACATTGAGGTAATGGATTGGAATACGTTTGAAACATTATTCTTCGAGAAGTATTTTCCAGTAATAGTGAAGGATAGCTTGAGGCGAGAGTTCTATGATTTGCTTCAAAGGGATATGACAGTTATGGAGTACGAGACCAGATTTACCTCTTTGGCTCGATTTACGAAAGAGATGATTCCAACGGAAGAGCTGAAGGTCAAACAGTTCATAAGAGGTCTCCGACCCTATTTGCGAGATAAAGTTGGAATTCTGGGATTGACAAGCTATACTGCAGTGGTGGAAAGAGCACTAATAGCAGAAGAGCTTGGTAATGACAATCAAAGGGTACAGGATGAGAAAAGGTGCAATTCTTCTAAGAGTCAGCCAAAGAAGAAGCAGAAAAGTGGTCCTTATCGATCTAAAGGATCAATGGGACAGCGGATGACATATTCAGTGCCTACGACTTCCATGTCTATACAGTCGGTCGGGTCAAGAAGAGTGTGTCATCATTGTCAGCAGCCGGGTCACTATAGGTCTGAGTGCCCCAGCATACATTTGGCACCAGCAGATGGACAGATTTGTTACCTCTGTCATCAGACTGGTCACTTGAAAGTGAATTATCCTCAAGGACAAGGTGTAGGGGGTAGGACAGAGTCTCTTAACCGCACCGATTAGTTCTTGGCGAGTCAGATTGACTCGGTGGCAATACCGCCACCCCCGCCAATGCAGTCTGCTCAGGTTTTGCGAGCAAGTATGAGGAACCTTCCTAGTGGTTCAGGACAACAGTCCAGGTATCAAAGGACTCATCCACAGTGATTGAGGTATATCCATGATCTCCAACTTATGAGTTATAATGATGATTTATGCAAGTATATTAAGTTGCATATCATGAGTATGTGTTGGTATACTAAGGAAATTGGGTCTTGCCTTCACGATTGCTTAGGCTGAGGATGTTCCAGGACTGTGCGTGGTCGTCGGTATATTTTTCCTAGTTGTGGCCGAGGGCTAGAATATTGGGTTGTTTAGATGCACCATATGTCATATCATGCATTGTATTTGTTTATTTGATTTAACATGTTATATGTTATGTGCTATGTGGAATATGCTATTCATGTGATTGAGCATTGCATGTTAGTGTTTCATTATGTGTCACGTGGTTAGTAGTGACATGTAGTCACTACTTAGAAGTCCCAAACTTTGAGATGTTGGTAAACCTAGGTAGAGGTTTGAAAATTGAGCGGATAATGACGTTGAAATAGGCATGTGGTGATAAACTTTGAGATTGTTCGATTAGTAGGATGTAAGATCCTAGATTTGGAATTGGATTCCATGGGGTGATAGCCTATGAAATTGGGCTGAACTATGTGACTTGTTTGGGTAAGTGCACCATTTATGTGCCTTATTCTAGTTAGTGCGCTTGTTATGTTAAGTGCATGGGATTGATGTGGATTGTAACAATACATGGGACTTTGGATTATGCTTGAGATGCATTCAGTCAAAAAAAAATCGTGGTTGATAATGATGGAATAACTTTGAGTACTGATGATCTCAATTATAGGGAAGTATCACTGTGAGTGATTGATGTGATTAGTCAAGGATATTACCTTAGACTAAAGGTAGAGATAGACCGGATAGGTCTTGAGGTAAAGACTGTGGACTCTAGGGAACGGGTGCTCTGGACAATGTGAAAATGAACCATATATGGGGTTCAGTTATTAGGCATGTTATTATTGCCTAGGGATTCTAGTTTTGGAGATTTGATGAGACATGCCAAATATTTGAGCTTGAGTGAGCTAATGATTGTTGAGAAGTAGGAGTTATGTTGAACTCCAGTTGTGGAAGCTTAGGACTTTGAGAGAGTCCCTAAGCAGTGATTTCATGAAAACAATGGGGATTGAATTATGATTATAAGTTGAAGGATTTAAATGTGTGAGGGACAAGAAAGGCATGTAGTCGGGGTTGGACTAGCGGGAAGAAACAGCCTGGCCAGCCATTTCTCTTCGACTAGTGCTTCTCTTACAATGTGTCAGGTCCAAGTGATTGTGGAATTGATTCGATGAGTATCAGTAGATAAGGAAACGAAATTCGAATGTTGTGAGTATGGCAACTCTTACTCATAAATGAGTGTATGATTGAGATTGTGATAACAAGAGTAGGTTAGTTTAAACCACTCTTGAGGTTATGAGTTCCAGTACATGATAGAGTACTCGAGGGGACATGTGATATTCTTGGAAGGATACAGACTTTGGGATGATCATTGTGGTGCTGTCAGTGAGACACAGTTTTGTCTACTAACACATCAGTTGGAGGATCGGTCTCATATGGACGCAGTTTTGTCTATTGACCCATCCATTGTTGAGACTCTTGTCATTTAGGCGCAGTTTTGTCTATTGACAAGTGGTGGTGACTCTGGGCGCAGTTTTGTCCATTGTCGCATATGAGTGGTGTCGTCATTTAGATGCAGTTTTGTCTATTGGCACATCAGTTGAGGATCAGAGTCGTATGGATGCAGTTTTGTCTATCGACCCAATCATTGTCATTTAGATGCAGTTTTGTCTATTGGCACGTCAGTTGAGATTCTTGTCATTAAGGCGTAATTTTGTCTATTGACAAGTGGTGGTGACTCTGGGCGCAGTTTTATCCATTGTCGCATATGAGTGGTGTCGTCATTTAGACGCAGTTTTGTCTATTGGCACATCAGTTGAGATTCTTGTCATTTAGGCGCAGTTTTGTCTATTGACAAGTGGTGGTGACTCTGGGCGCAGTTTTGTCCATTGTCGCATATGTGGTTGGTGTTGTCACTCAGACGCAGTTTTGTCCATTGACGCATCAGTGGTGGGGGACGTAGTTTTGTCTATTGGCCCATCTATTGTTGATTGGTTGTTGTCACTATGGACGTAGTTTTGTCTATGGACACAACCCCTGGATATTGTGATTTTATTGAGGGGCAGTTTGGCCATTTGACACACCTGAGAGTGTGATTGTTGTCATCGAGATACAGCCATGTCTATTGACACACTTGTTGACGCGAGATTTTCATCATGAGAGACAATTTAGTCTGTGGATGTATCATTGTGGGTAATGTGACCCTGAGAGATTGAGTTTCGATTGTCATATGGGATTTGATTAGTTTTGGGACATGACTGGGTCATGGCATGGACGATAGGGATTTTCACAAATTTTTGTTACTTTTGAACCGTACCTTGTGGTACCAATGAAATTGAAAGGATCCAAGGATTCATTATGAGACTTCGGGAGTAAAGATTTCATGAGTTTTGGAGAAAGGTGATCGAACCAGCCCAAGATTGAGTTATCAATTCTTAACAAACATTGGCCTCAGATCACAGATGAAATGTGTAAGTTTGGATTATGAACATGGTATTGTCTGGTGTGAGAACGTTGAGAATTGTGATTCAAGGAGGGTGAATTACTAGAAAGGGATGCCTATGCATACTTTCACTAATTGGAAAGTGGGTAGGTTAGAAAGTAAATTGGTTATAGTTTTGATCTTCCTAAACTTGGTTTGGGAGATAATTTATGGTTGTGTTAGTTACAGTAGATGACGACACTACAATTTTGGAGATATTTGGACATCATTTGAGATATGCCAATAGTTTGATATTTTGTGAAATGTGGCACAAGGTAGTGTGATGTCATAACCAAGAACCTTGTTGGTTACGCAGTGGAAGCCGCGTGTTGGATACCGGCGAGTTATGATTATTTCCTGTGATAAAAGTAAGATAGGGGAGGTCACTTAAGGTTTAGTGACAACACCCTTGAGAGTCAGAGTATGATGCTAATTTCGTGGACGAAATTCTTTAAAGGTGGGGAGGTTGTAGAGACCGGAACCAAATTTGACCGGTTTTCAAAATTTTTCATCATTTCTGCTATAAATGCATTTTCAATGATGTTTTGGATGTTTCGAGAGTGGAAAACATGTTTGGACACATGTTAGGGGGTTTTTGGAAGTTTTTAGAAAATTTGGAGAAGTTTGACTTTTTGGTCAAACAGGGGCCCGGGATCCGGTCCACGTGGGCCCGGAAATCTGGAAAATTTCCGGAAAATAATTATTTTTTATTTTGAGTGTAATGAAATTTTTAATGAGTTAAGGAAGCAATTTCGAGGCCGTAGGAGTTTTCGAAATCGAAAAAGGAGCCCGGGAAGGTACGTTAAGTGACTTGGGGGCATTTTGGTTATTTTGCGCCCCTAGGACTGGAATAAATATCCCAGGGAGATCTGAGATCTCATTTTTCACGGTTCTCTCTCGCTCTAAACATTTCCCTCTTCATCCCTCCACCTTCTCTCTACATTTCGGGTGCATTCGGCTTGGATTCGTGATTCGCCGAAGAAGGAAAGTGTGTAGGGGACGGCTAGGGCTTCGGTTTGAACCGAACAAACTCGGCTTCCGGCAAGGTGAACATCGCTGGAAATTTTGGAGATTGCTTGGATAACTTCCAAATTCGAGGTAGGGGTGTTTCCTCTCTTCTAGTTGTCGATTCTAGGGTTTTGGGTGGTTCGGAGAGGTTTTCGGTTGAGTTTGTATGTGAGAGAGATGGGCAAGGGGCTGAATTTTTATATTTCCTCTTCCCTTGTGATTATGCATTCTAGATAGATCCATCTTGATGAATATATGATGTGTGGGTTGAATATGTGCAAAGTGTGCAAAAATGAGAGCATGATTAGCTATGTTGTGTATTATATGCATATGTAGGTTATGTGTATTTTGGGGTGCAATCATATGATTATATGTTGGTTATGTGTGTGTATAAATGTTGAATGCATGCTAGGTTATTTTATAGCAAGTGTGTGCATTGTTGAAGTATGATCAAAATATGCTAGGTTGTGGTTTGTAGGCATATGAGAGTGATATGCATGCCTTATGACATATATGTGACCATGTGTTGTTTTGAATGTTAGAATGCATGCTAGGCCTGTTATAGCATTGATATGCATTGAAAAACATGATATATGAATGAGTGCATTCATACTTGGATTGTATGTTGTCGTGTGCATGAAAGCATTTTACATGCCATGTAGTGAGGGACATGTAGGTCGGTGTCGGGTCGGCACCTAGGAGGGGAGGGGCATCTCTACTGAGCCGCAGTGTTGCTCACCCCGCTCCCCCAAACATTTTTTTTCAGGTAAGAAGCCGAGAATGGATGAAAAGAGCTTGCTTCCTTACTTGGAGCATTTTGGTGCATTTTGGGGATCTTTTGAGATATATGTATGGATTATGTTTTTGGCTATCCATGCCGGCATGTGGCATGTGGATTATGTTGATTTATAGTTACATTCACGATATATGTAACTTGTTTATTCATTTGAATCCTTATGTGTATGGTTTCATGGATTTTATATGAATTTGGAGCTTAAATGGATGAATGTATCCTTTTGTCTTTTATATCTTGAACTCTTGGATATGAAGGTTTTGAAGAGTGGATTTATATTGGAATCACGGTTGTAGGATTTCGATGTGTGAGTTAGGTTGTATGTATGAGTTGATGAATATGATCTTTGGAAAATGAGGATGGTTCATGCACTTGAATTTTATGTGCATTGAGAATTTAGGATGAGTTTTCTATGATTATACAAGATTTGAGATTCAAATGTGTAGGTTGATGTGTGAGTATGACTTTATATCATTGGGGGATGATTTATATGTTTTATGAATGATCCAAGGTGGTTTGGTTGAGATTTGAGTTCAAATGGATCTTGTATAGGTGTTTGAGAAATTCTGGGCAGTGCATTTCGATTAATCGAAATGCCCGTTTCGATTAATCGAGATGCCCATCTCGATTGATCGAAATGGTTGCGAGTTTTTATGGATTTTTAAGCTTTATTTCGATCAATCGAAGTCCCAACTTCGATCAATCGAAATATTGCAGGTCCAAAGTACCGAGAGGGTGTTTTCTTCGATTGATGGGGTCAAAATCTCGATTAATCGAGATGAATTTCGATTGATCGAGATCCAATTTCGATTGATCGAAATTACTATTCACAGTAAGGTTCAAAAATTGTCCAAACTTCGTTTCGATGCCATTTCTTCGTTTTAAATCGGAATTGAGCATGGTTTTTTTTGAAATTGAGTATTTTTGAAAGCTCTATCCAATGGTTTAAGCCTCAGTTTCAGATTCCAAACACAGAAAGTTTTGAGGCTCGAAAGTGAGTGATTTTCAAAGGTGTGGACATGTAAATGTTCTTTAAAGTGTGTGAATCAATGTAGGACCCATGGGGATTGGTTGAGGAGTGGTTGTGTGCATTTATATGCAACAGTTAAGTTAAGCTTCCGCTAAAAATGAGTGTAATGAGGGTTCACTGGATTTAAATGGACGTTTAACCTCCGGTTCTCCGAGAATTAGAAGTCGGGGCATTATAGCTTGGTATTAGACCTTGATACTATCGCATGAGTATGCTTGAGATAGGTCATGGGGTTGAGTGAATGGGTTCACACTCGGGATTCGGGGTCGGTCTGGGGGAGTCCTGGAGGTCCGAATTTCGGGGCGTGACAAGAAGTGTCCATTTTTATTGTTTAGATATAAATGCTGGGGGGACACGTGCCTAGAAGTGTCTATAGAAATTGTGAAGCAAGTATATCATGCTAGGAGCTGATTATTTAGAATGGGTTATGCCCAATTTTCGTAAAAATGATAGGAAATTGAGGTTGCATGATCAGGTGGTGGTTAGAGCGTGAGGGTGATCTCACGGGGTTCACACCTCGATTTCTGAGCCTCGGGAATCTGGGCGTGACAACATGGTATCAGAGCATGACACTTTATAAAGGGTCCATTGGGATTAATGGGCGAGTTAACCTCCGGTTTCCCGGGAGTCGGGGATCGGGGCGTTACACTTTGGGCACAATTTTGTCCATTGTCGCATTTGAGTGATGTTGTCACTTAGACGCAGTTTTGTCTATTAACACATCAGTTGGAGGATTGGAGTCGTGTGGACGCAGTTTTGTCTGTAGACCCAATCATGGTCATTTAGGCGCAATTTTATCTATTGACACGGGGGAAGGTGACCCTGGACACAGTTTTGTCCATTGTCAAATTTGTGGTTAGTGTTGTCACTTAGACGCAATTTTGTCTATCGGCACATCAGTGGTGGGGGACGCAGTTTTGTCTATGAGCCCATCTATTATGGAATTGTTGTCATCACTATTGATGCAGTTTTGTCTGTGGATGCAACCCTTGGATATTGTGATTTTCATTGACGGGCTGTTTAGCCATTTGGCACACCCAATGGTGTACTTGTTGTCATTGAGACGCAGCTTTGTCTATTGACACACTTGTTGAGGTGTGATTTTCATCATGAGAGACAGTTTGGTCTATGGATGTACCATTATGGGTAATGTGACCCTGAGGAATTGAGTTTTTGATTGTCATATGAGACTATGTGGTTTGTGACATGACGAGTTCTGATGTGATTGTTATCAGAAGTGACATGGGACATAATGTTATTGTGATGTGTGACGAGACAGTTAGAGTGTGACTTAAGGCACACTAGAAGGATGTAATTCATAACTTCAAAAACTGAAATTGCGTGAGCATGGTGGTTGATTTGAGAAGGATTTGGAAGTCCAGGTAGAGGTTTAGAATCGAACGGATTGTGATGTTGAAATAGACATGTCGTGATAGACTTTGAGAGTAAGAGTCTAATGGTGATAAAAAGGGGCATGATTTGCCTTGGAGTTTTTTTTCAAACCGAGAGTTTGGCAATACAGATTTGTGTTGCAATCTTGCATGATCAGTGAGGACTAAGAGTCAGTTAATTGACTAAGACTATTGATGGTATTATGACATCGGAATTCTGGACAGAGTATGTCTAAGAGGGGTTATTAAGATAATGGGATAAGGACTCGGAATTGATCTAATTCTTGAAGTCAGCAGACATGTGATGACTTTGATGATACATTGGTAATGCATCCAATGCCTGGATACTGATTTATGTAATAGTGATGCATGGGAAGATTTGTAGGGCCCTAGACGAAGCAGTCAGGATCTTGGGGTGCCCAGGGAGATGCTGGAAAGGAATGGATGGGTGCTCGAGAGGTCAAAAAGGGTCCGTTAGGGTTAATGGGCTGACAAGTGGGATTCATTCCTTGAGAAATGAGATTGTGAAGTTAAGGGCATGTAAAACCCTAATCTTGGCATTAAATGCCAATGGATTGTAGTCCACGAAGATGGACTGGACTGGACGAATTGTTTTGATAAGTGCACTCCTTATGTGCCTTGATCTAAGTGGTGCGCTGTGGTGTACGCAAGATTAATATATTGATAAGAAAATGATGAGTTGATAATGGATGAGGATCCTGACATATGGTAGCTGATTCGTGTGTGAGTGTGACTCAAAAAGTATATCAATTAAAATTTTCCACACTTCGCAATAGAACGAATTCCTTGCAGAATAGGGCTATCGAAAGGGGTATCGTACCTCAGGAATTATGGTCTGATGAGTTGGAATACTGAATTAATTCTAACTAAATTTATCAAGAAAAGAATTCTGATTTTTAAATTAATTAAAAAGATAAAATAAAATAAATCAAAGATAAATAAGATAGTGAAGATAATAGGAGAAAAATCTAGGGTGTTTGACTTCACCATTAACTCCACAATCAATGGTCAATTGAATCAACTATGGGGGAATTACATCATGCATAAGTGGTGTCGGTGGCTACAAGCTCACCTTCATCCGTCAAGAAGATAACATATGATTAAGGCTAAGCCATGGACTATCTTCGATTGGCATGGGCCATCTGCCTAACTACTCTAATCTAGGGTGCAGTATGGTTCATCTTCTCTAGGCAGAATCCATCAGAGCTCTTAACAATATATTCAGTGATTACCATTGTGTAATAATCTCTCTCATGATCCCAGAAAACAAGAGAGATTGAGTTCAATAACAACAACTAATTTACAAGACTTTTATTGCTCAATTCTATAATAAGAATCCTCTGAATTACACAATCTATGCATGTATATAAAGGTCCCCAATAATTAAAACAATCAAACCATTGATGCTTTGTTAGGGCTACATCAAAACCCTAGTGGATGAACTAGCCGCTCATGGTAGAAGAAGAAGCTTCAACTGTTGAGGAAGAAGGCATCATCTTCATGAATTACGCGTATGACTTCGTTCTCTAATGGCTCTGCAAATATGTTTCTGTTTTCTTCTCAGCCCTCTCAGACTCTCCAAGTTCTGTTCTCTCTATCTCTCATCTCTCTTCAACTCAGCCTCTTAGTCTTCACTTTATTCCCCAAGAGAATACACCAAAGTCCTAATCCAATTAGGAATAAATTAGGGTTTCCCGCAGCACTAATCAGGTGGGTTTTTTCTGCTGACTTCGGCCCAACTTTTGACCCACTAAAAGTCCGATTTACGAAATTTTCGTGAAATACAAAAGTGTGCAGAATCAAATTTCGTTCAACCCATCGTGATAATTAAGTCGATTTGAGGCTCGGAAATAAGACTTCTAGTCCATTTTCCAAAACGGGATTAAGACTATATTATGCGCAGATTTGGGCTTCAGGCCCGAAACCTTCTTAAGCAGTTGCAATTCTCTTGGACCTCTTTCTTGGGATGATTTGAGTTGAAATAAATGGTTCAATGATTCTCCTTTGATGTAGGCTTCATCTAACCATCTTGGATGTCTTCTTTAAAAGCCCAAAAGCTTGGTTTTAACTGAAATAATCATTAAGGCCCTGAAAATACAGAAAATACTTAAACGAAGTAAAATCACAAAATAATCTATCACTAAGAGAATAAAATACATAAGTTAAGAGGCTAGAATGCATAACATTCAACGCCTATCACACCCCCAAACTTACATATTGCTACTCCTTAGCAATAGAATAAAACAAAACTAAAACAAAGAAACTAACAAATACTAACTAAACTACCCAACTCCACTTTCGTGGGAGAAACGATTGCATTTAGCATATGCAACAAGCCTTTAAACCCCTAGGTTCCCCCTAGTGGACGAGTATAGTCTCGTAAGGGTTTCCAGAAATGTTACCCACAAACATTCAAAATTTTGTTTCAATCATTAATTCAAGAGAAAGATTACAATATATAGTTACAAACTTGCATTCAAGAATAATTTTAAACTTTCAAATTCCATAATTCAAATCAATGGTCCTCATGCATAATTCACATCAACATACATCAAAGTAATCAACTCTAGTCTCCTCGTGTAAAGTGAACTAGCAGTCCTCTCATGTAGCATAACTCAGCTCTGAATATATTAAGGCACATACCACTTTAACTCACTAGCTCCCCTTATTGAAATCATACTTCCAAACATGAATACATGACTTTTTTCATTTTTTTTTCATCATTCTTTTTTTTTTCATTGCTTTATTGGTTGTGCAATGTCTTGATCTATTAAGGTTTCTGAAAGATCCATGTAGCAAGCTTTCAATTAGTGGCTCCCAAACCAGATGCTCATCTTTTCTCACCCTTTCACTTTTGACGTGAACACTCCGTGCTTCCTGAGGCATTGTAAGGACCGGATTATTTTGACCGGTTCCGGATTATTTTTGGACGGGATTAAATTTTTTTTTTTTTTTTCTCGAATTAATTAAATTCGAAAATGCGGATATATATATATATATATACAGATAGATAGATGAAATTACATACATTTATACGGAGGTGAAGAAGATGGATACCTATATATATATGGGATTATATATATAGTTGAAGGATATATATATATATATATATATATATATCGGGTGTATTTATATTTAATTATATATACTTATAGATACATATATATATTATATATATATATGAGGAGAAGGGAGTGAGGTATTTATGGATATGTTATATAATTATATGCATATATATGGGGGGAAAAGCCCAAAGTGGACGGCTGTGAATGTGAAGGTATGTGTTTATTATATATATATATATACATCTCAAGTTGGTGCACTAGTACTAGTTGTATGGCTGATATATTGTAGGGATTATATATATATATATATATATATATATGAGTGGAGGAGAGTAATTCGTGGAAGTGTTGTGGTGCACAAGAGATGTAAGAAAAGTTAGAAGATATTTTTACTTTATGAGAAGAAGACCAAGAGTGGGTCGGCTGGCAGAGAAGAAAAAGAAAAGAAAGAAAGAAAAGAGGGAAAACAGAGAGTTTTAGAGAGAGAAAGCTTGAGGTATAGAGAGAGAAGGATAGTTGCAATGGAGAGAGAGAAAGGGGAAAGGAGAAGGAAGCCGAGAGTGGCCTTTCATGGTGCTCCGGTAGTGGGGCTGTAGCAGCTGGCGGTGTAGGACGGTGGTGCCGAGATGGTGGTCTCGGCTGGGTTTAATGGGTCCGTTCGACAGTCGCGAGCTGGTCTTCGACTGGTTCCAGCGAGTTTTGGCTAGTTCCGGGTTGGTATTGGCTGGGTCATCGCATGGAGGAAGCTATTGGTGCGGCTAAGGTGGTCTAACGGCGGTGAGGTCGACTGAGGTTGGAGCTCGGCTGATTGAATTGGTAGCTCACTGTTGAGCTTGGGTTGGTTTAGACGGCAATGGTGGTCTCGGCTGGAACGGACAGCGGGTGGTTGTGGCCGTGGATGCTCGGTGGTGTGTTGATGGAGTTGTTGTTTGGGTAGTTTCGGCTGGGTTGGTTTTGGGTCCATAATGGTGCTGCCATGGGTGGAACTACTCACGGCTTGGTAGTTGAAGGTGGTGCTCGGTCCATGGTGTTGATGTAGCTTGGGTCTTCTCAATAGAAAAGGCAGTAGGTGGTCGTGGTTGTAGACTATAGAGTTTGCGGGTTCATGTGTTTTGGGTTGACAGCTGGGTATGGTGGCGGCCGAGGATGGTGTAGGTGCGACAGCCATGGTGTTCGGCTAGTTCTGTCCGTGATATTGCGGGCTGTTATTGGGCTTGCATGGGCTGAAGTAGAGGTGGTTTGTGGAGGCCTACTGATTTGGAGAGGAAGGTAAGTACATGTGTATATATAAGTATATATATATATATATATGCAAGTGTATGAAGTGTCTGATCATTAGGATTTCATGGATTGGTGAAGAAAGATGGGCTGCCATATTGGGTTAGTTTGTTGTGAGGAAATAATTGGGCCTTATGGTGTTTGGATTTGAAGTGGACTGAATTTAGTATTAATTTGGGCTACCAGTTTGCATCTAATTGGGTTTGTTCACATGGGCTAAGCATGGCAAGTTATGGTAGTACTTGAATTGGTGAAATAGACTTGGAAGGACAGTGGGTTAAGACGGTTTGGGCTTGAATATGGGGTTCCCTTTTCTTAATCCAATTGGAGATATAAATTGGATCAATTAAATTGGGCTGCCTAGTTAAATGGACTTGGCAATTGAAATGGAATTGGATCAAATTGGGTTTTGAGTTAAGCTTGCAATTAATTGGGCTGGTTCAATCGACTTGAAGATGGGTTGGGCTTGAGACTTGGATTAAAATGTGGACTTTTCATAGACCTTGGATACGCGTAGTCGTGTAACACAATTTCAGCAAAGCAGTGGAAGGCGATCTTTTTAGCCTTATCAGAATTGGAGATTTTTGGGAGTTCTCGCTCCAAATTGAGGTAGGGGTGCTAGACTCATCTTTACTTTAATTCTATAGGTCTCTTATCTGTGACATGAAAGATAGGATTGTGATTTCATGAGATAGGGTCTTGTGTATTTATATGTACATAAAAATGTGATTTATGCATATGTATATGTCTAACATGTTAGTTAGGACTTATATATATGTTGTATATGTGATATTGAGATTATGAATGCTTTTGTTAAAATTGTGTTCAGTTGATGAAAATGTAAAAATATGATTTTCAATGTAGAGTTGTGCATGAAAGATATGATTTTCTTGAAAATGCATAAGCATGATGATTTTCATGAAGTGAGTGAATGACATTGTGACAATCTTGAGTTGAGACGGGAAAATGCATTGATTTGATAAAAATGCATAGTATTGCGTGGATAAGTGCATTGATGTGATTATGTGCACTATGTGAAAAGCGAGATTTTTGGGGCATGTGTGAGAATTAATAAGGGTTTCAAACCCTAGGGTGTAAGACCCAAAACTTGGCCAAGCGGGTGTCGCTTCCGTCGGGTTAGTAGCCCGAAAAGCGTGAGCAGAGTATGTGGTCCCAAAGCGACCCTTACTATGGATTGTGACAAGCGAAGTCCTCAGTTGAATTGATTTCCGGATTATGTGGTGTGAGTTATATATATTAATTGTGACTTGTCCAATTTGATATATATATATATATATGTATATGCATTAAAATGTGAAGCATCACGCATGATTTGAAAAACGTGATTGTTTATGGGTAAAAAGCATGGATATCTATCATGTAGAAATGTAATGATTTCATATGCATCCATGCATGGCCGCCTGAGTTAGAGTAGAGTTGGGTGGATCATTCCTACTGAGCCGCAGTGGTGCTCACCCCCTATTTACAAATTATTTTTCAGATAAAGCATCACAGAAGGATGAGGCTTAGAGTGCTAGAATGATTTGAAAGAATATTTTAGAATTTCTCTTTAGATATAGTGTTATGAATTGTATATTTGGCTATCCATGCCGGTATGTGGCATGTGGATTATATTGATGTGAGATTGGAATTACATTTATGTAACTTGTATTTATATGGGTCCATGGACATTAGAAATGTGAGTAATTGTATATGCATTGTGCAAAACTTGTACATGGATTATGAGATTGTTGAGACATAAATTGATGATTAAGAGTATGTATGTTTTACGCTTTCGCATTGACTTAAGGGTTGAGACCTCGGCACGGTGATGGAATCTCCGGTGACCAAGGCTTTGATGTGTGATTTCACCAGTTCACACCCCGCTTCCTTCGCTCCTAACCGGGTGTCGAAAGTCGGGGCGTGACAGGCATAGAGGCCCGGTTACTCATGAAAAGGATCAAATTGATTTGCTTATTTATCACTTTTTTTCTTCTTTTTTTTCTTTTTCATTGAAGTCAAGTAAAACACATTATCGGTACTCATTCTCAAGAGATACTAATTAATATCAAGCATATGTAACTCAATAACTCAAAACATTGGTTTATACCCCACAAGATTATGCTAGTGTGTTTGTGCATGTAAGGAAACTAAAATTAATCACTCCAAAACATGTTATTGCAAACCATGATTAAAACCACATAATTTAAACCATAGTTTCCAAAAATGTAAAACATACTCAAATTGCAAGTTATGCACCTACATAAGGTATTAATCCCTTGAATAATGTCAAAACATTCTATCTAAAAATAAAACAAAAGAAAAATAAAAAACAAACTAAGAAAATAAAATAAAATAAAATCCTAATACAAGAAGAATTTCACACAAATTTTCCCCATATGCAATAAAGCACAAAAATAGGCATCGCCTCACCCCCAAACTTAAACTGTACATTGTACTCAATATACACCCAATTAAAGCATAGAGAAGAGTAAGAACGATGGTACCAGAAATTCGGAGTAGTAGAAAGAAAATAGAGTACACCACTAGCATGAAGGCAATGAAAGCACTCCCCCAAACTTGGATGTTAGAACCTGTCAAAACAAACCACTATACCCCAAAGACCAAGTGAAATAGTATGGGTGAAAATAAATATGAAATTTTTTTTTATAATAAAAATCTAACTACAAAAAGAAAAATAAAATCAAAAAGAGAAAAAAAACTAAAAATAAAATAAAATACAAAAGATGGTTACCTTCCTGTCAAGGATGTGGTGGTGACTAAGCATCTGGATCCAAGTTTGCCTGGGGCATCAGTGCACGCATCATCCTCCTCATCTCTAGTTGCTCTTGGCGAGTGTCACGAAAGTGATCTGCCATCTCTATTCTCATTTCTCCAAACTGTGTGGATACCTCTGTCTGTAGGGTGCCAAACTGAGCTGTCAACCCAGCAATCTACCCCTTTAAATATTGATAATCATGGCCACCAGCCTGTGCATGCACCTCCTCTTCCTCTGCCTTCATCTGCTCTAGATCTTCCACCGGTGGTGGTATATCTATATGCTCTCCTCCCTGGGCCACCGAGATACCTCACCAGGCACCGCTATGACTCTCTAGTGCATATGAGATCGACTCAGGTTCCAGTCATGCGTGCCATAATGAAGATCATGTGGAAAGGCAAGCTCGTCCTCATGGACTGTATACCCCTGTGCCACAAGCAACTGGTGAATAATAGTAGGGAATGGAAACTCCTAGTCACTTGCACTGTCTGGTGCCTTGGCTACAACCTTGGAATAGAACTTCTCCATCTGGCCCAGACAATCTGTGGAAATGACAACCAATGCTCAAAATGTATGGCATATAATGATCGAAGGAACTCTTGACGTCTTTCAGTTTTATGTCCAATTGGACATACATTCTTGAGTAGAACAGCGTCAAGGAACCATAAATGATTTGGCATTGAAGACTTGGAAGTTGCATTCCTCTTCGGCCCGAAAAATTGGTTGGCACACAATCGTGCAACCACATTACCCACTGACAACTCATCGGGTAAAGGAGTATAGATATGAGATAAATCATCGAGGCACTCATGAGGACAACCCATGGCAATGGCAATGGATGACATGTCCACTCGAACTATTGTTCCATCTACTGAAGAAGTAAGCACATCCCGCTCATCAGGTGTCGGCATTAAGTTTTGATAAAATACCTTGACAAGCCTCGGGTAAATAGTAGATGAGAGTGGAACAAAAATGGATGCCGACCGACGATGACGGATGTACGATATCCCCCACCGTGTCTTGGGAAACATACCATAAAGTTCGGCTATGTCAAACATGGTTTCAAAGTTTAACGCCCTTGGATGTCATTTCTCTTGAATACCTTCTTGGCGAGATTGTTAAGAACCTGTGGTCGGATCATGCCTTGCTCGGCGAGGATTACGTGAACTTGAAGCACCTTGGTGACTTGCTCTCTTTGGTGCCATAGAAACAGAAAAAGTGTGGTTGAGGAATTAAATCGAACATTTGGCGTGCACAATTAACTTGAAACCTTCAACCTCCTCTTTTTGGTAATTTTTCCACCCAAATTGAACAAGTAATTACACCAAATTGATCCCCCAAACTTGGTCTTCAAAAGCCCTCATAAAGATTTGAACAATTTCTTCAAAGAAAAACTTCACTTACTTTGATGTTGAACTTGAAAAAGTGAGAGCTTCCTTTGAGAACTAGTGATTCTTGATCCAATTTTGATGTTGAAGTTGATGATGATCAATGTTGAATTCTTGTTTAATACTCACCAATTGAAGAAATTAATTTTCCGAATGATGTAGGACTTGAATTGGAGTTCAAAGAGGTCTAGGATGCAAGTAGTAGTAACATAGGAGGATAAGGAGGCTTTAAATACCAAGAAAATTCAGGCAGCCCACATTTAACCTTGGGCGATCGATCCCCCCAAGGGTGGGTGATTGATCCCCCCCCCCCTGGATGCCTGTTGGACCCTCCATCGCCCAAGGTCGACCGAGACTTGATATTTTTGAGTCTCCATCGCCCAAGGTCAACCGAAAGCATGATTTTTCACTCGTCTGGAGTCCAAATACCTCGGTACACCTCTTGGTATCCTTCGGAAGTAACTTATACATCAAAAATTCAAAGAAAAAACATTAAAACGCAACTAGAATTGAAGAAAAACTTAAGAAAACTAAAACTAAAAATTAAAATTAAAGAAAACTAAAGGAAATAAAGTATAGAAATACATACAGAACCTACAATTTAACGTCCGTAGGAGACGATTAACTCTCCGAAGGGATTAAGTCGGATAGACGGGATCCGTCAAGTCGACGGACTCTACGTCTCTTTTTGGCACACATCCTTCCACACAATGCTTCAACCTTTGGCCATTAACTTTCATCAAACCAATTTCAAATAATTGCTCATCCGGGAATGAGTCTTGAATAGGTAATGCATCGATCACCGGCTTAAACTCAATCTGAGATAAATGATCCGCAACCACATTCTCCATCCCCTTTTTGTCTTTTATCTCCAAGTCGAATTCTTGCAGCAATAAAATCCATTGAATAAGACGTGGTTTGGTTTCTTTCTTTGCCAATAAGTGTCTCAATGCTGCATGATCAGAGTAGACAACCACCTTGGACCCCAGTAAGTAAGAACGAAACTTGTCCAAAGCAAACACTATGGCTAGAAGCTCTTTCTCTGTGGTTGTATAATTGAGTTGGGCATCAGAGAGAGTCTTACTAGCGTAATAGATGACATATGGCCGTTTCTCTACTCTTTGTCCCAACACTGCTCCCACTGTATAATCAGAGGCATCACACATGATTTCAAAAGGTAGAGCCCATTTTGGCGATTGCATAATTGGTGCAGAGGATAACAGAGACCGAAGCTTTTCAAAAGCTTGCACACAATCTTCATCAAAGATAAAGGGAACATCTTTAGATAACAAATGGCATAATGGTCGAGCCACTTTACTGAAATCCTTAATAAATCTTTTATAGAACCCAGCATGGCCTAAGAAAGATCGAACTTGCCTTACCGAAGTTGGATGTGGCAGAGTTGCAATTAGATCGATCTTTGCTTTATCAACTTCAATGCCCCTCTCTGAAACAATATGGCCCAATACAATACCCTCTTTTACCATGAAATGGCTCTTCTCCTAACTAAGTACCAAATTACACTCTCGGCACCTTTGAAGCACAAGTGATAAATTGCTCAAACAGTGTTCAAAGGATGATCCAAAAATAGAGAAGTCATCCATGAACACCTCCAAGAATTTTTCCACCATGTCAGAAAAGATGGCCATCATACACCTCTGGAATGTAGCCGGAGCATTACATAATCCAAAAGGCACACGACGATAAGCAAAAGTACCAAAGGGACAAGTGAAAGTGGTCTTCTCTTGATCTTCTGGATCCATAGCTACTTGGTTATAACCAGAGTAGCCATCCAGAAAGCAATAATAGCTCTGACCAGCTAACCTTTCAAGTATTTGATCAATGAATGGAAGAGGGAAGTGATCCTTCCTTGTCATAGAATTGAGCTTTCTGTAATCAATGCAAACACGCCAACCTATGGCAGTACGTTGTGGAACAAGCTCTCCCATAGAGTTAGGGACAATGGAAAGGCCGGACTTCTTTGGAACCACTTGTGTTGGACTCACCCATGTGCTGTCAGAAATTGGATAAATGATTCCTGCATCAAGTAACTTGACAACCTCTTTCTTTACCACCTCTTTCATGTTGGGGTTCAGTCGCCTTTGTGCCTCTCTGGTTGGCTTACATCCTTCTTTCAGATGAATTTTGTGCATGCAAATTGAGGGATCAATGCCCTTAAGATCAACAACACTCCATCCAATTGCTTCACGATGTTGGTATAAAACCTCTACTAAGCTCTTCTCTTGAATTTCTGTCAGATCAGAGGCAATTATAACAGGAAGAGTTTTCTGTGCCCCCAAGAATACATACTTCAATTTGTCAGGCAAAGGCTTCAGTTCTAATTCTGGAGGGGACTCCAATGAAGGCACTAGGGGGTGCTAGAGAGAGAAGGTAGTGGCTTAATTGGAATTCTCCAAGGTGGAGTATTCTGAATAGCATCCACTTCCAGCATAGAATGCACCTCTTCGCACGACCCTTCATCATTAATTTTCTCAAAGTCATAAAGGGACTTACATACCTCTAGGGAGTTTCGAGATATAGAGGATGAAACAAATTCCTCCACATATTCATCAATATCATCCATGCATAACACATCACTCTGATCTAGGGGTGTTGGATAGCATTGAACACATTAAGCTTGACATTCATGTTGCCAAATGAAATATCCATAATCCCCGACCTACAATTTATGCAAGCATCAGTAGTAGCTAAGAAGGGTCGACCAAGGATCACTGGAATGTGCCTTTTCGGATTATGAACTGGCTTAGTGTCAAGTACAATAAAATCAACAGGAAAGTAGAACTTGTCCACTTTAATGAGCACATCTTCTATGATTCCTCGGGGCTGCTTTGTTGATCTATCTGCAAATTGCAATACCACCGAGGTAGGCTTCAATTCTCCCAAGCCCAATTGTAAGTAAACTGAATAGGGTAACAAATTCACACTTGCACCAAAATCAAGAAGAGCTTTATCCACATGGTGCTCCCCAATAATGCATGAGATAGTTGGAGCACCAGGATCTTTGTACTTGGGAGGAGTACACTGCTGAATTATTGAACTTACTTATTATGGCAGCATCACTTTCTTTGGCACATGACTTTTAGAACGCCTTTTCTGAGTGCACAAGTCCTTCAAAAATTTAGCATACGGAGGAATTTGCTTGATGGCATCAAGGAGTGGCAAATTAATCTTCACTTGTCGAAACACCTCCATCATGTCATACAGCTTGTCCCCTTGCTTCCCCAATTTAGATGCTTCAAGGAAATGTTGTGGGAAAGGAGCCTTGGGCTCATAAGGAATTTTAGCACTTGGACTTGTGGTCACTTTTTCTTCTTCTTTCTTCTCACCCACCTTATTATCAATTATTTTCCTACTCCTCAAAGAGGTAATAGCTTGAACTTGCTCATGGTGTGGGTTGCTTGTGGAAGCTTGCACCCCTTTTGGATTAGCAATTGGTTGACTAGGGAGCTTCCCTTCTTCTCTTCTACATAATGAATTAGCAAGCTGTCCAAACTGAGATTCCAGTTTGGCAATGGATTGAGAATGCGAGTGCACTAGCTGAACTGTAGATTGTACTGTTGCTGCAGTAGCTTGCATTGTCTCGATAAGAGAATCAAGCTTGTCAAATTTGGACAAGGTAAGAGTCAGCTTGTCTTCAATAGCAGAAATTCTTTGGGCCATAGGACTTTGTGTTTGATATTGCTGTTGAGGCACAAAAGTCCTAGGTTGATATGATGGTTCCATTGTTACCCCTTGATAACTGTAAGAAAAACCAGGATGATTCCTCCATGTGGGATTGTAAGTATTACCTCGTGGAGGATTCATTGGTCCAGTGAAAGTAGCTTGGACTTGCTCATGTTGAATATCAAAAAATTGCCCCACTGAAGGACAATTGCTCACATTATGACTAGAGAAAAATTCACAAGGGCCTAGCAATGAAGAATTTGAAGTAGAAGGAGTTTGATTGGCAGCCATAATTGCTGCGACCTTCTTTGCAATTAAATCAATGTCGGTTGGCATAGCTTCTAAAGCACCAACCTCAAAAATCCCATCAGTTTTCCTTGTAGTGGCAGGTCTGCTAGAACGAGTAGAGGACACGTGTTGTAGAGAGTTGTCACTAAGATTTTCAAATAAGGTCCATGCCTCTTCTTCACTCTTCAACATAAAAGTACCTCCACACGACGCATCAACCATCTGTCTACTGGCTTCTGTCAGCCCTTCATGAAAACTCTGCACTAATTGCCACTTAGGAACTTGATGATGAGGACACTTCCTAAGAAGGCCCTTGAATCTTTCCCACGTCTCATAAAATTGTTCCCCCTCATGTTGAGAGAAACTAGTGATAGCACGTCTGAACTGATTGGTCTTCCCTATCGGAAAATACTTCTTGAGAAACTCATGTTGCATCTGAGTCCAAGTCGTGATAGAACTAGTCGGTAGAGAATTAAACCAATACTTTGCTTTGTCTTTCAGAGAGAATGGAAAAAGTCTCATTCTGAAAGCATCTTCAGAGAAGTTGTGAATTTTTGTAGTTGAGCACACTTCAATGAAGTCATCTAGATGCTTATAAGGGTCTTCTTGACTCAACCCAAAATAAGATGGGAGTATTTGAATAATGCTGGAATTGATCTCATAATTCTATGCTGTGACATTGGGCAGTTGAAAACCTGCTGGCGAGGTATGTCTCAGGAACATAGTAGTCCCTAAGCAATCTAGCTCTGTCTCCATCAGCATTAGGAACAAGGTTGTTATTCCTCTCTTCTGCCATGTCTTCAAGTAATTCTTCCTCTTGCATAATGGTATCAACAGGGATGTTCCTCTGTTGTCTAAGAGTATGTTCAGGCTCAGGATCAAGAGGTATCAAAGGATCAGCTACAGAACGATGACCTTGCATATATTAACCAAAAGCACCTGAAAAGAAAACAAAATAAAAAAAATAAAATATATATAAAAAAATTTCCTAAACTAATTGATTCAATTAAAACTAATTCTGTAAAATCCAATCAATCAAATAGATAATCCCCGGCAACGGCGCCAAAAATTGATTCGTGTGTGAGTGTGACTCAAAAAGTATATCAATTAAAATTTTCCACACTTCGCAATAGAACAAATTCCTTGCAGAATAGGGCTATCGAAAGGGGTATCGTACCTCAGGAATTATGGTCTGATGAGTTGGAATACTGAATTAATTCTAATTAAATTTATAAAGAAAAGAATTCTGATTTTTAAACTAATTAAAAAGATAAAATAAAATAAATCAAAGATAAATAAGATAGTGAAGATAATAGGAGAGAAATCTAGGGTGTTTGACTTCACCACTAACTCCACAATCAATGGTCAATTGAATCAACTATGGGGGAATTACATCATGCATAAGTGGTGTCAGTGGCTATAAGCTCACCTTCATCCGTCAATAAGATAACATATGATTAAGGCTAAGCCATGGACTATCTTCGATTGGCATGGGCCATCTGCCTAACTACTCTAATCTAGGGTGCAGTGTGGTTCATCTTCTCTAGGCATAATCCATTAGAGCTCTTAACAATATATTCAGTGATTACCATTGTGTAATAATCTCTCTCATGATCACAGAAAATAAGAGAGATTGAGTTCAATAACAATAACTAAATATCTAAGACAAGATAAGAAATCATTGAAACTGAATTTACAAGACTTTTATTGCTCAATTCTATAATAAGAATCCTCTGAATTACACAATCTATGCATGTATATAAAGGTCCCCAATAATTAAAACAATCAAACCATTGATGCTTTGTTAGGGCTACATCAAAACCCTAGTGGATGAACTAGCCGCTCATGGTAGAAGAAGAAGCTTCAACTGTTGAGAAAGAAGGCATCATCTTCATGAATTACGCGTATGACTTCGTTCTCCAATGGCTCTGTAAATATGTTTATATTTTCTTCTCAGCCCTCTCAGACTCTCCAAGCTCTATTCTCTCTGTCTCTCATCTCTCTTCAACTCAGCCTCTAAGTCTTCACTTTATTCCCCAAGAGAATACACCAAAGTCCTAATCCAATTAGGAATAAATTAGGGTTTCCCGCAGCACTAATCAGGTGGATTTTTTGTGCTGACTTCGGTCCAACTTTTGACCCTCTAAAAGTCCGATTTACGAAATTTTTGTGAAATACAAAAGTGAGCAGAATCAAATTTTGTTCAACCTAAAGGAAGAATTAAGTCAATTTGAGGCTCGAAAATAAGACTTTTGGTCCATTTTCCAAAACAGGATTAAGTCTGTATTATGCTCAGATTTGGGCTTCAGGCCCGAAACCTTCTTAAGCAGTTGCAATTCTCTTGGACCTCTTTCTTGGGCTGATTTGAGTTGAAATTAATGGTTGAGTGATTCTCCTTTGATGTAGGCTTCATCTAACCATCTTGGATGTCTTCTTTAAAAGCCCAAAAGCTTGGTTTTAACTAAAATAATCATTAAGGCCCTGAAAATACAGAAAACACTAAAATGAAGTAAAATCACAAAATAATCTATCACTAAGAGAATAAAATACATAAGTTAAGAGGCTAGAATGTGTAACATTCAACGCCTATCAGTAGCTGAAGTGAGGATAGTTTCTTGCCGTGAAAGGGAAGAGGTGGACGCAGTGGATGTGTAGAGCAGTGGGTTGCGGCCACTGTATGGCTGCTATTTGGCTACTGTAGGTGACCTCTAACTCTCATTGGTAAGGGTTATCTAAAGTGAAGTGCTAACATAAAAGGAATTCTCTCTAATTGTCAACTGGTTCCTTGGTGTGAAGGATGAAAATGGGAAATAGTTCTCCTCTTGAGTATTGAGATCCTGGACTTGGCATTGAATTCCAGTGGGTTGTAGTCTATGAGACTGGGTAGAGTTATGTGGCTTGCTGTGGCAAGTACACCGCTTATGTGATTTGTATCAGAAAGTACAATGTTATGTGCCTTGCTAGTGAGTACGCTTGTGATGTGCATTAGATTGATATGGTTTGTGTTGTGACGATGCCCAAGATATTAGACTAAGTCCGGGAATGATATGCCAGAGATTGAAACTCGTGTTTGACAATGATAGAATGACTTTGAGTATTGATGATCCTGGATTATAGGAAGTATCACTGTGAGTGATTGGTATGATTAGTTGAGGATGTTACCTTAGACTAGAGATAAAGATGGACTAGATAGGTCTCGAGATGGAGACTGTGGACTCTAGGAAGCAAGTGCTTTGGAGGAAAGTGAAAGTGAAAGTGAACCGTACATGGGGTTCGAAGTTGCCCAACCATGTTACGGAAGTGGTTAGTTATCCACTAGGTCTGATCATTCGAAACCGTCTATGCAACTTGTGATTGTCTCGGAGTTGTCCACTCACATTAGCTAGACCATCCCGTGCTTATACTGCTTTAGTGCAGTCAAGATGCACTATTGTGCAAGACTTGAGAGTTATCAGTTAAGTGTTGCAAGTGTGGCGCCTAGGGTATGTGGAAAGAGAAAGTGACGATTATTAGCGAGAATAACGTCCAGTATGGATTGGTTTTGGAAAGACCATGCCTATGCTAATTTCGATGATGAAATTCCTTGAAGGAGGGGAGGTTGTAAGGACCGGAATAATTTTGACCAGTTTCGGGTGAATTTTGACCGAATTGAATCTTTTTTTCAAATTAATTTAAATTTCAGAAAGGTGCAGAAATATATATATATATATATATATATATATATAGATGGAGTATATATATATATATATATAGTGGGCTTGTATGTGATTATACAATAAATGAGGTGCACATATTTAATTAATTATATATATATGGGAGAGTGTGAGTATATACATACATATGTGTATTGTGTATGTATATCGGACTTAGGTGAAATAAAATACATGGGATACATGTATTGGGTGTATGGTGTAGTATATTATATATATATATATATATATATATATATATAATATAATATGTGTGGACCAAAAGATAAGAAGAGGATAAGAAATGAGAGGAGGAGAGGGAATCTGCCAAAAAAGGGAAAGAATAAAAGAAAGAAAAGGAAAAAGAAATAAAAGGAGAAGAAGAGAGAGAAGGAGAAATCGGGGAAAGAGAGGGTGACGCCAGGAGAGGAGAAGGAGCTTCGGTGCTCCGACAGTGCTCCGACGATGGCTCGATCGTGGGGCTGTTAGCGGCTGTCCATGGTGGTGATAGCCCGGTGATTGGCACTGGCGGCTGAAGATGCTACGAATGAGGCCTTGGTGGGGTCTTACGTGGTTCGGCTGGAGTGGTGGCTGAAGGCGGTCGCGACGGCTGGAGGAGGCTGGGGTTGGTTCGGTTTTGGACTGAACTCGGCTGAGTTCGGCTTGGCTCGGCCGTAGCGGTCTGATTGGGCAACGGTGGTCACGACAGTGGCTGTTCCGGCGTGGTTGTGGTTGGACACATCTAGGTCTGTTCACGGTGGTAGCGATTGGCCGTGATGGTGCTGATGGGACTGACTGGCCTGGATCATTGGGTCCGTTGAGGTAAGTCGATTGGGTCCAATTGTTTTTGAGATTTTTTGTGGTCGTGAAAGATGGGTTTGTTTTCATTTGTTTTTGAGATGGGTGATGGCTTTGGGTGGTTTGGCATAATATGATGGTGGTGATCAACTGATTGTTGAGGTTGCTTTATCGACGATTCTGGATAGTTTCGGCGAGGGACTTGTAGTCGTTTGGGTTGGTGTATGTGCCGAGAGGGAGCGGGTCAGCCGTAGAGGGTGGTTGGTGGTTGTGAATGGCTGCTATGGGAGGAATTGGGCACTCACGGCTGTTCGGACAGCCTATTTTGGTGGTTCCATAGGTTGAGTTCATGGCTAGTTTGTGGGTTTTCTTTGGTTCAGTTATGGTGTATGGTGGTTCGATAGGTGGTGTTCTATGATGGGTAATTCCAACTAGAGAAGTGTGTTCCTTCATGGCAAGTGGTTGGGTGTGGCCGCTAGTGGTCGATGTTGTGGGATAGTGGCTCATGGTGGCGTGGGCTGTTCGGTTTTGGTGTTGGGCTTTCGCAGCTGATGGTTGTGGTGGGTTAGTTGTTCGGTGCCGGTGACGGTGCTTGGACAATAATGAGACTCGCTGCCATGAGAGGTGGTAGTGTGACCATGGTAGCTTCGGTTGGCTTTTAGTAGCGGTTTGACTCAGTTGTGGAGGTGTTTTTGGTAGTGGGTTCCGACGGTGGTATCAGGCTGTTCACGGTTGTTTGGACAGTCTGGTTTGGTGGTTTTGAATGGTGCCGAAACTTGTGGGGCGTGCATTTGATATATATATATATATATATATATATATATATAGTGGTGGTGATACGTATGTACATATATATATGGATGATGGTTTGTGCATTGGGCTTAGGCCTTGAGTTTGTGTTAGATTCCAATGGAACTAGAAGTGGGCCGAACTTGATTTATTGATTGGGTTTGGTATAGCTTGAGATTGAATTTGGACAGTGGGTGATTTGAAAAAGGAAATGGATTGTGAGAAGATGGTGAGCTTGGGCTGCCAACTTGGATTCAAACTGGGTCATTTGAAAATGGTTTATGAACTGGGCTCCTAACATAAATTGGGCCAAGCATGGAAATTGAAAAGGAAGGGAAAATGGTTCAGTTGGATTAGTGGTGTGGACTATGGCATTGGGCTGGATCGAGATCGGGTTTGGACCGCTTTGTAGATGCGGACTTAGCGAAAGCGAGACCCAAGGCAAGTTGATTCTTACCTCTATCTCATATGTATATTTTCGTTATGTTGGTTAATTTTTAATATGCTCCTAATTTGATCATATGTGGTGTTTGTATATATATATATATACGTGCATATATATACATAAAGGTGGATATGGTATATACGTGGGATGTGAGGATATATATATATATATGTGTGTGTGTGTGTGTGTGTGTGTGTATACATATATGTGGTGGGAAGGAAAGCATGTTATACTATTTAAATGCATGTGCATTGTATCTGAAATTTGCTACTTGTTGAGTAGGTGATGTAGTATTTGATTTACATTGTTCATGTAATGCTTCTATTCATATATGTTTTCTATACATATTATTGTCGGATGTGTATTGCTTTTGAGCATGTTGTAAATGATTTTCATAAGTCATGTGTAGTAGATTTTGTATGTTCATATGTGCTAGAGAAGCCATATACATTGTTGGTTCATGCATGCTAAGAGGAGCATGGTCTTAAATATTGTGATATATTTAAGTGCATGTATATTTTTGAGAATATGTGAGGATCGACTTACTGCAGCGGTGATAGTATGGTTCTATATTCCTTGTTGGGCCTTTGAGCTCACCCCCTCCCAGGTTTTGCAGGTATTGCTGATTACGGAGTCAGTTGGAGAACTGATGCTACTGATGGTAGAGGTGGTGGTTAGATTCCTTAGAATCTAGTTTATGTCCAAAATATTTGATGATGTTATACATTTGGATTAAATGTAAGGAGCGATTATGTAGATTCAGTTCCTTCAGTTGTATTTTATTCATGTGATGTATGTATATAATACGGACATTCAAGGACTGAAACATGTATATTTTTTTTGACTGTATTATGCATATTGTAGAAATGCTGGGGGGACACGTGCCCAGAAGTGTCCATTTTGAATGTTGGATATAAATGTTGGGGGGGCACGTGCCCAGAAGTGTCCATTTTTATTTTTAGATGTGAATGTTGGGGGGACACGTGCCCAGAAGTGTCCATTTTGAATGTTAGATATAAATGTTGGGGGGGCACGTGCCCAGAAGTGTCCATTTTGATTTTTAGATGTGAATGCTGGGGGGACACGTGCCCAGAAGTGTCCATTTGAATTTAAAGCATATATAACATGCCAGGATTTGATTATTTAGAATGGGTCATGTCCAATTTTCATGAAAATAATAGAAAATTGAGGTTGTACGATCAGGTGATGGTTATATCGTTAGGGTGATCTCACGGAGTTCACACCTCGGTTTTCGGGCCTCGGGAATCGGGGCGTGACAGTAGCGATATCCGCTTGGTCAAATTTTGGGTCTTTAACCCTAGGGCTCCAAGCCCTTCTTACTTCTCACACACTTGCCCCAAAATCAATAATCATCACACAAGTGCACATTTATCACGAGTACATATAAAACTAAGATTGTCATAAAACTCTTCTAATACATTACATCAATAGCTAATGCATATAAAACCCAACTCAAGCATATTACAACGCAATTCCAATTAACTTATGAAAATCAACTACTATGCATTTTCAAGAAAACCTCATTCATGCTTTTCATTCAATCTATGGGTTCAAATTTTATATATGCTTCCAAATGAACACAATGACTCATAATAAACACATAAACATCATACAACAAATGTATAATACAATATTTCCATCTAGAACATGCTAGAGAGATTAAACACAAAAGAATAGTCAACTCTCACATATACAACTCATGCAAAAGTTTGATGTCCCAATAAAAGGACCTATAGAATCAAGGTCAAGAAGGAATTCACACCCTTACCTCAAATTTCAAGCCTTTCTAGCCAAGTCTAAGAAATCCTAAATTTTTCAACTTCATCAAAATGGACTTTGTTCTGTTCAAAACGTAGTCCTTGCCGAGTAAAACAAACATTTGGTCTTTGACACCTTCCAAATCTTACCTTAAAGGCCCCAAATCAAAGGATAAAGAAGATATGAAGAGGAGGGAGAAAGTTTCACTGGCCAATTGTTTTGGTCAAGAGAGAATGATAAAAATATATGTGCATCTGATATTTATAGCCTCTATGTTGTAAAATGACCAAAATGCCCTTTCGCCATTTAACATACCCTCCCAACCTCCATTTTTTATTTTGAAAGTGGCCATGACTCCGGAATTAATTCCTTTCCTCTTCTAGCATTCCATTGGGTCTAAAACCCAAAATAATATTTTTTGAAAAAATATCTGATCTCCTAGGGCCACCAAACCCACGTCCTAAGCCCTGCCAACCTGAAAATTTCAAAGTAGGCCAAATACCTCAAAAACTTTCCCGGTCCTCTAAGCAAGTTCCAAAATATGTTTTTCACACTCAAAACATGTTCAACATCATTCAAAATTCATTTATGAAAAAAAAATAATGATGAATAAAAAGAAAATCGATCAAAATTGGACCCGATCTCTACATAATTCCATCAAAACTTGATATGTTTGCTGACAGTTGGGGTGTTTGACAAGAAGGGAGGCTGCTTCGACAGTAAATTCACTCAGGTGCTCATATTGAGCCAATTCCTCCCAACGGGACTGCAAATATCCAAAATAGTCTGCCCCATAAACATTTATACCTTCCTGCGAGGCTTTAGCGATATCCTAGTATAACTCAAAGATACAAGCATCATTCCTAAAATGAGCATTCATTTGATTCAAAGCAGTCCAAAGATTATATATGAACAGAATCATAGAACATAAATATATTAAATATATATTCCAAAATAGTACAATTATCCATATTCCATTGATCATATTTAGGATCCTTAATATCCAACTTCTTCTCATGACCCAAAAGCTATCCAGTCTTGCCTTTTCTACCAACATAAAGGCGGAGGGAATGAGCCCATGAAGCAAGATTGCGTCCATTCAACAATACACTATTGACCCGTTGAGCCAATGTGTGTTGTGTAGAAGAGAGGGTTTCTTTATTGTTACTTGATTCAGCCATGATATTAAAATAAATGTAATAGAACACAAGTAATCTTAAAAAAAAGGAAGAATAAACCTGAACTTGATCAAATTAGTAGGTCAGAGACACGGTGGATTGATCTAAAAAATTGCTGCTCAATATCCTGATAGCCCCAAAAAGTTGCAAACAAATCTTCTGACCTTTAAAAAAAGGAAGAATAAACCTGAACTTGATCAAATTAGTAGGTCGGAGACAAGGTGGATCAATCCAAAAAATTGTTGCCGAATATCCTGGCAGCCCAAAAAAGTTGCTAACAAATCTTCTGACCCTTAGTGTATGAAAAAATGAGGGAATACCCCTATAGGGGTCGAACCGAGGGGAGAGAGACTCCCCCTAAGACTATCACAACAACGACTAGAAGAGAAAAAAGAGAGAGAGGATACCTCGATGAGAGGCTAGAGAGAGAGAGAGAGGGGCTCGATAAGAGGTTGCAGTGAAGAGAGAAGGGGGGGGGGGAGAGAGAGAGAGAGAGAGACTAGGGTTTGGATGGGTGGCTCTTATACCAAAAAATAATTTGGTAAATTTGGTTTACTCAAAAAGAGAGCCACGATAATTATTATATACACAAGAGACCACTAATCATGCCTCAATCATTGGATAAGTCTGACGACATGATTGCGAACAAGTTCAAATATTTTTCAGTTCAGCCTCTCTTTACAAAGAAAAGTTCACCACCTCTTACCCCGTGTGTAAGTGAGATGATCACTGGTCAATAATTAAGTTCCATCTAGTTACTAAACAACAGGAGCATGGATCAAGTAGAAATCATTGCTAGAAAATTTGTGAAGAAAATCATATATTATTCTTTACATACTGATGAGTGCATATAAATTAATAGATTTAAGTGTATTATGTTTTAAATTCCTGGAGGAGCAGACTTTCTAATTCCTACTTGACCAAGAGTTTGATTGATTGATTGATTGATTGATGTTATCTTGTAGCTCAAATGTTTGTGTTATTTGATCATTATTATAATTATAGTTCATCTTTTTTCCTCAGAGGGTGGCCCTTTGGGTATCAAATATGAGAGACTTAAACCCTCACCTTCAACTTTGAAAGGTAGAGAAGTTTATAGTCCTTGATGGTTTACCTAATGAATTTGAATTAGTTCCTCTTAATTAATCATTTTCTCCTAGATAAAACAGAAGATAAATAATTCATCTTATTTTCAGAGCCACCACCTCCAATAAATAAAGTATATTTTTGTGATAGGCTAGAAAGTACGAACACTTCACTGAGAGTGCCGTATCCGTGTCAGACACTGCGTCGGACACTTCATAGTATCCTGACATTTTTTTTAGGACACTTCTCGAACACTTCTTAAACACTCCTTCAACACGTGTAGAATACTTTGTAGCAGTGATGTATATTCAAGTATTTCGAATGGAAGTTATATGCTACTAAGTTATGATTAAAAATCTAAGCTAAATATATGTAGAAGACTAAATAAGTCTAGTTCTTTAATTTATTTTAATCTATTTGTCTATTTTTGTTTATAAATTTGTTTGATTCTTAATTACTTGATGATGAATTGAAGTATTTCTGGAATGTATATATATTTTTATTGAATAATTAATATATTATATTATTATTTTATGGTTGTATCCTCGCCATGTCCCTCATCTATTTTTTTTTAAATTTCTCATATCGCCATATCCGTGTCATATCGTACCCGTATTCTGTGGTTCTTCTTAGGTGATAGGCCATGGACGTCAATTAATTGATATTATCCTAGACTCATCTTTATCCAATCACTATCAGTAGATCCAACCATCATTACTAAACACTTTTTGTGGCACCATACTGTGCTAATTGTCACAACCATATGCCTAACATCATACTCAAAATATCATTTCTAAGTCACCAAATCACAATTCCACCAACCCATAACCTTTCCTCTATTATGATCTTAATCCCATTAATCCATACAACAATCTAACAAGTACGTAATAACTACATGCAACACATACAACATAGCAAACAAGAAGACTTATTTTAGTTGAGGGAAAAAAGTTATAGAAACACCCACCCACTCCCTTGAGCTGACTTCCCTTTTCGGTTTCTCCCTCCGGAGCCTCCCTACTTTCCATTCAGATTAGTAGTACACTACTTGTCTCTTTTGCCCACATATCTTTCCCTATTCTTGATTCTCTACTCACTTTCTTCTTTCTTTCTTTCCCTTCTTTTCTTCCTCTCTCTTTTCCGCTTTAACCTTTTCTCTCTTTCCTTTCTTCTATCTCCTGTGCCCTTCCTCTCTCCTCCCAACACTAAACACAACCCTTTTATGTAGGGGTAGTTGCATGCATGACCGGGTGTCCTCTATTGGCTGCCGGTGGTACATGGCATTGGGCACCATGCCACCTTTTGCTATCTGTTCATTCGAGTTCGTTGGAAAAACATGTAATGGTAGAAGTTTGTGATGCATGAAAGGAGAATTCTCCATTCTCCGATAATTGAAAGGAGGATGCAACACAGAGACATCATTTGAAACATGATACAAAAAACTTATCATGAGCTCAATAATGTAAAAAGTCATCCCATGAACACTACTTCCTCTATAAATCCACCGATATTCTCATCACAAGATACTTCCTATATGGTCACTTGTAAATCAAGTGGAAAATGAAGAAATTTGTGACCAGAAAAGTGATGTACAAAGAACATCTAACTCAATACTTCGTTGCATGTTTTACAGTAAAATGGGTATGAACATATCATTAATTGGGATAAATTGTACTTGGCGATTGAACAGGATATATACTACTTTTCTCTACAGGCTATGAAAAGGGTCAGAAACAGAAAGATACTACTTTCTCTACATGCTATGAAAGGGGGTCAGAAACATAAAGTGAAGATCAAGATTAAACAGAGAGACATATTACACTACACTTCATGCTTGCTGTAATGATCTCCGTTTTGACTTCAGAAATCCCTTTGAAGCCCAGCCCACGCTGGACTAATATCCTGTTCCGGCTTTAGAAATCTCTATGAAACTCAGCATCTATATTTACATCTACATCTGTTCTCTCTTCTAATAATTGCAATCTTCGATGGGGTAGCAGTCACTTGTTCTTCTTCCCTCCAGCTAGAATACGTTGAATCTGAAGTCCTCGGCTGAAAGCCTGGTTGAAAAGAAGTCTGGTTTGGAACTCTGAGACAAATGGGAACCACGCAAGGATTGCCACAGGTGTAAAGATTGCCAGACCCATAATGTACTCGTACCCTCTTGCTAGTGCTTTTACAGACCCCCACATTCCCAAGCTCCTTGCCACTGGCCTGCATGCTTGTGCTATCTGCACCCAAGAATAGCAAAAAATAAAAAATAAAATTTTCTTCTAGAATACTGCTGAAACCACAGTTTTTTTTTCTGCTATGTAGAGGAAAAAGTGTAAATGTTCTACAAGTAATTGTGCAGTATATATGATATCAACCTGCAGAAGAGCCCATCCTGTTGGCATGAAGGCTAGCAGGCTAGCAAAGATGTCTCCAATGGTAAGACTAAGGAATGCAAACAGAATGGCAACAGTGGCTACAAACCCAAAGAAAAGTAACAGCTTGAGGAGTCTGAACATTAGCTGGAAATCTGCACTGAATTTCTTTCTACCCATGGACACAATCTGCAATTGAAAGATGCATCATTACATAAAACAAGTGTTCAAAGCACTACTAAAATTGGATGAATCAACATCTTCTCCATCTAGAATAATGTTAAGCGAACTGGTTGATCGATCTTCAGAATCTGAACACTGACCTTCAAGATGATCATCACGGCAACGATGACCAGCCAAGACAGACCATAGACCTGTAATCACAACAACAAATTAGACAGCCATTTTGTGCACATAATCATGTTGTGTGTGCTTGGGAATCCATAGACCTGTAAGTTATTCATTTAAGAGTGGGACAGCTTAAGGTTTCAGAATGAGTTTCGTAAACTTCAACAAGATGCTGGAAATACAGATATAGGACTGACGATTTATAAGTATGGTCATGAAAACGTGGCACTTCAAAATGTCCAAAATTTTATATAAGATTCAACAGGTTAGACAGATTCAGAAAGGAAAAACAATAAACCAAATGTCAAAGACAGCTCATTTACTCACCATGATGCTTGTGTTTCCTTTTGCCACATGTAGATGATACACAATTCCATACTGGTAGAGAAAGAAGCGCAGGGCAAGAAAAACTTCACAGAACCGCCCATAAAAGCCAGTATACTGCAGGTGCTCCTGTTCCTCCTCCCACCAGGACTCCCAGCTTTTGGCGGCGGGCACACCGATACCACCTCGGCTGCTAATCCACTTCGTCCAATCGTCCCAGTCTTCCACTATCTTCTGCCACTCAAATCCGGAAGGATTGAAAAGAAAAGGAGCAAACAGCCAAGAACCTACTAGGAACCACATTGTGGCAGACAAGAGAAAGTAAGAAAAAGTATCAGGAGCAGCTGCAGTATAAATTTGATAAGCTATAAGTAATATCATCAGCTCCAGTGCTTTCACAAAATGGCTCCTTGAGTACATCCTGTAGTTCTCTGCAAACCTTTCATGTCGGACAACAAAACCACGCCCAGTGGCTCTGTATTTAGCCCCACCATGCAACACAGTGCGCCCGAAATAATGGACCTTTGTCCCAAGAGAGAAAGTGAAGAAGACAGCTGCTAGTTGAAGCTGCATGATTATTATGTCACCTAATGCAGTTCTAAACCCTCTCTCTAGTCCAATCTCCATAACCATGGGCAAGGTCATCAAAACACCAATTTGAACAAGGGACTGCGAAGCCATGACTGTTTTCAGAGGATCATCTCCCCTAGCCCTTGCATATTTAACAATTGCTTTCTCCAATCCACTCAATGAAAGGTAGAGTCTGCCATATAGGAATGCATAAACTGTAATGACAATCAGCTGCAAATTATCAAGAAAAAATGTGTTAGCTGAAAAAGTGCAATGAATTAGATCTAGGAATTGGAGTAGATTCTGGATTCAATTTCATTGGAAATGTGGATTTGGGTTTTGAAGGAATGTATATGAGAAGCTTAAAAACACATCTCAACAAAGAATTAATCTCACGTGACTCTTGAAAATCTATACCTTCCATGAATATTGTAATGTTAACTAGAATATTGAAGTAAAGGTGATAAGTTCTATTACACTAAACTTTAAATCTGCTTGGTTATGACATTGTTAATTTTTGTTTTTAGCATGTAAAAGGGAATTACCACTGAGCTGACATAGAATCCAGTTGTTGTAAAATAACATGACAGCATACGGAAGAAATCAAAACGATGGCCTAAGCGGTAGATATCCCGACTCAGCGTTTGCTCCCCATTACCACAGGCTACTTTTGCTTCAAAAAGTGAGATTTGGTTTAGGCCAACATCTCGTCCCTTCCCAACTTGGACATACTCATGATGAGTGATATTCCCGCGCCTTAGTGTTGAATTAAAACCTGTAGACGCAAAATGTATAAACAAGGCATAAAAGAAATTGAATGCATTCCCAAAAAACTAGAAGACTGAAAGATCTACCAGCAAAAATGTCCTCGCTTAGGTTGATGACCCGAGAAGCTTTGCTGATGCCCCCTCGGGTAATGTGGAAAATTCTATCGAACACATCTGGATGCCCATAATGGAATCGGACCCTAAATAAAAACCAATTTTAAGGAACATAATCAATTTCATGTTGCAAGTAATAAGCACAGCAATTTAAATGATTTTCATGAAATAAAAGAAGAAGAGGAAGAAGAAGAGAGGGAGATGATGAGAATTAATGATGCAAAAATGTGTTTATTCATCCACGTGTTTTTAGTGTCCTTGTTTAGTGGTGTTACATGTTTAGTGGTATTAGGGGTTTAGTGGTGTTATAGGTTTAGTGGGGGTTAGTGGTTTCGTTAGTTGTGGTTCCTAGTTTTATGTAATTGTTTTACACGTTCTAAGAAAGTGGAGATATCCACTATATGTGTTTTATCTATAAATTAGCATATTTAAGCATGGTTATTTAGTACGGAATTTCTAATTTTACAGATGTGATTTTTATAACAGTTCAGTTTTCTGATTCCAAAAACAGAGTATCCTTTTTTAATTTATAACATTTGTGGTATTAGAGCCCATGTTCTTTTGTGTTGGGCGTATGGTGTTTTTGAAGATTTGTTGCAGCAGCAGACAACTTCAAGGAGATGTATTCATTTATTTTTGGGTGATTCATCATGTCAAACGGTATGTCGAACTGTATGAACATTCTTAACCTCTCACAATCTTTAGTGCCTTTTTTTAATGGAGAAAATTATGAATTCTGGAGCATTAAGATGAGGACCATTTTTTATTTCACAAGATCTTTGGGATCTAGTTGAGAATGGTTATATGCAGAAACTGAGAGTTCTAAGGGCGTGGAGAAGTCAGCCGATTTGAAAGAGCTTCGTAAGAAGGATGCGAAGGCTCTACTTGTTTTGCAGCAGGCTATGAAAGAAATGATTTTTCCTCGGATTTCAAACGCCACCAAATCAAATGAAGGAAGGAAGAATTTCATGGGGGCAACAAGGTAACTACTGTGAAACTCCAAACCTTCTGTACAGAGTTTGAAACTCTTCTAATTGAAAGGTAGCGGATCTGTGCAAGATTTTTTCTCTAGACTTGCTGTTATTGTAAATCAAATGAGAACCTTTGGTGAGAAAATTTCAGATCAGAAAGTTGTAGAAAATGTTTTGAGAAGTCTTCCTCAAAAATTTGATCATGTAGTCACTGCTATTGAAGAGTCTAAAGATTTAACAACTTACTCTCTTCGTGAACTGATGGGTTCACTCTTAGCTCATCAAGAAAGGATGAACAGATCAGCAAACAAAATATTGAGTAGGTATTTCAGTCCAAGGTGAAGATTTCTAACAAAGACGTAAGTATTGAAGGCACTTCTGATCATAAACATGCAGGGCGAGGCCGAGGAAGAGGTGGCTATCGTGGTCGTGGAAGAGGATGTGGCAGATTTGGTATGGGTCATCAAAATGGTGATACAGACAACCATCATATTGATAAAGGGAGCCAAAAAGAGAACTATAAGGGAAACAATGTTATCACTGTAAGAAGTATGGGCACATTGAAGCATACTGTTGGGAAAAGGAAAAGCAACAAGCTAACTTTACTGAAGCAAAGGAAGAAGTAAGTAATTTGTTTCTTACTTATTTAAAGCCCGAAGAAAGCAAAACTTATATATGGATTTTAGATAGTGGTTGTAGTAACCATATGACAGGAGAGAGAAGTCTCTTCCACATAATTGATGAATCAATAAAATTGTAAGTCCGGCTTGGTGATGATAAATGACTTCAAATTGAAGGCAAATGGACTATTGTGGTTAAGAGCAAGTCAGGTATTGAAAGATTGATTAATGATGTTTATTATATTCCTGGTTTAGCTCATAATCTGTTGAGTGTTGGCCAATTGACTCAAAAAGGACATTCAGTCCTATTTCATGATGAGATATGCGAAATTACAAAGGAGAAATTTGATATGCCTCTTCTTAAGATTCACATGACTAAAAACAAGATGTTTCCTCTTGATCTCATATGTTTTGATGATTGTCACACTATGGGTTCTCTCTTAGCTAATGCTAATGATAATTCAAGGCTTTGGCATTTGTGGTATGGACACTTGCATTTTAATGGGCCGAAATTGTTAAGTCAGAAAAAGATGGTGTTTGGTTTGCCTTCTATTATTTGCATTGATGATATTGTGAAAGTTGTATTTATGGGAAGCAACATCGCTTACCATTTCCAGTTGGAAAATCTTGGAGAACTAGAATGCCTCTAGAACTTGTTTATGTAGATATTTGTGACCCTACAAATACTTTATCCTTAAATAAGAGTAGATATTTCTTATTGTTTACTGATGATTATACTCGCATGAGTTAGATTTACTTTCTTGCTTACAAATCAGAGGCTTTTGAGAAATTTCAAGAATTTAAAGCTTTTGCAGAGAAAGAAAATGGGTAGGTTATAAAAACTCTTCGAACTGATAGAGGAGGAGAATTCTTATCTAAAGACTCTGAGTCTTTTCGCAAGCTAAATGGTATTTGAAGGCAACTGACAGTAAGAAGAACTCCGAAGCAAAATGGGGTCGCCGAAAGAAAGAACATGACAGTCGTGGAAATGGCTAGAAGTATGTTGAGTGAAAAGATGCTTCCAAATGATTTTTGGGTAGAAGCGATGGCAACTTCAGTTGTCACGCCCCAATTTCCGACTCTCGGAAACCGAGGGTAATTAGGTCACACGTCATCACCTCACATCACCATCGTGGAAACTTAACTCTACATACGCAATTAGGTAAGCGTACACTCAACACCATTCATCCCGATGAACCCCACATTAATCCATGCATGCATATTCTACCTAAGCTGTGGACTGTAGATTTCCCACAATCGAAAGTCTCATTTTGCACAATCGAAAGGTTAATCTGGCAAAATCGAAATGTTAATTTTGTACAATCGAAGGACTATCGAGATCCTACTGGAATTTGACTTAACTTCCATCAAAATTTTCGCTACAAGTTCGCACAATCGAAGGCATTTTGATCATGCAAAAATGGCATTTCGCACAATCGAAATGTCCTTCTGCGGAAATCCTGTAACTCTACACTTCGACCATTTCATGCACATTTTCCATTTTAACAATCTATAATCATCCATAAAACATCCCAAGCATAAATGAAATATAATATCACCAAACACATACCCCAAATCATACATTTGATAATATCTTTCCCAACGTACATATCTTTACACACATGCTTAATATCCATAAGCCAACCTCCTTGTTTATACATACAACATCCAAATGAAAATACAAGTTATGCATGGTTCAAAATGTAACTACAACATTTCCAGAATAGTCGGCATGGACATCTATATACACATCTCAAAAGTAGAGTTCTCCTAACTTTAAGTCCAACTCATGGTTGCTCACCCTCAACTACCCTCCTTGCTATGTCATAAAAGTGTTAATGTAGGGGGATGAGCAATTTCAACGACTCAATGATAATATGTTGTACAATCCATTCAAATCACATTTCATACTATTGCATAAACACTAAATAACATACATAGCCTACCTACGTGTCATACTCCCTAACATTCTAGTCAAAAGTCGAAACTCCCACATTTTATGGCATATACCTCAAATCTCACTTAACCGCCACATAATCACATTTCATGCTTAAATGCACAATTCATCATATCTATAACATATGACATAATCGAAATCGGTTATAAAATTTACTCAAGTCATGTAAATGAGTAAATCACATAATTATACTTAAGACTCAAAATGCTCTCGGAATTATATTTTGTATATGGAATGGATGTATTAGCATTCTAGACATGGGTACTTTTATATTGTTAAGCAGTGATTCCATTAGTCTTCTCTATGTTGGACAATTGTGTATATTTGGATATGGTTGGACAAGTTACATTTTGATGTATGTATGTAAGTCTGTTATATTTTAGTTTTAATGATGTAAATGTGTATTAAAAGTCACTTCTGCGGTATTAAGACTCTGTTTGGATGAGAGTGGTCTCAAGAGGGGTATTCTGGTAATTTCATCTCATATTCACACCTAATTTCCTATATTCAAAGCTTGTTTGTAGTTGTAAGGTGTTAAGGTTTTATTTAATCACCTCCATTTTCCATGCCCTTCCAGGTGTTGGAATTTGGGCCATGACAAAACATGTCATGTTTTGCATATAGAATCACAAGTGTCAATGCATTGCACCCATTTCATGCCCTATATCCATTTCTAGCATGTCATGTAAGAATCAATATAGATACATGTATACATTCTACTCCAAAACTAGGTTTTCAATATTTCACCAAAATTCCACATATGCAATGTACTCAATATATGGCATACACTAGCAATTTATGCATTTTCTATCACATATCACTCATTTTCAATTCAAAGAAACATGCATATATCAATTCAAAACAAGAAATTCATCCTAAAATTTTACATAATCATATATAACATGAAATACATCTACTTTATGCTTACAATATGAAATTTAATTTAAAATAGAAGACACAACACACACCTCCTACCTCAATAGCTATAGTCTAAAGCTATCCCTCACTTTCACTAACTTCAAAGTTGTTCAAACTTGACTTTGTTCGTTTCCAAGCAACGTCCTCGCCATGTAGAACACACTTCCCTTCTTCGGCACCTCCTGAATCAAACTCAAAGACCCTCAACATCTAGAAAGAAGAAATAGATCACAAAACCTTCCACCGAACCAAAATACTCTAAATCCAATTTTCAATCCATAGAGATCGTAGAGAACTTCAAGGTGAACAACAATGATGTTCAAAACTTTTTCCAAATCCAAGTAGGAATTCTAGAGAGAAAGGAGAGCTTGTAAGAGGGAGATATAGAGAGAGAAAGTGGCTGTAAAATCTGTCTCCTAGATTTTTATAAGCCCACGGGCGTAAAATGACCAAAGCGCCCCTAGTCACTTCACTTAATGTACCATCTCGACCTCCGTTTCTAAATCCGAAAGCGGTTATGGCCTCGAAATCAACCTTGTCTCTTCTAATGTTCTAATTGGTCTATAACCAAAAATAAAAATTTTTGAAAAAATATCCTGATTCCCGGGCCCACAAGACTCCCGTCCCGAGTCCCGATGACCCAAAATTTCAAAATGAGCCGAATGGCTTACAAAACTCTCCTGACCTCTAAACAAGTCCCCCATATATAAATTATATTTAAAACATATGCAAATCAATTAAAATCCTATTTCGAAAAATAATTAAATAACAGAAAAAAAAATTTGGATCTCTACATTAGTCTTCCTCCTAAATATATCCCCCACAAAGGCGGTGCACAATATAACTCCATATGAAACTTGGTGGAAAAGAAAGCCCGATGTAAGTCATTTAAAAGTTTTTGGTAGTATTGGGTATTCTTTGATTGACTCTAATGACTGTACCAAGCTTGATAAAAAAAGTGAGAAAAGTATATTTGTTGGGTATTGTGATGAAACCAAGGGTATAATCCAGAAACTAATTATTCGTCGAGATGTTATATTTGATGAAAATAATTTCTAGGATTTGGAGAGCGAAAAAAATCAGATTATGCCATTTGTAGAAGATAAAGCCGAGCCAACAAAAAGTATGGATAAAGTAATAACTCCTCAGTCTTCTCCATCATCAATTTCTTTAGGGGCACTCCTTCGAGGGATTTAAGTAATGCGGGCAGCAGCCACATGGATCCTACTCTTGATACTGATATACCTCCACTTAAGTTTCGATCTTTGAAAGAAATTTATGAGTCATGCACTTTTGCTCTTACGGTTGCAGAACCTATAAGTTATGAGGAGGCATAAGGAATAAAAGAGTGGGAGAATTCTATGCAAGAGGAAATGACTGCAATTGAAAAAAAAGTAAAAATTAGGCGCTAGATGACTTGCCCCACTCGAAAATGATGCAATTGGTGTGAAATGGGTCTACAAGGTGAAGTACAATGCAGATGGTACTGTGCAAAAATTCAAGGCAAGGCTCGTTGTCAAGGGGTATGTGCAACAGTATGGGATAGATTTCTTTAATACTTTTTCTCCAGTTGCTCAATTTGAAACTGTTAGAATTATTATTGGTTTAGCAGCTCAAATGAAATGGCAAGTGTTTCAGTTTGATGTTAAATCAACTTTCTTAAATGGTTATTTGGAAGAAGATGTATATGTTAAACACCAACAAGGATTCGTCATCAAAGGAAAGGAGGAGAAAGTCTACAAATTGAAAAAGGCTCTATATGAATTGAAGCAAGCCCCAAGAGCATGGTATAGTAGACTTGATTCTTATCTTCGTCAAAAACGAGTTTCATCGAAGTGATAACGAGCTCACTTTATATGTGAAGGCGAAAGGTAATGATGATATTATATACACTGGATCTTCCAACTTGTTTATTAATGAGTTCAAGGAGAGCATGATGCATGAGTTTGATATGATGTCTAATTTGGGGTTGATGCATTATTTTCTTGGTTTTCAAGTTCAGCAAACTTGTGATGGCATCTATATTTCTCAAGAAAAATATATATTGGATTTGTTCAAGAAATATAACATGTTAAATTGAAAGATTTTTCTACTCCTATGAACAAAAGTGAGAAGCTCTCAATGAATGATGGAGTTGCAAAGGCTGATGAAAGGTTATAACAGTTCAGTTTTCTGCTTTCAAAAAAAGAGTGTCCTTTTTTAATTTCCAACAGGAGAGTTAATTTTTTTATATACTGGATCCTTTGTTTTTGTTTTTTTTTTTACATGTTCTTTTTTGGACTGAAAACTTTGAAGGGGGTAAACAAAAATCGAATATGAATCTATACACCAACCATCAGGCTTCGTCAAAAAGAGCCATCATTGTTATATAGTCTTACTAACAATTTATGGCTGGTGGCGTCAATGATTTTCTTCTTTCCAAGATAAAAAGTTATATCATTTTCAATATTTGTTTTGCAAAATTTACTGATCAGAGTAGCAAAGAAAGAAGAGGGAAACTGAAAACATACTTTAAAGGTCTTGCAAGTACTCTTTGACCTAAGGTGACAAAGCTGGTTTCTTGATTTGACATGAACCAAGCCAAAGAAGAAACACTGCAGTGCAGCATAATAACATATTAGATATAATTAATAAATTAATGTCACTAATCAACTGATAGTGCCAAAAAAGAAACGATCATCCAACCTTCCAGTGAAGATATGTTCACGAACACCCAGAATTGAAGGCGGACGCACACCATGATCCTCATTAAATTCTTCTAGTAGGTTGCGCATTTTGAAAGTTTCTTCCAAGTAATTGTCCTACAACAAAAATTAGGATAATGAATAATTATAAATGGTCGAAGAAATCATCTCTCATTGTAAAGAATCAAACTTCTGGGGGACTAGGGTTACCTGGTTCATGTCAATGGTTTGAAGAGCTTCTCCTCGAGTAAAAACTATAGCATGGTTCTGATTTTCAGGCTTTCCTTCTCCTATCTTCACTGCTCCAGGCAATTTTATGCGGTAGATTTCCTTTAGAGAGAAAGCACAGGCTATGAGGCTTTAAATTACAATAAATTGACATGATTATCCTGTTCAAAGTTTAAAAAGGATAAGAACCTGATCACGGTTATCAACAGCTTTGACCAATACAGAATAATACACCTTTTGTGCTTTTCCACCATTCCTCTCTTCAACCTCATCAATATATGCTACACGAAGAGATGGATTACTGCACAGGAAACACCACAAATCAAATTAGCAGGTAAAATAAATTCGTCAAGCAATAAATTAAAACCAACATAAGAATACCCTTTCACTTTATTGGATGCAAAACATACTTAACCATCAGATTCAAAATATCAGTTGCACGTCGATCTCCACTTCGCTTCATGTTCCCATAGATTTGACAGGCAGCTACGTATGTGAATTTCATGTCGGCTACAGCCTCTAATTGAGCATATAAGGATCTTTGACTTCTCTTATCTTCCTCAGATGGAACTGTGATGGCTTTGTAGCCTTCTAGTATCTCTGCTCAGTTTACATGTAGAGTAAGAAGCCATTACAATAGCTCTAAAAGGTTACTTCACTAACCGATCGACACTAAGCTGCATCTCCAGAAGAACAGTATGAAATACGTTATAAAAATACAAAACGAAAGGAAGAAGCCTCATATCTCAAGGCTCCAAAAGCATAGCCTGCACCTATGAAGCACAGATACTTCTACAAAGGGAACATATCCATTTAATATCCATGTTGCATACCGACACTCCCCAGATACTTGCGAATACATGTTTGATACTTGCTAAACGTATTCAAAATTCAAAAATAATTTCTTTATATCTGACATACATCTATACTTCGCCCATGTAACTGGTACTTCGGGACACAGATTTAACAAATCTTGAACATTAAATATAACTTCCCCAAGTATAATATCATAGTATAATTGTTTAAAAAAAGTTAAAATTTCTTCAAAAATAAGTGTCGAGAGATATATAGCATGACTAATTTAGTCTAAAATTTATCAATATCAACTCTCAACTTTCTTGTCACTTTTTTTTTTGGGGAAATGTTAGTACTAATATATATAACATGACAAAAATTATATTTTTAAAATTCACATATAGAAATATATGTTTTTTAACTTTATATGTCTCTTTACATTTAATACAATATATATTGAAATGTCTATATTGTATTTGTATCCTACTTTTTAAGAATTTCTCATATCGCCATATTCGTATTGTATCGCGTCCATATCCCGTGTCCTTGTCCATGCAGGTGCTTCAGATGCATGCACATTTTATCCTTCTATAAATATTAGAAGTTAGAGGCATTTAGCTCTGTTGCTTTTCCAATTAATAGGAGCCACAAAGAAACTAATAAGAATAGCTTTCTGTTTTATATCCTTGTACTCCTTTGAATTCCTAATCTATGGACTGTGGTGCTATTTCATAAAACTAAAAAATTTTAAAGCAAAATTTTAAGTGCTGAAGTTTTAAGAAGTAATTGTAAATTGAGAATTTTTTTTTTTAATTTGTTTTTTTTTTTTGGATTAAATGTCTTCAGCGTTCAGTGATAAGTGAAGTCATTGTCACTTAAAATTTATAACCCATTTTAAGTGGCTCTTATTTTTTAAGTGATATTAAAATTGCTTTATCAAATGCACTTAATTGGATAATCACTTAATCTATTCGGAATTAAGTGTTGAATATAAAACAAAACCTAAGTTACATGATATGCTTCTCCTTTGGACAGCAAACAAAGGGAATTTATGTTGTCAAAGCCAGAAAATAGTACTCACTAATATTATCATAATAAAAAATTGAATTATCATGAAAACCCTAGTCTTCCCTGAACAATCGTCACGTTTCAATTATTATTAATTTTTTGTCACAAGATCCTGAATTATGTTCATTTCAATAACCAATTTACTTGGGATTGATGGTGCAATCTTTTAATTCCACCTTTTTACTAAATATATCTTATTTATGAAAACTGCGAAATTGAGTTAGGGTGTACTGAACAACAGATATGCTTCCTCTTAACTAAAGTATGGTAGTCAAAAATTGAATCTTTCATTGCGTTGTTCATATTTCTTAAGGCACTCATCTCATCCATCAAACCATTTATACAAAAAGCATGCTCAACAGGCTTAAGTTGCAACATGATGAAGGTCCCTCTCTCGCAGAGAAAACATTGAAAATATTGCCAAAAATGTTGTGCAAAAAAGAATATCTTGCTCTTACCACTTTCAGAAGCCATGTCAAGAAAAGCCTGGAGCTTCAAAGCCCTTCGGTAGTACATCATCCCTCTCACTGCATCACCAACATCAATTAGTAATGGGCAAAAAAGTGATAGGTGTTGGACTACCAATTTCTCCAAAAGCAAGTTGTTAGAGAATGGTCCAACAATGTATATCAAGCTAGAACACCCTCTGTCACATGCAACCCTGTCTTGCATGTGGTGAGGCAAACAAAGCAAACCAAGATACATAACAAGTGCAAATTTGCACACCAAACCGGGGAACAAATCAAGACTTGAACAAAGCCTCCCAGAATGAAAGCTCTGCTACCATGCTAGACTATCAATTGTTCCAAATGCTAAAGCTTTAAAATACAGGTTCAACAATGTATATCAAGCTCAGACAATAAGAATATATAAGGGGGGAAAAAGTGCGTCAGGCACCTGTTCTGCAGAGAGTCTGTCCTCTTAAGGAGACCCAATGCCGTAGTTGCAAGATGTTCTCTTCATTTTCCCAAACCTCACTCTCTTTCTTACAATTGAGTCGCTCTATGAAGTTATTCCATTCATCTAAAATGTCACAGAATAGTTTCCATATCAGCTACATAAATTAGATTGAAACCACATAAAACAGAAGTACCATGTAAACAGGAACTGTTAGTATGGATGTCTATGAACTTTGAAACCTGGGAAGATCTTCTGCAGATAAAATAGGATTGATACACCATCTTCATTCTCAACTTCAAGGTCACTTTTAGAATAGACAGTCTCCTCACTATAGTATGGAGTCATGACACTGCCAATGCCACATAATAAATAATCATGTGACAGTTGAAAACTTACAACAGTTTAATCAATTCATGTACTACTCATGACAGTGTCAAAATATCAGACAATTATTTCTTTTCTCTTAACAGGAAATATAGTTACATAAGGTTCTCAAGTTGTTTATGGTGGCAATTAATAATGAATAAAATAAAATAAAATAAAAAGTTAATGCTCCCATTTATTGATGATGGTGACAAAAATAATGGTACATCAACTATTCCTGATTGAGTCAAATCATTTACTTGGCAGCTCAAAAATTCTTACGTTAGATAAAACAATCTAATGCGTACTGTATACACAGGAAAGTTTAAAAAAATGGTCAAAAGATTGAGCTCAGGTTGCTTCAGTGAGCACACGACACTCCAAATGCTTCAGCTATTGATAGGGTGTAACTTTAATACTCATATCATATTACACGCTCCCTCACGTGTAGTCTCTTTTGGTCCAACATGTGTTTCAATTTTAATTATTAAGTTGACTTTGATACCATCAACCACCATCTACTTACGCATTTAGAGTAGATGAGTTGGACCCAAGACCTCCTGAACCAAAGCTGGACAACCAATTGCTCCAAAAGCTTAAGCTATTACAGAGGGTTTGACTTTAATAATTATATCCAATAACAATCCTCACAACATATATCATATGCTGAAGAAAATACTAGCTCTACCTGAATGAGAGCATTTTGCGAACTCGAGGAGCATGTGGCATGTCCATGAACAAAGAATTTGTAAAGAATGACATCCTTCGGCGAGCTTCAAGGTTTGTTGGCACGTCATCAGCAGATTCTTTTACAGTCAAAAGGAGATAGAGGCGTCTTATCTATATTATTATCAAGCAAATTAACATATGTTTTCTGAGTTTAATACACACATACACAAACACATATATATGTACACATGGGTTTATACATATGTACCTGTTCTTCCCATTGTGCTGTAATCACGGGGAACACGATAGCAGGTTTTGAGTCAGTGCCCACAAAAATTTGCCTTCCAGAATCCTTGCTGCTATGGCCCAGTTCTACAACTTCACTAAAAAATTCAATCAAAAAACTCATTATATGGTTGTAATGGTGAAAAACTAATCTACCATTAAGCTTTAGAAAAATTTTAATTCCCATATAATGCTACAAAAGTCACCAACCGAATCTCATTCTCCATCATGTCACGGGTGACTACTTCTAACATGTCTTGCAGCAACAACACCACAGAATCTTTCTTGGATGAATCAGCATTTTTCTGCAATATGCAATGAAGTGTAAGTTTCTAATAGAAGAAAATCATGTATCTCATAACTAAACCATATTGCAGATATGACTGATTATTCTTCGTAAATGACCCACCAGTATATCCACAAGCTCCACAAATTTCTCGCAAAGTGTAGGTAAAGGACCCATTCTGAAATTTGCAAGAAAAGTACTCTTTGAAACGTTGCTTTCAACTTCTTTAATAATGATGCCAATTATCCTGTTTCATGGAAAACTAGACTTATATAGCAGTATTGATGGTGATAATATCAGACTCAAGAACATCAATTTCATCATAGTTTTTAAGCTTCTATTACAGTCTAAATTGATTGTTCAAATGAAAAATAAAAGAAAAAGGAAGCATAAAAAGAATACAATTATGTAAGTTCTAATCAGTGCTCCATCTAATGAAAATATTGAATTACATGCAATTTGAGCATCATATATTTTGTATAAAGGACACAGATACAACTGTCAATACAAGCAAGTTGAACAGGAAAAGATATGAATTGCAGTCTAAGAGAAACACAAAATAAGCTATTAGAAAATTTGCAAAACCAAAACTAGGAAAAAAAAAATTTGCAAAACCAAGTTTTGAGCCCATGTTTACCACAATCCAACATATATTGAATAACTACAAAATCCAACCTATTTTAAAATCTAATTACCAAACCACCAACTTCCACTGTACACTTTTTTCATGGACCAAAATTCCCTTGAAACTCTAAACCTCTTGTATCTATTGCAAAACAAAAATGTAAGGGTTGGTTTTTTGTGCGCTAAAAGTGGTTAGATTTTTTTTTTTTTTTTTTTTGTGTGCACCATAAGTGGTACGATAGTGCACAAAAAGTGGCATGTCAATTCACTAAAAGTGGTACACCTTTGGAGCAAAACTAAAATGTTTTTTTAAAAAAAAGAAAATTGTACCCATTGTTTTTTTTCAGGTTGCACTAATGCACTTTGATAAATCCACAATCGATATGCTTTGATACCAATTGTTGAATCATAAGATCATTACCCAAGGCTCTAATGTGTCAGTGTGTGAGCGGTGACTTAGATCTAGAGGGGGTGAATAGTTCTTATGGATATTAATTTTGAATTTTAGTTACTTTTAAGTAGTTATATTAACTGTGATTTGAACTTTAGTTAGCATTGGTGATATTTCAAAATCTTTCATTACATTTACAAACATGCATCCATACAAAGTAAAGTAAAGCAGAGACACCAAACTTTTATATAGAAAACCCTATATTGGGAAAAATCACAGGACCTTGTCCTTATCAGGAACAATTCACTATAAGAGAGAGAATTTGCAACTAGGTTAACACTTCCCATGCCCCCTAGTTATCTCTTGACATAGATTAACACTCAACTTGTCACATCAACTTGTCACATAAGTCTCCAGGTCATCCATCCACTTGTCAACATACTTCAGTTTTCACGAATCCGTTTCTCTAATGGCTTCCACTCTTCTACTAAAAAATCTGATTGGTTGATATGAATCGCCTCAATATGCTAGATGAATTCCTCTTTGATGAATACTTAACCACATATAATGGTCAAGGAAACCATAGATTGAGTAATTGGAAATTCCACTCTCTCTCAAGGTTTTTTTCTCTCTAGATGATTAGAGGCTTCAAATCATAACCTACTCTGATTATAATCCCATATTTATAGGGTAAGATGTAAAACATTGTTTGGGGAATTTTTGTGTGAGCGAAAAAAACTCTCCCTTCTCATTCTAATGTATGTATATATACACCAGTGTACAAAGATAACAAAAGACTATAATACCCCTATAGGTTAATATTCTTACAAGGTGCCTTAATATTATAACTATTTTAACACTCCCCCTCAAACTGGAGAATATATATCATATAATCCCAGCTTAGAACAAATAGCCTTCAACCGATTATGACTGAGAGCCTTAGTGAACATATTTGTGAATTGATCTTTTGACTTCACAAATAGATTAGAGATGTTCCCATTCAAATTTTGTCTCGAATGAAGTGACAGTCAACTTCCATATGCTTAGTCCTCTCATAGAACACTAGATTAGAGGCAATATGAATAGCTAGCTAACTCCTAGACCAAGTTCTTCAAGGAAATGTTGTAGCCATGTCAACTCACTAGGTGTATGAGCCATTGCTTTGTACTTAGCTTCAGCACTAGATCGTGCTACGACTGTTCGCTTCTTACTCTTCCATATAACTAGATTACCTCCTAAGAAGGTGCAATATCTTGTGGTAGATCTTTTGTCTGAGGGTGAACCAACCCAGTCAGCATCGATAAAGCCTTCTACCTTCTACCTTAAGATGCCCATTGGATTTATACAACCACCTGAGGGTTGGAGCTGGCTTGAGATACCAAATAATTTGAACAACCGCGTTCTAGTGTGGCACCCTAGGAGCTCCCATGAATGGACTCAATACACTAACAGCATATGAGATATTCGGCCGAGTAATAGTGAGATAAATTAGTTTCCCACCAAGTCGACGGTATCTATCAGGGTCGTCAAATAACTCACCATCATCAGTTAAGAGTTTGTGTTTGGATCTATAGGCTCATCAACTGGCTGACCATCTAACAAACTTGTTTCTTCCAATAAATCCAACACGTATATTTTTTGAGACAAACTGATACCTTTCCTCGATCTAGCAACTTCAATTCCTAAAAAATATCTGAGTTTGCCCAAGTCTTTAGTATGAAACCGATGTTACAGAAACTCCTTCAACTTAGCAATGCTCGTAGAGTCATTACCTATTATAATGATGTCATCCACATACACTATAAGGAAAATGAATCAGTATGTTGATGAAATACTGATCTGTCTAGCACTTGCGATGACCAAATTCTAATGTTGCCTTATAAAATTTTCCAAACCAAGCTCTCGATGATTGTTTCAAACCATAAAGGGCCTTCTTTAAGCGACAAACATTGTATCGATACTCCCTCTGAGCAACAAAACCAAGAGGTTTCTTTATAAAGACCTCTTTAGCTCAGTCGCCATGTGAGAAAGTATTCTTAACATCCAATTGAAGCAAGGGCAGAGAAGATTGGCAGCAAGAGAAATGATAACACGAATAGATGAAATCTTGGCAATAGGAGATAAGGTCTCATCGTAATCAACACCATAAGTCTGAGTATATACCCCTTGGCAACAAGTTGAGACTTTAAACGCTCTATAGAACCATTAGGAAGATATTTGACAGTGTAGATCCACTTACAATCAACAGGTTTGATACTAGGAGGCAAGGGAACAAAATCCTAAGTCCCATTACAATGAAGAGCATCCATTTCATCTTCCATTGCTTTTCTCCAACCCGAATAAGAAAGAACATCTTACACAGACTTAGGAACAAGGGCGCCAGACAACTAGGATGAAAAATATGGGAAAGAGGGTGAAAGAGAATTATAGCAAACATAGTTAGTAATGGGATAATAAGTAACACAAGACTGAGTACCTTTACGTAGTGCAATAGGTAAAGAGTCAAACGTAGCAGACGAAGTCGGATCCAAAGACTCTGAAGAAGATGGATGAAGCATAGTAGGCAGCTTGGCTCTCCAATTATAAACCTATAATGGAGCAATAGATTCGGGAGGATCAGGACTAGGAGACAATGAGAGAAGAGGAGGCAAAGATGGCTCGAGAGTAAGATCAATAGAACTACTGGGGTACAACAATGTCGCTCCTTGCACGAGTGGGCCAGGGAGGGCCCTTGGATGTCGAATGCCATAAAAGGCGTGTGTTTTACGACAATTGGTTTCAGATGAGATGATACAAGCCCAATCCAAGGCCAACAATTGGTATCAAAGCTTAGGCTCTACTTTTAGACCTAATTGTCTTAGAGTTCCATTATGGCAAACATTCAAGGACAATCTCATATTGAGGATCAATCGAACACCACCTTGGTTTGATGGTTCCGACTATAGTTATTGGAAGGCTAGAATGACAATTTTCTTTCAACCTCTAGACTATCAAGTTTGGGACTTTGTTGTCGAATGACCCTTAGTTCCTATGAAAATTATAGAAGGAAGGATTTTTCTTAAAGAAAAACATGAGTGTCCCCTGATGATCGCAAGCTTAATCAAATTAATGCTAAAGGATTTCCAATTTATATTGTGCCTTGAATAAAAATGAGTTTAATAGAACCTCGGCTTGTAAAATGGCCAAAGAGATTTGGGATAAGCTAGAAGTGACCTATGAAGGCACGAACCAAGTTAAAGACACCAAAATTAGCATGTTGGTTTGCAAATATGTGCTCTTTAGCATGACATCCGATGAAACAATTGGTGAAATGTTTACTAGATTTACAAAAATTATCAACAATTTGTCTTCTCTTAGTACTTGTCCTTCCGGGTTCAGTAAGTAGAGTGAACTTCCCTTTCTTTGGGGTAAGGAAAATCAATGATCGGGATGCAAACAGGAATGGGAGAAGCATAAACTGTTCATTTTTCTTTCCTCGCGAGTATAGCCACTGTGTTTTTTGCATTTGACTGGGTGGACAGTTGACCAAAAGAAAGGCTTTGGTGGTGGTGGTAAAATTAAATTTGGGTTTGGGTTGCTAGCACCTCATCCAGAGCCCAACCCTAATTATGTTCGGTTGAGATGTCTCGGCCCGAACCCAACACTAATTGTAGAAATGTTTGACCAATCCAGTGAAAAATCAGGTTAGCCTCAAGAGTGGTTTGGGTTGGCCCAGCCAAGTTGCACCCCTATGTAAGCAAAGTCCATTTCCTAACTTGAGTTTCAGCAAGATATAGACCTGAGGAAAATATGTATACATATACATATATATATATATATATATATAAATCAACAGTTGATCATATATCTCAAATTTTGTTTTTAGAGAAAAGAAATACTTGAAAAGAAAATTTGGTTCAGTTTACAAACTAAGAAAAAATGTTCGGTTAATAAGAAGCATACTATGTTAATAGCATGGTTGAATTATTCAGAATGACCAGTCAATAGACTCAATACCACTAAATTGCTCAAGAAAAAAAGTATAAAAAAGAACCTTTTCTCCCTATCTCCAGTAACCAAAGCATTCAGGACAAGTTTGAAAGATTCGTAGCATTCGATAACAGCACATTTCATATATTCATCAGCACATATTCGCTTCCAAAGGTCAGCATCTTTCGATCGAAATTGACCCGCCATATCCAATGCAATTGGGATCTGCAAAGGTAGATGTTCACAACAAAAGCTAGTAGGATACAAGAACTTCAGGAGACTCTACTGACCTTGCTTGCAAGCAAAAAAGGTGGCCACTGAATTAGTTTCAGACTAGGATCTGATGAATAAGGAACTAGCAACAAGTCCATCTCCCTGGAATACATAAATAAATAAATTAGTACCAACAGCATGATGAATAAGGGAGGTAGGTGGCCGAAACAACATAGGTCAATTGAGGGGCCTTTCCTGTCACTTATGAGATCTTCTTCACGGAAACTACATATTACTTCATTCCATAATTGAGCAAATTTTGCTGCTTCACTTCTCCTGCTTGCTGTAACCTATACATGCTTAAAATATAATTGTTATGCATACGACAACAAACCCACCCACCTGAACACGTACTTGGATATAATACTGCAGAAACACAAAATATCACCTCAGAATAATGCTTTGAAAAAGAAAATCCCCTTTTCTTAGTCTTATCAGAAGGCACCAAATGTGTGTTGAATGCACCAGGTAAAGACTGAAACCGAGACCTTAGCATGCTCAAAGTTCGTATCTGTAAGAAAAGAAGTGAACATGAGAATTAACCAGCAAAACACTTGATGTCATAAAATGATTCAATGACCACTGTAAAGAAGTAATGGTGGTAGATCCACACACACCAAATCAATCTTCAAAGGTGTCCAGTTCATGAATGCTTCTGGAATCCAAATTTTGACTTTAGTTTTTACCCATGTGAATAATCGCTATATATAATTCCTTAATTCATACCATCATGTACTCAATATGGAAGTCTAACATTTATAGGCCATTGATTCATGCACTCAATATGAAAATGTAAACTATGAACTGTGTCTAAATAATACTCATAACTCCACACATGTTGGAGGGATTCTAAGTATCTTCTTGACTATTGTGTCTTTTGTACGGTATCAATTCCTTTGTTCACCGTGACTCAGAATTCTAGCAACAAGAATGTTGCCAGTGAAACAGCCTCCAATCTTTTCTCCTTCCTACACCCAACATCCAACATTCTCTAAATGTCAAATTGAACAACACAAACTAGTTTTTGTGGCATGCACAATTTCCCCCATCTTGAAAGGCATCTGATCGAAATTGTTCATGGGACTTTCAAGTGTCTGTAAGAATTTATTCAAAACAAAGAAACCCAAGCAAGCAATCCAAGTTAATCCAGACCTTGTGGTATGGCAGCGATAAGATCAAATCATGAGTTGGATTATCATCTGATGAACTATGTATCCACTTGGAGCGTACATTTTCTTGGCATTCCAAAAAGTGAATTATGCAATTATGTTACCAACTCCAAGTTCCCAAGAAGGGTAATGACTCCATTTCTAAATACTTCTTGAGGCAAAAACCATTGCTGAAAATATAGCAGCAGCTTTCAAACTAGTATTTGAAGCAGACTTGATTCTCCATAGGCTACGTGGTTTGAGTCCTGAATATAGACCTTTTATGACTTCTGTCATCACTCAAGAAGAACCACTAACGTTGGTTGGTTTTTAGGGTATGCTGTTTAGTGAGGAAATTTGTCTTAATGAGATGAATGAGGCACTTGAATTACCTTGTCACTCTGCAAATACAGCTATCACAGATCACTGCAACAATAGTTGTGGTTATAACCAAAGAGGTTGTGGTCATGGACCAAGAAATCAAACTGTGGTCTAGCACGTGTTTGCAAACATTTTGCAGTTGGCTAGTTCATCTTCAAATCAAAAGACTTGTCAGATTTGTAATCGATATGGTCATGCAGACTTCAATGTCGTTATCGATTTTATCATACCATTCAAGCTGAAACCAAGCCTCAAGTCAATGCTTTTCATGCAGCCACTGCAATTAATAATGATGTTATCCATATTCAGGTGCAACAGATCACATCACAGCAAATCTTTCAAATATCTAATTCCATTCTTAATATAATGGTCCAGAATGTGTGAATATTAGTGGTGGTCCAGGTTCGCAATAAAATGCATTGGTTCTTAAAATATTCTGATCCTTGGCTCCAATCTAATTTTGAACGATATTTTACATGTGCCATCTATTACTCGCAACTTGTTATCTTTTTCTCGCATTACGGGTGATTATAACGTCATCCTTGAATTTTACCTGAATAATTTTTTTATTAAGTACCGAGCCAAAGTTGGAATAAAGATGGTCTTTACCAGTTAGCAATAAATTGTCAGGCAATGAATAAAGATTGCCACAAAGCTTTTGTTAGTGAGAAAGCAACATTAAACCAATGGCACCAAAGACTAGACCATCCTGCACTATGACTAGTTCTCATGGAACTTGCTCATTCTGGAGTTCCAGTTGTCAACAAAAATCTGGTGGAATTTGTTCGGCATGCCAGCAAGGGAAGGGTCATAAATTGCCATTTCATTTAGTATAAAACCACTTGATCTAGTGTATTCCGACATCTGGCCTCCATCTCCTAGATCTTCCTTAGATGGGCATTAGTATTATATTCATTTCGTAGATGATTATAGTAAATTTATATGGATCTTTCAAAATTTCCAGAAATATTATGTTATGATTGTGTTCAAGCATTTTAAACTGCTTGTGGAAAAAAAATTTGAAACAAAAATCAAACACTTTCAGAGTGACTAGGGTGGTGAATATCAAAATGTGTCATCATTCCTAAATGATTACGATATGGAACATAGATTATCAACTCCACACACTCATGAACAAAATGGTGCGGCTGAACAACGTCATTAGCACATTGCTGAAGTTCACTGGCATCATGCTTTTCAACTGAAGTTTTCTTAATCAACTGGCTCCCATCTTTAGCTATCAATGACACTCCTATTGGTATGCTATTCAAGACCAACCCAGATTATTCTCTTCTATGGGTTTTTTTGTTTTGCACATTACCCACGTTTCTCGACTACAATGCTAGGCATCGAGGGTATAAATGCCTAAATCGCTCTAACGACAAGCTTCTCATCTCTCGTCATGTTATTTTCAAGGAAACTGTTTCCCATTTGTAATACCGTCATCTTCAGCACCTTCGTCTACTTCTACTTGTGCTACTCCACCCATCTCTAACAACTCATAAATGGTCCCACCCCAACCAAAATAGTAAAACAATTGACATTGATTTATGTAACCATACATCACCTAAGATTATCACACCCACTGATCACTCACATAATACTCCATCTTCTTTAACTCCCTCAACTCCATCTACCTCACAAGCTAATGACACCATAAGGCCCTTGCCACCACCAGCTTCAAGCATGACAACTCCATCCACAAACCCAAATAATTCAACACATGAACCTATTTCATGTTTTCATGTCTCCCACATGTCCCAGCATAAAATCTTCCTACTGACCTTCATAGATCCTGAAGTGCGACTCGTCGATCTAGAGTCTTTTACGCATACCAAACATCCTTTGCCCAATGCTCTTCTCACTGAAAGAATAAATTGTGAAACTGAACCAACTAGTTTTACCAAAGACAATAAGTTAGCAAATTAGAGAACTACAATTAGAGAGGAATTCAATGCACTTCCTCACAATGGAACATGGACTCTTTTTCTGCAAATGTCTTCAATAAATATCATTGGGTGCAAATGGATTTTTATCAAACACCATGCAGATGGTTCATTAGAATATTATAAAGCCCGTTTAGTTGCTAAGGGCTACAATAAGCAAGAAGGAATTGATTTTAAAGACTTTTAGTTTTGTTTGTTACCCCAAGAAGTGTCCCTTCGGTGGAGGGGGGGGGGGTGTGGGGATAGAGACTCTAAACAAACAATGGAAATTTTTTGGTTGACTTGTTTTGACAAAAAGTGAGCTTGTTTAGACTTTTGTCAAACACTTGGTGAGCATAAGTATTCAACAAGTGAAAGTGGTCATCTAAGTGCAACACATAATGCCTATAAGATGAAGACTATGTTAATTGCACATTTTATCAAACACTTGGTGTCAAACATGATTGGCAAATGAATAGTCAAATAAATACTCAATCAATCAAACATACTCTAAGCATTCATCCCATCCTCCTCAGATGAATTAAAATAGATAAACTTATAGCATTCATATATATAAAGCATATGAAATTTAAACAAATGAAATGTTATTAAGTAAAGGAATTAAGGGTTAGAGAAATACAAACTCAAGACACCACGGTTAACATGGTTCAAAACCTCCATTAGCCACTTACGTCCTTGCCTCAAGAGTACCTCTTGAGGATTCTACTATGGAGCTTCCCTTAAGCGTGGAAAGCAAATCGTACATCATCTCGCTTATTTCGTGGAGAAGTACCCTTCCTCTTTTGACGGCTAAGAGATAACCATTACTCACTCTTACGGGTGGAGAGCACTACCAAATCCGCTCATTATTAAGTTGAGTGAAACCTCTCTCTTTTGACAGCTAAGAGATAACCTGTGAGATCCATAATTTTTTTATTTTATTTTATTTATTTAATTAAATGTTTTATTATTATTATTATTTTATTTTATTAAAATGTTTTATTTTTATTATTTCATTTCTATGTTTAGGATATGTTTGGATGTTCGGGTTCCCAATTTCAAGTATTGGTTTGATCCCGAGCATTTTCAAAGTAAAAGAATAGTTCAATGGTGGGACGTGAGAATATGTTAGTCTTTTTCAAAAAGATTTGGAATGATTTCTGCATTTTTTTAAAGTGAAGGGTATTTTAGTAATTTTACATTATGGATGGCACCATCGTATATTCTTTGAAAAAGAATGGCATTGTGGTAATTTTAGAGTAAAATGGAGGGTAAAAGAAACTTTTCACTTGAGGAAGTCTAGAAGCTTCTAGAAGGGGTGGGAGATATAGATGTATATCTATAGGTTTTGAGCTATAAAAGGCAAAATTGCCTTCCTCTCTCCCCATAAGTTCTACCAGCCCTTTCTTTTTCCTCTCCATCTCTCATTTTGCTCTCTTTATTCCTCTATTGAAGGTGCTTGAAGGCTAGGCTTAGTCCAAGGTTATTGGTGGTGGTTAGTGTTGGTGCTAGTAGCATATAACTGTTTCTTTCCACCACTTTTGTCTATCTTTTTCTTCTACTTCCTCTCTTCATCTTCTTTTTCAATTATTGAAGTTTGAAGAATGAGTGTTGTGTATGGTTTGTAGTGTTGGAAGCTTTGGGACTTGAAGGCTTCCATTCCTTTCCATTGATTTCTCCATTAAAGCTTTTAAAGAAAAGTTAGGGTTTCAAATTGAATTTCAAAATTCAATTTGGGGGTTTCTTCAATCCTTCTTGGATTTAAGGTAGGAATGAATTTAACTTTCTTTTCTAATGTTTTAAGACTTTAGGAAGTGTTAGGTTGAGATTCTAACATGAATTGCAAAATGTATAAATTAAAGTTTATTTTATTTCATGAAAAATTGGAGCTTTTGTGTTTTGAGCATGCTATGCCATTGGATCACCCGTGCTCTTAATTTGAAATTAAAGTACACTTTATTGCATGAAACTCTAGTGTTGTGTAAGAACTAGAAGTTCTAAATTACTTTTTTAGTAATTGTGTTAATGATTGTAAATTATGGAAGTCTTGGGTCATCCATTAGTGTCTTGGAATAAAAAGCTTAACTTTTCAAGAAGAGTATTTTGGGAATAAGTGGTAACATGTATGCTTTGTTTGCTAATGTGTGTTTAAGCATTCTATATTTTACTTAATTAATTGTAGAAATGCTAATGGATGGAGTGTGTTTCATTTGACAACTTATAGACCATTAGGGGTATTTTGGTCATTCATGCGTACATTAGTTGAGAATGCATGCTAGGTGGTTATTTAAAGTGCTTAAGTGTTTGTATACGCCTTTTGAACATGTTGAGCATGATAGGTAACACATAGGAGAAATTTTGGGATTTTGACCATACTTCAATGTTTGAAGCTAGGGTTCCACGGTGCAACATGACTTTTGCATGGAATTATAATTGTTTAAATGTTTTAAATTATGCTTAGAATGTACTAGAGTATGATTTGGTGTTAAATTAACATATTTGATTTGAAAGTTCAAGTATGCTTGCTAGGTAACATATAAATTGCCTAGTTGTACTAATTTGGTTAAATTAGAAATTGAAATTGAAGATTTAAAGCCCTACTGAAAAGGATTTGAAGGTAAAAAGCTCTATTGAAAAGAGACATTTATTTAAGTGGAAATTTGCTTGAGGAACGACTCATTGAAAGCTTGGTGCACATAGATGCAAAACTAATGCTACGAGGATAATTATTATGGACATTGTTATTACATTGTTCATATTGATCATTTTTTTTTCATACTGTTCATATCATGTGTGAGTTATGATTTTTGAGAAGTTTTAAATAGTCGGAAGTGAAAATAGAGGCACAAAGATGCCTAGTGGTTGATAAGTCCACCTGACTGGCCAGTGGTTTCACGTCGACCTGCGGACTAGTAATCCGGAATGACGAAATGTACAGAAGGACTGTCTGAGGACTGCTCTCTTGATGCATATGTCACGACTATTTGAATTACATGTTGTGTGTGTGTGTGTGTGTGTCATCTGCACTGCATCTAAATAAGCAAACTATTCATTTCAAGTTTTACACTTTTTAAACCATTATAAATAGGTTTATTATTCTGTTGTTTATAGACAAGTTATGGCTTCATTATTTATGGGCAAGTTATATTTCATGCTTATGTGTAAATGAATATTAGTGAATACTTGTGAAGTATGTGGAAAAGGAAATAGGAACATGTTAGAAAGAACAACATTGCGTGCATGTTCCTTTAGGAATTCTTACTTTAGTCTGAAATGTTTAGGGGGGGCCAGTTGAGTCATTTCTACTGAGCCATCGTTGCTCACCCTACAGATGTATCACATTTTTCAGGAAAAAGGGACGGAAAGAATGTTGCTTGAGCTCCAGAAAGCTTGAAGTGACATTTCTTTTTTTGTGTTTTGTTGTTATACTTGCATGAAATAAGTATAACTTGGATAACATATATGTTATGTTATTCGGGACAGTTTGTTGGCTTACTACTTCTATTCTTGTATGACATGTTATATTCAGGAGTTTTGTGATTTATCTTCTTTATTAAGCATGTTTAGTATATGCTTATTATAATTAAGTTGTTTATCGCTTCCTCAGTGACGACTTTGATGTCGGCTCGGGGTCCGGGGAAAATTCTTTTCTTTTAGTAATAGCTCGGGTGTTTGGGATTCGGGACGTGACATAACCATTGCTCACTCTTACAGATGGAGAACGCTACCCGACCATTATTATAAGGTAGAGAATGAACCTTTACAAGCCTCTATGAAGCTATCCCTTTTGCCAATAACACCTCTTGATCTTTCTTCTCAAGTTGGATGAATAAAGTTTAAGTACAATGAATAATATCCCCCAATGGATAGATATACAAATGATAGCTCACATACCTAGAGTTAGCAATGAAATACTCAATTGAAAGCACTTCACTAGGATTTTGCCACTATGAATGATATGCAAGTGTTTGGCTATATAGTGGTGGCTACCAATGAATGATATGAAGGTTTAAGCTCTAAGGTAGCTTCTACCAACAAGGAATTATAAGAGTTGTGTATGGTGGTAGAAGACACATGTAAATATCAATTACAATGTCTATTTATATGTCATAAAGAGAATATAGCCGTTTGGACCAAAAGAGCTATTAAGATCTAAATCTAACTACTTTCAGTTGGCTAAAACTTTCGAAAAAAAAAATTCAAATCGGCTGAAAATATGTTTCAATTGACTGAAACATCTCTTCAAGTGAGGCTGTCCCTTTTGTCACTTTCAGTCAGCTGAAAGTGGATTTTCATTTGGCTGAAAATCACTTTCAGTCTGCTGAAAAATCTCTAACCTTGATACATATTTTTCTTCTCAGAACAGTCAAGGCTTACGGCTTACCTTCAGTTGCACACTCCTTACTTATTATATTTCAATTTACTTTAAGTAATTCAATGTAAATAAGCAAAGTACCCCCCATTTGGATTCAATAAAATAGTTTCAAAATCAAATTTCAAGTGAATCAAAATCTAATTTTTCAGTTTTGTACAAAATAGAATTTCACAGCTTTGAGTCAAAAGTTCATCGTGTAATTTGAATGACCAAATCAAGTCATTTGGAACTGAGAAAATTCATATGATCATGATAAATCATCGGTACAATTACCTAGACTTTTTATGTCAAGATTCATTAAAAAAACTCATATTTAAGTTTTTACCCCTAGAATCAAACACTTGCCAAGGACAGATGACTTATTTGATCAACTCAATGGTTCAAAGTGTTTTTCTAAGATCTACTTGAAGTCGGGATATTATCAATTGAGAGTCCAAGATGAGAACATTCCGAAGACTGCTTTTTGGACTCAATATGGGCGCTATAAGTTTATAGTGATGCCATTTGGGTTAACGAATGCATCGGCAGCATTCATGGACTTAATGAACCGAGTCTTCAGTGTTTATTTGGGCGGCTTCGTAGTGGTGTTTGTGTACGACATCCTCATGTACTCATCACTTGAGGACCGTATTATAGATTTTCAGGGAGCACCGTTTGTACGCCAAGTATGAAGAGTGTGAATTTTGGCTAACGGAAGTAAAGTTCCTTGGACATGTAGTGTCGGAAAGAAAGGTTTCCATAGACCCTTCAAAGATTGAAGCAGTAATGAATCGGGAAAGTCCAAAGAGCGTATTTGAGATACGTAGTTTCTTGGGCTTAGCCGGTTACTACCGATGCTTAGTGAAGGATTTTTCACGTTTAGCGGCACCAATGACACGACTTACATAAAATGAGTTAAGTTTGTGTGGGATGATGCTTGCAAGCATGTTTTCATGGAGTTGAAGAGCCGATTGACTAGTGCTCCAATTTTGATAATTCCCGAATGTGGTTTGGGTTATGTGATCTATTATGATGTTTCATGGGACAGATTGGTTTGTGTTTTTATGCAAAACGAGAGGGTTGTAGCGTATGGCTCCCAACAGTTGAAGATACATGAGCATAATTACCCGACTCACGACTTGGAGTTAGCGGCGGTAATTTTTTCATTAAAAATGTGGAGGCATTACTTGTACGGGAAAAAGTTTGAGGTATTCTCCAATCACAAGGTTTTAAAGTACCTCTTCACATAGAAAGACTTGAACATGTGGCAATGAAGATGCATGGAGGATTATAACTTCGATTTACAGTATCACTCAGAGAAGGCTAATGTAGTAGCCAATGCCTTGAGTAGGAAATCACGTAGTACCTTGGCAAGCATTGTCATCCATGAGTGGAAGTTGATGGAAGATATCTCAAAAATGGGGTTGTATTTCAATTAGGATGGGGAACCGGCTATATTGTTTACACTTATTGCTTAACCAACTCTAGTGAGTAGGGTGATTGAGGAGTAGAGGCATGATAGTGAGATAGAGGCTATTCGCACTCGGATTTCAAGTAGCGGAGTAGTGGAAGGTTGGTCAATTCATTCCGATGATGGTTTGAGGTTCAAAGAGAGAATGGTTACACCGTTGATTTGTAGGGATGAGGTCCTTAGACAGTTTCATTGCTCTAGACTTATAATGCATCTTGGTGGTACCAAGATATATCATAATCTATGCTGACAGTATTAGTGGAAAGGTATAAAAAGGATGTTCTATAGTTTATGGCAAGATGCCTCACTTGTCAACAAGTGAAGGCCGAGCATCAAAGACCGACGGGTTTGCTACAACCATTCCCAGTAGCTATGTGGAAGTGGGACATGGGCATAGATTTTGTGACAGGATTGCCAAGGTCGAGCAAGAGTCACACGCTATTTGGGTCATTGTTGACAGATTGACCAAGGTGGCTCATTTTCTCCCTATTCGGGTAACTAATGATGTGGATACTCTCAGTTGTTTGTACATTGAGCAAATTCTAAAGCTGCACGGGGTGCCGGTTTCTTTTGTTTCAAATAGAGACCCACGATTCACGTCGCAATTCTGGTAGAGCTTCCAGGAAGCTTCGGATACAGACCTTCATTTTAATACAACTTTTCATCCTTAGATAGATGGTCAATCTGGGAGTACTATAGAGATTTTGGAGGTTATGCTTCAGTCATGTGTGCTTGATTTTCGTGGTAGTTGGGAGGATCACCTTCCATTGGCGGAATTTGCTTACAATAATAGCTTTCAGGCTAGTATTGAAATGGCACCATTCGAGGTACTCATATAACACTCGAAGTTGGTCAATCATACTTGAGTTATCGGAGTTTGACTATTGAATATAAATGTTGGAATGCTTATATGTTTTTCATTGAATAAGCATGATGAAATATTGATATGCATGATTTGCATTGGATACGGAGGATACAAGCATTAAATATGTCATGTAACTATTGAGTATGCCATGTTGCATTTCATATAGGTCGGTGTCAGGTTGATACTTTAGTGGGTTAAGACATTTTTACTGAGTACATATATCACTCACCCCTTTTCCCCCCAAATATTTTTATAGATAAAGCAGCTACAATGGATGAGGTCTAGAGTTGCCATTAGAGCATATGGAGTTTTTGATATTGCATGTGTTTATACATATATCTATGCTTGTATGTACCATGTTGGTACTTTTGGACAAACTTGTACTTCTGATTCTTATATGTATGAGCCATGTTTGGCATTTTGAGATACTTGGGAAATGGATGGATGAAATGAGGCTTTGGACTCAATATGTATGATTGTGGACTAGGGTTTGTTTATGATGGAACATTTTGATATGTCATGTTGTATAGGTAGTGGATGTAATTACATGTATGTTGGAACCTTAAGATTGAATGTATGTTAGGTAGGGACAAAGATTGATGCAAAGGCACTTAGAATTTCTGCATAATTTTTTGCCCAGGATCCACAATGAATCGTAATCCACATTAGGATTCCGCATAATCTCTATACTATTACGCTGAATCGTAACCTGAATTACGATGAATCGTAAAGTTGGTGAATTAAGGGTCCAAAACCAGTGTGATTACGATGAATGTGCGCAGAATCATAATATTACGATGGATCGTAATCCCCATTACGATTGATCGTAATGGTTAAGCGCAACATATTTGATTTAATTGAGTTCTTTTGGATTGAATACGTAAAGTGGGGCCCATTGAGATGAGTCATTTATGGTACATGCAAGTATATATATTTATACAATAATGAGTATAATGGACCATTGAGTATAATAATGAGGTGTTGAGGCAATGTTTAACTCACACCCCCATTTCCTTATCCTCCCTCGGGGCTTTGGAATTCGGGGTGTGACAATATAGGACCTTAAGTCATGCAATCATGTAGAATATCAAACATTTATAGGTCCTTGATTCATGCACTCATTATGGACTCGTAGCCTACGTACTGTATATAAATAATACCCCCATATCTCCTCACATGTGGGAGGCATTCTAAATATCTTCTTGACTATTGTGACTAGTTAACACTATCGAATCAATGCCAAGCGGCTGACTTGTATTAGCCTAATAATGCCAATGGAACTTGAATCATTTCTTTTGCAGCACTAAAAAGAAAAGGTTAATTTATGCCATTGGATTAAATATGAACACTAACCATAGTGTGCATGTCAAGTGCTAACTTATATTAGCAAGATGAGACCAAACAACAATAATTGTTTTCCATTTGTTTTCCTTGTATTTTTTTAATAATAAGAGAGAGAGAGAGAGAAAGATTCAACTTCTTTGGGCATAATGAAGGTAAAAAACTCCTTACAAGCCTTAATTAATTTAACCATTCCTTAAAAATAATAGTTATACACCCACAGAATATAGTACACTAAGATTCAGTCTCCTTTCCAAAAATGTCATTTTGACAAGAGGAAAAGGAGAAATATACTGTGTTCACTAATGTTTCAAAAATCAACCTTGTAAAGTAGCCTATAAAAGAATAGCCTGACATGATATGCTTCAATGGAAAATACTTCTCGAAGAAAAAAATGATTTGGTAACTGTTCTACAAGCAATATATGATACAAATCCTTCTTATAATTATTTAATAAAGATTCTCTGAAATATCTAGATGTAGGATAGGAACAAATATTTTATGATCCAAGGATAGAAACTGCAAGTCAATGCATATGAATTGATGATATTAATACAATTCTTGTATATAACCTCATAACTTTATTCCTCAGACCAAGCATAGTTGCAAATAAGAAAAATCAACTGTGCAGACAACTCACTTTTTATGAAGTACATTAGTACATGACCACATAAGGTGAGGGAGAATATGAAAATTTAAATAGAAAGAGAAAAAAATTAAGAAATTACCTCTCCTAGATGATCAAAGGCCCCAATAACACCACCCCAGATAGTCGAAAATATGGCGTACCAAATTTGAGTATCCAAAAAATAAAGCTGCAACAAAACTTGTAAAATCATACAAGAAACTTTGCCACGAACAAACTATTAACTGATCACCTTGACATGAGAAAATTAATAAATATTTAAATGAAATAAGGAAATGGATTTTAGTAAGACACACCAAGATTATCGGTACCCAGAGTGAAGCAACTGCTCCATAAAGGGGTTCAGCTGCGTAGAGTCATAGACAAGACACTTTTTACTTGAAACTAAAAGTTGAGAAGAAAAGCATTAAAAGAAAGACCAAGAGTAGATGGATACCTCCTGGGAAAAATTCGTGCCAAGTATATTGAACACGCTTAACATGATTCATTATATCTTTTGTTGGCTTAATCAGAGGTTTTATCTGGAAAATATAGACAACATCATTGAGTTACAAGAATGATAAAATAAAAGATGTCTCAAGTTTTCAACTACCATGTCATAAAAAATTCAAGAAGAAAAAAAGATGTGGCAACTACCGTAAAAAAATAGCTAAATGTGAACTTGCAACACATAAGTACCACCCAAAAGAGAGTGTACCTGAAATTGTTGAAGGTCCAATGGTAAATAGCTTCAATTAGTTAAACAAATTAAAATTTATAGCAGAAGAAGTATAATATAAATTGTGTTACTCGCTAAACTCACTTTATAAGTGAAAATTGACTCTCATGCACTCCTCTCCCGACATAAATTCTGGGCTGCAGAAAAGTGAAAACATTAATTCAAGAGATAAAACATTTATTTATAGCTTCAGTATTTGAAAATTAAATGAAAGAGTGTTAGAAACCGTGCAGCAGTTCTAATTTTAAAATTGATTGTTATGTAATGACTAGCTGTTTTTAAGAGCAAGGCAGAAGAAATAGGTGTTGGTTAATGACTAGTCCATTTTAAGATATTTTGGGACCGATAACCATGAGAAAGCATCCCTGTACAATTGGTCAGAAAACAATTATTATTGTAGAATTAAAAGCGATATGGACCTTGTATAACTGGTGCAGAAATTCTTGAACTGTTCAAGAATGAGTACTTAGACATTTATCTTATGCATCTACAAGAGACACCAAAGATTGATGCCTGAACCACATCCGATCCATGAATTTAAGCACTTGCTCTGAAAGTGTCTTAAGCAAATGTCAGTTCAAGACATCAGTTTAAGGTCCCAACTGAGGCTTCTTTGGAATTATAAACTTGAGTTTTTTGTCTATAGACTAATATCTCAACATATTTTACGTGGACATATATCAGATAGATCATATAAAGTACCATATTGAAATCACTACAATCTAAGGCCAATAATTGATGAATATTGTTGAAATAAAACCAGATATAATTAAATGTATACTGCTGAACAAATTAATATTAAGTTTCTATAAGAAATTGAAGTATTATATGCTCTGATTGTGCAACTAATAGATAATCACAAGTCACATAGTAAAATAAGTTCAGCACCTAGTAATATCTTTGTGTTTGTTTATATTAGCAAGTGGAATTTATAATTGAGATGAAAATCAGTATATCAGAATTACAAAAATTAAATCAGTGACACTTGTGAATATGGCATGCTCTAGAAAATACAGAAGTTTTTGAAGTGTTACAATTGAAATTTAGGTTTATGGTATGTGTTCGGACATTTTCAATCACATATCTCATACGACAAACACTTCCAACCAGTTAACCAAATGAACTTGAATGGAACCTGCATTAGCATAAAAGAGAAGAAGAGTGCATCAAAGTTACCTGTGACCACCAAAGAAGAAACCTTATAATATGCCAGTCTGAGTTCTCAATCCAACGACGGAGCATTGGGAAAACAAATAAAACTGCTGCCAGTAAATTCGGAAGCAAATATAAAGCCACAACTATGATGTATAATGGGGGAACACCATTCACTTGTTTAAGGAATGACATCACATCTCTAAGTTTGTCAAGAGCAAATTGGTTGCTACGCATGTAACATAGTGGAAGAACGATGACCCATACAAGACTAACAACTATCTTGAGAATGTTTCTCATCACATCGGTGAACTTCCATCTATGATAGCCCGGGAAGTTCAAAAGAAGGTCCAAAATACCTAATATCAGTATAAAGAAAGAAATACAATTAATAGTAACACGCATTAATACATAAAACCCCATGTACAAATTGATAATGAAGACCAATCAATCATGCAGAATTTTCAAGTCTGCCAAATCAACAAGACATCTCTGCAACAAAATGCACCACACATTTTGACAAGAAGTTTTAAATTCTAAGTACAACACAAGGTAGAAGAACCAATATTTGGGAGTAATAGATTCATGCAATACAAGCACCATAGTCAAAAAATTATTTTAAAAAAAATCATTGGTACATGGTGACTATAGTATGACTGCTCGGAAGAACTTCTTTACAACTATACACGTAGCTTCCCTATTTTGATGAGCCTATCAATCTAGCTGTAAACATTGTCCAACTATTATTAGAAGATTGAAAAATCTCAAGATATGGTTACCTTTTGAATGTGCCATCAATGTTACGCACTTGTATTGATTTACTAGGTCTCAAGTTAAATACAGGGACCATCTTTTCCTATAACTGTTAGGACTCCATTGCAAGAGCATTTTAATTTTAATTTCAATTTTCTAAATTGTCAAACGAAAGATGTCAATTGGCTGTCTTTCTCAAGATTTATTATTCTTCTCTCCTTCACCCTATTCATTAATATTTTTTCTTCTATTGTACATTTTATCTATTTCTCATTCTTTAATTTTTATATTGAAACAAGTTTAAAGTATTTCCTAGAAGTTTCATCCCAGATGCCCACTAAATTATTCCAACTGACACTGTTTAGTTATAACTATATTGACAACATGTCAAGTGATGCAAAATATTAATAAAAATAACAGAATAAAATAAATGATTCATGAGAAATGAAACCATGAGTGACAACCTGGCTTACGAATTAACTAATAATTCAGAAGTTTGTTAATTCAGAATACATAATAACAATATCCGCAAGCATCAGAGGCGGGCGGCTTAGTTTGTTCTTGGGTGCCTGTTCTACTTTGTGTAACAAAGTATCTTCTTCTATTACCCAATGCAAGAGTACACAAAAATAAGTCCCACAACACAATAACCAAAAATATGCAGCAATGACAAGGTCCATCAAAACAAGGAATTGCAAAAGCAAAATGCTCTCTTTGAACCAAAACTAAACAATAGTCCTCTAATATCAAACTCAGAAATGACATGCATAAGAATATGTTAAAAGTAGTGACTTTCTTTAACCAACAAAGAAAAAGAAAAATAAAGTAAAAGAAAGAAAAAAAAAACTTACCTTTTTTCATTCAGAAACTGTTTTAACTACTAATGTCTATAGAAGACTCGACAGAATGATTCAACAATTTCAGTTTATAAGGCTCCAGATAGATATTACAGTGAGTCAACATTTGCAGTATTATCAATGAACAATAAAAGGCTATAAGACAATTCTAATCCCACCAAAGCAGGTTGCTGGGAGGGGAACACTGGAACATTATTTTGCACAAAGTGGCCGCTCTCAGACTCAAACTCAAGTCCTCGCAACTGTGCACTTGAGCTTTTAGTATTGTGTCAAGCAATCACCAATCATTCAACAAGTCAAAGGATTTTAATTTCAATTTGTCCTTTTAGATTCCTTCTTCAATAATTAAAATAAAAATAAAAACAATAAATGAGGTAACTACAGCCTCTTGAGGTACATAGATTCTTTTTTTTACGAGGTACATAGCTTCTTGATATAATGTCAAAAGTTTAAGGAATATTCTACCATAAAAATTCACAATGTTAAATGGATTATGCTCTAATTTGACTATGTCAGCTATGAAGTTAGAATTGCATACTTTGCAAAAAGCGAAGAGCAGCAGCTGTGATGAAAATACTTGCTAGATAGTATAAGGCATCCTTATTTAAAATGTTCATTGGAGAAATATCATTCCATGCAATGATAACCATAGCCTGAAACAGAACAGTTCAGACACTTAATTATTGACACAAACATCCAAAATCAGGAGTGAAGACAATTGTCCGTTAGTAATTTATCTGTTGCAGTTAAATACCTGTAAAACCAATATATAGAATGTCCACAAACGATCAAAACTGCGAAAAGTATGCCAAAATGTTCGTGTCTCAACAAAATATGATTTGCCTGTACTTCCAGGCATTCTACGAGTTGCTTGTTTTCCCTGTCATATCAGCTATATCAAGAAGATAATCAACAGACTAAATTCGAAATAAAGAAATAATATCTTATATAAGAGTACATGTTCCATGTCACGTGTTGATTTGAAGAAATCGCCATCATCACGCATAGGCCAACCCAAAGAGAAGCAATCGGACGACCTGAACAACATGAACAAAATCATATATCAGAGCAAGTGAAGAAACCCAAGCACCCACTACAATCTTCATTAAAAAAACTTAAGTTATTATTAAACTCCTTATATACCAGAAGTACTCATTTAGATCATCATAGTTGCACCAAGCTGAGTGAGGGGCTTTTCCATCTTTGCTCTTCTTGGCTTCCTGGAATATCATTAGCACCAATGCATCATGTCTAAAAGAGAGAGACTGAACGTTAGACAACAGTGTGCAAGTTTGCATTAGAAATTACCCTGTCAATTACTCGATAGAGGGGCGTTATAACTTTCCGAAGGAAAGATTCATCATCTCCACCATAAGAAGGCTTAATGTTTTCTCCAGTTACAATGCTGACATTTCCAGCCAATAGACCATGGAGTTCATAGGCCATCTGAACATATATTGGGACATTGCTATGAAATATGTAGTAAAATAGATATCCCTTAAAAAAATAAATAATTGGTTAATAGAAACTAAGACTGGAATCTTGACAGATCGAGAAATGAATTACTCACATTATGAAAAATGTAGCATAGGCATTCTGGCATAAAGCGCACATTAGCTGCTTCACCCCAGATAAGCAGATAGAGGCCCATGTAAAGTATCTTTCTCTGTTGCACTTCTTGTTGCCCTTGAGGGAGCCTACCAGCATCAAGATTTGAATATTTTAGCATCAGAAACTCAGATCATACAGAAGACCAATTCAAACTACAAACGAATAAGCATGCGTGACAAGTCCACTAACGGAAGTAAATACAAATACAATTGTATCTCACCGTAAACTGTGTTTTCTTCCCAAGAACTTGCACCATGTTTTGTAGTTCTTAAAAAGCTTGCTCATGACTGCATCAACAGCTCGATCATCAAGCTGGATTAGAGGAATGGGTTAAAGTTTACCACTGCCCAAGTGTGGAGAGAGATATGCAGGGCAAGTTATTATGTTTAAAGCATAACAACAAATAGCATGAAGACATGAAAAACCAGACATATAGTCTTTTTTTTTTTCGGGTGACTAGAGGGGTGCCCCCACCCTCTTTGGTGAGACTAATTTTTTTTGGACAAGTGGCAGACCCCAACGCCACATGCCAATTTTAATCCAGAGAAAATTCTTGTGAGGATGAATGACCTTAAGGAGGGGAATCGAATTCAAGACTTCCACAAATCAGACACAAAGGCTTAACAAAAAAATGTTTAATGGTGTGAGAAGTAACAACAAAAACAAATAAACACAAACATGAAGACAAAGATAAGAGCATTTGAATTCAGCTCTGAATTTGAATAAAGCCCCAACGAAATCTAAAATGTATCAAAAGTAGAACATTGATGTTTTAACATCACAGCTATGAAACATACGAAGCACAACATTGTTATAATTAATAAGAGAAATCAATGCATGCCTTGTTAAGAGGCTCAGGCCTTGGAAGAAGCCTTATATGAACATTGGCAAGTAACAGAATTAAATGCTCCCTCTGATTCCTGACATTGTCTCTCTGTAGACACCAAAACAGTTAAAAGGTATAAATTACGTCTCAAAAATAAGTCAGTGTCTCTAAGCATTCAATATCCAATTCTGTAAAACAAAACACATGCCTGAAACCCAAACATGGCCCTTAACCAATCAAGAAGGTCCAACTCCCCTGCTTTCTGTCTGTGCTGCTCAAAGGCAGCCGGCCAGTTCAAGCCGCGTGTATTCCAAAGTGCAGCCACAGCGGCCTTAACCTAAAAATATGCATGTTGTCATGTCAATTTATGTATGATGGAAAATAGTGGTTAATTACACACGCACAACAATAAAATTGGAAGAGAAAATGAAGGGAGGAACACTAGGAAGATACTTTACTTCTCACATTTTTTTGGTAGAAAACATAACATTATATAGGTTTTAAAACAAATATGTAAGACCTATATGTATATGTCATTACACCCACTAACATAACATCAACTCCCATGTCTTCCACTACTAACACAACTTAACTTCCATGCCTTTCACTAACACAATAACAACCACTAACACAACTTAAATCTCATGTCTTCCACTACTAACACAACTTAACTTCCATGTCTTCCACTACTAACACAATAAAACCACTAACACAACTTAACTCCCATGTCTTCCACTAACATAATAACAACTCTACTAACCCAACTTAACTCCTATGTCTTCCATTAACATGCTAAATGTACACATGCATCATGTATACCAAATACTTGAAATGATTAAATATTAAAATCAAGTTTATTTTCCAACACCCCCCTTTAAACTTGATTTTGTAACTTAAAAAAAAAAAATCTTATTGATCTTGGGGGCTTGATCTAAACTTCATCAATTGGTCTTGCGTTCCACCTCCTTCAATAGCTATAGTCTTCTTGGTCATTTCCATTGATGTGTAGGGCTCGTGAAAAGTCTTCAAATGCTTGTATGATGGCTTCACATGATTGTATAACATTATCTTCTTTACGGGAGCACTCCATTTGTCTTCTTTCTTCTTGAATTTTCGATGCTTCATGAGCTTCACATATGCTTCTTCTTTAAAATAAAAAAACAACTCCATATTCACCCAACCCATGTCAATTACAAAATTCTCAAAGTCATTTTGGGAAAAATAATTCAAGAAATTCCTATCACCTTGAGTTGCAATCCCACACTTATTAATTGGAACAACGTTCTTCAAGACAAGTTCATCATTCTCCACAACATAAACAATATTATCATAATCTTTGATTTCTTCTTTCAAATATGATGAATATGAAGAATTTATATTCTCATAAAATAAGTTAAATATAAATTCTTCTCTCAAGGTAGAGTTTGGAAACATACCTGAATATTTTAATACTTCAACTTAATCAATTTTTGCCTCCTCTTCAACATTTTCTTCTTTCTTTTCATTTTCAATAAATCCTATTTCCACTTCATTCTCCTCTATCTTTTCAATCTCTTCTACATCACCTTTCTTTACCTCTTTCTCATTCTCCATTTCAAGTTGATCTTCAATTTCTTCAACTTCATTTGCACAACACACCTCTTCATTTTTCACAAAGTTGTCTTCAATACTCTCATAATCATCCAATATTCTATGGATAGTAACTCACCACTATTATTGGAAGTGATGGCCTCAAGCATCTTCCAAACACAACTTGGAGTTTTGGCTTCAACAAAATACTCCCAAATTTCTCGGTGTATCACCTTTTGCAAAACTGCAAATGCCTTCTTTTCTTTCTTTTCACGAAGTTTGTTGGACATGACATCCTTTGGCTCTTCTCCAACAACATTCCACAAATCACATGCTTTGAGGTATGAAGTCATGATGATCTTCATCCTCTTATAATTAGAGAACATCAATTTTTCACTAAGAAAATACATTTTCTCCTCTTCATCATTATCAAGGAGAAACATATTCTTCTCAAAATGTTGAACCTTCTAGGATCAACTTTGCTCTAATGTGTTCTTGCGTTTAGGATCATTCGGGCTCTAATACCACTTTGTTAGAAAATAGTGGTTAATTACACACACAACAATAAAATTGGAAGAGAAAATGAAGGGAGGAACACTAGGAAGATACTTTATTTCTCACATTTTTTTGGTAGAAAACATAACATTATATAGGCTTCAAAACAAATATGTAAGACTTATATGCATATGTCATTATACCCACTAACATAACATTAACTCCCATGTCTTCCACTACTAACACAACTTAACTTCCATGTCTTTCACTAACACAATAACAACCACTAACACAACTTAACTCTCATGTCAACCACTACTAACACAACTTAACTTTCATGTCTTCTACTAACATAATTACAACTCCACTAACACAACTTAACTCCCATGTCTTCCACTAACATGCGAAATGTTCACATGCATCATGTATACCAAATACTTGAAATGATTAAATATTAAAATCAAGTTTATTTTCCAACAATGTATGCACTATATATACAGATGAATATGAATGTCTATATATCTGTGGTACCTCCTCGAGCTGCATGACAGACTGCGATGTGCCAGCCGAATCCAGAGGAAGAATGTTATAAGGAGCATAAATTTCCTTCTTTGCCTGGACATCTTTTGCCGCGGCAATAATCTGCTTACCAAGATTAAGAACTATTGATTACATCCTAAAACCATTGATTTTGTGAGCAAACACAACAAGATGGCTACTGTAAATGAAGAAATCATGAATCAGTAAATAAATATAGATAGAAGGTAACAACAAATGGGCTGACCTCAGGAGCAACTTCTTCGACTTTTTCAGTCTTGTTAACGGCACAGAGGACTTCGAAAAGCACTCCTGCTGTCTGGTAAGCTTTGCCAAGTTGGGCTCTGTCACATACATACATACATACATATATAGAACCAGTGCATCAATTTATATTTAGATGTATTAATTGCAGAACAAAAATTAAATAGTTGGGTGTTTGTAAAACCAAACCAATATGTTGAATTATTTCAATCTACCTGTCTGCTTGCTCACCCTTGTCCAGAGCTCTAATATAGTTCTCATAGTACTGTTGGTAGAAACTCTCTATTTCCCTTGCATCAGTCTTTTTGACACGAGAGGCAAGACTTGACGCATTGTCCTGAGTATTATTACAAGTATCAAAGAGTACTTGTCATAACTGTGAGTGAGTATTATACAGGAAGAAACATACAGAATAGAAAAAATAAAGAAGAAATATGTAAATAAGGTCAAATCTCCCTGATATTTATAGATGAAAAGAGGCATAAATAAGGTCAAATCTCATCAATTACATAATTCTAGTCACATGTCTCGGCAAATACTTCCCTCAAATGGTGCATGATATCAGAGACACCCAACTTGAACAATGGATCGCAAAACACTAAACACGATGTCTCCTCAAACCATACCATGACCATAATGATATCTCCTCCGTCCATGAGGTTGTCTCCTCATACCTCAATGATGTCTCCCCAAACTATAACAATGTATTATCATCAAAAGGCCTCACAATCAGGGGCATAACTAGAGAGGCACAATTGGGTACATTAGTATCCACTTAATTTTATAATTCTGTAGATATATATATATATATAGTAAATAAAATTTTTTGGAAATTTGAATTAGGAAGACCTATTAAATTTTGAGTGATGTACTCACTTAATTTTATAAAAAACAAATTATGGCCCAAATTTTTGCGTTGTTACCCACTTGTACAAATTGCTAGCTACGCCCCAATTCACAATTCAACAATCATATTCCACTTATTATATATAGAATACCCAATTCTTTTGTTCAATCTTGTGCAGCGTTTGGACAAATGCAGATCATCAAATTCAGGAAACAAATAGTGCCTAAAGTGTGTGCGAGCGCGAGACACACAGAGATCAAATAAAATAGCGTAGACAATGTAAACAGAAGAAGACTAACCCTTTTTTTATTTTGTTTTCCGTCTCCTCAGTTCTTATGGATGTCAATTACAGCACAATACCAAAGAAACCAACAGTCTAAAGCTAAAAGATGACGTTGGAAACCAAGAATATTCTGTACATATATGTGTGTAGTGTGTGTGTGTTAGTCTCAGAAGTCAGAATTTTCTAAATAGATGTATGGGTAATATTAATCGACCAAAATTCATAACTAGAAAGTTTTACATTGGATGCATGTGGTGAGTGTATGTGGTGGGGCTTATCACATGCATCCAATAAATATAAAAGGTAATACTACTTGGGTAGAATTTTTAAGCAGAAACTTTTAGATTCATTAGATGCATGTGATAGGCCCCACCACATACACTCAACACATGTATCCAATGGATGTAAATGTTTCTGCCTACCAATTCTGCCTTAGTAACATTATCCAAATATAAAACATTTTGTTTTCTGTCTATGAATTCTACCTGAGTAACATTACCCTAGATGTATATATAACCTATCCACTCTCTCTTTCTTTCTTGAGTTTATTTATTACTTCTTAAAAAGAAATAAAAAAGTAATGGAAAGTGAAATAATTAGAAAATAGAAAAATAAGACTTTTCTTTTTTACATGTGTTAGG